>CM028132.1:953447500-955847500 GCA_016271365.2 Neoceratodus forsteri
GTTAGTGCTCATTTATGTTTACTAAACTTAACTGCAACTTGCCTGCAAGGCTGCAAGAGCTTACATTTTGTTTTGTTTGTAGAAGTTTGTTGCAAGTAAGAAAAACTTTCTGACAGCAACGGAACCAGGGACAGAATTTGTTTAAATTGATTAAAGGGATAGAAAACACACAAAGAAAGAAGAGTATTCAAAAGGGTGTTCTTCCAAACCTGATGAACCCCAGCTGGCAACAGGCTTACCTGGACCCCAGAATTTCTTTTTTTTTTTTAAATCTTCTTCACCCCCCAAAAAAAAAGTGACATTCATATGGCTCTTAATTTCCAAACTCTGTAAATACTGTATTGCCCCAATGTGTGGAGTGGTACTAAACAGGAACACTGGCATTGCCTGCTAGGAAATGGAGAGGGAATGAATGCTCTGGCAGAGCTGGCCTGTTTGGAACAAAGAAACTGAAATGTAATTCTAAACAGGCCAGCCCAGGGCAGATTCATTCCCTCTGCATCTCCAGTCTTGGAGTCTAACGTGTCTCTTCCTAGCAGTCAGTGGAATACAGCAGAATGTGAGGTGGGGAATCGGATAAGTCAGAACTGGGGCTGGGGGTCCACAGTCCAGTATGTTTAGGAACAAAAACATGGCATCAGCAAATCGCACATTTTTTAGTTTTATCTGTTGCTTAGCTAACTGGCTGCATCACTTCAGAATCATCACTTAGTCTGTCACTGTCCTTGTCAGTTGAATCTCCTCTTTGTGTAAGTTGCACCTGCTGCCTTGCAGACCAGTCCATATCCACAACACTGAACGTGGTTTGTTTTGCTCAGAAGCTCTCTTTCTGGACCACTGCAAGCCCTGGTCCCCAACTGTACTGTTGGTCTCTTCCTCTCTGCCCATGCCCCACCGATCAACTCAATCCTTTCCTGTACTGTACCTGCTGCTCCTGCTCTGTCTCTGGTATGCAACTTGAGCCCCACCACAGTGCAGTGAGTGCTGCCCAGTGCCAACTCGATCACCCAGAGAGCTAATGTGACACTGCTGTCCTCTATAACCCTCCTGTCAAATGGCATCATGCTTGTTCTCCTCTGTGCTGCCACCAAAACTGCTGCTGCCAAGAACCACTCCTCCTACTGGCTACTGGTGCATCTGTGACTGCACTCACCCATATCTGCTCTCTGCTTGCTGCTGACATGTGGGGGTGCAGAGAATTTACTGCCTGCACTCACACAGATTGCAATTAAAACAAAATCTGGCCAGAGCCGATAGGGCTGCAGCTGAGGAATTTGGGGTAAAAATATTGAAAAGTAAAAGTTACGAGCCTGCATTTGCACAATGTAATGTGGTACATAAGTTTGTTGTTTTGTAATATTTTTACACCAAATTTCAACATAGCCTTGTTATGACCCTCCTCATGAAGGTCAGAGAAATGTTCAACTCCTGACCTATAGGTGATTTTATAGGGACTGCAAAATGAATTTTTGGGATGCAAAAACACATTTTGGGCAGGAGTTAAAAATGACATTCATGAGGTACTGTAAAGAAATGGCTATGTTGAAAAGTTGGGGTTAAAATATTGAATATTACCAAACTTACGAGCCTACATTTCAAACCTCAAAATAGCCTCATAACTTTTTTTGTTTTTAAATACTTTTACACCAAATTTACAACATAGCCTCTTATGACCCCGTCTCATCAAGTACAGAGTAAATTTTCAACTCCTGTCCGAAAGGTGATTTCATGCAGGACCACAAAATCACCTTCGGAATGAAAAACAACAATTTTGGCCAGGATTTGAAAGGTGACAGCTGTCATATTCATGAGATGCTGTAAAGATAAAGCTATGTTGTAAATTTGGGATAAAATATTGAAAATTACCAAAGTTATGAGTGCATTCATAAAATTCAACATAGGCTCATGACTTGTAGTTTTTTAGTATTTTTACACCAAATTTTCAACATAGCCTTATTATGACCCACCTCATGAACAAGGGCAGAGAAAATGTTCCTGCTCTTGCCTGAAAGGGGATTTTGTGCAGGGTCCATAAAATGACCTTCGGGACAGGTTTGCCTAATGTCAATGCAATTGTTCATGAGGTGGGGTCCCAAAAAATGCATGTTGAAAATTTGGGCCACAAATATGCAAACATTTATTTATTGAGTCTTGGATTACAATACCTTTGAACAATAAAACTAATTTACAAAGGTTCCACATCAGTAGTACAAAAACAAAACAAGGTAAACAATAGATAAGTAAATAGTGGACATCAAGATTATCCTTAAAAAAAACGAATACATCAAAAGCAATCAAAATAGCACTGAATGTTACTCAATATGACAGTAAAAGGGGCAGAGGAGTGGGCAGCCAAGGAGGCCTTGTCAAATTCTAGGAGAGAAAGTAATGGGGTGTTAGGTGGGGCGGGAGAAGAGAGGGAGAAGGAGAAGAGTTGTGCAGAAGGTGGAGGGGAATGAGAAGCATTGCAAAGGAGGTGATGGGTATAGAGAGATGAGGGAGGGGAGTTGGAAGGAGAGGAATGGGGCAAGTGCAGACAGAAGGGGTGCTGGTGAAGGGAGAGGAGGAGACAAATTAATAGTAGAAGGAGAAGAGGTGGTGTTTAGCTGGGAGGTGGCAGCCTGGAAGGCCTTGTCAAAAGCTAATGTGGGTGGGAGAGAAGGTGAGAGAGAAAGCGTAGGAGGAGGATGGGAAGAGTGTTGCAAAGAGGTGGCATGAGAAATGAGAATGGGTGTGGGGTGGAAGGGTGAAAGTGAGGAGGAGCAGGGAAGAGTGTGAAGATGCACGAGCAGGAAGAAGCAAGGGTGAGGGTGGAGGGAAAAGGCTTGAGAGTAGGATTGAGATGAAGTGCCGAGAGTTAAAATACAGAAAGGTATAAGAACAAAGATAACATAAGTAGAAGGTTGCTAAGGGTGGCAGCCACACATACTGTTTGCTAACAGGTGCTGACAGAGTTTATGTTTGAAAGGGCCAAGTTTCGACTCAGCAGAGATGTCTCTACCTGGAAAGTTGAGCCAGAGGGGGCTTTATAGCGAAGACCGCTGACCTAAGGTGGTGCAGCATCTGGGAACAGTAAAGACCTGAGTAGCTGAGCTCAGAGTATGTTGTGTATTGTGACAAGGGCCAAGGAGCTATTGGACTCAATGGGTAGCAATCCAAGGTGTGCCTTCCTGGCAAGCAAGCAGGTTTGATATTGGATCCGCCAAATAACTGAAGTCATCCAGCCTAAGCATATAGGTCACAGGTGTGTGTGTGTGTGTGTGTGTGTGTGTGTGTGTGTGTGAAGCAGGCAGCCCCAGTAAGGAGTCTGCATGCTTTGTTAAGACCAACAGTGATCCTGTGAAGGGATATAGCAAAGGCAGAGCTGTAAACAACCAGCCCACAACTGATGATGGTAATGACGGAGCAGAAAATTGCTATTCTTAATGCCTTGGGAGTCAGGCTATGCTTGTGCCTGTGGAGTAAGCCAATCCTTATGTTGACAGCTGGGCTATATTATCAATATGTTGTGAGTAGGTGAGTGAGCTATCAACAGTGACTCCTAGATATTTGAAGGAGTGGATCTGTTCAAGTGGGTGCCAATGCAGTTTGTGATGATCAAGGGTTTAGACTTGTGTTTCTTATCTGCACTGTTGAAAAGCATCACGTTGGTCTTTTATAATTTAGCAACAGTTTTGAGTGCTGAACCACTTTTCCACTTCCAAGAAACTGTGTTGAAAGTTATCCTGGAGGACCTTAGGGCTGGGGTTACTAGAGTAGATCATGGCATCATCTGCGAGAGCAAAATCTGATCTTGACAGGCTCGTGGAGGTTATTCAATAATAATAATATAATATCATTTATTTTTATGGCGCCTTTCAAAACCAAGGCACTTAACAAATATAAAACAATATAGCAGACAGTCCAAACATTTAAAAAATAAAACAGCTAATACAGTTAAAAACATACTGAAGAGAAGGGCCCAGTATAGATCCCTGAGGCTCTCTGCAACGGACTGGTTTCCTTTCAGAGGACATTGGTTATCTTGACCTGCTGTGAACTGTCTTCTAGGTAATTCTGAACCAACTGACTGCAACACTCGACACCCTGTGAGTGATAATTGCCTGAGCAGCAGTGAGTGGTTCACAGTATCAAAGGCCTTCATCAGGTCAATGAAGGCAGCACAAACCAGGGCGGCCTTGGTCGAGTGAGTTATGTATGAAACCAGTGAATTCTAACAGTGCAGTGGACAAGTTATGCTACTAAGTTTAAAACACTATTGAAATACATGAATCACATACTTGTTTCTTCAGTTTGCTGTCCAGCTTTGAAGAGTGAAGACGTGTCTGCAGTCCAGAGATGATTATAGCGTTGGACCCCGATGAGTAAGTAAAGCCTTGGGAGGAGTGCCAGGTGGTGTAGTAGTAGTAAAAGTTTATTTCTGTTATCAGAAACAGGATAACCCAATTTAGCAGCAGCTAATTTACAGTGGGATCCTACTGCACAAAAATAGTTTCATTCTTAAAATGCTATATATACATACATACAACTGAATTCATACATAAACAAAACAACAATTTACAGTATGTGCAAATCTCTCAAGTACAACAGCTTTTTGAAGACAGTGCAACCCTTTCAAGCCAAGATCTTAATACATTCCAAGATGTTTTGTTAGTACATGACCTCAAGTGCCCTGGCAATGAGTTCCACAGCTTTCAGCCCTCATATACATAGCAATGTTGGCCCCTTGATGTTCTCATAAATGGTACCCTAAAATTTATTTCCCTGCAGATCGCAATCCCTCCTTAACATTCCACTCTCCAAAAACTCTATTAGGTATCTTGGTGCTTTGTTAAAATAGCAGCGATGAGTCAAGCACTGCATCCATCAAGGATATCCAATTTAAGGCCTTATAAAGAGTGCAATGATGTATATTGCAGGGTGCATCCAAGACAAAACACATATCTGTTGTAAATAACATCAAGCCTTCCCAAGATGCCTCTAGCAGCCCCATTATACACAATATCACCATAATCAATATGAGGAATTATCATCGAATTTACAATCTTTAACCTGGCATCAAATGAAATACAATCTCTATGCTTATACAATACCCCCAACCTTATTCAATTTTGTATCAAATTATTAATATGAAAATCCCAATCACCATGGCAGTCCATCCAGACTCCCAAATAGCTGTAACAATCCACAAGAGCCAGGCTACTCCCATCCAATGTTTTAAATCTAAATCCTAAGATACATTTTATTTGAAAATAACATTACCTGTGACTTTAAAGAGTTGAAGACCAACCCATGTTCTGAAAAATATGTTTGCAATATATTGAATTGTTTTGTAATTTTTCCTGTATGTACCCACTGATTTTCCTTCAAGATACAACATTGTATCATCAACATACAAATGGTGTCGGACATAATTCATCAGGTGTCCGACACCATTTATATATTAACTAAAAAGCGGGTCCTATCACTGACCCCTGTGGTACACCAGATTTAATATTTAAGTAACTGGATACAAAGTTATTGCCCAGTTTAACCTCTGTTGTCTCCCCATCCAGGCAGCCATGGAACCAATTCAAGGTCCCTGGCTGAGGCCAACAGACAGGTGGTGTGTGCTGATTTGGAGGATCGGTGGGTGGACTATGCTTGACTGCAAAAGATATTGATGGATGTTTTCTTTTCACAAAAATGAACCAGGATTCCTGCACTGGGGACTTGGCACTCCCCCAGTGTCACTGTTAGCATTTCTGGGAGTAGGGGAGGGAGTGGTGGGTGCTGAGAGGAGGGTCAGGTAGGGGGAGGTTTTTAACAAAAAACAAAGTGGACCAATGATTCCTGCACTGGGGGATTGGGCACCCTCCACTGTAACTGTTTCATTTCTGAGGGAAGTGGGGTGGTGGATGCTCAGAGGAGGTCAGGTTCTGCGACAATATTGCTAAATATTGACAATATTGCTAAATAGTGATTATATCGTGTCTCTCTCCTGGTTAAAAAAAAAAGTGTCCATTTTCCCATTAGCAAGTTATACTATACTGCCACTAGAGGACACACTCTTTATCTAAAGCGATCCCTGCCTGTTGTTCACATAGATACCTCTCCTTTACTCTATTTAACATCTGTTAAATAAAGACAATTAGACCTAGCACCCTTACCTTGCTTCTACCATCTTTTTTTCTTGCCCCTACTTGCAGAATAGCTGCTGTTATATAGAGAGATCATATTGTCACACATATCATGCATTGCAACATGAAACTCCTTATCTCCTCTCTTCGCTTTCTCTCCTAGTACTTTCCTTAACCCCTCCAATTGGTCTCTACTCTTAAATGTTGAATAACTGCCTTCTACCCTCTCTCTCTGATCCCCTACTAACATCCTTGCTGTCACTCTCTCTCGCCTTTGAATTATGGTCATAATCACCTTCTGTTCCTAATGCTTCATTACTAACTGTCCCACCCTTCTTTGCTGCTCTTCATCTCCTGCTCCCCTACTCACATGTGCACTACCTCCCAGTTTCACTGGTTCCTCGACATCTAACTCTAAATGCCCCAAGCTTCACTTCCTCATCTAAGCTCTACTTGCTCTCCTGCAGAGATATCCATCCCAACCCTGGTCCTTCTGTGTCTCTGCCCTGAATGCTCCATTATCTACCGCTGCCCCTTCTATTGCTTCCACTGTCCTCCCAAAGGGTTTCAAGATCCTTCATCTAAATATATGTAGTTTGTTGCAAATAATCAACGTTCTACAAACCATAGTGGCCACTCTTAAACCTAACATACTGATCATCACGAAAACTTGTCTAAAGAGCATGTTCCTAGATCTTAGTCTCCATTCCTGGCTACTCCCTCCTGAGGCAAGACCAACAGGTTAAGGTAGTGGTGTCACCGTGTACGTTCTTACCTCCTTCCAATAGTCTATTATTTATTAATCCCATGATGCACTAGCTATTCATTTAACTCTGTCCTTCACCCTCCCCATCTTTATAGCCAGCATTTGCTGTCGCCCAAATGTCCAGCCCTCTATTGCTCTCAACCTCATAACCTCCATCGCAGCCATTTCGCTCTGATTAACTATACATCTTAGGTGACCTAAACTTAAACTGTCCATCTCCCAAGACATCCAAAATACATAATGATCTTGAAGCCCTGAACCTCTTGAAACTGATCTTGGAACCCACCACTCTAACCATAAGACACAAAATAACTCCCTGATTGACTGGGCTCTACCACCCACCCCAGAGCAATTAGCTGTAGCATCCTCAAGATACTCTCAGCGACCACAATCCAATATTCATTGTCAGGAAAATCTCTGCATAAAACCTTGCAACTTCACTCCTTCAAACCCTAGACCTTGAACCCTCCTGCACAACTTCTCTCTCTCTCTGACTGGTCTTCTTTACTTTCCTCCTCTCAACTGATAAGGCTCTAGCCTACTTCAAAGAAATATTCCTTGCAAATTGGAATGCCTTTGCCCCATCAAACAAACCAGGGTTAGGGTAACCACCAACCGTGGATTACTCCAGAACTCTTAGCCTGTCTTAGAGCCAGAGATCATGCCTGGAAGCATCAGAAACCACCCAGCTTCCTAGCGACCTCACAGACTACCGTAGCTCTGAAACACCTGTACTAGGGCAACAAGGCTAGCCAAGTCCAATTACTTCAAAAATGCTTTCCTCACTAACAAAATTCCCCTACCAAGTTCTGAAGGTGGTTCATGCCCTTTTACCCTCAATCCTGCCGCCCTTCCGGGCACCTAAGGTAAATAGCAATCTTGTAGCAAACTCCCATGCCGTAGCTGCGGAATTTAACTTCTATTATACCTCCTGTGCAATCAAACTGCTGAAGTCCCTCCCTATTACCCTTCCCCTCAAATGTCATGGATGCCCCTCTATCTTCCCTCCCATTTCCCCACACCCTACTTCTCATTATCTTCTGTCTCCCTACCAATACTCTAAATGCCTTCCTCGCCATCAGCCCCTCAAAAGGATCTTCCCCAGATGACCTTGACCCTAAATTCCTCTCTCTCTAGTCCTGGTCATTGCCTACCCTCTCTTTAATCTTAAACACTCCTTCTCAACCTCCGATGCCCCTACCACATGGAAGCATGCAGTGGTCCTCCCTCTACCTAAAGATGGAGACCCCTCATCCCCTGGCAACTGTCACCCCATCTCACTAGTCCCTACCTAGCCAAACTACAAGAACATCTAGTCCTCTCTCAACTCACCTCCTTTCTAACTAATACCTCCTTCTTCACCCTGTTCCAATCTTGTTTCAGGAAAAACACTGTACCACCACCTCCCTACTTGGCTCACTGACTCATCCTCTCTGGGATGGACAATAGCCATATCACCTCAGCCACATTTGTTGACCTTGCCAAGGCTTTTGACATGGTTTCCCTCCCTTCTCCTTGGTTCCCTGTCATCTGCTGGTCTAACTCCTTCTGCCACTAATTGGTTTAAGGCCTGCTTTACTAACAGAACCCAGTCAGTTAAGATCGCAGATGCCATCTCTCATCCCTCCTGATCTGCACTGGAATCCCTCAAGGCTCCATGCTTGGTCCCTTCTAGTCTCCATCTTCCTTAATGACCTGCCATCTGTCTACTCTCCCTCCTCCACCATACACATGTACGCTGATGGTACTGTCCTGTATGCATCTGGCTCATGCCCAGCTGAGGTTACATCCAGCTTGCAGCACGACTTCAACAAAGTCCAGCTCTGGTTTGCAAACCATCAATTATTCCTCAATGTCAAGAAGGCAGTCTCCATTACCTTTGGCACAAGGCAGTGACTCTCTAGGCTTCCCCACCTGCCTACTTTCTACACTCTTGATGGGACTTTACTTGAGGACACCTCATCCTTCAGATACCTTGGGGTTTGGTTAGACCAACACATCAACTTCTCCAGACACATTGATGTCATCCAGAAAAAAAACTGCACCCGAGCTTGGTGCCTTGTTCAGGAACCACAGTTGCATCCTCCTGCAGCTAGGCGAGAGTTTGTCCAGAAGATGATCCTCCCCATTTTTGACTACTGTGACGTAGCCTATGGTGCTGCTCCTAAGTCTCCTGACCAGATTGGACACGGTCTTCAATTCCTTCTGTCACTTTGCCCTTGGTGCTCCTCTCACACCCACCACTGTGACCTCTATTAAGCCCTTTCCTTCCCTCCCTTACAAATAGAGGCCTCTCACACTGCACTAAATTCACCGCTAAACACTGGCTGGGTGATCTCCTTTCCTACCTCTCTCCCCTCATTTATAACACCCCTCCTGCTTCTCACTCACTCAGATCTACTGACACTCACCGCTAACTGTCCCCACTCGCTACACCTCTCTGGCCAGTCTGGGTACTCTCAGAATTTCCTAAAATATGGAACTCTCTACCTCCCCAAATCTCACACTCTTCTCCCTCTATTCCATCAACACTACCCTCTCCAACTATCTTGCACCTAACTGTTCCTGTCATGACCCACCTTAATTTCCTTCATCTTGCTCCTTACAGTTCGTCCCCTTGGAATTTACCTAATGCCTCTATCAACTCTACTGCTCTACTGACCCCAGCCCTCCTAGTTGCTAGTTCTCTTACCTTTCTGCCTTCCCCATTCTCGCACCCTTTTCCTAGCCTTCACATTTTCCTTGCAGGGTTTTCAGCATCCTGAAGGGTCCTATAGTGCCTAGGCTTATCATCTTTTCTTCCCCATCTACCTATCCTTGACCTTCCAGGTCCCCTTGCAGGATCCCCAGCATCCTGGAGGTTCCTGGATCAGGCCTCATCCCTCCCAGGTGCTATTTCTCATTCCTCCTCTCACTATCCTTCTATAATTACAACACCTAACTGCAGGAGGGTTTACAGTCACCTGAACTTCCCTGCCCCTGTAGGGTTCACTGCATCCTGAAGGGTTCTTTTGGGTCAGGCCTTATTTCCCTCCTAGGTGTTAATCACACTTACTCCCTCCTCTCTCTCTCTCTCCTTCTAATTCCTACTCCAGCCCCTGTCGCCTTGCAGGGTTCCCCACATCTTGAAGGGTCTCTCTTGGACACGACTCTGCACTGTTATCTCGCCCTCTCTCCTTAACCCCTTATTTCACGATAGCACTTGTTCACTTATTACCATTGCACTTATTAATTGTTCTCACAAATTACCAAATTACATATGTATGCAACACTGCTTGTAACAACTGCCTAAATTAATTGTATGCTATGTTGTCCTTTGTAACTTGAATGTAAATGACTCATCCCTATTGTACACCTTCCCAGGTCACACCGGGAGACGAGCAACCTGTTGCTCAGTGTGCCTTCCGGGAAACTTTTCAATAAATAAAATAAAATATATATATCTATACGTATATAAAAATACTCGTTTGTAGTAGTCACGTATGAACACAGCATTAAATCAGCATGTCAAGATGGCCATCAACCTGTATTGCACATGCATGACTATTTCTGCATGTGCAGTACAGTTTGGAGGCCATCTTGGACATGGTGGACTGTTTGTGTTCCACTGTGACCACTGAATGAAGAAGAAATAGTGCAGTGTGGCTATGCCGATTGAAAAGAAAAGTAGAGTGCAACTGCTAAAGGAGAGTGTGGAGTACTCCAGATTTGTTTGGGCGTGAAAAGTCTCTCTTTTGGATCGCGTGAAGAGATCTGCAGGGCTACGCCCATTGTAGCCCTAAACGGGAACTCAACTGTTTTTTTTCGCACCCCTATCAATAGGCATCCTAGGCAGCCACCTAATTCACCTATCTTTAAGGCCAACCCTACCTAGAGGTTATGCTGGTATCTACCCACAGGCAAAGAACTTAGCCAACCAATCAGACTGGTGGATTTAGGGACCACATTGTATAATAAAGGAATAATGCCTGACAGGGTGGGTGTTATGCTGGGATAATATCCTGCCTTGGATGGTTGGGCCCGAGTCCACCGGTGAGGAGAAGGGATGTTATCCCAGCATAACACCCACCCTGGAGGGCATTATTCCTATTATACAATGGCTCATGAGTGCAAATAAATTTGAAAAGATACAGAAAATACATTTAAAAGTATATTTTCTGTGTTTATTTAATGCATAGGTTTACTCTGTAAGAAAATAGTGCTGATTTATAGTAGTAGGGTAGCTTGTATTGAAGCTTTCGTTATTGTGACTCTGCACTCCTGCATACATTTGTTGTTGTTCCTAAATATCTCTCCCCGCACTTTAAATACAGTGTTTATTTCCTCTCTGTGTCGTCTTTTCATTTTTCGGAAATGACAGAGGTCGCTCTCACTGCGTTCAGAATGCAGCCACCTGCTGCTGTGTGGAAGTCTGAGGTGAGAGCAGAGGTAATCCTCCGCTCATGTATGATATGACAACCTGAACCCGTCTCACCATGAAAGCTGTCTTTTTCTGGTACAGCTTTTATTGTTGCCAGGAGAAAGGACTGACAGCAGAAAACAGTCAAATGGTAAGAAAAATTTAACGGTGGTTATGCTTACGCTCAGCTACAACACTGAACTGCCATTCAAAAATGTTATGAAGCCAAACACAGCTTTCAGTTCACCCATTTGTGTGTGATTTTTTGTCTTTACCAAAGTGGGTACGGGTATGAGTGGGGTTTGTGTCGGGTTGTGGTGGCGCTGATTCTAACTTTGACGGAGAGCGCCAATTCTCGTGGGGAAATGCAGATTTTCAGCTTGGCAGAAACTGCTGCTGCAGAGTGACTGCTGGACGCTGCTGGTAGGCACAGTTGTGGAGGGATTGTGTTTTAATGTTTAATGCGATTCGACAGTATGCTGGGACTAGAGCCATGATATTATGCTGTGATAACATTCCGGCTCCAGTCCCAGTCTGACCAATCATATTTCCTTGCCATTGTATAATACAATATATTCTCTACCATTCATTAAATACAAAAGGCATAGCTAAGCAATATTTTGATGCTGCAAGGTATGTACTAGTTAAATGCATCAGTCATTTCATGGAACAATTGAGTTTTGATATCTCTCACTACTATTCAAGAAAGAGCCTTCCATTCAGACAGTGCATATTGCTGTAAAAGCTACTAATCTTTAATGCAACTTTTGTTGAGAGAAACATATTGTAACCCCCTACAAATTAGGGTTCCTAAAAGTCTTCCTCGAGCTTACCTAAATGCTCACTGCCAGGCTGGTGTCCTGCATTTTAGCAGTTTAAATGTGATTGCCAGAGAGTGCCTGTATAGCCTCTGTGCACTGTCTCTTTAAGAGCTGCCTGGATTGCAGTCATAAGTAATCTGACAGGAGCTTTGTTGAACGATGTAACTATTTGCTGAAAATCATTTAGAGTGATAATGATAATGTAGTTTGTCTAACCTGCATTCTTTGCAGCAAGGACTGTTTTGTTTATCCCAACCATTTGGCCCAGGACTGCACATTGGACCAATCAGTACTGGTGGGACCTAAATGGAGCGGACTACAGGAGCTGTCTGGAGTCAAAATCTGTAGAAACTGTAGTTTTGGGCATTTGGCACCTTTTGCACCTGTAGGGGAGCCTTTGTTGTGACTGACAGACAGATCAGCCAACCAAACCTTTTGGATTCTGAAGGAAATCCCAAGCTTGCTGGCAGTTGAGTCAGATCTAAGTTAGAGAGCTGAAGAAGCACACAGCTCAAGTGATTTTGATCGGCAATCCTGAGTGGATTTGCATGGAAGAACTGTGGAAAGGCCTGAATTGGGACCTGCATGTCTGCCTGCTGCCCTGAGAGGGAGAGAAGAGAATTATTTGACTAAATCCAAGTTTGTGAGAACAAGTAGGCCACTGAGTTTTACCAGGCTCATACCTGAAGAAGACCAAAGATATTGCTGAATGCGACTGGCCTGTCAGGATTTCCAGCTGCTTTTGAATCCCTGGTTTGTGCAGAGACTCTGCCATAGGTGCCGGAACTGGGGAGCGGAAAGGGCGGTAGCCACTCCACTTTTTATTTCTGTATGGCAAAACTAGTATAGAAAAAGTGCCCTTTGTTCCCTCATAAGTGCCCTTTTGATTCTCAGCCCCTCAGCTTTTACCATCTTCCGCACCCTTGGACTCTGCGATCATGACCGGAGAGCGGTTTGCCTGGTACAGTAGAATCTCCTTACATGTAAATGTGCTGTGAGTTGTTAGTGGGTCATGATTTGTTCCCACTGTGTGAACTGTGTTCTGCTTGCTGAAAGCTGTAGCCAGCCCAAACGGACTGTATCCAAATCTGTCTCCATTTGGCTGGGGACTTGCCACACTGGCCCAGACAGACTACCCACTGCACAGAGAAAGCCATCGACGAGAGACCTGCCTGGGATCAGCCCCTGCTCCATGCTTGAACAGGAACGATGCCTCGCGAATCGTGGTGGGCCCTGCTCTCCTGGCACTCCAAATCAACCACCTGCAGTCTCACTTTTGTCCAGCCTGTGTCCAGTCTTGGATATCATGAGCAATCATCAGGGTAGCTCCTGCAACATCAACCTAATCTAAAAGTGTGTCTTCTGATTGTCTTGTTTTCTTTTCACGAACTGAGCCCTCCGGCTCGAATACAATTAGTGTGTGGTGCATGTTGTTTTCTTTCTTACAGGGCCCCAACCAGCTGCAACGCTCCTGGCTAGCCCACCTTTCTCCATCTGGGTACCCAGAGTGTGTGACTCTTACAGACCCCTGAAGTGCATGCATAACTGTTTAAATGACATAGTCTATAAGCAAATTAACCTGATTACGCCTCCCTTGTTCAAGTCCCTTAAATAAATAAGATCTAACTCTTTTGCATTTACCCCAACTGTGGTTCCAGTTTGTGCAAGAGTACTGTACTGCTGTTATTTGCTGTGTATGATCTTGTTTTGCAGGGGGTCCCCAGGGCCGAGCCAGAGAAAAGCCCTGGTGGTAAGTGCAAACAGTGTGGGTACTTGTGTGGTGTATTAGGGTATTGTAAAAGTGATTACTGTGCATGGTTCTGGCCACTAGTAAGGAAAGAGGGGGTTACAGTGTCCCGGAGGGCTGTGCCCAGGTTAGCTTGACCACTACCAACCATGACCTTCAGGTGGAGGCACCGTTTCAAAACTCAGGCCCCTTAACCTGCTACTAGCCAAGCAGGCAGGTGTAGTAGCGCTTGGGATAGTGCCACCTAGGGGTTACAATATACTAGCATGTACTGTACATGATAACAGCAACCATAACTTCAACTTTAGGGACATTCCTAATGTTTTAACAACCTGAACCAAAGGATAATTTGTTGCATTGTTCATGATGATCAATCAAAGATTTAGCATCTGCAAGGCACACAGTGTGTTGCCATGCTTGTTCCTGTCATGCTTTACTTTCGGTCTCATTTCATCATACTGAAAATACAGAAATAAACTCAACAAGGCTTCCGAATAACAATATAGCACATACATTTATTATTTTAGGTATTAGCATTTTATTTATTTGATTTGAAACATATTTTACCAGATGGGCAAACAGAGTCCAAGAAGGGCTCATTTCATTTTGGACCTGGGGGCTATACATAAGAGAACACCAAGGAAATCAGAGCAAGTCATTCACAGTTCACAGCAATCTAAAATGTACAGCAGACCTACAGTGGAGTCAGCCATGAGGCAGTGCAGTGCCTTGCAGTATTTCTGCAGAAAGGAGGAGTACAGTTCCACAGAAATTAAGCCATTTGGTAATGCAGCAGTTTGAGAGATGTCTCTTAGTACCCTGCATCTGGCCGAGTCAATGGCATGTAGATAGCAATTTAATGAGAATGTGCATGGAGGTCACACAATACAAGACACATATGCAGCGGGGCTAGGGATGCAATCTAGTAATGCTGCAGTATATCATAAAATGCTGAAGTATACTGCAGTTTATATGTAATTGAATGACAATTAAGCCCTATTGTCATGCAGTTTTGTGGCATTTCATTTACTGCAGGTTACTGTGTTGCACCATGGCTGACTCTACTGTATACTGATCACTGAAGCTATTCAAAACAGTGCTAGTATTATATGTCCAGCAACCTCTTGTTATAGGAGGGCTAATAAAAACAGAACATGGCTACAGAAGACGTCATGATGGCTTCATTATTTTCTCCAATCTAACAATATAGTGTGAATAATTACTTCCATAGCATCTCATTTGTACTGACATTCCTCATATTTGGGAAATTGTTTTTTTTTTTTTTTTTTTTACATAAAGCATGTAAATTTATCTCACTTTCATCAAACATTCTTGTTAGATGTAAAACTTAGTAGTAAAATGGTATCCCATGAAGATGGCAACAGCAAAAATAATGAGAATGAAAAGGGCAACAGAAAACAGCCGCACATAGGGTAGGTGAGAAAAACAGTGCTTCTGAAACGGCAACCTACTGTGTTCCTCTCCTGAGTTATATCCCCCTGTAGTTGATTATATTTAGTAAGGGGTAAAGCTCCCGCAAAAAGTCACTGAGGCACTGTTGTCACCATTTTGGCATTGCTGTTTTTGCCACTCATCGTATGTGGCTGTGTTGTTTTCCTTCGCCGCTGTTCTTTTGCCCATTATCCTTCATTGTTATCACACAGAACCAAGTAAAACCAGCACTAGAAAAATGACTGGGGTTGCTAGGATGCTTTCTATATACAGCAAACCACAAATTAATGCATTTGTCAATTTTTGTGCACAGAGATAAACTTAATAGTGCAAAATTAATTTTACCCATGTTTGTTTGCATTGGTGTCACTAGAACAGCTGACTCACTGCTGACTTTTTTTGATTGGGATAATGCTGTCAAATGACAGTACCATGAGTTTTCATCAACTGTGTACTGTTCTATGGTGTTGTGATACAGGCTATACTGAATTTACCATAGGTATAGCTAAGCCAAAGGTGTAATTGCTTGAAAAAAAAAAAGCCTTCAGAAAGTTTTTGCTACAGTAAATGCAGAGGCCAAAGTTCATCAATTAGTGGTTTCCATTGCTGGAGGATGTGAGTCTTGACCACCAGCACAGTGGTTTAAGGCTCTGAGCTGCAAATCTGGTGACATCCAGCAGACCAGACCTGGGTTTGAATCCCACAGCTTCCACTTACATACTGTGTGACCCTGAGCAAGTCACTTAATCTCCTGTGCTCCCAGGATGCACCTGTAAAAGCTTTCAGCTTAGTGTGCTACTCCTGGTTAAACAACTAAAAAAAAATAGTGAATTATAAATGCCTTTGTGTTACTGAGCTGCAGGCTGTTAACCCTCCAGCCAAGATGTGCAAGTCTGAGTATGTATCATACTCTTTTGAGGTTCAGACTGATATCAGAAATATGCCACAGCTTAATGGTGTTATGAAAGTGGTACAGCTACACTATAGCAAATGTGGTGAAATAATCAATGACAGCACTGTACAAAACTTTAAAGCCGACTACACTCCCAAGTTAATATCACCTCTGTCCCTAGTCGACTTGCCCATGAACTGCCAAACAAGTAACCTAAAACAAATTAAAAGTTTATAGGCTGATAGACAAGTCACTAATGTCAGGGCTGTGTTAGCTGCGGCTGCTCAGGTAGTGGGTAGTTAAACTGCACAACTGGCAACTTCTTGCAAAGTATGGTGGCAGGCAACCTTTTCAGTCACCAATGGCCCTGGACTTTCCTAAGTCACATGGGTTTTGGGAGTGAAAAGGCACTAAGGCAGTTTGCAACACTCTCCGACTACCCTGAACATCACGATACATTTCAGGGAGCAGTGCCACAACTGCAAACCAAGAGCTACCCCTGAGCTTGTCATTGGCATGGAAGAGTGTGAACCTGGTGCCATGCTTCCAATGTAAGAAACAGGGCTCAGGTAGGTGCTGGTCACAGGTCTTGGGGAGAAAAGATAGGTATCCTTGGTGCTGGCATGCACATTAAGTGGTGACTTTTAGCTCCACATGTCGCTCTACTAATGGAAAATATAATTGTTTGTACTATTTATTTTAACATGTGGTTGAATTGTTGTGTAACCCTCTCGTTGGGAGTTTCCAGGTTTTAATGCTGTTTCCTTTTCTTTTGGTGGCCATTTTGGCCCAGGTATAATAAAGGTTAATTCCACTGTGCTCTTGGGTGGAGCTCCCTGCAGTTGGGGGGTGTCACTGTGGAGCAGGGGATTTAACCAGGATTTTGGTGGGCATGAGGAGTCTGACCAGGGAGTATGAAGAGATGAAGAGTGTTCCAGGGCCGGGCGGGTGACTGTCCGCTGAATCCCCTGGCTGGTTAGGTTTGATCATGCAGCCATCAGTCCAACAGTCAGACCGTGATGCTAGCTATGTGCCACAGTTTGTGAGTGTCCTGGGCACTGGAAAAAAAAAAAAGAGCAGCTGCAGTGTCAAAGTTGTGCAGCCTGAGCCTTGAACCTGGGACGACAGTCCGAGTTTGTCCTGAGGAGCAGTGAATGTGCAGAGGAAGGATGGTGGTGGTTGCTCTATGGAGCAGGTGATCTGGAGGGATGGGTTCCTCGAAGGTTATGAGGACAGTCACTAGCTCGAGTGCTCCAGTGACTATAAGGGTCCTTAGTGGAAGCATGTCAGCCCCAATCCATATTGGCTGCATTGTGATTAAGGGACCTGAGATCACGGACTTTCCTCAAGAAAAGAAGAGTGCCAAGGGAAAAGTGTGGAGACTGGGGAGCATGTTTGGGGCAGTCAGCCTCAGGGACAATGAGTGTAGCTGCTGCCTGCTAACATTGTGACCTCCACAGTCCTGAAATACAGCCCAGAATGTGAGACCTCCATGGTCAAGGATATAAATATTGCTGCTAAGGCCATATTGGCCATGTATAAAGTGTTGCTGCCAAGTTAAACTTGTGCTTCTGAGTCAACTTTTGTGGTTCAATAAATTGGGATCCTATTATGTTTGAAAAGTTGAGTGGATGTTCTGTTTATTTCAAGAACTGTTAGAACTGATGGTTGAAAAGCAACCCATTATTTTCCAGTTAACACCAGTGGAGAAAGGGACACCCTGGTAAGTCATCTGATCTAGTAAACAAGGCCTGTTTTGGAAGTGTTTCTTACTGCTGTGGGCACCCTCCCCATGGACTTATTACCATCCATGCCCTTAGACACCGGGGAGGGGGGTGCTATAGTTGATAGTCTGAGCATGGTAAAATGAACAGGCCTTGATTAAATAAGTTTCTATGCAGTCTTCCTTAAACAGACAGTACCTGTCAAAAAAAAAAAAAAAAGGCAAACTGAAGTAGTTAGTGTAATTTTATTTTCACCATAACCATTGTTTGCACAAATATACTGAAAATAAAATTTCCTGTTGACATTTCTAATTCTACAGTATTGCTTTAAAGCAGAGGTACTGTATTTGTTTGTTATTGTTGTTTTTAGTAACTACAGTATGTATTTTACAACCACCTTCCCTACAGTAGAGGGCAGATAAGTTACTAACAGCGTCCATCAGAGCATCAGAGCACTGGGTGCCTTAGCACCACTGCTGTGGCCATAACAGGTGGGAGCAAACTAGGGAAAGGGAAATAATGAGATTTATGTGGAAAGTTCAGGCACAGTTCATTGGAGGTAGTTCCACGTTATGGAGCTTCAAAGTCTCATTGTGCTCTCTCCTAAGGGCAGCTGGAGGGGCCTGCCAAGCCCAGGATAGTGGCAGCATCCCAGGTCTGGGACCCAGTTGTTCATATCATCTTGAAGGGGTTGTTTGTTACCTAGTTTCAACAGCACATGTAGATTATGGCTGAGGGGATAGTGGCTGTATTCTTGAGTCAGGTCTGGGTCAATGAGGTGCCTTGTTCGATACCTTGCTTCAAGAGGCCATGTGGGCTGTGGCTGAGAGGGACTCAATGGTGGCTCCTGAGTCAGGCATGGGTCGTGCCTCATGAAGAAGCAAGTTTGAACAGGGGATCAATGCTCCACCTCCATGAGGCATCACACTGAGGAGGGAATTGAACAGGATCCTTGTGCAGGCATCTACAGCTTAAATGGTGGATGCCTGGGGAATGGGTTAGTGCTAGATGGTATGGATGGAGGGAGGGCACAGGTGGTGTCCCATTAAGTGACTGGCTGCAGGACTTGGGCCAGTGTAGTATAGTCCCCGGATGTATAAGAGTCTCACCTTCAACTGCAGCTCAGTCTGCCGGAAGAATGTGGATACCAGCAACGCCTCTGTGGAGCAGCAAGGAAAATAGGAAAATTAGGACGAAGTGGGTTTCTTGGGTGAGCATGCCTCAAGGAGTGTGCACAGATGGCTTTCAGGCCTACAGGGATTCCCCAATGAGCAGATATCTGAATGTAGTGTAGAAAAAAAAAAAGAGAGACCCTGTACCTTCTGTTAATTTGAGATTGAGGTGAAGTGAGTAATTTATGAATATATAGTTCCTGTAAAGTGGGTCTAGTCCACACAAAAGATTAATATACAAGTTAGCCAGCCTGGGATTGGGTCCCAAGATGAAAGTCTGGGTAAAGAATTGGCTGGAGAATAGGACACAGAGGGTAATAGTAAATGGAGTCCACTCTGAAGAAAGGGGGTTACTAGTGGGGTACCACAGGGTTCAGTATTAGATCGGTCCTCTTCAATGTCTTTATAAGTGACATTGCAGAGGACTGGAAGGAAAAGTATGTCTTTTGCAGATGACACAAAGATATGCAAAAGAGTTGATGCACAAGGTGGGGTGGAAAGCATGAGAAGGGACTTGTCAAGGTTAGAGGAATCGCCAGATGTATGGCAGCTTAGATTCAATGCTAAGAAGCAAGTGATGCACCTGGGAAACAAAACCCAGGGAAAGAGTACACAATGGGGGTGAGATACTAACAACAACAAAATGGAAAGGGACCTGGGGTAGTCATATCAGATGACCTAAAGGTGGGCAAGCAATGTGAGAGGGCAGTAAGGAGGGATGAGGAGATACTGGGATGCATAGGGAGAAGCATCACCAGTAGAAAACAGGAAGTTGTTATCCCTCTGTACAGACAGCTGGTGAGACCCCATCTGGAGTACTGCATGCAGTTCTGGAGACCTAATCTCCCAAAGACATAGACAGGATGGAGGCTGTCCAGAGGAGGACAACTAAAATGGTGCAGGGTCTGTACCGGAAGACATATGAAGAGAGACTTAGGAGCTTAATATGCATAGCCTCGAGGAAAGGAGGAGAGGGGGACATGACAGAAACTTTCAAGTACCTCAAGGGGATGAACAAAGTCCAAGAGGGTACCATGTTTCAGAAAAGAGGTGTGCAAGAACAAGGGGGCACAATTGGAAGATGGGGAGGCTCAGAGGTAATGTAAGAAAGTATTTTTTCCCAGAGAGGGTGGTGGATGCATGGAACGGACTTCAAGAGGAGGTTGTGGAGTCAAAACAGTGGTGGAATTCAAGCACACATGGGACAATCATAAGGCAATTCTAGGGGATGAGGGTAGGAAGAAGTAGGCTGCTGGTTAACTAGGATCTGCAGCTTATCCATTAGGTAGGGAAATGGCAGACTGGTTGGGCCAAGTGGTCCTTATCTGCTGTCAAATTCTATTTTTCTATGTTTCTGCAATCTGGAAGATTCTGGAGAGTGGAGCTATATGTCTGGTATCCCACTTACTAGCTGGTCTTGCTCTCGATCTCATGTGACATGTGACAGCTTGGGATCCTGATGCCAGGGCATGGTAGGGAAGACAAGCCTTGAGTAGGTGCTAAGGCATAATGTTTCTGGACTTAAAGAGCACTTTTTCAGCATCCAGTTGTGTTCGACCAAATTGTTTGCCAACTTCAATCTCATGGCTGAGCCATTTTGTATAGTCATGCATCAAGTAGGGGGATACTGGAGAGACCCTTTATAGGCTTCTAAGCCATGTTTCAGATACAGGGATGTGAGAGTCCACATGATGTCCAGGGATCGGGGTCCATAGGAATCTATACCTGGGATTGTAGTGATTACAAACAAATGATATGCTACGTGATGAAATGCCAGAATGTCTCTGCACTAGGTTCTGCATTATGGCTTTGTACTGCACCTAAACTAACTGCTGCAAAAATCACCCCAGTAAAGACCACATATAAATTGCCACTCTGGGTGATGAGTAATTATTTAACAACTGTGTTTTTCTAATATTCTCCTTCCCTTGCACCCAGGTCGCACAGGAGATGAGTCACGGCTCAGCTGCCTCTCCCAGTCACAAACTTTCAAACTTTTAAAATCTCCATCTTGGTGAAAGTCTGGATGAATGGTGGCAGCTCTACCATAACTGTTTGTAAAGCAGCTCCCCAGTGAGCCACAATATCATTATACTCCTAGACACAGTAGTTATCCTGGACTGTGCCCACCCCATCAGGGTAAAACTGACTGACAGGCCAAAGGGGGTTGTATATTCTTGCAAAACATCAATATAGAAAAATATATATTTTTTGGTCTTTCATTCCTGAACTGAGATAAATGATTTTGATGTTTTAAAGTTCTTGCTCCTCTGCAGTGCCCTCCATGAAAAAATTAAACATCCTAGTGTGGTGCAGTGGTGCAGTGCTATTTACCCCCAGAAACATGTACTAGCACCATGGTAATATAACCACAATATAAATCCAGTTTCACTGGTTCAGCTGGCTACCAAATATGGAGTAACTACTGTACTGCTGCTGATTGCTTGATTAGTAGTATGGTGGATGCTCGATTGATTAGTAGTATGGTGGATGCTTGATTAATTAGTATGGTGGATGCTCGATTGATTAGTAGTATGGTGGATGCTTGATTAATTAGTAGTATGGTGGATGCTCGATTGATTAGTAGTATGGTGGATGCTCAACTGATTAGTAGTATGGTGGATGCTTGATTGATTAGTAGTTTGGTGGTTGCTCGACTGATCAGTAGTATGGTGGATGCTTGATTGATTAGTAGTTTAGCGGTTGCTCGATTGATTAGTAGTATGGTGGATGCTCGATTGATCAGTAGTATGGTGGATGCTCGATTGATTAGTAGTTTGGTGGTTGCTCGACTGATTAGTAGTATGGTGGATGCTCGATTGATTAGTAGTATGATGGATGCTCAACTGATTAGTAGTATGGTGGATGCTTGATTGATTAGTAGTTTGGTGGTTGCTCGACTGATTAGTAGTATGGTGGATGCTTGATTGATTAGTAGTTTAGCGGTTGCTCGATTGATTAGTAGTATGGTGGATGCTCGATTGATCAGTAGTATGGTGGATGCTCGATTGATTAGTAGTTTGGTGGTTGCTCGATTGATTAGTAGTTTGGTGGTTGCTCGACTGATTAGTAGTATGGTGGATGCTCGATTGATTAGTAGTTTGGTGGTTGCTCAACTGATTAGTAGTATGGTGGATACTTGATTGATTAGTAGTTTGGTGGATGCTCGATTAATCAGTAGTATGGTGGATGCTCGATTGATTAGTAGTTTGGTGGTTGCTTGATTGATCAGTAGTATGGTGGATGCTTGACTGATTAGTAGTTTGGTGGATGCTCGATTAATCAGTAGTATTGTGGATGCTTGATTGATTAGTAGTATGGTGGATTCTCGATTGATCATTAGTATGGTGGATGCTTGATTGTTTAGTAGTATGGCGGATGCTCAATTGATCAGTAGTTTGGTGGTTGCTTGATTGATTAGTAGTTTGGTGGATGCTCGATTGATTAGTAGTATGGTGGATGCTCGATTGATTAGTAGTTTGGTGGTTGCTTGATTGATTAGTAGTTTGGTGGTTGCTTTATTGATTAGTAGTTTGGTGGATGCTCGATTGATTAGTAGTTTGGTGGTTGCTTGATTGATTAGTAATATGGTGGTTGCTTGATTAGTAGTATGGTGGATGCTCAATTGATTAGTAGTATGGTGGATGCTTGATTAATTAGTAATTTGGTGATTGCTTGATTAGTAGTATGGTGGATGCTTGACTGATTAGTAGTTTGGTGGATGCTCGATTAATCAGTAGTATGGTGGATGCTTGATTGATTAGTAGTTTGGTGGATGCTTGTGCAGCATAGTATAGTGACTGTGCAACAGAGCTGGATGAGATTACTAGTACTGCAGGTAGCTCAGTACTGTTGGTAAGGAGATTGTTGACAGAAGCCAAGAACTGAGGTTGTCTGTAGTATGTGTTGAGTATGTATGTAGCCTTCATGCTCTCTGTTCCCAAGGAACTACAATCCTTTTGGGGTATCGGTCACAGGAACCAACTTGAGGGACGGGTTCCACCGCTAGAGGTGCCACAGGATGGTGGACGAAACAAAACTTATGGAGAAAATCTCTGGGGATCCAAGGCTTTAGGTCACCATCCTCCAGGCTTTACACAATACTATTAAAAACAAACTTGTAGTAGGATCTATGACACACCACCACAAATTAAGGTGCAGAAAACGTCTCAACCTTGTGCAGAAAGAACAAGCAGAATGCACTCAAAATTAGCAGTGGGGTACTGCCATAGATTCAATACAATAACATGCACTAAGCTGCACAGACTTCCAGTAAAAATTGTAATAGATATTTTTTATTTTACCTTAAGGCAGCAGCAGTGGTTATATGGAAGAATACTAACCTCTGGCAGTGCTGGCCGAAGTGCTCTCGAGTATTAGCCACACCCATACCATGTAACCAAGAATTGGTGATATTAGGATTCCCTACTGGTATACCCTCTCAACACCCCCTTACAATGCTGGCTGCTGACAGCATTCATGGAAGCTAGCGCCTCCTACTGATGGCCTGGAAGAGTACATCTCTCCTGCCAATCCGCACCTGGCATTCTGCCCTTCTAAACAAGCCCATTCGAAAGGCTTGCTTTTAGCAACCATTGGAAAGTTGGACCTATGTCATAACAAATGGGACCCTGGCAGGCCCATCGGTGCAGCGGTGGTGTTAGCACTTGCAGCCAGTGACCCAGGTTCGGGAATGGGCTCAGGTGGTTGGAGGGTCGGCTGGGGAGATGGATTGAGCAGCCGCTATGCACTCTCCATCTCCGGGGAAACACCTCAAAGTGTAGGCACTCTTGGATGTCCATGGGAGTGACTTACCTGGGAGCACCCAGTTGGGGCTGGGAGGCATGAGGCGCTGGGCGATGTGCCACTGCACCTGTGCACACCATGCCTCCCGTACAAAAAGTACCATGAGAAAAGCTCATCCCGCCACTCCCCGAGCTGCCACCGCAGACCTGCCTGACAAATGGATGTGTAGGGTGCATAGCGGCCACCCCTTCTCCCACCTGGGGATAAAACCGAGACTCCGTGGGGTGGTGAGCGGCAGGTGGCCAGGAAGCAGACCAGTGATATGGGGACAAAAAGCATAAATAAAAATAAATGGGACCCCTTCTTAAACTTACATCTTTGCTCGTGCATCCTCCTTGTCCCCATAACTCCCCATTTCTTTAACCTCCTAGAAGTTAGAACTTTGCATGATGGACCTCTCTACCCCCACCCCATTTTCCCTTTGATTTCTAGCCTCCATTTTTTTTTGCTTGTTTGTTTCCGTGCACTCTCCTTTGAGTTTTTCCTCCCTCTTATTTCCTTTCTGTATTTCCTCTCATGAGTATTTACTTTATAGGTTCTCTCGATACCTTGTGTATGCAATACTATTGAATGGATATATCTTTAAACTGACACATGGAATATGTTGGCAAATCATTATAACTGTAATTTATGTTCTTAAGATTTCAGTGCCTTAATTTGTCGTTGGATTGCAAAGTTCACTGTGTTGTTGACTCACTTCTGTCTTTTGTAAGATTTCAACATTTTTCAATAAAAGGTTCTTGTTAAAACAAACAAAAAAGAGCACTAACCTAGCCCCTGACAAAGAGTCTGTTAACTCAAAGCATCGGGTTAGCATGTTACTTAAAAGACCACTGCTATTGCAGTGATGCCAAATAAAAATATTTATCACAATTTATACTGTAAGTGTGCACTGCTTTGTTATTTTTGTCCTTCTGTCTTGAGACTTTCACTCCCTTACATGAAGGTGTTACAGGGCATGGCCATGAAACTAAAGGAGTCCTTAGGAAGAAACTCAACCTTTCTGAGATTACTAGTCCATCTGACCTCCATTAGTATGGTGGCAGAACTGGCCACAGTATTTTCTAGCCACTGGTTGCGGGTGCCTTGCCAAACAATACAGTGTTCGACTAATCCTGCAGGTGGACACCTTCAGCCTGAATGGCTGTAGCAGGGAGGTGCAAAATTCAAATTCCTTGTTGCCTGAAGGCCGGTTCTGGGGAGCAGGGCTGTGGTTCTGGTATCCTCACAACCCCTATGCAACATGTAGGCAGTTTCTTCTGCTGGAAGTTCACTGATCTGAACAGCCTCCAGTAGTACACAAGTCAACTGGCCTCAGTATTGTTTATCCACTGATTGCAGGTGTCTTGTTGAATAGTTCAGTGTTACCACTCATCCCTCAGGCATGTCTCCATTGGTTGCATCAACAAAGGCACCAAATTTAAATACCTTGCATCTTAAATGCTGGTTTGAGGTTGGGGGCTCTTTTGTATCTCTTTGCTTGTACACTTTAGTTTTTGTTTACTGTATGCAACTGTTTTGTGCTACGCAGTGCTAAGTTATACTGTTGCCTTCTTTTGTCCCCCAGAACCACTCTGAAAATGAGACACTGCATCTCATGGGGTTATCGCAGCTGAAGAAATTTCAGATTAATTAATGACCTCCTCCTGGAGGAACCATTTCTGAACTTAGTCTTCCAGTGTCATGAGCAGTAGCCCGCTGCTATGCCAATGGCTGGCTCATATTTGTTCCTTTTAATTAACCATAGCACTGAAGAGAGGAAAACTGCCAGTGGTTGAAACCTTTTGGAATCCAAGCACAAGGGTTTTTCAGTGCACCCCATCTGCTGTGCATCTGAGTGGATTTTCAATAGGGAAAGCTGCACATGGGAACAGTTTTTAGATGGCAAGTGAATACACTGGATTAAGCACCATTATACCTTACTCAACCTCTCCCCCCATCCATTCTCCTCTCCCCACCACTCCATCTGCTACCCTCAAGGCCTCCTTGCTCCATACCCATGCAAAGGAGTAAGTCCTGACAGTGCTGACCCCAAACTCTTGTCTTTCTCTCTATGCCAGCCACTGCCCTTGCCATCAACTACCTCTTAAATTGCTCACCGTACTTGCCTCAGTCCCTGATCTGTGGAAGCAGGTCAGGCTCGACCTCATTCCCAAAGAGGGTGACCCCTCTCTTCCTGGCAACTACCACCTCATCCTCTCCTCCCTCCCTGGCTAAACTTCAGCAGCACCTGGGGCCAGATCTTCAGAAGAGCCTAACATGGCCTAGAGACAAAGCCCCTGTGCACAACTCCATGGTGCAGGGAAAATTCCTGCACCTGCAAAAATACTATTTTAAGCATATTAAGCAAATGGAGGCCATTTTATTTTTTCTGTAGCTGCTACAAAATGTTATGCCTGGCTACACCTGGCATAGCATTTTATGCAGCTGTCAAAACAATATGCATACACTGCAATTTGAAAAGGTTGCAAAAGGCAACCTTTTAAAATGAAGTGCATGTGGAAATAATTGGAACGTGCAAGAAAACCTTCACTTATGTAATGTTTTTTCTTCACATGCACAATTTTTGGCCACTGATCCTTTCCCAACTCTCCCTTTCCTTGACAACTACTCCTTCTTCACTTCCTTCCAGTCCGACTTCAGGACATCTCACTCACCACAACCACCATCCTGAGGCTCACTGACTCCATCCTGTCTGGCATGGACCGGGGTGGTCACCTCTGTCATCTTTGTTGACCGGCCAAAGTGTTGACAATGCTGCTCAGCCCATCCTCCAGGACAAGCTAAAAGCTGCTGGACTATCCTCCTCTGTTGAGTGGTTTTGCTCATATCTTGAGGGTAGGACCAAGTTGTCCATTCTGGTGACACCATCTTCCCTCCTCTCCCTGTCTTCTCTGGTGTCCTCCAAGGATCCATACTTGTCCCTATTCTATTCTCCATCTTCCTAAATGACTTCCTCCTTTCCTGCTCCTCTGCATCCATTCAATGTATGCCGACAACACAGTTCTCTGCACCTCTGTTTCCTTGCCTCGGACCTAATGACTGACTGCAACTGGATTTCAACAACATCCAGAACTGGTTTTGGGCAAATCAGCTGACCCTCAATGCCAAAAATATGGTATCCATGACATCTGGCACTAGGCAGAGACTTGCCAAGCACTCCTCGCCCCCCAGGCCCTTGATGGTGTTGTGATTGCGGAGTCTCCTCCTTTAAATGCCTTGGGGTATGGTTGGACTGTCATCTTGACTTCTTTACTAAGATGGATACTATCCTCCAGAAGCTGTACCATAAACTTGGGGCACTTAACAGGAACAAAGCAAGTATCCCACTTCCTGCCCTTAGAGAGATTGACAAGAAGATGATTCTACCCATCTTCAATTATGGCGACATTGTATATGGCGCTGCTTCCAAATCCACACTTGCTATGCTGGATACCCTTTTTCACTCCTTCTGCTGCTGCCCTGGACTGCCTCTCAAAAACACATCACGTTCCTTGTATTCCTTCTCTCCTTGATGCCAGGTGCGGTGCCTTGCTAATTAAGCCTTCTTCGCTCTAAATTCAAGCTGTGTTCCTCCCTCTATCACTCCTCCTTCTCTTCTCCCCTCCTTCCACCTCCTACTTTCTTTTCAGTTTAGACACACACCTCTCACCCTCCCCTTGTAAACTCCTATACTGGTCAAGTTGCTTTTACTTCCACAAAGTTTGGAGCCTCTCCGTTGCTATTTACAATGCTCCTCTTCCCTGTTACTAAAATCCTCCCCGTGACTTCACTATTCACTCCTGCAGTTGTGCCTGATCATAGAATAGTCCCACTTATTCTCCCTCCATATTACTTACTCCTCCATATTACTTTCTCCCTACTGCCCTGATTTATTGATCCACTATCCCCTTGGACTTGCCTCTGTTGTATTCACAGTCTCCCTTCCCTCCACCATTTTGCTGCCAGCTGCACTCTACTGAACTGTTCCTATTGGTATGTTGTTTTGCACTACTTGAATACTGTGCTTCCTCTTAATTGTCTACCTTGTATATTTTATTATTGTTATTATAATTGTAACTCTATTGGTGCAACTTATTACTGTGATCTCTCAACCCTTTCCCCACCCCCCAAGACACATCCAAAGGAATTTACGTCAGTATAGTTTTCCTGGGGAAAAGGAGAGAAGGAAGTTAAGGAAGTTAAGCAAGGAAGGAAGGAACATCCTTTTGATCTAGCACACCCATCCTGAATCAGCAACATCCATGGAGGTCTGGTCACACACTACCATAGACTGTGTCTATATGTCAAACTCAAACATGTTCTGAAAGTAGCACCCGCTGTGTCCTGGCTAATACCAGATATACTGGTGCTGCTATGTGCCTCTTCATTCAGATTTCTGAAATTTGATCCAAGTTGTCTGCTCATTCTTCCCAGGCATTCAGTTACTGTCCAGCAATGTTGTCCCACATGACCCTCTGTGAGAGTTCATAAATGTCCACCAACTACTGCGGAACTGTTCATCCATGCTAACGCAAGGTAGTATTTACATTGTGTACCTGCTCTCAGGATGATCTATTAACTTGTTCTCTATCGGATAACCCAAGAGAAATGTTTAAAGCATGACCGATGCTAACCTCATCCACCCCACCTCACCTTTAAATGGCATTACATTTCACAGTTTCAGATTAATTGACAGACTTTGTTCCAGGAAATAATAATCTCTGTGACAGATTGTAGAGTGTTGACAAATGGTTGTCATCTATACTGAATCTGAGAAATATACCTAAATGATAAGTGTATTAACTCCTCCTAATTCAGAAAGCAGTGGAGCTACGAAAACTTACACTGCCAGGATGAAAAATGTGTCTTTAATGGTAACTTGAGTTATACATTTCCAAGGTCTTCAAATTGATGAGATTAAAATCCCTCATAACTGACAATGATGGTACTACTTGCTGAAAGATGGAAAAAAGGATTAGACAGATGCAGCTGAAATATGCACTTTAGTGCCATCAGAACAAGCAAAATGAACAAAAGAAAAATAACATTCATCAAACCAAAAGGTAATTCCTCTGCATCAGGTTTCTACAGGGGAATCTTAAAGGGTTCCAGCATCTAAAGAAAACTTCAAAATAATTCATTATTATCTTCTGCTACTAACTCGAACAAACTTACCGAGGTGACTAACAAACCTCTGCTACAGTACAACAGTACTTTAGGGCAGCACTTATACAATTGAAATGCATTACCAAATAGTTTCAAAATCATAAACCTGATTGAGCAAGGACCATCTTTACCTGTACTGTTATCTCAGCATAACAACACAGGAAAAAAATCTAACAGTCTGCCCACGATAACATCAATACTAACCACACATCCCTGACTACCATCACAAACGTGGATGCCACCATCACTTACTAAATACCTTCACAAAGCTGTAAAACTAGAATAGCCTTAAATTACAAAAAATAGATGTTATTTGCCCTCATAATCCTATATTTACACAAACATACATGAATTAAAAAATGAAGTACTGCTGTACTTTTGTTTTATAAACTCTTATTCTTGCTCTTAAGGTCAGCAGGAATATACCTTTAACTGACATTAAGAGGGGACCCTCCAGCCTCTGTTGCCCTGCTTCCCCAGGATTTACCTTACCAGCTTTTCCATGGGAAACCATGGCTTGCTTCCAAGGGCCTCCCAGGAGAGACAGAAAGACCCTCCCACAGTAGGGGGAAGAGAGAGAGAAGGAGGACTTAGATGTCAATCTGGTCTGGCTGGTCTGCCCTGGTTTGGTGGGGCAAGACTGATGAGGGACTCAGACTTCACCTGTGTAACTAAGGGGGTTTGCCTTATGGTGTTCCACCCAGTACAGCAGACTGCATAATATCCAGATGATGTCAGACACGTTCCCTTGCCTGAGGTGCTGATAGCCATTGCTCCACCAGTCCCTGCTGCTCCACCAGTCCCTGGTGAACAAATCCCCAGCCATCACTGGAGGCTGGACCTCACCAGGCTCCATGCCCTCCTTCCCAGAGGAGGAGGAGGAGAGATGTCCATCAAATGCTAAATCCTCCTTCCCTGACTGACCCCTGCGATGCTCTGGGCTTGTTCCCAAATATGGGTTGTCAGTGCCAAAAGTGGTAGTGCTACGGCTGGCTGGTGGAGCCAAAGTATCACAGCACTTACAATTTTATTTTCTGGTGCATCTTTGCTGTCCTTAAAATGCCCTCCTGTTCTTCTCTCTGTTACAGATAAACAGAATCCTTGGTTCCATCTGAGGTCTTCTGTTGTGAGAGAGTGGGTGAACATTCTGCAAGGTGAATTGAGCAGAGATCTGAATTCTTGTATTTTAAGCCTAAAAAACATTTTATCTTTTGAATGCTGAAAAGATAGAAAAGGAAACAAGGTGGGGAAAATGAAGGAAATAATATCAAGAAGAACGAGGAAAGGTGAGGAGACTGGTGCACGTGGTGGATTGTGGAAAACAGAGGGTTTAAGGGCTAACTAAAATAAATATGTATTTTGCTATGCATAATATTTGAAACTGAGATGGCATGCCAATGCTGGGATGTACTGGCACTATTCTGGTAGGGTGGATCAACTTTTTAAAAGTTTAGCATACAATGTTTAATTTAATTTTATTTTGTACATTTTTCACCCCCACTCAAAAATATTATTGGGCCATTTTATAATTCAAACAAGACACTCTAAGGTGTACACTATGGTGGAATAAAGGCGATATTGGGTGGCTGAAGGCATTCGATGATGTTTCATGATTCACAACACACCTGAAGTGTGCTGTTATCCCACCACAACACACACCGTGTCATGTTTTATTGCTTAAGTGTAAGTATCTCAGTAGGTTCCATGCTCACTTCCCAGAGCCTAAAAATCAAAAGGTTGAGGTTCTAGTCTCACACCAGGAACTAGTGATAATTCCAACATTATGATCAGGGGAACTGATGAAGGGTAAGCTATTGCTAACCTCAAGCAATTAGAGCTGGTCAGAGGTAGGGCCAGAACCAGTCAGCCATGGGGACAAACATCCCAGCACCCATAAGGGATGCGCATCCCTGACCTGAAGCAACTGGAGTAGATCTAAGAGCTAGAATCAAAACCCATCAACCCTTGGGGGCAGACATCCTACCACCTGCGATCTTATTATTGTACATGGGTACACTCTGAAATTCATTTGCATTTTTCTTTAAAAGCCATTTCATAAGTGCAAAAACCTTGGGAATGTAGTCAATAACTATATTTATCAGAATTATTTAATGGCACTGTACTGCACCTCATGTGTGGCAAGAAACCTCAGGTATGAGATTGTAGGACTATAATTACACACTTTTAAATCTCACTGCTTACCTATACAAATCTAAAGAATTGTTTCATTGTAAAAGGCATCAACTTTCCCATTTTGTTCATCCTTCTATAAAAGCTAGTAATTCCAAGAGAAAACACAAAACACGGATAAGGCATCCTGGATCTGGAGCTACTGAAGCCAGTTCAAAAGGTAGAAGCAGAAGCAGTCAAACACAGGGGCCTCATAGCCAGGCACCTGCCACCTTATTATATGGGTACACTTTGAAATGCATCTTATGCATTTTATTTATGCAAAGCCATTACAAATGTGCAGTAAGACACCTCAGGGATTTGTAATTATGATCAATAATTGTACATCGTGGATGTGTTTTAAAGCACTCAGCTGCACCTCATGCCTAACAAGCCATCTGTGGCATGTGATTGCTAACATATAATTACACACTCTTGTGTTTTATTGCTTATTTGTACAAATGTAATCATTCTAAGAGAAAGGGCAAGGTGGTCTGTACCAGAATCCAATTCCTGACGAATATCAGAGCACATCTTACATTATGTACAATCTACTGTTTTACTTACATCACAGAAATGAAAATTATGTTTTTTGTTTTGTTTTATTTTACAATTTTTGCCAGGAAAGACACATTAAGACAAGGCTTGTTTTCAGGTGCATCCTGATAGCACAGGGAAGTTAAGTGACTTGCACCTGGTCACACAGTATGCAAGTGGTCGCTGTGGAATTCAAACCCGGTTATCCAGGTCTGCAGCTCAGTGCATGGAGGGTTAGTTTATTATTCATTTCAAAAGTTTTACCAGGAAAGACATACTGAACTGAAACAGGTCATTTCCAGATGTTTCCTCAGGGAGGTGGTGGAGAGTACAGCAATAAGTTATAACACATAGATTACAACAAACATCAAAGATACAAATTAACATTTAAATAGCAATAAAATGAACTAATTATATAATTACAGGTCAATAGACTCAGTGTGGCCAATCAGATTTCTTGTTTATAGATCACATGAAGTGCTCTTATAGCTGTAAGAGGGCTTCACGCGCATTCAGCAGCCATTCTACAGCTCACGCTTCAGTAGTACTGAATGGAGATTGTGCTCAGACAGTACTTTCCTGGTGCTTTGGCAGCATTGAAAGAAAGTGCATTCCCAACCCCATTGCACAAAAACTAACAGACAGGCAAGCAGTTGTTAGTTCTGCCAACCCCACCAAGACACAGAATATCAGCAGTCCATATAAATATAACAATAATCTTAAAACACAAATTTCCATAATAAGGAGTGGCTCAGGACTCCTCCCCAGCAGCTCCCGGAGACAGCAGTATGCTGACAATCCTTTATTCATGTAACTGCATCCATGTCATCTGACCTCCACAGAGCCATGCATGTACCCAGTCAGTCCAGAGATGCTCATCATGAGGAACAAAGTTGCAAGCAACACTACTGCAAGGCACTATATACGGTAAAAACAGCCCAAAACATGTTTTAGTAGCTTTAAGAAAATTCTGAGCTTACAGTTGATCTATAATAAGTTTATTGGTTATGCTGAGGGCCTCTTATGGCCATGAGTGTCGCCTCCTTGTGTTCTCAGAATGTCAGAACTGTTAGCTTCGTTCTCGGTTCTCACATCCTAAGAACGCTGTGAGGTGACACTCTTATAGCTATAAATGGCCCTCCAGCATAACCAGTAAACTTACTGTATATAAAAGGGCAGATGGTGGCTGACTGTAGAGTGAACAAGACACTAGTGGGTCCAAAAATGTTGGGAAAACAAAGTATTGTCCAGTTCAACAGGAAAAGTGGAGGAACCAGGTTGGGGAGGGATGAAAAATAGCTGTAGCAGGAGCGGACTGAGTTTATGATTGGAGCAAGGGTGGGGTGTGGATTCAGATTTAAGTTTTTTTTTTTCATTAATGCAAATAACTGTTCAAGTAAAATGTATGTTTAATTTTTTTCTGAATATTTGATGGGAATTGCTGCACCATCTGGGGATTTCCTGCTAATGTGTTGTTCTACACAGTGTTTTAGTTTTAAATTCTGCACTCCAAGACTGAATTAATAGTCAATTTGCAACTTTGTTTGCTAAGAAATTAACTTAAATAGAACCCTCAAGCATGAATGGGAATTGCTCTGTGCTGATTATAACCCTAACAGTCCCACTGCATGAACTGTTCTTAGTCTCTCTTTTCTATTGGGAGATATTCTGTAACCACCTTTGCTGTAATATGAAAGTTTTATGTACTGACATAGACAATGCTGAAAGTGTCTAACTTTTCAATGTATTATACTGACAAACTATAAATAAAAAGGAAAAATTAGAAGGGACCATAAAAAGCAAGTCGATAAAGTTTTGACAGGGTAACTGCCAACACTGTGTCAAGATGCTGCCATACAGTAATCATCATCATCATCATCTTTTTATTTTTAAAAGGCGCCTTTCATTTGTTCAACGCCGCCTGTACAATTTGAATTTACAACCAACACAAATACTATAAAATACTACTCAGATTAAATAAATCAATACTATTGTTTGACTGATTCTAAAACCCTTTCTATTTGGTATCCTGAAGGCCTGATGACATAAAATGTCTTTAAGGCAGACTTAAAACCCTGGACGATCAGGCTATCCTGTATCCGGCGAGGTAGAGAATTCCACAGATCGGGCCATAAAGGCAAAAGATCTAGCTGGATGTTTTTAGTCATACCCTGAGAATCTCTAGCAATCCCTTGTTGGAGGATTGGAGTGGGGAGGGGACAGTAGGGTGAAGGAGATCTTGCAAGTAATGCGTCTCTGGTCATGTTGGGCCTTATAGGTCAGCAATGCGACCTTGAAGGTGATCCGCAACTGCACCGCAACCAGTGCAGTTCGCACAGCACAGGTGTTATATGACTGGATCTAGAAGTCCCTGTCAACAACCTGGCCACTGCATTCTATACCAGCTGCAAGTGACAGATGTCCACCCCGTAGCCCTATGTAGAGGCGCTACAGTAGTCAAGACAAGTAGTGACCAAGGCATGGACCAAAGTAGGCAGATCTTTGGACGGAACCAGGTGTTTCACCCTCATGATATTCCTCAGATGGTAAAAGAGGATTTGACTAGAGCTGACACCTGCAATTTAAGTGTCAGGTCTTCATCAAACATCATGCCCAGGTTACGACTCGGCTCAATGCAATTAGTGAACCTCTGAGCCCAAGTCCGGAAGGATCACTCACTGACAAACCAGTCACCCTTCAATAGGGTCCACAACCAGCACCTCTGTTTTGTTAGGATTCATAGTAAGGTACAGTAGGTTTACACTTAAGCTGTACTCTCCCAGTTACAGCTATTATGTGTGGATCACAGCACTGGAGCCATTTCCAATGTGTCTATTCGAGATGCTGTAGAATGCTGCTGGTTGGCTACCCCACCTCCCTGATGTGTTTTTCTTCAAAAGTAATGTCCTCCAGTTCCTCCATCTGCTGGCTATTCCTCCTCCCACATTATCCTGGTACCAGTGTTTGCTTTTTTTATTGAACAACCCTTGCACTCCTCCCTCTGGTGGCTCTGCCCACTTCTCAAATTGAAATTAACTGATTTCTGTACAGAACAGGGATCATAGAGAGTCTGGCAAGGTGTGTTGAGACACAGCTCAAAAGGTTGGTGTTCACTCAAAAGAGGCAGCCAGCCCAAATGTGTAGCACATCAAAAAAGAGTAGCACTCAGTGTGTTTTCTGCAAACGTTTTTACTGAGTGCAAAATACAAAAGATTCCACAAGTGAATAGCAGGGCAGAAATAAAACACACAGCAAAGCAACAGTAGGTGGAGAGACGTTATACTGTCACTATACAGATCACTGGTGAGATCATATCTAGAGTATGGAGGAGATATTGGGCTCCATACGATAAGAAGGACATCCGCCTGCTGGAGAAAGTCCAGAGGAGAGGATTAAGATGACTGCTGGTCAGCAAGGAAATCTTACAAGTAGAGGCTGGGGCCCTGAAATTGTACTACCTGGAAGACAGGAGAGAGAGAGAGAGAGGACATGATAGAGACCTTCAAATATTTGAAAGGGATAAACCGGTGGATAGGGAAGGTCTGTCTTGCTAAGAGACAGTCGCATATTATGGGGCACAGTACGGCTTGTGGGGAGATTTAGGAGGGATGTTAAAAGCATTTCTTTACGGAAAGGGTGGTAGCTAACTAGAATGCACTACTCGAGGGAGTAGTCTTGGAGAAGACAGTGGGCAGCTTTAAGAGGGCCTCGGATAGGCATAAAGGAAACTATGGGACCTGGGTGGAGGTAGCTAGAGAGGAGGGGTGACCGGGTGGGGAAGCAGGGTAAGTGGTGTAAGCAAGGGACTCGGCAATATGAGCAGGCTCAAAAGACCAAATGGCCTTCTTGTGGTGATTCTTTGTATGTTGGTATGGAACAATTTCAAGCAGTACCAAGCACTGAGGGAGAACCTAAGGATCTTGAGTAAAGGGCAGTGCAGAACAGAAAGTTCAAACCAGCACGTCTATGAGAGATGATGTCAAGACAGTAATGTTTATTAAATGTATGAACAGTACTCCAAGTGGCAGTCACATGTATGGCACCAGGGACACACTGTGGAAACAAGTCACTGAGGCAGCCACCCCATGGGTGGAGAGAGACAGACAGGACCAGGATGCTGCTTACTGCACTTCTGCTAACAGAATGTAATAGATCTGGTCAACCATTTGGGTAGGCCTTGCTTAGAAAAGAGGAGCACACCATCTAGGGAGCAAAACCCAGAAACAGTTGTAAGAATTTTCTGCAGTTCTTAGTGCAATCCAGTACTCAATGCAGCATCCTGCAGATGCTCAGCGCATAGACAACACTACCTCTATGCCTGAGAGTTGAAATAAACAGGAAGGTCAATGGCCTAATTTAGTGTTCTCTCAGACATGACCTTCAGAAGAAAATAAGGATTGGTACCTAATGGAACTCTATCCTTGTGGAAAATAAGAAAAGGAGGATCTGTAACCAGAGCCTACAGCTCAGATACGCATTTAGCAGATGTTGCAGCTACTAGGAACAGTGTATTTGATAAGAGAAAGCACAGCTCAGAAGCAGCAGCAGGCTCAAAGGGAGACACAGCAAAGGTTTCTAGGATCAAATTAAAGTCCCACACTGGAACTAGATCATGGATCGGGAGGGGGGTAGAGAAGGATATGTCTTAGGAACCTATGGGAAACTTCAAGCTTTGCCACTTTCTTGCCTTTTGTGAGGGCATGAGGAATACCCAAGGCCAGAGCGCTTAAGGGACAAGAGGTAGTCCAGAACTAGTTATCTGGAGACATAAAGGGAAACAGGGCATGAGCAGCACACCAAAATGTAAAATGTTTCCATTTTTATGAGTAGGTTTATTGCACAGATGGTTTTCTATCCACGAGTAGAACAGCAGCAACTGCAAGGGAAACCCTGAAGCAGAAAAAGCTCTTATGTCCTTAGGAGCCAGGCACGGAGGTGCAGGAACCACAGATCTGGACGCACCAGAGCATCATGATCCCAGGTCAGAAGTCCCACTCAGAGAGCTAGAGGACAGGAGGTTCCACTGTTAATTGCTGGAACAGAGGGAACCAAATTTGTCTGACTAGTATAGGGCCACCAGAATCAGGGTGGCCAGCTTGACCCACAGCTAGGCCAGAACCCTCTGTATTAGAGGTAATGGGAAAAGGCATACATCAACCTCCTTTTCCAGGAGAGGGACAATGCGTCTTACCAGAGAATGTCAGGCCCTGGAGTGAGTGAGCAGAAATGTGGCAGTTTTGTGTTGTATAGATGCGAAAAGGGTCTATGTCTGGGCAACCCTATTTGATGAAAAGGTGATCTATGACAGCTTCTAAGAGCTCCCACTCATGACAGTGCCCACAACCAATTTAGGCAACCTGCTAGGGTGTTGAGAGTATCAGGCAGAACACAACAAACAGAAACATTTTGCATTCCACTGCCCATTGCCAAACTCTCACTGTCTCTCTGCAAAGAGGATATGAGTGGACATCACTGGGATGGTCAATGTAGTACATCCCAAAATATTGTCTGTATAGATCAGCAGCTGATGCCTTTGAATGAGAGCAGCAACAGCCTGAAGGTCACGTAGAACAGCAGTGCTGCTGTACAGAACCATATCTAAAGGGTTCCACTGCCCTGTTCTGAAGGGGCCCAGATGGGCACCCCAGTCCTGAACCAGAGGGCATCCATCATCATCACCACCAGGAGAAGAGATGGACTGAGAAACAGGGACCCTATTTCATGGTTTGAGTGGTCCAACCACCACTGCAGGGAGCAACAGAGTGGAGAAATTACTGATATGGGACACTCCAACTCATCGGAATGCTGTGTCACATGTGCCCTGGGGAACCATTGTGGAACTCTCATGTGCAGACTTGCCAGAGGGACTGTCAGTATGGCAGCAACCTATGAGGCCAATGAGCAATAGCAGGCATCTGTCCAAGACAAAGTCACTGGAGAAGATAAGCTGAGCCTGTACCACCAGTGCTGTAGTATGGTCTGAGGGCAGAATTGACTGACCCAACCCTGTGTGCAGGACAGCCCCTATGAATTATTTGGGTACAGTTAACATCACCCTCCATTTCTTCTGTCTTAGTTGGAGTCTGCTATTGGCCCCAGACAAGTATAGAAATCACAAGACAAATAGTCTCTGAAATAGAAAAGCCAAAGACCTAGGTCAGATATTGGTTTTGGGTGACCTGAATTTAGGGATATAGACTGGCAAGGAAAAGACACATCCACTCTTATGAGCAGATATTTTATGAAATTTAAAGAGCAGCATGCTCTCTTGCAACATGTCACTATTCCCACCAGGAAGGACAACACACTAGATCTGGTCATTATTTCAGAAGATAGTGTGATAAATTCCTGTCAGATTGTCCCTCCCTGTCAAATAGCGATCACAACTCAGTCCTATTCAATTTTGATACAACTAACCACAAATGTCAGGTGTCACTGAAATATTTTTATATTCAAAAGCTAATGTCAAATGCATAAATGATGAGCTCAATAAAACAGACTGTGTAAATACGCTAGCCAAAACAAATATTGACTTAATGTGAAAGAATTCAAAAATACATTATTAAGGATATGTTATTTCCATATTCCCAGGATGATGAAATATAACTCTGGACTAAGATCAAAATGGCTCTCAAAAAAAAAAAAAAAAAAAAAAAAAAAGAAATAAAATCACTTTAAGTAGAAAAAAGTCCACAAGAAAGTAATGAAATACATGTCTGGTGAGCACTGATCAAAACATAAGAAGCTTCTAAAGAAAATGAAATTGAAAATAAAAAGCAAAAAGACAAATTGAGGTAAAACTGGCAACAGAGGCTAATAAATTAAACAATAAGACTTTTTTAGCTATATTCATTCAAGCAAAGGTGAACTGTCAGTCTGGTCTTTGTAAATGACAGTATCACACCAGAGACCAGGAAATAACTGAGGTGTTTAATACCTATTTCTGTGAAATATATGACAACAAACCCAACAAACAGCCATCTTTAATAAATTCACTAGAGTCTGAGGAAGTCTCCATAACAGTGGAAAATCCAAGAGAGTATCAATAGGTTAAAAAATGGCTTGCCGCCTGGTCCAGACAGAATATCAGCTTGTACTTTTAAAATGATGTGAGAATGTCCTAGTACCATTGAAAATCATTTTGACCATTCTATTAGTAAAGGCTTGATACTAAAGGGCTGAAAAGGCACACATTACTCCTATTTATAAAAAGGAACTAAAATAGACAAAGAATCACAGACCCATTAGTCTAACATCTATCCCTGGAAAGATACTTGAAACAAAACTAAAGAATCATAACAGTTTGTCAGGAAGGTCTTGTATTACTAATTTGTTGTTTTACAAAAGATAAGTAATTCATTAGATTCTGGAGCTCCATGTGACATGATATTTATAGATTTTTCCAAGGTCTTTGATATGGCACTGCACTGGGCCATTATTCAGCGTGTTGACAGATGAAAAAAATGAATTACAGATTTGTATCCAGGGTGTCTAACTGGCTCTCTGATAGGTATCAACATGTAAATATTAAAGGATATAATTCAACTAGCCAATGGGTTATCAGCGATGTGCCCCAAAGTTCAGTCCTGGACCCACTACTTTTAATATCTTTATTTCTGGACTAACTAGAACTTACCATCATGGACAATTAAATATGACCATGACATAAAAATAGGAGGCAACTGGCTCACTGAGGAAGATTCCAAATTACTGTAGAAAGATCTAAATTACCAACCACATGGGTAAATAAATGGGGACTGAAATTTAATCTAGAAAATGCAAAATAATGCTCTGGAGGAAAACAATCCCCATTATTCCTATGAAGTAGGAGGTAAGATCTTAACCCAGACAACTAGGATCTGGGCATAGCTCTTGATAATAAAGTCTATCCCAGGTCACAGTCGACCGCTGCCATTGCTAGAGCCAAAAGAGTATTATGGGCTATAAAAAGACATAAAATCTAGAGATCAGGCAGTAATTTTCCCACTATATAGGGCTTATGTATGCCCACATCTAGATTATTTATCACAGTATGGTGCCCCTATAAATGTAGGGACAGTGATCAATTAGAACGAGTCCAGAGGAAGGCAACAAAGACAATACATGAAATCTGTAATTTATCATATGAATCCCAGCAAAAGAACTTAAATCTAATGACCCTGGAACAGTGTCCTCTTAGACAGGATTTGCTTACCATGTTCAATACTATGCAGGATCCATACCTCTTTACAGAAATAAATTTTGAATTCAAACAGGATTCAAAATCTACAAAGAGGACACCCACTTCAGTTAGCGAGACAAATCTCAGAACAGCCAGGAGAAAATGCTTTTTACGCAGCATGTTATTAATGCTTGGAATTCATTACCCTTTGAAATAATAGCTAGCAAATCTAAAGATGAATTTAAAGCCAAATTGGACAAGTTCATTTTAAGCAGTGGTAACCTACGGTATTATGCATAGATGGAGCAACATGGGCATACAAGCCTTTTCACTCTTTACATCTTAGTATGAACCTTAGTATGACCTGTGGCACTGGCACAGAGAAAATACCAATTTCTGCTCATTAACCAGTATGCCCAACTGGTCAAATAGTTGTCTGGTCCAAAACAGGATGTAGAATATTGCTTCTCAGATGGGGCCTTCAAAAGCCAGTCTACATACAGAAGATATAGAAGCCTCCTGAGGAGGGCACCTGTTACCGCAGCAAAACACTTGGTAAAGCCACGGTGCAAAAGGTAAACAAAGAGCAAGACATAAAACTGATAGTGTGAGGCCAAGAGCATGAAACAGAGGTACGCTTGATGAGACTTGTGGATCCTGACATAAAGGTATGCATCCTTCATATCCAGAGCAACCATCCAGTCCCTCTTAGCAAAAGGGGAGGAGGGACTGAAGAGAGACCATTTGAAACTTTTTGTACTTGATGAAAAAAATTCAGTCCTTGAAGGTCTAATATGGGTCTTAAATCCCCAGTCTATTTTGGTACCAGGAAGCACTGCAAATATTAGCTCAGGTTTTGTCTGAAAACTGGTACGGGCTTTACAGCCTTCTTGCAAAGGAAGGTTTGAACTACCTCCAACAAGATGGTAAGATGTCCAGGAGAGTATCAGTTTGGCAAAATGGGAGCAGCCACTAGAGGAACAGAAAGGAACTCCAGAGCGTGTCCTAGCCGAACTACTTTTAAGACCCAAACATTGATTGCAATCTTCCTCCATTTTTGTGAGAAGAGGGAGAGTTGGCCTCCCACTAGAACTTCTGAGGCAGTGAGGCCAGAGGAAAAGGACAAGAATCAGAAAGCACCAGGGGTGGCAGGGATGCTGGTAATGGTTTGACCTTTTGTAAGTCTGACATGGGAAACAGAAGTCAGGTTTGTGACCTGAGGATGGGAAGTATGTCCCCAACCTCTTGAATAGCCAAGGCCTGGATATACACAGGGCCTGCAAAAGAGCTTCCACCCTGACCATGCTGCTTAGGGTTTAGAGTGTAAAGATCTCAGGGCCATCTTTGAAGACTGTAGGTCTCAGAACATTCTCCATGTCTGATCCAAATAGTTTGTTCCTCTGAATGGGGCATTGAGGACTGATAGCTGTACATCACAGGCAAAACCAGCAACCACGCAGCCAGGAATAGCACTGTAGGCAAATACCAGAAGCAGCAGCATGGGAGCCTGTATCCAAGGCATCATACACAGGTCTGAACAGATGTCTTCCGGCCATTAGCAGCTGTTTGTTGAGCCATAATCTTGTCTGGTCCATCCAGCAGCTTGTCTGTTAAATAGGCCATTGATTTATAAGTAGTTTGATACTTAATCATGTTTGCTTGACAGTTAGCAGTCCTTAATCCAAGGAAAGCAGAAGCAATAGTCCTCTTCCCCGCTGTGTACAGTGTCCTTGACTCAACAGGAAGAAGGGGATCATATGAGGAGGTGCTTTTGGCCTATCATAAGCAGCCATTATGACTACTAAATCTGTCTCAGACTGAGAGGAATAATGAAGTTTTGCAGCATGGGCAGACTATTATTTATCCACCTTTCTCGGGACAGCTGGCAATTGATCAAGTCAATACCAGGCAGCCAAAGTAGCATCCTCGAGAGCCAAGTGAACAGGAGGTATGATGACAGTTAGAAGGCAGACACCTCTGACAACTCATTAAGGTTCTTCTTAGAGGAATCGTCTTCCTCAGCATCAGAAACCAATCTTGCCTGAATCAGCTTAGGAAAGCCTAGAAAGAGGTGCCTTCAGGAAGTGATCTAGACATGTTTTCACACTGTTCTGAACAGGAAGACAGAGTAGAGTTGGAGCCTGCTACATCTAGGACTTCTCAAACTCTTCATCCATGGCTTCATCATCCTCTTCCCTATATCCTGGATTGTTTGACAGTTCATCAGTGATGTCAACCATCAAGGAGAGAGATCTATGAAATGAGGAGGTAGAGATGGAGGAATCATCAATGGGACCATCGACAGAGGTTGTTCAGTGCCCAGTATGATGGCAGTGACTGAGAACTACTGCATCGATGATGAGGCTGACAGCAGTATCACCGAAGTCACTGACTGAAGTGGTAGTGATGGAGACAAAGCCATATGTCATAGAAAATGCTCCAACATTGTTTGATAAAGAAGCTGTGCATTGATGGGCCCTGAAGGGGTCAACAACAGTAGAACCATCTATAGGACAATCCTTGATGGTGATAAGCGTTGTGAATCCCAATGGGGAGATGAACAATTGACAGACCCCAACCCATGTCTGTGAGTCAGTTGGGAAGGCAGCAGAACTGGAGGCCTTGGCCTGGGACATGTCCTTTCTGTTGACTTATCTCTTTTCAGAGAAGATTGTAAATGGGCTAGGAAGCAGTCTTATCTCTGTGACACTTGTTCTCAGAGTGGCAGTGTTTTCCATGACTTCATGGACTTGTCGCTTTTGTGTAATCACTAACTACTGCAGGCAATGAGCAGATGGCTAACTGGGATGAGAGGTGGCTAACAACAGCGATACCACCTTAGATGCAGAGTGTGTCTCTATTATGTTTATCTTTAAGTGAAGCATTAAAGCTTTATGATGTCTCCAGGTGGCATGGTTAAAGTCCTTGCAGATAATGCAGGCTTTAATACTGTGGTTAAGGTTAGGCAAGGAATGCACATGGAGTGCTCATTGACTTTGTAAATCTTAACATTTCCTCAACAGCAGTATTAGAACAGTGGTTCCTTATTTTTCAAGTGGCATCATAAAAGTTTAAAATAGCAAGCTTCAAGAAGTAGCAGCATTAAGCAAAACTTTTCAGAGTTTAATGATGTTCTTCTGCAACGGTGGACCAGTGAGCGGTAGACAGCGAGAGAAAGACCTGAACCATTCTGGGGTGCCCATGTTATATACAGTAGGTGCTGATGAGGCCTGTTGACATGGGCACCCCCAGCCAACAAAAATGTTCAGTGGTTCAGACGCCAACAACTTACAGTTCCATAATGTGGCTCAATGGAGGAGATGTCCAAAAGAAGATCAAACCATTCTGCTCTGTCTGGGTGTCCAAGGGAGGAGGTGGTCAGGAGCTTGTCCCCAGGGTACTTGTATCCTTGCTCAAGTGATTTTGCAATATCTAAAACTAAGTGCAAGGCTGCAAGCATTATAGTCAGTGGAGGCCAATTTAAATGACAATACAGAAATTCAGCAGATAAAGGTGCTATGAAGTTATGTTAATATGATAGGGCAAATACATTGATGGCAGAAATGTAATATTGGAACACAAAAATCACCCCAGGGTACCCATACGAAGCCTGCAAAAAATAGATGTAATGACCACGGACCAGTTAATAACTGAACAGAGAAGGAGGTAGATTTGGAAGAAGGGTTATACAAAAACTGAAAGATTTTTAGATTCTCATGATATGCACAGCCCACCATCAGAACATGATATGCATGAATATTTGCAGGGTACAAAAGTTCAGCTGTGAATAGCAGAAATAGATAAATTAACAGAACCTGTAACGGTGGCAGAAATTGAAGGAATTATTACATCCTTGAAAACTGTAGCATCACTAGGACCAGATGGTATTCCCTTGAATTTTATAAAGTATTCCCTACAGTACTAGCTAACTGTCTATTAGCATTTTTTTCATCTTTTATCAAGGAAGCAAGGCGCAGGTCCCTTTACTTCAGGGCTATTGGTCTTCTTATTTGGGGAGGGACGAGCTGGGGAATTGAGGCCCATCACCTTGCTGAATGCAGACTTAAAATACTGTCAAAATTATTGAATGCTAGATTAAAGAAAGCTGCACACAATCTGATCCATCCAGCCCAGTTTAGTGGGGTACCAGAAAGAAAAATTAAGCAGGCCCTAATGGTAGTGCGAGATGTGGTTGAGAGTCACAATGGAAAAGTAAAACAGGGTTGTATTATATCTTTGGATCTCTCAAGTGTTCGATAGAGTCCGCTTGCCCTTTCTTTTCTTGATTTTGCAGCATTTATGGGATCCCAATGGAGTTTATTTATAAAATCAAGTTACTTTATAAAGGAGCTACTATTCAGCCTGTAATAAAAAGGAAGGTGGTGGAAAGAATATCAGTGCATACAGAGGTTAGACAAGGGTGCCCCTTAGCCCATTACTCTAGAGCTTCTCACTGGGCCCCTTTAATCAGGAACTTGGACAATGCCCAAAGTTGGGGTGGTTTGCAAGGGCCTATTGGTACAAAAGAAATAAAGGTTCAAGCCTTTGCAGACGATATTTGCTTATTTATGACAAACCCAGAACAGATCACGAGACCGTTAGATCAATTAAAAGAGTAAGCCAAAGTTGCAAATTCCAAACTAAACTTGGGAAATGTAAAGGCCTCTTGTGGGGAGGGGGGAAATCAAGCTCTGGAAGAATGGGACCAAATCAAGATATCTTCAAACCTGAAAAAATCCTGAGACTCCTTTATTTGGCCCTGAAATCTCCCTGTTGAGAATTGGGATATAGCCTTAAAAGGGTTGAATTGAAAGTAACTCATTGAAGGCTTGGAAGCTCTCCAAAATAAAGAGAATATAGATTATTAAAAGATTCTTTGTACCCTCATTATTGTATATAGCTATGATTTTCCTGTACCCTTAGTCATGGAAACTAGGATATATTCCTGTTTCTTTCAAATGGTCTGGGGCAGCAGATTGAACCCCATTAAACAATGCTTCACATATCTGCCCCAGACCCAGGGAGGCTTGGGTATGGTGGACCCACTTTCTTTTTCTAAGTTTATTTATTGAACAGAACTTGAAAATAGGACTTAACCCTTCGAGCAGCCAGCATTATGGGTGGTTCAATGGGACTATGGTAGCATTTTTGACATCTGGGTAGAAGAAGGCCCACAAAATGTAACACTAGATGGCAGATTTCGAGTATATTAAGCCAGTGGTGAGGAAACCGTATCCTTGGAGTTTATCTAAGTCACTCATTAGAGATAAGATGGGAAAACAGCTGTACTCACTATATACTGAGTGTTATCCACCCAAAAGAACCAGTCTTTAAAATTGCCCACAAGTATTAAAGAGGACCCTCCCCAGTCACTTTGACTTTCATGCATTAATTACCCCTTCTTGCATTGATTTTGGAATTGTATTTCATTACCGTCTTCTGCAGTTAGTTTTGCATTCTGAGCTGCACTAAAAGCTGCAAGGGTGTACCAAACTACTATGGCAAGCTTGGTGGTGCTGTAGACCCAGAGTTACTACTGTTGACATCATTGTAGGGCAGAGTCAATGTTGCAAAAAAAACATACTGACAAGGCATTTAGATTTTGGCATAATGCATTGCTAAAAGGGTGTCTTAGGGAAGGGGAACAGAGCATGTACACGGAGTACTGGCAGATTTCCCTTTGCAACATTGTTGCAATCGCATGGTACTGCACAGTGTGAGTCACTCCTCTCCCATAGTTATGTCATAAGGAGCCAGCAGCCCAGCAGCTGAACAGCAAAGGTAAGTGCAGCATGGCTCAAAAATAAATCCAAATTATGGAAGGCAGAGTAATCCTTGGCCAGAAATAACAAATGCATACACCTTTCCAGGTCTAGTACTGCATATTACTAGAAGTTGTAACTTTTGGACCATCAGGGAAGGTCCTCTTTAAATAAAGGGTTGTAATAATAATGAATAATAAAGGATAGTGGTCCATATCTGGGACATGTTGTGGTTGAGGTGTATGGCCAATTGCAGACTAGAGGGAACTCCAAGCATAAAGTTTTAGAACAAAGGAATTGTCCATATCAGATTGTCAGAATCTAGAAGAGACAATGGAACATTTTTATTCACCTGTTCATTTGCAAAACAGCTATGGATCTTCTTAGCCAGAGAGTGAAGCTTACCTTGGTTACCTTCTCTGACTTACAAAGAACTAGTCTTGGCCCACTGCTTCATGCTTCACAGGAAATATGATCAGAGCACCTTAGAAGTATTTTTTTGTTGTTTAAAATACTATTGTGGCAGGCAAGATGACAATGGGTGCAACAGCAGAAGAGAATGTCTAGTGTCACCTTTCAATCCATAGTAGAATCTGCATTAAATAAGGTATATATGAGAGATAGGGGGTCTTCAACAAAGTGGGCAGTCCTTAAATGGTGGATGGTCTTGATGGGTTTTATTAAATTTAAATGAAAACCCTAGAAGAGAGAGAGAGTCCAATAGGGAGTGAAACCTCTTTTAGATTACCCGGAAGGATCAGTTAGGAATTAGGGATAGCAGCATTAAAGAATAAGGATCTTACTCTGTGTAAAGGGGATAGGCTAGGAATTGGTCCCTTGGAGAGATCATAAGAATTCATGTTGAGTGTATGATGTAATTTATCTTTTGGGTTTGTAGTTTTTGTTTGTGTTAAGACACATAAGAGGGAGGGGGTAGAAAAAAAACACAGAGGTGTAGCTATTTTATTTATGTTATAGTTCATATTGTCTGGCTATGCATTAACATAGGTTGAAATGTACTGTTATTGATATTATTATCAGATTAATTTGGGCTCTCCATATTTAACTGAATTTAACTTTGGACAAATGTATGAATGTAATACTTATCTGATTTCTTGCATCTTATACTGTATATTATTTTGTGTGACTTACACTGTTTGTAATGATTTGGTTTTGATGTTATAATAATAAAATGCCCTACTCTTTTCAAGAAGTGCCATGGGATCTTTAACATTCACCTGAACTACCACCAGAACAGGCATCAGGCAGGACCTCCGCTTAATGTCTCATCCAAAGGCGGCACCTCAGGAGAGCAGACTTGTTTAATATTGTGGTTTTGGATCTAATTGTGCTTGTAACTGAAGGTATTAGGATAGCTGTGTCCTAGTGTGACCTCATTTTGGAATAGCCCTGTTTGCTTAGAGTGAGCCCTTTGTGTAAGTCACAATATTTTCTCCCACTGCATAGTAATGAGAGGCTTTGTTTTCTCCACTACATAGGCAGCTCCCCCCAAGCTCACTGCCAACCGCGCAGACACTGGACACAAACAAGCAACACAACAACACAAGCAGCTCACCTGAGGAGCTGAGGAAGCCAATTTCAGCCTGATTACTTTTGAGGTAAAGAGAGCCTCTTCTTCGCCTGACGCCTGCAGGGGTGTTAGCTCTGACATGGCCACACCGCTCAGTCTTACCCACCCAGGGGCGGCTGTCAATTTATGATCCACCCCCGTGACATCACATCCGTGACATCACGTCCTGTTGCCCAGAACCTATCTCCCCACTTTTCCCATTTGCAGGTTATACCTGTTGGCCACTAGAGGGACCTATGCTCCTCGCTACTTCCTACTCCTACCTGTACAGTACTCCTTCCCTTGGATCTTGCTCACCACAATGTATTGGCCCTGCCTCACGCTCTGCCTGTGTCTATCCCCACTAGCAGTGCACATGCCCACTTACCCATTTGCTACTCCGCACTGTGCCCTGGCACCCTCCCCTTGCTCCTGAACCTGCCTCTTGCCCCTTGGGACCTCTGTGTGTCTCGGTCCTCCCTGCCTCCCCTAGCTTTCTCCTTGCCTCAGGCACATCTGGGTGTCTTATTCTTGTCTTCCTTCCTGTACCACCCTGCCCACCCCTGCTCCTTAACGCCCCCCATGTCAATTGTAGGAAAACCTTCTCACCATCTCCCAGCCAGGGTGTTAGTCATGCTACTACTCCTGTCAGGAACATTCATCCAAATCCTGGCCCAGTTCCCAGGAGCTCCCAGACTAGCACCACAGGCCTATGCATGGTCTCCATGAATATCTGTAGCCTCCTAAAAAGTTTGACTCACTACAATGCCTGGTCACAACAATTAACCCTGATGTCATCGCTCTGGTTGAGACTTGGCTGTCGAAATCCTCCCGACTTCCTGGTTTCACCCTCTTCCGGTCCGACCATGTTGGGAGGCCAGGCGAGCTGCTATTTATGTCAAGGAATCTCTCCCGTACTAGCCCTGCCTACTCCAATCCTTGACCCAGGGCCCAGGCGCTTACGCTGAAACTAACCCCTGACCCTTTAAAGGGACCCCTATATCTGACTACTGCACATGCCCAGGGACCAAACGCAGGCTATTGCCTCTTATGAATACCTTCTCACTACCCTTCCGCTGATCAAATTCTGTGGGTGACTTAAATGTCAACTGGCTCAGCCCTCCTCCTCTACCCGTGACTCCTTTTCTGCAATAGACCTAACACAACTAGTTACCCAAACTACCAGGACTAACCCCAGAGAGGCTCCAGTACCCTGCTTGATGTGGTACTCACCAACTGCCCTAATCGGATCCCCAATGTACAAGTCCTCCCAGACTCTCTCAGCGATCACTCCCCATTCTATTCCACTGGTCATCCTCAGTCCCCAAACCCATAGCACAGTCCACATGCCGAGGCTCAATACCTGGTGGTCTGACAAAACTTAAGGAACTTCTGTCCCAAATTGACTGGTCTCCTATACAGGCAACTCCTGACATTGACACAGCTCTCTTCTTTACCCGAACTTTTAATAATGCCTGTGATATCTTTGCCCCAATGTCGACCGCTGCTCTAAAGACAGAATGCCCCTGGTAACCCCAGCTTTGATCCACCAACTCAAACATAGGGACAACCTATGGCACTGCCATTGAGACTGGCCAGCCCAGTGACAGGCAGTTATATGCTGCCACCAAACAAGTGCACTGGCCATCAGAAGGGCCAAGTCTGAGCACTATCAGTCCTCACCACAGCCTCATGGGGAACCCTAGAACCTTCTGGGATAACATTAAACAGTTAAATGGGAGGCACACCCCTCCCCACCCACCCAGATCAACATTAATGGTGTGATCTCTTCAGACCCAGCCCATCAGCCAACCACCTCAACACCTCATTCACTGACCTTAGCCCTATCCTCCCTACAAATTTTTTGACCCTCCTCCCCAGCGCCTGCCAGTAATCTTTCTTGCCCTTATTTTCTCCTCCGCCATGTTTCTGCCCAAGAACTTAGGCCTCCACCTTGTCACTGCCCTCAAGAGTAATAGTATCGGCAGTGACACCCTGGATCCGGTATCCCACGGCTGGTCTTAGACACAGTCCATACCCCAATCACGTGCCTCATCAACCACCTCTTTGCCTGGGAAGGTCCCAACTGCCTGGAAAGTCGCCACTGTCACCCCTATCTTTAAAGGTGGTGATAGGACTGTGGCTGGAAACTATCGGCCAATCTCCATTCTCTCTCCTCTCTCCAAGGCCTTGGAAAAGTGGTAGCCTCTCAAATCTCTGACTACCTCTCCACCTTCAATGTCCTATGTCCTGAGCAGCATGGCTTGAGTGGGCCACAGTACCAACACAGCCCTCCTAGTGTTCTCCAACTTTCTCCACCCCTTCTTAGACACTGGTTCTCTGGCTGGTGCGGTCTTCATTGACCTCTCTAAAGCTTTCACACTGTCTCCCACCCCCTTCTTGATGCCCTTAGTCTTTCTGGTTTTGCTGCTGGGCCTATCTCCTGGTGCACCAATTATCTGTCTGACTGCACAGCGTGTAAAATTAATGGGACCTACTGAGACATCTGTCCCATCTTTTCTGGTTCCCCAGGGCTCCATTCTGGGCCCCTTACTATTCTCCCTTTACCTTAACACCCTTTCACGCCTTGCTCGGGGAACATTCTATTGCACGCTGATGATGCAGTCATCTTTGCCTCAAGTCGTAACCCCATTGCCCTCCAGGACTCGCTGCAGAAGTCCTTCGCTGAAGCCGAGGGCTGGTTCAAGGAACATAGATTGGTGATAAATCTTAAAAACAAAACCATGTTCTTCACTCATCCCCAAAACAAGTCCTGCAACTTCAAACTCCTCATTCACTCTGGGTCCTCTTTCCCATTCGAACAAGTTTGTTCTTATAAATACCTAGGGATCCATTTTGACCCTCCTCTCCTTCCATGGACACATCGCTGCCCAGCCACTGTCACTAATATCCCATTGGGCATCTTACATCGGTATAAACACTGCCTCCCCCAGAGGCTCTTCGACTTGCAGTCACCTCCTCTATCCTGTCCCTAGTGGACTATGGACTGCCGGTGTATGGTGCTGCTGATCAGACCACACCCATAAAATTCCGTGACCATCTGAATAAGGCCTGCAGGTTAATTACTTGGGGCACCTAGGCTAACACACACCTGTTCACTGTACGCCAAAGCGCTTGGTACTTGATCTTGACGAGTGCCTCAAATATCTGACCTGTACCCTCACAAAAGACCCTCCTTGGGCTATCCCCGCCTGGATTGACCACCACCATCCGCTCCTGTCCCACTAGTTCATACTGACCTCTGGGAAAACCTCTTTTGTTATACCTAGAGCTAGGACCTCTCACAGCCAAAGAGCCTTCAGCTTTAGGCCCCTCCTGGTTCAACACACTGCCGCCCTCCATCTCCGAAGCTCCAACTATATCGTGCTTCAAAACGCTCCTTACGGAACCACTTTGTTAACACCGGTTGTAATTGCCACCAGTCAAAAGCCGCACTCAATACTAATGACAAAGCTACTACTAAGCTGCTAAGGACAACATAACTCTGGTATTGTTTGCATCAATCCTATCTGTACCAGCTTGTTTGTATCTATGTCTTAAGTTACTGTTATACTGTGTATTTTCGTTTGTCTTACTGTGACAAGGTACTTTGTAAATGAGCCTATGGCTCAAAGGTTTTCCAAACTGCTGTCTAAATAAATAAATAAAATAAATAAATAAATAAATAAAGTGCAGCATCCCCATCATGCTGCACTGCAGTGTCAGTACTAGGATATTAGCCCAAGTGCCTGGTGTGGGCATAGAACCCACAGCCTTCTGATCTCCTGACCTCAGAGGTGAGTGTGCTACCTGCTGAGCCACTGACACAGATAATTACTAACAATTATAATTGTGCAGTGACTCCATCCAGGGAATTTAAATGAGCCAGACAACTAAGATAGCATTGTGCTCTGGGAAACAACCCATCCCACTGTGACCTAAGGGTTCAATCAACAAATCCTATGTAGTGCATGCAATCCCCAACCAACAATAACACTGTTCACTATTTCACTCTCAACAATATAACTGCAAGAAGCCAGAAATGTAGTACAAAAGATAACATGAGCTACTGGGACAGGAACACAGGATCTATGGGAAGGAAAAGGTTAAGCCAAAGCTGGGCAAAATAATCACTGCAGGTAGCAGTCATCTTCTCACTATACCTTCCCACATTATACACACACACACACACACACACACACACACACACACACACACACACACACACCTGGCTGTGCTGTCAGGGCCACTACCCAAATCCCTGGGTATTAGTAAACCCTTAAATATAGAGGAACTCAATTCTTCACTGGTGCAAGCTAGTCGACAGTCACATTGTATGTGATAGCTAGTCAAGAAACAATATTTGAACTCTGTGCTCTGCACATCCATTTGCTTTTTGTACTCTGAATATAAATTGAACATAAGAGTAAAATTAAAGCCCAGAGTCAATTTTATGAAGCCTTAATTTAACTGACTATCTAGGTGCAAGGCCAAGACCCCGTTGGTTACTCATGGCTGCTCAAACATGTGAAGCAGTCCTAGATGGTTATATAGCTGCTCTTGGATGCTATCTCTGGTTCTGCTCAATGCCTCAGCACAGCTCTTTCAGCTTCTCTCTGCAGGTCAAACAATGGCACCTTGGGGTGGTTTGACCAGGCAGAAGATGGCAGCATAGTTCAGAATCTCTGCAGGAATGACTGCATCCAACCTCATCCAGTCTTCACCAGACCTTTCTTTGGTACCAACCCTGTGACCATCCTGTAATCTTACTGCCTGATGCAGTCTAAGTCATTTTTGATCCATCATCTACTTATATTAAATTATTCTACACTGTACTGCAGCATACTAGGCCTCATCCTTCAGCATTATGGCAGATCTCCAGGTACAGCAAAGCTCACTTGCTAGAGTGGAAGTAATGTTTTCTAAACTGATGGCGGAGATTAATGATCTAAAACCTCCACCCAACAAAATGCGACTATTCATGAAATTTTTAGCTAGAAAATTGTATTTAATGAGAAAGCAATGGCCTGCAACACTACTATGTATGACCTCCAGGCTACTGTCTGCAATCAAGATCAAACTATTAAATCCCTACAAGCCAAAATTGATTATATTGAAAATCGTAATCGCCGCAACAATATACCATTTTTGGCTTCCGTGAAGGTGTAGAATTAGGAGACACTACTGCGCTTTTATTACATGTGCTGCCTGCAATGCTTAAACTGCCTCTGACCTAATGTTAATCATTGAGCAGTCTCACTGCACTCTGGGTCCCAGGCCAACATCAGACCAGCGACCAAGGCTCATCTTTGCTCGCTTCTTGAACTATTCCCACACAGAATTAATACTGAAACGAGCCAGAGAAATGGGGAAACTTCAGTGGCAAGAGTTTAATATTTCCATCTACAGAGACTTTTCAAAAGATTTAACCATCAGAAGAAAGGCCTACAATCCACTTAAACAAATCCTCCACCAAAGAAGCATTAAATTTGCTCTACATTACCCAGCACGACACTCGCCTTTTCTCAGGCTCTTCCTTCAAGGATTTTGAAACCCCTGATGCCTTAGCCAACTATCTGGAGGTCTCTCTCAGCAATCTTACCTGGGAGGTTCAGCAGCAATTGCAACCCAAAAACAGCTTTGGTATTCGCACGGAGGGTGGACTCCACTAGGTACAGGAATGTGGGAAAGTGTTGCAGAACTCACAGCCCCAAGCAGCAATGCCACAACTGATTTGACCTCAAGGCAATCAACACAGCTGCAAGAGAAGCTTCTGTTGGGGCATTATTCTTCAAGACTTTCATGCTGTCCTAGCAAGGTTTCACCTCAAACACCCCAAGCTGCAGCCTCTCACCTTCAAATCAACCCCTTTATTCCCTTGAGCAATAAGTTTGCTCTCTTGAGAGATGACATGCACTCCTTGCAGGAGGATCTTTCCCAGCAAATTTCAGATGAACATCCTCTAATTTGGGCCCTGTGCCTCAGGGATATATTTCTACCAATACTTCATGGGCAGAAGTTGTTGCAAGTTCCCCTCAAATCTTTAGAGCCGCCAAAAAGAAACGTAGGGCAAAGATCAAAAGCAAGAACATCAATAGTCACAATCCTGCTAATAAATCTAAGGTGTCATGAGCTTATATGGTCAGTAATATGGTCATAGTTGCTATATCTTGTAGGTTTTGCTTCCAGGATACTTAAAGGGAGTGCCAGTACACTTTTTCTGCCTAGCCGCATGCTCTACAGTCTATGCTACCTTAGTTGCTTTTGCTCCCAGCAGGTGCAGAAAGCAAAGGCTGTACATTGCAGCTGATCAATTTACTTTTGTTGCAGTGTTTAAACGAGCAGTTTGAAGGTGTTCAAAGGAACTTTGGTATATCAGCAGTGCTTTTCTAACCCACTATTTTAGTGTTAGATCTTACATATTACCTCACTAAACAGGCTGTCTGTATCTAGCCTTTTACTCTCCAGTTTAGCATTGCATCAGGTCTATAGTCTTTTGGCATATGCATAAGCTCTCATATTATATTCTAATCATCCTCTGCCTCATTTATTTGTCCCTTCACATTCCAGCGATTATCCCTTTCTTTAACACTAACAATATGAGTGACATACTTTATATACATGGAATGTGAAGGGACTTAATTCTCCATGTAAGCGAAGCAAATTCTTTCACATCTCAAAAACATAAAACACAAATTGCTTCCTTCAAGAAACAAAATTATTAGCAGAGGATGTTCACAGACTTAAAAGATTGGGTCCGTCAGATCTACTTAATCATCCTATACCTCAAAAAAAGAGGAGTTGCTATTCTTATTCATAAGAGTCTCAAATGGTCCCTTGTAAACTCTGTTTCCGATACTGACGGCAGATGGGTGATGGTCAAACTGAATACCAACTCTGGTCCTCTTCTGCTTGTTAATGTCTATACACCCAACTCCAATTCCTGAGTTTTTATAATTTAGCTCAACAGATTCTTTCCTTTAACACTGATAATACACCAGTTATTCTTGAGGGATCTTAACTTAGCTTTAGAAGCCAGCATTGACAGAAGTAGCCCCACTACAGATGCCCACCCTAGAAGTATTAAAGCCCTCTCATTACTAATGCAAGATGTTGTTGGATTAGCTGATGTATGGCCCCCTTCACCCCTGTGATTGAGAATTTACTTTTACTCTCTACATAAGACATAATGTAGAATTGACTACTGGTTAGCCTCTCCTGTTATAATGGAAAAACTATTGATTCATCCATCTCTCTCATCATAACCACGGACCATTCCCTGTCAAATTGCAACTTTTGTGGGGCCCATTAGTACCTAAATCTTCTTACTGGCAGCTGGACCCTCTCCTTCTCAAAGACCCCAATTTCTTACCCATGATCAAAGCACAAATTCAGGATTCCTCTTTCACAATACCCCAACCGAATCTTCTATGTCCTCTATATGGGAGTCCTCTATATGGAAGCTCTTAAAGCTATGATTCAAGGGAAAATTATCAGTTATGCTGCACGTAGGAAAAGAGCAAGGAACAACAGCTGGCTGACTTGGAAAAATCTCTTAAGGCTAAAAAGAATTTATACTTTTCTTCTAATAAGCACTGTCCTGATTCTCAACTTCATCTTGAAATTCTTCAACTTAAGAGTTAAAATGAATGAATTAATTTCTCATAAACCTGAACTGGCCTTGTTTAAACTTAAATATATGTTTTGGGAACATAGCAATAAAATGGAAACTCCTCTCTTACCAGCTCAAAGCACAACAAATGGAATGACACATCCTAAGCCTAAAAGATGAACAGGGTACGATTCACTCTGATAACCCTCTATAAACTGTATCTTGAAAACCTTTTATCAAAAACTATACTCTAACACAAATCCTCCATCTACTTTACAAATTCAACAGTTCCTTAAATCATTACATCTTCCTCAGCCTTCTACTCTTGAAACAAATTTTTTCGATGAACCTCTTTTGTTTCAGGAAATCCAGAAAACTTTGTCTTCCTTGAAATCTGACAAATACCCTGGGGTGACGGATTCCCTGTCGATTTCTATAAAATGTTTTCTGACACCTTATGTCCCCTTCTTTTATCAAGTTTATCAAGAAGCTCCCATTACTGGCAAGCTTCCCCATCTTGGCGCCAAAGCAATCATAACCCTAATCCCAAGAAAGAAAAAGACCTCTACTCACCCCTGAGTTACAGGCCCATCTCTTTATTAAACATGGATGGGAAGATATTTGCTAAACTACTAACTTCTCGACTTGAATCCTTGATTCCCAAGCTAACTCATTGTTCTAAGCTAGTTTTATTAAATATAGATCTGGTTCTGATCATCTACTTTCCTTATTTAATTCACAAAGCCAAAACCCTCAAGGTACCAGCTGCAGCCATAGCTATGATTTTGAGAAGGCCTTTGATTCCTTAAACTGGGACTACCTTCATCAAGTTTTATTTTATTTCAGTCTTTCTCATACCTTTTGCTCCTGGATCAAGCTATTATATAACTCCCTGTTGCTAAAGTATTTACTAATTCCACCTTTCTTCTTGCTTTCATCTAGCAAGGGAACTAGACAAGGCTGTCCCCTGTCACCTTCCCTGTTTATTTTAGCCATAGAACCCCTGACTGCTTGTTTACATCAATCTTCTGGCATTATGGGCATACCTGTGAGCAATTCAAGATATGTTTTTCTCTCCTACACGGATGAGCTCTTAATCTTACTCGAAAACCTGAATGAGGCTGGGCCCTGTTAGTTGATTTGCTTAACAATTTTACTAAAATTTCTGGCCTTGCTTTGAATTATAGCATCACAAACTATGCCCCTTAACGACCACTGTAAAGCCTTTATGAACATACGCCTTGGATTCCACTGGTCACCACTGGTTATAACATATCTAGAAATCAAAATTATTAGTAACTTAGGAGAATAGATATAGGACACTGACTTTTACCCCTTATTTGATAGCATCAAAACAATTTGGGCAGATGGAAGCTTCTTAATCTCTTTCATGGGGAAAATTGCAGCCATTAAGATGTCCATTTCTCCCAAGATTCTTTACCTCTTTGCCAATATTCCTTTAGTCTTACCATCCTCCTTTTTGCTAAAATTGATAAATTAATAGGTAACTTTATCTAGGACGGAAACCACAGAGATTTAACCGCAACAAACTTGATCACATTGGAAAAAGGGGATTCGGACTTCCCTGATTCAAAGGCTACCTCTGGACTTTCCAAATGGCCCAAACCATTAAATGGTTTCCAGAAACCCCCTCACTCACCACTGTGGGTTGCAATGGAATCGCGACTGTGCCCGGGAGGAGTTCCCACTTCCTTTATTTTTAATCCCATTTCTTCTAAACTAAATCACCAGACTACATCATCCTCTGTTCTTCATTGAAACTAACTCACAGATTCCTGAAATCCAATCCAACACCCTGGTTTTATGCTCCTTATGGGGCAATCCACTGCTCACTCTAGAAGATTACCTAATTTTCTGTCATACATCGAGAAACAAAGGCATTTTCTTTCTTGGAGATATCCTGAACCAGAATCTTTAGATCATTCTCAGACTTGCAGATCACATCGAAACCTCCAAACAGGACTTCTGGAAGTTTTTACAAATTCGAGCAGCTTATAACTCTCTCTAGTTTACTGTATAAGCATACTCTTCTAAACCAATACATCTCACACTGGACTAATTTATCAGTAAAATTAAATAGCTCCATTGACAAAGACATTATTAATAATCTACCTGATCAGTCTATACAGTCCAAAATAAATGGAGTGCTCTTAACTACAATATTTCAGATGCACAATGGAGTAATTGTTGATACACATATATATAGAAACATAGAATTTGACAGCAGATAAGGACCGCTTGGCCCACCCAGTCTGCCCATTTCCCTACTCTACTGGATAAGCTGCAGATCCTAGTTAACCAGCAGCCTACTTCTTCTTACCCCCAACCCTAGAATTGCCTTATGACTGTCCCATGCATGCTTGAATTCCACCACTGATTTTGACTCCACAACCTTCTCCGAAGGCCGCTCCATGCATCCACAACCTCTCTGTGAAAAATACTTCTTAAATTACCTCTGAGCTGCCCTCTATCTTCAAATTTTGCCCCTTGTTCTGCACACCTCTTTTTGAAAGATGCTACCCTCTTGGACTTTGTTGATTCCCTTGAGGTACTTGAAAGTTTCTATCATGTCCCCCCTCCTCCTTTCCCGAGGCTATACATATTAAGCTCCTTAAGTCTCCTTCATATATGTCTTCCGTGCAGACCCTGCATCATTTTAGTTGCTCTCCTCTGGACAGCTTCCATCCTGTCTATGTCTTTGAGGAGATTGGGTCTCCAGAACTGCACACAGTACTCCAGATGGGGTCTCACCAGCTGTCTGCACAGAGGGATAATAACTTCCTGTTTTCTACTGGTGATGCCTCTCCCTATGCATCCCAGTACCCCCAGCCCTCCTTGCTGCCCTCTCACATTGCTGCTGCTCACCTTTAGGTCATCTGATATAACTACCCCAGGTCCCTTTCCATTTTTGTTGTTGTTAGTATCTCACCCCCATTGTGTGACTCTTCCCTGGGTTTTGTTTCCCAGGTGCATTACCTTGCACTTCTTAGCATTGAATCTAAGCTGCCATACATTTGACCATTCCTCTAACCTTGCCAAGTCCCTTCTCATCCTTTCCACCCCACCTTGTGCATCAACTCTGCTGCAGATCTTGTGTCATCTGTAAAGAGACATACTTTTCCTTCCAGTCCTTCCAATGTCGCTATAAAGATATTGAAGAGGACCGTCCTAATACTGAACCCGCAGTGTACCCCACTAGTAACCTCCTTTCTTCTGAGTGGACTCCATTTACTATTACTCTCTGTGTCCTATTCTCCAGCCAATTTTTACCTAGGCTATCATCTTGGGACCCACTCATACCTTTAAAGATGCCCATAGTTCTTTAATAGAAACTAAAATCCTACATCTTTGGTATAGAACCCCTCTGTGCTTCAAACAAATGGGCCCATTACATAATAATAATTGCTGGCACTGCAATTTGGCCAATGGGTATCTACTTCATATCTTGTGGTCTTGCATCCCATTAATAAGCTCTGACATAAAGTCTGTTTACTTGCCTCCAGAGTAGCAGGACAAAACTACCTTTTGACTCCAAGCTTTTTCTTCTAGGCATCCTTATCCCCAATAGCTCTCTCCTCTCACATGCACATTTTAGACAGCTAAATATACTTTCTCTTCTGGTCAAACGTCTGATTCTTATGAAATGGAAATCAACTCTTGTCTTTCAGGTGTTCTTCAAGCCTCTCTCAGTATGCCTCTCTAGACCGATTATCTCATGTTACTCATAACCGACTCATTGCATATGACAGATGTTTGCAGGATTATTCAAGTACGTGAACCTAGTTCTTCTAGACCTTAATTCTTAGGGATATTTAGCCCTCCTTCTTATTTTGTTCTCAGATTAGGTTTCTCAAAACTTTTGTGCACAGATTTTTCCTCTTTTTCCCCTTCTTCCGTTTCTCCCCTCTCCTTCGCTTCTTCCTTGCTTTCTTCTTCTTTCTTTCCTTGCAACTTTTCTCTTATCTTCACTTCTCCATTACTGAACATTGTTCATATTACCACATTTATCACTTTTGCAATTTACTGAATGCCTTGCCATTGCCTGCCTTAGCATGTATTTAGATCACGGTTGCCATTTCTGATCCTATAATACCCTATTGATTGTAACCCACCTGCTCTCCACTTACATCCTGTCTAGGTCTGTGTTTTATTATCAATACATGACTATAAGGCTTCTCCAATATGTTTACCCTAAATACTGTGTTTTATTAAGTGATATTTTATACCTTACATGGAGGATAGTCTTCTACTGTATAAGATGTGTGCTTTCTTATGTCCTTGAATTTCAATATAAAGAAAAGTGAAAAAAAAAAAACAATGGCACCTCATACAGATTGGATCCACTCTCCTCTCTCATCTCTCTCTCACTCTCTCACTCTCTCACTCTCTCACTCTCTCACTCTCTCACTCTCTCTCTCTCACATAGTGTCAAGTGAAAGCCATGGTTAGAAGCTCACCTCCTTACTGGTACTGCCCCAAGGAAAACCCTAACACTGCAAGCAGTCACCAGTCTGTGGTGGTGGATGGTGGGGCTCTGGCTCTCAGTAGATGGTTTGCTGTAGTCTCTTTCCAAATTGCACACTGTTGCAGTCTCTCTCTCAGACTGAGGAAAGCTGTACAGAACTTGGGCTGAGACGGTTCACTCACTCAGCTTCTTGGTTGGTTAGTATCCTGTCTGTCATGACAGGAGACTCTCCCACAATCACTCTATTGATGACTGCTTATGTCACTCGTGATGTGAATTAATGAAATCCATCTGTCTCATGAGCCATTCCAGCCCAACTGCAAGTTCTGAGAGCCAACTATATTGTAGGAGCTGCCCTATGACCCAGCTGCCATGTCCAAGGGACAGGAAGCAAAAAAGATGGTCACTATTTGTAGTTCACGGGACACTGTCTCCCAAAATGCTTTATTTTACAAAGTGCCTCTGCCCACAACACACTTAAGAGTTCCTCTGTGGGGGTGCACAGGCCCACACTACAGTAGTCAGAACTGAATCTGAGTCCATCAGTGGAAGTCAGGGAGTTACTTGTTCTTGAGCTTGGCTGCAAGAGTCAAAGGTAAGCTCCAACATCCTTTATTATATAGGCCTGCAGTCTTGTGCCTTAACCCCTTGGATATAGGTAAACACAGCACAATGCTCCATTATGCCTTATTGTGTGGTACTGCTTACTTAGTCATGGGACTAATGTGAATCTGCACGCACGTCGGTGTGTTTCTTTCTCCAGCAATTTCCTCTTCTAGTCAGAGGCTGTCACAATGATACTAAGCCTTGCACTTGAATTTTTGCAACAACTGTTGCTGCTGCCATACTGCCTTAGACCTCCCTAGCAACCAGGAACTCAGACCCCCTTCTGTGAAGTAATGTGTGACTAAGCCTCCATTTGTTTCTAACTGGATAGTTTTTAGATTATGTGTTATCTGTTGATGGTTCTACTGAGGATTGTTACTGCAAAGGAGTCATCCCCTGAGAACTATTAATGAGAACATTCCTTTCATCAGATTTCATCCTGGTTTGATTCAATGCCATATGCCTTGACCAATAAAGCACGCATTTGGCAGTATAGTTTTCAATTCAACCACTGGTGGTTCACCTAAATGAAGGCTTTTAAAACAAGACATTTAAAACAAGATTACATTTACAAGCAAGCATACAAGTATTGAAAACATTTGCATATGCAATCTGTTACCTTTAAATTTCAACAATCTTGATTTTTGCGGACAAAATCAGAATATAATTCCTTGGGGCACATCCCTCATTTCTAATAGTAACATATTCTTTTGATTTCAACAGAGACACAGTTCAGCCATTTTTCTGACCCCAAAAATGTTTAAATATTCAGTAGCCCTATAGCCAAGCAGGTCTGGCACTATTCAGTCAGCTGTGAAATTAGCAGAGGAGACCAGAGATTCTAAAAGTACAAGGGCAACTCTCTACTGTATGTACTATCTGGTACCACGTAATCCCATCCTTTAGCCAGACTACAAGGCTCAAAAAGCACCACCCATCATAAACAGACGGAAGTTACTGAAATAAATAGTGTTAATACATACAGAGAAATCAGGTTTCAGAGAGAAGATTTCTTCACTTTTCCATTTTAGGTTAATGAATCTTGGTAGACTGTTGATAAGAAGATTATTAATTACTTTACATGAGGCTAGGCTGCACCTTTGTTTAAATAAGAACTTTAGCTATTTGTGAAACACAACCATATAAAATTACTACATACTGTATATGGTGCACGCCTGAAGGGCATGTTGTATATTTAGTGATAAGAGAAGGGGCTCTGGTACTATCATTCCACTGAGTCAGACCTAAAGCAGACAATGGATCTGTAAAGGCCTTACCCCTCATATTTGATTCCCAATATTCATGCACAATAGAACAGACTTAGTTCGGTCAGCAAAGTGTTTCAGTGCTATTTCTGGAATTTAGATTTACAAGCATAAGAGGCAGTGTGGTCTTCTGGTGAGAGTATCAGATGAGGACCAGGAGATCACAAGTTCAAACACTGCTAGAGCTAAATACTGACTGTGTGACCTTGGGCACATCATTGAACCTCAAGGCTCCAGTCTACTCAGCTGCAGAACTGAACAGAAGCGGACTCCACTAAAACACAATGATGCATCTTAGCTTAAGCTATCATGACTACACAAACAGGCAAACAAAACAAAAAAAAAGACTCAGGGATCCTTGTCAGGAGACAGAGGTGGGCTAAGCACTTCATGCAGGTCTCAAGTGCTCATCTCTAATGCCATCTGCTCTTCTCACCCCCATCTGACATTGTCACCAGTTATGAAAGCTACTTTTTCTCAGCAGGTTGGAGGACAAGGGTATGTTTATAGTGAACCAGAAATTGTGGTAGGACAGGGCAAGGCCAGCAACAGTCATGATAGCTGCCAAATGTTTTCATAGCTCAAGCAACTGGGCACAGTTTGTGGAAATCCACTCGCAAAGTCTCACTGACAGCTGACATTGATGCAGCTCACTGTTCTGCAATCACTGATACACGACTATTTGGTTAAGACATACCTCATGGAGTTCTGCCACCTCTCCTACTCCCAGCACTGAAGGCCACCAACAGCCTTGCTCAAGTCGCTGAGTTGACTGTGATCTGCCCTCATGCAGCCCTTCTGTCTGCTGACCATCAAGATGGTTCACCCTGCAATGACACCCTCAGATATGGCATCGTTGTATATAATCAGTGTGGATGAAAATTTTACAAGGTACAGACAGTTTTAAACAAGCAGCAGGTCAAACAAAGACATTTCTGCCCTTGGCATGAGAGGAAATTGCAGAATCCAGCAACTTGAGGCCAAGGGGACATTATGGAAGGTCACCCAGGAACATGACTGTACTATAAAATATTTCTTGTGAAGTGGATGAAATGGAAAATTGGGTGGTGTAACAATCTGCACCTGCTCGGTTTTTCGAGGGGTCTAGAGATAGGACATCATTCAGTTCTTGCATCACATTATCCATCTACTGTTAAGCACCCCTAATTGTTCCTGCTAGAAACAGAGCATGCTCACTGTTTCCCTTGCACCACGGCCCTAACCTGGGAGAGGCCCAGGCCTATTCTGCCTGGAGTCTTGAGGTGCCCCATTAATGAATGCATCCTCTAGCTTGCCCAGGAGAAAGGTCCACTGCAATGGAAAGGACATTTGATACAGTTCTTTCCAGATTTTTCATCTGACCTGTCTCTCTGTCACAGGACTTTGTGAGTGGCAAACTGAAGTTCAATTTTCTTGGTGTCAAATCTGTCATAAGCTACTACAGCCAATGATCTCCATTTTCAGAAATGGCCAATTCCTTCTGGCAAAATCTTAAAATCAACCCCCAAAAAAAAAAAAATAAAACTGAGGCAAAATGAGCATGATTTGTACCAATTCTGTCTCACAGTGGAGGTGTCTGTCCAAACGTTAGTGCAAAGTGGTGTTGTTTGTATGATAAAGTGGTGCTAACTGAAATTTTTCATGAAAATGGACTCCAAAGTGCCAGCTTAAAATGACAAATTCCATTTTACCAGTGTTTTCATTAAAACAGAAAATCATAGGCTATACGCTACCCAACTCAAGTACAGGTGCAGCTCAATGGAGTGCTTTCAACCTTGTCTCTCCGGAAGTGTCTGGCCAGGTTTATTATGAATACCTGCCCCTCGCTCACCAATTGTTCTCAAAGTTGCCAGTCAGCTGTCCACTGAAAGAGAACACCTACAGCAGATGGAACAGGCCCTCCTGTCCCAACCATAAGGGACCTAAGCAAAGCACCCTGAAGGAGGATGACAACCAGTGGATCCAACAGAGAAGATGCCCTGGGAGGACACAAAAAATCAAAGGTGTGACTGGCCAACCTTAACACTCACAGGCTGAACAACATTAACACTTGCAGACACTCCAGAAGTCAGCAGAAAAGAGTCCCTTTTGTAAGCTTCATCTAGCAGCTTGGTCATCGCTTCCACCCTCCCAACCAGAATCAATATGATAAACTCCAGCCTGTATTGCTCACCGAGCAGCCCAAGAGTGACACACCACAGTTCCTCTGCTGCTCTGGCACCTGCACCAACCCCCATGCCACAAGTGGCAGCTACATCCTGGTCTGAGCGAGTATCTGCAACCCTGATTCTGCCTGCAGTGGATAAGCCAGCCAAGAACATGCCTCCTTTGCTGAAATCCTCAACGATTTAACACATCAGACCCATGCGAAGACTGTAAGTGTTGGGCTTCCTTTTCATCTTTTGCACTGTCTCGGCACGACTACAAAATGGAGGCCTTTATTCCTGCTTCAACACAGTTCTCTCTCCTCCTTGTCGTTTGGAAATGGGCTGTGGAGAGGCGATCTGCTGCTGCAGCACACAGCAAATGCCAGACACATTTTCAGCTACTCCAGTCTCTAGGCAACATAGAAACATAGAAGTTGATGGCAGATAAGGACCACAAGACACATCCAGTCTGCCCATTTCTTTTTCTACCTTATAAATGTGCCATAGGCCTTTGCTCTGTCAATGGCCTATGTATTCACACATCATCTGTATTGCTCCCTTATGCCTATCCCATGCCTGTTTGAAGCCCCGCGCTGTATTCATATCCACCACTTCCTGAGCTAGGCTGTTCCATGCATCCACCACCTTTTCTGTGAAAAAGAACTTCCTCACATTACCCCTTATTTGGCCTCCCTCTAATCTCATGCTGTGTCCTTTTGTCCTCTTATTTTTCTTGTATTGAAACATGTTAGACTCTTTCACCTTATTAATGCCCTTAAAGTGTTTGAATGTTTCAATCATATCACTCTCTCCCTCCTTTGTTCTAGGGTATACATATTGAGCTCAGTTAATCTGTCCTCATATGTTTTCTGATACAGTCCCTGTAACATTTTGTTGCCCTTCTCTGGACTGCCTCAATTTGGTTAATGTTCTTGTGAAGTGTGGTCTCCAGTACTGCACACAGTACTCCAAATGGGGCTAACCAGTGTCTTGTAAAGAGGGATTATTACCTCCCTCTTCCGACTTGTGATACTCCTACATCCCTCTAGCCTTACCTGCTGCTTTAGAGGTCTGCTTGGATGATTTCAGGTCATCGGTGAAGATGATGATGCCCAAGTCTCTTTCTTCCCTTGTGACTGCCAGCAACTCCCTCCCAGCCTATAGGTGGCTTCAGGATTTCCTTCCCTATGTGCATGATCTTGCACTTCTTTGTGTTTAACCCCAGTTGCCCTCTTCCAACCATTTTGCTAGTTTATCCAGATCTCTTCTCATTCTGCCCACCTCATCTGGATCATCTACTCTGTTGCAGATCTTGGTCTCATCTGCAAACAGACAAACCTTACCCTCCAGTCCATCTGCAATGTCATTGATGAAGATATTGAAGAGGACTGGCCCCAGGACTGATCCCTGAGGTACCCCACTTGTGGCTTGCATCTCTTCTGACTGTATACCGCTTATCACCATTCTCTGTTTTCTGCCTTCCAACCAGTTTGCCACCCAGTTGACCAACTTCTGACCCACCCAGTCTGCCCAGCTTATTAATCAATGGGTTATGCTTGCCCACCGCAGAAGGTAAGGGAGACCAAACAAAAGACCTAGGGCTGGATTTTCAAAGACCCTGAAATTGGTGCACTTACACAAGTTGGTCTGCAGCTATAGAGCCACAGTTTTTCCCCATGTGCTGGATTTAAAAATGGAGCTGCTTCTGCAGCAGGCTCCATGATTCATGGCAGCTAGAAGCTATTTGTGGATGCCACTAACCAAAATGTTACACCTGGTTGGGCAAAGTGTAACATCTTCTGTAGTTGCATCTGGCTCCCCATGCATAGTATGGGCTGAAAATAGGACTGTCCACCAGTGCATATACTTTTTTCCTGCATCGCAGACTGTGGTATGCAACTTATTTCCATGGCTTGTTTTGTCTGTTTGAAAATCTGGTCTCTGGCTTGGGAGAAAGAAAACAATATTGAAAGGGTAAAGATGAGCATAAGAATATGCCCTATTAGCTGAAATCAAGACCCTCTTGATACAGCCTAAACTTCTTGCCACCAGAAAGGCAAAACTGGCTATCCTCAGTATGAAACTTTGCTACTGGGATGGAGGGGGAAAGGCTGGCATGTTGCTGGTGTACCACCTGTATAAGCAGCAGGTGGAACGGCACATTGCTGTACTGAAAGGGCTCTTGACCATCAGCCCACATTAATCAAGTGATGTGCTCTTTATGAGAATGTCTATTCTTCCAATGGCTTATCTGACTCCACTAAACTGCATGATTTTTATAGAATCTACATCTGTTAAAACTATTGAAAACCCAAGCCAGAGCCCTGAAGCCTCCCAACATGACAGGAAATCTTCTCTGCCATCACTAGTCTGGCCTCAAGACAAGGCTCTTGGGGAGAGGATAGTTTCTCCATAGACTTTAGTAGGTGCTAGTGATACCATACCCCTCTGCCCTCCATATAAGTCAATTAGGAGGCCCATGAATAATCCATACTTCCAACTTCAATGCAGGAAGCAGGTATCACAGTTCTCTGAAGAAGTGTAAGGATGCCACATTAGCAGCACATTATAGACCAAGCTCCCTAATAAATGCTGATGCCAAAATCTTGGCAAAGGCTCTGGTATCATGGCTGGAGACATTCTTAACCTCTCTGGTACTCAGGTCTCAGGTAGGGTTCATTAAAGCAATAATAACCAGGAAACCTCATCACATCCAAAAATATGGCTAAACACCAAAGAAAGTAGTATAAAATATTTTTCTTACATTTCAAAAAAGTAATGCTTCTAGTGCAATCAACACGGGCTTCTATAAATGTCCCTGAAGTGTTTCTATGCCTAACCAGGCACTTCTCAAGGGAATAAAGATGGCTTAGGTGTGCTGGCTGAACAGTATAGTGAGTTATACAAAGAATTCTAGTGAGGAACCCTTAATATGAAAAATTTAAAAGTTGATAACTGAAGCAAACTACAGTATACATATTATGCTGTGTTTGGAATCAAAGTAGTGGAAATCTAACCAACTACTCCCACTGACATGCTATCATTTGGTAACCATTTATTGGCAACTCTTTTTAATTTTTCATATTAAGGGTGTGTAGTTAGGAATTCTATGCATAGCTAGTATTAATTAGTGATATCTGTTTTAACAATGTTTAGATATCTGATATTAGCACTTTACATTAATTTATATGCCACATGATTTTGTGATGTCATGATCACTATACTAATTAACTAGCACACCTAAGTGATAATCTTTATTCCCTTGAGAAAATACTGGCAGGTACAAAACACATTGGGGACCTTTGTGGAGGCTGTGTTGGTTATGCCTAGAGCTTACTGTGTAATTTTTGAAATGTAACTAAATAAAATATTTTTATACTAAATTTCTGTGGAGTTTAGCCATATTTCGAGGAGTACGAGTGTGAGGTTTCCGATTTCACTACGTAATTTTTTTCCCACTGCACCACACTGTCTCAGATCACCCCATTTCTTCGCTTTTGCCATTGCATATTCAGTATACTAAGACCACCTAATTTTCTGCCTCCAGTGGATCCAGTGGTGTCAGTAAATAGCCAAGGACACAGTATAAGTGCACCAGGTGCTAACCCTCAGAGCTTCCATAGTGAATTATTTTCCCACAAGGATGCATTGTATCTACTTTTACAAACAGATAAAAAACTGTCACAGAACAAAAGATCAAATCTCGATTAATACAGCTTTTCAAATGCTTGAATGAGCAGCCCTGGGAGACAGGAGAATCTATTAGCAGCAGACAATGCTAAAACTTATCTTAGCATAAATAGGGTCCCACAGGGTCTAAGAATTAAAAGCAAAGTATTTGGAAAGGATCAAGACAGTTTTATGGAAATATGGTATGAAGCTCTGTTACAAGGAGTGCTATTTTGATGCAAACTATCCTTAAAGACTCTGTTATATTACAGGAAGAGGTGCAAGCAAAACAGAACAAGTAGTGGCCACATTTTCAGAAGACCCAGCTTTTAGTGACTTAATGAGAAATAGGAAATCGGCAGTTGAAAGACAAGATAAAAAGACAGAAGAAGCAAACAAAGAAAACTTCTCAGAGAGAAGAACAATTATGAGACTGGGAATATCATTAATTGAATAATGAAAAACAAGCTAATGGGACATCTACAAAAAACTATAATGAAAATCATGAAATGTCTTCTAATAGAATGAACAATAGTAATGGCAATTCGTCATGGAGTCCAATGGCTCCATTTTTTTTTTAGTAGAATAACCCACACCTGCTACTCCAAGATGCAGTAACTGAATTAAGTTCAATGAGCAATAGCTGGAAGTGGAAGAAAAGGATGAGGACGAGAAGAAGAAAAGGAACCAATTAGAACATGATGTAAAAAGAGACCACAGGGGCAACAACTGTCCAGACAACAGGGCAAAAACACACAAAACAACAAGATAAGAACAGACTGATAAACCAGAACCAGGGAAGCAGCAACAGGGACAACAGCCCAGATACAACAGGATCAAAAGGAATTAAGGTATAACATGGTTAATACAGTATATCTCGTTATATACTTAATGATAAAGAATCTGAAGTATTTGAGAGGGGCTTGTGTTTGTCCCTACAATGGATGTAGACTCATTTGAAACTACAATTGATTAATACAAATGTAACATGGCAATAAATGTTAGACTGAAATAAGCAGTTTGCATTGGTGAACAGCAACACGTGACTAAGGACCAACCATTAATTAATTCCTAGTAGTCCGGCTTGGTCCAGTAATACATTTCTGAACCATTGCAAAGTCGCCACTGAGCACTAAATCTATGGTTGCTCTTGAGACATTGGGAGCGAGCTTAGTGAGAGTTGGACTGAGAGAGAGAGAGAGAGACAGAGAGAGAGACATATACAAGGAACACTCAGTCCCTCTCCTGCACACGGCATCAAATGAAAGTTGGCAAAGTGCTCTCTGTGCTGTTTTCCATTCTGTCTTCTTTGGTCTCCGCTGGCTCTCTCTGTGTTATTTGTTCTCCGGATCATGAGTGTTCACTGTCCCAACATTTGACAGAGAGAGACAGAGACACAGAACACAGCAGTGATCAGTGTGTGTGTCTCTCTCTCTCTCTCTCTCTGTGTCTGAGTGGTCTGTGTAGAGAGACAGAGTGGATACATAGTCTGCTGAGTTTTCACCCTTCTCCTACCATGTCCCAAACTCTGTCTGCTGTTTAAACTTGTGTCCATTCCCACCCACCCACCACACAGATCTCTGGAGACTGAGCGCCAGTGTCCCTGAGTGCCCCTCCCAGCATAAAGCCTTCAGTGCTAGTCACTTTTGAAGTGCCACTGTAGCCTCAAGCAGAAAACTGTTTCAAAGTAAAATGAAATAACTTTGGTAACAGCTTCCCATTTTCACAGTTTAAACTTGTTGCATACTTCCAAATGTCAGGTGACTAGGTTGCTGTGAATGCTGGAACACTTCCCACGATATTTGTATGCAGTCCAACAGCCACCAGTTCAAGTTTCCAGCATGCACAGGAAGCAATTCTCTAAATCAAAGTGACTCCAATAATGAAGACCATTTGAACCTTCCTAAACATCAAGTAGGTAAAAATCAACACATTACTAAATGTTATGTTAATGTCCATAAAGAGAGTACATGACTTTTTCCATAGTAGTACTCACATTATAACATTTCAAAAGACCATCTGGAAAGCTGTGTAGTAGGTTTTCAATGAGCGGTATGGGAGCCATACGCACAATAGACTATGGCACTAGAGTGAGCCAAACAGGGAGCACCTTGCTAGTCTATTATTGATAAAACAACTATTTATGAAAATAACATCTTTTCCTGCACTTGCTATTTACAAGCATGTATGGCCTCAAGGAGTTCTACTGGGGAATTAATGCATGATGACTGGTTGGAGGCACAAGGCCACAACCCCCACCCCCAAACCATGCATTAATTCCCCAGTAGAACCCTCCTTTGTCATTGCTTAATACTTACTTTACCCAGAAACTGAATTAGAGGCTTTTGTTTTTTGCTAAAACTGTGTAAACTCTGAAAGCGATATGCAGGACAGTCAGAATACAATGTTTCAGAATTTGAACCCAAGTCTACCTTTGCCCCCGATGTCTGCATCAGTTCTTGCATACGAACTTGTATGTGAGAAGGAAATTAAAATCTTTATAACAACATGCAAAGTAATCATTTTATGAATGTTAGTAAATGGGAGTGGATGCTATTAATTTAAAACATGAGGCCACAATTAAAGCACTGGACAAAGGCAGCTGCAGAGTGATAATGAATAAGGCTGATTATGAGAGGAAGATATTGTGACAATTTAGCAATCGGTAATTTACACATGGTTGAATGGAGACCCTATATATACTTAAAAGACTGATGCCTTAATTAAAATGTATGCTTGTTGGGGTGACCGACAAGCAGATGAAAACATTATTGACTGCTGTGGTTCCCATGATGGCCACAATTTAATGTTTTGCCCAAAATATATAAATCACCAGAAAATCTGTCTGGCAGACCAATCATGGTCAGCATCAGGAGCCTTACAGAATCCCTTTCAAAACTGGTTGATTCTTGTATTTGACCTTGGGTCCAGGCGTCCCCACTTATTTAAAAGATTCTGCTGATGTCCTTAGACTCTTGGAAGATTTGGTTATACTTGAAGACAGCCTCCTTGCCACCCTTGATGTGGAAGCAGCACTGTATACTAATATTCCACACAAGGTGGCATGGAGGCACTCTGTTATTTTTAGGAAAACAGTAGTGAATATGTATATGATCCTAAGTTTGTGAACTTTCTGCTAAAATGTACAGAAATGGTATTAACATACAGCTATTTTGTTTTCTTGAATAAATATTACTTACCTACAGATCCAGGGAACGTGTTAGGTGCATCCTTGTGCCAAATTATGCAAATCTTTACCTGGGTTTCTGGGAACAACAGGTAAAATGGAAGCAGAACGTGAACCCCTTCTTCAACAAATTTGTGTTATATCAACAGTACATACATGATTTACTATTAATTTGGAGAGGATCAGTTAGAGCTTTATCAATTTAAAACCTATTTAGAACAGTCTAATTCTAAACTTAAAGCAGTAGTGCAACGAAAATGGGCTAACATTTGACCCTACATTTTTTTATTCTTAACGGATAACAGATGTCTTCCAGTTTATTTTGGTGGTGAAATTTTCAGTTTCCATCATCATTTAAAAATGTCATGAAAGTTTGAAAATAATCATTTTCAAGAAAAAGATGGCCATCTCATTTTTGCAAAGAAATAATATTGAAGACCCGAGGAGGGTAAGAATCCAGACAAAATGTAAATGTACAGTACACAGTATAGGAAGCATCCAGAAAGCCTAAGTCAACAGTTCTGCCAATATATTTCATTAGCATAGCAGAAAATTAACTTTTGAATTACTTTTTCGTTGCACTGCTTTTAAATTCACTGTTAAAGATGGCAGGAAAGGACTGAATATTTAGATCTATTCATTTTTGAGGAAATGAAGGAAGGTTATGTACAGATTTATAGAGGAAACAATGGACAGAAATGCACTACTTTTTGCTTCCAGCTGCCAACCAGCACATACTTATACATAACATTCCTTGAAGTCAATATTTACGACCGAAGGAATTGTCCTACTGATGGCGATATAACACTACAGCAAGAGAGATGAGAGAAAGATTTCCAGCTTGGGGGTGTAGTCAGCACACAGTGGGAATGATAAGGCATGGACTGGAAGCCACAACAGGATAGATCTCTGAAGCTAGAGAAGATACAATGAGAGGTCAGACTTGAACTGATACAAAGAGCCAGAATTTGAACAGGCTCAAGTTTATCACACCTCGAACACCACAGTACTGTGCAGTGTGTGAGATCTTAAGAAAGAACTGGCATATCATACAAGCTGACCCAGTATTAGGTAAAAGTGTTGTTGAGCCACCACAATGTGTTTATAGACGAGCTCAGAATTTAGATGTACCAACAAACTTTTCATCTAGTTGCACTATGCCATAGTTCACAAACTACAGTTTTGAACCCTTCCCTTATCAACAGGCTGCTGACCATGTGTACAATGCATTTACTGTAAATATATTAAAAAAACTTTGTCCTTATACATCCAACAAGGGAAAGGAATATCAGATTAGAAACTTGATTACTCTGCAATGCTAATAGTGTGCTTTATATAGCACCAATTCCAGTCTGGAGCTGTTTGCATCGGCAAAACAATTTGGGCTTTTAAACTCAGAGTTAGGAAACATACATGAGAAATAGCAGCAGGTGACCCTTCAAATATACTGGCAGCACACATCAAGTTTGCCAGATCAGGGAAATGGATGTATACAGCTTTACAGGGACTGAACCAGTTTGTTTGGAGGCTATGGGAGGTAATCTAAATGAAGAAGCATTCTAGACATTTAAATTAGGTGGTTATCGGACCTGTGTTTGAATAAAAAGGATTGAGATAACCCATTTTTATGTTGCTTGCACGCATGTGCAAGAAACATAGTGCCATCATCCGAGTTTTTGGAGGTGTGTCAGCCTGCCTTCCAATGCAGTCAGTGTGTTTGCAGGCACGGCCCCAGTTCCCCAATCACTGCTGCAGCTGTCTATGACAAGCTGAAAATGCAGTGGCATAGTTGAAAGGGAGAGCTCGCTTGAGTGAGCAGAGCCTCTCCCCCACATGCATGCACACTCGTGCTCATGTGCCCTTCCCCTCACTGTATGGCTGAGGGGGTGCCCAATCCCCGTCGGCTCCACACCCAAAGCATCCAGGTGCCACGCTGGGAGCCCACCCCAGCGTGGCAAACTGATGTTATGGCCGATGGGAGTGCCCAATCCCCCGGCCGCCTCCACTGTCTCTCCTCCCCATGCTGTCACCGACGGGGTGCCCAACCCCGCCGACGCCACTGTCTCCCCTCAGTACAGGGTGCCACGCTGAGCCCACCCCAGCGTGGCAACAGATGCCATGGCCAACGGGTGACCAACCTCGCCGGCTCCACACCCCCAGCCATCCTTCTGCCATGCTGGGAGCTCACCCCCAGCGTGGCAAACGTCCCACGCTGTCATTTAAAAAAAAACCTGTAAAGAAAAAACGGTCCCACGCAGTCTCCCTGCCCCCACAACCCGCACCCACCCACTGCGCACCTCCTGTTTCCCCACAGCCCCTCACTCTCATACTTACTCTCCGGAGTCCGCAATTGCTGAATCTTCGTGGGATTGGGAACATGTCTGCTACTCTTCAAAGCCGACCGCAAACTGAGGAAATGCTGGTAAGCTGTATAATGGGATAGATAGGGTTTTTTCAACTTTGTTGAATATCTCAGGCATTTTTGGAATTTTTGCACCAAATTTTCAACATAGGTTTTGGGACCCCTCCTCATGAATTCTTGCACTGTCATGGCGTTACTCGGGCCGAAGGGTGATTTCCGCCAGCGCGCAAATCACCTTTCCAGAATGATTACGAAACGACACTGCCAGTGTTCATAAGTGGGCTCTCAAAAGCTTATTTTGAAAATTTGGTGGAAAAAATTCTGAAATGACTGTTTTACTAGCGCATGCTATGCAGTTCCTATGCACGCTCAGAAGTTTGCAATTTTCAATATTTTCAGTCCAGATTTTCAACATTGCCATTTTACCACACCTTCTTATGAGCAGTACAGCTGTCATTTTCACATCTCACCCAAAATGTGTTTACTCATGTAGCGCATAATGGCGCAGACGGTAAAGCAAATCAATGTACAGGACACATTAAGAAAATCACAGTGACACTGTTCATGAGCAGAGGTCTTAAAATGGCTATGTTGAAAATTTGGTGAAAAAATTCTAAAATGATTGTTTTATTTAGCGCATTAGTTCCGACACAGACGCCAGAAGTTCGTGAATTTTCAATATTCGTGACTCCAATGACTTCCAAATTCCTAAACAGCACATAGAAGCAAGCAACATTCGCATTGACAAATGCTTGTTTTGTAGTAAGCTCTATGGTTAACACCAAAGCGTATTGGTATTTGTTCATATAGTCTAGCTGGAACTGTATTGATAATTGTTTTATTTGCTGCAGTATCTTTGACTATTGCATTAACTTGTATTTCTGGATATAGTCGATATATTTGTTGGAACTGTATTTAAGAGAAAACATTTTGTTAGACATTTTGCTGTTTAATATATTATAGCAGTATCTGTAGATGTGGTTTATGTATTCATTTTTTTTAGACAAAGAACCACTGTGTGCAGGCACTGAGGCAATGGTTACCCCAAAGGGCATTTGGCTGGGAAGCAAAGTTTTAACGAATACAAAATCACACATGCCCCACAATGTAAAACATCATGGGCTGCATATGCAGATCACCACAGAATATTACACTGGTTCAACTTCAAGCAGAAATGCATGGTGCCAGTGTCTCACACAGTTTGCAAAGGGTGCCAACAGAGGTTCTTTGTCTTTAAACAGTGTTTTGTTTTAATTGGTTCACTACAACATAACCCAGATAGACCATCTTAGGGTAGCTGGTTCATTTCACTGGGGTGTCAAACAGACGAGGCATACTGATGAGTCCTAGTAGGACAAAACACGTGTCTATGTCTTCTGTTGGCACCCTTTGCAAACTGTGTGAGAGGCCTTTCGACACCATGCATTTCTGCTTAAAGTTGAACCAGCGTAATATTCTGTGGTAATCTGCATATGTACAGTAGCTCATGATGCCTTGCATTGTGGGGCATGTGTGATTTTGCATTTTTATTCTGCCCTTTCCCTTTTTTTTTTTTTGTATTCTTTACCCTTCCCTCTTTCCCTCTTTCTCCTTTCCTCATTCCACTTTTCTACATTCCCTGTCTTTGCCCTCCATCCTCTGCTCCCCTTTGCTCTCATATACCTCATTCACGTGGCATTCAACTTCATCACTCCCATCTCCATTGGTTCCACCGCAGTTTGTAAAACACCCTGATGAACGCTCATACAGACAGGGCTTTTAGGTGTTGCAGGATAGCTTCCCATTGTGAGTAGCCTTCCAGTAGGGTGGTAAATCTTAAGTGCAGCACAGCAAATTGCCTGGCACCATTGTGAGTGGTTTCAGTTATTCACACGGCCGTGACACCCAACATCACTACGCAATCAAGAAGAGAGATTGGTGAAACGCACGTTTCGTAGATCATAGTTATGTTATTTTCTATTACTTTATATTACTTTTGAAAACTTGTTCCAGAAAGCTCTGTGCAGTCACTAGCAAGGATGGAGAAGAACTGAAGATGGTAATACACCTTCATAGTTACATTTATTGTATGTATTTTTACACAAAGAAATATGTAATGTAATTGATTACATTTATTTGAAAGTAACTAGTAACTATCTATTACTTTCAAAAATGTAATCTGTTGTAGTTAATTATTTTTTGTATTAAAAGAAATAAGTAACTATAATTGTAAGGTGTATTACTTTGTCTAGTACTGCTCCATCCTTGCTAGTGACTGCACAGTGTGTCCTGGAACAAGTTTCCAAACGTAATAGAAAGTAATAGAAAAGTAACTTACCCAACACTGAGCAGATACTGTGATGCAGTCTGTGTTCACATGAGTGAGGTGGCAATGCTGTAACAGCTCTGCATCACTCACAATGGTGCAGATTCTAGAACTTGTCATGAACAAACCTACAGTTTTACTTTTGGTACAGATTTCTAATCCTAATGACTTTAATCAGAGATAAGAAGTTTGTTTTTTTTTTGCATAATACTTCTCTCTCTTTTTCTCCTTGTTCCTTATGCCAACCTATTTGATATGAAGCATCTGAGATAATGGTTTCAAGTTGCATGAAAGCTGATGATCTTTTGAGCAATGATATACCAAAAGAGAGTCCAGTCACTGATGAATTAAAGCTATACATTCTACCACTGATGGATTGAACAGACATATTTTTTGACTTTGCTTTTATGAACAGAAGTAAACTACAGTTTACATATTACACTGTGTTTGGAATCACAAGGTTGTGAATCTAACCAAGTCCCACGGACATGCTACTATTTGGCAACCATTTATTGGCAACTTTTTTAAGGGTGTAGTTAAAATTCTTTGCATAGCTAGTATTAGTAAGTGACATCTATCCTCTAATAATTTTTGATATTTGGCATTCTCATTTTAAATTCATTTATATCACATGATTTTGTGATATCATGCTCACTGTACTATTTAACCAGCACACCTAAGTGATCATCTTTATTCCCTTGAGAAAGTACCTGAGCACCAGTACAAAACGCATCCAGGACCATTGCAGAGGGTATGTTTGGCCTCCAAGAGATTATTGCACTTTTTGTAATGTTAGTAAATAAAATATTTTATACTACATTTCTATGGAGTTCAGCCATATTTTATGCGGTGAGTGTGGTTTTTCCTGGATTTTGCTATATAGTTTTTCCTACTGCACCAAATTGTCTGTGAGTGCCCCTTTCTTAGTTTTTTTTTTTTTATTAAAGGCAGAATTAGCTCAGATTACCTGAGATCCTTAGGTTTCCTAATGCAGGTGGCCACCAGTGCCCACCCCCACCATGGCAGTGGCTATAGCTTTTGATAAGGCATCTGCTTCAGTGGAGTTGCGGTACCTGCACTCCATTCTGCACTGAATGGGGTTCAGACAATATTTTGAGGGTTGTGTCTGACTCTGCATACTAACTCTCAGCCAAAGTCCTCACAAACTCCAATGTGTCTCTCTTTCCATCTGCAGAGAGGCACTTGGCAGGGCTACCTGCTGTCCTCTACTTTTTGTTTTGCCATAGAGCTACTTGCTTTGGTCATGAGATCCCAGAAGACCTGCAAGGCATAGGGTGGAACTTCAGATTATACAAAGCCCTGTGCTGATTATTGCTCGGTTTTGCTTCAGAATTCCCCGACAGCTTACCACACCACCTCTCTGCTTCAGTCCTTTCATTCCCTGTCTGAACTAAAAGTTAACCCTCCAAGGTGGAGATACTTCCACTGAACCAGTACTGCAAGCAAGAGGTGTTCAGTCAGTGGGAATTAAATGCTCACCAGAGGTAAAATCTCCTGAAATCTCTCCTTCTTCTGAAAACGCTGCATAAGCAATGTGAAATTATTATTTTTTTATTTAGTTTTTGTTGACCGGTAAGTGCACTAGACAAATCCTGCCTATTTTCAGGCACGACTCGGGAGGGGATACAGATGAATGGCAACTGACCTTGAACCAGATTAAGCTGTTGGTGATATTTTTTAGTGAATGAGGGAAATTTGGCCAGGGCACCGGGAAATTCCTCACTCTGTCAGAGGGGACCTTGTCCAAGATGGAGGACGCTTACTGCCAGCAGCTGCTGGAGCTGTGGAGACAGGAGACCTGGTCTCGACTCCTGTCTCTGTACTCCAGGAGACCGCGATTGAAAAAGAATGGCTATACCTGTATCTTCAATAGCGGAAGACGATTTACAGGAGGTACCAGTTGTTACACGTGATTCCTTTGAACGAGGTCTGTAGCATTGCAGTTAATCAGCTTCACCACGAATGTACAGGGGACTGCAAGAGGCGACAACCCTCGGACGCGAATCTTTGAGACAGGAAGCGCCTGAACTGCATGACAGCTTAATGGAAACGGATCGCTGTAGAACGTCCGCTGAGAAGGACCCACTGCAGAGTCTACGAAGACTACAACAAGCAGGTTCACCTCTGGATATAAAGGCACCTTGGTTTCAGTCCCGAAGACCCGCTTCATGTTTCTGAGCAGGTACCTTGTTGCACATCAACGGAGGTAGTTTCTGACTTTTCTATTCTGGTGGAGAATTCGGCAAATACTTTTTCAGAGGTGAATTCGCCTCTGCATCTCTGACTGCACTATCACCATCCCAGCTCTCTAATATTAAGGAGAACCCCACAGTCACCCCTGCATGGTCTGTAGATGCTGCGCTAAGGCTGCAGGATGGGTGAAAGACCCTAAGGGGGTTTCATGGGTATCGGGTTGTCCCCAACAAAATCCCTAGTACTGTACAAGACTTGTCACTTGAGGAGGGTGAACTGATTCCCCAAATGGCAACTGACCCTATGGAACTCCCCGATGAGCTTTGTCTGACCCAGAATCCTGTCCTGGGCCTTCACAGGGTCCCTGCTAAACAGACTTTTCTGGTTCTGATCCCATGGATGAAGGGACCCAGCCATTACTCGACCTCCTTTTCCTCAAACAGGGCCTGTGAGGTCTTTTTCTTCTCTGTTTAAATTCCGGTTCTGGCTGCTAAGCGGCATGATGCTGTTAGGCTTTCATATAAAGGTGGACTTGAGGATCCCCTGACCGTGTCTATGTGGCTAGAACACTGCTGAAGGATTCTATGAAGTTTTTGCCCATGAAATATATGCCCTGATACACGTCTCAGGAGAACTAAATTTTGATATTAGTTTTCAGACATCTCGAGGCCTTGACCGCTTTTGGTCAAAATATCATGCCTTGTGTAACACTGCTCTTTGGACCCCATTTCAGGCCATACCCTCTCTAAACCTGCTTTCAGGATAATCACTGTCATGTTTCGTAATGAAGGTGTAGATGTTTCAAATATTGTTTACTGGTTAAAACAACGATGTACTTTACAGGGTCAGCCAGAGGCAATCTTGGACTCTGAAAACATATGGACAGGGGTTGGAAATTTAAAGTCATGCTGAATGTTTCTGAATCTGGACCTGTGCATTTACCAAATCCTTTTTAGGTCAGATAGGGAGTTTTGTTTTACCCAGGCCAGCCTAAAGCATGTTATAGATGTGGGGACCTCACACCTGAGCAGTGCGTGACGATAAGATTAAATGTCTCAACTGTGGTGAAATGGGTCATGTAGGTCTGCACTGTTTAAATGACTGTAGGTGTAATCTTTGTGACGAGATGGGTCACACATTTCAGTCATGTCCCTGGGCTACACATACCAAAGTAACACATGATGGAGGTGTGGATCAGCATTTTGTAATCTCTCAAGCACAGAAAGCTCGTTTCAGATTACAACGGATGCCCTTCTACAGAAGTGTCCTCCCAAAGCAATGGCTTTGAAAGTCTCTTGTAGCACTGTACCTTTGTCAGTCAGCAAAGATTTACCCTCTGGGAAGGTACTAACATTAGCTAGCCCTGCGGAGACAGAGGCTGTGGAGCAGGTCCCAAGCTCTAGTACCATGCCTCCCCGTGAACCTGCAATAGTAATAAGCCGCAGATCATTGCGATCTGGTTCCCGCTATTGTAACGCCTCCACAGGCCTGCGTTGCACCTCCTATTGCACTATCGAATGCCTTCGAGGTGCTTCAGCCGATATCGGTTGATGCAGGTGGTGTGAATCTGACTCTTCCTCTCATCGCTTCTTCCTCCCAAAAGGCCTCGGTGATTCTGTACTACCATTAGGCACTGGCCTTTACATAAACGGAAGGCCAAGGTGAGGTTGAAAGGGACTAAGGTAGCAGGAAAGAGAACACTAGATAGTATTGGTTACTTTCCTTATGAGCTGATATGTCACTATTTACATGCCACACTGTTAATGTAAATAGTTTGAAACATGTGGATAGAGAGCGATTGGTGTTTTCCTTTTGAGGCTTTTACCATTAGGGATATTTCTTTTACAAGACACAAGATTCCATATTGTGCAGGAGATCAATTGGCTCAACGAGATTGGCTTATGGGCCCCTCTTTTGGTCGATAAGCCAAGACTCCTGCTCTGGTCTTGGCATTCTGATTAACATTCCAGATTTTAGGCGCTAGCTGTTTGATCTGGTCCCTGGTAGAGTTTTAATTTTGATTTCTTGCTCGGGCAATGCCCATATCGGGTGGTAAATGTCTATGCCCCAAATAAAAACTGAGCGAATAGCTATTTTGATTTAATTCAGTCCTTATTTACATCTTCTTTTCAATCATACTGTCTGGTGACTTTAACTGTGGACTTAGTCTTCAGGATAAGAGTTCCTTTGCTACCACTAAGAAACTGTACTGTGATTCACTGTATTGGGACGCACATTCGTACTGCCCGTTTGAGGATTCTTATTTATCTTTCACAAAGCAGCATACTCCCATTTTCCAAAAGGGTAGGCTGGCTACCCGTATTGATTTTGTTTTTACCTCCAGTACTTCTGTAGTCGCCGGCTGTAGTACAGGCGATAGCCTTCTCGACCATAAGCTGCTCTCTGTCAGTTTTGGATCTCCTGCCAGTTGTGGTAGAGGGCCCGGTTTCTGGAAATTTAATGTTTCTTTATTACAGGTACCATCACTTCTGCAAACCCTTTTGTCATTTATTCATGCTCAGAGGTCTGTATACCCTATGTATGATGATCCAATGAGGTGGTGGATGGATACTAAACGTATTCTTTAACTGGGATGTTGAAATCCATAGTCGCTTAAAAAGTAGGTCTGATTATCTTGTATATCTACAGAAGAGGGCTCATTTCCAGTCTTTACTGTCACTAGCATACTTGATGGGACAGGATCTGTTACAACAAATACACTTAATGAGGAAGGACATGTTGGACTTTCTGTCTAAACAGTCGTAACAACTGTACCATCAACATAGTTATGCGATGAAAGGCACTGGAAATAGTTTGCCCATTTGAATCTAACTATCATCAGAATGCCCATAAATCAATGTCATGTCTTATCAATGCAAATGGAGATCTTTGTACCTCTCACTCGGATATATGTCAAATTGTTACTGACCATACAGCTGCATTGTTTTCCCTTTACCTACACGTCAGAGGACTTAAGGCGATTATAATGTGCCTTGAAATTCCAACTCCCTCCTTGCAGAGTGTAGACTTTGCATGTCAACCTTCACAGAACAAGAAATTAGGCTAGCTATATCTTCACTGCCTCCTGCGCTGGACCCTGGCCCTGATGGTCTCCCCACTGCCTTGTATAAATTCTTGGGGAACACCTCCTTCCGGAACTGACCTCTGTGTTTGCCTCCTCCTTGCAACTGAACACATTCCTTGGAGTTTACTAAGGGCATACTAATCTATGTTTATAAACGGAAAGGTGACATTATGTCCCTTGACAACTGGCGCCCCATATGCATATTAAACGGATTTTAAGATATTGACGAAACTTATCGCTAGACGTTTGCTTAGGCTGGCTGAAATAGTTATTCATCCTGCCCAATCCTACTTCTCTACCTAATAGGAGAATTTCTGATCACTTAATTCTCCTCCGTGAACTATTTTCTCATGGTTTCTCGGACTCTGTTTCTGGGCTTATTGTTTCAGTCGATCAAAAGCTGCTCGACTCCGTTAGCCATGATTTTCTATGGACTGTATTGCATTTCTTAACATTGTTGATAAGATGATCCGCTGGATTCAGACACTTTATAAGACGGCACAGTCGTTCCTTTAATTAATGGTTGGGCAGGCCCGATGATCCCGGTGAAGCGGGAGTTCGCCAGGGATGTCCATTGAGCCTTCTATTAAATGTTTTTTTCTGGATGTATTGCTTCAACGTCTTAATGATCATCCTCAAATTCATGCCATCTTGTTCGCACTCATGATCTCTGTTCACAGCGATTGCATATATGACGATGGGTGTTTTTAGTAGCTGACGAAGCTCGGGCGCTTGTGTCTCTCTAGGAATGCTCTCTTTTGCTAATATCTGGAGCAAGTATTCATTTGGTAAGAGTATGGAATTTGGTTGGTTCCTCCTCCCATTCTTCGGACACTATAGGCCCTTTACATGTGATTGAAGGCCAAATCCGTATACTGGGTATTTACTTTGGGACAAGAGACTCTGATTCATTCTAACTGGGAAGAGAAGCTAAAACATGGCAAAAGCATGGTGACCTCTTGGAATAAAGGTCAGATTGGAAGAGAAAACGTGTTTTTCTGATTAAAACTTATCTTCTCCCTCTGTTTTTGTATTTGAGTTATGTTTTCCTATCCTAAAACGACTGGAAACTATGGTTTTAGTTTATTTTTCAGGCCTCTGGGGCAGTCAGTTGAATCAATTAAGAGGAATACTACTTACTTGCCTATTTTGAAGGAGGTGTTCTGATGATTAACCCGTTGCTTTTCTTCACTAGTATTTTCCTTTCGGCCAACCTCATGTCTTTTCTGGTGTGAACACCAAAGAGGGTGGGAAGCGTGGTTCTCTACTCTTTTTAGGTATTGGTTTCACATGGGAACATAATTTTTAGGTGTGTTAAGTACAACAAGGGATGTCCTATGTATATAAAGCATATGTTTCTTCGTTTAAAACAATGGAAAGTGTCGCTCAGACTCTTATTTCGAATCCGCTGAAAGGCTCTATATAAAACACTTTTGTCCTCTGTTTGTATGGTGCAAGCCCTTTTCCAAAATGTCCGGATAGTTGTCTACCTCGCTTCTAACCCTGTTACGTTGTTCTAGAATCCCTGACCACATGTGGGACTTCCACTGGTTATCATGTCACGTAACATTATAAATGTAAAAGCAAATCATAAACACAAACAGTCTCAGGACAGGTTTTGCTCTAGACCTCTTTGTATAGCTACCCGGAGACGATATCACATTTGTTTTTTGATTGCTCTTATATCACAAATTGGTGGCCTTATTTGGCTGACTCCTGTGCGGCTCCTGTATTTTCCATGTTACATATCAGAATATCATGTATGGTGTCTTTCTTCTCACTGGTCTGCCTGGCACAGAGACACTCTGAATCTTGTATTTCTTGTCATTAAATGGAATATTTGGATGTCAAGATGTATGTTTACTTACAACAAAAATTGTGCTCTTATTGAGAACTTGAGAAGATACTAGCGGATTCTGAAAATATACGATCATGAAAGGACTTTGTATTCGGCACAGTCTCTGTTGGCCTTGTGGACTGCCCTCCCATGGATCACTAACACTAATTCAGCCATAACTTGAAGGACTTATACTGCATTTTGTTATTTCTCCATCTCCTTTTCTTGCTTGGTTTCTTGTATATTCCTAATTGATGTATTTTGTGTTGGCTTATTTGTACAATTTTGCTTAAATAAAATGTCCCCTACTTTTGATAAGTGCCATGGGATCTTTAACATCCACCTGAACTACCACCAATCCAGGCAGATGGGACCTCGGTTTTAACGTCTCATTCGAAAGACGGCACCTCAAAGTGCAGCACCCTCTCATGCTGCACTACAGTGTCAATACTGGGATATTAACCAAGTGCCTGATGTGAGAACTGAACCCACAGCCCTCTGATCTCCCAGCCTCAGAGGCGAGTGTGCTACCCTATTGAGCCAGTGACACTGCTTTGTACTCCTTTGTGGTTATCTTTAGTGGAAAACTCCTTTGTGGTTATCTTTAGTGGAAAACAATTCTGCTGTAAAAATGATCACTACACCCAAGTTACTGCATTGTTTATCTTACCTTGCAACTGACATTCCATAGAATTGGTTTCAGAAAATGGGCACGCTAATAGGGGCTTTTTATGGGAGGGACCCCCATTATAGCATATCTAAGTTTAGGGTTCATTGGTGAAGGGGTGAATGGAGCTTGCCTTGGCTTCACTACAGAGTTCACAAATGGTCCACTGGTTCAACCCACTCAATTACTCCTCCCACATGGGCATCCCTGGAAAGTGTTCTCTTAGGGCGTAGCCCCAAGACATACTTATACACTCAGTTACCATCTATGCACAAAGGGAGGCACACTATCTCCTCCTCTATTTAAAGAGCTGGTGACACGATTCAGGCAGGCAACTCATTCAGAAGTTGCCTGCCTGATTATTAAATAAACTTGTGCTGCAATTTTTTGATCACAATAAATACTAAAATTTTAACTTACAATGCCGGGTCACACCTTCTGTGTACAAGCCGAGTGGCCATCTCAGCACTGCAGCCCCACCTTTGAAAATCAGCTTTTTGATGACGTTGGGTATGGGTTAGGGGCTGTAGGCATCTATATAGTAAGTAACAGGATGGGAATGGGATCAGGGGTGAGGCTGTCTAAATGTACTAACGTTATGTTTGCTGGCAGTTATACATGTGAGGTGATATATCATATATAATTCTCCACATGATGCTAACTCTGCAAAATAATGTTAGTACAGTTAGACAGCCCCCCCCTTCCAATCCTATTCCATCCTGTTATTTACTATAGAGTGCCTGCAGCCCCAACCCATATCTAACGTCATCAAAAAGCTGATTTTGGGGCAGGGCTGCAGTGCTGAGATAATCACGCCGCTCATACATAGTTGCATGAGCAGGGCATTGTAAGTTAACATTTTAGTAGTTGGGCTATTGTGACCAAAACAACTGCAGCACAAGTTTAGTTATTAATTGGGCAGTAACTTCTGAATGAGTTACCTGCCCGAATCGTGTCAGCAGCTCTTAAAATATGGAAAATGCTAAACACCATGACAAGACTATCAGTTACCCTACTGAGAGTGCCCTTTGGGGCAGAATTGCTCCTCCACATTAGTGGAAAACTCAAACTGAAAGTCCTGGAGGATAAAAGGCACTAGGCAAATTGTGGAGCTCCTTCAGCCCGATACATCACATATAGACAAATCTGAAATCTTCGGGTCAGATATGATCTTCCTCTTACTGACTTTTGACACTATTTACAAATCAGTGACCTAGTATTTCCAACACTGGAAGAGGGACCTCCCAAAATTCCAAGTCTGTAGTATCACCACTGACTGCTTGGTGTGCACTCAGGAAGGGAGGGTGGAGAAGTTATCCTGAGCAATTTACTTCTGCCATTCCTGACCCCACTTTAAGGCAAAAACAAAAATGGGAACCGTCACTGAACATATGAATTTCGGACAGAAAGTAGTTGGGTCTGTGAAACTAGCTCATGAAACATGCCCAGACAGTAAGAGCCTGTTGATCCAAAATAAGGTTCTCCACCACTGGTACCACACTCCTGCTCAACTCAAGCTGTTGGGCCTCATGTCCCATATTAAATACTGGAGGTGTGACTCCCCACAAGCAGACCTCCCCATATCTTATTGAGACGCCACTGCATAAACAGGCATTTGGAAATGTTGTACACTTCTCCTGTATGAAGTTTTGGTTACCAATATTCCCATGCACCGCAGCTGTTTCTCCAGGATCGACTCCCTAGATGTTTACATACCCCATCAAGTTTTGTGTTGGGTTAATGATGGCTGGGATGGAGGCAAAACATTTACTGCTCCAAAGGTGGATGTCATTAAACACACCCACAGGAAAGGAATACTGAACTGTGGTCTGAAACCTACCCACACTGGCCAGAATGTCACACATGACAACGAAAATATGGAGCAATACTAAGTGATCCAGGCACTTTTCCCTCCTCCTTAAATGCAATAGGCAACATTATCCCTCCGCATAGAGAAAGGACCTGCTATGCCCTCACTGAACTACACTGGAAAAAGCTGTCAGCTGCCCCCCTTTATGATCACCTGGCTATACAGAGCACAGATATTTCATTGATGTGGGGTACTTTTATGAACTCCTGTAAATACTACGCTCTGTGGGTACTCCACCTGGCTTTCACGTCTAGAATCTTACAACCCTACCACTCAGGCAAGTATGAGTAGGACCCCTTCTTCTCTGGCTGGGAGCCCCATCTTAGGAGTGGTAACTGGCAGCTCTACTTACAGAATTCCCAAAACACACACTTTTTCTGGTCCTTCTAGACCCTCTTCTCTCTTCCTCAAGGCTTAGTAATTATGTGACCTGGGCATCTAACCTGGCTGAGGTAGAAAACAACTTTGAGGGCTAACTGAATTAAATGTACTTTTGTTTTTCATGGTATAGTAATGTCTGAATTCTGCAGTACTGTTTTATATGAAATTATATTTGTTAATGCACAAGTTATATCTATTGGTGTCTGTATGTTAATAGCTCCCATTGCTTGTTCCTCTCCTGAAATGGATGTTCACTTGTTTTGTGCATGTCTAATGAAATAAAAACACATACTGTGGCAGAAGGCTGTGGGATACAAGGAAAGTGTGGGCATTTGGCCTGCAAGACATATCTGGTTTTATATACACTTTTCATACAAACTGCTTCTCAATAAATACATGGATGTTGTAACAGCACTGTGGTGGAGTAGAGAGACCATAGCTGGGAATACACACTTGCTGGTGCTAGATACATGAACATAAAATGAATAGAAATATGTCTGTTTTATGGAAATGCAAAGCAAGGTTATTGGTCATTCAGTCTTGTTCATAAATACAGATGAGAGACACTTCATTTTAAATGACTATATGACTACTAAGAAATGCACCACAGAACTGCTTATGTAATGCATGTTTCAGTATTGTTTTACTATACTGTAGACATATCAATATCTTGATGAAGTGGTGGTCAGAATTGGGACCATGAAATTTCAATGTGCTAAATTAATATGTTGTTTTTTTTACTGGCTACATCCGACAAACCTAAAAATAAAAAACATTTAAACAAAATGACCAATGAATGGGTCTTTGTCTCCACTGTGACGTGGCATACAATTTAAGGGCTTCTGAAACAGATCCCCTGTTTGTTTTATTTACAGGTGTATAGAGGGCCATTGTGCTACTTCTGGTATACTTAAGCAGAGAAGTCACCTGTGTGTGTAGTACTGCACAGGCGACATCATCTGATAATGCCAGCTAATGCAGAACCTGATGTGTTGTAATGGCAGTGTCAGGCAGAGGAAAGGGGTAGTGTTCACTAGTGCATCACTCACATACCAGCTGACCTCATGTGCCATCAGGAGCCAGCTTAGGTGCCCCATACAGCCATCTGTCCTGGTGGCCAAGAACACCACAGTGGGGCCACAGCAAACCAGGCATGGCTGAAACAATGCCATCATCAACCTGGAACTGAGAGTGTCTATGAGCACTGAGTTACCGAGATGTGTGCCTTGTAGTGTTCCTCTAACAGCTGCATCTGTCACCACTCACGTGCTGCTTCACTGAATGGTGGCCCTGCCTGTTCTTCCGCTGTGTCCCTGTCCTGTACTCAGCTCCCAAGTGCACCCATGTATGTTGGCCTGGCTTCTTCGCCCAACAGGTGGTTGGGTGGCTCATCTGCATGCTGTGCATATTGCCCTGTCCAGGGGTAGATTACCGCCTACATTATATACATATACCTGTGCTACCATTCCCTGAATGGTATCCTAATGTTTGAAATTACAGGCCAGACACAGTGTGCAACAATGTCCATAATGGATACCTGTGAAAAACAACACACCACTAGCTTGAAGAAGGGCTCTGTAAATTCAGCATATGGGTTTAAAGTAATTATTAACTAATGTAGACCACCGGTTTCCAAAACACTAGATAAGTTTAACAAATTAGAAAAGGTGCTAAAAAAGAAAAGAGCCTTTGTAGTTATTTGTTTTGTTAGCCCTCCAAACCAGTGTGTTTTTCACTGCAGTGTGGCTAAGTCCTCTCTTACTAGAAATAGGCATACCTGATATTTTCAATGCCTTTCCTTCAGAAGTTTTATTAAGTACATCTGTATGCATGCTTTATTGTCTTCAGGAAAGCACACGCCTATGAAATGTTGTATAGCAGCTATAAAAGTTCAGTGTCTTAGGTTAAATGCACCCTACACCAGTCCATATGCTTACACCAGGAAGGTGAGCAACAACATATTTATAATTTTATTTAACACCACAGAGTGTACACTACTACACTTTGAGAACACCTTACTCTGATTATAGTTTTTTGCTTTATTTACAGATGGGGTGGGGGACAGGATAAAGCTTTTTAAGACATACACAACTCCAGCCGCTTTGAAGTACATTGCACCACAGAGTAATAAGTTTAAAAAACCTAAAATACTGCAGAGCATATTTTTAAAGCAGGTTAAAATCTATGATGTCTTTCCAATGATTATTTTTAGGAGCAGAGAGTAAAGGTTCAACAAAAAGGATAGTTGTGAAAGTTAGTCTGACTGCATGTATTTTCCATTATAAAATGTTCTTTTATTGTGAATTTTTGAGATAAATGCTTGATGACAGAAAGGGGTCATGCTGCAAATCCTCTCACAGTTCAGACTGATCCCCATATGTTTGCATACTTTGCAAGAAAAACATAAAAATGAAGAATAGAAACCAAATGTTTTATAAATGCAACGACTTTTATATTTCTTTCTGGACCACATAGTTGTACTGATTCTTTACAGTTATTTGTTGGTTTGGTGGAAAACTTTTCCTTTTTTCTCTCTTGTGTGTGCCATATCGAGATGTTATAAAAGAGGGGAATACTGTGGCATGGAATTGATGTGGCTAGATGCACATCCACTTTTAAATACTAAAATAAACTAAAATCCAACAGATATTATGAAATATGGTAATGTTACATGTCTGTGAAACAGTTTGTGTGAGGTTTGTGGCAAAAGAGCTTTTTGCACCCAGGCTGTATTTATCATGTACATTTATGTCTATATAAGATTTGTATATACAGTATGAGAAACAATGTCAATAATACTCTTTACGAATAAGCCCTAATGAACATATGAACATATAAATGTGCCAGCAGAAACAGACCACCAGTCTATCTAAGTCTGCTCGAGGTGTGCAGCTAGCACCTAGTAGTTTCAGCTCCCACCCCGCCTCCCATTTGTCATCCCACTGCCACCCCCCACCCTCCCACCCTTACTCCTCACTCTCCCGCTCCTGTCCCATGCCCTTTTGAAACTGTTCCAGATTTACATGATACCACCCATTCTGGTGAGGCATTCCATTTTGCTACCACCCTCTCTCTGTGAAACAGTGTCTCCTCATTTCCTTGGCAGTACGCTATGCTTAAAATTGCCCACTTCAATATCCGGCATTTACCATCAACCTCTGTATCTAACGGCCTGGGACGCCTTCTACAATCCGGACATCCTGGGATCTCCAAACCTGGTCTAAACCTGCCCATTCAGATGCTGTCTGTGCCTCCCAGGCTACCTTGGGGTCAGGCAGGATAAGTGGGTAACAAATGGGGGGCGGCCTGCTGCTCTACTTCTAAACCCACCTCAGGTGACTGTCATACCTCACCCTCTTGCGAGTTCCGGCATGCCCTTCTTGTATTATGCAATGCCAAGAAGCTCCACCTGGCCTGTGTGTATAATCCACCAAAATGTAGATCGCGGCCTCTCTCATCTCCTTGACTGCCTCAGTCCCAAGGTGAGCACTAGTGAACTCATAGTATTCAGAGATTTCAACCTAAACTGGCTGAGTGTAAACGCTAAAACTTACAACCCCTCCTGTCTGGTCTTGCCCTAGGTCAAATTATCACAGAGCCCACCAGGTCCTCTTCCTCTGGGAAAAAGGCACTCTTCTTGATTGGATGCTGAGCAACAGGCCCGACTGGATAACTGCCTCTGGCCTCTTCTCGGATTCCATCTCGACCATCCCTGCCTACTGTATCTGGAAGGTCCTTACCCGCAGGGTCCCCTAAAGTCATTCAGATGCGGACTATTCAAAATTTAACCACAACAACTTCCTTGCAGACTTCTGCCTGACTGACTGATCCCTGGTCTATGCCAACAGCGACCCCTCCACTGCTCTTGACTGCTTTCTATCCTTATTTGCCCCCTTACAAGACAGACATGCCCCACTCATAAAAGAAAGAGTAGGGGCACTGTCACTAAGTGGCTGCAGCAGGGTGCTGTTTGCCCTGATGAAGCTTCAGGGACAAAAGCTGGTAAAAATTTAAGGCCTCCGGGGACAGATCGAGACTTTGAGGATTACTGGCAGCTTAGGAACTCATGTAGGCGGGTGATCCGCTCGGACAAGAGTGAGTTCTGCAAATCCTCACTTGTAGCATCTGCCAAGAACCCCAGGAGCTTCTGGTGCACCATCAAGCATACTGTTAGTGGTCCTGTCTGCCCCCAGGTTTCCGATATGCAAATCGAAGGAGTCAGCTGTAACAATGCCTGACTATAGCCAACGCTTTCAATGTCCTGTTCTCCGACCTGTCTGTCTACCCCATGTCCTCAGTACCCAATGACCCAGGCCCCACTGACAGCACCGTGTCCCTCCCCTTCTATTTTAAAACCGTCTCCTGCAAAAGATACAGAAGCTCCTAGCTGGACTCTCCCCTCACTTTGGAGCTGGGCATGATAATCTTGAGCCCAAATTACTCGGCCTGGGGACCCCCTACTTGCTTACAGCCTATCTCACACATTCTCAACTCCTCTCTCAGATCTGGGTCTATCCCAGCTATAAGGAAGGTGGCCCAGGTGACCCCTGTCCTCAAGCGTGGGGATCCCAAAATGCTTAATATCGCCCCATAGCAATACTATCTGCAGTGAACAAACTGCTTGAAAAGGTAGTGGCCTCCCAGCTTGCTCACTTCTCCAGACCCATGACCTCCTCTGCCCTGCACAGCATGGATTCCGTGAAAGGGCACAGCACCTCCACTGCCCTCACTCAGGTCACCTCCACAATAAGAACTGTGACAGACCAAGGCAAACTCACGGTGCCATTTTCATCAACCTGTCAAAGGCCTTTGATTTGGTTCATCACACTCTCCTGGGGGCTGCCCTCCGGTCCCTCAGTCTTTCTCCCCTGTCCTAGCCTGGTTTACTAATTACCTCTCGGGCAGGCAACAGTACACAAGGTTCAAAAAGCCCTCTCTAGGCTTGCACGGTAACTTAAGGTGCCTCAGGGGTCTGTCCTCGGCCCTTACTATTCTCCCTCTTTATTAGCCAGTTGCCCTCAGTCCCTGCCTCCAGGCATGTCACCCTTTATGCTGACAACCTTGTACTTCTGGCTAGCTCCCACAACATCAGAGAGATAAACACCAGCCTAAACTCCGATTTTGCTCGCATTCAATCTTGGCTCAAGGCTAATAAGCTTGTTATCAACCTTCAGAAGACACAGGCCATGCTATTCGGCTCCTTGCCAAGGTTAGAGCGTGCTCAGCATATCTCAAAGTCATTAGTGCTGATGGTGTCCTGTGTCGGTGGTTGACTCCTTCAAGTACCTGGGGTAACTCTCGACCCCTCAGTTGGACCACTCCCTGCACATACGAAACTCCTGCAAAGCCACAAACTGTAAACTGGGCCTGGCGTACAGGGCCAAAAGTTGCCTCACCCTGCTGCCTGTCTTGCCATTGCAAAGAGGTTCTTCTCCACACTCTGTTATGGGCTCACCACCTTCATGAATGACCCTAAAACCTGGCTCATGAAATGGGACACAGCATACAACAATGTATGTTGCTTCACCCTATCAGCCCCTGCCTCACCCATCACTGTCAGCTCTACTCCAGGCTGGGTGGCTCTCCCCAAGTAACCATCGATCCTTTATCTTGGGCAACTTTACAGACAATATCCTCAGATCATCCACCCTCCTGTACTTCGCCGATCTGCTCAAACCTGTCCCTTCTGACTATCGACTGAGGTCTAGCGACTCCCAGGCTCTCATGGTCCCAAAATCTCGCTCCCTGGCGGCCAAGCCTTCAGAGCCCTTGCCCCCAGTGCTTGGAACTTACTCCCTGCTTATGTGGGGACTGCCCCTCCCACAGTTGTTTCAGGTGCTCCTCTGGGGCCACTTAAAACAAGCCTCTGCCTGCCTCTGCTCTTAGCTGACCAACCCTCCATGGTGCACCTGTGCCCCTTCGACACACATGTGCAGTTGTATATATCGCACTCTTCGATAAGGCCCTGCTGAGATATGTTTGGCCCCTGGCCACCTCCTGTGGTCACTGTACTTGCCTTTGTATATGTTCTCTGCCTGCACCTGACCGTATTTGCTGCCTATTCCTGTCTGTACCTTGTTAACTGTTGCCACTTGTCTCTCAATTGTTATTGCCTGGGTTCTCTGCCTGACTATACCCTGTTGATTACTGTTATATCGTCTCTGAATTGTTATTGCCTTTGTAATTCTCCTGGATCGCACCTGAAAATAGGCACTTGACTGTCTAGCATGCTTACCTGGTAAACAAAAGCTAAATAATAATAATAAATCTTCCCCTCTATTCTTAGTGCCGCCCCTGGTGACCCTCCCCTCCTTCACTTAAAGACCCGTCTGCCACATCCTATTGATTCCCCTCAGATACTTGAATGTCTCTATCATGCCCCCTCCCCCCGTCCCTTCTATCCTCCAGGGTGTACATATTCAGGTCTCTCAGCCTGCTGTCATAGTCTGTCTCTTCCATTCCACATATCATCTTTGCTGCCCTCCTCTGCACCCCTCCAGTAGCCTGATATCACGCTTTAGGTATGGCCTCCAAAACTACACAATACTCTAAGTGTGGCCTTACCAGAGACCTGTAAAGGGTAAGATCACCTCTCTTCACCTGGACGGAAAAAAAAGTCTTGCTATGCACCCCAGCATTTTGTTCACTTTGCAGCCACTCTCCTGCACAGGGCAGTGTTGTTCATAGTCCCTGTTATTACCCCTAGGTCCTTCTCCTCCTCAGTGATCCCCAGCTTAACCCCTCCCAGCCAGTATTCTCTCCTTGGGTTCTTCACCCAAAGTGCATAACCTTATACTTCTTTGCACTGAACCCCAGCTGCCACCTCTCTGACCACTCCACTAAGCTTGCTTAGGTCCCCTACAGCTGCTTCCATCCTTCCTCTCCATTCACCACTGCTCCGATTTTGGTGTCGTCAGCGAACAGACTTATCTTGCTCACCACCCCATGTGCAATGTCTGATATGAAGGGCCCGAACAATACTGGCCCTGACACAGAGCCCTGTGGCACCCACTCGTCACCGGCCTTGGGTTGAGAGTTCCCCTCTCACCACCACCCTTTGCAGTCTCCCACTTAGCCAGCTTGTAATCCAGTTCATCATTTTGCCCCTACCCCTACACTAGTTAGCTTCCCCAAGCCACCCATGAGGCATACAGAATCAAAGGCTGCTGAAGTCCAAGTAAAGAACATCCACCGCATGACCCTTATCCAGCTCACCTGTCACCCCAGTCACAATATTGTATCAGGCTGGTTTGACAAAATTCCCTGAAACAAACCCATGCTGCCTCACATCCTGGAGGCCATTGTCCGATACGACACCAGTCTTTCCTTTAGTATTGTCTCCATGAGTTTGCACACTATGGAGGTGAGACTTACCAAGTGATAATTACCGGTTTCATCCCTTGGTCGCTCTTGTGTAATGGTACTACATGAGCCATCCTCCAGTCCAGTGGCACACATCCCAACTTCAGTGAGGGTGCTGTACAGATCCGCCAGTGGCTCCGCCAACACCACCGCCATCTCCCTCAGCACCCTGGCATGGATGCCATCCGGCCCTGGTGCCTTGTCTACCTTCAGTGCCCTCAGTCCCTCTAGGATTCTACTTGCCTCAATTCTTCTATCTGTTGCCTCCTCTCCCCCCTGTCCCACCCTCCCAACCTATGATGGTAGCGGTTCCCCTTTTCTTCCATGAACATTGAGCAAAAGTATTCATTCAGTGCTTCTGCCTGCTTCTCACCCTTTCTGTCTACACCCCACTGCTTTTTATCCTCACTATTGTCTTCTTGCACTTCCTTTCTTCCCTGATGTATCTGAAAAGTCTCTCCCCCACCGTTAATTCCTCACGCTAATCTCAGCTCCTCTGGGCCTTGGCTTCTCTCACTTTTCTGGTCACCTCCTGGAGGATCTTGCATACTCCTCCCTGTCCACTTCCTTCCCTGTCCTTCATACCTGTTCTATGTTCTATGCATGTTCTGGAGACCCCATCTCTGCAAAGACATAGAGTGGAGGCTGTCCAGAAGGGCAACAAAATGGTGCAGGGTCTGCACCAGAAGACATCTGAAGAAAGACTAAAGGCTTAATATGTATACCCTTGAGGAAAGGAGGGAGAGAGGGGACATGATAGAAACTTTTAAGTACCTCAAGGGAATCAGCAAAGTCCAAGAGGTTGGCATCTTTCAGAAAAAGAGATGTGCAAGAACAAGGGGCACAATTTGAAGATAGAGGGATGGCTCAGAGGTAATGTGAGAAGTATTTTTTCACAGAGAGGGTTGTGGATGCATGGAACAGCCTCCCTGAGGAGGTTGTGGAGCCAAGAACAGTGGGGAATTCAAGAATGCATGGGACAGACACAAGGCAGTCCTAGTGGGGTACAGGGTGTAGCCAGAAATTTCCATTTTGTACACAATCTCCAACAGTTACACCCCCATTAAAAAATGTACATCCTTTCCAAATTGCACCCCTTCCAAACAAGTCAGATTGTTTTAGATGATTCCTCTAATCTCTAAAGAGGTTATACATGTATCTGTCTCCTAAACAACATAAGTTTAAAGAGAGACACTCCTCAGTGGCCTACACTAACCCAAATACTACAGATTAGAAATAAAATGTAAACAGAAAGGCATATGGTTTGTGACAGGCACTCAACAAAACTGTACACAAATGTGTACAGTGAGTATGCCTATCTACACCCTTGAGAGTAGGAGGAGTAAGCTGTTAGTTAACTAGGATCTGCAGCTTGTATCTGTTAGGTAGGAGAAAATGGGCAGACTAGATGGGCCAGCGGTCCTTATCTGTCGTCAAATTCTATGTTTCTGTAATTAGCATCTTGTTTCTCTCACTACCTCACTGTTCAACCAGCATGGTTTTCTTGCTCTGCTCCTCTTACTCTGTGTCTTGATGCAGGCTTCTGTTGCCTCTGTAATCCCCTTTTAATAATATCCCAATTCTGCTATGCATCCATCTCCTGCCTTATGCCCTCTAGTTTCTCTTTCAGTACTTCCTGCAACCTCCCAGAGTCTGCCCCCTGAAGTCTACTACCAGAGTAACTGATTTCTCTGTTTCCCATATCGTGATATTAAACCACACTGTTTGGTGCTCGCTGTCGGCTAGTGGGTCCCTCCACCTTTATTTCCACTGCCTCCCCATTCAACAACACCAGATCTAAAGTGTTCTTTAGCCTAGTAGACACACTAACCAACTGTGTCATGAGCCCCCTGGATTGCATCCAGGAGCACTTGCTCCTAGCACTGGTGGTGACTGGAATACTCCAGTCAACCCCAGCAAGTTGAAATCCCCCATGGTGACGACCTTCCCTTTTCTACATCTACACTTCTAATAAAGTGGAATCTTTCCACGAAACATCAGCATTTACTGCGTCTATGCTCTGTCAATATAAAAACTAAATTTCTTATAAATGTTACCAGGAGGGAACCTATCTTGATGTGTTTTGTTACTAGTCGCTCAGCCTGCCATTTCATATTTGCCTGATCCAGAGAACAGCACAGACATGCACTCTGCTGCTTAGCCATTGTGTTAGGTTTGGTCTACAATACCTGCCTGAGATTAAAGTAAAACAGATTCAGAACCAAAATGAAAAGTGCCTACCACAGCCTTTAGTGTTCGGAGAAGGAGTTGCCTTGCTGAAGGTCTGATGCTGAGGGAGTTCAGCTAGATCTCTGTAAACAGCTGAAAGAAAAACAGGTACAGCTCTCTCAATGTGGAACAGTGCAGAACTGGTTAATGAAACCTAGTCAGGTACAAAGGATTACACTAACAAAAAAACTACATTTATAGTAAAATCAAAGCGCACAGCAGTCCATGTCAGGCAGAATACTAACACAGTTTTCAGCACTTTGCAAGGCTTGAAAATCTCTTGAAAAAAGGGCAATTAGATAGCATGCCAGTACCAGACATAGCACTTATGATGAATGAAGCACTTAGTACCTAGAGAGATAAAAATTGGAAAATGTTCAATATAGGCACAAAGTACGGCATGTGTACTTTCCAGTAAGAAAGCCAATGGGCAGAGAGGCCTGCCAACTGGTCGATATTCTCTGGTGACACCCATGGATGATACCATTTTCCAAATAAAGTACTTGCAAGTACTTGCATGCCATAAATTTGGCTATTTGTTATTCGCTGCTCAGGACAACATTTTAAAAAGAAAGCAACATCTAGCCTCCCTAGGTTGCCAGGGTTAGCCCCTTGGCTGCCCCACCCCTGTTGTTTCCCATCCTCAACTGTTCTACCACAAAAATATATATGCTGTCTCCTGTCACTGTGCTTACACATCTTTTCATAGACACCTTCCCCATAGCCAAACGTCTCAGAGTCCCCAAAATACATCTTTTCATGGATGCCCCCCGCCTGAGTGCAATACATGATTGGGTTGGCCAAAAGTCATAAATATCAGCTAGTTCAGTGGCTCCCCCACTCCCACAGCATGCCTGCTCTCTTAGTCTTTCAATCATCCAACTGACTCTAGGAGTGGGGCAAGGCATATGACCAGTAGGTGGGGAAAGAGAAGTCTGTATCACTAATGATGTTAGGCAAACTGATGGCCAGACTGGTAGCACTGTCAATTACTCATCTGTCCTCCACCCCAAGTCATGTGCCCCACACATACAGTCAGATGACCGAAAGACTAAGAGAGAGGTTGTGCTATGGTTGGGAGGGCCACAGAACTAGCTGGGATTTAGGACCTTTGCTCCCCACACAATGAATAGGGCAGGGTTGTCCAACCTTTTGGGGGCAGTGGATGGCCTCCAGCTGGTTGATGCACAATCCCAGCAAGATGTGTTACTAATTAGCTTGAGGATACAGGTATAGGCCCTCAAAGGTAGCCTCATGCCCCCCTCTGTAGAGGAGTTAGGGATCCTGCTGGAGATGATAAGTTCTGTACATACTTTGGCAGTGGTTCTTGATGAACAGCTGCCACTGGAATCTAAGGTGTCAACCTGTCAATGGTTATTTTTACCAGCTTGTGAATATTATTTATTAAAATTGGTGACGGAAGGCACACGAGCTGAAGCTCATTTCCAGGTGCAACCCAGTGAGAGTAACACAGTGGTAGACTCAAGTTACATTACAGAAAATTTGCAGAGATTTGCAGAGGTACATGTGGTAACAATACAAGTTCCATTTCAGAAACTTACAGATATATACAAAAGTTAAATATGGTTTAGGCACAATGTAGATAGAAGAAGCACAATCAATTAAAGGCAAAATACATAACATAACTAAAGCTTGACCTGAGACACCTTTGAGACCTTCTGAGGTCCCTTAGGAGGAACTGAGTCAGGAGGTAACCAGCTTAGGCCAACAGGGACCTGAAGTTATAGTGGGAAGGGTACAAGAGGACATGGTGTAGTTGAGGGGGACAAGCGCACAGAGTGCAGGAGGAGATGAGGGTTAGGAGCAATAAGGCACTGGGGAGGGAGGAGTCTGTGGAGTCTTTTGAGGATGAGAGATGGGAAGCAAGATGAAGTTCAGAAGGTAGATTATTCCAGAGGAGAGGGAGGCGGTATCAGAAGGCAAACTGACTTGTTGAGGAGGAGGACGAGGGATGGAGAAGGTGTGCAAGTCTCTGTGGCGAAGTGAGTGGGCTGTGGATTCAGCAGGGTGAGACTGAAGAGAGATAGGGAGGAAGGGGCCAAACCAGTACTTTGCAATGAGAGAGGTGCAGTGGATAGTTCTCCTGTGAGACAACAGGGTAAGGGAGAGGGAGCATAAAGGAGACAGTGGTGGGTAATAGGAGGAGGGGTGGCAAAGCAGCAGAAGGAGTTGTCCAGTTTGGAGAGGTAAGAGGTTGGGGTGGTGCCACAGACAACATCGGCATAGTCTAGCACAGGCAAAATTGTCTTAAGTGCTAGTTTGCATCTAGTGGTGAGAGGAAGGCTGGCTTTGTGGTGGTAGACGATCTGCGAGTTTGGGCAGGAGTCTGGTGCAGATGGCGTCGATGTGTGTAGAGAATAGAGGTAACTGTCCAGCCAGACACAGAGGTATTTGAAAGCAGAGACCTTCCCAAGGGGCAAGCCATCCAGGGTGGTGATCACAGGGGTCAGGAGGGAGGCCAGCTTCTGCCTTGAGCCAATAAACATGGTGACTCAGACTACATTGCTTACTCAATCAAGCCAACGAAATATCTTGATGGACACCTTCATGACACCCAGGCTTGACTACTTCTGCATGCTTTACAACAGCATGTCTTGTGGATAAGTCCCCACATGAAGCAGGTCCAGAATGCAGCAGCAAGGCTTCTGGCCTCTACCCATAGATCAGATCATATCACCCCTCACTAGGGGTTCTGGGCTGGATGCTGCTGTGGTGGTGGGTTGACTTCTGGTACATTGTTTGACTTAATAAAATGTTGAAATAGCTGGGATCCCTTTACCTCTCTGATCCCTTCAATCCAATCATGCCTGGTCACACAAGAGCATCATACAGTAATGGTGCCTTCTTAAGGCTCCTGTCTTCCAATTAAAATATGCTGAGGATACAGCTTTCTCATTTTCACACCTATTCTGTGTGGAATGCCCTTCCTTGGGAGGGTAGAAGTGCACCCTCAGTGCAAGCAAGCAAGGTTTAATTTCGAAAGTGCCCTCTCCCTGAGGTGCAGAGCAATGTACAGAATACAGGCAGGCGAGGAGATAATTAGTGCAGACTTAAAAATACTTACTAAAACATCAAGAATAAAACAGAGTTCTAGACCCTGATGGCTTCTCTAAAAGGTGCGCCTTCAGACCCCATTTGAAAGCGTCCACCAGGGGCCTCCCTTAGACCTAGGAAGCTAGTTCCACAGGACTGGTGCACCACCACAAAGGCACAATCTCTGGAAGCTTTAACGAGCCCTGTTTTTAACAGTAGCCTGGTTTTTAAATGTGGCCCTGTTTAAGACCAGGCTCCAATAACATCTCTAGAGAATCTTCCAGATCCATCTGTGGGAACCTAGCACTTACTGTACCTTTTTGATGCTTAGATTCTGGGCATATACAGTTGCCTTTTGTCAAACATACTTTGTATCTTTTTAGCTGTTTTATACAGTATCTTGCTCAATGTGCACTTATGTATAGTAAAGTGCGTTGAACTTGAAAAGTGCTGTATAAAATTTATTGATTTATTTTAATATTGGTAAGTGGCAAAGGCACAGTGAGCAAAGCATCATTTACAGGTGCATCCCAAGGAAGGTGAGAGCAGAGATGGGGCACACACAAGAAATAGCAAAAGAATGCTTACAGAGTACAGTGGCAACAACCAAACAAAACTAATTTCAGCTAAATAAAAGTGGGAATAAACAAAACAACAGCATTTTACTGGACCACTGACCCTAGAAGCACTGAACAGCAGACTCCCATTATGGAGACTTAATAGGCAATATAGAGGAACTCTGTATGCAGTAATAAAACAATACCCTGTTACTGTAAACAGATAACTTGTACAGGCATATCGGAAATGCAGCTTGCAGCATACCAGCAAACACTGTACTTGAAGGTAGCAAGGACTGAGGGAGTAGTGCATGCTAGGGTGTGTGAGGGACAAACATTATTTCCTGAATACCATGAATAATGCACTATTTGTTATCCGGACATGTGGCACTATGAAATCATTTAAAAAAAAGTGAAAAAAAGCCCCTCACCCTCCTCCCCACCCACCTGGCACCCATAATTTATGTTTAAGAAACTATCCTACGATGGGTGACTAGCACAGCCTTCTCACCTCCATGGCCAGCTGCTGTCTCTTCTAGTGCTAATGTTTAGATTCCCCTTAAAGTAATAAGCAATTCCCCATCCCACCACCCCTGCAGCAGCACCAACTCCCAACCCCCCCCGCTCAGACCCACATTTTCTTATTGAAGCATCCCCCTCCTCCATCCGGTGCAGAAAGGCAACCAACACAACTCACCTCCACTACGGTTGGCCGCTTTTTGTGAATGAAGTGCTTCCATGCTTGCCTGCATAGTAAAACAGCTGATCACTTGATCAATTTTTTACTCAGCTAAGTTGATGTATCAATATAAGATATTGCTTCAGCTACCATATACTGATATACAGAAACACAAAACATGTAAAGACCTGATATTATTAGCATATTATAAAATGGCAAGAAGGAATTCTCACCTCTGATTGGCTGACACTGCCTCCAAGCTGGGCATTTATTTCTCAATAGATGCCCAGCTAAAATCAAAGATGCCACCAAAATCCACTTTACAATGTACCCTGCTGCCCAGCCTACTTCCTCATTGGCTGAAGGCAGCTAAGAAATTAAAATCCCAGCCATGTTTTTCTCTCTCGCTAGCGAGACAACTATCCCCCACTTTCCCTCAACAGCAGGCAATAAATAAATGAAAAGGAAGACTGCAGTCCTGTCATTTTGTGGTCAGAAGACTGAAAACACACAATGACACCAGTCTCCTGACCGCTGTTCTCGCAATCCGTACTCGAAAGCCGACATTCGGCGTCAGCTTTCATCCAGCATCTTGACATTTTAAAAAAACAAGACACACATTACTGCTTCGGTCAAAGCTCGTCCGCTGCCGCTCTCATTCCCTTTCCATTATTAGTTGCTTAAGAAGTCCAACTTTTCCACAAGCTGCCAAAACAACCTCTACCCATACCACAAATTACTATGAAAGGCAGTAGCATTCACTTCCACTAACGTCAAGGTCGTGAACAATCTGCCTGTGGGTGTGTGTGTGTGGGGAGGTCAGGAAACTAGAACAGCACTGCAGGGAGGTAACAGCACCTAGAACAGCTGGTGCACTACTTTGTCAATGAACACTGTTTTTAACAGTGTTTTGAACAATTTTCACACTCATTTCCTCTTTATTTCACATTTCACAAGATGGTTAGCCATTTATAAAGCGCGTAATACACACTCCAGCGTGGGCATTATGGAAATACCAGACCTTCCAGGGCTATAAGGCCCTCAGCCTGCGGCATCGGGCCTCATTACGCCCTGGGCGGTCCGGCTATTTTCCAATAATGCCCACCCTGTTGGGTATTATTGCTTACTTATATCAACACGACAGACGGGGTGGCAACATGAGAACTGTATTGTTAGGATCTATCCATGTTGATTGGACTCCATATGAATATATGAAATTGCCAGGAGAAGGCCTTGCATTCTATCAAGTCTGCCTGATTATAGAGCCCCTTATCCAGCAATTACTGTGGATGCCACCCCACCAACCCTGACCCTCCGCTTCACTGTGTTCCACCCCTCTTGACCTCCACCATCTTTTGGATGATGACTTCCAATGGTAGGTCATTCCACCCCATCACCACTCGCTCTATGAAGAACTGTCTCCTGAACTCTTTCTTGAACCTTCCCCTGCCAGCTTATGGCAGTGCCCCTTGGCCTTGTTACCACTGAGACTAAAGAGGTCACCTATACCCACCTTTTTGATAACTTTCAGGTACCTGAAGGTTTCAATGATGTCCCTCTATCCCTCCTGTACTCAAGTGAGTCCATGTGGGGTTCACCAGCCTGACTCATATGCCTTGCTTTGCTGCCCGGACCATTTCATGGCCCTCCTCTGGACTTCCTAGAGCTGGTGTTTTTCTATTTTTTTTTAATTTTTTTTATTCTTTTTATTCACTTCTAGTCTAGCTCTGGGGAATACCCCATATTCAACCTAGTTTAACCTCTCTGATCCCTTCAATCCAATCATGCCTGGTCACGAGGCATCATACAGTAATGGTGCCTTCTTAAGGCCCCTGTCTTCCAATTAAAATATGCTGAGGATAGAGCTTTCTCATTTTCACACCTACTCTGTGTGGAATGCCCTTCCTTGGGAGGTAGAAGTGCACCCTCAGTGCAAGCAAGCAGGTTTAATTTGAAAGTGCCTCTCCTGAGGTGCAGAGCAATGTACAGAATACAGGCAGGCGAGGAGATAATTGGTGCAGACTTAAAAATACTTACTAAAACATCAAGAATAAAACAGAGTTCTAGGCCCTGATGGCTTCTCTAAAAGGTGTGCCTTCAGACCCCATTTGAAAGCGTCCACCAGGGGCCTCCCTTAGACCCAGGAAGCTAGTTCCACAGGACTGGTGCCACCACAAAGGCACGATCTCTGGAAGCTTTTAACCGAGCCCTGGCTTTTAACAGTAGCCTGGTTTTTAAATGTGGCCCTGTTTAAGACCAGGCTCCAATAACATCTCTAGAGAATCTTCCAGATCCATCTTTGGGAACCTAGCACTTACTGTACCTTTTTGATGCTTGGACTCTGGGCATATACAGTTGCCTTTTGTCAAACATGTTTTGCATCTTTTAGCTGTTTTACAGTATCTTGCTCAATTTGCACTTATGTATAGTAAAGTGCTTTTAACTTTGAAAAAGTGCTGTATAAAATGTATTGATTTATTTTAATATTGGTAAGTGGCAAAGGCACAGTGAGCAAGCGTCATTTACAGGTGCATCCCAAGGAAGGTGAGAGCAGAGATGGGGCACACACAAGAAATAGCAAAAGAATGCTTACAGAGTACAGTGGCAACAACCAAACAAAACTAATTTCAGCTAAATAAAAGTGGGAATAAACAAAACAACAGCATTTTACTGGACCACTGACCTAGAAGCACTGAACAGCAGACTCCCATTATGGAGACGTAATAGGCAATATAGAAGAACTCTGTATGCAGTAATAAAATACCCTGTTACTGTAAACAGATAAATTGTACAGGCATACTGGAAATGCAGCTTGCAGCATACCAGCAAACACAGTACTTGAAGGTAGCAAGGACTGAGGGTAGTGCATGCTAGGGATGTGTGAGGGACAAACATTATTTCCTGAATACCATGAATAATGCACTATTTGTTATCGGACATGTGGCACTATGAATTCATTTAAAAAAAAGTGAAAAAAAGCCCCTCACCCTCCTCCCCACCCACCTGGCACCCATAATTTATGTTTAAGAAACTATCCACGATGGGTGACTAGCACAGCCTTCTCACCTCCACGGCCAGTTGCCATCTCTTCTAGTGCTAATGTTTAGATTCCCTCTTAAAGTAATAAATAATTCCCCATCCCACCACCCCGCAGCAGGACCCAACTCCCAACCCCTCCCCTGCTCAGACCCATATTTTCTTGTTAGGCATCCCCCTCCTCCATCCGGTGCAGAAAGGCAACCAACACAACTCAACTCCATACAGTTGGCCGCCTTTTTGTGAATGAAAGTGCTTCCATACTTGCCTGCATAGTAAAACAGCTGATCACTTTGATCAGTTTTTACTCAGCTAAGTTGATATATCAATATAAGATATTGCTTTAGCTACCATATATTGATATACAGAACACAAAATATGTAAAGACCTGATATTATTAGAATATTATATCAACATGTACAGGCGTAGTGACATGAGAACTGTATTGCTAGGATCTATTCATGTTGATTGGACTCCATATGAATATATGAAATTGCAGAAGGCCTTGCATTCTATCAAGTCTGCCTGATTATAGAGCCCCTTATCCAGCAATTACTGTGGATGCCACCCCCACCAACCCTGACCCTCAGCTTCACTGTGTTCCACCCCTCTTGACCCCACCATCTTCTGGATGGCGACTTCCAATGGTAGGTCATTCCACCCCATCACCACTCGCTCTATGAAGAAGTGTCTCCTGAACTCTTTCTTGAACCTTCCCCTGCCAGCTTATGGCAGTGCCCCTTATGGCCTTGTTACCACTGAGACTAAAGAGGTCACCTATACCCACCTTTTGATAACTTTCAGGTACCTGAAGGTTTCAATGATGTCCCTCTATCCCTCCTGTACTCAAGTGAGTCCATGTGGGGTTCACCCAGCCTGACTCCATATGCCTTGCTTTGCTGCCGGACCATTTTCATGGCCCTCCTCTGGACTTCCTAGAGCTGGTGTTTTTTCTATTTATTTATTTTTATTATTCTTTTTATTCACTTCTGGTCTGGCTCTGGGGAATACCCTATTCAACCCAGTTTATTCATTTCTTCTCTGGTTCTGGGGAATACTCCATATTCAACCTGGTCTCTGGGGAACCCCCAACCCCTGAGCCAATCCTCTAACCTGAATGGGTCACCAGTGTCATAAGCAACAGCGCTACTGTGTGCCAGCAGGCTGGCTCTGCCTTGAGCTGGTTGACATCCTTCTTCATGTACTGATCCAATGCTGCACACCATACTACAGGTGTGACTGCACCAATGATCTGTAATGCAGTAATATAACCTCCCCATCTGCTTGTGAAGCCCTTTGCAATGCATCCAAGCATTATGTTTGCCTTGGCTGCTGCCTTTCTAAACTGTGTATCCTGTTTTAGGTCACTGGTGATGGCTACCCTCCTCCCCAAGTCCTTTTCCTCCTCCAATTCAGTGACCTGCCGCCCCAAAGCTGTACTCGGTCCTCGGGTTCTTTCCTCCTATATGCATAACATTGCACTTCTTTGCATTGAACCTGAGCTGCAATATGTCCAACCATCTTTCCTAGGTCTTCTTTAAGGTAACTGTACTCCTCCATCTGTGTCCAAACTCCCACAGAGCTTGGTGTCATCAGCAAAGAGGTAGATTTTGCCTTTAATTTGCTAAGCACTGACCCCTGCTGGACCCAGCTGGTGACTTCCCTCACACCAAGCTCCACTCACATCACCACCCTTCGTGTCCTACCCCTAAGCCAATTTGCCACCCACCTTGTTAATTTCCTGATCAACCTCCTGTGAGGTACTGAGTCAAAGACCTAGCTGAAATCCAATTACACTACATCAAATGCTTGGACCCTGTCTACTGCTTTCATTATGCAGTCAAAGAGCTGATCATCTCGGTTTGACAGGAACTCCTGACATGAACTCAAGTCATCTCTCATCCTGAAGCCCATTTGCCCCCAGGTACCCAACTAGTCTCTTCCTCATAATGTTCACCTTAGTTTGCCAACAATGGAGGTCAGACTGACTAGCCTATAGATCCAGGGTCATCTAGGGCCTATTTTCGTGCAGTGGTACTACATGTGCAGTTATCCACTCCTTGTTGCCAGACCCCTATTTAGTGAGCTGCTGAACTGATCTGCCAGCAGACCTACCAATGTTGCAGTCAGCTTCCTCAGCACCTTTGGGTGCATTCCATCTGGGCTGGGATTTCTTTACCTTGAGGACCATAAGCCCTTTCCTCAGCCTATCCTCTAGAATCCCATCCTCAGTACTACCCCTCCCTCCTACTCCTTCTACTCCTCCTACTCCTCCTCCATCCTCCCTTGCGGCACTGCTCTATCTTTTCTTTAGTAAAGATAGAGCAAAAGTAATCATTCAGTACCTCTGTCTTCTCTGTATTGCTTTCCACCCTCTTCCCCATTTTCATCTTCTTCATTCTTTCCTGCTTGTCTCTCTTCTCACTGATATACTCAAGAAGACTTTTCTCCCTCGTTGATCCCATCTGCAATTCATAATTCCTTTCTAGCCTTGGCTTGCTTGACCATCCTGCTTGCCTCCTTTGCTTTCTCCAAGTAGCCCCCCCATCTTCATTCCTTTGGAATTTCATAAACTTCCTTTACATGGCCATCTTTTTCCTCACTGCTCACATCCTAATAAATCAGCCTGGTCTCCTGGCTCTGGAATTTCCCGTCTCATACAGTTATTAGTGGCAGCCAATGTCCCTCCTTGATGTTCATCCACCTTTTCCATTCCCATACCATACCTGAAGCTAACTAGCCAGCCCACTGGCACAAGAAAGAGCCAGGAGCATCAAAGGTCAGCTATGAGGGTAGGAAATGTCCCATGGACTGCTCTCCTACTTTGGGTGGGGTGCGTTGGTGCTCAGTGCATGAGTGACACCAGTGGAGGCTGGGTGTACTCTGAGTCAAGACCACAATGATAGGGGAGGGACGATTGCAGACATCTGCGGGGCATGAGTGGGAGTATGCATGCTCATGCGCCATCACTGCACATCAGCGTCTCCTGGGGCAACCACACAAGAAAGCCCTCAAGAGCAGTGCTGAATGATGCTCCCACTTCCTCTCCCAAATAACACCCTAAGTATAAGTCTCAGCTGGGCAACAAAGGTAGATTTTGGTCTCTCTCTCGGGAGCCCTGCCACATGAGGGGCTCCGAGGAGAAGGCCTCCAGTATGGGGCCAGGGGTGGATGCCAGGTGGGGACAAGACGCAGCTATAGGGTGCATCCCCACCTGAGCCTAGGTGAAGAATTAAAAAATCCTTGAGGCTAGCTGGGTGTCCCATCAGTATCTTTCCCATCTTCTTAGAATTTGCCTTCCTGAAGTCTAACACTTTCATCATAGTACTTGAGGATTCATTGCCCATATCCACTCAGCACCACACCATTCAGTGGTCAGTGTTCCCCAAGGGCTCCTCCACCCTGATGTTCCAGACTCTAACTTTTTAAAAAACAAAACTTGTATCTCTACATCTAACAATTCAAATGGTATAACTGAAAATACAATTTCAAGCATTATAAAATGTTATAAGAGATTATTTTGGGCAGATGTGATTCCCCTTCACAAAAGTGGGAGCAAGACAAGCAGGAAACTATAGACCTGTTAGTTTAACTTCAGTGATAGGAAAATGATGGAATCACTTCTAAAGGAAAGAATTGTCGAGTATCTAGAGGCCAGAGGGGCACAGGACCCTAGGCAGCATGGATTCACAGCGGAAGGTCATGCCAGACAAATCTGATAGATTTCTTTGACTGGGTGACCAAAGTAGTAGATCAGGGAGGGACTGTGGACATGGCCTACCTAGACTTTAGCAAGGCATTTGACACAGTCCACACAAAGATTAATATACAAGTTAGCCAGCCTGGGAGTGGGTCCCAAGATGACAGCCTGGGTGAAGAATTGGCTGGAGAATAGGACACAGAGGTAATAGTAAATGGAGTCCACTCAGAAGAAAGGAGGTTACTAGTAGGGGTACCGCAGGGTTCAGTATTAGGACTGGTCCTCTTCAATGTCTTTATAGCGACATTGCAGAAGGACTGGAAGGAAAAGTATGTCTCTTTGCAGATGACACTAAGATCTGCAACAGAGTTAATGCACAGGGTGGGGTGGAAAGGATGAGAAGGGACTTGGCAGGTTAGAGGAATGGTCAAATGTATGGCAGCTTAGATTCAATGCTAGAAGTGCAAGGTAATGCACCTGGGAAACAAAAACCAGGGAAGAGTACACAATGGGGGTGAGATACTAACAACAACAAAAATGGAGAGGGACCTGGGGTAGTCATATCAGATGACCTAAAGATGGGCAAACAATGTGAGAGGGCTGGGGGATACTGGGATGCATAGGAGAGGCATCACCAGTAGAAAACAGGAAGTTATTATCCCTCTGTACAGACAGCTGGTGAGACCCCATCTGGAGTACTGTGTGCAGTTCTGGAGACCCAATCTCCATAAAGACATAGACAGGATGGAAGCTGTCCAGAGGAGGGCAACTAAAATGGTGCAGGGTCTGCACGGAAGACATATGAAGAGAGACTTAGGAGCTTAATATGTATAGCCTCAGGAAAGGAGGGAGGGGGGACATGATAGAAACTTTCAAGTACCTCAAGGGAATCAACAAAGTCCAAGAGGGTAGCATCTTTCAAAAAGAGGTGTGCAAGAACAAGAGGCACAATTTGAAGATGGGGGGCTCAGAGGTAATTTAAGGATATTTTTCACAGAGAGGGTTGTGGATGCATGGAGCGGCCTTCGGAGGAGGTTGTGGAGTCAAAATCAGTGGTGGAATTCAAGCATGCATGGGATAGTCATAAGGCAGTTCTGGGGGTAGGAAGAAGTAGGCTGCTGGTTAACTAGGATCTGCAGCTTATCCAGTAGGTAGGAAATGGGCAGACTGGGTGGGCCAAGCAGTCCTTATCTGCCATCAAATTCTATGTTTCTATGTTTAAGTGGTTGAGAGAAAGCGGTTGTCCTGTTTAAGAATAAACATATTCTTTACTAGTTTGTTTAAACAGCCTGCATGATAGCTTTGGCTTTCAAACTAATAAAGCAGGATACTAAGACTCATAGTGGCAGCAAAGCGAAAAAATGCAGTCAGACAGGGAAGGATCCAGATCACTTAACTGTTTAGTTGTGTTTGTTTCTTAACTGGTTAAGTACACTAGAGCTACAGTTCCTATTAGACATGATTCAGGATCATATGCCTGCAATAAGACACAAACAGATGTGGTTATGGCCTGATAAAGCATATCCCACGTGCGTTATGAGGCACAAGGCACTTGTGCTGAGTGGCTTCAGCACCTGGGAAGTGCTCTTGTCAGGCCATAACTCAAACTTCGTAGTGTCTTGCTGCGCTTATAAAATGGGCCTGTCAAGTAAATATTTATTATAAAAAAAAATTAATAAAAAAATATGCCAAGAAAATTAAAAATCTGAGGTTTTAATATCTGAAGGAAAAAATAGTACCCGTATTTAGGACATTTCCGAACTGTTTGATGGGCTACAATGGCACTCTCCCCTCCCAGAACTGCTGAGGTTGCATTCCCATCTCTACACTGCATTAAATTGGATTTCTGACTGCCACACACCCACTGTGATAAAAGTATGCCTGTAGTAGGAGCGGCTGTTTCTTTGAGGGGCCCAAGAACTCTTTGGTTGGCATTAGAGGTGCCCCACCCACCCATGAGACACACAGAGATACAGCTCTTTTGTTTTGTGTGTATTTAGTTTATTTTATCTGAATTTCAGTCTTTAATCATTTTAAGTTGAGCAGCTGGTTTAATGGGAGTGAGTGAATCCTCAACAGCTGTTGTACAGAACTTCTTTTCAAATCGTAACAGTGTCAGTGAACTTGAAGTGAAACACAAAAATAATGTCTCTGGGGTTGTTTGGGTGGGTGAAAGTTCAGTGCTATACATTCTGATTGGGACTGGTCTGCTGTTGAAATTTAAAGATTGGGGATGGAGTCGGAGATCGAAGAAACAGTCTGTGTGTACTGGGCATAGTCTGGAGCAGCGGAGGCGGCGCTGAAACCTGGAGCCATGACGGAAATAATGGGTAGTGAGTAATACAAAAGAAGAAAGATGCTGAGATTATTCTGCAGGATTCAGAACAATTGACAATCATTTGTTGTTGCCACCACTCTCCTGCTGCAGCTCCTCGTTACCACCGCTCTCCTGCTGCAGCTGTTTTGTCAGATGCCAGCTGAGGGCTGCAGCGGGAGAGCGGTGGCATGGATTGATTTTCCTGTGTGTTGCATCTTGATGGGCACAAGTAGTGCCCATTGTAAAGTTATATACCGATAAGGACAAGGCTGGAGAGGCTTCCAGCCAATCAGCTTTCACGAATTTGTTTGCCAATTATATAAACCACAATAACATAAATTAACTCATGCTATAAAATGGACTTCATAATCCTCCAGAATCCTAACAACTTGATTGGTCAAAGCACATCTTTTGACCATTAATTCCCAGTAAATGCAAGGTTTGTCGCCAAACTAACATAATCCACCAAGCAAGAACCTAAACTACACAAAATAAAATCTTTTCCAATAAAAATTTTTTTTCTATTTTATAAACACAATAGCCCATTTCAGGACATACATGTCTTAAAATTAATGCACTTTTCGGTGCATTGAAAGGCTCTTAGCCATTGGCCTCAAGCCTTCAATTCCCCAGGGCATGCATTAATCCTCTAGAAATGCACACCCTGTCAGGAGTTATTGCTTACATATAGATGCATAGACAGAAAGGACTTTCATCCAACTAGTCTGCCTTGAATTCATTTTTTTTACCTAGGTTGTCAAGCTTTCTGCCTGAACTGTGATACACTGGGAGTCTCCTTTGCTACTGATGACCCCTTTATGTCTGTCCCTTATGTTCTTGAAACCTAGTAGCACATTCATCATTTTCTCTAGTATCCTGCTAAATCTATCTACCACCTGTTTAGTGAAGAAAAACTTCTCATATCCTTTTAATCCACAAAACCCCCTCAAATCCTTTTAAACCCACCCCTCAACCAACTTAGGTTGTGACCCCTAGAGTTTATTAACTCCTTAATTTTAATATTGTGCTCAAATCCATTGTGTTGTATCAATGTACTTGTATATCTCAATTTTTCTCCCTGTGGTTAAATAGTAAATGTGTATGTGAAGGAAATATCACCTCTAGTTGTGAAGGTGGGAGAACTGTCATCTAGAGATGGGGCAACTCTCCTAAGGTGTTCAGTGAAGAAAGATGACAGAGGTGCAGGAACTCCAACATGATTTTGTACAAGGTGAGGAACTGAGTTCCTGTAGGTTTCTGCCAATAATTAAATGACAGGCTATGTCTGAGGTTCGGTGGAACAGTGGGTGACATGCCCCCCACCGTGCTATATGTAGCTGTATGCCCTAAGGATCTTTTGAATGCTTGTTTCTCTGCAGCAGCTGCATGGCTGCTGGCTTTCCCATCCATCCTACCAGTCACTTCCCTTACATTATGGCCATGCAGCAGCTGCCTGGGGCATTGCTGCTTCTCGCTGTGCCATTTCCTCATTACCTAGCTCATCCCAGTCTCCTTTCTGCCATGGTTGCTCTGCAACCCTTTGCAGTTCGGGTCCTTCAGCTCTACCTCTTATTGCTGTGCTCTGGATCAGGCAGCACCAGTGCAGTGTTGCTTTCTGGTCTCTAGCTGGCTTTTCCTGCTTTTTGTAGAGACGTGCACCTCCCTGGTGCCCTGCTTCTTGTTTCAACTGTCTCCTTTGGGACTCTGTTTCATCATTTCCACTATGCCACTCTCCTGCTGCCCCTCTGGTTCCAGCTGGTGTATTGTTTGTTTGCTGCTGTCCTGCTCCAGCTTGGTGGCACTGCTCTGTGCCCTTCTGCTTTGGTCTTGTAGCCTGCCTTGCCTGCCCTCTCCTCTTGCCACTACTTTAATTTTCAGATAGCCCCTTCATGACTTGTCTTGTGTCTGTTCTCTGCTGTTCCATCTCTGGTGATCCAGCAGCTGCTGTTTGCTGCCTATGTTCCCTCCATGGGCCTGCTCCTTTGGGTCTCTGCCTCTTCATTTTTTGGGCTACCATTCTGCTGCTCCTCCTTCCTGGCTCCATGCCTCCTCCTGCCCTCCCACCCACTTGCTACCTCCTGCTCCTGCTTTGTTTGCTGGGGCACGTTCTGCCTCCCTCCTGGCTGTTGTTGGCTTTTGCCCTTCCTGCTGCCCCAGCTGTGGTTTGTGGGCCAAATAGGGTCACAATTTTCAGACCTAGATTGAAACATGGATTTAAGGTCTGATTTACTTGCTATGGAAATACTATTCTATATAACTTTGTTCTACTTCTGCTGAGAGCAAGCCTGCAATGTCGGTAGTTGGAAAAGGTTGTTTTTGTGCTGCAATATTTCAAAGGTCTCAGTCCCATGTTATGGTGGATGCCAGATTACTTTATTTGAGAGACAGATAGAAGAATACATAAGCATGTGTGCCATGTATCTGTCATCAACTACGGTCAACAAAGTTTTTTAGACATGCGTCCCTTCAAGCGGTCTTGTTACAAAACTAGTGTGTGCAAACACTGCAAATTAAGAGTAATGTTTTAAAACATTTCTTTTACATAAAGTATTAATTCTTACGTTGTATAATACTGTACCTGAGCTGTGTTATTGTCACAGCTGTGTGACTTTAAGCTTTTAATAATATTGTATTATACGAAGATGAACCTCTTGTTATATGTATATCATTAATTCCTAACTGGAAAGACAACACATTCTAGGACACCCAGGATAACCAGGACAAATCTGAAACTCCATTTTGCAGACTTCAGCGAACACAACCTCATGAAACATTTACGCCTGGAATGTAAGCAAAATCCTGGATAGCCGTCTTTCTGTCAGATGACATGAGATGGAAAATAATTACTCCAGACATTGTACTGTACATAAATATGTCCATTTCTCAAGAGATGTGGTATTTCTCAAATTTGAAGCCATCATCAATATGAGATGTGCATGGAACCTTTCATCATCTAGTTACCAACTATCCGCATACGGTATTTTTAACATCCAACAATGCCATCACTGAGGTATCTGAACACCAGATATTGGTCACCAGAAGCATAGTATCCTTCATCAAAGAATACTATCACTTCATAAAGCAACAAGTCTGCTGCAGCAACTTCAAAGTTATGTGACTGCAGGGAGAAACAGCATGCAGCATCCTGTGCCACATACCACGCATACAAATCATGATGCGACAAGTTCATCAGGAGCGACTCCAACCAGCTCCAAACACATACCACTAGACTGGACTTTCTACGGACAGAATGCCAGTAAATATCACCCCCATCCCACTTGACCAGATAAAGCCAAATGTTTGTAAATGACTGCAAACCCTTGCCAAACAAACTCCTAATTAACATTTCATCTTTGGCAAGTGAATAAAATGAATGGGAGTAAGGGTTTACATGAGGTGGGGTATGAGGTTCATCAAGTGACTGATGTGCATGCATATCTTGCTGAGAACTGCATAAACAGTCACCATCTGGACTGAGCACATGCCAAGAGCGAAATCAGGATGATAATAATGATAGTATCAACCAAAAGGGACTGTTCAGAGAACATACCTTTCAGCACCGCCCGGCAAGGAAAGACCATCACCAATGTAATGAACTTCTAGTGAGAGATCTAGTACCAATGTACAGTATTTATTTTATTGAATTTTTGTTTACTGGTAGGTGCGCTAGCCATGAAATGACTATTTTCAGGCAAGACCCGAGAGTACAAACAATCATGGACAAATACATGGCATGTGTATAGTAAAATTACATGTTATTGAGATAAACTGTTGCTGAACTACTTGCTAATTACTTATATTTTTTTCCTGACTGTATTGCAAATAAATGCCAACTGAACAAGTGACATTTCTTCTCTACTGAATGGTATGGTACGTTTCTTATTACCTTTTCTTTTCCTGCAAAATGCATGACATTACAGGATATAAACTGGGATTAAGATCATCTCAGGCTACTAGAAAATAAATCAGGCTAACTTCACATATTTGGCTTCAAGTTTGATATGGAGTTACTTTAACTAAATAATAATGCTCACAGGCTTTTGCCTTGCCCAAACAGCCACTGCTGTGGCTGTGCTCCACCTTGTCAGTCCTTGGACTTTTTCTCCCTACCTACCTACCTACCTATCTTCCCTGAATTGGGACTTGACCCACTACTTCAGTTGCACTAGCCTCCCATGGGGTTGTCCAGTTTTACCTCATGACTCAATTTGCTTCCTACTTTGTTTACAATACAGTGCTTTCCATTCCTCCTGAACCAACTACCAGGTTCATACACCAGTAATCACTGGGCTCATTCCCTGTGACTACTGGGCTCATACCCACTGACAATTGGGCTTCACCCCAATGATAGCTTCAGGACTCAGTATGCATTGCCCTTGTCCCACCATCTACAACTAACTGGCAGGGGTTGAAAATTTTTGGGGATGCATAAGTCCAGGACTTATGGTCCCTTTTTGGGTAAGTCCATATCAGGATCCAGTAAGTCGTAACATTTTTCATATTATTACGAGAAAAAATAATTATTTATTTTTCCCCTTTTAGGATGCTCCAGTGACAGTCAGAGAAAGGTTACAGAGAGGCAGAGAGATATTATAAGACAGCAATAGTACTGCAGCTTGCTTCAGGCTGATTTTCTTCTTCTTTTGATGGACATTTGTGACCAGAGGAATGGGTAGTACCAGACTACTGTCAAGCCAGTACTTTATTGATGGCAGTGGATCAAATTCAGAGACGGATGGTCCTGTAGTCATGATAAGCAGCTGGTTCTCAAAAGACTGTTGTGTCAGGGTTGTTGTAATTTGTTTTTAATGAAATTAGCTTTTGAAAATCCTCTTTCACATTCACTTGTGGAAGGAAATAGAAACAGAATCTCAATAAGCTTTTGCATAGGGCCCTTCGTGGAGTCCGGACCACGTTCACCAATTTTCATTTGTAACACCAACTGGTACATAGTTATGAGAGGTTTGGTTGAATCAGAAAGATATAACTTCAGCTGCACCCACTCATCTATAGCAGAATCTTTATCAAGTTCTGAGAAGTGAGAAGAAAGAGGCTATCTGTGATGAGTTCAATTAGTTCAGCATTGCCAAATGTTGCTAGAGCTTCATTTTCAGTGGCCAGTTGTGATAATTCAAAATCTGAAGTAAAGACAAAGGTTTCTCTGAGAGAACATCAAACCTTTTCTGGATGTCGTGACAGTGTCGTTAACAAATGTGTGAGTTCAGCTTCATTTCCAGGTGTTCCGTGAACTTTTGTTTTGCCAAACATACGTTCTTCTGTGTTATACTGTTACTGGAATTTTGTAAGATATTTTCAGGAGTACTTTTAAGTGCTTCTAGCTGCAGAATAGCTTTCTCTATATGTTCTGGTATCTCAACAATTAAGTAGTCTGCCAACTGGAAAGTTTTTGATAATCTAGCAACAATTGGCAAAAATCTAATAAGAAATAAAGAACTTTAATGAAATGCATAGAGGTCAGTTCCTTCAGGTACCCCTTAGCTCTGTTAGCATCCTCTGCCCTGTTGCCATCCACAAATCTGTGCTCCAGATGCATTGTCACAATGTCCAGGTTTTTCTAGCATACAACTGCTCTCTCTTTGCTTGCTAGCCACCTGACTTGTTTTACAGCCGTGAAATGTGCAAGATGCTCATCGAGAACTTCAGCAATTTCTTCAAGTTCTCTCCTGCGCTTTGGGGATCAAAAATAAAAACTGAAAATGCCTTTAAACACTCTTCAAATTTGGCCATGTATTTGAAATGTTTATTGCATCAAAATGGCAAGTTCAAGTTTGTGGGCAACACAGTGAATGCCAATAATGTCTGGCAAAAGTGATTTGAGTCTAGTAATGACTCCTGTCCGTTCACCAAGATTAACTGATGCACCATCAAAATTAGCACATACAAGTGCTGGATGTGCACTGCCTGTCAGTTCTGGTAATGGCAAACCCACTGATTGTAAGGTTTTCTCAATGCATAATCGCCCTCAGCACTTGCAGTTTCAAGTGGTAACACAGATATTAGATGTGTGACTGGCAAACAGTTAGCACCTACATATCTCAGGTAGACAATTTCTTGTTCAACGATGGAGTGGTCTGTACTTCCATCTGCAAGAATACTCACAAAGGAGGCATTTTTACCTCTTCAATTATTGCTGAACGTATTGTTTTAGCTATATTTGTCCACAAACAAGCGGCAACCTGCTATGTTCATGTAGTTGTTGCCAACATTTAAACCATTTTTCGCTGGATCTTACAAATGATTTCAAAATCAGAAAAAGGTTTCCCATTCTTTGCCACGGTGTATGCAGTGTTAAATAAAATTTTGTATTTCTCAACTTCTTTTGTTGTCATGTGTCTTTTTGAAAAGACTGACCCAAACAGTTTCTGACAGACGAATGGGTGGTACTTTAGCAGTATCCTTTAAGTAATGTTTTGTGCAAGTGATGTGTTCCTCGTCCAAATCATGCCTCTTTATGGGGTCTAACTTAAGATCTCCTGAACCTTTTACCATAGCGAGTTAGGGTCACAGATTTGGGGTAGGCTTTACAAAATATGCAGTACATTACAGATTTTTCTTCACTGTAATCCAGCCATGGAAATTCTTTTTCCATTCAGGACGGAAATTCCTGACCCTTTTTCTCTGTCATATCTTTGATCCTTGGTAAGGCCATCATCAGAACTTTACGTTTAGCAGAACTGGATGTTGTAGCACTACTAGTACTTGCTCCACCAGATTTTGAGAAACCAAATTTTAATAAGCTCATTTTGCTGTGAGAAACTGCTCTGGTAAGATTAGAGAAGTTTTGTAATAGAAATGTTTACTTTTATGAGCAAGGATGCAAATACCGTGAGGTACTATTATGACCCAGAAGTATTGGCTTAGGTTAGCAAGTAAGGGCAGACAGACAGAACACAAATGTCTAAATGACTGACAATGAGATAAAGCGGTGACACTATGAAATGTTTTATTTATCGGTCACAAGGGAGGTGTGCTTCTGCAAACTTTTTAGTGACACACTGATAACTTCAGAAAAATATTTTGTGACTTCACTGACTCAAACTAATAGAGCAGGCTTTCTTCAGCCCACAAAAGACTCTATTGACCTCTCTCTCTCTCAGACTAATAAGATGCAGGTTTTGCTTCAGTCCAGAAAAATATTGTGTGACTTCACTGACTCAAGCTAATAGGCAGAGTTTTGCTTCAGCCCAGAAAATATTGTGACTTCACTGACTCAAACTAATAGGCATGAGTTTTGCTTCAGCCCAGAAAAATATTGTGACTTCTCTGACTCAAATAACTAATAGATGCAGGTTTTGCTTCAGCCCAGAAAATTATTGTGACTTCACTGACTCAAACTAATGGAAGCAGGCTTTGCTTCAGCCCAGAAAAGACTCTATTGACCTCTCTCTCTCTCTCTCTCTCTCTCTCAGACTAATAAGATGCAGGCTTTGCTTCAGCCCAGAAAAATATTGTGACTTCTCTGACTCAAATCACTAATAGATGCAGGTTTTGCTTCAGCCCAGAAAATATTGTGACTTCACTGACTCAAACTAATGGAAGCAGGCTTTGCTTCAGCCCAGAAAAATATTGTGACTTCACTGACTCAAACTAATGGGCATGAGCTTGCTTCAGCCCAGAAAATTATTGTGACATCACTGACTCAAATAACTAATAGACGAGGTCTTGCTTCAGCCAGAAAATACTGTGACTTCACTGACTCAAACTAATGGATGCAGGCTTTGCTTCAGCCCAGAAAAATATTGTGACTTCACTGACTCAAACTAATGGGCATGAGCTTTGCTTCAGCCAGAAAAATATTGTGACTTCACTGACTCAAACTAATGGATGCAGGCTTTGCTTCAGCCCAGAAAAATATTATTGACTTCACTGACTCAAACTAATGGGCCTGAGCTTTGCTTCAGCCCAGAAAAATATTGTGACTTCACTGACTCAAACTAATGGAAGCAGGCTTTGCTTCAGCCCAGAAAATTATTGCGACTTCACTTGACTCAAATAACTAATAGGCAGGTTTTGCTTCAGCCCAGAAAATTATTGCGACTTCACTGACTCAAATAACTAATAGGCTGAGTTTTGCTTCAGCCCAGAAAAATATTGTGACTTCTCTGACTCAAATCACTAATAGATGCAGGTTTTGCTTCAGCCCAGAAAAATATTGTGACTTCATTGACTCAAATTAATGGATGCAGGCTCAGGCTTTGCTTCAGCCCAGAAAAATATTGTGACTTCACTGACAAACTAATGGACGCAGGCTTTGCTTCAGCCAGAAAAGACTCTATTGACCTCTCTCTCTCTCTCTCTCTCAGACTAATAAGATGCAGGCTTTGCTTCAGCCCAGAAAAATATGACTTCACTGACTCAAACTAATGGGCATGAGCTTTGCTTCAGCCAGAAAAATATTGTGACTTCACTGACTCAAATAACTAATAGGCATGAGTTTTGCTTCAGCCAGAAAAATATTGTGACTTCTCTGACTCAAATAACTAACAGCAGCAGGTTTTGCTTCAGCCAAAAAATATTGTGACTTCTCTGACTCAAACTAATAGGTTTTGCTTCAGCCCAGAAAAATTGTGACTTCACTGACTCAAATAACTAGTACCAACAAAATAACCCCAAATTTCAAATATTAATTTTTGCCGCTGGTACTCCTAAAAAGTCAGGATTTAAACACAGACAATTGTAGGAGCTGCATCGAAATAGCACTATGCTGCAGTAAGTGGTGACGGTAAAGTGAGCGTCCGTTCAGTCTGGCAGTCTGCACAGGAGTGATTTGGCGCTGAAAATTGCCGACAGACATCGTAGAACAGCCACCATGATCACCATTTGGATACACATGTGATCTCCGGTGGCTGTTCTGCATAACCTGTCTTACTCAGCGAGACTTGGGCATGAGCGAGACACCCGATCTCAATCGAACTGCTCCGAGCAGCTGCTGAACTCAAGCGCGACTAATGGGAGGAGTAAGCATGCTTGGTAATCGGGGAAGTGGCGTGCTCCTGGGCTCGGGAAATGGCGTGCTCGAGAGAAAGGAAGGACACTGCGCATGTGCCCCGATTGAACTGCAGCCAGTCCCTCCCGGACTATTTAGGGCTGTGCAGTTCAAATCAGTGCGTTCTTTAAGTCCCGGACCTCGGACTTGGGGATTTTCATCCCTGACTGGGCTCATCATGGCCCACTATGATCACCCACATTGCTCCATACTATTTGACCAACCTATGCCTGACCCATCTCTATCTGTACACATTCTTCATTGTGTTCTCTTCACTCCTCTTAGGATCAGTTAGAGCACAGTATGATTAGAGTAGCCTGAGGGCCCTAGACTGGTAGGGACAAGTGATAGAGTCCTCCTCTGTGATGTAGTCCATACATTTAGCACAAGCTCTTATGTAGTTCCAAGTCATAGTTTAGCATTCCTGTATCCTAGCATAGTATAGGTGTGAACCATCTGGTAAGAGTTCCCTTAGAAATATGACCTCAACTCTATGACACCTTGACCTTTTAAACACAGGAAGCATTTAGGTAGCTTGTTTTTGCTTGGCACTGGTTGTCCACTGCACTTACTAAGTACATGCTCAGTCTCTACCTGTTAACTTCCTTTAGTGGGACCTTGCTCTTAACTTCTACCAGGATTGAGGCTCTCATGCCCAAGGGTTCCTTTGGTCATATGACTACAACTCTGACACCCACCTAGGCATAGGCTTTCTACAAGATGCAGGTCAGTCATTTCTCCATAGCAGAATTCAGCTCCTCACAGAAGAGTCACTTTTATTCATGGATTCAGGCCTCTTTCCTCTAAGGGTGCAGCCTTCTTCTCTAGGTCCCTTTAGTCATACAATATCAGCTCTGTGACACCTTGGAGGATGATCATTCCATTAGAAGGATGGAGTAAATTGTTAATCCTTCAAAATATGTCACTGCGTGTCCCTTCTTCCACTGTACAAAGCTCAAGCTGTTAGAGTTGTCCATCTTTCCTTCATTTCTTCCCTTCTGTCTTCAGAAGCACTTCACAACTCAAGTAGCGGAGACTTAAAAAACTATTACATGGCATGACTGGATAGCACCCTAAAGCCTTGGATCCCGAGGTTCCCCACTATATCAGGGTTTCCTCTTCTCTGGGCTAAAAGTCATAAATTAGACACTTAGTTTGCATTACTAGTGTTCTCCACCAGTCAAGTAGAATTCAGATGGTGACTTCTTCCTCCAGTATAGCTGTGGCCTTCCCTCACTCCTTAGAGGAATGATGTCCTGAGGATTTTCTTAGCCTTTCACTCCGAGTTTTGGGCACCTTCCTTTACATAATTTCAGTCTGGGACCTCAGTCCTGTGGCACCTCTAGGGGTGGAACTCTCCTCAAAAAGAGTTCATGCCATCCATACTCTTGAGAGGTAGTGGTTCTACGGAACAGAGAACATGACAGGCCACATATACATATCAAACCATTTAACCTCATCCATAGTAGCACAAGCAGTACTATATTACACAAGCATCCACACACTTGGTCATCTGCTGGACCAGTAAAATAGCAGTCTATGCCTGAAGTTTAGTAGGGCAGTGGATGGCCCCACCATGCCCCCTCCACCAAGTGCTATATATAGTTGGCATGCCTTATGCATCCTTTGGATACTCATGTTTTTGTTCCCATCAGCCACTAACTTCTCCTATAGTAGCTCACTTCCCTCCATCAGAGCATCTTCCAATGGTATCTACCTCCACGGGACCTCACTCCTGGCACCTCTGTAGTGGAACCCTCCTCAAAGATTCCGTGCCATCTGTTTCCCACAAGGGTGTAGTTTCTCTGAAACAGAGATTACAAAGACCACACATACATCCAATCATATAACCTCATCCATGGTAGCACATGCAGAGCCATGTTGCACAGGCATCTTACACATTTAGTCATCCCTTGAACCAGTGAACCCCTGTATCTCACACTCCCTTTTGTTCTCTAATGAGTACATCTTGAGTTACATCACCTCACTTGTAGCTCTTCCCTGCTGCCCATGTATCTTCTGTCATCCTATGCTGTAGTCTCTCTATATTTTCCTTCCCTTCTTTGAGGTGTGGGATCCAGAACTGCACAAACAGCCACTGTTGTAACTAATACAGTGATAAGATAACTTTCTCACTAAGACTTGAGAGCCCTCATTTAATACTCTCAGTATCCTGTTTGCCTTCTTGAAAGCTTTTCTGACTGGCTAGAGGGCTTTAAGCTGCTGTTTAGTATGATTCCCAAGTCTCTGTCTACCTGTGCAGATTCTACCATGACCATATATAACACAGTCCACTTGAGTTGTTTTCTTTGCCAACATGCATAACTTTGCACTTTGTAGAAAATGAATTGTAGCTGACTGTTGTCAAGACACTGTCCACCCTTCTTTATGTTTTATACTCCCAGAAACATAGACTTTGTCAGCAGAAAAGGACCACTTGGCCCACCCTGTCAGCCCAAATACTCCCTGTCTAATCTATCTCCCCAGACTCTGGCAACCCTACTTCTCCCTGCCTGTTTTATAATATGCCCCTCTGTCTATCCATACATGCTTGAAGCCCCCATTGTTTTGTCTCTACCGCTTCCACTGGCAGTCTATTCCAGGCATCTACCAGCCTTTCAGTAAAGAAATATTTACTCATCTCTCTCTTAAACTCCACCTTCCAGGTTTATCACATGCCCCTGGGTCCGAGTGCTCCTTCTCATTGGAAAAAGACTTTCTTCCTGCATTCTGTTCACCCCTGTGAGGTACTTATAGGTCTCAATCATGACCCCATTATGCTCCTTTTTCCAGCGTGTACATGCTGAGATCCTCATTCTCTCCTTGTAGGGGCTTCTCATGCAACTCCAGCGCCATATTAGCTGCCTTCTTCTGTACTGCTTCTACCTGTCTATACCTTCTAGAGTGGGGCCTCCAAAAGTGCACACAGGACTCCAGATGAGGTCTTACCTGCAAGTAGTACAGTGGCAACACCACCCTATACCCTCCCTATGCAACCTAGCATCCTACTGGCCCTACCCACTACTTCGCCACACTGCCCTGCTCCTTGAAGTCATCATACATGATAACTCTATTATCCCTTTCCTGTGTAGTGACTGTCAGTATCTCCCTCCCCCAATCTTATACTCAGCATCTGAGTTGCTATGCCCTAGGAGCATGATTTTGCAGTTCTTAGCATTGAACCCAACTGCCATGCTTCAGATCACTCTTGAGTTTCCCAGATCCCTGCTCATTATCTCTATCACCTACTGAGTGCCCATGGCTGCTTTTGTTATTATCTACAAAAAGGTGCACCTTTCCTTCCAGCTCCTCAGCAACTTATGAAGACACTGAGGGGTTAAGTCCCAGTACTCAGCCCTGCAACAGACCATTCATCACTTCTCATTCACTCAAGTGAGTGCCATTTATCTCCACCCTCTGTCTCCTATCTGTTAACCACTTTTAGCCCAGTTTATCACTTTGGGACCCACCTCCAGGCTGCTCAGTTTCTTTATCAGCCTCATGTGTGACAATCCATCTGCTGTGTCCACCCTATCACAAAGTTTTGGGTAATCAGCAAAAGGCTGACTTTGGTGTTAAGCCTCTTTCCTTACCATGAATGATCACAAGTACCTGAGTTGGTAAGTGAGCAAAGCAGTTCAGTACAGATAAATGTATGCTAAAAGTATGGGAGCAGAGCACTACAAGAGGGAGTGTGTTCTAACTGGAAATATGCTATAGCAAGCTGACCATGAAAAATAAATATTTAGGAATTAACTGAAGGAGGCCATGGAGGAACTGATTGACTGAGGCATGCACATTCCATACTGACCAACTCCATAATGGTCAAGACATTTAATGAGGTGGCAACTGTCAGTTGGAGGCTACATTACCATTGTATAGGCTATTACAAAGGAGCAGTGGCTGTTAGGGACAACAGAGATGAAACCAATATTCACCATGAAAAGGCTGCAGGAGGCATGCCTAGTCTATGTTGGAGGCCCTCAATATTCACCACTAGCTGAGGCGGTGGCAATGGGAAGGAAAGCTTATCCTAAATGGTGTAGATATTAGGAACAGCAACATTTTAATAAATGGGCTTCAAGACCAAAGACAGTATGGATTCATGAGGGGAGATCATGCCAGATGAATCTGATTGAGTCCTGTGACTGGGTGACAAGGAAAACTGATCAGGGGAGGGCAGTGGATGTGGCCTATCTGGACTTTAACAAGGCCTTCAACACAGTGCCGCTGGGATACTGATTAATAAATTGAGCAGCCTAGGCTGGGATCCAAAGTGGTGAAATGGGTTAGAAACTGGTAAATGGATAGGCAACAGAGGCAGGTGGTTAACAGCATTCACTGTAATGATGGGAGAGTGCAGGGGATGCTGCAGGGTTCAGTAGTGGGACCTGTCCTCCTCAATGTATTCATAAATGATATTACAACTGGAAAGGAAGGTATGCCTTCTTGCAGATGATTCAAAACCTATAATAGGGTGGACAATAAGGAAGGATTGGAAAAGACTGTGTAGGGATTTTGGGAAACTAGAGGAGAGGTCAAAAGCATGGCAGTAGGGGTTCAATGCCAAAAGTGCAAAATCATCCACCTCGGCATAGAAACCCAAAAATGAGTACAGGATGGGGAGAGGTACTGTTAGGCACTAAGCAGGAAAGGGACCTTGGGGTTATATCTGATGACCTCAAAGTGGCAGGGCAGTTTGTGAAGCAGTGGATAGGGCTAATGCAATGCTGGGATGCATAGGGAGAAGCATCTCCAGCAGGAGGAGGGAGGAAGAGTTCCACTATATTATTTGCTGGTGAGACTCCCACCTGGAGTATTGTGTCCAGTTCTGGAGCTGCACCTCAGAAAGGACATAGACAAGGTGGAGAAGTCCAGAGGTGGGCAACTAAAATGAGGCAGGCAAAAGCCCAATGAGAAGAGATTGAGGGATCTTGAAATACACACCCTGGAAGACAGGTACCTCGAGGGATGAACAGGGTGCAGGAGGAGTCTCTTTTAAATGATAAAGAGCACCAGGACCAGAGGGCATGTGATGAGGCTAGGGGGAAATGGGAGTTTAGGATGGATGTGAGTAAAACTACTTCACTGAAAGAGTAGTAGATGCCTGGAACTGACTGCCAGTGGAAATGTTGGAGGCAAAAACAGTAGGGAGTTTAAGCATGTGTGGCATAGATATAGAGGACTATTACAAAATGGGCATGGAGGAAGGAGAATCATTGGAGATCAGTTAGGATCTCTGGAGACAGAATAAGCAGGGACCATCTGGGCAGAATGGGTGGGCCAAGCATTCCATTTCTGCCAAAATTCTGTGTTTCTGTTTCTAAATAATTTCACCTCAAATTTGTTCAAAGAGTTTTGAAGTGCCTTGATTCCTCATCTTTCCACTTATCTTTTCAGGGCCAGCCCAGACAAAACAAAGAAACATATAATTTGATAGATAAGGACCGCTTGGCCCACCTAGTCTGCCTGTGTCCCTATCTAATGGATAAGCTGCAGATCCTAGTTAACCAATAGCCTACTTCCTACTACCCCCACTAGAATTGCCTAATGTATGTCCCATGCATTCTTGAATTCCCCACTGTTTTGACTCCACAATCTCCTCAGGAAGGCCATTCCATTAATCCACAACCCTCTCTGTGAAAAATACTTCCTCACATTACCTCTAAGCCATTCCCTCTATCTTCAAATTGTGCCCCTTGTTCTTGCACATCTCTTTTCTGAAAGATGCTACCCTCTTGGACTTTGTTGATTCTCTTGAAGTACTTGAAAGTTTCTATCATGTCCCCCTCCCTCCTTTTCTCGAGGTATACATATTAAGCTCCTTTAGTCCCTCTTCATATGTCTTCTTGTGCAGACTCTGCACCATTTTGGTTGCCCTCCTCTGGTCAGCCTCTATCCTGTCTATGTCCTTGCGGACATGGGGTCTCAGAACTGCACAAAGTACTCCAGATGGGGTCTCACCAACTGTCTGTACAGAGGGATAACAACTTCCTGTTTTCTACTGGTGATGCCTCTCCCTATGCATCCCAGTATCTCCCAACCCTCCTTACTGCCTTCTCACATTGCTTGCCCCTTTAGGTCATCTGATATAACCACCCCCATTTCCTTTCCATTTTATTGTTGTTAGTATCTCATCCTCCATTGTGTACTCTTCCCTGGGTTTTTGTTTCACAGGTGCATTACTTTGCACTTATCTGCGTTGAATCTTAGCTGCCATACATTTGACCATTCTTCCAACCTTGCCAAGTCCCTTCTCATCCTTTCCACCCCACCTTGTATCAAAACCAATAAAAGAACTCACTGGTTTTCACAGCGAGTTGTGTGGCCAGTGGAGCACTACCTGCAATGCTTGTACAAAGTGCTACAATGAAATCAGTTTAAAAATCATCTAGATAACTTCATGAGTTGTAAAAGGTATCTTACTTGTAAACCACTGACTGGTGGTGAGCTCTCAAAAGGCACTGCCTCCTGAGCCCATAAAACTCTATGAACCTATGAACCTTGTTGCAGATCTCTGTGTCATCTGCAAAGAGACATACTTTTCCTTCCAGTCCCTCCACAATGTCACTTATAAAGACATTACAGAGGACTGGTCCCAATACTAGACCCTGTGGTACCCGCTAGTAACCCCTCTTTCTTCAGAGTTGATTCCGTTTAGTATTACTCTCTGTGTCCTGTTGTCCAGCAAATTTTTACCCAGTCTACTAAGCCCATGCCTCCAGAAATAATCAACTACAACTCTGACCCACCACCCTAGTGAGTGCCTTCTTTCCTTTCAGACACCTATTTCACGGAGTTTAAGTAACAGGTCTAGTCACAAATGACTGCAAATATTCTCCAGCTAGATTTCCTCCCTGGCAAATAAAAGTTACACTAAGAAAAGTCAACACCAAAACAGAGAACCAAAACACTGACTCCTACTTACTCACACAGGCCCCCAAATTAAGAATTCAATTCAGTGTACTCTATTAAATCACCTCCTTGCTTTAAGGAAGCTGGTGGCTGCTCTCTCGCTCTCTCAACTACAGCAGACAGAGTCCACACGAGGATGTCACTGTGACAGGCAGAGGCAAAGAAGATTAAAGGCTGCCAGAATAACTCCTTAGTCTGTGAGAAGTGCAAAGGAGGAGAAGAAAGTGGTGACAAAGAGCTTGGACCATATGTTCACAATCTGAAACACAGAAACATAACATAGAAGCATAGACTGTGTTGGCAGAAAAAGACAAGGTCTGTCCAGTCTGCCCATTTCCATTCCTTGCCCCATGCTTGGCCTGGCTGGATTTAGGGATCAATAGCCTAGTGCCTGAATGTCATCCCCTTCTCCAAGTATCCTGTGTCCTCTTTTGCCTGTGGGTCTCACTATTCACTTACATCTGTCCCATCCATCCTTCTTCAAACTGTCACAGTCTTGGCTTCAACTACCTCTTGGGCAGTGTATTCCTTCATTCACTACTCATTCCATGATGAGGAACTTCCTCACATCCCTTCTTAATCCCCCTCCCACTAGTCTCCAGCCATGTCCTCTAGTCACTGCCTTATTCCTGGTGAACAAGTCCTTACAATCAAACTGATTGAGTCTTTATAAGAACTTGTATGTCTCAGTTTTTATGCCCTTTACTCTTGGCCTCCAGTGCATACATGTTAAGTTCTGCATCCTTTCTTCACATAACCTCCTCTTGCTGCCCCGAATCATCTTTTGGCCTTCCTTTGTATGGTCTCTGTGGGATCCCTGTCCTTTCTGAGGTGTGCACTTCAGAACTTGCACAGTGCTCAAGGTGCAGTCTTGCCAGGGATCTGTACAGGGGCAGTATCACCTCCTTCCTCCTACTAGCAAATGCATTCCTTCCTATGGTGTACATTCCAGCATCCATCTTGCCTTCCTGTACACTTTGTTTCACTGAGCAGTGGACTTAAGGTTGTCACAAATTATGAACCCCAAGTCCTCTCTCTCATTTCTCTGCTCTGCTCTTACTTCTCCCTTTCCCCAATCCAGTAGTCTTATGTTAGGTTCTTTCTACCAGTGTGCATCGCTTTGCACTTTTTTCACACTGATCTACAGTTGCCATAACCTGGACCACTATTCCACATTTTTCCAGGTCTCTCTTCATTCCTCTACCTCCCTCCTCAGTGTCTACTCTACTGCAGATCTTACTGTCATCAGCAAACAGACATATCTTATTCAGGGCTCCTGCTCCTGTATCACAAATAAAGATGTTGAAAAGCATCAGTCATAGTACCAATCTCTGGGACACCCTGTTCTTCACTTTCCTGGGCTCTGAGTGCTCCCCACTGATGATTACCCACTGCATCCCACCCACTATGCTCCCATCCAGCTGGTCAGATTCTACCCTATTACTAGATCACCCAGCTTGTTTATTAGCATTTTGCATGGAAAGGAACTGAAGGCCTACTTAAAATCAAGGTGCAATGCATCCATTGCTTGGCCCCATCTACCATCTTTGTGATCCAATCAAAGATGTCAGTCAGAGATAGTGTGGCAAGATATCCTGCTACAACCCCATTCTGCCTCAGACCTGCAACCAATTTGCCTCTAAGAATGCCACTACCAGTTCCTTAACTCATATTCACTTAGGTGGCCATTTTGTATCACAGTTAAGCAATACATGGTTCAGACTTCCAAAGGAGCTATTGAAAGTAATGTGTTTTAATAATGTTTCAAGCAACTTGCCTATAATCCAGGTCAGACTGATGTGAAACAGCACCACATTAAATACCCTTAAGTATGCTAGAACCACATCCATCTCAAGGGAACAACTAAAAGATTTCAATGGTGCTGTCAGTGTCTTCTCTACCACCACCACCTTTAGCACTCTAGGATGTAGTCTGTCAGGACCAAGCGCTTTGTACACCTTTAGAATTCTGAGATCCTCAGCACACTTTCACCAGTTTCTCCCATTTGGTGGTACAAACTGATCACTCAATGACCACTCTGCAAAACAGTTCAAATCTGCATCCTTTGTTCTATTCATGAAGGTGCTCACAAGACTTTCTTGCACCAGTAAGGAAAGGGTCTGGAATGCAATGAAACTGCGTGCAATGCACAGTCACTTCCCAGCACCCTGAACATCTAGGCATGCCACAGCCCTCTGACCCCTGTGGAACTGTGAGAAGCAGTTTCATATAGTAGACAGGCATTTTGTGACTCAGTGGGAATCCATGATGGATTGAGATCAAGGAGGTTGGGTGATTAACAAGCTATGCATGTGGGAAAGGTGCTAGGAGAAGAGGGTACACTGCACACCAGGGATAACAGTACATGTATGGAGCAACTGAAGGGGCCACTTAGATCACCAGGAGTAACCGCAAGGGACAGTATAAACTCCAGAAACTACATGGCCCAAAATGGGCCATACCATATGCAATATAGAAATATGGACACTGATGGCAGCAAAAGACCCATGGTCCATCCAGTCTGTCCTACTGTCCCACCAGGTTCCTACACCTCCGCAATCTCCCCCATTCTCCTCCCAGCTTCTGCTGCCCTGAGCATGCACTATACCCTTCCCTGTGTCCCAACAGTGCTTGAAACCAATAACAGTTTTTGCACTTACCACTTCAGCTGGTAGGCTGTTCCATGACTCCATAACCGTTTCTGCAAAATAACACTTCCTCATGTCCCTCCTGAACCTACCTCCTGTTAGTTTTGCTCATGTGCATATGATTGTGAGCTAGTATTCAAGCTAAATAGTTTCCAGCTATTCATTGTGTTAACTCCTTTTAAGAACTTGAAGGTCTGTATCACATCTCTACTCTTCCTTCTGGTCTCTAATGATCACATGTTCGCGCCTTTAGGTACTCCTCATAGGACCTACCTTGTTGACCCTAAATCATTTTTTATCACCCTCGCTGCATCATCTCTAGCTTATCTTTTTACTGAGGTGAAGAGTCCAGAACTGGGCAAAGTACTCCAGGTGTCACCTCACTATGGAGCTATACAAGGAAGTATTACCACTCTCTTTGCTGTCAGAACCCCTCCCAGTACAACCCAGCTTCCTACTCACTTGACTATATGCCTTGTTGCACTGACTCAATTGTTTTAGGGTGTCACTTACGATAACCCAAGGTTCTGTTTCTTAGCCGTAGTGTTAAGTCTCACCCCATCCATCCAGTACTCTGTTCTGGGATTCCTTGATCCTTAGATGCATTACCTTGCACTTCTTGGCATTGAATTTCTACTGCCAAACCTTATGTCACCCTCTAGCTTTTGTAAGTCCTGTGGATTTACCTGATTCTATCAGTGCTATCCACCCTCCCACAGTGCTTAGTGTCATCTACAAAGAGACACAATCTGCCCCGGATTCCCTGAAGAGGATTGGACCCAGGACAGAACCCTGTGATACCCCACTCATGACCTCCTCTCTTCTGATTTGACCCCACTGCCCACAATCCTCTGCAGTTACCTACCTACCCAGTTTACTATGACCTAAGCTGCACCTAGATCCTCCATCTTCTTCAACAAGTGTCTGTGAGACAGAGTCAAAATCCTTGCTGAAGCTGAAGTAGGGCAAATCCATAGCATGGCCTCTATCCAATTTCCTCATCACCAGTCAAAGAAAACTACCAAGTTAGTCTGATAAAATCTCCTTCCACAGATCTGTGCTAGCCTGGGGATGACTGAGCTGGTTCCACCTCATGCCAGAATTGCATCTGTGCATGATACTGTACCATACATCTAGTGCAATGCCACACCCAGATGTCCATGGTGATCATGGTTTTCATGTTTGCAGTAAGACACATTTTCAGCTACAAACATTTGGCAATCAATACTTTATTTGTATTTATTTATTTCATTTTGTTAATCAGGTAGGCCCTGTACGTAAGAGGTCAATTTTCAGGGCAACCGGAATTGATCATATAAAACCTATTGGATATGGGACATTTCAGTAAAACAAGACAGATTTTGGAACAATCATGGCAACTCAAAGTGTCTTACGTTACAGAAGAGTGCACTGTGATTAGCTGCAGGGTGACTACTCCACCAGTGGCTAAGTCAAGGTTTTATGTATAGCAGTTTCTGGGAGTGGTGGACTAGGGACCCTCTTTGTGCCCCTAATACCACCCCTGACTGTGATTGTGTATCGGACCTCTGCTGTCAATACTATGGTGTCTGAAAGCAGAAGAAGTCTGAGGTGCCCATTTCAACTGCTAGATCCACTATTAAGTAATAATATGCAATTTATCCTTGACCCAATAGTATCTTATCTAACTTATTTTTAAAACGTTTTGATAATCCACCCTTCATGTAAAAAGGACTTCCATTTCTTGGTTTTGAAGTTGTGCCTTTTAATCTGCATGTTATGACCTGTTACACCTAAGCTGTCCTGTTTAATCTCCATATTTAGTTTATCCATTAATTGTGTATATCTGCAATGTCAAATATAAGCAGTATATCTCCTCTTTTCGTTATTGCTGTAGGGTCTTAAAATCTACTTTTTGTCATTCCTCATAAGTTAGGTCTCCCAATCATTTTGCAGCCCATCTGCACTCTTTTAGTTGGATTTAAAACATCTTTATGTTGGATTCAGAAAAACAAAACTGGGACAGGCTTGATCTAATCCCTACAGTAAGCGGTGCTTGGTCATTATTTTATAATGACTTTATGGAAGTATGTAATAAACATGCCTCCTGAAAAATAGAAAGTAAAATAAAAATGCCCTTGATACAATACTTGCCTTTTCAAACTTAAAAACAACGGGACAAGGCTTGGAGACTTGCAAAATTTCAAAAATCATCAAGACTGGGTTAAATATAAACAATCATGAAATAGCTATACCTGAGAAGTTAGGAAGTCCAAACAAAGCTATTACAATAAAGAGTTAACCTCTAATCTGACAAAGATCCAAAGGAATGCTGGAGAATCATGAAACAATTACAAGGTACTTAAAGTCAGATTTCCTCGATATTTGAAATTGACGGACAAACATTTCTCTGCACTTTGGTTGTTGACAAATTTAATGAACATTTTGTGTTTATGGGCAAGACGGCTTTGGCCAAGATTTCAAATCCCATATCTTGTAATGTAACAGTAGATTATTTTCTGAGTGATGGCTTTGTTTTTGACCTATCTCAGCTAAAGAGGTTCACGATATCTTGCTAAAACTGGATAGCAGAAAATCTGGGGTCTAGATGGAATACCAAATATCCTTCTAAAATATGCTGTACCTGCCATATCATACCCACTGGCAAATATGTTTAACATGTCATTGCATCTCACAGACTTCCCACAAGGTGGAAAATAGCAAAGGTGGTACCAAATTTCAAATCAGGGCAAAAAATTATGGAAAACTATTGGTCAATTTCCCTATTGCCAATGGTTGCTAAGGTATTTGAGAAAGCGTGCAAACAAATGAGAGATTTTCTGGAGAAAGGAAATTTCTAAACAAGTACCAGTCAGGTTTTAGACCTTTGCATGGCACCACCTCTGCATCATTGAAAGTTATGGTGACATATATGAGATGTTGGACAGGAGGATGTTATTGGGGTGATTTTTGTTGATTTATCAAAGCATGTGATACTCTGGACCATGATATTCTCCTGTCCAGACTGAAAACAACTGGAATGTTGGGAAGAGTTGCGAACTAGTTCAGTTCATATTTAATAGGCAGGCAACAAGTGTCTATAAATAATTGGGTATCTAATCTGACTACCACTGCTCTGGGGTCCCTCAGAGGATCCATCTTACGTGCTATTCTTTTAATCCCTGTATGAACAATTTTACTTTTACTAATACTTCCGTGATATCACTTATATGCAGACAGTACTATTATGTATGTAGTGGGGTCATCTATAACCCAAGTCGAAACTTCGCTCCAGGAAGCATTTGATGAGTTAACAATTATCTTCTTCAATTCAGGCTTGTATTAAACTAAAAAAGGCCCATGTTATGTTGTCCACCAGGAAAAAATCCTTAAATTTACACAAAACAACTTTATGGATTGAAACCTTCGATAATGCTGTGCTTCAACAGGTTCAAAGTTATAGGTACTTGTGGCTATGATTGGATGATACATTTAAATGGAATAATCATGTAGATTATCTAATTTATGCAGTTGTCTAAATTAGACACAATATATAATAAACTGACTAGGTTCATCCTTAATGTTCCAGGAAATCTCAGATGTGAACAATATAAATTTATAGACTGGTTACATCTTAATGACAGGAAATCTTTTCATATATTAACATATATGGTTAAATGTTATAAATCTAGGGTCCCAGATAACGTACTGGAAAGAATACAACTCTGGAATAGAAAAAATGTATTAAGATCAGCAGAAGTTATAGAATTTATACCTCCAAGATGTAGATCTGAATTGGGGCACTCACTTTTTATATGGGATCACACTCTAGAACATCATGCCTCTTTCTCTAATACCTCTGAATAGTAATATCCAACTAGGTGCTATAAAAAATGTTTTACTTTGTGGGTAAATAAAAACTAGAGTGCTGTTCCGATTTGAATGGCTCCTGAAATACTGGGACTAAAAATGTGCTAATGTATGTATTCACATTCCATAATCTATTTACATTTGGTTTAGTCTGTCTGTAATTATGTCAGCTGATGTTTGGTTTATTGATTATGTTATTTACCATTCATTGTTATTGTGTACGTCTATGTATTAATATTATTTGTTTATGAAACATGGATTATTCTGTACTAAGGACCTCACTGGAAATGAGCATGTCTGAGATGACTTTCCGATTAATTACAAACTACTACTACTATTCCTACTACTTTCCAGACCATCCATATTCCTTTGTCTTCTGCTTAAATGGACAATCTTTTAAAAGCAAGTAAACAGACTATCCTGACAGGGCAGCATAAACATTATGGTACACAAAGAGTTAGGCCTGCTTCATAGAAACATAGAAGTTGATGGCAGATAAGGACGGAAGGCCCATCCAGTCTGTCCATTTATTTTTCTACATTATGAATGTGCCATAGGCCTTTGCTCTGTCAATGGCCTATCTATCCATACTCATCTGTATTGCTCCCTTATGCCTTTCCACGCTGTCTGAAGCCCTGCACTGTATTCATATCCACCACTTCCTGAGGTAGGCCATTCCATGCATCCACCACCCTTTTTGTGTGAAAAGAACTTCCTCACATTACCCTTAATCGGCCTCCCTCTAATCTCATGCTGTGTCCTCTTGTCCTGCTATTTTTCTTATACTGAAACATGTTAGACTCTTTCACCTTGTTAATGCCCTTAAGGTGTTTGAATGTTTCAATCATATCACCTCTCTCCTCCTTTGCTCTAGGGTATACATATTGAGTTCAGTTAATCTGTCCTCATATATTTTCTGATGCAGTCCCTGCACCATGTTGGTTGCCTTCTCTGGACTGCCTCAATTTGGTTAATGTCCTTGTGAAGGTGTGGCCTCCGGTACTGCATGCAGTACTCAGATGGGAGCCTAACCAGTGTCTTGTAAAGAGGATTATTACCTCCCTCTTCAGACTTGTGATACCCCTACTAATACATGCAGGGTCTATACCGGAAGACATATGAGGAGAGACTAAAGGAGCTTAATTTGTATACCCTTGAGGAAAGGAGGGAGAGGAGGACATGATAGAAACTTTCAAGTACCTCAAGGAATCAACAAAGTCCAAGAAGGTAGCATCTTTCAAAAAGAGGTGTGCAAGAACAAAGGGGCACAATTTGAAGATAGGGGTGCAGCTCAGTGGTAATGTAAAGAAGTATTTTTTCACAGGGGTTGTGATGCATGGAATGGCCTTCAGAGGAGGTTGTGGAGTCAAAACAGTGATTGAATTCAAGCATGCATGGGACAGCCATAAGGCAATTCTAGGGGTGGGGTAGCAAGAAGTAGGCTGCTGGTTAACTAGGATCTGCAGCTTATCCATTAGGTAGGAAATGGGCAGACTGGGTGGGCCAATATCTGCTGTCAAATTCTATGTTTCTATAATACACCCCAACATCCCTCTAGCCTTACCTACTGCTTTAGTGGTCTGCTTGGAAGATTTCAGGTCATTGGTGATGATGACACCCAAGTCTCTTTCTTCCCTTGGACTGCCAACAACTTCCTCCCAGCCTATAGGTGGCTTCAGGGTTTCTCTTCCCATGTGCATGATCTTGCACTTCTTTGCATTAAACCCCAGTTGCCACTCTTCTGACCATTTTGCTAGTTTATCCAGATCTCTTCTCATTCTGCTCACCCCATCTGGATCATCTACTCTGTTGCAGATCTTGATGTCATCTGCAAACAGAACCTACTACCTCCAGTCCATCTGCAATGTCACTGATGAAGATATTGAAGAGGACTGGCTCCAGGACTGATCCCTGATGTGCCCCACTTGTGACTTGCATCTCTTCTGACTGTATACCGCTTACCACCACTCTCTGTTTTCTGCCTGCCAACCAGTTTTCCACCCAGTTGACCAATGCCTGACCCACCCTGAGCCTACCCAGCTTATTAATCAATCTTCTACGTGGAACAGTATAAAGCTTTGTTGAAGTCAAGGTAGGCAACATCAACTGCTCCCCCTTGGTCCACCACTCTGGTTACCCAGTCAAAGAAATCTATGAGATTAGTTTGACAGGACCTTCCCTTTGTAAACCCATGCTGTCTTGGATCCTGTGCTCCTATGGATTCCAGGTGTTGCACTATCCTTTCCTTAAGGGTGTCTCCATAATCTTGCCCACTACTGAGGTAAGACTGACTGGTCTGTAGTTCCTGCCTCCTCCCTACCACTCTTGTGGAGTGGGATCACATGAGCCCTTCCCAGTCTTCTGGGACCTCTCCTGTGCTCAGAGACTCACTAAACAGTTCTGGTAATGGCTCTGCTAGTTCCACCCCTAGCTCCTTTAGCACCCTGGGATGTAAGCCATCTGGTCCCATTGCCTTGTCCACCCTGAGTTTATCGAGCTCTTGTAGATAGACAGTAATAGGCTCTTTCTGTCTTAGTGGCCAGAATAGAATGCCTCCAATGTATACTTTTAGTCTAAATGCAGTTAGGCGGCCCATTCAGTTGGGCAATGCTTGGAAGGTGATGGCACAGAGAACAAAAATGAAGTAACAATACATAAGGAACACATATTTTTCCCTGCACAGTTGTAGCCCCTAGTGAGTTCTACCCTTAGAACTTTGGGACTTTATTAGTAATAATAGGATTGTGAGTTTTGGGCAACATATGCACACCTTCAGAGTACAGTTACTGCTGGGATGGGATCTTATGATGTAAACAATACTGCAACCTCCATTTCACTGAATGCAACTTGATCTAACAATTTCTACTCAGCGAGGAGGTCAACAAGTCAAACTGTTACCTGCAAGCTGTAACCAATATGAAGCTCAGCTTTGCCCACTACTCTGCTCCAACCTCAGTGATGGAAAATTGAGTGGTTTGCCTGCAAATTCTCCACCAATCAGGAATAGAAGAGACCCTCTATAAAAGGACTGGGGCATTATCATTAGAAATATAGAAACATACATTTTGATGGCAGATAAGGACCGTTTGGCCCACCCAGTCTGCCCATTTCTCTACCTATTGGATATGCTGCAGACCCTGGTTAACCAACAGCCTATTTCTTCCTACCCCACGGAATTGCCTTATATTTGATGAATCTGGGCTCCATGCCATTATCGCGGGACATGGACAACTAGTGAGTATGATCACTGAGTCTTGGCTTCAGTATGCCATGAATATGGTATGCTGTTAAAACACACAGTATAGTTATTGGGTATCAGAGAAGGACGGTATTGTTGCTGTGACACTGCAATCAGAAGAGAGGCATTTACTGGCACCCAAGTGAAGATGCCTAGCCTATTCCCTGTCAGGAGCTGGCGGATTAACAAGACAGTCTAGACAGACACTGCTTAAACTGGATTTGAGAATTAGCCAGAAGGAGAACCAGTGGAAGTGAATGCCTGTGTACAACCCATTGAGGAGTTTGAACTATGAAGGCCAGTGCCGACTGACACCCTAGCTGGGTGTGGGTGTCAAATCCAACTATAGGAGTTGCATGGAGAAATTGTGGAGTTTGGATGGGCTGGAGACCTGAGGTGAAAGAACTGAGAAAAAGGAGGATTGCTTCTTCAGGAGTAATCAGATCACAACATTCAGTCAAGTGAATGCAACTTTGAGTATGACACAGGCCTCTGGCCTGCTACAGCAGGCAGATAGACAGACAGACAGACAGACAGAGGTCAGAGGCATCAAAGACCAAAGCTGGGCATTGTTTGATTACTTTAAGGTCTAGGCAGAAGACAGACTAGAAACCTCTCAGAACCCAGCACTCACATATTTGGATTACAAACAGAAGGCCCTTGTGTATTACCTTTATTTGTGTTTCAACTTCAACCTATCAAACGTCCCAAAATAATTTGACTTAAGTTATCTTAAAAAACTAGCCCTGACCCATCACCTTTGTGAGGTGCCCACTGATAAAGGCCTTGGGGTGTAGTTAAAGATGGGTTCACCTGCTATAGGTATGGAGACTTTGCTGATGGGAGTGGGTGAATCATGTTTTGCTTAGCAAAAGTAGAAGTTAGCTTAACTTATCATTTTCTCTTATGCTCCCTTTTTCTTTCCTTCCCTTCTCTTTGAATGAGTGAATGAATGAACTTATTTATATTTTAACAGGATAAACTTATTAGGAACAATCCTGTTTTCAGGATTGTCCTGCATGACACAAGCACATCAATACAAAGACAAATAAATGTAACAAATAAAAACCATAATTAAAGCAGCAGTGCAATGAAAATGTTTTCTAAATAAGCTAGTTTCAGCTCCAATTAATACAGATATTAGCATGTCTAAAAAAATCTAGGTACCTCTGATGCTGCACACAATTTTTTTAATTTCCATAATCCTAACCCTTGTCAGCTCGATAATGTTATTTCTATGCCAAATGGGGTAGACAACTTTTTTTCCTGAGAAAGAAACAAAACTTAAAACATTTATAAAATATTCTGATTTTAGCAGAACTAAAACATGTTATCAATTAAAACTAGAAGATGCCTGGCATCTTTTATAATGGACAAAGGTAGGATCACATTTCTTGCCTAATCTCATTGCACTGCTGCTTTAAGTAATTCAAGTAACTTAAAAGAATATATTTAAACATCTGCTTTAAAACCTACATAGGTAGGCTACTGTCTTACATTGAAACGGTAAGCAATTCAATGAGGAGGCTACCATGTACCCAAAGGTCATTTGATCATAGCAGGATCTTATTCTTGGTATTTTGGACCCTTACCAGCTATATCACACAAAGAATACAGAAGTTTGGTAAAACTAATTGGTCCAGTAAATGCTAATAACAGCCATTTACACAGTTAAATGAGCCATACAAATTATCTCCTTTTGACTACAAGAAGTACCAAATTAAACTTGTAAGCAAGGAGCAATAATGAATTTCACTAGGAGGACCAGTAACACCCAACACAAACCTGGCTGCTCTGTAACACACTGTATCAAGTTTTAGGAGATCTGTTTTGTTTGCTATAGATCAAGCAACTATAGTTAATCTGGGGAACATAAACAGTTGAGAAACATAGACTTTGAAGGCAGATATGACCACTTGGCCCACCCAGTCTGCCCATTTCCCTACCTACTGGATAAGCCACAGATCCTAGTTAACCAGCAGCCTACTTCCTCCTCCCACCCCACTAGAATTGCCTTATGTCTGTCCCATGCATTCTTTAATTCCCCACTGTTTTTGAGCCCACAACCTACACAGGAAGGCCAGTCCATCGTCCCGTGTCTCCATGAAAAAATACTTACACTGACCCTGAGCCATCCCCCTCTATCTTCAAATTGTGCCCTCTTGTTCTTGCACCTCTGTTTTCTGAAAGATGCTACCCTCTTGGACATTGTTGATTCCCTTGAGGTACTTGAGCGTTTTTATCATGTCCCCCCTCCCTCCTTTCCTCTAGGGTATACATATTAAACTCCTTTAGTCTCTCTTTGTATGGCTTCTAGTGCAGACCCTGCACCATTTTAGTGCCCTCCTCTGGACTGCCTCCATCCTGTCTATGTTCTTGTGAAGATGGGGCTCCAGAACTGCATGCAGTACTCAGATGGGGTCTCAACAACTGTCTGTACAGAGGATAACAACTTCTTGTTTTCTACTGGTGATTCCTCTCTCATGCATTCCAGTATCCTCAAACCCTCCTTACTGCTTTCTCTCATTGCTTGCCTACCTTTAGGTCATCTGATATGACTACCCCCAGGTCCCTCCATTTTGTTGTTGTTGATACCTCACTCCCCAGTTGTGTTCTCTTCCCTGGGTTATTGTTTCCCAGGTGCATTACTTTGCACTTCTTTGCATTGAATCTAAGCTGCCATACTTCGACCATTCCCTCCAACCTTGCCAAGTCCTTCTTATCCTTCCTACTCTCCTTGTGTATCAACCCTCTTGTAGATCTTTGTGTTGTCTGCAAAAGGCATACTGTTCCTTCCAGTTCCTCTGCAATGTCACCTATAAAGACATTAAAGAGGAGCGGTCAAATGCTAAACCATGTGGTTTACCCGCTAGTAACCCCCTTTCTACAGAGTGGACTCTGTTTACTATTACTCACTCTGTCCTATTGTCCAGCCAATTTTTACCCAGGCTACCACCCTGGCCCAACTCCTAGGCTGGCTAACTTGTTTATTAATCTTTTGTGTGGGACTGTGTCAAATGCCTTGCTAGAGTCTAGGTAGGCCATGTCCACAGCCCCTCCTGATCTACTACTTTGGTCCCAGTCAAAAAATCTATTAGATTCATCTGACATGACCTTCCTGTTGTGAATTCATGCTGCTTTGTGTCCTGTGCCTCACTGGCCTCTAGGTACTCAACAATTCTTTCTTTCAAAAGTGATTTCATAATTTCCCCCACTGAGGTCAAACTAACAGGTGTTGTCATTTTCTACTCTGCCTTGCTCCCACTTTTGTGAAAGGAATCACATCTGACCTCCTCCAGTCCTCAGGTACCACACCATCCTCCATGATTTGTTAAAAGGGTAGTCAGTGGTGTCACTAGTTCTCCACTTAGTTCTTTAGAATTCTGGGTGAATCCTATCAGGCCCCATTGCTTTGTCCACCTTCAATTTTGGGAGTTCTTCAGGACCCTTTCTTCTGAGAATGGACTGGTATCAACCCCCAATCCTGAGTGTTTCTATTGTTTGGTTTGGTACCTCCCATCCTCTTCTTTTGTGAATACTGAGCACAAGTATTCATTCAGTATCCCTGCTTTTCACTGTCACCCTCTGCCCACCCCTATATTAAGCCTCACTATCCTAGCTTGGTCTTTATTCACTCCATAATGTACCTATAAAGGTTTTATCCCCTTCTTAATTGAGTTGGCTATCCTTTCCTCAGTTTGGGCCTTTGCTATTCTGACTGCCTTTCCTGCTTCCTTCTGCTTTAACTGGTACATTTCTCTGCCCTGCTCCTTCTCTGTTTCCTTATACTTCTTCAGTGCTATTTTTTCTCCCTAACCTTCCCCACCACCACCTCTTTTGAGAACCATAGTGTTTTTCCTTCATTTTGTTTTGTTTATTTGCTTCACACAAGGCTTGTTGCCTCTGTGATGGCAGTTTTGATTTTTCCCCATTGTTCCTCCACTCCTCCTTCTTGCCTGTTTGCTAGTGCTTTTCTGAGGCATTCTCCCATTTGCCAAAGTCAGCCCTCCTAAAGTCAATACCCTCGGTTTTGTATAACTTGACTCTACGGCTGTGTTCACTGTGAACCACACTGGTTGGTGGTCACTTGTTCCCAGAGCGGCTACCCACTTCTAAATCTGAGATCCTCTCTCTGACCCCATTTGAGAGTACCAGGTCTAAGATTGCTCCTCCCAGTGGGTTCCAACACTAGCTGTCTGAGGCATGCCCCAGTAGGGCATCGAGAATGACCCTGCTCTTGGATGTGGCTGCAGCAAAGGTGTTCCAGTTAACATCTGGCATATGCAGGTCCTCCATCAGCAATATCTCCCTTTTCTGCCATTCTAAGGATGCCTTCCATCATTTCCTTCTCCATTGCCACCCCGAGATGGGGTCTATTTACAACCCTGCGGATTGTGGTGCCATTTCCAGTCCCAGCATGACCCACAGTGCCTCCTCTCCTCCCTGTTTCCCTTTAGTTCCATTGCTTTGATCTCTTCCCTTACGTGAGAGTTACTCCTCCTCCTCTTTTACCCTCCCCTGTCCCTCCTGTAGATTGTATGCCTGGTATGTTGACTTCCCAGTCTTAGTTCTCTGTGTATCATGTTTCTGTGACTGCTATGATATCCAGGCATCCCTCTTCCATCAAGGCCACTAGTTCAGGGAGCCTGTTACCCAGACTATGGGCATTGGTACTCATCACTCTCCATTTTTTGATGGCCTTGCCCTTTAGCCCCAACCCTGTCCTTACTGTCTTTTTCTCCATTTACCCAGTCCTGCTCTCTATCAGCTTCTCTGCCTTGGTGTTTCCCTCGCTAACTACCCTGTTTTGTGTAGAGGCACTAGGTTCCTTACTCTTTTTAATGCCTCCCCCTTGGCTAGTTTAAATGCTGCCAATGAAGCATTTAAACCTATCACCTACGATTCTGGTTCCCTCCTGGACAGATGGAGACCATTGTGCCAGTATAGGCCTGTATCCCTCCAGGTGGATCCCAGTCCACAATGAAGCCAAATCCTGAGCTCTGCACCAGTTTTTCAGCCATTTATGAATCCCATGGTGCAGAGTACCTAACCTCACCCATACCATAGACAGGCAGCACCTCTGAGAAAGTTACCATGCGTGCTACTTGTCTAAAGCCCTCCCCAACTTCAAAAACTACTCCTGCACTGCTCTGATCCTATTCCCAGCCAGGTCTTTTGTTCCTAGGTGGACAATGACATCCATCTCCCTCTTTCATGTAGCTGCTCACATGATCCTGAGGATTAAGCTTCTTGTCCCCTCAAGCCATGTCACCCTGCAGGCACCCTCTCCCCTCCCTTCCAAGGTCTACCCCCAATGGCAGAGTCCCCCACCAGGAATTGTTTCCTTCCCTGTGGGGTTCTGTGCCACCCTCCTGTGGATCTTCTTTACTGGAGGTTACCAGCATACTCCTTGGTCTCCACTGTGGGGCCTCCATAGAGGAACCAGGCTCCGCCAGAATGGTGTATGAATTGTGGAGAGGTACACCTGGAGGGCTGCACCTCTGTTCCACCACCCTCACCCTCACTGAGCCCACCGTAATCCAACAGCACCTCTTTCTTAGCAACCTCTGAGGCAGCAGTGGTGGCCCTGGTGGTCCCTGGATGGGGAGGAGGTTTCGAATCCTCACCAGGTCAGCCTGGAGACAGACAACCTCCTCCCTCAGACCAGGGAGGTGCCTACAAACAGCAGCATCGCAGCCTCCAGAATGTCTCCCGAAGACTGCTGCCCCACAGCCAGTGCATTGCACCACTCCCCACATGTCTCTCTCCCTTCCTGTTTACATTTTTTTTCTTTTTGCTAGTGTGTGTGAGCATGCAAGCCAAGATCCCTGTTTAACCTCTTCTCCTCCTGCAAGCCTGCTTCAGCCTCTCCTCCAAACACACACCTACTTCACAGGTTGTAACTGTCCTGCCCAGCAATAAGATACTGGAAAATGGTCTGCTAACTACAGCAGGCCCCTTTCCTTGTTACTAAGAATTACACAACAGTAAACAAAACCAGAACACAAAATACCCTAATCCAAAGCCCTTCTGCTTATTCACTTACACAAACCTGCAAGTCTGAAATGAAAAAATAAAACAAATCACCTCACCGTGTAGTTCCTTTCAGCTCTTCCTAACTGAACCCACAGCCAACCCTTTTAAGCTCTTCTCCTCCTGCAAGCCTGCTTCAGCTCCTCCTCCAAACACACACCTGCTTCACAGGTTGTAACTGTCCTGGCCCAGCAACAAGATACTGGAAAATGGTTTGCTAACTACAGTAGGCCCTTTCCTTGTTACTAAAATTACAGAACAGTAAACAAAAACAGAACACAAAATACCCTAATCCAAAGCCCTTCTGCTTATTCACTTACACAAACCCTGCAAGTGTGCCACTCCTGGTTAAACAATTAAAACAAAAAGAAAAACAATTTTGAAATGAAAAATTAAATAAATCACCTCTGCTGTGCAGTTCTTTTCAGCTCTTCTGAGAAAACTGTGCTCCTAGTTTCAATAGCTAAACAATGTTTCCCTATTTATTGCCCTATATTTTATTATTGATAAACTGCTTGTTTATTCATGGTTTCCTGGTAGGGCTAATTTCTGCATTCTTTGTGTGGGGCATATTGTTAACCATACAGATAGAACTACTGGTAAACAAGGTTTATTATTTCGGGCGATTAACAGCCTGATGGTGAGGTCAGGATCCTTTGTATTACGAGTGAGTGGCACCCAGTAAACAGAAAAGCCACGGAACCAGTTCGGCCCCTCAAGAGGTACATCCATGCCCTGAGGGCCCTAGATGGCCCATATACAATGTTTAAGTGAATAATAGGCTTAATAAAATAACGCCTCTCCTCAAATGTAATGTAGAAGGTATCTTTCATTTTACAATTTTGGCCAGGAAAGATACACCATGCTGAGATTTGTTTCCAGTTGCATCCTGTGAGCACAGGAAGTTAAATGACTTGCTCATGGTCACACAGTATGGAAATGTTGGCTGCAGGAAAAACCTGTTCCCCAGGTTTGCAGCTCAGTCGCGTAACCTATCGCTATACTGCTATACTGCCAAATTAAAGTATAAACCTGATCTTAAAATCTAAATCTTGTACTGTTCAAACCAGCCCTGGTTTCTTATTTACACAAGTAATATTCAAGTTCGGTCAAACACCTTCACAGCACAAAATTTTGCCTTTTTGCTTGGAAAAGCCAAATAGACTAGGAAGAGTAGCATTCAAGTGCAGTTTGTTGTACGGTACATTTACCAATGCTCTTTACAGGAATTTAATCTCTTGTACACCTGGGATGAAAGGCAGCAGACTTGGCTCCAGAGCCAATTATTACTCAAAATTGTTGATGACACTGCTGAACTTCATACCCCTATAATTAAAATGACTAGCACAGACTTCCATTAAGTGACCCTTATTAAGAAGTGTTAAGTACTACTTTGAAACATCTTTAGTTATTCACTTAGGGTAAGGACACTTTATACTATAATTAACTCCTCATGCTGGTTTAACGGAGCAGGACAATGAAGTGTGAAGAATATGTGCTCTTGCCTGAAACCCTTGACTGCAAAACATACATCTTCAAATAAGATCCTCAAACTCTGCCAGAACATAAATATTTTTAAGTGTTTAAAATGAATGGTTTTCCTCCAGAAAAAAAAAAAATACGACTTCCGCACCTTGTTATGGTTCTGTTCCACCAAAGCCCGTGTTGGCAGACATCAGGTTCCTTTCTACATAGTCCTAACAGTATACACATCAGGAAAGTGTTACTCTATTGTGTACAGTCACACTTGGCTTGAAATATTAAAACTGTTCTGGCATGTGGGCAGAACTGAGAAAAACAAAGAACAAAAATACAGCTCACAAAATTAGAAGCACTTTGTGAAGCAACTGTATCAGATATACTGACATTTACAACACTTATCTGGCAAATGGCATTAAAGGCATGGGCATGACTCTGAAGATGTGTGTTGACTGGTTGCCTGCAATTCATGTTCGGGAGTTCAGGCCCAGTTTATGTATTTATTATTTGACAGCAGAAGAAAACCTTATGGAAGACCCATTCTTCAACTCAAAGGTTGCCGCATCTAAATTGCTGTATCATGACAGATATGAAATACTGCAGCATGTTATGCCACAGTTTCCCAGGTTGTCAAACATAATGCATAATGAAAATATGTCTTGCCTAGAGGCAGTAAGTGACACAAATGCTCACAGACACGAAAGTAACATAAGGTGCTTTTACACACAGGTTTAGGTAATGGAATAACTGTTACAGAAACAGTACTTCATTTTATCCCTTGTGTGTAAAGTGCATCTGTTTCATTCCATAAGTGACGTTCATCAAACCGCAATCTCTGATTTTGGCAGTTTGCACCGTTGTGTTCCGTTTCATTTGGCTGTGTAAAACAGCCATTCTGAAGCGGTGCACAAACAGCAATAGAGCAGCAAGCTCTGTGGGTGCCAAAATCAAATGGAGGTGGAAGCTGCCAGAAAACTCATGGAGTGTAATCCTAAAACCCAACAGAGCACAACAGCGCCACAGGTAACAGCTCATTTCATTTTAAAAACCTGTGCGTAAAAGCGCCTATAGAGACACCAACAGATTGCCATGTATAGAGAACACAAACATGCAATTGTTTACGCTTTTAAATTATATTTGGACATAACAGTAAACTAGAGAGTTTTAGTTCTCAATTAACAAAATTTAAGTAAAAAGTAAAATTAACTTATCATTAGTAAGGTTGGTAGTCATTTCTGGTAGGAACTCCTACCTTTGACTCTGTGTCAATATTGATGTCTAGAGCACTTATCTGATTAAAAGGTAAATCAATCAGTCAATAAACACATGTAGCACCAAGAGTGTATTAAAAAAAATTGTATCATTTTAAAGAGGCTATACAAGAGCATTTATACCTAATTATGAGCTTAAGCTATACTGTAATGTCATTTTAGTAAGGCATAGTTTGATTTACTGGCTTACAGTAATGTTTCTTTCTTGCTGATGTCACTGAAAAACTAGAACTGCTTCATTACCTGCTATAAAAACAAATTAAAATCAAATTTATTCAGACAGGCTTTCAGTATTGTCTGTTGGTATATCTGTTACAGTTAGATTATGCTGTGCTCTGGGTGGGACTGCCTAGAAAGGTGCAAAATTAAACAAAAAGTCAATCAAAAACATTGGTCCTGTTAAAACAAATAGTTCATATCAATTCACTAATGAATAGCTTAATTAACCTTTTAAAATAGCAATACAGGGTAGTGCTCCAAGTTAGTTGCTGGTAAACAGTACCATAACTTTTAAAGGGGGAATACATTTTGTGTGAATCTGGTGCTATTTGTAATGTGGATGTTATCATAAATTATATGCATACCACCAAATGATCCATGTTTAACTTTAGCTGAATAAAAGTTGAAGTGAAAACTACATTTTTACTGTTTTCTTTGTACAGACAACATTCAGCACAGTTCTCTTTTTGAACCAGCTGTTTGGAGCTTTGACTATGTCACTGCATCGATTCAGAACTCTAAACAATAAGGCGATCACCCATGGTGATGGGGATGGGTCAACGCCTCATTATGAGAGTTCTGAATCCATGTTGTGACACGGTCATAATGCCAAATCCATGATTCTATGAACAGAATGGTACAGAATGCTGCCCATAGAAAACTGTACAAAACAGTTTGTATATCGATGTTCATTTAGTTACAGTTAAATACGGAGCATTTAGTGACATAATATAAATTCTGGAAATAGGAACTCTACATGCAGCTACAGATTAGAAATAAGTTCCTGTCCCTTTAAAATACATGATTTGTGGTATCAGTGAGACACAGAGAGGTATTTATGCTCACTGGAGAGAATCAGCCAATTTAGGCAGAGATCATTCATTTCCAAATTTCACTGTATCCCCATAGATATATAGCAGTTTAAGTTTCCAATAATCCCTCAAAATGTGCAAGGAAGCTTTGGATGTAGTACTCAATTAAGGTTGCATGAAGGATATAATTAATTAACATTTCTTTAGTTAGCTTCTGTGGTGTAGCAGTGGCTAGGACCGGACAAAAATATTCTCCTCAGTCTAAGATCTCACACCAATCTCAGGAAATCAGGGACAAATCATCCCATCTTCCCTGGACCTTCAATCAAATCGTCGATCAATGCAAATCCTGGAATCTTTTCTGGGCCTGCTATAAATTATTCTACTCCATTCCTGAGCTTCTTCACTACAGGACCCTGAGAATTAACTGCACTAAGGCTGTTCAATCTATGAAATACCATTACTTCAAAGTCGACCTTCAGAATAATCTTAGCTCCCCAGCCAAGTTCTTGAAGGTAATCCATGCCTTGAACCCTCACCACCCAGTCTGCTCCCCGTCCTCATGGTTAATGGTTCACTTTATCTGACCCTTCCATTGTTGCTGCCCACCTCAATGAGGTTTTCACCACATGTGCCCTCCCTCCCCCATACTGGCTCCCCTTCACTCCCATTCCTATTCCTCATCCCCACCAATCCACCTGGGGTTTCCACTTCTCCCCATCACCACTCATGAAACCTGCTTGCCCTCCTCCTTCTACCAGTTAAACTCCAGTCCTGAGAAGCTTGATCCTAAACTCCTCCACTTCTCATCACCTGAAATTGTACTTCCATGTATTTATTTGATCAACCTCTCATTCTCTCTCTGCTCAGCTCCACAGTCCTGGAAAATGACCAAAGTTCTTCCTCACCTGGCAACAACCGTCCTATCTCCTATCTCTCCTCCCTCCCCTGCTAAACTGCAAGAGAAGTTAGTGTACTCTAGATTTCTTAACTATTTCCCTCTCACCTTTCAGTCTGGTTTCTGGAATTACCAATCCACCATCTCCTCCTGGCTCAGTGTCACTGACCCCATCTTTTCTGGGATGGATCGGGGCATATCATGACTGCCATTTTCATCAATCTGACCAAAGCTTTGATTATCTCTCCCACCACCTCCTCCTAGATAAGTTGAGTTTGGATGGCCTTATAGCTCTCACAGTTGACTGGCTCCATTCCGCCCTAATGAGTTGCCAATAGTTGGTACAGGTTGAGGCATGTCATCAACACCTTTACATCCAGGATGGGCTGCTGTAGAAATGCATCTTAGGCTCCATCCTGTTTTAGATTTTCTGAATGACTACCCTCCACCTATGTCAAATTGCATATATACATGTATACAGATAACACAGTCAACTTCACCTCCAGTTCCTCTACTACTCCTTTGGAAGACATGCTCCAGCAAAATATTCACAATGTCCTGCACTAGTTCCAGTCCAACCATCGTAAGGTCAACACTAAAAAACAATGTCTATGACCTTTGGTACCAGCCACAAATTGACCAGGCTCTCAAGACTTTAGGTCTTTACCACACTGGATGGCTCTGGTCTTGAAGCAGTGCAATCCTTCAAATACCTCCGCATGTGGCTTGATAGCAAGCTTGCCTTCTCAGCCCAGATCAATGCTATCCATGTGAAATACTACCCCAACCTAGGTGCCCTGTATCGAAACAAAGGCTGCCTACCCCTGCTGGTCTGCTATGAGCTGGTCACCAAAATGGTGCTCCCAGTCTTTGACTATGCAGATGTGGTCTATGGTATAGCCCCTCCACTTCTTCAGCTAGACTGGACACCCTCTGCAATGCCTTTTGTCCTTTGTGACAAACTACCCTCCATATACACATCATTGCTCCTCTAGTCCTTCCTCCCTTTCACCCCCCACCTTCTCATTGCCAATCACACTGTATGTCCTTCATCTCGCAGTATTGGTTTGGTTTCCTTCCCTCCTACCTCTTCTCAGTCCTCTCTGCTATCTCCCCTGCTCAATGCTCCCTCCACTCCAGGGACCAGAGAGCCTTCTCCAGTTCTCACCCGTCTTCTGTTGAACAAGCTCCTTCTCCTATAACCTGCCAACACTCTGGAACCAGGTCTCTTCACCATTCCACCTTCTCGGCTCCTTCAGTCACCAACTGATACTCATCCCCTCTCCACCCACTAGCATATGTTTCCCATAGGAGGTTCCCCATGGTGATGCTGGTAGCTCTTGGTTTTGTTCCCACAACCTAACTGTTCCTAGTACACTGCACTACTTGCCTTTGTACTGCTCTGATACCTAATTTTCAGTTTTCCACTTGCACTTGTATTGCACAACATACCTACACTTCAACCTGTTCAAAGCTTGTGCCAGTAAAGTACTGCTTACTGTACTGTGTCTGCAGTTTTTCCTGTACTATGTAATGCACTGTATCATGTTTCACTGTTCTCCTGTAACCCCTCCCCAAGGTCACATCTGGAAACAAGACTCAGTGCATCTCTCCAGTTATCAATTTTCAAATAAATAAAAAATAAATATGTGGTTACCATAAGCACATTTTGTGAATGATAAACATCGATTGTCATCGGCAGGTAAATATCGTCACAACTGGATAAACATTTTCAATGGAAACTTGGTTTTCTAGAATACAGCTACAGCCTTGGAACCTCTTCAAATATTCAAATCTGTGAAAAATGCAACACTATCAGTTCAACCCCAAGAACAAGCATTTGTCAATGCCAAATATTAAATCATGTGCACTGGTGGCATTCGGAGGGTGTTTGAAAATTGCTGCAGTGAAGGAAGCAGTGTATTAACATTCAAGAATGCAAATTAGAAGTGATGATGCTGGGCAGTGTAAGTGTCTAGTTGGTAATATTTAGCAAGGGCAATAGGGTTTTCAACCTAACGTCCCACACCCACCATGCAGAGACTGACACGCATTGGGGTGTACTTTGGTCATCGGACATGATGCTCATACCATTCCACCCCACCCGCACTGAAGACACTGACAGGCACTGCGGTGTACCTTGTGGTCTTGACCCTAACACTCACCCCATTCCATAATGAAATAAGCTGAGATGGGTGCAGTATAGAAGAATGGGTGAGCGTTTGGGCCAAAGACTCCAAGGCACCACCTGATGCCTGTCACGGTTGCAGGGTGGGGTGGAATCTTTATGAAACATTAAATTGACAACCCCAGTACACACCCCAATGCCTGTCCAGTCTCTACAGGGTGGGGGTTGAGGCATTATGGTTGGAAACCCTAACGTCCAAGGTGTTTGTTGATATTTTCACTCCAAATTTTCAACATGGACTTTTGGGACCCCACCTCATGAACAGTGGCACCATCATTTCATTACTCATTCCCAAAGGTGATGTCTGCAGCGACTGCACCATTTGGTGCCACAGGTGCAAAAACATATTTTGGGCAGAATGTGAAATAGGACAGCTGTACTGTTGATGAGAAGGTGTGAAAAATGGTAATGTTGAAAATCTGGAGTGAAAATATGAAAAACTGGTGAAGTTACTAGCATGCATAGAAACTATGCAACACATGCCAGTGACATGGTCATTTATTTTAATTTTTTCAACAAATGTTCAAAATGGGCTTTTGGGCCTCCCATATAAACAGTGGCACTGTGATTTTATTACTCCATCCCAAAAAATTATTTTGCTGCTGCTGCATTCTGCATCACAGATGCAAAACACATTTTGGGCAGGATGTGAAAATGACAGCTGTAATGTTTATGAGGAGGTGTGAAAAATGGCAATGTTGAAAATCATGAGTGGAAATATGAAAAACTGCTGAAGTTCTAAGCACTCGAATAAACTGCACAATGTGCACCTGTAACTCAATTTTTGGAATTTTTCAACAAATTTTCAACATGGGCATTTTGGACTTCTCCTCATGAACAGTGGCACTGTGATTTTGTTAATCTGTCCTGAAAGTTGATTTCCCACAGTAACTGCATCATGGTCCCATCCCCAGGGTCTCCACCGGACCTAGTGGACTAGCACCCAGAAGGGCTACACTGCTCACCAATTCCCTGAGGGCAGTGCTTTGCAATGCCAGATTGATCAGAAACAAGACTGCCATTATAGTAGACTTGATTTTCACAGTCAATCTGGCACGCATTACTGAGACTTGGGTGGGTGATGATGCTGGCCCAGTTCTAGAGGCCGCCATCCTCCTGGCTACTTGGTGGTGCACTGCACCAGAGTGGAACCAGGGGTGGGGGAGTGGCTATCCGCTTTAGATCTGAGCTTGGCTTCACTGTGCACCAGGTAGGAAGACTGGGTTCCTTTGAATGTGTGGCTGTGCATGGGGGTCCAGGTGTGGGCTGCAGGATTCTCCTAATTTACCACTCTCGGGGCAGCAGGTGAATTCCTGCAGGAGGTAGCCGACTTCAATGTTGGCGAGACACTGGAGTCCCCAGATGTTTCTTTTGGGGACTTCAATGTCTTGGCCAATCATGAATCCTCTCGCTGGATTATAACCTCCTCCAGAACTATGCCACCTCTGGGCCGGTCACAGGAAGTTTCCACTGTGACCCACCAGGTCAACTACATGTTGGACCTGGTCTTCTCACTTGGGCTTGAGGTTAGTAACCTCAAGACTGATCGGGTCACTTGGTCTGATCATTGCATGGTGGAGTTCTCGTTCAGGACCCCCTGAGCGCCCTCCCCACTGCGATATAAGATACTGCCCTCTGGAGGAATTTCTGCCAGTGGCATATCTATCCAGTGTTAGTACTGCATGCATGGTGATGTGAATGAGGCTGTTACCATCTATAATAGGATGATGTCAGCTGCACTTGACTCTCTTGTCCATGTACAACCCAAATCTTTTGACTTGAGGTCCCGTGGTTTGATGGGGAGCTCAAGGTGATGAAGTAATGGGTTTGAGGTTAGAGCACTGCTGGTGGAGGTCTGGGCTAGAGGCAGACAGACTGGCCCTGTGCTCTCATTATACAGAGTATCAGGGGCAATCACCTGTAAGAAGACAGAGTTCCTGTCCAGGGAGATTGCTGCTTGGAAGAATCAACCACCTGTGCTCTTTCAGACTGTGGACAAGCTGCTAAATCCAGTCTGTCTGCAGCCAAAAAAAAGACTCTTCTGATGCTTTATGTGAAGAGTCTGCTCAGTTCTTCTCGGACAAGGTGTCCGCTATCTGGCAGATCGTTCCGCCAGTGTGCCACACTGTGGCTGACAGTGATCGCCTGTGGCATTCAGGCAACACTCTACCTAGTTGGGGAGTTTAAACCAGTGGAGGTGGCTAAGGTCATGGAGGTTGCCCTCGGGCTGAAACACACATATTGTGAACTGGACCCAGTGCCGACACGATTCTTGATGAGATGTGTCCGGTGTTCACTTGATTATCCGGTGTTCTATCTCTGAGGGAATTTTTATTGTAATAACATCAAACAATACACAGGTCACATTATACATTTTGTTTTACTACATCATTATAAGTGACATTCTTTAGAACATTTACTTAAAGGAACTAATGATTATGAGTTCAAAAACACTGTAACATCCCCCAAACAAGGACTCCTTATCCTTCACTACCTTCATCATTTATATTTTTAAACAAAAAAACCTTTCCTCCATTTAAGTACCTTCTGGGATGTGTACCACTACATCTTTAAGGTCTACTTTCATCATAGCTTGTTGGACCAAAATCTTCACAGTTTCATAAGGCATTTTCTTTTGATATAAAATCCATTGGCATCAGGCTTGCCAGAAAAAATTTCAAACAACATAAAAAAAGTTAAAGTGTCATGGTGGTACTGTGACCCTACTTGGGAGTATTGGCCCAGGAACACAATGTCATATGTTAACTGTTTCAGTCATCCCATATTCTAATTATTCACTAAAAATACCCAAAAACCCAGAGGGACTTCCCGGATGCCTTGAAGGAGGCTTTGATTAGGCTGCTTCTGAAGAAACCTGAAGAAACCATCCTTAGACCCTGATGTCATGGCAAATTACTGTCCAATCTCCAACCTCCCATTTTGGGGAAGGTTGTTGAAAAGTGGCACAGCAGCTAGGATCACCCGTGACCTTTGACCTGTACAAACCCCTCCAGTTGGAGTTTCGGGTGAGGCATAGCATGGAAACCGCATTAGTTTGGGTGCATAATGACCTTCTTGGGGCATGAGACCGAGGAGAGGGACAATTCTCATTCTCCTCGATCTTTCTTCAGCATTTGACATAGCAGACCATCGTGTGTTGCTTGATAGCCTGAGGGAATTCTGTGGACTCGCCGCACGGTCATCTGCTGGTTTGAGTCCTATCTCACGAACAGGAGGCAAGGGTAGTGATGGGAATTTCTCTCTCCTAGCCTCCTCATGTGGAGTGCCTCAGGGATCGGTTTTGTCACCAATGATGTTTGTCCTGTACATGCTGCCCTGGAGAGCTCATTAGGAAATACAGTTTGGGTTTTCATTGCTATGCTGATGACATACAACTTTATCTTTATCTTTCCTTTGCAACTGGGACATCCAATGTGGTTGAAATGCTGAATAGATGCCTAGCTGAGATCAGTGACTGAATGGCCTCCAGGTGGTTGCGATGGAACCCACATAGAAGGAGACACTAATGGTGGAGTCAAACAGAAGGCGTGATAGGAGGGCCTCTGCCACAGATACTGGATTATTCCTGGGGTTTGTGCCATTGAAGCCCTCCTCTGAGGCGCACAATCTTGGCGTAACCCTTAACAGTGAATTGACATTTGAAGCTCAGGTGTCCGGACCAGCTTTTACCATCTCAGGAATATCACCAGGATCAAGCCCCTAGTTCCACCTATGGACCTCCCATTTTGGTGCATGCCTTTGTAGCGTCAAGGCTGGATTACTGTAATTCACTCCACTTCAGGTCTCATGAGGTGCCCTCCGCAGGCTGCAGCTAGTGTACATGCAGCTGCCAAATTGTTTACGGGCAGTCTAGATAATACAATCACCCCAGTGCCGCGTGAACTGCACTGGCTGCCGGTCAGGTGGAGGATCCTCTTTAAGCTGGGCTTGCTCACCTTTAAGGCCCTAAGTGGTCTGGGTCCTGGGTACTTGTCTGACCTTCTAACACCCGCTGTCTCGGCCCTCCCTCCTTTAACCTCTAGGGGCCTCCCTGCGATTCCCAGGACTAGGTTTAAGACCACTGGTGACAAAGCTTTTAGTCCGGTCTTCTTCAATGTCTTTGTAAGTGACATTGCAGAGGACTGGAAGGAAAAGTATGTCTCTTTGCAGATGGCACAAAGATCTGCAACAGAGTTGATGCACAAGGTGGGGTGAAAAGGATGAGAAGGGACTTGGCAAGGTTAGAGGAATAGTCAAATGTATGGCAGCTTAGATTTAATGCTAAGAAGTGCAAGGTAATGCAGATGGGAAACAAAACCCAGGGAAGAGTACACAATGGGGTGAGATACTAACAACAACAAAAATGGAAAGGGACCTGGGGTAGTCATATCAGATGACCTAAAGGTGGGCAAGCAATGTGAGAGGGCAGTAAGGAGGGCTGGGGGATACTGGGATGCATAGGGAGAGGCATCACCAGTAGAAAACAGGAAGTTGTTATCCTCTGTACAGACAGCTGGTGAGACCCCATCTGAGTACTGTGTGCAGTTCTGGAGACCCAATCTCCGCAAGGACATTGACAAGATGGAAGCTGTCCAGAGGAGGGCAACTAAAATGGTGCAGGGTCTGCACCAGAAGACATATGAGAGAGACTAAAGGAGCTTAATATGTATAGCCTCGAGGAAAGGAGGAGAGAGACATGGTAGAAACTTTCAAGTACCTCAGGGAATCAACAAAGTCCAAGAGGTAGCATCTTTCAAAAAAAGGTGTGCAAGAACAAGGGGCACAATTTGAAGATGGGGGCAGCTCAGCGGTATGTGAAGTATTTTTCACAGAGAGGGTTGTCGATGCATGGAACAGCCTTCCGGAGGAGGCTGTGGAGTCAAAAACAGTGGTTGAATTCAAGCATGCATGGGACAGCCATAAGGCAATTCTAGGGGTGAGGGTAGACAGAAGTAGGCCGCTGGTTAACTAGGATCTGCAGCTTATCCCATTAGGTAGGGAAATGGGCAGACTGGGTGGGCCAAGCAGTCCTTATCTGCCATCAATTTCTATGTTTCTATGTTAGTGTAGCGGCCCATCCTGTGGAAATTGCCCTCATCTATAAGGAGGCCCCTCAGTCGAGGTATTTAAGGCCTGCTTCAAGGCCCTCCTGTTTACCCAACCTTCCGGCCACTGTTTGGTAGTATTTATTTCGAGGACTGCCTCTTATACCGCATTTTAACTACTTAATTAAGCCATATAATATAATCAGTATTTTAGATATGTATATGTTTGTGGTTTTATTAGTTATTGTTTGTTGTCATGAGTGCCAGAACCTCTGGGACTGGGCGCTTTGAAAAATAAACTGCCTTGTCTTGCCATTCTGTGTCACAGGTGTGAAAACATGTTTTGGGCATGATGTAAAAATGACAGCTGTACTGTTCATAATGAGGTGTGGAAAAATGGTAATATTGAAAATCTGGGTAGAAAATATTAACAACTGGCGAAATTCTGGCGTGTGTAGAAGTGCGCAATACAAGTTAAATAGCAGTAATATTTGAATATTTTCACCAAATTTGAAACATGGACTTTTAGGACCTCCCTCATGAACAGTGACACAGTCACTGTGTTAATCAGTTCGAAAGTGATTCTGCACAGCAACTGCAAAATCACTTTCCGGGACTGAAAAATGAAATGACAGTGCCAGTGTTCACCAGGTGGGGTCCCAAGAACCCCATGTTGAAAATTTGGGGACAAAATTCTAAAAATGGCTGAGATACAGTATCAGCCTAGTTGAACCCCATTTACTCCCATTATATGGCTTACCTTGAAATCTTCAGTTTGCGGTCACCTTTAAAGAATACAGACTTGTCCTGCTCCACAGAAGATTGCTGCTCTGACCTCCTGAGGAAGTATGGGGTGAGGAAGTGCGGAAGAGTGGTGTTCAGTGGGAGGTGGGGATGGGAGAGAGGAACCGAGGAGACAATGATGGACCATTTCTTTTTTACGGAAAAAAAAGACTATGGGGTACCACTTTCTTTATTTTACAGGTAAAAAAAAAAATACATTTAGGCACACTGGAGTAGGTTCCCAGTGTTCCACATGTGTGGGGGGTGGCATGCTGACACAGGCTTGGGCACCTCAATGTCGGCAACAAAAAAAATGAAAATACATTTATGCACACTAGGGTGGGGTCACAGTCTATGTGACGGATGGGATCAAATGCACAAGGGACGAAGGGAAGAAAGGAGAACAGAGGCAATCTGGCTGCAGCCCCTAGACTCAAGGGTAGGAAACTGAGGTTTGGGGTGGTATACAGGCCACTCTCCCAGTCTGAGGAGCTTGACAGGGAATTAGCGGACAAATCAGAAAGGTATGTAGAAAGGGAAGGTGGTCACCGTGGGGATTTCAACTTGCTGGGGTTGACTGGAGCATTCCAGTCACTGCCAGTAGTAGGGGAACAAGTGCTCCTGGACGTGATCCAGAAGGGTCTCCTAACACAGTTGGTTAGTGTACCTACTAGGCTAAAGAACACTTTAGATCTGGTATTGTTGAATGATGAGGTAGTAAAGGAAATAAAGGTGGAGGACCCACTAGCCGACAGTGATCATCAAACAGTGTGGTTTAATATCACGATGTGCAGGAGCCAGAAAAATCAGTTACTTGGGTGGTAAATGTCAGGGGGTAGACTTTGAGGAGGATGCAGGAAGTACTGAAAGGGAAACTGAAGGGCATAAGGCAGGAGATGGACACGGAGCAGAAATGGGATATTATTAAACGGGAGATTACAGAGGCAACAGAAGCCTGCCAAGACACAAGTAAGAGAAGCAGAGCAAGAAAACCATGCTGGTTGAACAGCAAGGTTGTGGAGGTGGTGAGGCAAAACAAGTGTGCACACCAGAGGTATAGGAGGATGGGGAAGGAAGTGGACAGGGAGGAATATGCAAGATGGCCCAGCAAGGTGACCAGAAAAGTGAGAGAAGCCAATGCCCAGAGGAGCAGAGATCAGCACAGGGAATTAATGGGAAAGACTTTTTCAGATACATCAGGGAGAAAAGGAAGTGCAAGGAGACAATAGTGAGGATAAAAAGGGTGGGGAGTGAACAGAAAATGGGAAAAGCAGGCAGAAGCACTGAATGAATACTTTTGCTTAGTGTTCACGGAAGGAAAGGGGACCATTACCAGCATGGGCTGGGAGTCTGTGACAGGAGAGAGTAGGTGACAGATGGAACAATTGAGGCAAGTAGAGTCCTAGGGGACTGAGGGCACTGAAGGTAGACAAGGCACCAGGGCCAGATGGTATCCACCCAAGGTGCTGGCAGATCTGTACAGCACCTCACTGGAGTCAGAATGTGTGCCACTGGACTGGAGGATGGCACAAGTAGTACCATTACACAAGAGGGGCCAAGGATGAACTGGTAATAAACCATCCAGTACGCCTCAGCTCCAGTGTGTACAAATTCATGGAAATTATACTAAAGGAAAGACTGGTGTCATATCTAGAGGACACTGGCCTCCAGGATGCGAGGCAGCATGGGTTCATTTCAGGAAGTCTTGTCAAACCAACGTGATACAATATTATGACTGGGTGACAGGTGAGCTGGATAAGGGTCATGCGGTGTGGATGTTCTTACTTGGACCTCAGCAAGACCATCGATTTGGTGCCTCATGGGTGGCTTGGGGATGCTAACCTGTGTAGTGGTAGGGGCAAAAATGATAAACTGGATTACAAGCTGGCTGAGTGGGAGGCTGCAATGGGTGGTGGTGAGAGGAGCCTTCATCTCCAAGGCCGGTGACTAGTGGGGTACCACAGGGTTCTGTTCTGGGGCCACTATTATTTGGGCTCTTCATATCAGACATGACAGCATTGGGTGGTGAGCAAAGTAAGTCTGTTCACTGATGACACCAAAATTGGAGCAGTGGTGCATTGAGGGAGGGATGGAAGCAGCTGCAGGGGACCTAAGCGAAGTAGAGGTGGTCAGAGAGGTGGCAGCTGGGGTTCAGCAAAAGAAGTGCAAGGTTATGCACTTTGGGTGAATAATCCAAGGAGAGAATACTGGCTGGGGGAGGGGTAAGCTTGGGATCACTGAGGAAGAAGGACCTAGGGCTGTGATAACAGGGACTATGAACAACACTGCCTAGTGCAGGAGAGCAACTGCATAAGTGAACAAAATGCTGGGGTGCATAACGAGGGGATTTTGTCCAGGCAAACAGAGGTGATCTTGCCCTCTACAGGTCACTAGTAAGGCCGCACTTAGAATACTGTGTGCAGTTTTGGAGGCCATGCCTAAGTGTGATATCAGGCTACTGGAGGGTGCAGAGGAGGCAACAAAGACAATATCTGGAATGGATGTGACAGACTATGAGAGCAGACTGGGAGACCTGAATATGCACACTCTGGAGGACAGAAGGGACAGGGGACATGATCAAGACATTCAAGTATCTGAGGGAATCAATAAGGATGGGGCAGATGGAGTCTTTAAGCTAAGGGGAGGAACACCAGGGGCATGAGCTAAGAATAGGGGAAGAATGTAGGGAGGAAATAAGGAGACACTATTTCACAGAGAGGGTGGTAGCACAATGGAAAGCACTAACAGGGATGGTATCATGTAAATCTGTGAACAGCTTCAAAGGGCATAGGCCATGGAACAGGGAGAGTGAGGGTGGGGTGGTAGTGGGATGACAAAGGGGAGGGGTGGGGCAGCTGCAAACTAGGGGTGCTAGCTACACACTCGAGCAGACTTAGATAGGCCCAGATGGTCTGTTTCTGCTGGCACATTCGTAAGTTTGTATGTTCATAACTGGTGCAAAGTACAAGCAATGGGCTATCTTATAAATGCTTGTAGGTGAGTGACCGATCCTCTGCCCTTAATTGTTTGATCACATTGGTCATGCAATCTGTATCATAATTCTTTTTCATTTATTGAACTCTATTACAAGTTCCAATTGTGTTACATGACTCAGTAGTTATATTAGTCTATCCCTGTTAATCCAACATTTAAATTTGACCAGTAACCTCACCACTGTTAAGTGTTAAATGGCTCAAGTAATCCTAGTAGTTGCCAATAATAACAGTGCAGCGGGGTCAGAGGACAGTAACAGACACTTTCTCCCTCCACCATAGGCAACAATGAGGATTTTTTTTTTTTTTTTTTTTTTTTTTACAGACCAACTTTTTCTTTGTTTTATTGCATTGCAGGCTCGAGGAAACAGTTGTGGGCTCGGTGAAACAGCTCCCCAAAGCAGACGCAGTAGTGGACAGCAGAAGGAATTTTTCTTGTTTTGCAGGTTCGGGAAACAGCTTCTAAACAAGACACAGTGCCTGTCAGCAGCCAGATTGGGTTTTCTACTTTCAGTAAAGGTTGGACACATAAGGGATTATACAATGGAGATTCCAGTCAGGCAATCACTGGTGCATTAAAACTAGAGATCAAAGGACCAAGCCACGTCACTATTGCTTTGCTCTGTCCTTTGAAATCTTACCCACTCTGCCCAAAACAGAAAGTGTGTCATCAGCAACCTGCCTACTAATTGCATGCCACAGACCTGCCCATTGAGCAGAACTCTGGATTGGATGCCCCCCTCGACACTCCTCTATAGCAACTCGCATATCAGCATGTTCATCTGCACCCGCTGCACACGAGCTTAACAAAGAAGGAAGTGCATTCTGGAAGTTTATATATTTATTTAACATTTGCAAGGATTAGGAGATATTAGTAGAGCCAGCCACCTAGCTTCCATGTGGACCCTGCAGTGGCAGCAGATTTAATTTGCATGGTTTAATGCCGATACTTCTCAATAGTTAGTGTAACATTACACAGTACTGCTGAATGTGTAAATATTAAGTTAACTAACTTTCAGTTTTGATTGCAACAATTTGTAAATACATTCTATGTGGAATTAGACTTTTAACACCTTGGGTAAAGCAGGAGCATGAAGTGCGAACATGTCATATAGTAAGACTTTAAAGTAACTGAGATTTAAAGTACAGTATTCTTTTTTTTTTTTTTAAAGGAAAGATTTATTTATTTTCCAAAATTAGTGAGACGTACAAACACATAAACCCGAATTCTGGTGCACACTCCAAAAACTGAATGTGCAAACTATATACAACCCCTATTTACAAAGCCACTGGATACCCACCCAAAAACTTTGCCCACAGTTAAGCAATGACTCAGAGGAGCTAGCTAAATAGCAATTGCTGGTACATAATACACTACTTACCCTCAAAATCTCACTACACTAAATACCCACCTCATTTTCAAAAAACAAAGAAAAAAAAGAACACCAAGCATCTCAGTTTAAAGTCAATCCTGCTTAATCCTTCGGGTATCCAGAGCACCCCCTGTGAGAGAGAGAGTCCCAAACCAAGGATTAACCATCCCCAAATATCATTCTCGCTGAATCTGCGTTTCATTCCAGTTAAATAAAACCCTACTCAATCCACTTAATAATACCTCCAATCTATAGGGAACCGATTAGTAGAAACAAAGTCCCAATAAGCAGTGTGACAACCCCTTAATGCCACATCCCCTCCACCAAATGTGGCGCAGCTTCCTAGCACATACAGGCCTCTATTCAGAGGCTCAAATCAGGCTATAGGTAAGCGGACTCTAAACTAGCCCATCTTTTAACATACACCTCCTGTCTACCTTCAGACATAAGATGGTTTTTGATCCTAGCCAGCGACCTCAGTAAATCCTTCACCCAATGCTCATATAAATATATCTGGCCATCCTTCCAATGGCTTAAAATAACGCTTTAACTAATGATCCCATTAAAGCTAAATGAACCTTGGGGCGGTACCTCAACAAGGGAGTAGTCCCCTAATACACAAATCTCAGGTGTAACATAGTCATAATATCCCAGGTTGGGGTCAAGTCCCTGTCTAATCTCGTCCCATAACATATGAATTTTTCACAGCTCCATAAGATATGTAGCAGTCCCCTTACTTTTCACATCTGAAACAAAGATCAGTCGGCCTCAGACCCTCAAGCAAGTTTAACAGGTGTATAAAAGGAATTATGAACTACCAAGGTCTGTGTGATTCTATACTTGGGGATGACCAAATATTTAGTAGCTTTCCAAATAGAACTCCAGTTAAGCCTAGGAGTCAATGTTTTATCCCAAGAAGCAATAGAAATTAAATCACTATTACTACGGAGTTCAAGAGTAGCTTATATACCCGTGAGAGCAATCCAGTTCTATTAACAGCCCCTTGCAGGCACTCCTGCACGAAAGAAAGCTATCTGTAGATCCCCTTTCCCCTCGAACCCCCACAATCATTTGCTTGAGCTGTAACCTTTGAAAAAAGGGCAGAGCCTCACACTGTGGTGGCAACTAAACTTTCCTATTCTGCTGCATATCTCTCAAAGCAAGACCTTCCAAATAACTGACCCACCTCTGGCCAAGCACCTGGCCTCCAATAGTCAAACTGGGGTTCCTTAGAATAGGCTGATCCCGAGATTTGACCTGAGAGCTTCTTTGCCAGGGTAAGGAATGCCCACCAGGCTTCCAGAGACTTCCTAATAGGGTTCCCCTTCCTCGGTCTTACATTGCACCGCTTTTAGGCCCAGCATATAGTAGTGATTCAGGCGAATAATTTATATCCTCAACCACTTCCTTTCAAGTTGTAACCAAACCGTTGGTATTCTCCCTCCAGGTCCCTTGCCCATTGCGCTATCAGACCCAACTGGCCTGCTACATAGTAAGCCTGAAGATCAGGCAATTTGATTCCACCCTCTTGAAGGACCTACACAGGACTCTATATTTAATCCTAGTGGGTTTATTACCCCATAGAAAACCCAACACCAATTTCCTAATAACCTTAAACCACTTTGCGGGATGACATAATGAGCCAAGTAGATCGGGTACAACAACCTCGCAGAATGTTCATCTTAATAATACCTAATCTTGCTGCAAAGTTCAGAGGCAGCTTGCTCCACTTACGACATCCCCTGAGATCTCCGAAATAATTCCCCATATTAGTATCTGCACCCATTGTCTGATCTGCAGTGATCCAAATACCCAGGTATTTTAACTTATCCTTATTCCACTGAACCCCATGGATGCAAAATCTGCCCTAAATACCGTGAGTCAAGGGCAGAATTTGTGTTTTAGAGGTTTAGTTTATAGTTAGATACCCTAACGTACTGTTCTATAAGTTCCCTAACAGAACTAAAAGAAGAAACTGGATCTTGAAGGTGGAGCAAAATGTCATCTGCAAAACAGAAAACTTAAGCTCCATGTTGCCAATCCCAATTCCCTGGACCCTGACCTCCCTGCTGATCGACCTTAATAGGGCTCTAAATAGATGTTGAACAAAATCGGTGATAAAGGGCACCCTTGCAGTACCATTTTTTAACTGAAATTCTCTTGAAAGATAGCCATTACATAATATTCTAGCGTGTGCTGCATACAAGTTCTTGATGCCCTAATCAAACCTCTGGGAACCCCATTTCTCCATTGTTCTGAACAAAAAATGGAGACTCGGTCAAAAGCTTTTTCAGCATCTAGGAGATCAGGCCAAGGGAATCCCACAGCCTGAGGCAAAATTTATAATATGGTGTAGTTTCCTAAGTGCATCTAATGCCTAAACCTGCATAAAACCAACCTGTTCCTGGCTGATTAAATTTGGAGCTACCTTAATTATCCTGCTGGCCAGTATCTTTGTAAGTATCTTGATATCGTGATTTATCAACGATATAGGCCTATAGCTTCCCATGGCATCCTCGCTTATCAGGTTTAGGTATTAATGTAACATATGCTTGGTATATGGGATGATGGTTAATACCTCCATAATAGTATGAAAAATTCCTTTAAAATTGGGAGAATAGACTGGATATGAGTTTGATAAAATTTCGCGTTAAACTGTCGGGCCCCGGAGATTTCCCTGAAGGGAGAGACGGACCACCTCTATAATCTCAGAGGAAGTTATTGGGGCCTCCAGGTTCTTAGCCAGGGTGGGGTCCAAAGTTGGAAGTTGAATACGTTCTAGATACTCTCTTATCTCCCTGTCCCCGAGGGATTCCTGATATACTTCCTCAAAGAAAGAAGCAAAGCCTCCGCTATATCCTGGGATCCGTCTTTAATCTCCCTCATGAAAATCGACTGATAGTCCTGGAAGCTTCCCATTCTTTAATCCTCACCGCTAAAGGCGCCTGGCACATCCCCTGAAGGAGGTATTTAGCCTTAATCTTATTTAGCCAAAATTCAGTCTTACCATACAGAATCTCCGAGAGATCCCTCCTTAAACTTTTAAGCTCCATATCTATTTCTTCTGAGGTCCCTTCTTGTTGTGATAGAGAACTAATAGCAGCCTCAAAAATTCCTCTTCGCCTTTCTAATCCTCTCACTTTGTCAGCAAACGCTTTTAGCAGCCATAGAACACAGGAATTTACATGTGGGCCAAGCTAATTTCTTATTTGTCAGTGTGGGTATTTGTACCTAATGATTTCCTGCAGAGCTCCCTCAAGCTCTTCCCTTTCCCTTCTGATGTTAATAGCCAATCTTGCAGCCTCCACCTGAAAGGCCTTGTAGAAGCAACTTTGGTTCCCATTGAACCGAATCAAGGAATGATCGGAGAGAGTTCTACCTTCAGTCGAGAAGGCTCTGATCCCCTAGCGCCTCCTGTTGACCAAAAAATCTATCCTAGTGTGAACCCTATGAGGCACTGAATAAAATGTCATCTTAGAACTCCCATCCCCAAACAAATTAGCTGGGTCACACAAGCCTGCCACTTCTAGAAACCTGGTCAGCGCTGCCTGGGCTCTAGATCCAGGGCCCTTACCAGGAGGTCTCCTGTCTCTCTTGTCGAAAACAGAGATTCCAATCACCTGCTAATATCAGTGACAATGATGGGAACATTGCAATATTTTCTTCTACAGAGGCAAAAATTCAGGGTCCGTGGAGTTGGCCCATAAATAGACGCCACCACAACCTCCTTCCCATGTAGGTTACCCTTACAAAACTCCCTGCCATCCTGCCGGTTACCACCTGATTAACCTCAAGGGGACGCGACCTATTTATTAAATTGGCCCCTCGATCTCTCTCTCGACCCTCCCATAAACCTGGCCTACCCAGCGCTTTTTAAACACTCCACCTCGTCCGACAATAAATGTGTCTCTTGTAGAGCTGCAATGTGAGATCCTTGCCGCTCAATGTACCTCAGGATTGTCAATCTTTTATTCGGTCCCTTAGACCTTTGACATTCCAGGAAATAATGTTATATATTGCCATGTAACTAGTGCACTACTAGATAACCAAACCTGACGAGACTAGCCATGATCCCTCCACAGCTTCCCTGGTTGGGACTCTCTCTCACCTCTCCCACCCTCCCCCACCCCCGGTCCCAAGACCGACCCACCATAACTCAATGAGTCGTGGATGAACCACTTTCCTCTTCCCCCAGAGCCCCACTTAATTTATAAGAACCCGCTTATGTGGCCCCAAGCTCCTGACAGAACCCAAGAATCTGAGCAGTAGCCTTTAATAAAAGTTGCCCCGAGAAATTCCATTACTCCAAAGAGGGCTAAAACATAAAAAAAAAAAAAAAATACTAGCAATAGACAACAAGTCCAATTTCCATTCAGGTTGAATAGTCGAACAATCTCAGGCAGTGCTTCCAGCAGCAGTCCATAGCTCTCCTCGGAGCTCCACCCATAATAATTTCTGAGCCCACTACTTTCTTTGTTACATCCCTTTCCCCAGTGAGTCTATTTAGTCAAACCCTAAGGTAAACCCGGCCCTTTACAACCCAAAACAGCTCCCTTATAACCCACATATTACCCTGAGACAGCCCTGAATCCTCTTGACCTCTCAGCCTCCCCACCCAACCACCCACCCCTTCCCACCACAGGGCCCTGTAGAGACAACCCCAGTTTTTATTTAAATGCGTCCTTTTCTGGCCGAGGCCCTACTTAATCCAACCCAGCACTTAAATGGCCAAAGAGCTTCCTCCCAATAAGTCCGAATGAGACCTGCCTCACACAGAGGACATCCTCAGGTTGAGCCTTTGAAGAGATCCGAAGATCACACAGAGTCCATCCCATGCGCTCTTTTTCTGTTAAGAATTTCTTTTCCGAAGAGAGTTTCACCATTAACGTGGCCGGATACAGAAGCCGAAATTTTATACCAGCCAGATAGAGCTTCTTCTTGATATCTCCATATTCTTTTGCTCTCTCTCTGACCCTGGAACCAGATCCTGGAAGAACCAAACTGAGGCTCCATTCCACTGCAATGGCTTCTTTTGCTTAAACATCTGGAGTACATATGACTTCTCCTTATAATTTAGGAACCTCATAATTATCCTCTCGGTCTAGCCCCTGGTGGCGGGGCCTCCCTCAATGCACGATGAGCCTGCTCCAGACTGTACCCTTCCCAAATGGTGAAGGGCCAAACATTTTCAAAAGCAGCTCTTGTACAAAAGCAACACAATCTGGACCTTCTGATCTCTCTGGTAGCCCGCTAATATTAAATTATTTCTACGATTTCTTGCTTCTTGGTCTTCCAGCCTTTCCTCTAGTTTTTTAACCTTTCTCCAAGCACCACTATCTCCTGGTCTAAAGTGGTGACTTTTCTTCTTTAGAAGCAATCTTGGCCTCTATGTTGTTCATATCCTTTGGGGCCAGTGAGAAGCGCCGGGTTTCACTCGCAAAGTCGACTACCAAACCTGCAGCAGGGACTTAATTTCTTTGATGTCCTCAGTATTGACTCCCAAACCTCCTTCTGTAGTGAGCACTTCACCCTGCTCTAGATCGGCGGGGAGTGGGGCTTCAGCCTCTTAGATGCTGGGCGCGCCCCATCAGTGGAGCTACTGATCTCGGTTCCACTAATCACCGAGGTCAGCTTGGCCTACCTGACTACCTCGCAGGCTTGCTAATGTATTTCCTCCCGCTCTGCAAACTGAAATTTGCACCACCCCACAGACCACTCGGTGCTTCCAGACAAACACTAAATCAAAGACCATCACAAACGCCACCAAAATCGGGTACTTTAAGCTTAATATAGACGCTGGGGCTCGGAGGAGCGAGAGGCTACCCTTGTCGCTCATCACGTGACTCTAAAGTACAGTATTCTAAGAAAATCAGGAGTTTGTTCCACCTCTTTTGTCCTGCATAGCAAAATTATTTTTTCTCCTGTTTGGTGCTTAAGGCAGAATACAGCAAACAATTCTTTAACTTGAGATTTAGTAATAACCACTTTGCTTGCAGGAGAAAAATTCAGTCAGATTCAGTATTTAGGGCCTCCCTGTTAACAGATGTGTGCAAGAAAGTGTACCACTGAAAATGTCTTAGAAACATAGACTTTGACTGCAGATAAGGACCGCTTGCTCACCATTTCTCTCTACCTATTGGATAAGGGGTAGATTCTACTTAACCAACAGCCTATTTCCTCCACTTCCGACTTTTCTGTACATGTCGATGTCATCCACAAAAGCTGTCTCCGAAACTGGGTGCTCTATCACAACCGCGGAAAGCATCCCGCTGCCAGCATGCTGCGAACTAGTACAGAAAATTATCCTCCCAATATTTGACTACGGGATGTAGTCTACAGTGCTCACTCCTAAGTCTACCTTAGCCAGACTGGATCCCCTTTTATTCTTCTGCTCTTTTGCCCTGGATTGCCCACCTCCACCCACCACTGCAGCTCTAACGGACACTTAATCTTCCGTCAGCTCCATGACCACCATCAGTTCCACTGTGTCAAGCTAACTGCCTAGTACTGATCCCAGTCCTGACCTCAGATCTCGCCTGCACTAGCTGCACCTATACCCTCTGACTACTCCATCAGAAATTCAGATACTCGCTTCTGGCCATACCATTCATGTCCTCCTTGGCTGGTCAAGTAGCTTTCCGACATTGCATGCCCAAATTATGGAACTTGCTCCTGCAGCCATGCGGCTCACACCTCCACCCCAGCAGCTAAGCTTCCTCATAAATGCTCACTTCTCCTCATCCTGCTTTTGCGGCTACACAGCTGTTCGCCTAACACCCTGGCCAGTTACACTACCCTGACCTGGCACTCGATCTAACTTTTGTCGCTACGTACTCACATTGCTGCCATATCTAAAACGGTTATTCATACTTACTCTGCCATTGTACAAAATACCTCCAACTGTATGTTCTTTGTTGCATTACTGTATGCAGATATATATGTGTACCACTGTTTCTTGTTTTGCTATTGTATGCAGTATATATGTGTACCACTGTTGTTCCTTTGTTGCACTATTGTACGCAGTATTTATGTGTACCACTGTTGTTCCTTGTTGCATTATTGTATGCAGTATCTATGGATACCTCACTATTACTCTGCATGATCATTGCTCTATTGTACGCTTTATCCATTTATACTTGTTTATTTTCCTCCTCTGTCCCCTCCCCAGGACGCACTCGGAATCGAGCAGTACTCTGCCCAGTGTGCCCTCCTGGTAAAACTTTTAAATAAATAATTGCCTAATGTCTGTCCCATGCATTCTTGAATACCCAAACTGTTTTTGACCCCACTACCTTCTCAGGAAGGCGGTTCCAAAGTCCACCACCCTCTTCTCTCTGTCAGGGATGCAATTCTTCTGTCTCTGCACAAGTCTCAAAGATGAACCTCACAACCCAGTAATCCAAGAATGTTATCATATTCTACATTCCATTTATTCACCATACAAGTTTGACTAGTAACTTTATAATTTTTAGTCAGCACAGTAGATTATTAGTTAACCAAGCTGTTCAACTGAGTAATTTCAAATTTCAGCTATGAAACACTGTCACAATAGAAAAGGCTTAGTTCCTCATTTAGTGAGGGAGTTGTGGTTCCCATGACACCACTGGCTAGGAGTTTAGGATTAGAGGAGCTCAGATGAAATACAACAGTTCCTAAAGCTAAGAAGAAATTACAAACTAGTTTCAAGAACGGCTGTAGAATGTCTGAACTGATATCAGTAACACATGAAGCTGCAGTTACAGCTCCAGCTGCTGTCGAGAGCAAGGTTACATCTGAGGTGTCACAGGATGCTTACAACATGTGACAGGCTGCCTCATGCCCAAAGTAGCTATGCCTAGGCCAGCTCATGCTCTGTCCCTCTAGGGCATCACAGACAGCACAGTATGCATCGGAGACAACAAGTGTCATTGGTAAGCAGCTGTGTGAGCCTACTGCAACACTATGGTCAGAGTTGACTTGGCCAAGGTAAATATCTTCCTCCACAGATCCTCCATCTGCATAAAGTCTGGTAATGTGGGAGTCACAGATATGGTTCTGTTCATCGCTGGCATCAGAAGAGATGTCAGCCCCACACTGGGGTGACTGACACCACCAGGAGACCCAACCAGAGGCAGGAACTGAGTCAGGAGGACCCTCAGAGCAAGGGAGTGGTGATGGAACACCTCTAGACTGCCATGAAAGTCTCTCCCACTGTGGTTTTCCAGGAAGGATCACAACAGTGTCCTGCCTGGGCAACGTCAAGAAATCCAGTGGCAAGGCATTAGAGTTTAAAACAACTAGGCAGGACCATTCCAGTACATCCGCATCTCCCCACGATCACTGAAAGGGAGCATCTTCAGTGGCAGAGGGAGTCATAGATGGAAGATTTGGTATCCTCTGAAGAGGATGTCAAGGAGAGAAGACCAGAAAACTACAAGACGATGGTGCTGGTGAGTCACTGGAAACAGCACCAGGATAGTCTCGATGAACCAGTGCTGAAGAATCCACAGCCACTAGTGGAACTGTTGCTTAACAACTGGCCTGGAGGACTGAGGACTCCAGCCACCCTGTCAAAAGGAGACTGTGGCACTTCAAGCGGCAGCCTAAAGGGAAGTTCATGACTTGGGAATCCACTGAATCTGTGCCCAGTCTAAGACTATGTGTTGTATTTGGGTTCTCTCCTGAGAGGAGCAAGTAACACTTTCAGACCCAGCAGCTTCAACACCAGTAATGACTAGTCAAAGGCAGTCCTAAGCTCTGCTTATTCTGAATGCACTTATAAATTGTGTCCTGAACCTCAATTCAGACATTTCTTACTGCATCGTAAATGTATTACATATACTATACTAGCCGGTTTTATGTATTCTAGGTCTTTACTGGCCCACTTTTTGGTAACTACTACATGTAATCTAGAGTCTAAACTAGCCCACATTACTTTGTAACTGTTTGCTTATCCAGATTATATTTGACTGTCTTCTCATGAATACTGTTACTCTATAACTTTGCCTCCTTGTATCCTTCCCCAGGGCGTGCCGTGAGGCGAGCAACTTGTTGTTCAGTGTGCCTTTCTGGTGAACCTTTTCAATAAAAAAAAATAAATAAAGGGGAACCCTTGCTGGATGATGACTGGCAAGCCACTGCATGACCCTGCTGGGAACACCCTAGATACAGACTTCATGCTGATGTCAATAATAGGATACATGACACTGCTACTGGCCTCTATGCAAACACTGTCAGCAGTGGCAGTGATGAGGCCCTGACAGCACTGATGCCCTGACTAACAGTGACACCGCACCAGCACTGCACCGAGGCCCTTGCTAACGGTGGCTGACAGCAGCACTCCTTGAAACTGCAGGTTGCACTGATGCCAGAATCAACACAAGCACTTGGGCATCACTGTCCTTGACTCAGCTGTTAGCAGATGAAGGATGGTGCTGAACCTAGCAACAGGGTAGTCCAGTACCAGTGGCTACTAGACCATGATAAATAATCCTGGGACCACCCAAAAGAGGTCACAGATCTGCCTAATACTACCACCTGAGACTCTGTCATGGCCTTAGCATGGTGCAGCTCCGAACCTTGACAATCGCCAAAGAGCCTTAAGGGGACCAGGAGAATGGGCCAGCAATATACCATGAGACTGTCTGTGCCAAGGCCTGCACCTGAAGTCTAGGTCAGGTTATACCATCTTCAGAGCAAAAAAATGCAAACATCAGAAAATCAAAGTTGGCACAGGTGGTGCTGGCCTCTATATCATGGGTGGGTCTGAGGTAGGAGAAGCAGTGCATGTGCTGGTTGGTGTGGGCAATGTTTTCCCACACAAAAATGCCAGAAATGTCACCCCATGGGATCAGAAGGTTTATGCCCTTGAAGCAGACATATTTATTTGAAAAAAAAATAAAAGGTTTAAATAGAGCGAACTGAGCGTGTTTGGCTCCACAGTGCAAACGCGATGGAAGGAAAAAATGAAATATGGCAATTAGGATGTTGAGGATGGTTACTGGCTCCAGCAAATGGCATTGCACATGTGCCAGTGTCTACAGAGTTGTTGACGCCTGACTTCTCTGTTTAGAAGATTAATTCGAAGATATACAGTGACCTGAATAAAGTAAAACTTACAGTTCCCTTTATCACCCAACTAATATCAAACAGCAAATGAAGAAAACACATTTTCTGCATACTGTGACACAAACACACACTGCATGAAAGCAATAGAAACCAGATTCAAATTTTGTTAAATATGTTTATTACTATAAATAAGACCTACTAGTAAACACTGCACTTTCACAGATCACAATAAATGTGAATAGATACAGAAAGCAAAGAATATTATATCATTCAGAAAAGAACCAGCTTCCAAAACAGCAGTGCTTTTGTAATTCAAACTGCTACATATCCACCAGCTTACTTGACTGAAAACACAAGAAATACTCTAACAGCCATCACCGCTCTTCCTGTAAATTGTCTCTGAGGTATTCCATCTCAGAGTGTACTCAATGCCAGCTATCATATTACTAACACTTTCATCATACATCATACTACAGGAGAGCGATAGATACAAAGGGGTGTTGAGCGGCTTGGGGTAACCTGGGTCTGAATAACCAACAAGTGTTTGGAGGACAGTTTGTCTGGGTCAGAACAGACTGGATGACAGTTTTCTGTCCTTAGCTTCTATGTTTCTAGGAGTAAAGCATCCTGTCAAGGAAAGGCAAATTTTATTTAAAAGACACCCAATCCCAGAGGCTCTGGGTGCCGTACATAAAACCAACACAAGGCAATATTAATAAATAAAATAATCACAAATTTCAATACTGATACATGAGATTAAATAAATAAAGTCTCCTTTTCCACACTTAACCCTCCCCATCAGCATAACCATCCTGACACATGGTATGTTCCTCCTGCCATTCTCTGGGCAGTAATTCCTGTCACCACCTGAGCAGCAATTAATTTATTTGTTTGTTTCTGATTACCAGGTAGGTGTGTTAAACATAGAATATGCCTATTTTCAGCATTGATCCATGAGAGTATTTATTTATTTAGTTTGTGTTTACCGGTAGGTGCACTAGCCATAACCATGACTATTTTCAGGCATGACCCAGGAGGATACAGTACAATACAACAACAAAACATGACAATTTACAGAAATATATTTGGGGATAAACAATATCAACAGTAAAACAAAGTAGGTCTGGAGAGATAGGTAAATACATCAAACATTTCAGCAGTACATCATAACAATATTTTTACATTAATTGATAAACAATAGAGAGGCAGGAAGGAAAAGCAATGCTGAAAGGTGGTTATACAGTATACAGCGAAGAGATTGAGAAAAGGATTAAAAAAGAGATAGAAATGAGACTGAGTGTAAGTGCAGGACAGTGTGGGTGTTGAGGAGGGGGCTAAGGGGTTTGAAACAGGAGCAATTGTTTGTTGAGATTAAATACTTGTGAAGCTCAGACTTAAAAGGCATTGTGAGAGGAGCAAGGCACAGCTAGGGGGATGGAGTTCCAGTACTGGGAGCTAGACGGCAAAGGCACTTGCTCCTTGGAAGAACTGTGCCTAGGGATACAGACAAGGACTTGTCCACAGAGTGCAACCCATAGTGAGAGGGCTGTCTGAGAAAGTACTCAGCAAGAGACATAGGAGTTTGTGAACCGATGATCCTATTTGTGATAGAGTCAAGAGACTAGAGCCTAGCCTCTTTTGGAGGCAGCCAACTCAGGTCTGAGTAGGAGACAGTGGTGTTTAAGTCCGTGGTCAGAGGAAGCATAGCGACAGATGCTATTGTAGATGATGTCCCACTTGTGTAGACTAGACTTTGGTGCAGCAGAATAGGTGGCGGCGCCATAGGTAAGAATACCTTGAGCTATTGCTAGCCTGGTTGAAGGGTTAGTACATAGCGAAAGCGATAGGCAATGCCCAGCTTATGCTCACAGACTTGCATGCAGTTTGTATATGGAGAGCAAAGCTTAGTGATTGGTCAAGGGTAACACAAAGCTATTTAAAACAGGTAACAGATCCAATAGTGGAGCCATCCAGGTTGAGACTTTGAAGTTACTTTGGGGTTGCTTGATTTTCGAGTTAGTACCAAAAGCATAACCTTGGTCTTGGACTCATTTAAAACCAGCTTGTGGTTTGCCAACCATGACTACGTATTTGAAAGTCAGCCGAGAGACGCTTGATTTATGTCTCTTATGTTTTGGCACTGGTGTAAAGGACGATATCATCAGCATACAGAAGGAAGGACGCCTCAGATAGGGTAGATGTGATGCCATTTATAAAATGGAGAAAAGGAGTGGGCCGAGGATGGACCCTTGGGGCACTCCAATATTTAGTCCTGTCTTGCATGAGACGGCGAGTTGTATTTGACCATTGAGTCCTGTTTGATAAGCAGCTATCAAACCAATTTACAATATTAGGTGCAAAGCTCAGTGAATGCAGGGTAGAGAGGAGGATAGGTGGTCAACCAAGTTGAAGGCCTTTGTCATGCTGATGAAAACTGCCCTGTGAGGAGGCCAACATCCATGGCAGATAGAGGTGTCGGATGTAAATTTGAGGAGAGCAGTAGTTGTGCTGTGACCCTACGGAATCCATGCTGCGCAGCAGTTAGGTGGTCAGATTTCTGAAGGAATTCAATAGTTTGAGGTTTACAAGCTTTGAGGATTTTACTGAGGACAGGCAGGATGGCAATGGGCCTGTAGTTTGGTCTTTGGGATCACCTTTTAAGAACTGGGGTGACTCTTGCTGACTTCCAGATATCAGGTATGGCATTGGCTAAGGAGAGAGTGAAGATCTTAGTTAGGGGAGCAGCTATAAAAGGGCAGCCAGTTTTAACAGCTTAGGTTCCAGGGTATCCAAGCCAGTAGCCTTGTCCCTGAGACTTTCTTTAGGAGGATAAAGACTTCTTTACAAGTAATTGATCTGAAATAGAAAAGGGGACTGACCTAGCAGGAGGAATATTAGGAAATGTGCAGTACTGGGAAGAACGAGATAAACGCTGTACTGGTCAGAGAATTTGTGACTAAAAAAGTTTGCAATGGTCTCAGGGTCATTATAATTTACACCCTCAAGAATTCTGTTACTAAGTGACAAGGGTTGGTGTAGAACAGGAATGACTTGACATGGGACCAGAATTTCCTGTAGTCACCATAAAAATTTGTAAGCAATTCCTTGCAGTATGAGATTTTGCATGTTTGATGTCTTTTACAAGCATTCCTCTGAGCTCTGTAGAGGTTATAGTCACTTAGTAGGCGGATGTTTGAACTGGTGCCAACTGTTGTCTCTCCTTCTTAATTTAGCAAGAAGATTGGCCTTTAGCCACCAGGTTATCCTCTGTTTGACCACTCATGTTACCAGGCGACAATGATGGTCCTGAATGGCTAGAAAGTTGGTTAGGAAGTTGTTTAGGGCAGATTGAACATCAGTAGCCTCAAACAAGTCAGCCCAATCGATGGGAGACATCCCGTAGAAAGGACAAGGGTGCAAGGCTTGTATAATTATGGGAGGTGATGAGAAGAGGCATTGACGGAGGTGGGACAGCTTTGCCCAAGATGCAGAAAGTAGGGGAGTGGTCAGTAATAGCATCAGCTACAGTGCCACAGTTGAGAATGTTTTCAGAATGATGTGTCATAATCCTGTCCAGCAGGGTGCTACTGTTCGAGTGTGGGCTATTATGGTAGGCTCAGTGATCAGCTGGTGGAGGTTGAAGCTTTGAATCTTTGAGAGTGACACAGCATGAGTATTTCCAAGCCAGTTTATATTTAGGTCCCCAAGTATAAGCACCTCATTTCTTCCAGCAAATAAAGATGTTTGATCGATCAGTTCATCCAGTCCCTTCATACCATTTGCGGTGAGTTATACACACTGATGATATGCAATTTCTTTGCTCCCAGTGAAGATGTAATGTTTGTGCCTCACATTGGACTTGGTATGAGGAGCATGTAGCAGTCAGGTTGAGGTGATTTTGAAATAAATAGCAGTGCCGCCACCTTTTATTCATACTTCTGTCATTCCAGAGTAGATTATCGAAGGTATTTGGAAATGAGAATACTGGACGGAGGGTTTGAGCCAAGTTTCAGTTAAGCAGAGTATTGTGAGGGCAGCCCAGGTTTCCAGCTCAGCAAACTTATGTTCAAGGCTCCTGATGTTATGGTGAGCTATTCGAGACCTCTAGTGCTGGGCACTGAGTTTATAGGGCTAGGTTCAATTGCACATCCCCAAGAGCAGTATAGCCAAAATGAGATACCACCATAATTTCGATGCAGGAAAGAGGAGATGGTTAGTTGCGCAGGGAGTATCTTGTTAGTTTACAACAGGCTACAAAATTGCAGATCCTGTTTAGCAGAAGGGAGTGGATTCACATCGAAATGGAGGCAACATGAGGAGGTTTGAGAAACCAAAGTCATGTGTGAATGTTTGGATAGAAGGTTTGTAGGGGTACTGCAACCAAGGACAGGTGTAGAAATAGCAAGGTGTCTGTGAGGAGGAATACTAGCACATGCTTATCCATTTCAAGCTCCAGTCCTTATACTGGCCAACGTTTCCTATTTTTTTTTTTTTTTTAGTCTTTGTTAACAGGGTAAGGCTCACTAGGAACAAGTGCCTGTTTTCAGGGCGACCTGGGAGCACTGGGCGGTTAAGTGACTTGCTCAGTGTGACACAGTATGCAAGTGGAGGTTGTGAGAATCAAACTGAGGTCTGGTCTGCTGGATGTATCAAGCTTGTTCACACCTCTTTCCACTAACCTCCAGGCTATACTGCCAGCCCAACGTACAGTGGGTGGAGATTCTGAGAAATAAAGGATGAGGGAGCAAAAGGCTGCAACTAGATTAGCAGCCCCAGGACCCCTAGTGGTTGGTTCTTATAAGTGTCCAATGGGAGATCAGACACTTAGTCTCCTGGTCCTATAAAAACAGAGCCCACCCAGATAGGGTGAGGTGGGGGAGGTGGGAAGCTGGCATGAAGCATTGGCAGGAACACAGCTGTGTCGGCGGTCCTTAGGGAGCGCAGGTGGCTGACTGTTTCATGGCAACCACAACTCAGGAGTCGGTGAAGTCCTCCGTGGAGGAGGGGTACCTGACCGAGTCTCCCACTACAAAATACAAAGAAAGTGCTGTTATTTTGCCCTCTAAATCGAGGGGCATGGATCAACAGCTTTTGTGTCTAAATCGGTGGGCATAGGTCAGTACACATCAAGTACAGTCAATACAGAGGAGTAAGAGAAGTACATTAAATACAATACACATGATCAAGTGGCAGAGAAACAACTAAATATCACAGTAAGTATCATACAACAGTAATGTGCTAAAGTCTTAGACAGAAGTAGGATAGAGAAATCAGGGTGGGCAGACACCCGAGATACAGTGATCATCGTATGGTGTGGTTCAGCATGAGTACAGTGACAGAGTCAAGCTACACAAGGCAAGGGTCCTGGATTTCAGGAGGGGACTTTATTAAGATGGGGACATGTCTCGAGGCATGCCCTGGCAGGAGCGATAAATGGGGTGCCAAGGGAGGAGCAGTGGGCCCATCTGAAAGGAGCAATAGTGGAGGTGACAAACCTTTGCATTTGGCAAGTAAACAAGGGCAAGAGAAAATTCTTATGGTTCTCAAAGGAAGTGGCTGGGTGGTAAGGGCAAAAAGAGCTTTGGAAATACAGGAAACACAGTGGGAAGAGGACAGGTAGCATACCTGGATAAACAGAGGGAGGCAGGAAAAGCAGTCAGGAGAGCAAAGGCACAAACAGAGGAAAAAATAGCACAGGCAGCGAGAAAAGGGGACACAAATTTTATAGGTACATTAGAGAAAGTATAAAAAACAGAGGTTGGACAGTAAGACTAAAGGAGCTTAATATGTATACCCTTGAGGAAAGAAGGAGAGGGGGACATAATAGAAACTTTAAGTGCCTCAGTGGAATCAACAAAGTCCAAGAGGGTAATCTTTCAGAAAAGATGTGTAAAAACAAGGGACACAATTTGAAGTTAGGGGCAGCTCAAGGGCAATGTGAGAAGTATTTGTTCACAGAGAGGTGGTGGACACATGGAACAGCCTTCTTGAGGAGGATGTGGGTCTAAAACTGTGGGAGAATTCAAGCATGCATGGGACAGACATCAGGCAATTCTTGTGGGGATAGGAAGAAATAGACTGTTGGTCAACTAGGATCTGCAGCTTACCCTGTAGGTAAGGAAATGGGCAGACTAGGTAGTCAAGTGGTCCTTATCTGCCATCAAAGTCTATTTTTCTATGTTTCTAGTACTCATTAGGTTTACATGAGTGGGTTGTCTTTGAGACTATGAGGTTTACACTTTCAGAATTTCTTTGTAAGTATGTTAGTTTCCTTTGTTCCAGTCAGTGTCAAAATTTGCATGAATTAGGTGTCTGTCACTTAGAGTGATATCCTTCTACATTAACGTAACTATTGTATCTTTATAATGTGGTTAGTTGGTATTGAAAAAGAAACTTAACAGAAGCAGAAGATACCTTCTGGGATTGAAAATGTATTAAATGTTCACAGAAGAACCCTTTTCAACTGAGAGGGAAAGAGAGGAGTGGGGAAGAAGAGAGGGAAGAGAGGGAGGGAAGGGTGAATTTGGTTTTACAAAGTGCTTTTCATATGAACTGTATCACAAAGCACTGGGAACAAGACAATTCACTCCTGTCAATTCATTCCTGACAATTCACTCCCATCAGTTCACTCCATGTCAACTCACTCCTTGACAATTCACCCGTGACAACTCGCTCCCACAATTGACACTGGATACATACAATTGTTTGAAATTGAATATTCTGATGGGCTCACACATTCTAAAGGGTTATATATTGTTTTATTTTATTGCTGCAGTACTTGCAATAAAACAATGTTTACTTTAAGTAAAAGTTCCTCAGACTTATCACGAGATTGTGCTAAGTGATGTTTCCACTGCAGTTTCCTTCAAAGTCTCCAAAGCCACAATCATTTGATGTTATTGTAGTCCTTTGTCTCTAGTTATTTCTATCCCATGTAATAAGATACACATTTATTGTCACATAATTCATTTTTGTGTGTCAAAGTGTTATATTTAATTGCTTTTAGCATGAGAAAAACTGTGGAGACCAACATGACATCATACTGTTCCCAAAGAATATACGTGAGAGCAGAGGCAGTAGTGACTAAAACACAGGTATGTAATGGGTACAGAAAACCTTATTTTCTGATTAGTCAGTTTTGGTCCCTAACCACGGTTAAATCCAGCAATGTCTCTTGGGTAAATATCCACCTGACATCATCACATTTACTTTTGAACTCTGAATATCAAATACCACACCTTTTAAAATGTTAGTATTTAAATGGCCATCCTTTCTGTTTAACCAGTGCCTGTGCTCAGTTAATATCTGGGTTGTGTAGGTTCAGTGCCAAAAGGGCTAACTGTTGGAGTACGGAAATGAAATGGGAGATGGGTCTATGAACAGAGGAGGGCAAGCGTTCATTTATACACATTTGACACATGCAGTAATCAGCTTGTGGATGATTTTGAGATGTATCCATTGATGTCAATTGTTGTGGGAGCGAAGTCACAAGAGCGAATTGTCATGGAGAGAATTGATGGGAGCAAATTGTCAGGGAGTGAACTGTCATGTACCCCAAAGCACTTTACAATCCAATAGTAGGAGGGGAACAGAATGCTGTGGCCACTTCCAGTGCATAACGAGATTCAGGGAACACAGAGATTTTGTAGATTAGAGAGCTAGAGACAGTGTGCACATAACTTGTTCAGGGTCACTCTGTCAATGAGTGGTGGTTGTGCGATTCAAATTTGGATTTCAGTTTCACCAATTAGCATTCTAACCACTAGGAAAATGTTCTGCCATAACTGTAAAACAGTCTGATTCAAGCTAGTGACTAAGATCCAAATGCTGTCTCCAACAAAGTGTACAAATTGTTCCAATAATGAGAAAAGGCAAGGACTTGTGTTCTTTTCAAGGTGGTAAAAAGGGAACATCAAAACTGGAAAAATCCTAAGAAACTTATAAAATAAACTGGTGAGAGAGACAAATATATTTAAAGACAATAACTGATTTGATGAGACAACAGTGAAGGAAAGGATATAATCATTCCTTTTAAGCCTAATCACAATATCAACAGAAAGGAAGTTCATGATTCATCTCATATCAAGACTCTCTGATTAATCCAAACCTGAAGGTGTAAGTATCCAACTGAAATGACAATGAAAATTAAGTGGACTACCATTCTCAATTTGTAACTAGAGATGGGTGAAGTGGCCCCAATTTGCTCCGTGAAGTGAATCACAAAGCAAAAGTGAATTCATGGAGTGCTCCACAACGCAGCGGAGTACTCGTGTTATAATGGGAAACGCCGAGTCCATTGAAAACAATGATTTTGTGTTTCTGCCTCTCACAAACCACTACTCCATCAATTCTGGCGCGAAGTTCATTGAAAACAATGTACTACGCCCACTTTTGCCTTTGTTTTTTAAGCTCCAAAGGTGAATTTTGCAATGATTCATGGGATTTCAGGTCACATGGGCTCTAGATTGTTCTGCACAGCCTCAGTTCACGGTAGTGTGTAGGAAGCTGTAGAGACAGTCTGCTCTGAGAACTCTCTGTGATTCAAGCCTTTTAAAAGCTATTAAAAAGCCTTTGAGTAATTTTTTGCCAAAACTTTAGTTCATCGATTGTAGGAAACCCTCCTGTGCTCATATCATCGTGTGTTTATTGTTTGTGTATGGATTTTGAATGTTAATGTACGACATTCAGTCTGTGTACTGAGAGACAGTGGGAGTGTGCTTTGGGGAGGGGCGTATCTGTGGTGTAGATAGATTAACTTGGAGAAAAAGACAGTTCTTTCTGTTTTGGTGATATTTTTCTGCATAACTGTGTTAATGTACACAGTAATATTTTCAATAATTCTTGCCATTTTTCTGCTGATTGTTGTGGTGCAGCAGTGCATAATTTTAGTTTGTTTAAAATACATGGTTATATTACTGAAGTTTTCAATTTGCCACACATTAGTGTGTGTGTGTGTGTGTGTGTGTGTGTGTGTGTGTGGTGTGTGTATGTGATCGTCATCAAATCCAACACTTTTATTGTGCCATATATTGTAGTAATTTCAGCACTGTGAACCTGCTATCCACTGAAGCTGTGTGATTTTTGTAGTATCTTTACTGGTACTAGTACTAGTGACTTTTACTGTAGCAGTGCAGTGTACTGCCCCCCGGCCTGCCTCAACCGCAAAGGTATTCTTTTCCAAATTTGAATTTCTGATGGTGAGCACTGGTTAGGTGTAGTGCCTTTGCATATGCATCTTGCATCTTCAGTGTGCCACTAAATCTTAATATGTCTGTACATTTGCATCTCTTTGGGGCCCAATTTCCATCTGTAACTTAAGTCACAGTTGTTTCTTTGGCTTCCTTCAGAGTACTGGACTGGTGTAGTGCATAATTCTGCATGAACATTGTACTCATTAATATTTTTTTTTTTTTTTTGTCAGGACCATCACCATGAGTCACCTGTGATACAACCAATGCTCATCACGGGTCACAAATGTGTCATAAATCATGATTCATGATCACGCTATGAATCACAAGATTAATTTTTACTAGTTACTTGAATGCACTGTAAGCCTGTTTTGTAGTATCTCTCCAGGCGCCACCACCCCACCACTGTACTAATTAATAACAGCTTTTAAAATTGGGGAGTTTTATGATACAGGCTCAGCTCATCAGGGAGGTACAGCCATAGGCATTCATTCCTTCCTGTACAGCATGTGATTACAGTACTATAAGTAGTAGTGGATGAAGTGGTCCCAATTAAGCTCTGCGTGATTCCTGGTAACAAGGAATCCACGAGGTACTCCACAATGTAAAGTGGAGTACTTGTGTCATATCGAGGAACGCAAAGTCCTTTGAAACCAATGACTTTGCATTATTCCGCCTTCCCAAACCACTTCTCCACCAATTTTAAGGTGAAGTACATTGAAATCAATGTAATGCCTTACTGCCCTTGTAATTGAGCTCCAAATGAAATTCTGCAGTGATTGAAGGGATTGCAGGTCACATAGGCTCTAGATTGTTGTGCACAGCCTCAGTTCTGGCCTGGTAGTGTGTGTGGTGATAACTGGAGACAGTTTGTCTCAGAGCTCTGCGATTCAAAACCTCTAAAAGCTGTTAAGTGTCTTTTGAGCCATTTTATTTGCTCAAAATTTAGTACATCGATTGTAGGAAACCCTTCTGTGCTCATATCATCGAGTGTTTACTGTTGTGTGTGGATTTTGAATGTTAGTTTAGAACAGTCAGTCTGTTACTGTGAAGTGTGCTTTGGGGAGAGGTGTATTTGTGGTGTAGGTACAGTAATTGGGAGAAAAAGGCAGTCTTTCTGTTTTGGTTATATTTTCTTGTATAACTGTGTTAATGTACACACAGTGATATTTTCAGTTATTCTTGCCATTTTTTTGCTGATTGTTGTGGTGCAGAAGTGTATAATTTGTCTGTTTAAAACATCTGGTTATATTACTAAGGTTTTCAATTTGCTACGCATTACTTGTAGTGTGTGTGTGTGTGTGTGTGTGTGTGTGTGTGTGTGGTGTGTGTGTGTGCGACAGAGAGATCGTCCCATTAAATCAGACACCTTTTATTGTGCCATAGAGTAATTGCAGCAGTGTGAACCTGCTATCCACCGCACCTGCATGAATTTTTTATACTGCTTTGTGATATTTTTACTGCCAGTGGATTGTTACTGCCGTGTACTAATCCCCAATTGGCAAAATGTGTTCCTTTCCAGATTTGGATTTGTGACTTTGAGCACTGGTTAGGTGTTGTGCCTTTTGTATGCATCCCTTGAGTGTGCAGTACAATCTTAATCTGTCTGTGCGTTTGCAGTGCACCATTAATTCTGGAAGACTGCATTTCATTATGCTCTCATTTCACTTAGTCAGCACTGGGGAGTTTTCTGAACTCAAGACAGTACAACTTTGAGGATGCACATTAATTCTGGTGACTGTGTGGGTGAGTTGCTGTCAATATTGTTGTCACTCCATTTTACTCGCATTTAAGGAGGAATGACAATGCAAAGTAATAACAACAAGGTGAAGTGAGCTTTTCTATGGAGCACTCAGCGTAGCAAAGTGCCAGCTAGTGGCCACTTGCTCACTTCGTCGGTGGATTTTAAATTCATTGTATCTCTACTTGTAACTTCTTCCAGCCCACTAACAACCAATACACTACCAGGAGTATGTCTAGCAATACCCTAGAGATATTTTTCCTAAAACTAGTCTTGACAAGTGTTCCTTTGAAGTAAGGGTATCTAAATGGCTCAATGACTTGCCTGAAACTGTTGTAGGACTCCTAAAAGTGCCCAATTCAAGAAGGCACTGAGAACAGAACTCACGAAAAGTACCAAATATACTGTACCCATTATAGTTAATGAGGTCCCCTTGGCCCATTGTCTTCCTCTGCTTATGAACTGTGTGCACACAGGTACCTAGGGCAATCAATGCTCACTGCTGATTATGCTCCCCTGGAGCTGCTGTTTTCTAATTGCTGTACCTTTCATATGTTCTGCTGACAATGCTCTATGTGAGCTGCTGGTTTCTGCTGCTGACTTCATTCTATGTGAGCTACAATTGCTACATTACTGAAATTAACTCGAGATTATCGTTTTATGAATCATCTTCTTGACTCAGATGTGGAACCTTTGCATAAGATTACCACCTTTGGATGAGGTAAAAGCCGGATCCAAAACCACACTCAAACTCCGCCTCTGGCTCCACCCTTTTTATGACTGGCGTATATCACTCCTCCTCCAAAGCCATTTGTAATGTTGGAATAGACATTGCTAGTGATAGGAAATCATTTTATACTGTTCTTTATTTGATTTATTTATTCAGTTATTTATTTGTATTCTTTGGCAACAGGTTGCCTCCCATAGGCCACATAGCCCATTTTACAGGAGGACACAGGAGCACAGGAAGGTTAAGTGACTTGTTCAGGGTCACACAGTATTTAAGTGGAGGTTGTGGGAATCAAACTCAGGTCTGCTGGATGTGCCAAGCTCAGCCACCGCTATTGCTCAGCCCTCTGTTAAACACTCTCCCATTTTCCTTTCCATGTCAGCCATGTATTCTGATGCTTGTAGTACCCTTAATACTGCACTGTGTTCCCTTTACCTCAGCAGCTACTGCTGTTTCTTTTCATATTTCTAAGACATTCCACAATTTCAGATACCATTCCATGCTGTTTATCTGAATGACCTATCAAAGTGTAGCTAATATCATGGAATGTTCAAGTAATAAAAAAAAAATCAGAGCAAATGTAGTGATAAAAGCAATAAAAGTTAGATTAATTTAACAAAATGGGTCTAAAACTTACCATAATATAGAACAAACAAAAGAAACATATGAGAGCACATAAAGGTGTAAAACTGTTTCCTGATAGCAGTAAAAGCCCATATTTAAAATTCAGAGTGGAAAAGAATAGGTTAATTTACTGCTAATGATCTTAATAGCCATACTTTACACCTCTCAGACAGTCTGGTTTACAAACAAAGGCAGGTCTGAATGACTGTGACAGCAGAACTTCTTTGTAACCTGTACATGTAATGCAGCCAAAACAGTGAATGATTTGATACATCAGTTTTAAGAGTGTATGAGCACTCAAATGGCCCAAAACTGGACTGCATGTAACCAAAACCGGATGACTGGATAAGGACCCTAAAACCGGATTATCCGGTCAAAAACAGATAGGTGGCAACCCTACCTTTGCAACTGAGCACTTTTGCTCAAAGCTGTTATCTGAATGATGAAATAAACAAGTAAAATAAATAAAAATAATACTAACATGCATACATAAATACCTGTTCTACCATGAACAGTGGTAACAGGCTTGACTATTGTTTCTCATAACACAAATGCAGAAAGTACATTTAGAGCTGCTACTTGATTAAAAATTCACCATGTATAATAAGAGAACAAGATTAAAAAACAAAGTGCTAGAGTGGTGTGGCAAGGCTGACCACAGCTGTTTGGGACATGTAATTAGCTAACTGAATCTTGAGAGGAGCTGAAAGAGTGTATAGGGAACAACTTAGAAATAACAAAAGGCAATTTACTAGATAATCTGTTGCTGGAGCCTTTTGACTGGATTGAATATCTAAAATAGAGAACTACCTTGTCACTGGGCATGGGTTTAGGATAACAATTTCAGTCAAAAGTTAGGTGCACAAAAATGCATGGTTGCATTTATTTTATTTTCATCAAGTAAAACATACAGAAAGCAAAATGAGTCAGACAACTGCTTAGCTTCAACAGTTTCCAAGGCTTTTCTTCAGCCTAGCATAAATCAAACAGTGTGAAAGCACACACTACCAGGAGGTCTTCCACCTTCCTCAGTCAGTAGTCAACTGACCACCCTATCAATCTTCTCTCAGCACTTAGATAGGGCTTTTATAAGCTCACTAGACGCTGGAAAAACAATTTCCCTTGCCTTTTGATTAACAGCAGACATAACATAAAACTAGCCACTAGGGGTCACTGTTGCTCCATAGAGAACAGTTATTTGGCAGCCACCTGGAGCACATTACATAATTTGTTTACAACATTAGAAAGGTCAGAGCTGAGGTCAGAACATTATGTGCTTTCCTAAACCCCTTGCAGTGTCATATTTCCTCATGCTGTCTGCTGCAAAACATATCTTAGAGAGGGATGCTAACATCTAGAAAAAGCATACACAAACTTTGTTATTCTTCCATTAAAACTACCTTCTTAGTTTTTAACTGTACTCTTAGTTTTGTTATAGTCAGCCAAACAGTATGTTGGACATCATACAAAACATATAAACTGCTTGGGGAAGGGTTTCAGTTTATCCCAGAGGGTGTCCACTATGACAGGGGTCACCCTGTCACATACCCATTTTCTTTTCTGTTTACTTCAGCAAATAAGTATATCACTAGAAGGTAATTAAAATAAGTTTCTCCAATCAGAGAGGAATACTTTCAGGTTTAATAAGATCACTCAAATGGAAAACCAGACACACACGTGAGACTGTAGAAGGATGACCTTGAAAACAAAGTGAATAGATGTGGTGCATGGTATTTACTTGCATCACCCACAAAGAGGTATTTTTCTCATAGGGAATTAACTTGGAATATAAAAATAGTATTTGTAGATATGCAGAGCTAGGTATCTCAATGATAAAAAGGAAATTTAAAATTAAACCAAATGATTAAGGCTGGCATTTGCTCAGTAGATTGCATGCTTGTCTCTGGGGCAGAAGATTGGAAGGTTGTGGGTTTTATTTTCACACTAGAACTTGAACTGATATCCAACCCATTGCTGACACTGCAGTGTTGCAGGGGGACTGCAATGTGGGTTCCATCCTTTACATGAGACATTAAATGTGTGGTCCCTTCTGCACATCTTTGGAAAAGTAGCTGTCCAGGTGGATGTTTAAGATTCCATGGCACTTACTGAAGGAGTAGGAATTTTCCACCCCACATCCTGCCCAACAGTTCCCACATCCATAACAAAACAGATCCTTTAAAACACCTCCAGGATGCATCTGAAATGAACTATCAGAATTTGGTGTGCCTTTCCTGATGAAAAATTACAAATAAATAAATGTATTTATATCTAAATGAACATATAGGAAATAGAGAAGAATCATATGATACAATTACATTATTTATTATTCTTAATCTAAAAAGGCACCACAAGAGAAACAACAATCAACAAAACTACCAAAATTTATTTCTATCAATATGGACTATTAACCTTCTAAATTTCATTGGGGTTTAGCAAAACATGGGCTGAATAATGTGTGAAAAATCAGGATTTCACATTGAAACAAGTCATTACAAAAACTGGACCTAGGTAATCCATAGCATTTAAAGAGTAAGTAGCTACTACAGTAAATAGTTAAAACTGCTGTAGCTCCTGCTTCCTTTCCGATTTAAACTTTTCTTGAACTCTCGTGACTAGGCACCCCACACAACTTGTGTATTTGGGGCATACTGTTGCATGACCATTTATCTTGTCGACTCCAGCACTGGGATTGCTGCATTGTGACCACTGATTTCTGGGCAACCGATCAGAGATACTTCTGGGCTGGAAAACTGTTGCAAAGACCAGACCAGGTGAGTCACAGAAACTGGCACCCATTGAGAACTTGTGTGCTGAATGGTCAACAGGTGGATGGTGCCACCAATGGGGACAGTGGATCAGAGCTCTGTATGAAAGGCAGGGATGGTTTGTAGAAGGCAGATCTGTTTGACATCCTGAAGTAAACAGAAGTAGGGCATGGTGGCAGAGCCTAAGTGTATCATTCCTGTGCCTTAGACCTTGCTGAACAGAGTTTGAGTCTCACAAGCATGCTGAAGTTAACATCTGAAATTCAGAGTGTAGTCCCCAGTGAGGAGTTCCATCTTGGACATCAAAGCTCAGCCAACCTCTAAGTGAAAGAGCTGAAGTTTGGATAATCCAGCCATTAAAGCCTGAGTCCTGAGTGAGCCTGGTAGTGGAAGCAGGTCACTGAGAGTTCAAGTGCAACATTGAGTTAAAGTGGAGGAAGTAAACAGTTAAAGACTATATTTCAGTTTGGATTACAGTTTGGGGTTTCCAGCTGGATTACAAATACCTTGCATTTCAGATGCATAGCCATTTAAGCAACCGCATGGCCTGTAGGTAGAGTAGCTCAACCAAGTCTGCATTGATTAATTTATGAACTAATGCCAGCCAACCTGCAGCACCTCACACCGCCAACCAGCAGCACTCACAGACCTGTAACGTTTCAACACTAGGTACCCAGGGACTACTGCAAAAGCTCCCGAGACTCAGTGGCAAAACCTGCTACCAGGAGCATTGTGCAACTGGATTCTATTGTGTGGATCTGAAACCCCCAATCTAGCCAATGTGGAGTTTGACTAAATGGAAGTGCTATTGAAGGTGCTGCTAATACCATCCTGCAACTGTTCAGATTTTTGCCCCTGAGAGTGCCACTTTCAATTAAGCTGTGTAATTTCATTAAACTGGATTGGTTATTGTCTGAGCTGTTTCTACCCTGGCTTACAGAGGAGGTGGGAGGTGCAACTTCCCAGAAGGTTGCCTCTATGGCCCAGCAAACTCACTCTGTATTTGTCTCTGGGTGGAAGCACCATTTGCAGTATTTTCTTACTTCAGACCCAGGTGTGCACTGGAGCCTGAGTAGCTACTGGTGTTAGGGTAAGGTGGGCAAGTATGAAAAGACCCCTTACATCTTTGAGGCACCCTGAGATTCTGAAATATTTGTGCTGTTGCTCCTGTGTATCTGTGTGGAGCTGGCACTATGGCTTTATCATCATCATCAAACAGTGGTGTAAATGGTTTGGAGACAACCCAAAGAAAGTCTTGTTGCTACAAGGGTCCCAGATATACTTGGTTGGGCTGTGTTGACTTCCCTGCTGGATGATAAGTTGAAAGATACTGGGAAGTTTAAGACTGTGCTTTGGGAAGGGGTATTTGTGGTGTAGGTACATTAACTGAGGGAAAAGGCAGTCTTTCTGTTTTGGTTATATTTTTCTTATATAACAGTGTTAATGTACACACAGTAATATTTTCAGTAATTCTTGACATTTATTTGTTGATTGCAGTGGTGCAGCAGTGTATAATTTGTCAGTTTAAAACATTTGTTATATTACTAAAGGCTTCAATTTGCTACACATTACTTGTAATTTGTGTGAGGGCTGATGCGCATATTAAATCAGACACCTTTTATTGTGCCATAGAGTAATTGCAGCAGTGTGAACCTGCTATGCACCACCTGCATGAATTTTTATACTGCTTTGTGGTATCTTTACTGGTAGTGGATTGTTACTGCGTGCACTAATCCCCAATTTGTCAAATGTATTCCTTTCAGATTTGGATTTGTGACTTGTGAGCACTGGTTAGGTGGTGGAGTGCCTTTTCAGTATGCATTCCTTGAGTGCGCAGTGCAATTTTAATCTGTCTGTGCATCTGCAGTGCACCATTAATTCTGGGAGACTGCATTTTTGTTACGCTCTCATTTCACTTCATCAGCACTGGGAGTTTTCTGGACACAAGACAGTACAACTTTGGGGATGCACATTAATTATGGCAACAGTGTGGGTGGGGTGCTGTCAATATTGTTGTCACTCCGCCTTACTTCACGTTTAAGGTGGAATGACAATGCAAAGTAATAATAACAGTAGCCTAAATATCTCAGACCCGCTGTCATGACCTTGTCACCTTCCTAGTGGCACTCCTGAAGGTCTCTCCTGGGGAGTTCACCCTCAGAACCCATGCTATTCTCTTTCTGTCTGGATCAATATGCAGTACTTTAACACAGTGACAGCAGGTCATAGCACTGTCCCACATTTAATATCTTCAGCCTTCATATCACCAACCTGCTGTCACTACATTCTCCCCACTACTGGTGCTCACTTTTATTCCCTGTCACTACCTGCCAGTTATTAGCTAGTATCCCCGATGACGGGAGGAGATGCCTCTAGCTTGAGGGATTTTTACATGGCTGCCATTTTGCTTTCTTTGCTCAGGACCGAACGAGTCCACGGTAGTTTCCGAGTTGCTCTGTGAAACTGTACATTTAAATGGGAATTTAATGCATGGCCAAGCAGAGTGACTGGACCAACTGGTTGTACATTTTTGCCAACCCATTATATAAGCTAGGTTAGCACTACAGTATTCACTATGCTTTCTATGGAAATTTAACAAAGGACAACCTTATAACAGACAAGATCTGGTTGCTCAGATGTGTCTCTTACAAGTTGGTTGTACTGTATTTATTTTACTTTGAAAACTGCATTAAACTGGTAGCCTCATGAAATGCAATATTTCACTTAAATAGAGTCCCATGTACTGCTGGGCAATAACATTCTTAATTTATACAGCAGTATAGTAGGATACACAAGTGCTGGTTCCAAGCGAATAAATAAATACAAGCTACTAACTGTACAAGACAGTTTGTAACAACAGCAGATGACAATATCTTGAAAACGGATAATGGGATGATACCCACAGTGCTTTAAATTATTAAAATCATGAGTTGCCCACCCTTGAGAAATTTGGTAACAACTGAACCCCCAGGGATAGAATATGGGGCTGGCAGTATAACCCAATGGTTAGAGTAACAAACTGCTAAACAAGCTTGGCACATCCAGCAGAGGGGTTTGATTCCCACAACCTCCGCACCAAACTGTGCAACTCTGAGCAAAGTCACGTAACCTCTCCAGTGCTCTCAGGCTGCCCTGAAAACAGGCACTTGTGCTTAGTGGCCCTACCCAGTTACCAAAGACTAAAATAAAAATAAAATATCAATTGAGGACAAATGATTGTAATCTACCTCATCTATGTATGTATAATAAAATGGGAAATTACATTACAGATGAGTGTTGCAAAGCCTCAATTTACTGCCCATGATATAAAAGCCAAGAACTCTCTTAATTAATTCCAGTCTGCCCTGCACAAAAATTTGAATAAAACCTGTGACTGCACACATGATACAGAATTAGTTTTACTATTATTGTGCAGAACATTATAAAATGGTGGAAAGGTTTCTTTCTTGTTTAAAAATATAAATGATGAAGGAGTGGTGCCTGTGCATTATGTAATTTTCCTTGATAATTCATGTTTGTTGAAGGATCTTTGTGTGTGTGTGTGTGTGTGTGTGTGTGTGTGTGTGTGTGTGTGTGTGTATGTATATATAGTACAAATGTTGTACCATAGTTCAAAGGTCATGGAATGTGATTGTACCTACTGTGGTACAAAAACATTTTGAAAACCTCTAGAGGTTCTATCACTGAAACAAACTGGCGATGATCCCACCTGGCAACAGAAATGGCAGGATCAACCAAATAGACACTAGCAGTGGTGGTAACACGATCACGAAACCCACGACACAAATAGGATCAACCAGATAACTCCAAAACATACATAAGATCAACCAGATATGTGCAGCTACATACAAATGAGAAGAAGCATCAGCCAGATAGTTAAAATAACCTACAAAGTACATCTCTTCCTTGAGTCCACGTCCTCTTGCTAAGCAAGAGATACAGTCACCATGTTTTTGTCACAAATTGGTCCCGCACTCCACTGACAGCCAATAGAAGGCTGCACAACAAACATAGGAATGTCTGCTCCTAGCAACCATGTCATCCTAGCAACTAACCCTAACTCCCGGAACACGACGGGCAACAAACTTTTCTTGTTTATTTAAAAATTAAAAGTGTTAGAACCGCATTGCAAGTGGGACTATACACTGTGAAAAATAGTGCATGGGCAACTATCTGCGATCCAGCCTTGTGCCACCAGGGTTCTGATTAGCTCAGACCCTCGAGCTTCACTCTGAGGTCTGAGGTAATCAGGACCTCTGTGGCCAATAGGCTGGCTGCACATGCACTCATTCTATGTGTTATAATTGCAGGGTATCACAAACACACTCAGCAGGTCAAGCCTCTGCCCCACAGTGCCAACCTCTGAGCACAGTATTGTGAACAGGTAACAGACAGGTTAACCCTCCTGTCTGCTTGAGGGCCCATATCACCTGTAGTCTCAAGTTCTGGGGATTCAAACTGTGAACCATATGCTAGCATACCCAAATGTACAGGCTCAGATAATCTTCTCTTGGGGATGGAAGACATCTTTCGCCTAAGGGCACCTAACCAGGTATCCAAATGAACCCTTAAAATTCTGTATAAAGACTTTAGGTATATTCTTACCCTTTCCCAGTTTGGTAACACCATCAAGCCCCTGAACAGTTTTTGTCAGTCTTAACCCTATCGTCACATGCAAAAAGAACTAGGAAGACCCAGGCAGTATCAAATAATATATTTGCTAGAAATGGATAAAATGTAAAACAGAACAATATATCAAAGAGCATACAATCACTTAAAAGAAAACAAGGAAAAGTACAAACAAAAACTCCTACCACAACACAATTAGACTTTTCTATCTAATGTATTACCTCTACAGTGCTTATAGTTAGATCTTGTTCTTAAGAGCCCAAAAAGAAATGTCACAAAGATCAGGCACAATTCTTAGTTTAAACTGTGTCTCTCTCCCACACCTTTGTGCGCCATCTAGCTCCTCCTTGTTGAATACAAAAATATACAAAACAGGATGCCCTATCAGGAGATATTTTACATACTGTGACTTCAGCAAAATTAATTTCCCAAATTATGACAGCCTTTAATCAAGCCTTTCATTTGATCTTGTGTGGTTTCCTGTTTCCCAGGCAGGTCAAAGATTTTACAACTTTTCACAACAGGTTGTTATAAAATGTTTTTCCTTTAAGATGTCATAAAACTTTATGAGTCCTATATCCTGGCAGCTGGGTCAGTTCTAATTAAGATAGAAAAACAGGAGATCCTTAATTAAGTCCCTCTAGTCTTCTAAATACCTCCTGATTTCAGGTTAATATATCCTGTTATTTCCACTAAGACCTGGGGGGCACCCATAGCACAAGATGCATCATGTGAGACATTCACATACCACATTCTATATTACAAATATCATAGAACAATCATAACCAGCTGGCCAAGCATCACACAGGGCATTTGTTGAAAACTGAGTTTTCCCCTAACAATTGTTCCTGTATAAAAATAGAAAAGTGTCTGTCTGTCTGTCTATCGTGGTAGAGCGATGTTCCTTTATAAACATAGCAGGCACTGTAGAGAGGTGAGGAAGGGATACCAGTATTCCATACAATTTAGAAAATATTGGTTGGGGTAGATAACAAGGGGTGTCCAGTGGTCTCTGAGAAGTTTAAGCAGCAGGCTTTGGAAGGTGGGAAGGTATAGGTGTTGCTGGAGGAGGGCTGCTAAACCATTCCAATCTGTCATGACTGAGAAGGAGATGGCCCATCTGCTGAAGACCTTTTAGACTGTAAGTAGTATCCGCTATCTATCAGATCTTTAGGGCTTTTACACTACTGATCTGCACCAGTGACAGAGGTGAAGATCAGATGCACCAGTGCAGATCTGGCAGTGTAAACGCTGCCAAAGCATTGCAGTGTGGCAAAACATGTTTCCTGGTTTGTTGAGAATGTGGGCGGGTGCACCAGTGCAGGGTGTTTTTGAAAATGTGTAAAATACTGCTTTACTTACATCAGTGACACTCTATTCACTAACCCCTCTACTGAAATGCCATTGGGAATGCTGCATAGCCGCAGTGCGTAAAAGAAAAGGGTGGCAGTGAGAGTGGAATGGAGCAGGCCAATTCAAGATGGCAATGCTGCAGGTAACTATAATGTAAATGTGGCTTTAGAGACCAAGGGGTAGAGGAGAGGTGAAGAGAGATGTAAGGTATGTGGGGTTGTGGAGTGGATACACGTATAGAAGAGTGAGTACTAGTGGTAGTCTCTGCACATGATGGGGAGATCAGGCAACTGCGATGGTCATACAACAGGCAGCGGTGGGAGGGACCTTGACTTGTTCAAAATAGCTGAACCTCCAAAGTCAGTTGTACAGGACAACCAACATACAAACACAAAAACACGCACAGCTAAAGATACAGATACAGTAGGAATTTATTATAAAACTCTGTTTAATTATAACCAACTGTGAGTATAACACTGATCCTCAAGCTTTGCCATCACCACAGCTTTGCTGCTGTGTGCCTTTTATGTTTGTATCCCGCATCAAAGTTGAACTGGAGCAGGTTCCTATGTGATACATGAAAGATCCCTGAGTTTAGCCCTCTTTGTATGTTTGTGTGTATAGCAGTTCCAACTTGTGCAGCATAGCTTTAGGGGGCGAGTGGTACACCACATCTCCTTAGTACAGCAGAGGAAGTAGGAACTGTCTGATCACCAGTTTCATGCGAGGGAGTTGTGGCAGTTGTGAAACTGGGTGGTTATGCTTTCACGACTGAAGATTGTGTTAACTGGTTGCCTGCAATTCATGTTTTTGAGTTCACGGCCCAGTTTATGTATTTATTATTTAACCAAAGACCCATTCCTCAACTCAAAAGGTTGCCGTAACTAAATTGCTGAATCATGACGGATATGAAATACTGTAGCATGTTACGTTACAGTTTCCTCAGGCTGTCAAACATAATGCAGCAATAAAATATGTCTTGTCTAGAGGCAGTAAGTGACACAAATGCTCACAAACACACGAAGCAACATAGAGACACAAACAGATTGTGACATAGAGAAACACAAGCACGAATTGTTTAAGCTTTTAAAATATATTTGGACATGACAGTAAACTAGAGAGTTCTAGTTCTCTAACTAAATTTACATAAAAAAGTAAAATCAAGGTATGATTAATAAGGTTGGTAGTCATTTCTGGTGGGAACTCTACCTTTGACTCTGTGTCAATATTGATGTCTAGTGCACTTATCTGATTAAAGGTAAATCAATCAGTCAATAAACACATGTAGCACCAAGAGTATATTAAAAAGAAACTGGTCATTTTAAAGAGGCTATACAAAGAGCATTTATACCTAATTATGAGCTTAAGCTTATACTGTAATGTCATTTTTAGTAAGGCATAGTTTGATTTACTGGCTTACAGTAATGTTTCTTTCTTGCTGATGTCACTAAAAACTAGAACTGCTTTGTCACCTGTTATAAAACAAATTAAAATCAAATTTATTCAGACAGGCTTTCAGTATTGTCTGTTGGTATGTCTGTTACAGTTAGATTATGCTGTGCCTCAGTGGGACTGCCTAGAAAGGTGCAAAATTAAAAAACAAATCAAAACATTGATCATATGTTAAAACAAATAGTTCATATTACATTCACTAATGAATAGCTTAATTAACCTTTTAAAATATCAATACAGGGTAGCGCTCCAAGTTAGTTGCTGGTAAACAGTACCATAACTTTTAAAGGGGAATACATTTTGTGTGAATCTGGTGCTATTTGTAATGTGGATGTTATCATAAATTATATGCATACCACCAAATGATCCATGTTTAACTTTAGTTGAATAAAAGTTGAAGTGAAACTACATTTTTTTCACTGTTTTCTTTGTACAGATAACATTCAGCACAGTTCTCTTTTTGAACCAGTTGTTTGGAGCTTTGACTATGTCACTGCATCGATTCAGAACTCTAAACAATAAGGCGATCACCCATGGTGATAGGATGAGTCAACGCCTCATTATGAGAGTTCTGAATCCATGTTGTGACACAGTCATAATGCCAGATCCATGATTCTATGAACAGAACGGTACAGAATGCTGCCCATGGAAAACTGTACAAAACAGTTTGCATATCGATGTTCATTCGGTTACAGTTAAATATGGAGCATTTGGTGACATAATATAAATTCTGAAAATAGGAACTCTACATGCAGCTACACATTAGAAATAAGTTCCTGTCCCTTTAAAATACATGGATTAGTGATATCAGTGAGACACAGAGGTATTTATCCTCACTTGGAGAGAATCAGCCATTTAGGCAGAGATCATTCATTTCAAATTTCACTGTATCCCCATAGATATATAGCAGCTAAGTTTCCAATAATCCCTCAAAATGTACAAGGAAGCTTTGGATTTAGTACTCAATTAAGGTGCACGAAGGATATAATTAATTAACATTTCTTTAGTTAGACTCTGGTGTAGCAGTGGCTAGGACTGGACAATAAATATTCTCCTCAGTCTAAGATCTGCCACCACCTCAGGAAATCCAGGGACAAATCATCCCATCTTCCCTGGATCTTGAATCAAATTGTCAATCAATGCAAGTCCTGTGATCTTCTCTGGGACTGCTATAGATTATTTTACTCCATTCCTGAGCTTCTCCACTACAGTACCCTGAGAATTAACTGCACTAAGGCTGTTCAAGCTATGAAATACCATTACTTCAAAGTCAACCTTCAGAATAATCTTAACTCCCAGCCAGGTTCTTGAAGGTAATCCATGTCCTTTGAACCCTCACCACCCAGTCTGCTCCCCTGTCCTCATGGTTAATGGTTCACTTTATCTGACCCTTCCACTGTTGCTGCCCACCTCAATGAGTTTTCACATGTGCCCTCCCTCCCCATACTGGCTCCCCTTCCACTCCCATTCCTATTCCTCTGCCCCACCAATCCACCTGGGTTTCCACTTCTCTCCATCACCACGCATGAAACCCTGCTTGCCCTCTCCTCCTACTACCAGTTAAACTCCAGTCCTGAGAAGCTTGATCCTAAACTCCTCCACTTCTCATCACCTGAAATTGTACTTCCATGTATTTATTTGATCAACCTCTCATTCTCTCTCTGCTCAGCTCCACAGTCCTGGAAAATGACCAAAGTTCTTCCTCACCTGGCAACAACCGTCCTATCTCCCTCCTCCCTCCCTTGCTAAACTGCAAGAGAAGTTATTCTACTCTAGATTTCTTAACTATTTCCCTCTCACCTTTCAATCTGGCTTCTGGAATTACCACTCCACCATCTCCTACCTGCTGAGTGTCACTGACCCCACCTTTTCTGAGATGGATCAGGGGCATATCATGGCTGCCATTTTCATCAATCTGACCAAAGCTTTGACTATGTCTCCCACCTCCTCCTAAATAAGCTGAGTTTGGATGGTCTTGCAGCTCCCAGTTGACTGGCTCCAATTCCTACCTAATGAGCTGCCAATAGTTGGTACACGTTGGAGCATGTCATCAACACCCTTACATCCAGGATGGGGTGCTGTAGGACTGCATCTTAGGCCCCATCCTGTTTTAGATTTTCTGAATGACCTACCCTCCACCTATATCAAATTGCATATATACACACATGTATACAGATAACACAGTCACTTCCATTTCCTCTACTGCTCCTATGGAAGACATGCTCCAGCAGAATATTCACAATGTCCCGCGCTTGTTCCAGTCCAACCATCGTAAGGTCCACACTATAAAAATAATGTCTATGACCTTTGGTACCAGTCACAACTTGACCAGGCTCTCAAGACTTCATGTCTTTACCACACTGGATGACTCTGGTCTTGAAGCAGTGCAACCCTTCAAATACCTCTGCATGTGGCTTGATAGCAAAGCTTGCCTTCTCAGTGCAGATCAATGCTATCCATGTGAAATACTACCACAACCTAGGTGCCCTGTACTGAAACAATGGCTGCCTACCCCTGCTGGTCTACTACGAGCTGGTCACCAAAATGGTGCTCTCAGTCTTTGACTATGCAGATGTGGTCTATGGTACAGCCCCTCTACTTCTCCAGCTAGACTGGACGCCTCTGCAATGCCTTTTGTCACTTTGCAACAAACTACCTCCATATACACATCACTGCTCCCTCTACTCCTTCTTCCTTTCCACCCTCCACCTTCTCATTGCCAATCACCACTGTATGTCCATCTCTCACTACTGGCTTGGTTTCCTTCCCTCCTACCCTTTCTCAGTCTTCTCTCCCATCCCCCTGCTCAATGCTCCCTCCACTCCAGAGATCAGTGAGCCTTCTCCAGTTCTCACCCCTGGTTTTCTGTTTAACAAGCTGCTTTCTCCTATAACCTGCCAACACTCTGGAACCAGGTCTCTTCACCATTCCACCTTCTAGGGCTCCTTCAGGCGACAGCTGATACTCAACCTCCACCCACTTGCACCTGTTTCCCACAGAAGGTTCCCCATAGTGATGCTGGTAGCTCTTGGTTTTCATTCCCCACAACCTAACTGTTCCTAGTACACTGCACTACTTGCCTTTGTACTGCTTTGATGCCAATTTTCAGTTTTCCACTTGCACTTGTATTGCACAGCATACCTACACTTTAACCTGTTCAAAGCTTGTGCCAGCAAAGTATTGCTTACTGTACTGTGTCTGCAGTTTTTGCCTGTACCATGCAATGCACTGTATCATGTTTCACTGTTCTCCTGTAACCCTCCCCAAGGTCACATCTGGAAACAAGACTCAGTGCATCTCTCCGATTATCAATTTTCAAATCAATAAAAATAAATATCAGGTTACCATAAGCAAATTTTGTGAATGATAAACATATTGATTGTCATTGGCAGGTAAATATTGTCACAATTGGCTAAACATTTTTAATGGAAACTTTGGTTTTCTAGAGTACAGCTACAGCCTTGGAACCTCTTCAAATGTTCAAATCTGTGAAAAATGCAACACTGTCAGTTCAACCCCAAGAACAAGCATTTGTCAATGCCAAATATTCGTCATGTGCACTGGTGGCATGGGGGTTTGAAAATTGCTGCAGTGAAGGAAGCAGTGTATTAACATTCAGGAATGCAAATTAGAAGTGATGATGTTGGGCAGTGTAAGTGTCTAGTTTGGTAATATCTATGAGGCAATAGGGTTTTCAACCCTAATGCCCTACCCCCACCATGCAGAGACTGGACACGCATTGGGGTGTACTTTTGCCATCGACCGCACTACACACATTCTATCCCACCCAAACACTGAAGACACTGGCAGGCACTGCGTGTGCCTTGGGGTCTTCAGCTCTAACGCCACCCCATTCCATAATGAAATAAGCTGAGATGGGTGCAGTATAGGAGAATGGGGTGAACGTCTGGGCCAAAGACTCCAAGGCACCACCTGATGCCTGTCACTGGTTGCAGGGTGGGGTGGAATGGCATGAGCATTACGGTCGACAACCCAATGCACACCCCAATGCCTGTCAGTCTCTACAGGGTGGGGGTTGAGGCATTATGGTTGGAAACCCTAACGTCCCAGGTGTTTGATAATATTTTCACCCAAATGTTCAACATGGGCTTTTTGGGACCCCACTTTGTGAACAGTGGCACTATCATTTCATTACTCATTCTCAAAAGGTGATTTCGACAGCAACTGCACCATTTCGCACCACAGGTGTGAAATCATATTTTAGGCAAAATGTGAAAAGGACAGCTGTACTGTTCATGAGAAAGTGTGAAAAAATGGTACTGTTGAAAATCTGGAGTGAAAATATGAAAAACTGGTGAAGTTACAAGCAGCGAGAAACTATGCAACACATGCCCATAACACGGTCATTTATTTGAATTTTTTCACTAAATTTTCAACATGGGTATTTTGGACCTCTCCTCATGGGCAGTGGCACCATGATTTTGTTAATCTGTCCTGAAAGTTGATTTCCTTGGCTACTGGGTGGTGCACTACCCAGAGAGGAACACAGGGGCGGGGTGGTGGCCATCTGTTTTAGATCTGAGCCTGGCTTCACTGTGCATCAGGTAGAAGACTGGGTTCCTTTGAATGTGTGCCCGTGTGTGGGGGTCCAGGCTTGGGCTGCAGGGTTCTCTGATTTACCACCCCCCAGGGCAGCAGGTGAATTCCAGCAGGAGGTAGCCAACTTCATAGTTGGTGAGGCGTTGGAGTCCCTCAGATGTTTAGTTTTGGGGACTTCAATGTCTGGACCGAGGATGAATCTCTACACTGGGTTATAACCTCCTCCAGACTATGTCACCTCTGGGCCTGTCATAGGAAGTTTATGCTATGACCCACCAGGGCTACATGTTGGACCTGGTCTTCTCACTTTGGCTTGAGGTTACTAACCTCAAGACTGATCGGGTCATTGTCTGATCATTGCATGGTGGAGTTCTCATTGGGCCTCCCGAGAGCCCTCCCCACTGGGATAGTAAGCTACTGCCCTCGGAGGGTTTGACCCTGGAGGGATTTCTGGCAGTGGTGTATCTATCCAGTCTTAGTAGATGCGTGCTTGGGGGGTGTGAGCGGGGTTGTTGCCACCTATAATAGGATGATGTCAGCTGCACTTGACTCTCTTGTCCATGTATGCCCAATTTTTCTCACTTAAGGTCCCCATGGCTTGATGGGGAGCTCAAGGTGATAGATAATGGGTCTGAGGCTTACAGTGCTGTTGGTGGAGGTCCGGGCTGAGGCGGACAGACTGGCCCTGCGCTCTCCTTATGCAGAGTATCAGGGACAATCACCCATAAGAAGGCAGAGTTCCTGTTGAGGGAGATTGCTATTTGGAAGAATCGATCACCTGTGTTCTTTCAGACTGTGGACAAGCTACTAAATCCAGCCTGTCTGCAGCTGAAAAAAAAGCCTTTTCTGAAGCTTTATGTGAAGAGTTTGCTCAGTTCTTCTCAGGCAGGGGTGTACGCTATCTGGCAGGGCATTCTGCCAGTGTGCCTAAGGTGGCTGACAGTAACTGCCTTTGGCATTCAGAGACCACTCTGCCTGGTTGGGGAGTTTAAACCAGTGGAGGTGGCTATGGTCATGGAGGTTGCTCTCGGGCTGAAGCACACATATTATGAACTAGACCCAGTGCCGACACGTTTCTTGATGAGATGTGTCCCGGTGTTCACCTTTGATTGTCTGGTGTTCTATCTCAGAGTAAATTTTACAGTAATAACATCAAACAATACATAGATCACATCATACATTTTGTTTTACTACATCATTATAAGTGACATTCTTTACAACATTTACTTAAAGGAACTAATGATTATGAGTTCAAAACATTGTGTAACATCCCCCAAACAAGGATTCCTTATCCTTCACTACCTTCATCATTTATATTTTATAAACAAAACAAAAACTTCACACCATTTAAGTACTTTCTGGGATGTATGTACCACTACATCTTTAAGGTATTCTTTCACCATAGCATGTTGGACCAAAATATTCACAGTTTCATAAGGCATTTTTTTTTTTTTTTTATATAAATCCATTGGCATCTGGCTTGCCATAAATAAAATTTCAAGAAAAAATAAAAAAGTTAAAGTGTCATGGTGGTACTGTGACCCTACTTGGGATTATTGGCCCAGGATTGCAATGTCATATGTCAACTGCTTCAGCCACCCTATATTCTAATTAATCACTAAAAATACCCCAAAACTCAGAGGGTCTTCCGGATACCTTGAAGGAGGCTTTGATTAGGCCGCTTCTGAAGAAACCATTTAGACTTAGAACCTACCGTCACGGCAAATTACCTTCCAATCTTCAACCTCCCATTTTGGGGAAGGTTGTTAAGAAAATTGTGGCATAGCAGTTAGAGGAGCACTCGTGACCTTGACCTGTACAAACGCTCCAGTTGGAGTTTCAGGTGAGGCACAGCATGGAAACCGTATTAGTTTGGGTGCATAATGACCTCTTTAGGGCACGAGACCGAGGAGAGGGACAATTCTCATTCTCTTCAAACTCTCTTCAGCTTTTGACACGGTAGACCATTATATGTTGCTTGATAGCAGAGGGAATTCTGTGGACTTGCGGCACTGTCATCTGCTGGATGAGTCCTATCTCAGAACAGGAGGCAGCGGTAGTGACAGGAATTTCTCCTCCTCTCCTAGCCTCTGACGTGTGGAGTACCTCAGGGTTCGGTCTTGTCACCGATGTTGTTTGTCGTGTACATGCTGCCCTGGAGAGCTCATTAGGAAATACAGTTTGGATTTTCATTGCTATGCTGATGACACCCAACTGTATTTTTCCTTTGTCTCTAGGACATCCAATGCGGTTGAAATGCTAAACAGATGCCTAGCTGAGACCAATGATTGAATGGCCACCAGGTGGTTGTGACTGAACCCTTATAAGATGGAGATACTAGTGGTGAAGTCTAACAGAAGGCATGATAGGAGGGCCTCTGCCACAGATACTGGATTATTCCAGGGGTCTGTGCCACTGAAGCCCTCCTCTAGGTGGTGATCTTGGCCTAACCTTTGACAGTGGACTGACATTTGAAGCTCAAGTGTCATCCGTTGCCCGGACCAGCTTTTACTATCTTAGGAATATTGCCACGATCAAGCTCCTAGTTCTGCCTATGGACCTCCCACTTTGGTGCATGCCTTTGTAATGTCAAGGCTGGATTACTGTAATGTGCTCTCTACTGGGGTCTCAGGAGTGCCCTCAGCAGGCTGCAGCTAATGAAGAATGCAGCCACCCAATTGTTTACTGGGCAGTCTAGATACTGCCACATCACCCCAGTGCTACGTGAACTGCACTGGCTGCCGGTCAGGTGTAGGATCCTCTTTAAGGTGGGCTTGCTCACCTTTAAGGCCCTACCCAGGCTGGGTCCTGGGTACTTGTCTGACCTTCTAACACCCACTGTCTAGGCCCATTCTCCTTTTCTCCTCTAGGGGCCTCCTACGATTCCCATTACAAGGCTTAAGACCACTGGTGACAGAGCTTTTAGTATCACCGGCCCCATCCTGTGGAATTTGCTTCCTCCATCTGTAAAGGAGGCCCCCCACTAAGTATTTAAGGCCTCCTTCAAGGCACTCCTGTTTACCCAAGCCTTCCGGCCACTGTTTGGTAGTATTTATTTCTGGGACTGCCTCTTATACTGCATTTTAACAACTTTTTATTATATGGTTTAATTATCAGTATTTTAGATATGTATATGTTTGTGGTTTTATTAGTTATTATTTGTTTATGCGATTTGCCCAGAACCTCTTGGACTGGCGCTTTGAAAAATATACTGCCTTGCCTTGCCATTCAGCGCCACAGGTCTGAAAACACATTTTGGGCATGATGTGAAAATGACAGCTGTACTGTTCATAAGGAGGTGTGGAAAATGGTAATATAGAAAATCTGGAGTGAAAATATTAAAACTGGCGAAGTTACAAGCGTGTGTAGAAACTGCGCCATGCACTCTCATAACATGCAGTCATTTTTTGGAATATTTTCACCAAATTTGAAACATGAACTTTTAGGACCTCCCTCATGAAGAGTGGAACAGTCATTCGTTAATCGGTTCTGAAGGTGATTCTGCATAGCAACTGCAAAATCACTTTTCAGGACTGAGAAATGAAATGAAATGAAATGACAGTGCCAGTGTTCACAAGGTGGGGTCTCAAGAACCCCATGTTGAAAATTTGGGGACAAAATTCTAAAAATGGTTGAAATACAGTATTAACCCAGTTGAACCCTCCCCATTGACTCCCATTATCGGCTTACCTTGAAATCTTCATTTTGCCTGTCGCTTTGAAGAGTACAGATGTGTCCCACTCCACAGAAGAATGCTGCTCCTGACTCCGGAGGTAAGTAGGGGGTCCAGGAAGGTGGATGTTCAGTGAGAGGTGGGGATGTGGAGGAACTAAGGAGACAACTGTGGACCATTTTCTTTTATGGGACAGGAAGAAGAAAAGACTATGGGGACCACTTTGTTTATTTTACAATTAAAAAAAAAAAAAATTACATTTAGGCACAGTAGGTGGGCTCCCAATGTGCTACATTGAGAGCATGCAAACACAAGGATTAGGCACCCCAATGTCGGCAAAAAAACAAAAACATTTTAGGCACACTAGGGCAGGCTCCCAGTGTGTCACAATAGTGTGTGCATGTTGGGGGCATGCCGACATGGGTTGGGCACCCCCAATGTCGGGCAAATATTATTGATGGGTTTTGATGGGGAGGGTGCATCTGACACCAGGAGTAGGCATCCCGATGTCGGAAAAAATTAAACAATTACTTTGGCACACTAGGGTGGACTCCCAGTGTGCCACATTAATGGGGAGAAGGAGGATACATGCTGACAAGGATTGGGGCAACTCGGCTGCCGGGCTCGCTGAGTGTGTGTGCAGGCAGCAGGAGCTGCCACCTGCTCATTTCTTTATTGAAATGTTTCAGCAGGAAATGCATACCAAGCAAACAATATGTACAGAGAACTGGGGCACATGGTAAAGCAACTTCTTGAGTGACCCCAGAAATGAGAACCTGGGTGGGGGTGGCATTGGGCACAAGGAAAGAGGAGGCGGTGCACTGGTGTTGTGGGACTCCATACTCAGGAAGCTCAGATGGAGCTGCAAGTGGAGAGGCACAGTCAGATATGGGTGGAGTCCATACCAGGATTAAAGGCAGGACAGGCAATCCTAAGGCATAAGGACGGGTAGGAAGAAACCACACATTGTGGTACATGTGGGGACAAATGACCTAGTGGGGAAATGGTGGAGGCAACAAGGGAGAAGATTGAGAAAGTGGGAAGGTTGTGTAAGGAGGCGGGGAGTCGAGCGCCTTCTCCAAGGTGTTCCCAGTACCCGCGTAAGCACAGTGAGAAAATGAGAGGATTAGGAGTTGAACACATGGTTGGTAGAATGGTGTCGAACTAAAGGGTATGGGTTGGTGGTCAGCTGGGGCAGTACCTGAGAAAATAATCTGTTTGCAAGAGATAGTCTGCACCTGACTGGGAGGGGAAGGTATTAAAAGCAAAGACTGGGAGGTACATTGCGACAAAGGTGTTAAGTGTTAAATGGCTCAGCAATCCTAGTAGTTGCCAGTAATAGCAGTGCAGCGGGGTCAGGACAGTAACAGACACTTTCTCCCCTTCACCATAGTCAACAATGAGGATATATATATGTATATTTTTTTTTTTTTTTTTTTTATTTTACAGACCAACTTTTTCTTCCTAAACAACTACTCCATCAATTCTAAGGCTATTTAGACTGAAACAATGACTACCACTTCACCATGTTTTTAAGTCTCAAGGTGAATTTTGCAGAGATTCATGGATTTCAGGTCACATTGGCTCTAGACTGTTCTGCACAGCCTCAGTTCAGGGTAGTGTCTGTAGGAAGCTGTAGAAGACAGTCTGCTCTGAGAGCTCTCTGATTCAAACCTTCTTAAAGCTATTAAAAAGCTTTTTGAGTAATTTTTTGTCGAAACTTTAGTTCATCGATTGTAGGAAACCCTCCTGAGCTCATATCATTGAGCATTTATTGTTTTGTACAGATTTTGAATGTTAATGTATGACATTCAGTCTGTGTACTAAGAGACAGTGGGAGTGTGCTTTGGGGAAGGGCGTATCTGTGGTGTAGGTAGATTAACTTGGAGAAAAAGACAGTTATTTCTGTTTTGGTGATATTTTCTTATAACTGTGTGCTTTGCGGGAGGGCGTAATCTGTGGTGTAGGTAAATTTAACTTGGAGAAAAGGCAGTTCTTTCTGTTTTGGTGATTTTTTTGTATAACTGTGTTAATGTACACAGAGTAATATTTTCAATAATTCTTGCCATTTTTTGCCGATTGTTGTGTTGCAGCAGTGCATAATTTTAGTTTGTTTAAAATATGTGGTTATATTACTGATGTTTTTAATTTGCTACGCATTAGTGTGTGTGATGTGTGTCATCAAATCAGACACCTTTACTGTGCCACATAGTAATTTCAGCAATGTGAACCTACTATCCACTGAAGCTGTGTGATTTCTCTACTTTCTTGTGGCATCTATACTAGTGCTAGTGACTGTTTACAGCTGCAGTGCAGTGTACTGCCCCCCCCACCGTGGGTCCGCCCCCCAACTGGCAAAGGTATTCTTTTCCAGATTTGAATTTGATGATGCAGCACTGGTTAGGTGTTGTGACTTTGCATCTGCATCTTGCGTCTTCAGTGTGCAGTGCAATTTTAATCTGTCTGTACATTTGCATCTCTTTAGGGCCCAATTTCCATCTGTAACTTAAGTCACAGTTGTTTTTGGCATCCTTCAGAGTACTGGACTGGTGTGGTGCATAATTCTGCATGAACACTGTACTCATCAATATGCATTTTAAGTCAGGACCATCATCATGAGTCACTTGTGATACAAATCACGCTCTTCACATCACGGTCACAAATCACAGTTCATGATCGTGTCACAAATCACAACATTAATTTGTTTACTAGTTGCTTGGATGCATTGAAAGCCTGTTTTGTAGTATCTCTCCAGGCTTCACCACCCCACCACTATACTCGTTAATAAGGTTTTAAATTGGGAGTTTTATGATACAGGCTCCGCTCATCAGGGAAGTACAGTCATAGGCATTAGCGTTCCTTCCTGTACAGCATGTGAGTTACAGTACTGTAAGCAGTGGTGGGCGAAGTGGTTCCAATTTGCTCCACAAGTGATTCACAGAGTAACGTGGAATACACGTGTACTCCACAATGTGAAGCGGAGTACTTGCATCATAATGAAGAATGTGAAGTCCATTGAAACCAATGACTCTGCATTATTCCACCTTCCCAAACCACTTCTCCACCAATTTTAAGATGAAGTACATTGAAATCAATGTAATTCACCTCACCTCGCCTAGTAATTGAGCTCCCAATGAAATTCTACAGTGAGTCATGGGATTGCAGGTCACATGGGCTCTAGATTATTCTGTACAGCCTCAGTTCTGGCCTGGGTAGTGTGTGTGTGTAGTGGCAGTTGGAGACAGTTTGCTCTCAGAGCTCTGTGATTCAGAACCTCTAAAAGCTGTTTCAAATATCTTTTTGAGTCATTTTATTTGCTCAAAATTTAGTACATCAATTGTAGAAACCCTTCTGTGCTTATATCATCGAGTGTTTATTGTTGTGTGTGGATTTTGAATACTAATTTAGAACATTCAGTCTGTGTACTGTGAAGTGTGCTTTGGGGAGGGGTGTATTTGTGGTGTAGGTACAGTAACTGGGAGAAAAAGGCAGTCTTTCTGTTTTGGTTATATTTTTCTTGTATAGCTGCGTTAATGTACACAGTAATATTTTCAGTAATTCTTGCTATTTTTGCTGATTGTTCGGTGCAGAAGTGTATAATTTGTCTGTTTGAAACATCTGGTTGTATTACTTGAAGGTTTTCAATTTGCTACGCATTACTTGTAGAGTGTGTGTGTGTGTGTGTGTGTGTGTGTGTGTGTGTGTGTGTGTGTGTGTGTCTGTGTCGTGCGTGCGTGCGATGCGTGCCATTAAATCAGACACCTTTATTGTGCCACAGAGTAATTGCAGCAGTGTGAACCTGCTATCCACCATACCTGCATGAATTTTTTATACTGCTTGTGGTATCTTTACTGGTAGTGGATTGTTACTGCCCTGCACTAATCCCCCAATTGGCAAAATGTATTCCTTTCCAGATTTAGATTTGTGACTTTTGAGCACTGGTTAGGTGGTGTTGTGCCTTTTTGTATGCATACCTTGAGTCGCAGTACAGTCTTAATCTGTTTGTCGTTTGCAGTGCACCATTAATTCTGGAAGACTGCATTTCTTGTTACGCTCTCATTTCACTTCGTCAGCACTGAGGAGTTTTCTGGACACAAGACAGTACAACTTTTGGGATGCACATTAACTGGTGACTGTGTGGGTGAGTTGCTGTCAATATTGTTGTCACTCCGCCTTACTTCATGTTTAAGGTGGAATGACTATACAAAGCAATAATAACAAGGCGAAGTGAGCCTTTTCTATGGGGCACTCTATGAGTAAGGGCCACTTCATGTTCACTTAGTCGGTGGATTTTAAGTTCACTGTATCTCTACTTGTAACTTCTTCCAGCCCATTAACAACCAATACACTACCAGGAGTATGTCTAGCAATACCATAGAGATAGTTTTCCTAAAACTAGTCTTGGCAAGTGTTCCTTTGCAGTATGGGTATCTAAATGGCTCAATGACTTGTCTGAAACCCTTGTAGGACTCCTAAAAGTGCCAAATTCAAGATGACACTGAGAACAGAACTCACAAAAAGTACACCAAATGTACTGTACCCATTCTAGTTAATGAGGTTCCCTTGGCCCATTGTCTTTCTACTTCTTATGAACTGTGTGCACACAGGTACCTAGGGCCATCAATGCTCACTGCTGATTAGGCGCCCCTGGAGCTGCTGTTTTCTAATTTCTGTACCTTTCATATGTTCTGTTGACAATGCTCTATGTGAGCTGCTCGTTTCTGCTGCTGACTTCATTCTATGTGAGCTGCCATTGCTGCATTACTGAAATCAACTCGAGATTATTGTTTTATGAATCATCTTCTTGACTCAGATGTGGAACCTTTGCAACTGAGCACTTGTGCTCAAAGGTGTTATCTGAATGATGAAATAAACAAGTAAACAAATAAAAATAAATAAAATATTTAACATGCATATATAAATACCTGTTCTACCATGAGCGGTGGTAACAGGCTTGACTATTGTTCCTCATAACACAAATGCAGAAAGTCCATTTAGAACTGCTACTCGATTAAATATTCACCACGTATAATAAGAAAACAAGATTAAAAAGAAAGTGCTAGGGTGGTGTGGAAAGGCTGACCACAGCTGTTTGGGACACGTAATTAGCTGACTGAATCGTGAGAGGAGCTGAAAAGAGTGTATAGGAACAACTTAGAAATAACAAAAGGCAATTTACTAGATAATCTGTTGCTGGAGCCTTTTGATTGGATTGAATATCTAATATAGAGAACTACCTTGTCACTGGGCATGGGATAGGATAACACAATTTTAGTCAAAGTTAGGTGCAAAAATGCATGGTTGCATTTATTTTATTTTCATCAAGTAAAACATACAGAAAGCAAAATGATAAGTCAGACAACTGCTAGCTTCAACAGTTTCCAAGGCTTTTCTTCAGCCTAGCATAAATCAAACCGTGTGAAAGCACATACTACCAGGAGATCTTCCACCTTCCTCAGTTAGTATTCAACTGACCACCCTATCAATCCTCTCTCAGCACTGAGGTAGGGCTTTTTATAAGCTTACTAGAAGCTGGAAAAACAATTTCCCCTGCCTTTTGATTAACAGCAGACATAACATAAAACTAGCCACTAGGGGTCACTGTTGTTCCATAGAGAACAGTTATTTTGCAGCCACCTGGAGCACATTACATAATTTGTTTACAACATTAGAAAGGTCAGAGCTGAGGTCGGAACATTATGTGCTCTCCTAAACTCTCTTGCAGGGTCATATTTCCTCATGCTGTCTGCTGCAAAATATATCTTAGAAGAGGGATGCTAACATCTAGAAAAAGCAGACACAAACTTTGTTATTCTTCTACTAAAACTACCTCTTAGTTTTTGTAACTGTACTCTTAGTTTTGTTATAGTCAGTGAAACAGCATGTTGGACATTATACAAAACATATAAACTGCTTGGGAAGGGGTTTCAGTTTATCCCAGGGTGTCCACAATGACAGGGGTCACCCTGTCACGTACCATTTTCTTTTCTGTTTACTTCCGCAAATAAGTATATCACTAGAAAGTAATTAAAATAAGTTTCTCCAACCAGAGAGAATCGTTCAGGTTTAATAAGATCACTCAAATGGAAAACCAGACACATGTGAGACTGTAGAAGGATGACCTTGAAAACAAAGTGAATAGATGTGGTGCATGGTATTTACTTGTATCACCCAAAAGATGTGTTTTTCCATAGGGAATTAACTTGGAATATAAAACAGTATTTGTAGATATGCAGAGCTAGTTATAACAATTGTAAAAGGAAATTTAAAATTAAACCTAATGATTAAGGCTGACATTTGCTCAGTAGATTGCATGCTTGTCTTTGGGGCAGAAGATTGGAAGGTTGTGAGTTTTATTTTCACACTAAGAACTTGAACTGATACCCAACCCATTGCTGACACTGCAGTGTTGCACTGGGGTGCTACAATGTGGAGGTTCCATCCTTTACATGAGACATTAAATGTGTGGTCCCTTCTGCACATCTTTGGAAAAGTAGCTGTCCAGGTGGATGTTTAGATTCCATGGCACTTACTGAAGGAGTAGAAATTTTCCACCCTCACATCCTGCCCAACAGTTCCCACATCCATAACAAAACAGATCCATTAAAACACCTCCAGGATGCATCTGAAATGAACTATCAGAATTTGGTGTGCCTTTCCTGACAAAAATTACAAATAAATAAATGTATTTATATCTAAATGAACATATAGGAAATAGAGAAGAATCATATGATACAATTACATTATTTATTATTCTTAATCTAAAAAGGCACCCAAGAGAAACAATAGTCAACAAAACTACCACAATTTATTTCTATCAATATGGACTATTAACCTTCTAAATTTCATTGGGGTTTAGCAAAACATGGGCTAAATAATGTGTGAAAATCAGGATTTCATATTGAAACAAGTCATTACAAAAACTGGACCTAGGTAATCCATAGCATTTAAAGAGTAAGTAGCTACTAAAGTAAATAGTTAAAACTGCAGTAGCCCTGCTTCCTTTCCTGATTTAAACTTTTCTTGAACTCTACGTGACTAGGCACCCCAAAACTCCTGTGTGTATTTGGGGCATACATGCATGACCACTTATCTTGTCGACTCCAGCACTGGGGAGTGCTGCATTGTCACCACTGATTTCTGGGCAACCAATCAGAGATACTCCTGGGCTGGAAAACTGTTGCAAAGACCAGACCAGGTGAGACACAGAAACTGGCACCCATTGAGAACTTGTGGCTGAATGGTCAACAGGTGGATGGTACCACCAATGGGGACAGTGGATCAAGCTCTGTATAAAAGAGCAGGGATGGTCTGTAGAAGGCAGATCTGTTTGACATCCTGAAGTAAACAGAAGTAGGGCATGTTGGCAGAGCGAGTGCATCATTCCTGTGCTTTAGACCTAGCTGAACGGAGTTAGAGTTGCACATGCATGCTGAAGTCAACATCTGAAATTCAGAGTGTAGTCCCCAGTGAGGAGTTCCATCTTGGACATCAAAGCTCAGCCAACCTCTAAGTGAAAGAGCTGAACTTTGAATAATCTGGCCATTAAATCCTAGTCCTGAGTGAGCCTGGTAGTGGAAGCAGGTTACTGAGAGTTCAAGTGTAACATTGAGTTAAAGTGGAGGAGTAAACAGTTAGACTATATTTCAGCTTGGATTACAGTTTGGGGTTTCCAGCTGGATTACAAATACCTTGCATTTGAGATGCATAGCCATTTAAGCAACTGCATGGCCTGTAGGGTAGAGCAGCTCAACCAAGTCTGCATCGATTAATTTATGAACTGATGCTAGCCAACCTGTAGCAACCTCAACACGGCCAACCAGCAGCACTGACAGACCTGTAACGGTTCAACACTCTGTACCAGGGACTACTGCAAAAGCTCCCTGAGACTGAGTGGCAAAACCTGCTACCAGGAGCATTGTGCAACTGGATTCTATTGTGTGGGTCTGAATCCCTATCTAGCCAATGTGGAGTTTGATTAAATGGCAGTGCTATTGAAGGTGCTGCTAATACCATCCTGCAACTGTTCAGATTTTGTCCCCTGAGAGTGCCACTTTTAATTAAGCTGTGTAATTTCATTAAACTGGATTGGTTATTGTCTGAACTGTTTCTACCCTGGCTTACAGGGAGGTGGGGAGGTGCAACTTGCAGAAGGTTGCCTCTATGGTCCAGCTAACTCGCTCTATGGGTGGAAACACTATTTGCAGTATTTTCTTACTTCGTAGACCCAGGTGTGCACTGGAGCCTGAATAGCTATTGGTGTTAGGGTAAGGTGGAAAAGTATGAAAAGACCTCCTTACATCTTTGAGGCACTCCTGAGATCCTGAAATATTTGTGCTGTTGCTCCTGTGTGTCTGTGTGGGAGTTGGCACTATGGCTTTATCATCATCAAACAGTGGTGTAAATGGTTTGGAGACAACCCAAAGAAAGTCTTGTTGCTAAAGGCATCCCAGATATACTTGGTTGGGCTGTGTTGACCTCCTGCTGGATGATAAGTTGAAAGATACTGAAGTTGAAGACTGTGCACAAGTATTGTGATAGCAGGAGCCCTGTGCTTAACGTGGACTGTGGTGAGTGATGACGCTTGTGTGGGAGCATGCACCTTGGTGGTCCGTACATTGGTGAAGGAAGATTATGGGAAACAATAACAGGATGCAGGTCTGGAAGACAATGACCTCTCAGGGTGGTCTGGTGGTGAGATGCAGCAATTGTGCTGCCTTCTAATGCTGAATGTGGGATCAGTGGGATTATCTGGTTTAAGAGGACACCACCAACTGGATACCAGTAACTGATACCCCTCCTGAGGGAAAAGTCCATGAAACCAACTGCCAAGGCTCATGACACTGTTTGATAAGTGAATTAGTTGGTCAAGAATGTTGCCAGAAAGCTCAACACTATCCACCAGGAGGCCATTGGCTAGTGTCTACTGTGTGATACTGCAGTTCAACCCAAGGTGGGCCATCCAAAGAAGAAAAAGACCACAGTCCAGACAAGTTTGACTTTGGAGTCACCTGGAGGCTGATTGGTTAGCATTCCGTATCACTAAGAATGCTTGTTCCAAGCTAATTAGGTCAGAAAAAGCTAGGTACTTCAAAAGAACTAGAAGACAATAAAAACAACTCTGCCAAATTTTGGAACATCCTCAAAGAAGTCAAAAGTCAGTCCACTGCAACACCCTTCCAAACAAAATTGTGTCTGATGGTACCACCTATACGGACAAAGCTGATATACTAGAAAAGCAATGATCACTTTGCCACTGCAGGGCTGGCCTTGGACACCTCACCTATCAGCAAACTTAGCCCGGCAAGAGACTACACTGTTGGCTTCACTGGTAATCAAAACCATAACCAACTGCATCCCACCCCTTCAGCTTCCTCACAATTATGTTCAAGCAAGTGGAGGACCTCCTCCTTCTCTGGATACAAAAAAGGTGTGGGTGCAGATAATATTGAACCTTACTTCCTAAAACTTGGCCATACCTATCGACGCCCCATTACACTTATTCAACACCTCTCTGATTCAAGGTGAGCTACCTGTCTTGTGGAAAACTGCCACATCCTACCATTATTCAAGACTGGGGATCTGAGTGATCTGAACAATTACCGCCTATTTCTATACTATCCGTCCTCTCTAAATTAATTGAAAAAATTGTCAACATCCAACTTAGAGAACATTTGGATTCACAAAAGTTGCTAAATCCGGCTCAGTCCGACTTCAGAACCAAACACAGTACAATATTGGCTCTTTCCTAAGTAACTACAGACTGGCAAATGGCCTTGGACTCTAATAAGCATGTATTTGCCCTCTTCCTTGATCTAAGTAGGCCTTGATACTGTGGATCATACCATCATGCCCCACTACTAGGTAACATCGGACTTGATAGTTCTGCCATTAAATGGTTCACCAGCTACCTAACCAATAAGTTATAACAAGTCAAAGCCATAGGAGATCTGTCCCCACAAAATCCTTATTCTGAGTCCCACAAGGCTCCATCCTGGGCCCTATCCTCTTAGCAATATACATCAATAATCTGGACTCGCAGCTGGGCACAGCAAATGTGTACTTATTCACAGATGATACTGTACTCTATACCACAAATTCATCCTTGATCTGGACCATGAGTATTTACAGAAAGACTTTGTCACCCTCAATACAACCTTCTCACTCATAAGCTCCTCCTCAATGCCAAAAGACTAAAGCAATGATTCTCTCACCAAAGTCTACTTCGGATGTCCACATATCACACAGATCCGAACACTCTTAGATGAACCCCTTGAAGTAGTTGATACCTTTAAATACCTAGGGTTCTGACTGGATAACAAGCTCAACTTTCTGTGCCACTTAAATGAAACCTTGAAGAAACTAAGACAGCGATTAGGTTTATTCTATCGCATTAAACACCTACTCACGTTAGAGGCCAGAATGAGACTAGTACAAACTACATTCCTACCTATACTGGACTACGCTGACTTCCTTTACAGTCATTGCCCATCAACGATGCTAAACAAACTGGACACCCTTTACCACGGGCTTTAAGATTTATCTTAAATCTACCCGTAGTACACATCAACTGTCGTCTATACCAGGTTTCGGGATGGACCTCACTCTCAACTAGAAGAAAAGGAATGCTCTCCTCTGGTTTTTAGAGCATTATCTGATAACCTCCCTGCATACATCTTGAACATCTTCAAATGGGCTAAAGGTTCCTATAGCCCAGGCGCTTCTCCTTAATTTGCTTCCAGATTCCTACAGTGAAAACTACCCTTGGCTCAGCAGCAATCAACTTCTCACTTCCATCACTTTGGAACACTATGCAAGACTCATTAAAATTATCCTCACTTCCAAGCATTTTCACATTCAAAGCTCTATTAACAGATTATCTGAAGGAATTATGCAACTGTTTCAGATGCCGATGACCCCTAAGCCTCAGGTGCCACTCAAATCCTAACTAAGTATCTCATCCACCCACATTCCTAACAACAGAAACCTAGGACCTACAAGCCTAGTTCCCTTAATCCAAGATGACCCTGTCTATTCTCTACCTTTTACCTATTTTGGCCTCCCTTTTGGCTGCCTACTCTTTAACCAATTTCTATCCTATTCCTTAATACTTCCTTATTTTTTATCATTTAGGTATGAGCTCTTATAATGGAGACTATATGGGATTGTTGTCTCTTCTCATTTCAGTAAAGCTTATCATTATATACTTTGCATATTAATTATGTTGACGGTATGTATAGGCCCATATTGACCGGCACCATCACAATATTTTCTTTTTTTTTTTTGTTGCATCGTTGTCCACTGTAATTGTAATCTTATGAAGTGTACTGTATTGTATTTAAGCCCAGGACCACCTTGAAAATGAACTTGCTCAATGGTGTTTATGCCTGGTTAAATAAAGTGATTGATTGATTGATTGGAGACTCACCATTGCCTATAGCGTAGATATGACAGATCAGCACTTTGGTTCATGCTATAACTGTACCTGGAATGATGCCATGGGATTTTATCCCCTACTATGTGATGTTATGTATGAGGCCTGGCTCCCCAGTGGCTTGTGTTTGGGGTTTCACCAAGACCTACTGCCTGAAGGACCAGCTTGACCCTACATATTTCTAGCCACTAGGACTTCTGGGAAAACAAATGCTGCCAACAAAGTTTGCTATTATCACAAGGTTGAGATCTGCAACCAGCAGCTGGGGAACAGGTTGCTAGTACAGAATTTGGCCTTGCAAGGCCGGTGAAGACTGCATAGCTACAACCAAGTTTGCACTGGCTAATTTATGCACCAACGCTGGCTAACCAGTAGCAACATCATCATGGACCAGCCCACAGCAACCCACATTATCATCAACAGGTCTGTAACAGTTCAACACTGGCCAACCAGGTACTTTTGCAAGGCGCTCCCGAGACTGGTGGAAAACCTGGTACCAGCAGCATTGTGCAGGAAGGTTCTATCATGTGGGTCTGAACCATTGTCCTCTGTGGGGTTTGACTGAACAGCAGTGCTACTGAAGGTTTTGCTAATACCATCCTGCTACTCTTCAGATTTTAATCTGGGAGACAATAAATAGAGCAGCTTAACAAAATAACACATCTTTATTGTTTATACCCTGGGTTACACGTGTAGTGGTTAGGTACAACTTCCCAGAGGTTGTATCTACAGTCCAGTAAACTCACTGTATATCTGTCTTTGAGTGGAGGCACTGCTTGCATTGTTTATATACTTCATTCACAGAGGTGTGCACCAGAGCATGAGTGGCTGCTGGTTTGGGGTAAGAGTGAGCATGTGTGCAAAGGCTCCCTTACACCGATGACATGTACAACAATTATTAATATTACTGGTTTCTGCATTCTCCTGTTATTTATCTACTAAATATTTTAAATAACACAATACTTACTTCAGGGTGTCTTTAAAGACTCAGTCCTTAACTGACCTAACAATCGCTGTTTTGTGACATTACAGTCTGTAATCACTATAAGCGCTAAATGTAAACAACAGTGAAGTGTAACAGCTGAAACATTATATTAATGAAAATATGTGCTGAAGTGCAGAATTGTTCTTTAACTAGAAAGAACAAAGAAAGCAATCACTACCCATTCTGTCAATATGGAGACAGATACTGATCGATAAGGCAAATATACCACAGTTCCAAGTTCACACACAATAGTTAATTAAAATGCCAAACAAAATATACTAACAGCATGGAGCACAAATCATGTCGACAGAGGGGTGGTGAGTGCCTGCTTTCCTGTTTATTCTATGAGCTTTATGCAAATGTTTTGGTAGTACCACTGCCTCCACCTGAAATAGTTTTGCTCTGAATTTATTAATTGTTTTTTACACTACGGTACATTGGCCATATAGTTGCCCTTTTAGACAGGACATGTTTAAGATGGACATTTGGTTAAACTGGACAGTTCCCAGCTGCCAAAACCACTTGCATAGCTGACAACAAATAATAAGCATTTGACAATGCCGAATGTTGCCTCGCTGGCATTGGCATTGGTAGTGCCGGAGTTAGGGCGCATAACAGAAATGGCAGTGAAGTACTGAAATGCGCCAACCACACCCCACCCTGTGAGACTGACAGGCATTGGGTGTGCCTCTGGAGTCGTCAGCTATAATGCTCATGCCATTGCACCTCACCGTACCCTGTAGACACTGATAAGTGTTGTGGTGTGATTTGGGGTCTTTGGGCATTATTTTACCCCATTCCATAAGGAAATACGCTGAGGTGGGTGCAGTATAGGAGAATGGGGTGAACTTTGTGGCGAACAGTGCAAGGCATACCACGATGGTTGTCACTGGCTGCAGGGTGGGGTGGGGTGGAATGGCATGAGCATTGAGCCGATGATCCCAAGTCACACCCTGGCCTGTCGGTCTCTACAGGGTACAGAGCTACAGTTGAAAACCCTAACACCGTGGGCGTGTGTTGGTATTTTCACTCAAATTTTCAACATGGGCTGTTTGTAGCCCACCTCATGAAAAGCAGCACTATCAGTTTGTTAACTGAAAGGTGGTTTTGCACAGCAGCTATGCCATTTGGTGACACAGGGACTAAAGCGCATTTCGGGCAGTATGTGGAAAATGACAACTGTATTGCTCATGAGGAGATGTAAAACAAGCGGCAACATTGAAAATCTGAGAGAAAATATGAAAAATTGAAGATATGAGCACGCAGAAACTGTGCAACACAGATCTGTAACCCAATTATTTTTGGATTTTTAACCACATGTTTAACATAGGCATTTGGGACCTCCCTCATGAACAGTGGCACTGTGAATTTGTTAAGTTATGAAAGCGTTGATTTCACACAGTGTCCATGCCATTTGTAAGCCACAGGTGCGAAAAAACATTTAGAGCAGGATGTGAAAATGACAGCTATACTGTTCATAAGGAGAAGTGAAAAAATGCCAGTGTTGAAATCTGGCATGAAAATATTGCAAATTTGCAAAGTTACAAGGGTGCGTGGAAACTGTGCAGCGCACACTTGTAACAGTCATTTATGGAATTTCATCACCAAATTTTCAACATAGGCATTTTAGGACCTGCTCATGAACAGCGTCACCTTCATTTCCTCAAACTGTCCCAAAAACTGATTTAGTACAGCAACGCGCTATTCTGCGTCAGGCGATGCAAAAACACATTTTGGCCAGGATATGTAAAATGACAGCTGTACTGTTCCATCAGGAGGTGTGGAAGAATGCCAGTGTTGAAAATCTGGAATGAAAATATTACAAATTCACGAAGTTACGATGGTCGCGTGGAAATGCATAGCACACACTTGCAAAACAGCCATTTTGATTTTCCACCAAATTTGCAACATTTAGGCTTTTGAGAGCCCCCTCAAACAGTGGCACTGTCATTTCATTACTCGGTCCCAAAGTGATTCCACGCAGTGACTGCAAAATCACCTTTCGGGACTGAATAATACCATGACAGTGCCTGAATTCAGGAGGAGGAGTCCCAATAACCCCATGTTGAAAATTCGGTCAAATCCCAGAAATGGCTAAGATATGCACCAAAGTTGAAAAACACTATTTATGCCATTATACAGCTTACCGGCATTTCTTCAGTTCTGCAGTTGGCTTTGAAGAGTGCAGACATGTTCCAGTCCACCAAAAATTATCGCACCAGACTCCAGAGGTAAGTATGGGGTTAGGTGGCTCTGGGGAGGCAGGGTGCGCAGAGGGTGGGGCGCAGGTTGTGGGAGGGGCAGGAGACCCGAGGGACCATTTTCTTTTACAGGGGATGTGGCATGCTGGGGAATGGGCTCCCCAGTGTGCCACCTAAGTGTTTTTGGGATGCTGTAGCCGATGGGATTGGGGCACCCCTTTATACTGAAGAAGGGAGACATGAGCCGAGGATTGGGCACCCCCTCGGCACACAACAAAAGTGGGGGAATAGACATTATGCCAACAGGGAGTGCCTCCCCGTCGGCAAAATAAATGGGATGGGGATAAACATCAACAGGGATTGGGCCCCCGTCAGCAAAGAAAAAAATGTTGGGGATGCATGATGCCGAAGGGATTGGGCACCCCTCGGCATATTTAAATGGGAGGGTCAGTATACCGATGGGGAGTGGGCTCCCGTCAACATTGTGACAGGGCGGCGCAGTCACTGCCGCCATGTTGCGTGCACATCGGAGATGCATTGTGGTCCCGCTGCATGAGAGCTTCACTCTCATTGCAGAGACCTTTTCTTAGATCTAGTGGCCATAGGGATGTGTGATGTCAGTACCTGCTGCGGCTGATTGGGGAATGAGGGTCGCACCTACTGATGCGTGCCTGCATTGCGTCCAACAGTGACTGTGCCTCCAAATCTGCACTACCACAATATGTTGGCTGCGATGCATGAGCCAACATAAAAATGCTGCTAAGGTGTCTATAGTGTCTGTCTATAGCAGGCACCAGAGTCTAGAAAAAGATACCTGCTATCAGCAGAAATGAGCCTGCTGTCAGTCATAATGAACTGTTAATGTGGTAATACTTATGCACTGAGTTCCCAGCCTCTACTGTGTTTCAACCATTTACAGAACCTCTAAAGTTAAGCTACTCATACCCATACCTGCTCATAGTGAGGAGAGGTAAAGCTCAGCTGGTAAAATACAGCAGTCTTACAGAAACATTACATCTCCCAGTTTAGTTTAATGTCAGCAAGACACTCAGCATTTCAGTGTAGCAAGAGTAGTAGTAATCGTAAAGACAGCAGTAATAGTAACAGAAAATGGAAAAACAAGCACAAAAATATAATAAAAATTGAGACTAGTAAATTTAAACAAGGAACGGCAAACACAGGGCCCAGAACAACACTGTATTACTAAATTTATTAAATCAATAAAGACTGCACACTCTTTGGAACAAGATCAGAGGAAATCACTATTTCTAAAGAGATTTATCAGAGATGAAATCTAAAGGGAATAAGAATAAACTCCAGCATATTAGAAGGCAACTGACTATAAAAATGACCTAATGCGGTATCAGTGGTTAACTGAAATGTGGCTGGTTTAAGGAAGGAGCTTCGGGATAACTCATGGCTAGATGGTTTGCCCAGGGGGACTGGGGATGGAGTAACAGAGGAAGGAGACAGCTAGAGGGCTACGGTACCCAATCAAGGTGCTGAAGCACAAGCAGACTTGATAGACCAATAGGCCTACTCTGCTGGCTTCTAGTATGTTAGATATGATCAAGCAACATCAAATACTCTTGTTTTAAGAACCTGGGTTAGTATTAAAGATACCTCTACTTTACAAGGTTGTGAGGTTTATGAATGATCAGCAATTTATATATATATATATATATATATATATATATATATATATATATATTCCTCCCCAAATTAATAAGGCACAGGAACAGCATATATTGGAAACTGTAAGGACAGATTTAGAACATATTTGCTAGAATACAGCACATTAATACCCAATTCTCCTTGCAGTAGATGTTAATGCGAAGCTAGAAATGAACAAGAAATAAAAACAAAAACTGGAGCATAGACGATGAACTGAACATCCCATAAGAGTGTCTAGGGACAAGAAACAACAATGCAAAGGGGAAATATCTTGCAGTTAGCTATAAGTACTTGCTTTGTTTATTGAATGGTCATGTAGCAGGCAACCAAGAGGGTGGGATAACATTTCCAACAATGCTAGGAGGTACCACACCAGATATATATATATATATATATATATATATATATATATATATATATATATATATATATATATATATATATAGTAGATGCTCATAGTTTTATAGAATTCCTTCCATGAATATACCAACAATTTGGGAAAGTGTCCACTTTCCATTGATAAAAGTGTCAAAACTATGGAAAGAATAACCTAAATACTTCTTTAGCCCCACATGAAGAAATAGTTGCTTTGAATCAGAAGAGGCTGAAATGGAGTGCTTGTGTATTTGACTCTGTAAATGGAATATTAAATTATGACACTAAAGTTGTTTAAAAGTGTATTTAATGCTTATAATTTCATGAATTCAAATATAGCTACAGAAATTGTGTTGTCAACCTGTTATGCTGTAATTGTTAACAATGCTGAAATGCATGTCTCAAGAGGAAAGGAAAACAGTACACAATGAGACTTTGGCACAGAATCCATGGTTTGAGTTGAAATGTTTTCACTTTTCAGCTTAAAAGACTAACTATCCAAGAATCCCCAAATGTATGCCAGAAGGACACTATGGTAATTATAAAGGAATACAGACAATCAATCCATAAGAAAAGTCCGAGCACAAAAAGAAAATGTGGGAAAATATAACAATTGGACATATTGGAAAAAAGACAGTAAGGTGTTCTGGGAGTTACTTGCCCACAAATCAAACAACAGACAAAATTAATTAGTACCATAATTAGCTTTGTAATTTGGGTTGATCATTACAGTAAATTATACAAGGTAACATGTCTGAATAACAGTTTTAATTGCAAATATTTTGTACAGTGAATGGAATGTCTTCAAGAAATGGACATTTGGCCTCCAGTCACAAAGAACATTATTCCATTAATAACTTAAAAAGCACAATAAAGCTCCTGAGCCACAAATAATATTATGGCAGATATTTATGATACTAACCCTGATTGGCGGGCGAGTATTCACTCCCTTGCTTACAAATATCAGTGATACCTTTAAACTGCCATCAGTGTGGAATGGTTCCATGTCATAATGGCAATCGCTAAAAGGCGATCGCCATTAGAGCAAGTGCACATAGTCAAAACCACAAAGGCGATGTACACCTGCAGGCAACAACACATCTGGTAAGTTAAACAGATTTATTTCGCAGTCTTCGCTGGGGACTTTGCCCACACCCCACTGACTAAATACAACCATCTCCAGGAGGATGCATGATGGGGAGGGGACACAGTCTGGAAAATAAAAATAAACACTATAGCAGCAATAATATATTCCCGTTCCTCCAGCCCCAAACCCAGTACCTGCTGCACCAAAACTAACCACCCTCACCACCACACCACACAGCTAGCTCGGTGGCAGCATGGCACATACCCCACACAAACCCTCTTCCCTATCCCTCTCCTCTTCATCCCTATCCCTCTCCTTCTGGTAGCCCCCCTTGCTCACCCTACTGTCAATTCACATTCCGTCACTACCTTTACAGGGTACTCCAACATGACAGCACTGTAAATGAGTCACTCTTTTGAGAGTCGCTTGTTTACAGTCACTATAATCAGTGGATACCATGTGGAACACTGATTATGCTGCACCAATTTTAAAAAGGTGACCATGCCAGGCTCAGAAGCTATCATCCAATAACATTATATTCCATCAGTGCTAAGATGTACTCAAGAGTCATACTGGGATTACTTGATGCTTGGGTGGAAGGCAATAATTTATTATCCAGCTATCAAGCTGATTTCCATATATAGCATAGTACAATGGATAACTTTTCACTTTAAAATAAATCATTGATAAATACAGGAGTAAGGAAAAGAAAGGAAGTACATATATCTATCCTTCTTAGACATCAAGGGAGCCTTCAACAGTGTAGACAGAGATATTCTTTGGCTTGTTCTTATTAACTATAAAATCCCCAAAGATTACTAGCGAACATCATTGTGTTATGCTCGAAAATGAATGCAATGGTGAGGTTGCCAATAATGGTAATATGTCAGAAACATTCAAGATCACTAAAGGCGTTAAACAAGATTGTTTAGTAGCCCCATTACTTTAATTTATACATCAAAACTCTCATCAAAGCTCTAGAAAGAGCTGATGTGGGCTAGCAAGGTGGTGCAGAGAGCAGCGTGCTGGCGTCTCGCCTGCTGCCACACTGTTGACCCAGGTTAGATACTGGACTGGGGTCCCTTGAAGTCAGCTGGGAGGGAGGAAGGCTGAGCATTCCACAGGATGCTGTCCTCTGCTGGGGAGGAAGGCCGGCTGGTTTGACTGTGTTACTGCCATCTGAGTGACCAAGGGGGTAGTGCCAGCAGAGCCACAGGGGAGGGTGGATGCCTACTGACTGGAATGCATGCACACACACACATACGTCCACTCAGTCCTCGCCTGAGGGGAGAAATGGTGGAAAAAGCCAAAGCTGTTGTGGGATGATGCTGCACCCACAGGCTCTGCACCGTGCCCCGAGATGCCTACTGCCACATCCATTACCTAGTCTCTTCTTGGGCCTGGGGAACCTGACAAGCTCTGCCAGAGGGGTAGAAAAGTGGGCACCATGCAAAGTAGAGGGTTTGTAAGCCCCAGAGACAATAGATGACAGAGCTGGGGGAGTAGCAAGGCACAAGGGGCCAGCTAAGAAGAAGAAGAAGAAGAAGGGGAAAACAGAAAACAAAAGAGTTGATACGGTTCCCACAAAGATAAATGGGCATTACATAAATAATTTACTCTGAAGATATGCTACTAATTTCAGGAACTCCGCTTGGTCTGAAACAGGCTATTGGTGCAGCAATGGATCATTGTACAGCAATTAAACTGGAATTCAGTATTGACAAAACAAAAATAATGACCTTTAACAAAATAGTGCACCTGGGAAACAAAACCTGGGAAGATTACACAATGGGGGAGGAGGTAGTAACGACAACAAAAAGGAAAGGGACCTGGGGTAATCATATCAGATGACCTTAAGGTTAACAAGCAATGTGAGAAGGCAGTAGGGAGGCTGGGGGTATACTGGGATGCATAGGGAGAGGCATCACCAGCAGAAAACAGGAAGTTGTTCTCCTCTATATAGACAGTTGGTGAGACCCCATCTGGAGTACTGCGTCCAGTTCTACAGACCCCATCTCCGCAAGGACATAGACAGGATAGAGGCAGTCCAGAGGAGGGCAACCAAAATGGTGCAGGGTCTGCAAGAGAAGCCATCGAGAAGAGACTAAAGGAGCTTAATATGTATACCCTTGAGGAAAGGAGGGAGAGGGGACATGATAGAAACTTTTAAGTACATCAGTGGAATCAACAAAATCCAAGAGGGTAGCATCTTTCTGAAAAAGAGATGTGCAAGAACAAGGGAAACAATTTAAAGATGGGTGGGGGTTCAGGGGCAATGTGAGGAAGTATTTTTTCATAGAGAGGTAGCGGATGCATGGAACAGCCTTCCTGAGGAGGTTGTGGGGTCTGAAACTGTGGGAGAATTCAAGAATGCATGGGACAGACATAGGGAATTCTTGTGGGGGTAGGAAGATATAGGCTGTTGGTTTACTAGGATCTGTGGCTTATCCTGTAGGTAGGAAATTGGCAGACTAGGTGGGCCAAGCGGTCCTCATCTGCTGTCAAAGTCTATGTTTCTATGTTTAACAACAAGAAATTTAAACAAAAAATATGGACAATAAAATTATGAGCAATTTGAAACAGTCTAGAATTACTGCTATCTTGAGGTTACACTAGATAAAAAAATGGTCTGGAATAGTATTTTGGAAGAATAAAACAAATTGTAATTTTACTTTAATGCAGTCCTAAGATTTGCCAAAATATTTGCTGAAAACTTGTATATTGCTTTGAAAAGGACATCTGATTATAAAGCAAATGCACAAATCTTATATGCAAATGAGTATGGAGGATACAGCCATCTTTAGTAACGCTGGAAAAAAAATCCTAAACTATTTCATGAGATCGATCTTGGGACTACCAAGAGATACTCCCTCAGCAGCCCTCGGACTGAAGCAAATTCCAAAGCACTGGTGTTTAGAGCATACAAAAGTGCTTTTTGGATTAGGAAATATTTTACAAAAGACATGATCAGAGTCCCAAGATTTTGCTGGGAAGATTAGTTAAAAAAAAAAAAAAAAAATCAAACTTGAAATCTTGATTTACAAATCTAAATGACATATTAAAGCATAATGGTCTTTCAGATAATTGGATGGTAAATTTTTATGACAATTCCAGTCTCGCTCAGTGTGCCTTTCCCAGTTACATTTTTTAATAAATAAATTCTGATAGATACATTAAATGGGCAATTCAGAGAATGACTTTTCCTAGCAAAAGGCAGCTGAAATTGCAAACTTCTTCACTGTAAAGCCTTATAAAGCAATGCTTGAATTTTAAGATCCAGAACTGTATTTTAAGTTCTGTGATAATGCAAAAGACAAGAAAGCATTATGCAAACTTTGGATGACTACATTATATAAAATGGGTAACTGTTGGGGCTTCAGCTCATCTATGTTAACAATATCAAGCTGCAAATGCAACGTGAAATTAAAATGATTGTCAAGCATCTTCATTTTGAATGTGACATGTTTGGAAGCATAAACAAAAATGGCTATACAGTATCCCCAATTGCATAGATTTTTAGTCATGGATACCACCGATAACATTATCCTTTCGGCAGACAAAGCAGTAATTTTGCTGCAGAAATTTTGCAGCGAATTTTCCTAAATTGGATAATTTATAATGATCATAAATCTACCCGTATTTAAGTATACAGATTGTACGCTTTTTAACTATTGCTTGTTACTGTAATGGCTGGACAGTTGAAAATGTTTTCCTCCCTTTTAAGTTTTTGTGCATGTCACAATCTGTGTGATCTTATACATTTTGTTTCTTAATAAAACTGAACTGTTTTTAGTGTAGTGAGAATGTGTCTCTTTGTTTTCTTTTTGACCTCCTGCGCCCATTCCATTAGTTCATCTCCCAGTCTCTTCTTATCCTCTATCAAGGCACAAGGTTGATTGGCGATTTAATTCATGGCAAATGTTAATGCCATCTGTCTCAGCTGTGGTTGAACTAAGGACTGACTGGCAGACTGTGGAGTCCTTCACAGTCAAACTGCAGCCAGGCAACAAAGGCAGAAAGCAAGTACAGAAAATAATCTGGAGTGCGTGCTGACTACTGTATTGACTCAGTAAGCAATAACCCATGACGGGTATAGGGTTATAAGATTTAGACAACACCCTGGGGCATTGTGATGCATGAGGCCGCAGGCGAGTGCCCTCATAGCACCCAGTGTGTTGATTAAACTCTATAACCCCATACCGAATGGGTTATTTTGCTTATAACATGGGTTATTGCATTTAAAGAAAAACACTCAGGAAAATCTTTATTTTTACCTGTAAATATGAAAAAGGTTTTTGTATCCTACTGCATGTTAAAGAAGTTCACAGAAATACATATTGATTTCATTACATTTATAATAATAATTCAGCTACAATTTATGCCACCAAGTGATCTGTTAAGTCTGCTTTAAGTAAATGCATTTCAAAAAATTTTTACTGCCCATGTTCTCGCTCTCACTTTATTGACTATTCCTGCTATGAGATGCCAACTGCTATCTCTTGTTCTCAGGTTGTAATGGAAAATAAGCTTGTAGGGGAGAGAGAGAGAGAGACAGAGAGAGCAAGACACTGGTGGCCAGAAAACAATGTCTTGGAAAAATGACATACATTGTTACAGAAGTGTTATTATAAAACTACTCACAGATACACAAACATTATTGACTCCAATGCCCCTCCGTTGACTGCATTTGCTAACTCCCCCAACCCAACCTACTCAGAGTGTCTTTCTCGTTGTAGTTTCAGAGCAGATGATGACAACATCTCTCATTGCAGCACCTGAAAACACTGACAGCGGGTCGGCACATATTTAATACAGTAGCCTGCATATCTCTGACCCGCTGTCACGACCTTGTTACCTTCCTAGTGGCACTCCTGAAGCTCTCTCCAGGAGGTCACCCATAGAACCATGCTACTCTTTTTCTCTCGGGTCCCTATGCAACACTTTAAACACAGTGACAGCGGGTCAGAGCACTCTCCCACATTTAATATACTCACCTCCATATCACCAACCTGCTGTCACTACATTCTTCCTACTACTGGTGCTCACTTTTATTCACTGTCACTACTCTGCCAGTTATGAGCTCCCCATTATCCCTAATGACCGGGAGAAGATGCTCTAGCTTGAGGATTTTATATGGCTGCCATTTTGCTTTCTTTGCTCAGGACTGAATAAGTTCAGACGGCAGTTTCAGAGTTGCTCTGTGAAACTGTGCATTTAAATGTGAATTTAATGCATGGCCAAGCAGAGTGACTGGACCAATTGGTTGCACATTTTGCCAACCCATTATATAAGCTAGGTTAGCACTACAGAATTCACAGTACTTTCTATGAGAAATGATACAGAGGGCAGCTCTTATAATGGACAAGATCTGGTTGTTTGGATGTGTCTCTTATAAGTTGGCTGTACTGTATTTATTTTACTTGAAAACTGCATTAAATTGGTAGCCTCATGAAATACAATATTTCATTTAAATAGGAGTCCTGTTTACTGCTGGGCAATAAAATGCTTCATTTATTCAGCAGTATAGTAGGATACACAAGTGCTGGTTCCAAACGAATAAATAAATAAATACAAGTTACAAACTGTACCGACAGTTTGTAACAACAGCAGATGACAATATCTTGAAAAGCGGATAATGGGAAGATACCCACATTGCTTTAAATGATTAAAATCATGAGTTGCCCACCTCTTGAGAAATTTGGTAACAACTGAACCCCAGCAATAGATGATGGGCTGGCAGTATAGCCTAAAGGTTAGAGTAACAAACTGCTAATGAGCTTGGCACATCCAGCAGATGGGGGTTTGATTTCCACAACCTCCACTTGCATACTGTGTGACTCTAAGCAGAGTCACGTAACCTCCCAAGTGCTCTCAGGCTGCCCCTGAAAACAGGCACTTGTGCTTAGTGGGCCCTACCCAGTTACCAAAGACTAAAATAAAATAAATTATCAATTGAGGACAAATGATTGGAATCTACCACATGTACATATGTATGATAAATATGGGAAATTACATTACATTACAAATGAGTGTTGCAAAATCTTGTAAATTACTGCCCGATGATATAAAAGCCAAGAACTCTATTAATTAATTCCAGTCTGCCCTGCACACAAATTTGAACAAAACCTGTGACAGCCACACATGAAACAATTTGTTTTTACTATTATTGTGCATTATGTGATTGTTCTTGATAATTCATGCTTGTAGGATCTTTGTGTATATATATATATCTATAGTACAAGTGTTGTACCACAGTTCAAAAGGTCATGGAACATGATTGTACCCTACTGTGGTACAAAACATTTTGAAAACCTCTAGAGGTTCTATCACTGAAACAAACTGGCGATCATCCCACCTGGCAACAGAAATGGTAGGATCAACCAAACAGACACTAGCAGTGGTGGTAGCACAATCACGAAACCAGTAGCACAAACAGGATTCAACGGATAACTCCAAAACATACATAAGATCAACCAGATATGTGCAGCTACATACAAATGAGAAGGATCAACCAGATAGTTAAAATAACCTACAAAGTACATCTCTTCCTTCCAGTCCATGTCCTCTTGCTAAGCAAGAGATACAGTCACCATTTTTCTGTCACAAATCAGTCCCACAATCCATTGACATCCAATAGAAGGTTGCACAACAAACATAGGAATGTCTGCTCCTAGCAACCACCGTCATCTTAGCAACTAACCCTAACTCCCAGAACATAACAGGGCAACAAACTTATTTTTATTTATTTAAAAATTAAAAGTGTTAGAACGCATTGGCAAGTGGGACTATACACTATGAAAAATAGTGCATAGGCAACTATCTGCAATCCAGCCTATTGTGCCACCTCAGGGTTCTGATTAGCTCAGACCTCTCAAGCTTCACTCTTCACTCACTAGATGCGGACTGCTCAGGGACAAAGATCTTTTACATACCGTCCCCTACCTGGTACAATGCCCTTAACCTGCCCTCCCTATCATCCATGACATTGGGAGCATTCAAATCCATACTTACGCTCACCTCACAGCCTCCAGCTCCTGTGACTAAAGTCTCATCCCACTGAGTGCACACATTTGTTTCACTCAACCACCATGGTCTCCTCTTTGACAAAGACAACCTGAGTACCACCAACCTGGTTCTGTCTGCTCCTAAACTCTTATTTCTCCTCTCTTCCCTCTCAAGCTCTCCAATCCTTATTCTTTGTCCTTGACACTGCCTCTGAGTTCCTTTTTCTTTTCTGTACATAAATGTTACTGTTTAAGTTGTGGCCTTGTTAAATGGCTTACTAATTGTTTGTAACACTGTCTACTATGTTTTTGTACTTAATGACGTGGAACCTTTGTAAAAGAGTCTTGGCTCAAAGGTATTAATTCCTAGAACAATAAACTTAAACTATTGAGGCCTGAGGTCATCAGAACCCCTCTGTGGAACAATAGGCTGGCTGTGCATGGCTGCACTTGCACTATTCTATATGTTATAATTGTGCAGGATGTCACAAACGCACTCAGCAGGTCAAGCCTTCTGCTCCACAGTGCCAACCTCAAGCGCAGTATTGTGAACAGGTAACAGACAGGTTAACCCTCCTGTCTGCTTGAGGGTCCGTATCACCTTTAGTCTCAAGTTCTGGGGATTCAAACTGTGAACCTTATGCTAGCATATCCAAATGTGCAGGCTCAGATAATCTTCTCTTCGGGGACGGAAGATATCTTTTGTCTAAGGGCACCTAACCAGGTATCCAAAATGAACCCTTAAAATTCTGTAAAATACCTTAGGAATATTCTTACCTTTTCCCAGTTTGGTAACATCATCAAGCCCTTAAACAGTTTTTGCCAGTCTTAACCCTCAATACATCACACACAAAAAGAACTAGGAAGACCCAGGCAATATCAAATAATATATTTACCAGAAATGGATAAAAATATGAAAAATGTAACATAGAACAATATATCAAAGAGCATACAATCACTTAAAAGAAAACAAGGAAAAGTACAAACAAAAACTCCTACCACAATACAATTAGACTTTTCTATCTAATGTATTACCTCTATAGTGCTTATAGTTAGATCTTGTTCCTTAAGAGCCCAAAAGAAATGTCATAAAGATCAGTCACAATTCTTAGTTTAAACTGTGTCTCTCTCCCACCCCTTTTGTGTGTCATCTAGCTCCTCCTTCTTGAATACAAAAAATATACAAAACAGGATGTCCTATCAGGAGATATTTTACGTACTATGACTTCAGCAAAAATTAATTTCCTAAATTATGACAGCCTTTAATCAAGCCTTTCCTTTGATCTTGTGTGGTTTCCTGTTTTCCAGGCAGGTCAAAGATTTTACAACTTTTCACACCAGGTTGATATAAAATGTTTTCCTCTGAGACATCATAAAACTTTACAAGCTCTATATATCCTGGCAGCTGGGTCAGTTCTAATTAAGATAGAAAAACAGGAGATCTTTAATTAAGTCCTCTAGTCTTTTAAATACCTCCTGATTTTAGATTAATATATCCGTTATTTTCACTAAGACCTGGGGAGCACTCATAGCACAGGATGTCTCATGTGAGACATTCACATACCACATTCCATATTACAAATATCATAGAACAATCATAACCAGCTGGCCAAGCATCACATAGGGCATTTGTTGAAAATTGAGTTTTCCCCAACAATTGTTCCTGTATAAAATAGAAATGTCTGTCTGTCTGTCTATCATGTAGAGCGTTGTTCCTTTATAAACACAGCAGGCACTGTGGACGAGGTGAGGAGAAGGCGTGCCAGTATTCCATACAATTTAGAAAATACTGGTTGGGGTACATAACAAGGGCTGTCTAGTGGAACTCTAGAAGTTCAAACAGCAGGCTTTGGAAGGTGGGAGGTAAAGGTGTTGCTGGAGAAGGGACTGCTAAACCACTCCAATCTGTCATGTCTGAAAGGAGATGGCCCATCTGCTGAAGACCTTTCAGACTGTAGTAGTATCCGGCTATCTATCAGATCTTTAGGGGCTTTACACTACCAAATCTGCACCAGTGACAGTGGTGAAGATCAGATGAACCAGTGCATATCTGGCAGTGTAAACAGCTGCCAAACCATTGCAGTGTGGCAAAACATGTTTCCTGGTTTGTTGGGAATGTGGAGCGGGGTGCACCAGTGCAGGTGTTTTTGAAAATGTGTTACAAATGCTGCTCTACCTACACCAGTGACACTCCTATTCACCAACCCCTCTACTGGAATGCCATCGGGAATGCTGCATAGCTGCAGTGCGTAAAAGAAAAGGGTGGCAGTGAAAGTAGAATGGAGCAGGCCAATTCAAGATGGCAATGCTGCAGGTAACTATAATGTAAATGTGGCTTTAGAGACCAAGGGGAAGAGGAGAGGGGAAGAGATGCAAGGTATGTGGTGGTTGTGGAGTGGATACCGTATAGAAGAGTGAGTACTAGTGGTAGTCCCTGTACATGATGGGAGATCAGGCAGCTGAGATGGTCATACAACAGGCAGCGGTGGAGGGACCTTGACTTGTTCACAACAGCGAACCTCCAAAGTCAATTGTACAGGACAACCAACATGCAAACACAAAACATGCACAGCTAAAGATACAGATACAGTAGGAATGTATTATAAAACTCTGTTTAATTATAACCAACTGTGAGTATAGCACTGATCCTCAAAGCTTTGCCATCACCACAGCTTTGCTGCTGTGTGCCTTTTTATGTTTGTATCCCACATCAAAGTTGAACTGGAGCAGGTTCCTATGTGATACATGAAAGATCCCTGAGTTTAGCTCTTTGTATGTTTGTGTGTATAGCAGTTCCAACTTGTGCAGCATGGGCCATTCTGTGGCGGCAAGCCTGCGCTGCTCAAAAAGTTGCGCTGGGGTGTGGCCAGGCGATATTCAACAGAGCAGCGCTATTGAGCAACTTCTTGAATATTCGCCCTCATTACAGCGCCAATGGCGCAGTGAACCGCACCACCCCAAGTGGTCAGAGTGGAGCATTCAGATGCGGTGGCGCAAGTTCCATTGCGCCATGTGCAGACCTGCGATATTCAAAAGGTGACATGCAAATGGGGCCATAATCTATGCAAGGTGCACGGGGCCATTTTCATCTAACTACGGCCCCATTTGCATGCCATTAGCATGTGGGTATGCCGATCTCGACGACTTGCACCTGGCGCCCTGCCAGGCAGCCGCCGGGAGCGATTTCGCAGCCTGATCAAGGGCATGATAGTATTCTCCCCCGTAGCCAATCGCGGCATATCATCCCCGGCAGCCCGACCATAAGTAACTGAAACGCCCAATTGCGGGCATAATAGTGGTCCCCATTAGCCCGATCATGGGCAGAGCGTTATTTCCCCATTAGCCCGATCGTGGGCAGAGCGTTATTCCCCATTAGCCCGATCACGGGCGAGCGTTATCCCCATTAGCCTGATGGCGGGCAGAACAGTATGTCTCCTCCCGAGCAGCCTGATCGTGGGCAGAACGGTATGTCCCCCCCGAGCAGCCCAATCGCGGGCATCAGACTTCCCTCCCCAAGTCCAATATCCCTGGTGGTCCAGTGGACCGCGAAGCCAGATCGCGGGCATAAAGTCAAACCCTCCCCCAAAGTCCAATATCCCTGGTGGTCTAGTGGCCCCCACCCCACCCACCCACAGAGCCCACCATCCCGCCCCATCAGCGGCGGGCAGCAGCACCCACCTGCCTGCCGCCCGCGCCCACTGACTGACAGCTCAGTAGGGCTGCACACCAATTGGTTCAGGCAAGAGCCAATGGGCGGGCAGACCATACCGCATAAGGCAGTCCAGATATGTGAATGAATTCCGCAGGCCTACCGAGCTGTCAGTTGCGGGCGGCGGGTGGCAGGCGGGTAGGTGCTGCCAGCCGCTGACGGAGGTGAGCTGGGGTGGTGGGGTGGGAGCCACCAGATCACCAGGGATATTGGACTCGGGGAGGGGTTTGACTTTATGCCCGCGATCAGGCTTCTCGCAGTCCACTGGACCACCAGGGATATTGGACTTTGGGGAGGGGAAATCTGATGCCCGTGATTGGGCTGCTCGGGGAACATACCACTCTGCTCGCGATTGGGCTAATGGGGGACATAACGCTCTGCCCACGACATCGGGCTAATGGGGGACATAACGTCTGCCCACGATCGGGCTAATGGGAGGAATAATGTTCTGCCCAGATCGGCTGGGGTATACCATTCGCCCGTGATTGGGCTACCGGGGACACTTCAGCCCGCCATTGTGGGTATGGGGGGCGCCGGCGGAACAGCGGAGGGCCACCCACAGGTGGCAGCTGCTGTGTTGCACCCTGCAATATGACAGCTCACCTGTGGGTGGCCCTTGATCTTTTTTTTTTGGTGTAAAGTTGTGCAAGCGCGAGGTAGGTTGCGCCTGCATAACTCTGCATGGCCCGGCTGAATATCGGGCTGTGCAGTTTATGCATAGTTCCTCCCCCTTCAATTGTGCATGCCTTCATTAGCATTGCGCTGTTCCTCAGCATGATTTGGGGCGCAACTGCCTTCTGCTGAATATCGCAGAATGGCGCATTTCTGACATGCGCAGGTGCAAGCCTATTGCGCATGGCTCAACTCTTTGAATATCTGGGCCCATAGCTTTAGGGGCTGAGTGGTACACCACATCTCCCTAGTACAGCAAAGAAGTATGAACTGTCTGATCACCAGTTTCATGTGAGAGAGTTGTGGCAGTTTGTGAACCTGGGTGGTTATGTTTTCACAACTCTGTAGATTTGTAACTGGTTGCCTGCAATTCATGTTTTGGGAGTTCATGGCCCAGTTTATGGATTTATTATTTGACAGCAGAAGACCCATTCTTCAACTCAAAAGGATGCTGCATCTAAATTGCTGAATCATGACAGATATGAAATACTGTAGCATGTTACATTACAGTTTCCTCAGGCTGTCAACATAATGCGCAAATGAAAGTATGTCTTGCCTAGAGGCAGTAAGTGAACAAATGCTCAGAAACACGCAAAGCAACGTAGAGACACAAACAGATTGACACGCATAGAGAAACACAAGCACACAATTGTTTAATCCTTTAAAATGTATTTGGACATGACAGTAAACTAGAGAGTTTTAGTTCTCAATGAACTAAATTTACGTAAAAAGTAAAATCAAGGTATCATTAGTAAGGTTGGTAGTCATTTCTGGTGGGAACTCCTACCTTTGACTCTGTGTCAATATTGATGACCAATGCACTTATCTGATTAAAAGGTAAATCAATCAATCAATCAATAAACACATGTAGTATCAAGAGTGTATTAAAAAGAAACTGGTCATTTTAAAGAGGCTATACAAAGAGCATTTATACCTAATTATGAGCTTAAGCTATACGTAATGTCATTTTTAGTAAGGCATAGTTTGATTTACTGGCTTACAGTAATGTTTCTTTCTTGCTGATGTCACTGAAAAACTAGAACTGCTTGTTACCTGCTATAAAAACAAATTAAAATCAAATTTATTCAGACAGGCTTTCAGTATTGTCTGTTGGTATGTCTGTTACAGTTAGATTATGCTGTGCTCTCGGTGGGACTGCCTAGAAAGGTGCAAAATTAAAAAACAAATCAAAAACATTGATCATATGTTAAAACAAATAGTTCATATTACATTCACTAATGAATAGCTTAATTAACCTTTTAAAATATCAATACAGGTAGTGCTCCAAGTTAGTTGCTGGTAAACAGTACCATAACTTTTAAAGAGGGAATACATTTTGCGTGAATCTGGTGCTATTTGTAATGTGGATGTTATCATAAGTTATATGCATATCACCAAATGATCCATGTTTAACTTTAACTGAATAAAAGTTAAAGTGAAAACTACATAGAGGATAATGTATGGTCCTCTATCGTTAACCGGTCAGTTAACAGTCGAGGAGGTTGCCAGGGTGACCATGTAAACCTCGGAAGCGAAGCTCGAAGGTTCAGTCATCATAACAACCTGGAAACGATTAAAATTGGACTGCCGTCATAGAGGACTATACATTATTTTTATAGTGTATGGTCCCACCCACAAAAAAAAGGGCTTACTTTTTTTAAAAGTCACGCAGCTGCCCTTCAGTCCTTCCCGTCGGTTTCCCTTCAGTCGGTTTCCGTGTGACGAAAAAAGCGCGCATCGCCGAACCACTGCTATTGTTAACCTATCGATGTGACGTAGGATCGATAGGTTAACAACATATCTAAATCACATCGATAGGTTAACAACCTTAGGAAATGATGATTTCCCAAGGTTAACAGCGTTCTAACATACATTATATTTTTACTGTTTTTCTTTGTACAGACAACATTCTGCACAGTTATCTTTTGAACCAGCTGTTTGGAGCTTTGACTATGTCGCTGCATAGATTCAGAACTCTAAACAATAAGGCGATCACCTATGGTGATGGGATGGAGTCAACACCTCATTATGAGAGTTCAGAATCCATGTTGTGACATGGTCATAATGCCAAATCCATGAGTCTATGAACAGAATGGTACAGAATGCTGCCCATAGAAAAACTGTACAAAATAGTTTGCACATCGATGTTCATTCAGTTACAGTTAAATATGGAGCATTTGGTGACATAATATAAATTCTGAAAATAGGAACATTACATGCAGCTACAGATTAGAAATAAGTACCTGTTCCCTTTAGAACATGATTAGTGATATCAATGGGACACAGAGAGGTATTTATGCTCACTTGGACAGAATCAGCCATTTTAGGCAGAGATCATTCATTTCAAATTTCACTGTATCCCCATAGATATATAGCAGCTTAAGTTTCCAATAATCCTCAAAATGTACAAGGAAGCTTTGGATTTAGTAATCAATTAAGGTGCAGTATATACACAGGTTACTCACCTGTAACAGGAGTTCTAGGAATGGTATATGTTGTTCATCCACACTCATTGGCAGGTATCCTTGCCGCTTTAAATCTTGCGGAAGGTCTTCAAGCTTGCTCCTCCCACCACCCGGGTGGTATAACTCGGCTCCATCCCATGCGCCAGATCTGGCCCGCTGAAGCTCAGGGTTGTGCGTCAAGCCGGGAGGTCAGGAGTCAGGATGAACACATATACCATTCTAGAACTCCTGTTACAGGTGAGTAACCCGTATTTCTAGGACATGGATATGTTGTTCATCCACACTCATTGGCAGACTCCTAGCAGTTCTCCGGGAGGAGGGAGGCAAGACGACACCCCAATACTTACTTGGGAAAGAGAGACTGAGAACTGAGGCCCCAAAACCAGCATCCCAAGTGACTCAAGGTCGATGTGGTAGTGGGTAATGAAGGTGTTTGCTGACTTCCAGGTAGCAGCCCTGCAGATTTCCTGGATAGGGACATCCCTGGAAGCAGCCACCGTTGCAGCAGTATGGCGGGTAGAATGAGCTCTTATCCCTCTGGGAGGCTCCATGCCCGTAACTTATATGAGATCTATGCAGGAGGTTACCCACCTGCTTATCGTCCGGCTTGGCTGCAGGTCTGCAGATCGCGACTTCCAGCGTAGGTGACAAACAGCTGGCGAACCTCTCCCGAATTTCAGCCGTGCGCTCCTTATAATAAGCGAAAGCCTTCTAGGTCCAGAGTATGGAGCCTATATTCGGCCTCCGAGGTGTGATTGGGGTAGAACACCGGCAGAGTCAACACCTGGTTAAGGTGAAACTCGCACCACCTTCGGAAGGAATTTCGGTGGGGCGAGGACAACCTTGTCCCTGTGGAAGACCAGGTAAGGAGACTCGATGGAAGCGCCTGGAGCTCTCCATCCTTCTGGCTGGCGTGATAGCCACCAAGAAGGCGGTCTTCACGACAGGTGAGAGAGAGCACACCTGTGCATAGGTTCGAATGGCTTGCCCATGAGCTTTGCCAGTACCAGCAGTAGATCCCACGGAGGTGGGGGTTCCGCACTGGAGGAAATGTGATCAAGGCCTTGAAAAAGCCGCCAGACCACCTTCTCCTGCGCCACTCCGACTGCTTCCCGGCCCGCTACCGTAAGCAGAGATGGCTGCCAGGTGCACCCTTAGGGTCGCCGACCTAAGCCCTTGACTAGAAAGGGACCATAAATAGTCCAAGATGCTTGCCAAGGAACAGGAGGAAGGATCCAAGCCCTTGCCCTGACACCAAATGGAAAACCTTTTCCATTTGAAGGCATAACATTTTCTGGTCGACTACTTACGGGACGCCTCAACTACATTGAGGACCTCGTCGGAAAGACCCAAGGCCTGGAACTCTAGCCGCTCAGGAACCAGGCCGTCAGGTGCAGGGATTGAAGGTCCGGATGGAACACCTTCCCTGATTGACTGAGAGCAGGTCCGGCGAGCTGGAAGCTGCGCGAGTCCTGGAGCTGAGACTGAGGAGATCTGGGTACCAGAACTGGCGAGGCCAGTCTGGGGCTATCAGAATCACCTGCGCCTTGTCCCTCCTCGCCTTGAGAAGCACCTTGTGGATCAAGGGAAATGGGGAAAGGCGTAAAGAGGCCCGGGTCCATTGCCTCGGAAGGCATCCCCTGCAGCGAGCCCTGCTGAGGGGCGGGCATGGAACAGACTCAGCCTGCGTTCTCCTGGAGGCAAACAGGTCCACCTGAGGTGCCCCAAAGGAGAACAGATGCTGTACTACCTCGGCAGGAGAGACCACTCGTGGGATGCAGCCCCTATCGGCTCAGGGCATCGGCCAGGGTGTTGGAGGCCCTGCCACGTGAATGGCTAGGAGATCCGCCTCCAGGCTGCGCACGAGTGACCAAATGCGGAGAGCTTCCTTGCATAGAAGCATGGAGCGCGCCCGCCCTGGCGGTTTAGATAGTACATGGTCGTGGTATTGTCCGTCTGACTCGGACCACTTGACCCGGAGGAACGGACAAAGGCGGTGAGAGCAGGCAGACCGCTCGGAGCTCCAGCAGGTTGATGTGGCATCGGGACTCCCGGGACCAGAGGCCATGAGCCCGGTGTTCCCCAGATGGGCACCCCAACCCATCAGAGGGCATCGGTCGACAGAGAGACCCGCTGTCAAGGATTTAACGGGATGCCCTCCTGCAAATGATCCGGAACGGTCCACCACTGGAGAGTGCCCACATCCCCTGTGTCACCGGCTACAAGCTGGTCCAAGGATCGCAGTTGCCAGACCACTGGCTGGCCAGTCCCCACTGAAGGGAGCGATGTTCCAGCGGGCCCAACGGACCACGCTGGTGCAGGCCGCCATGAGACCCAGGAGCGCGAGGAAGTCCCGGCAGGCGCAGTGCCCAACCAGAAATGATCGGGCAAAGGAGGAAGAACCTCGGCCCTGTCCGCGGAGCCGCTCTGGCTCGAGAGCGAGCTGCGCCCGATGAATAGAATCACCTGCTTCGGCTCGAGTTCCGACTTGGCCTCGTTGATAAGGAGGCCCAGTTGAGAGCAGACCTGGAGGCCAGATCTCTGGACCACTCCGCCTCCTTCCTGGAGGGAGCTGCTATCAGCCAGTCGTCCAGGTAAGGGTACACCGACCCTCGGCCCAGCAGGAATGCTGTCACCACTGCCATGCATTTGGTGAAGACCCTGGTGCTGGAGACAAGTCAAGGGCATGGCTTGGAACTCGAAGAGGATCCTTCCGCTGAGGCGAAGGAATCTCTGGTGAGACGGACGGATAGGGACGTGAAAAACGCGTCCCTGCAAGTCCAGAGAGCAGAACCACACGCGCGTTCCAAGGATGGTATTATCTGAGCCAGAGTGACCATCCTGAAGGTTCGAGACCTTAGGAACTTGTTTAGGTCGTGTGGGTTGAGAATGGGCGCCAGCCCCCGTCCGTTCGGAACCAGGAAGTACCTGGACACAAACCCTGGGTCTGAAGGAGGGTCCACCACCTCTCTTACCACCTCCTTCTGGAGGAGGAGAGCGATGTCGGCTCGACGAGCCGCCAGTGAGGCTGGGGATCCTGAAGCCCCCGAGGCACGGCTCTGAAGGGTGGTGCCTGCTCAATTCCAGAGGCAGGCCTCTTCCCACCACCTCCAAGACCCACCTGTCCGTGGTAACAGCGGACCAGGCGGAACGGAAGTGCCGGCCGTCCCCACGGGGACCCAGAGGTAGGTGACGGGAATGGGGCGACACCTCAGCCCGTCACTGGGCAGGCTTGGAGGAGGGACCGGCCGAGGGACCTCCTGGGCCCCCTCCCCTGCCTCCTGTTAGAGGAAGCCGGCAGCTTGGGTTTGGGATGCCAAGGCCGAGCCTGCTGGCCCTGACGCTGTTGGCCGGGCGCGCTGGGGCACAGAAGGACGAAGGGCTTAGGCTGTGGTTTGCGGCCTTGTCCTTCTGAGCGGAAGAGACCGAGTCCAAGGTGGCATGGACTTCTCGATCCTCTGCAGGTGACCTTCCACCCCAGGGTCAAGAGGTCAGTCCCCAAAAGGGAACATCCGCCAACTTGTGCTGGGTATCCAGTAAAGGTGGATATCCTCAGCCAAGCCCGCCGACGAATAGCCACTGCGCCACACCGATCTGGCACATGAGTCCCTATATCCAAAGCAGTCTGGAGCTGCTGTTTGGCCACTGCCCTGCCCTGGTCCCGCACCTGCTTAACCGTAGTCTGCAGATCGGCGGGAAGATGAGGGATGACCTCATCCAGGAGCCCAACAGGGCATGAGAAAAATGTGCCATGAGGACGGGCCGAACTGGCCTGACGAAGGCCGAGAGGGCAAGCGTGAGACTTTTGCCCGACATAGTCCAATTTCTTGGACTCCTTGTCAGGAGGTTTGTCCACATCCCTGGCGCTGCCGTGGCGCGAGAACGCTGTCGGTAACCAACCCCTCAGCAGAGGGGTGTTCAAAACGGACAAGGAACGGTAGGGACCGCATACTTCCTGGCCATCCTGGCCAAGGCGCAGGGCAGGAAGCAGGGCGCTGCCAAAGCTCCAGTGCGGACCCACTATGGCCTCGGCCACCGGAAAGGCCTCGTCGGAGAATCCCTCGGTCCAGAATCTCCTGAGGGATACCTGGCCTGTTTGGAAGCGGGTTCGAGCTCCATCCCGGTAGACTCGAGATGAGCCAAGCAGTCCTAGGAAGGACGGGCTATCGTCCATTGACTGACCTCCTGAAGACTCCAAGTCCAGTCGCTTGGAGAAAAGGAGAATCATCTTCGGACTCGGAAGAGTCCTCGAAGAGCTGCCTCTGGCCTGAGCCACCCTTCACCTGCCGAGGTCGGTCGGGAGTGAGGGTAACTGACAGCCGATGGGTAGACCCTTAGCCGACCGAGAATCCTTGGTCGGAGCCCCAATTGGTGGCTGTGGAGGCGGAGGTTCCACCGAGATCGTTGGAGCAGCTGGTTTTGGCGAACAACCGGCCTGGGTATAGCTCCTCGGATAAGTCGGGGTTGTGTCGGCCGCCCGTGACAGCCACTTAATGGCCGGGAAGGCGACGGGTCGGCTTATTCCCGGCCAGGAGGAGCTGTTGCAACATAAGGTCTCGTACGCCGACGTACTTACGCCGAGGCCTCCCTCATCCGAGGAGGAGGACGAGGACGAGCGGCGACGCCGCTTACCGCGGTGCCGAGACCGAGACCGCCTATGACGGTGGGATCGGCTGGACCGCCAAGAGGTCCGAGACCGAGACCGAGAGTCCTGGAATTTCCGAGGTCGGTGCGGGAGGTGTCGGCGGAACCGGCACTCCCTGCGCTCGGATGGTCCATCCGAGGGCTCGGAACCGGAGGCACAGGCGGCACCCAGGATCCTCAACTCCTCCGGGGCACGGGGAGAGGGAATCTCGGCTGCTAAAGGCGACAGCCCGTCCAATGGGTCGAGAAAATCTCGACTTCATCGTTAGGAGTCTCGGTCAACTGACCTGGCAGGGGACACCGTGAGGCCAGTGGCGAAGCCGACCGGTCGCCAAGCCGACGGTCGGCGGCCCGGGAGAGGACCTTCCCGCTCCCAAGAGCGCCGACGGAGGGACTTACCCTGTCCCTCTTTTGGACCGAGAATAAGGTCCAGCAGACGCAGGCCCTTCTCCTTTAGTGGAGAGGGACAGACAAAGCTCCTTAAAAGAAGCCGTAGGAAAAACCGAGAGAGCGGGATAAATGCCGCGGCGAGAAATACGACCCGCCGCCTCCTCTTCGAGGCGACCATCCGCTCGAGCTGATCCGCCGAGTCCCGCGCCCGCGGACACCGCCAACCGGCCTCTTGACTTCACCGAGGGAACCGCTCGGACGGCCCAGTTGCAATCGGGCAGCACGGTCTTCGAGGACGTGAGCCGAGAAAGATGAGCACAGGTCGCAAGCCTGCGGGTGCGTGCTCAAGGCCTAAGCAGTAGACACACGTGGAGTGTGGATCCGTCCGAGACATCTTCTGCCCGCATGGGCATCTCCAAAATCCGAGTCGTTTGTCCATCGCAGTCGCGAGGGATAGAAGACTGAAGTCTATTTTGCAAAATTTATTTTAAATCCGCAAACGGAGAAATAGGAACCAGTCTCCAAACGCAGAGCGTTAAGGAGGAACCTGAGCTTCCAAGCGGTAAGGAAGATCTGATGCGCATGGGGCGGAGCCGAGAGTTATACCACCCGGTGGGTGGAGGAGCAAGCTTGAAGACCTTCCGGCAAGATTTAAAGCGGCAAGGATACCTGCCAATGAGTGTGGATGAACAACATATCCATGTCCCTAGAAAATTAATTAACATTTCTTTAGTTAGCTTCTAGTGTAGCAGTGGCTAGGACCGGACAATAAATATTCTCCTCAGTCTAAGATCTGCACTCCACCCTCAAGAAATCCAGGGACAAATCATCCCATCTCTCCATGATCTTTAATCAAATTGTCAATCAACACAAGTCCTGTGATCTTCTCTGGGACTGCTAAAGATTATTCTACTCATTCCTGAGCTTCTCCACTACAGTACCCTGAGAATTAACTGCACTAAGGCTGTTCAAGCTATCAAATACCATTACTTCAAAGCTGACCTTCAGAATAATCTTGACTCCAGCCAGGTTCTTGAAGGTAATCCATACCTTTTTGAACCCTCACCACCCAGTCTGTTCCCCTGTCCTCATGGTTAATGGTTCACTTTATCTGACCCTTCCATTGTTGCTGCCCACCTCAATGAGTTTTCACCACATGTGCCTCCCTCCCTCATACTGGTTCCCCTTCCACTCCCATTCCTATTCCTCTGCCCCACCAATCCACCTGGGGTTTCCACTCTCCCATCACCACTCATGAAACCCTGCTTGCCCTCTCCTCCTTCTACCAGTTAAACTCAGTCCTGAAGCTTGATCCTAAACTCCTCCACTTCTCATCACCTGAAATTGTACTTCCATGTATTTATTTGATCAACCTCTCATTCTCTCTCTGCTCAGTTCCACAGACCTGGAAAATGACCAAAGTTCTTCCCTCACCTGGCAACAACCATCCTATCTTCCTCCTCCCTCCTTTGCTAAACTGCAAGAGAAGTTAGTCTACTCTAGATTTCTTAACTATTTCACGTCTTCCAGTTCCCTCTCACCTTTCCGCCTGGCTTCTGGAAATACCACTCCATCGTCTCCTCCCTGCTGGAGTGTCACTGACCCCATCTTTTCTGGGATGGATCAGGGCATATTATGACTGCCACTTTCATCAATCTGACCAAAGCTTTGACTATGTCTCCCACCCCTCCTCCTACATAAGCCGGGTTTGGCTGACCTTGCAGCTCTCGCAGTTGACAGGATCCATTCCTACCTATTGAGCTGCCAATAGTTAGTACAGGTTGGAAGCATGTCATCAACACCCTTACATCCAGGACAGGGTGCTGTAGGACTGCATCTTATGCCCCATCCTGTTTTAGATTTTCTGAATGACCTATCCTCCATCTATGTTAAATTGCATATATACAGATAACACAGTCAGCTTCACCTCCAGTTCCTCTACTGCTCCTATGTAAGACTTGCTCTAGCAGAATATTCACAATGTCCTGTGTTGGTTCCAGTCCAACCATCGTAAGGTCAACACTAAACAAACTATGTCTATGACCTTTGGAACCAGCCAAAAATGGACCTGGCTCTCAAGACTTCAGGTCTTTACCACACTGGATGGCTCTGGTCTTGAAACAGTGCAATCCTTCAAAAACCTCAGCCTGTGACTTGACAGCAAGCTTGCCTTCTCAGCCTAGATCAATGCTATCCATGCGAAATTCTACCCCAACCTATGTGCCCTGTACTGAACGAAGACTGTGTACCCTTGCTGGTCTGCTATGAGCTGGTCACCAAAATGGTGCTTTCAGTCTCCGACTATGCAGATGTGGTCTATGGAACAGCCCCTCCATTTCTCCAGCTAGACTGGACACCTCTACAATGCCATCACTTTGTGACAAACTACCCTCCATATACACATCATTGCTCCTCTACTCCTCCCTTTCCACCCCCATCTTCTCATTGCCAATCACACTGTATGTCCTTCAACTCTCAGTACTGGTTTGGTTTCCTTCCTCCTACCTCTTCTCAGTCCTCTCACCTGTCCCCCTGCTCAATGCTCCCTCCACTCCAGGGACCAGAGAACCTTCTCCAGTTCTCACCCCTGGTCTTCTGTTAAACAAGCTGCCTTCTCCTATAAGCTGCCAACACTCTGGAACCAGCTCTCTTCACCATTCCACCTTCTGGGCTCCTTCAGTCAACAGCTGGTACTTATCCCTCCCCACCCTACCCACTTGCACCTGTTTCCCATAGGAGGTTCCCCATAGTGATGTTGGTAGCTCTTGGTTTCATTCCCTACAACCTAACTGCTCCTACTACACTGCACTACTTGCCTTTGTACTGCTTTGATGCCGAATTTTCAGTTTTTCAGTTGCACTTATATTGCACAACATACCTACACTTTAACCTGTTCAAAGCTTGTGCCAGTAAAGTACTGCTTACTGTACTGTGTCTGCACTTTTGCCTGTACCATGCAATGCACTGTATCATGTTTCACTATTCTCCTGTAACCTCTCCCTAGGTCGTATCTGGAAACAAGGCTTGACTCAGTGTCTCTCTCCGGTTATCAATTTTCAAATAAATAAAAAAAATTTTGAGGTCACCATAAGCAAATTTTGTGAGTGATAAAAATACTGATCGTCATTGGCAGGTAAATATCGTCACAATTGGCTAAACATTTTTAAGGAAACTTGGGTTTTCTAGAATACAGCTACAGCCTTGGAACCTCTTCAAATGTTCAAATCTGTGAAATAATGCAACACTATCAGTTCAACCCAAGAACAAGCATTTGCCAATGCATGGGTGGCATTGGGGGATGTTGAAAATTGCTGCAGTGAAAGAAGCAGTGTATTAACATTCAAGAATGCAAATTTGAAGTGATGATGTTGGGCAGTGTAAGTGTCTAATTTGGTAATACTTATGAGGCAATAGGGTTTTCAACCATAATGCCCCCAGCCCTGCAGAGACTGACAGGCATTGGGGGGGTGTGCCTTTGGGTCACTGGCTGTAATGCTCACCCCATTCCATAATGAAATAAGCTGAGATGGGTGCAGTATAGAGAATGGGGTGAATGTGTGGGCCAAAGACTCCAAGGCACACCCTGATGCCTGTCACTGGCTGCAGGGTGAGGATGGAATGGCGTGAGCATTACGGTCGACGACCCCAAGGCACACCCCAATGCCTGTCAGTCTCTACAAGGTGGGGTGGGACATTATGGTTGGAAAACCCTAACATCCAGGTGTTTGTTGATATTTTCACTCCAAATTTTTCAACATGGGCTTTCTGGGACCCTACTTCATGAACAGTGGCACTATCATTTCATTACTCAATCCCAAAAGGTGATTTAGGTGCAGCGACTGCACTATTTGGCCACAGGTGCGAAAACATATTTTGGGCAGAATGTAAAAAGGACAGCTGTACTGTTCATGAGGAAGTGTGAAAATGGCAATGTTGAAAATCTGGAGTGGAAATATGAAAATTAGTGAAGTTACAAGTGTGAGAAGAAATTGCACAATGGACGCCTGTAATGCAATCATTTTGGGAATTTGGGAAATTTTCCACCAAATTTTCAACATTAGCATTTTGGACCTTTCCTCATGAACAGTGGCACTGTGATTTTGTTAATCTGTCCTAAAGTTGATTTCCCACAGTAACGCGTCACGGTCCCGTCGAGAGGGTCTCCACGGACAGTGGACTAGCACCCAGAAGGGCTACACTGCTGACCAATCCCTGTGGGCAGTGCTTTGCAATGCCAGATTGATTAGAAAACAAGACTGCCATTATAGCAGACTTGATTTCCACAGTTGATCTGGTATGCTTTGCGAAGACCTGGGTGGGTGATGACACTGGCCCACTTCTAGAGGCCGCCATCCCTCCTGGCTACTCAGTGGTGCACTGCCCCAGAGTGGAACACAGGCACAGGGGAGTGGTCATCTGTTTTAGATCTGAGCTTGGCTTCACTGTGCACCAGGTAGGAAGACCAGGTTCCTTTGAATGCTAGGCCATGCGTGGGGTCAAGGTGCAGGCTGCAGGATTCTCTTGATTTACCACCCCCAGGGCAGAGGTGAATTCCTGCAGGAGGTAGCCAACTTCAATGTCGGTGAGACATTGGAGTCCCCAGATGTTTAGTTTGGAGGACTTCAATGTCTGGGCTGAGGATGAATCCTCTGCACTGGGTCATAACCTCCTCAAACTATGTCACCTCTGGGCCTGTCATAGGAAGTTTCGCTGTGACTCACCAGAGGCGGCCACTTGTTGGACCTGGTCTTCTCACTTGGGCTTGAGGTTAGTAATCTCAAGACTGATCGGGTCGCTGGTCTGATCATTGCATGGCAGAGTTCTTCTTGGGCCCCTCCTCCTAAGAGCCTCCCCCACAGGGATAGTAGGCTACCGCCCTCTGAGGAGTTTGACCCGGAGGGATTTCTGACAGTGGCTGATCTATCCAGTGTTAGTAGTGCACACATGGGGTGTGGGCGAGGCTGTTACCACCTATAATAGAATGATGTCAGCTGCACTTGACTCTCTTGTCCATGTACGACCCAAATCTTTCTTGAGGTCCCTGTGGTTTGATGGGGAGCTCAAGGTGATGAAGAGAATGGGTTTGAGGCTTAGAGTGCTGCTGGTAGAGGTCGGACTAGAGGTGGACAGACTGGCCCTGCGCTCTCATTATGCAGAGTATTGGGGCAATCACCCATAAGAAGCAGAGTTCCTGTCCAGGAGATTGCTGCTTGGAAGAATCAGCTACCTGTGCTCTTTCAGACTGTGGACAAGCTGTTAAATCCAGCCTGTCTGTAGCCAAAAGCCTTTTCTGATGCTTTATGCGAAGAGTTTGCTCAATTCTTCTCAGACAGGGTGTCCGCTATCTGGCAGGTGTTCCACCAGTGTACCACATGATGACTGACAGTGATCACCTGTGGCGTTCAGAGAACACTCTGCCTGTTTGGGGAGTTTAAACCACTGGAGGTGGCTAAGGTCATGGAGGTTGCCCTCGGGCTGAAACACACATATTGTGAACTGGACCCTGTGCCGACATGTTTCTTTATGAAATGTGTGAATTTGTTGGCCCAGTGTTCACCTTGATTGTCTGGTGTTCTATCTCAGAGGGAATTTTATTGTAATAACATCAAACAATACATAGGTCACATTATACATTTTGTTTTACTACATCATTATAAGTGACATTCTTTACAAACATTTACTTAAAGGAACTAACGATTATGAGTTCAAAAACAGTGTAACATCCCCCCAAGCGAGGATTCCTTATCCTTCACTACCTTCATCATTTATATTTTATAAACAAAAAAAAACCTTTCCACCATTTAAGTACCTTCTGGGATGTATACACCACTACATCTTTGAGGTATACTTCCACCATAGCTTGATGGACCAAAATCTTCACAGTTTCATAAGGCATTTTCTTTTGATATAAAATCCATTGGCATCTGGCTTGTCAGAAAAAATTTCAAGCAACATAAAAAGTTAAGTGTCATGGTGGTACTGTAACCCTACTTGGGAGTATTGGCCCAGGATCACAATGTCGGATGTGAACTGTTTCAGCCACCCCATAGTTCAATTATTCACTAAAATACCCAAAACCCAGAGGGGTTCTTCCTGGATGCCTTGAAGGAGGCTTTGGTTAGCCACTTCTGAAGAAACCATCCTTAGACCCTGATGTCATAGCTAATTACCATCCAGTCTCCAACCTCCCATTTTGGGGAAGGTTGTTGAGAAAATTGTGGCACAGCAGCCAGAGGAGCACCTCATGACCTTTGACCTGTACAAACCCCTCCAGTTGGGGTTTCGGTGAGGCACAGCATGGAAACCGCATTAGTTTGGGTGCATAATGACCTTCTTAGGGCATGAGATGAAAGAGAGGGGACAATTCTCGCTCTCCTCAATCTCTTCATCATTTGACAAGGTAGACCTTCGTGTGTTGCTCGATAGCCTGAGGGAATTCTGTGGATTCACTGGCACGGTCATCTGCTGGTTTGAGTCCAATCTCATGAACAAGAGGCAAAGGGTAGTGATGGGAATTTCTCCTCTCCTAGCCTCCTGACGTGTGGAGTACCTCAGGGTTCGGTCTTGTCACCAATGTTGTTTGCCATGTACATGCTGCCTCTGGGAGAGCTCATTAGGAAATACAGTTTGGGTTTTCACTGCTATGCCGATGATACCCAACCGTATCTTCCTTTGCCCCAGGACATCCAATGCGGTTCAAGTTCTAAACTGATGCCTAGCTGAGATCAATAATTGGATGACCTCCAGGTGGTTGTGATTAAACCCCTATAAGGACGGAGATACTAGTGATGGAGTCGAACAGAAGGTGAGATAGAAGGGCCACTACCACATATATTGGATTATTCCTGGGATCTGTGCCATTGAAACCCTCCTCTAGGTGTACAAGCTTGGCATAACCTTTGACAGTGGACTGACATTTGAAGCTCAGGTGTCATCCATTGTCCGGACCAACTTTTAGCATCTTAGGAATATCACCGGATCAAACCCCTAGTTCCACCAATGAACCTCCAATTTGGTGCATGCCTTTGTAACTTCAAGGCTGGATTACTGTAATGCACTCTACTTGAGGGTCTCAGGAGGTATCTTCTGAAGGCTGCATCTAGTGCAGAATGCAGCCACCAGATTGTTACGGGCAGCCTAGATATTGCAACAGCACCCTAGTGCTGCATGAACTGGATGGCTGCCGGTCAGGTGGAGGATCCTCCTTAAGGTAGGTCTGCTCACCTTTAAGGCCCTACGTGGGGTGGGCCCTGGATATTTGTCAGACCCTCTAAAACACGCTGTCTCAGCCTGCTCCCTCCTGTCCTCCTCTAGGGGCCACCTTGTGATTCCCAGGACAAGGCTTAAGACCACTGGTGACAGAGCTTTTAGTGTCACCAGCCCCATCCTGTGGAATTCGATTCCTCCATCTGTAAGGGAGGTCCCTCAGTTGAGGCATTTAAGACCCCTTCAAGGCCCTTCTGTTTACCCAAACCTTACCGCCACTGTTTGGTAGTATTTATTTCTGGGACTGCCTCTTATGCTGCATTTTAACTACTTTATATTATACAGTTTAATTATCAGTATTTTAGATATGTATATGTTTGTGGTTTTATGATTAGTTATTATTTGTTTGTCACCGGTGCCCAGAGCCTCTTGGATTGGATGCTTTAAAAACAAACTTTGCCTTGCCATTCTCTATCACAGGTGTGGAAACACGTTTTGGGCATGATGTGAAAATGACAGCTGTACTGTTCATAAGGAGGTGTGGAAAATGGTAATACTGAAACTCTGGAGTGAAAATATTAAAACTGGCAAAGTTACAAGCGTGTGTAGAAACTGCACAACATCGCTAGTAACACAGTCATTTTTGGAATATTTTCACCAAATTCACATGGACTTTTTAGGGCCTCACCTCATGAACAGTGGTACGGTCGTTGCATTCGGTTCCAAAGGTGATTCCACACAGCAACCTAAATCACTTTTCTGGACAGAGAAATGAAATGACAGTGCCAGTGCTCACAAGGTGGGGTCCCAAGAACCCCATGTTCAAAATTTGGGCACAAAATTCCTAAAATGGCTGAGATACAGTATCAACCTAAGCTGAAACCCCATTGACTCCCATTATACGGCTTACCTTGAAATCTTCAGTTTGCAGGTCGTCTTTGAAGAGTGCAGGCGTGTCCCTAGCAGAAGATCACTGCTCCTGACCTCCGGAGGTAAGTATGGGGTGAGGAGGGGTGTGAGGAGGTGGTTGCTCAGTGGGAGGGCAGGGATGGGGAGGGAACTGAGGAGACAATGGTGGACCATTTACTTTTTCGTTCCATGACCTTTTCAACTGTGGTACAACATTTGTACTGTAGATATATATATACACAAGATCCTACAACAAGCATGAATTATCAAGAAAAATTACATAATGCACAGGCACCAGTCCATCATTTATATTTTATAAACAAAAAAAACCCTTTCCACCATTTAAGTACCTTCTGGGATGTATGTACCACTATGTCTTTAAGGTATACTTGCACCATAGCATGTTGAACCAAAATCTTCACAGTTTCATAAGGCATTTTCTTTTGATATAAAATCCATGGCATCTGGCTTGCCAGAAAAAAATTTTCAAGCAACATAAAAAAGTTAAGTGTAATGGTGGTACTTTGACCCTACTTGGGAGTATTTGCCCAGGATCACAATGTCATATGTTAACTGTTTCAGCCACCCCATATGTCAATTATTTGCTAAAATACCCCAAAACCCAGAGGGGTCTTCCCGGATGCCTTGAAGGAGGCTTTGGTTAGGTTGCTTCTGAAGAAACCATCCTTAGACCCTGGCGTCATAGCAATTACCGTCCAATCTGCAACCTTCAATTTTTGGGGAAGGTTGTTGAGAAAGGTTGTTGAGAAAATTGTGACACAGCAGCTAGAGGAGCACCTCATGACCCTTGACCTGTACAAACCCCTCCAGTTGGGGTTACGGGTGAGGCATAGCATGGAAACCGCATTAGTTTGAGTGCATAATGACCTCCCTTAGGGCATGAGACTGAGGAGAGGGAAAATTCTCATTCTCCTCAATCTTTCTTCATCATTTGACACGGCAGACCATTGTGTGTTGCTTGATAGCCTGAGGAATTCTGTGGACTTCGCTGGCCTGGATGTAAGGGTGTCGATGACATGCCTCCAACCTATACCAACTATTGGCAGCTCACTAGGTAGGAATGGAGCCAGTCAACTGCAGGAGCTGCAAGGCCAGCCAAACTTAGCTTATCCAGGAGAAAGGGGTGGGAGACATAGTCAAAGGCTTTGGTCAGATTGATGAAAGTGGCAGTCATGATATGCCCCTGATCCATCCAGAAAGGATGGGGTCAGTGACACTCAGCAGGGAGGAGGCGGTGGAGTGGTATTACCAGAAGCCAGACTGAAAGGTGAGAGGGAACTGGAAGAGGTGAAATAGATAAGAAATCTAGAATAGACTAACTTCTCTTGTAGTTTAGCAAGGGAGGGAGGAGGAGATAGGACACTGTTGCCAGGTGGGCGGGACACCCTTTTGTGAACTGGAAGAACGTTGGTCATTTTCCAAGACTGTGGACCTGAACAGAGAGAAGATGAGAGAATGATCAAATAAACACATGGAAGTGTGGGGGAGGAGGAAGTAGGCAGCTGTTTAACTAGGATCTGCAGCTTATCCATTAAGTAGGGAAATAGAAAGACTAGGTGGGCCAACAGTCCTTATCTGCCATCAAATTCTATGTGTTGCCAGGTGAGAGGGGTCACCCTTTGTGAACTGGAAGAAATCTGGTCATTTTCCAGGACTATGGAACTGAGCAGAGAGTGAATGAGAGGTTGATCAAATAAATGCATGGAAGTACAATCGCAGGTGAGGAGAAGTGGAGGAGTTTAGGATCAAACCTCTCAGGACTGGAGTTTAACTGGTAGAAGGAGGAGAGGGCAAGCAGGGTTTCACGGTGGTGATGGAGAGAAGTGGAAACCCCAGGTGGATTGGTGGGGCAGAGAAATGGGAATGAGAGTGGAAGGGAGCCAGTATGGGGAGGGAGGGCACATGTGGTGAAAAACTCATTGAGGTGGGCAGCAACAATGGAAGGGTCAGGTAAAGTGAGCCATTAACCATGAGGACAGGGGAGCAGATTGGGTGGTGGGGTTCAAAAGGGCATGGATTACCTTCAAGAACCTGGCTGGGGAGTTAAGATTATTCTGAAAGTCGACTTTGAAGTAATGGTATTTCATAGCTTGAACAGCCTTAGTGCAGTTAATTCTCAGGGTCCTGTAGTGGAGAAGCTCAGGAATTGAGTAAAATAATCTATAGCAGTACCAGAGAAGATCACAGGACTTGTGTTGATTGACAATTTGATTAAAGATCATGGAGAGATGGGATGATTTGTCCTGGATTTCCTCAGGGTGGTGTGCAGGTCTTAGACTGAGGAGAATATTTATTGTCCGGTCCTAGCCACTGCTACACAAAAGCTAACTAAAGAAATGTTAATTAATTATATCCTTTGTGCACCTTAATTGAGTTCTAAATCCAAAGCTTCCTTGTACATTTTGAGGATTATTGGAAACTAAAACTGCTATATATCTATGGGGATACAGTGAAATTTGGAAATGAATGATCTCTGCCTAAAATGGCTGATCTCTCCAAGCGAGGATAAATACCTCTCTGTGTCTCACTGATACCACTAATCATGTATTTTAAAGGGACAGGAACTTATTTCTAATCTGTAGCTGCATGTAGAGTTCCTATTTCCAGAATTTATATTATGTCACTAAATGCTCCGTATTTAACTGTAACTAAATGAACATCGATATGCAAACTGTTTTGTACAGTTTTTCTATGGGCAGCATTCTGTACCATTCTGCTCATAGAATCATGGATTTAGCATTATGACCGTGTCACAACATGGATTCAGAACTCTCATAGTGGGCGTTGACCCATCCCCATCACCATGGGTGATCACCTTATTGTTTAGAGTTCTGAATCGATGCAGTGACATAGTCAAAGCTCCAAACAACTGGTTCAAGAAAGAGAACTGTGCTGAATGTTGTCTGTACAAAGAAAAACAGTAAAAAACGTAGTTTTCCTTCAACTTTTTTCAGCTACAGTTAAACATGGATCATTTGGTGGTATGCATATAATTTATGATAACATCCACATTACAAATGGCACCAGATTCACACAATTTATTTCCCCTTTAAAAGTTATGGTACTGTTTACCAGCAACTAACTTGGAGCACTACCCTGTATTGCTATTTTAAAAGGTTAATTAAGCTATTCATTAGTGAATATAATACAAACTATTTGTTTTAACATATGTCCAATGTTTGTGATTTTTTTAATTTTGCACCTTTCTAGACAGTCTCATCCAGAGCACAGCATAATCTAACTGTAACAGACATACCACAAGACAATACTGAAAGCCTGTCTGTAGAGATGGGCGAAGTGGCCTAATGCTCTGCGAAGTGACTTCATGGTGAAGGTGAATTTGGGGAGTTCCTTGCAACACAAATCAGAGTACTTCGTATTATATGGGTAACATGAAGTCCATTGAAACCAATGACTTCGCTACTCCGCCTTCCCAAACCACTACTCCACAAATCCCTATGTGAAGTACATTGAAAACAATGCTTCGCCTCACTTCGCCTTTGTTTTTAAGCTCCAAAGGCGTAAGTTTGCAGTGATTCATGGGATTTCAGGTTACACGGGCTCTAGATTGTTCTGCACAGCCTCAGTTCGAATACAGCGTGTAGGAAGCTGTAGGAGACAGTCTGCTCTGAGAGCTCTCTGCAATTCAAACCTTCTAAAAGCTGTTAAAAAGCCTTTTGAGTCTTTTTTGCTGAAACTTTAGTTCATTGATTGTAGGAAACCCTCCTGTGCTCATATTGTCGAGCGTTTATTGTTTGTGTGTGGATTTTGAATGTTACATACAACATTCAGTCTGTGTACTGAGAGACAGTGGAAGTGTGCTTTGGGGGACAGGCGTATCTGCGGTGTAGGTAGATTAACTTGGAGAAAAAGACAGTTATTTCTGTTTTGGTGAGATTTTTCTTATAATTGTGTTAGTGTACACACAGTAATATTTACAATAACTCTTGCCATTTTTTGCTGATTGTTGTGATGCATCAGTGCATAATTTTAGTTTGTTTAAAATATGTGGTTATATTACCGAAGTTTTCAATTTGCTACGCATTACTTAGTGTGTGTGTGTGTGTGTGTGTGTGTGTGTGTGTGTGTGAGACAGAGTATGTGTGTGACACGTGTCATCAAATCAGACACCTTTTATTGTGCCACATAGTAATTTCAGCAATGCGAACCTGCTATCCACTGCAGCTGTGTGATTTTTCTACTTCTTTGTGGTATCTTTACTGGTACTAGTAAATGTGACTTTTACTGCAGCACTGCAGAACACTGCCCCTGACCCTAACCAGCAAAGGTATTCTTTTCAGATTAGAATTTCTGATGGTGAGCACTGGGTAGGCGTTGTGCCTTTGTATTGTAAGCCTGTTTTGTAGTCTCTCTCCAGGCTTCACCACCCCACCATTGTTATGTGTTTTAAGTCAGGGAGTTTTAAGCTACATCTCATTGGGAAGTACAGCCGTAGGCATTCACGTTCCCAATACAGTTTCATATTGGTTATCTCACACCATTGACACAGAATCACAGTCTTCATTATCACGGTCACAAATGCAGTCACAAATCACATTAATTTTTTTATTTTTTTAGTTACTTGGATGTATTGAAGCCTGTTTTGTAGTATCTCTCCAGGCTTTACCACCCACCATTGTACTCATTAATACGTGTTTTTAAGGTGGGAGTTATGTGCTGCAGCTCATCGGGAAGTACAGCCATAGGCATTCGCGTCCTTCCTGTACAGCATGTGAGTTACAGTACTATAAGTAGTGGTGGGCAAAGTGGTCCAATTCACTCCACAAAGTGATTCATGCAATAACGCGGAAGCGCGGACTACTTCACAATGTGAAGCGGAGTACTTTGCTTCATAATGAGGAACGCAAAGTCCATTGAAACCAGTGACTTTATGTTATTCCATCTTCCCAAACCACTTCACCAATTTTAAGGTGAAGTACATTTGAAATCAATGTAATTGCCTCACTTCCCTTGTAATTGAGCTCCAAATGAAATTCTGCAGTGATTCATGGGATTGCAGGTCACATGGGTTCTAGATTGTTCTGCACAGCCTCAGTTCTGGCCTGGGTAGTGTGTGTGTGTAGTGGTAGCTGGAGACAGTTTGCTCTCAGAGCTCTGCGATTCAAAACCTCTGAAGCTGTTTAAAATGCCTTTTGAGTCATTTATTTTGCTCAGAATTTACTAGGAAACCCTTCTGTGCTCATATCATCGAGTGATTATTGTTGTGTGTGAATTCTGAATGTTAATTTGGAACAGTCAGTCTGTGTGTACTGTGAAGTGTGCTTTGGGGAGGGTGTATTTGTGGTGTAGGTACATTAACTGGGAGAAAAAGGCAGTCTCTGTTGTGGTTATATTTTTCTTGTATTACTGTGCACAGTAATATTTTCAGTAATTCTTGAAATTGTTTTTGCTGATTGTTGTGGTGCAGCAGTGAATAATTTGTTTAAAACATTTGGTTATATTACTAAAGGTTTTCAATTTGCTACACATTACTTGTAGTGTGTGTGTGTGTGTGTGTGTGTGTGTGTGTGTGTGTGTGTGTGTGTGTGTATCGATGCATGCCATTAAATCAGACACCTTTGATTGTGCCATAGAGTAATTGCAGCAGTGTGAACCTGCTATCCTCCTACCTGCATGATTTTTTATACTGCTTTGTGGTATCTTTACTGGTAGTGGTTATTTACTGCGTGCACTAATCCCCAATTGGCAAAATGTATTCCTTTCCAGATTTGGATTTGTGACTTGTGAGCACTGGTTAGGTGGTGTTGTGCCGTTCGGTATGCATCCCTTGAGTCGCGGCGCAATCTTAATCTGTCTGTCGCGTTGCAGTGCACCATTAATTCTAGGAGTTGCATTTCTTGTTATGCTCTCATTTCACTTAAGTCAGCACCAGGGGAATTTTATGGACACAAGACAGTAGCATTTCATCAGCACTGGGGAATTTTCTGGAGTCTGGACACAAGACAGTAGCACCTTGAGGGATGCACATTAATTCTGGTGACTGTGTGGGTGGGGTGCTGCCAATATCGTTGTCCTCCAACTTACTTCACGTTTAACACGGAATAACAATGTGAAGTAATAACAATAAAGGCAAAGTGAGCCTTCCTATGGGCATTCTGGCATAACGAAGCACCAATGCGGCGGCCACTTCGCATTCACTTCGCAGGTGGATTTAAATTGCTGCATCTCTACCTGTCTGAATAAATTTGATTTTAATTTGTTTTTATAGCAGGTAACGAAGTAGTTCTAGTTTTCAGTGACATCAGCAAGAAAGAAACATTACTGTAAGCCAGTAAATCAAACTATGCCTTACTGAAAAATGACATTACGGTATAGCTTAAGCTCATAATTAGGTATAAATGCTCTTTGTATAGCCTATTTAAAAATGATCAATTTCTTTTTAATACACTCTTGATACTACATGTGTTTATTGATGGATTGATTTACCTTTAATCAGATAAGTGCTCTAGACATCAATATTGACACAGAGTCAAAGGTAGAGTTCCACCAGAAATGACTACCAACCTTGCTAATCATACCTTGATTTTATTTTTTATGTAAATTTAGTTCATTAAGAACTAAAACCCTCTAGTTTACTGTTATGTCCAAATATATTTTAAAAGCTTAAACAATTGTGTGCTTATGTTTCTCTATACATGTCAATCTGTTTGTGTCTCTATTGTTGCTTGCGTGTTTCTGAGCATTTGTGTCACTTACTGCCTCTAGGCAAGACATATTTTCATTGCGTGCATTATGTTGACAGCCTGAGGAAACTGTAACGTAACATGCTACAGTATTTCATATCTGTCATGATTCAGCAATTTAGATGCAGCAACCTTTTGAGTTGAAGAATGGGTCTTCTGCTGTCAAATAATAAATCCATAAACTGGGCCGTGAACTCCCAAAACTTGAATTGCAGGCAACCAGTTAACACAAATCTTCAGTCGTGAAACATAACCACCCAGGTTCACAAACTGCCACAACTCTCTCACATGAAACTGGTGATCAGACAGTTCCTACTTCCTCTGCTGTACTATGGAGATGTGGTGTACCACTCAGCCCCTAAAAGCTGTGCTGCTAATTTGGAACTGCTATACACACAAACATACAAAGAGGGCTAAACTAGGGATCTTTCATGTATCACATAGGAACCTGCTCCAGTTCAACTTTGATGCGGGATACAAACATAAAAAGGCACAAGGCAGCAAAGCTGTGGTGATGGCAAAGCTTTGAGGATCAGTGCTATACTTACAGTTGGTTATAATTAAACAGAGTTTTATAATACATTCCTACTGTATCTGTATCTTTAGCTGTGCGTGTTTTTGTGTTTGTATGTTGGTTGTCCTGTACAACTGACTTTGGAGGTTCACTATTTTGAACAAGTCAAGGTCCCTCCACCGCTGCCTGTTGTATGACCATCGCAGCTGCCTGATCTCCCATCATGTGCAGGAACTACCACTAGTACTCACTCTTCTATACGTGTATCCACTCCACAACCCCACATACCTTACATCTCTCTTCACCCTCTCCTCTACCCCTTGGTCTCTAAAGCCACATTTACATTATAGTTACCTGCAGCATTGCTGTCTTGAATTGGCCTGCTCCATTCCACTCTCACTGCCACCCTTTTCTTTTCGCACTGCGGCTATGCAGCATTCAATGATGGCATTTCCAGTAGAGGGTTAGTGAATAGGTATCACTGGTGCAGGTAAAGCAGCATTTTACACATTTTAAAAAACACCTGCACTGGTGCACCCGCTCCACATTCCCAACAAACCAGGAAACATGTTTTGCCACAGTGCAATGCTTTAGCAGCTCTTTTACACTGCGGATCTGCACTGGTGCATCTGATCTTCACCGCTGTCACTGGTGCAGATTCAGTAGTGTAAAAGCCCGTAAAGATCTGATAGATAGCTGGATAGTACCCACAGTCTGAAAGGTCTTCAGCAGATGGGCCATCGCCTTCTCAGATGTGACAGATTGTAGTAGTTTAGCAGCCCCTCCTCCAGCAACACCTATACTTCCCACCTTCCAAAGCCTACTGCTTGAACTGCTCAGAGATTCACTGGACACCCCTTGTTATCTATCCCAACCAATATTTTCTAAATTGTATGGAATACTGGTAACCCCTTTCCTCACCTCTCCACAGTTCCTGCTGTGTTTATAAAGGAACAATGCTCTACATGATCGATAGATACAGACAAACAGAACATTTCTCTTTTTAAACAGGAAGAACTGTTGGGGAAAACTCAATTTTCAACAAATGCCCTGTGCAATTCTAACATATAGACTAGTGCATGGCAGCCATAACAACCAGCCTAATGTGCCACAGAGGGGTTCTGATTACCTCAGACCTCAAGAGTGAAGCTCAAGAGGTCTGAGCTAATCAGAACCCTGAGAATGGCACAATAAGGTTAGTTGGGCAGATGGTTGCCCATGCACTATTTTTCATAGTGTATAGTCCCACTTGTCAATGCGGTTCTAACACTTTTAATTTTTTAAATAAACAAAAAAGTTTGTTGCCCGTCATGTTCTGGGAGTTAGGGATAGTTGCTAGGATGACATGTGTGGTTGCTAGGAGCAGACATTCCAATGTTTGTTGTGCAGCCTTCTATTGGCTGTCAATGGAGTGTGGGAGGGATTTTGAGAAAAAAAAATTAGTGACTGTATCTCTTTCTTAAGCGAGGGCGTGGACTCCGAGGAAGAGATGTACCTTGTAAGTTATTTTAACTATCTGGTTGATCCTGCTTCTCATTTGTATGTAGCTGCACATATCTGGTTGATCTTGCATATGTTCTGGAGTTATCTGGTTGATCCTGTTTTGTCAGCGGGTTTCGGTGATCGTGCTACCACCACTGCTAGTGTCCGTTTGGTTGATCCTGCCATTTCTGTTGCCAGGTGGGCTCACTGCCAGTTTGTTTCATGGTAGAACCTCTAGAGGTTTTCAAAATGTTTTTGTACCACAGTAGGGTACAATCACATTCCTTCATCTGTGGACTCGCTTGTACTGTCATCTGCTGGTTTGAGTCCTATCTCACAAACAGGAGGCACAGGTAGTGATAGGGAATTTCTCCTCTCCTAGCCTCCTGACGTGTGGAGTACCTCAGGGTTCAGTCTTGTCACCGATGTTGTTTGCCATGTACACTTCTGCCCTAGGAGAGCTCATTAGGAAATACAGTTTGAGTTTTCTCTGCTATACGATGACACCCAACTGTATCTTTCCTTTGCCCCTGGGACATCCAATGCAGTTGAAGTGCTAAACAGATGCCTAGCTGAGATAGATGATTGGATGACCTCCAGGTTGTCATGATTGAACCACTATAAGGTGGAAATACTAGTGGTGGAGTTGAACAGAAGGCGTGATAGAAGGGCCTCTGCCACATATACTGGATTATTCCTGGGATCTGTGCCATTGATGCCCTCCTCTAGGTGTGCAATCTTGGCATAACCTTTGACAGCGAATTGACATTTGAAGCTCAGGTGTCATCCGTTGCCTGGACCAGCTTTTACCATTTTAGGAATATCGCCAGGATCAAGACCCTAGTTCCGCCTATGGAACTCTCCACTTTGGTGCATGCCTTTGTAACTTCAAGGCTGGATTACTGTAATAAGCTCTACTGGGTCTCAGGAGGTACCTCCGCAGGCTGCAGCTAGTGCAGAATGCAGCTGCCAGATTGTTTACGGGCAGTCTAGATACTACCACATCACCCCAGTGCTGCATGAACTGCACTGACTGCTGGTCAGGTGGAGGATCCTCCTTAAGGTGGGCTTGCTCACCTTTAGGTCCCCATGGGCTGGGCCCTGGGTATATGTCTGACCTTCCAAAACCCACTGTCTCAGCCCGCTCCCTCCTTTCCTCCTCTAGAGGCCTCCCTGTGATCCAAGGACAAGGCTTAAGACCACTGGCGACAGAGCTTTTAGTGTTGTCGGCCCATCCTGTGGAATTCTACTTCCTCCACCTGTAAGGGAGGCCTCACTTGAGGTATTTAAGGCTCTTTCATGTTTACTCAAACCTTCCGGCCACTGTTTGGTAGTATTTATTTCTGGGACTGCCTCTTATACTGCATTTTAACTACTTTATATTATATGGTTTAATTATCAATATTTTAGATATGTATATGTTTGTGGTTTTATGATTAGTTATTATTTGTTTGTACGGCACCCAGAGTCTCTGGGATTGGGCGCTTGAAAAATAAATTTGCCTTGCCTTGCCATTCTGTGTCACAGGTCTGAAAACCCATTTTGGGCATGATGTGAAAATGACAGCGTACTGTTTATAAGGAGATGTGGAAAAATGGTAATATTGAAAATCTGGAGTGAAAATATTAAAACTGGCGACGTTACAGCGTGTGTAGAAACTGCACAATGCACTCTCATAACACAGTCATTTTTGGAATATTTTCACCAAATTTAACATGGACCTTTTGGGGCCTCGCCTCATGAACAATGGCACCGGTCATTGTGTTACTCGGTTCGAAAGGTGATTCCACACAGCAACCACAGAATCACTTTTCTGGACCGAGAAATGAAATAACAGTGCCGGTGTTCCTGGTTGAGTCCCAAGAACCCCATGTTGCAAATCAGGGTTCAAAATTCCTAAAATGGCTGAGATACAGTATCAGCCTAGCTGAAACCCCCATTGACTCCATTATACGGCTTACCTAGAAATCTTCAGTTTGCCAGTCGCTTTTGAAGAGTGCAGACGTGTCCTGCCCCACAGAAGATCGTGTGCAGCCCCTGATGTCTAAAGGTAAGTATAGGGTGTGAGGAGGGGGTGTGGGAGTGGGTGCTCAGTGGGAGGGTGGGGATGGGGGAGGAACTGAGGAGACAATGGTGGACCATGTTCTTGTTTACAGGAGGAAAAGAGAAAAAGACTTTGGGGACCACTTTGTTTACAGGTAAAAATAATTTACATTTAGGCACCTGGAATGGGCTCATAGTAATAGCAAATGGGGGGACATGGTGACACAGGGATTGGCCCCAATGTTGGAAAAAAAAAAAAAAAAGAAGAATACATTTAGACATACTAGGATGGGCTCCAGTGTGCCACAACATGTGTGAATGTGTGGGAAGGGCATGCCGACACAGGGATTGGGCACCCCGATGTTGGCAAATATTACTGACGGTTTTGAAGGGTTGCATCAGACACCAGGAGTGGGAATCCCTGTGTCAGAAAAATTAAACAATTACTTTGACACACTGGGGTGGGCCCAGTATGTGCCACATTACAGGGGGATACATGCTGACACGGGACTGGGCACCCCGATGTCGACTTTCTGTGGAGTGTGTGGCAGGCAGCAGGAGATGCCGCCTGCTCATTTCTTTATTTAAATGTTTCACCAGGAAGGCATATCGCAAACAACATTTACAGAGAACTGGGGCACATGGTAAAAGCACCTTCTTGAGTAGGCCCAGAAATGAGAACCTGGGTGGGGGTGGTGGCAGCCGAGAAAAGGAGGGGGGTGTACTGGTGTTGGGGGACTCCATACTCAGGGGGATCGATGGGGCAACAAGGGGAGAGGCACAGTCAGATATGGTGGAGTCCACACCAGGATTAAAGGCAGACAAGGCAGGACAGGCAACCTAAGGTGCATAAGGAGGGGTAGGAGGAAACCACACATTGTGGTACATGTGGGGACAAAACCTAGCGAGGAAATGGTGGAGAGTAACAAGGGAGAGGGACTGAGAAAGTGGGAAGGTTGTGTGTGAGGGGCAGGGGAAGTCTATGGCCTTCTCCGAGGTGCTCCCAGTACCTCCTGCGCAAGCACAGTGGAGAAAGGAGAGGATTAGGGGTTGAACACATGGTTGGTAGAATGGATTCTAACTAAGGGGTATGGGGTTGTGGTCGAATGGGCAGTACCTGGAATGATAATCTGTTTGCAAGGGATAGGCTGCACCTGAGTGGGGAGGGAAGAGGCATTAAGCAAAGACTGGGAGGTATATTGCGACAAAGGCAGTTTAAATTAGATAGGAGGGTGGCAAGTGGACAGCAGTGGGTAGGCAGGGTCCGATAGAAGTGGAGTCACAGCTGACCCCTAGGCTAGCACAGAAGGACTTAGGGTGGCCAAAATAGGAGGGAGTAGAAGGGAGGAGATGGAGGCCAGTGAAGGGAAGGGGCAGGATGGAGGTGGTCTTGTTGAATGCCAGAAGCTTAGGAAACAAATCGGCTTGATCTACAGGCACTCTTAGCAGTGTGGAGGGTGGATATTGCAGCTGTCACAGAAATATGGGCAACTGAGCATTGGTACTGGGATCTGGCAATCCCGAGATACAAATAGTACAGGAAGGGGTGGGGTGGGTTGCAGTCTATGTGACAGATGGGATCAAATGCACAAGGGACAAGGGGAAGAAAGGAGAACAGAGGCAATCTGGCTGCAGCTCCTGAACTCAAGGGTAGAAACTGAGTTTGGGGTGATATATGAGCCACCCGTCCCAGTCTGAGGCTTGGCAGGAATGTAGCAGGACAAATCAGAAAGGTATGTAGAAAAGGGAAGGTGGTCATCGTGAGGGATTTCAACTTGCTGGAGGTTGACTGGAGCATTCGGTCACCCAGTGCTAGGGACAAGTGCTCCTGGACGTGATCCAGGAGGGTCTCTGACACAGTTGGTTAGTGTACCTACTAGGCTAAAGAACACTTTAGATCTGGTATTGTCGAATGGGTTTTTGTCCAGGCAAGAGAGGTGATCTTGCCTCTACAGATCACTGGTAAGGCCGCACTTAAAGTATTGTGTGCAGTTTGGAGGCCATACCTAAAGCATGATATCAAGCTACTGGAGGGTGCTGAGGAGGGCAACAAAGATGATATGTGGAAGAGAGGGAGAGACTATGAGGCAGACTCTGAGACCAATATGTACACTCTGGAGGATAGAAGAGACAGGGGACATGATAGAGATATTCAAGTATCTGGGGAATCAACAAGGATGGGGCAGGCGGGGTCTTTAAGCTAAGGAGGGAGGGACACCAGGGGGAAGGGCTAAGAATAGAGGTGGGAAGATGTAGGAGGGAAATGAGGAGACACTATTTCACAGAGAGGGTGGTAGCACATGGAAAGCACTAACAGGGTGGTATCATGTAAATCTGTGAACAGCTTCAAAGGGCATGGGACATGGAACAGGGAGAGTGAGGGTGGGGAAGGTGGAGGGTGGCAGTGGGATGACAAGGGAGGGGTGTGGCAGTTGCAAACTAAGAGTGCTAGCTGCACACAAACAGACTAGACTGGATAGTCTGTTTCTGCTTGCACATTTGTAGTTTGTATATTTGTAACTGGTGCAAAAGTAAGGGCAATGGACTATTTTATTAATGCTTGTAGGTGAGTGACCGATCCTCTGCCCTTAAATGTTTGATCACATTGATCATGCAATCTGTAACATAATTCTTTTTCATTTATTGAACTCTATTACACATTCCAACTGTGTTACATAATTCAGTAGTTATATTAATCTATCCCTGTTTAATCCAACATTTAAATTTGACCACTAAACCCACCACTATTAAGTGTTAAATGGCTCAGCAATCCTAGTAGTTGCCAAGTATAGCAGTGCAGTGGGGTCGGAGGACAGTAACAGACACTTTCTCCCTCCACCAATAGGCTACAATGAGGTTTTTACATACCAACTGTTTTCCTTTGTTTTATTGCATTGCAGGCTCGAGGAAACAGTTGCGGCTCGGTGAAACAGCTCCCAAAGCAGACACAGTAGCAGACAGCAGAAGGAATTCTTTCTTGTTCTGCAGGCTCGGGACACAGCTCTAAACAAGACACAGTGCCTGTCAGCAGCCCGATCGGGTGTTCTGCTTTCAATAAAGGTGGACACATAAGAGATTATACAATGGAGAGTCCAGTCAGGCAATCACTGGTGCATTAAAACTAGAGATCAAAGTACCAAGCGCCACTATTGGTTCGGCTCTGTCTTTTGAAATCCTTGTCCACTCTGCCCCAAAACAGAAAGTGTGCCATCAGCAACCTACCTACTAATTCGCCTGCCACAGACCTGCCCTTGAGCAGAACTCTGGATTGGATGCACCCCTCACACTCCTCTATAGCAACTCTCATATCAACATGTTCATCAGCACCTGTGTGCACGAAGAACATACAAAGGAAGTGCATTCTGGAAGTTTATATATTTATTTAACATTTGCAAGGATTAGGAGATATGAGTAGAGACAGCCACCTAGTTTCCATGTGGACCCAGCAGTGGCAGCAGATTTCATTTGCATGGTTTAATGCCGATACTTCTCAATAGTTAGTGTAACATTACACAATACTGCTGTATGTGTAAATATAAATTGTACAATGGCAAGAAAATTTCCTGTATTCTGATTGGTCAGTGGGTCCCTGAGACAGTGATGTTATTACACATAACATCACTGTATTGATTATTGGCTGATTTGTTGGCTGCTGTCTCTTCAGAAACACAAAAATCTACTAAAACATTTTTAATTTTTTTTTTTATAACATCGAGCCATTGTATAATTGCAATAAGGCACTCCAAGGTTTGTGTTATAGTGTAATAACGTCACTCCTGGGGTGGTGGAAGCACTGGCTTACCCTGGTGCTACCACCCAGTAATGTACTGATAACTACCTGTCATGCTGCTATTGTTTAATTAACTTTCAGTTTTGGTTACAACAATTTGTAAATACATCCTATGTGCAATTAGATTTTTAACACCTTGGGTAAAGCAGGAGCATGGGGTACAAACATGTCATATAGTAAGACTTTAAAGTAACTGAGATTTAAAGTATGGTATTCTTAAGAAAATCGGAGTTTGGTTCTCGTCTTTTGTCCTGCAAAGCAAAAGTATTTTTCTCCTGTTTGGTGCTTAAGGCAGAGTTCATCAAACAATTCTTTAACTTGAGATTTAGTAATAACCACTTTTGTCTTACAGAAGAAAAATTCAGTCAGATTCAGTATTTAGGGCCGCCCTGTTAACAGATGTGTGCAAGAAAGTGTACCACTGAAAATTTCCTAGAAACATAGACTTTGACTGCAGATAAGGACCACTTGGCTTACCATTTCCTACCTACTGGATAAGCTGCAGATTCTAGTTAACCAACAGCCTACTCCACCTACCCCCAAACTTTTGGTACATGTCGATGCCATCCACAAAAAGCTCCATCCGAAACTGGGTGCCCTCTATCACGACCATGAAAGCATCCCGCTGCCAGCCCGCGCGAACTAGTACAGAAAATGATCCTCCCAATATTTGACTACGGGATGTAGTCTACAGTGCCGCTCCCAAGTCTACCCTAGCCAGACTGGATCCCTTTTTATTCTTTCTGCTGTTTTGCCCTTGATTGCCGCGCCTCCACCCACCACTGTGAGCTCTATAGGACACTTTATCTTCTGTCGTTCCATGACCATCATCAGACTGCATCAAGCTAACTGCCAAGTATTGGTCCCAGTCCTTGTGTCTGTATCTCACCTCTGCACTAGCTGCACCTATCCCTCGGACTCTCCCCCAGAACTTCAGATATCTCACCTTCTGGCCATACCATTCATATCCTCCTTGGCTGGTCAAGTAGCTTCCGGACATCGCATGTCTAAATTATGGAACTTGCTCCCTACAGCCATGCGGCTCACACCTACACCCAGCATCTAAGCTCCCTCATAAATGCTCACTTCTCCTCATCCTGCTCTTGCGGCTCAAGCACAGCTGTTAGCCTAACACTCTGGCCTAGTTACACTACCCTGACCTGGCACTCGATCTAACTTTGTTGTTTACGTACTCACACTGCTGCCATATCTAAAACGGTTATTCATACTTATTCTGCCATTGTGCAAAATACCTCCCACTGTATGTTCCTTGTTGCACTATTGTACGTAGTATTTATGTGTACCACTGTTGTTCCTTGTTGCACTATTGTATGCAGTATCTATGGATACCTCACTATTACTCTGCATGATCATTGCTCTATTGTACTCTGTATCCATTTGTACTTGTTTATTTTTCTCCTCTGTCCCTACCCCAGGATGCACCTGGAATCAAGCAGTACTCTGCTCAGTGTGCCCTGCTGGTAAAACTTTTAAATAAATAAATAATTGCCTTATGTCTGCCCCATGCATTCTTGAATACCCCCACTGTTTTTGACCTCACAACCTCCTCAGGAAGGCGGTTCCAAAGTCCACCACCCTCTTCTCTCTGTCAGGGATGCAATTCTGTCTCTGCATAAGTCTCAATGATGAACCTCACGATCCGGAATCCAAGAATGTTACTATTTATGTATTGGCGCTGTACCTTTTGCATCAGTCTCAGGCTTTTGTGAATCAGGCCTATAAACTTTTGTACACATCAGTGTGCGGTCAAGGAGACATATGCATGCATGGAGTTTGTACTGCTCCAGAATTCTAAGGAGCATTAGAAAATTTCACTCACAGTCTCTGAGAGTAGTGTGGCAACTGCCATTCTCACAGCCTCATATATCTTTGGCACCACAGTGCATGAAAATGTGGAACATGATGGGAGCTGGTACTGTGGCTACAAGTGCTGCAGGAGTCTGCAAAAGCCAGTGTCTTCCACAAGTGAAAAGGGTTGCAGAGTAAACACCATCATTTCACATATGAGCTGTGTGATGTGCTGAGCTATTGGATGGGATGACTGGTACTTGGATGGGATGACTGGTACTTAGTTCTGGCCTGAAATGCTTCCCACTATTGGTACTGGCCACGGGAGGGAATCGCAGAAATGGAGGTAGATCTCAGGATGCTAGAGGAGTGGTCTAGTTACTGGCAGTTGAGATTCAATGTCAGAAAATGTAAAGTCATGCACTTGGGAGAAGGAACCCATGCATGAAGTATGTCCTGGAGGGACAGCTACCAGAAGAAACAAAGCTGTAACAGGATCTTGGTGTCATGACCTCAAACGATTTAAAGTAGGGAAGCAATGTAGAAAAGCAGCACTAAAGGCAAGCAGCATCCTCGGATATTTTGGTAGGGTATTACCAGTAGGAAGCATAATGTAATTCTCCCACTGTACAGGTCCCCAGTGAGACCCCACTTGTACTGTGTGCAGTTCTGGAGACCTCACCTAAAAGGACATAGACCATCTGGAAACTGTGCAGGGACATGCCATCAAAATGGTGCAGGGTCTGCAACAGATCGTGTGAAGCTAGGCTTAGCCAGCTAAATGTATTCTCCCTTGAGCAGAGGAGGAACAGTGGAGACATGATTGAGACATTTAAATTTGTTAAAGGAATCAACACAGCACAAATCAGGAACCTCTTTCAGGAAAACAGGTCTGCATATACTTGAAGACAAAACATGTGCCTGTTGGGAGGTAAATCCAAAACAAATGTTAGGAAGTACTTTTTCACACAGAGGGTGTGGACCCTTGAACAGCCTGCCACCAGAGGTAGTGGCAGCCAAGATGGTCAGTGAATTCAAACAGGCATGGGATAGATAGTATAGTCACCTTAGCAAGACAAATTGAGAGAGGGTTGAAAACCCATGCAGACTAGATGGACCACGTGGTCTCCTTCTGCCAGCAAATTCTTATGTTCTTATGGGATGTTCCACACTTGCCAGTGTACAATAGCAAGTGACTGGTGCCTGGCAGTAGAACTGGGGTGCATAGAGGACTCTTTGGTGTTGAGGGAGATAGAGGGTAACAGTAGCAGGTACAGCAGCATCAGTCAGAATGTCTTATGGCATTGCTAGTGCCATCAGTACCACTGCCTGAATCACCACCACAAGATGAGTCTGATGGAACCACAGGCACAGACCATGATGTTTTAAAAACCTGGGCATGTTTTCCTTTAGGTAGTTCATTGAGGAGGTGGTTGTTAAATCAGCCAGGGATATCCCCTGCTGATAGTCGTACTGCACAGTGTGCACTGCATTTCTGTTATGTCCTTTTAGAAATGTGAAATGCAACCATACCATGCTCTTACTGCTCCTGATACTATTCATGCGGCTAGTGTCACCGACAGCACCGCCACTCTTTTGCTCCCACTAGCCTGGATAATGGACCAGGCCAATAGTGGTTGTTAAGGAGGATGTCTTTGTCCTGGTCGTACTGGTGGCAGTGACAAGGAAATGAAGAGGACACATTGGTAGTATTAGTGGCAGTTAATGACAATGTCCTACTAGCAGCACTACTAGTACCTTGAATGGTACTTTTACTGTTTCTCCTGGTGTCAGCTGAAGCCATTCTGGTGCTGGTGGAGACTGCAGGCTTTGAAGGGGTAAAACAATTTTCTATGGTGAATGCACGAGCATCGCTCTGCAGTATGCTCACCCTCTCCTGTTGCCTGCTGCTCTAAACCCGATGCAGCTTTGCTGGAGCTGCTGGACCGACTACGTTTTCTGGCACTACATTTACTGTCTGCCATGGCTGTATTCATCATTGGAAGATGTATTCAATTGAAATTATATTATTATGAAATCAAGTCACTCAAGTCACTGCAACATTGCTGAGCAGACTAGCCTCACCGACTATAGTCAAGCTTAAGTTGTCAGAAGGAAATATATTTCTTAAATTTCTTCTTGGGCACACAGCCAAAAGGTAGAAAATGTATTGCGTGTACAGCCAGAAAAGCAGCTAACTGAAGTGGTTTGAGTCAGTCGACTAGTCCCACCCTACCAGCAGCAGCTATGGTGCACTCACATTGGCTACGGGCTGTGAAAGGACCTACGCCTGGGTTCCTCACAGGAAAATTTCTGATATTAAATTTCAATTATATTTATTATGACATAAAATCACTTAAGTCACTGCAGCAATGCTGAGCTGACATGTCCCATTCACTCTAGTCCAGGGGTTCTCAAATAGTGAGGCCAGCCTCCCTGGGAGGCCCCAACCTGTTCAGGGGAGGCTCAAGCAAGTCTGAAAAAGTACTGTATTTAAATTTTGAGTTTCATATATTTTGTGTGAAGAGATGAAGCAAACTGAAAGAGGATAACAACAGCAGGTGAATTTTATGTATTTATTTACTGATAGGTGACAAGGAAGGTGAATGAGCCAAGGCTCATTTCAGGTATACAGGGAAGGGTAGGGAGGAATACATTTCCAAAAGGTAACTGCAAAACAGTCAAGAAATACACAGTGAACAATAGTGCAAACAAATCTGAAAATATATTAATAATAAGTGGTGGTAATTGATCAATTTGTAAACTAATGGCAGCAGAGCGTGGAAGGCATTTTGGTGCACTGTGCAAAGACTTTTTGCTTTCCCCCCCAAAAACAAAATAGCCTGGGGTCTGGGGCATGAGGTCTGAAACTCTGGGGTGTTTACATGCTCTGTGGTGAGTTTGGGGCTTTTCTTGAAGGAAAAACATACTTTTGTTATATGTTCCCCACTCTTAATTTCAGGAAAATTTGACTCCCATAGAATCTGAGGAGTGAAACTGTGAGACTCTGGTTTAACACTATTTGAAAACATTTTTATTATAATGGCAATAAAAACTCCAGGGTTATGTTAATGGACAGTTAATCACCCTCTTTGGGCATGTAGCACTCAGCTATGCCTTGTGCCACATTACACCCCTAGAGGGTGATTAACAGACCATTAACATAAACTCCCTGTCAGCATTGACAGTCTCCCCAAGACCTCATGATTTAAATGGGCCCTCAGGTCTAATGTTACCCTGAATTCAGGCTGTTTCTGCTTTGACCTGACCTGAACTATATTTGCTCCGCATCTCTCACAACTCCCATACTAATCCCCCACCACCACCACTCATTAGACTCCTATTAATGCAGTCCTCATGCTAGGAGTGCGTGTCCCTACGGTTGCTCTACAAACTTAACCTATGTCCACTGCTAACCACCTAAGATCACACTGGGTCGCTATATAGTGCAGTACTCTTTTGCTCTTGCTTTTACATGCACGCACTAGACCCAAATTGTGCAGATCTCTTGACAGCTCATCACAATGTCAAATTCTGGATGAGCCCTCATGCTATGACAACCCACCATTTGCTGCCTCCTCCATACCCAGAGATGGGGGCAGACCATAGCCGAGGGCGATTCTCACATCTAGTGGTATTTGTCTGGTAACCTCTTGCTGGGATCCACCCTTTCCAGGTCTGACTGCTTTACATCAAATATGCAAGACCACTAGGGTGCCATCTACTTAAGTCTCTTCGCTATCCCAGTGGTGCTGCTCCACACTGAGGTACCAAACCCCTCATGGGAGGACTCCATCACATTATCCGCCATTCCCTCTTCCCCAATTTTACCTGCACCTCATCAGAAAGGGCCCATTCCAGATCACTATTCTTCTATCAGCAACAGGGACAACTGGCGCCATGTAAGCAATAAGACATGACGGGGTGTGCATTAGACAGTTCTAACGCATCGGCAAGAGGGCATAGTGATGAGCACGAGACCACAGGCCAGGTGCATCTAGCCCCTAGCCAAGTATTAGAACTGTCTAATGCACACCCTGGAGTGTCTTATTGTGCATATAAAATAGCACTCTGTTTTATGTTTGTTTAAATTATAACTATTAAGCTTAAATAATAAAAAGTAAAATCTTATTTGAGATAAAATAGTTCATCCACCTTCATCATATGGATGCATTTTTTTGGGGCATTTGTCCTTAGATGGCCTCTGTAGCTGTAATTTTAATCTGTCCTGAGTTATGAGCTTTCAGAGCTTATGCACAACCCTCCGATAAAGATCTTGTACCATTTGCCCTCTCCACTGGAGATAGTCTCCACACACTAAGAACAAGGACTGCATTCTGTTTTTTGCTTTTATTTATTTTTTGTTTTACTTTGAGCACCAGCTACAAAACCACAGGGTATTGAGTGAACTGACATATTCAGAGACAGGAATAACATCACGGAGAGAAGGTCTGATGGCTGATGCAATTTCTTTATTTTTTGTATTGTAGTTTCAGCCTGCAAAAGAGCATATGGTCTGCCAGGTCTGGAGACAGGTACAGCAAGCGGAGTGGGGAGGCAGGGGCAGAACTCATGGAAGCAGGTAAGACGGACGGTGACTGAATGTTGGGCAAGTGTCAGTCTTAGAATTTCCAGTGTCCCATTTTAAACAGCGCAGCGCCAAAGAGTTGGGGACATGCACTCGTTTTTTTTTTTTCTTCTTCTGCGTAGTCATTCAATTAAAAGATTGGGGGACTTGAAATGAAGTACAGTGAGTGAGCATCATGAAGGAATCGTCTGATTAAACCTGTCCTGCAGCATGGGGAATGATACTTGAAAGAAGTGCTGCAAATTGCGTTTTGAGTGGAATCATTGGCATTTCAGGATGCCCAGACATGTAAGCACTAGCAGCAACTGCAGTCGAGCCAAATTTAGCCCTCTCCTTTTCAGTTTTACGATAAGTGGAATGTTTATTTAAAATAATAATAACACTCACATGTCACTGGTTACCTGGTCTCACTCAAGTAGTGTGCAGCCAGAATATCAAGCACTGCACAGCTGTGTAGCAGGTAGGCGGGAGGCTGGCACCCATATCTTTTATACTGTATGGTAGTAGCTGGCCCCTACAGACAGCTACCACCACATTATGTTTTTGTCTGTGCAGGGAGTGACCATGTGACCCCCAAACACTGGTTTGCTGGTTCTTCCATGGATGCACCCTGCTGACTGAATTAGTAATTACAGAAAAAAAAACTTGAAAAATTTAAAGCTTAAAGCATAGCTGGGCATCTGAAACAGGCAGTGAGCTTCACCTGAAATCTAAGCCCCTCGGAGGCATGCGCCAGGGGCAGTGCCACCACCACGCCACCACCCTCTGGTGCAGATGGCAGAACAGCCCAAATACAAGGGTTGAGCCATAGAACTGCTGAGAGCAATAGCAGGAAGGCGCAAAGTAATCCCTGAAAAGTTGCTTAGGAGCAGGGAAGGAGGGAGAGGCAAAGTATGTAGGAAGGTTATTTCATATAGAGAGGAAACAGAGGAAGTAGACTGACTCATGAAGGTACTGCAACAAGGGGTAACAATGGTTCAAAATGAAAATAGTGGAGAAAGTAGGCTGCCCTGTTTGGGGGTACAATAAGCTGAATGATAATGTTTGTTTATTTTATTTATTTGTTATTAAGATAACACCTTTGAGCACAGGAGCTCTTTTCAAAAGTTCAAAGTCAGTGTAAGACAAATAACTGAATGTGAGCCAAGTACTCAAAGGGGTTTCAATTTATTCATGGTGTACTACATAAAGTACAGTATGTTATTTTTCTTTAGGGAGGCCCAAGATTATTTCAGTTTTGGGGAGGCTCAAAATCTTTTCCATGGATTTGGGGAGGCTCACTGTGACAAAGTCTGAGAACTATTGCTCTAGTCAAGCCTGACTAAATTCTCAGCAAAAAAGACATTTAAAAAAATTCTTGGGCACAAAGCCAGGCCACAAACAACAACAGAATGGTCCCTAACAGGTAACTGCACTTCAGTCAGACTACTTACCTTGTCCTTTGTTTTAGACAACTAAGTTACACAATTCTTAAATTTCTAATCAAAATAAACCACTACAAAACCTTCCTTACTCCCTAGAAACATAGAAACATAGACTTTGACAGCAGATAAGGACCACTTGGCCCACCCAGTCTTCCCATTTCCCTACATACTGGATAAGCTGCAGATTCTAGTTAACCAACAGCCCTTAAGCTATTAGTCTTAAAACAGTATACTACAGCTTTAAATCTTGTTTGGTTTAGTACAGTACACACACACAATGTGTGTGTGTGTGTGTGTGTGTGTGTGTGTGTGTGTGTGTGTGTGTGTGTATATACGCTCTTGGGATGCCTGCAATCTCTCATACAGCAAACACAAAGGAACTTCGTTTTTCTTTCTTAAAGCCGCATTTTCACCCTACAGTGTAAAATGATGACCATTTCTAGCTTGGGATATAGAGCAAAAATGTCAAGATTTCTGATTTTTGACTAGTTTTAACAAGTGGATGGAAGTAGTAGATTCTTTCTTGGCAGTAGCTTAAGTCATCTCTCTCTCCTGCCTGAAGTTTCTGCGAGGTGTTGAGTCATATTACCTGCTTTCACCTAGCTTCCAAAGTGGCCTCTGAAAGGACAGTAAGTCTCAGGAGATCCTTAACTCCTATTGAATAGCTCAATGCTGAGTATTCCTGAATAGCACCAATTATTAGTTTTTCCTCACAAGTAATAAACAACTTATTATTTGTGGCATTTGGGCAATACCTATTCGTTACTTGTATTCCCCTGGTCAAGGCAGACCAGAGGCCCAGAATGGTGTGGGACATTGATGGACACTCTGTGTCATTGCGCGATAATGTCTCAGGGGCCAGAGAGGCATTGGAGGAAAAACATCTTGTGCCCTGATATGATAAAGTACTGCTCTCCACAGGCCTGGTATCACTGACTGGGCATCCATCTGTAGCCTGCTTTAGAGGGGCAAGGGCAAGTGCCTCCAACCCCGCTCTGAGAGGCAAGTCATAGGGAAAACAGGCAAGTCCCAGCGATGATGGGAGACTGGGCTGGGCGGGGGTCATCCAAATAGGAACTGGCAAGAGTGAAGGTGGATAAACAACACATGAAAATAAAAACAGCAAGTGAAAAAACAAAAAAAACAAAGAGGCCCTGTGGCACAGAGGCTGAGGCACAAGCTTCACCTGCTGCCACGCCAATGACCCTGGGTCAGAAGTGATCTCAGGGTGTCAGGGTCGGCCAGGGAGTAGAGAATCAAGCATCAGGAGGAGGACAGCTCTCCTTCTCTAGGGAGGGGTTAACAACAGCCCCGGCATTTCACCTGACTACTAATGGTGGCTGGGGGTACAAGCAGCTGGGACCACAATGTAGGGTATGGAGGAGCAGTGGCTGTCAACATCCTGCACATGGGAGAGTGCATGGGTATGTCTGGAAGGCATTGCATATCCACTCCTCTGATGGAGAGGAAAAGTGGAAAAGGCCAGAGCGGGGCAGGATGATACTGACCCCTCACAGAGTCCACACCCAGGCTACAGAGCCCTCTCGGAAACTGGATCCATTCCACCAGCAGGTGGGAACCACAGACACCCACCATGGGGGAAGCATGTCCCTGGGATGCTGGGGGGTGGTGGTAGAGCAGTCCACTGCTGGAAAGGGAGAAAAAAGAAAAAGAAAAAAAAACCTCTTCCCAATTTACATAGTACCCTATCCCACTGCTCTCTCACCCAGCCAGACACAACACTAAATTAAATAATATATCCTTCTCCTACCTCATAGTATCCATCGCACCTCCTGCCATCACCCAGCTATGCTTGTGTGATAAGCACCCACCTCATAGCACCTAACCCACTCTCCTCCTGCCCACCCAGCCACAAGAGTAAATTATATATATATATATATTTTTTTTTATATATATAACCTTCCCCTGTCCTCAATGTTGAAACTGTGAAATTATCAATTTTTCTTTTGAGCAATTTTAGAAATTATACAAAAATCATTTGAATTTGTTAATCACAAACTTGTCTCGATTTTTAAAACACAGGCTGTAAAATGTGTAATTTATAACTTTTGTACAAAACAGGTGAGCGTGTGCATTTCGTCTAAACTGAATGTTTTCAATACACTGTTTAAAAAAAAAAAAATGTACAGTTTGAGCATTTTGTCCAAAGTATGTGAAAGTGCTCATCTTTGCACTGATTGCTCAGTGTGTTTCCCATCTTCTGTTTTTCTTCCCTGGCCAAGCCAGGCTTGGGTTCCTTCTACTCTGCCCACTGGTCCCCACCATCCACCACCTCCCCAGGCTCACCTGACTGGTCTGAATACCCCCAGACTGCCTCTCACGGTGGGGTCAGGAGGGAAGGGCCCTCCCAAAATCCAATTCCAGTTCAGTCAGCAGGTGCTTCCTTATGGTGAGGATGGTGGGAGCTTCAGTGCACAGAGCATCAGTGATGCCTGCCTTGATGTATTTTTTTCCTTTTCCTAGCCATGGTGGCACGGGCTACACATGTGCATGGAGATGTCATGCATCCCAGAACCATGACTCCCCTTCCTCTGACTCTTATCTGCTACTCGTGCACTGGTGCTACCACGGGTCTCCACCTGGTGGCAGCCAAGAGCCGAGATGGCCCACCAACCCAACCCAGGAAAGGAGAGTTGTCAGGCAGCTGGCTTGATCCTCTTCAAGCCCCCAACACACACACACACACACACACACACACACACACACACACACACACACACAGCCCATATAACCTGAACTCATTCCTGAACTCAGCTCGCTGGCATGGTGAGAGGTAAGGTGTATAGTTCCTCAGTCCTCTGCACCAAGGGTCAGCTTTAATTGCTCATTTGTTAAGGAGAATATTAATTATCCATAAAACACTGACAGGAGTGGCCCACTCCCAACACACACACATACTGATGATTTTTTTCATAGTTCGGTATCTCAGTAAATATAAAATTTAATATTGCTCTGTAATCAGCACCCAGTTACCACACCAAGAGGCAAAATCCAGCAATAAGTCATGAAGTGTACATAAAGGTGACAATAAATAACTCCATGAGGCATTCTTGGCTTTGCCTGATAGAGTTAATGGCACTTTAAAGAGTGCTCTGTGCCTAGTTAGCACAGCCAGTGCAAAGTTTGCCACTTGGTATTGATTAGGGAGTGGTATTAAAACTTCAGATTACTAATGTGCAAAACTAAGATAAACCCTCATGAAGCAAGGGTTTTAGCTCAGTTTTGAAAATGGTTTCTAGTGCAGCACGGTTCAGTTACCTGTATGGACCAGTGTCCCAGCATGCAGTGCACATTTAGTGTAATGGAAGACTGCTTTAGAATAAAATAAAACTGACTTAAAAGATGTAATTAATTGGCATGACACTTGCCTTGCTGTTCTCTACCAGTCTAATCTAAAATGAATTACCTTTAATCATACCAAGCACTTAATATAAAACCGCTACCCCAAAAGAAGCTTATGGATATAGATCAGCAGTTTGCCTGATGCCAACATTTCAGATACCCAATACCTAAGCCAGCAAGTACATACACAAATGCTAAGTTTAAAAAAATGATGCTCTCTCACACTCAGAAACTGTTAACAGCAATAAAATAAATTGTGAAACCTGCTTAGTCAAATATATTAGTAAACAGTGCAGCAGGTTGTGAACAGAAATGATAGTAGGGTCTCTCACACCTCGCTCGCATACTGCGATCTCAGACAACCACAACAAATGAAAAGTGTTACTATTTAGAAATGAACTATGTTAAAATTAAATAGCAACTTAGCAAGCCAGTAATTCATGCTATAACAGCTATGGGGATCAACAGACCAATACCTAGAGATTCTGATAATAATAATATTAAGCAGACACATAACAGACTTGCTAGGTAAAGTTACTTAGTTAGCTAAGAAAAATGTAAAATGTGGTTCAGTCTCTCAGAAATAGCTCTGTTCAGACCACATCCACAGACAGGAAAACATATGAAAATAAATTAAAATAATTCAAAGACTTGAATTAAAAATGAAGGAAGACATGCATTAATGTAATTTTTACACTACATTTCTGATTAGCTCAGTTAATCCAACAAATCAAGCAACGGATAACTGAAACAAGTGAATGACAGATCATGAGACTGCATTGTGGGAAAGGGTGAGAATGAATGCCAGCAAAGTTCTACTGCAGTACACAAACGTGTTTCCAACACTTCAAGTGTGGATATGCAGCAACCTATTTAAACACGGAAAAGACAGATGTGGATATGGTAGTACATAGGTGCGGTAACAGTTTTAAAACGGTTTTTGAAAGATTTTTCAGATCTTGCGCCAGTGTGGACAGGGCCATAGTGTCCCACATACTGGAACACAAAGTGTTAGTATCCCACATTTCAGAGTTAAAAGGGTGGGAGTGATGAAAGACAGAGAGGTTCAGGAAAGCACAAGAAAGTTAAGCAAAGGAGGGAGTTTAAGCACACAGAGGTTTAGTATTAGGCCACAATGCTTCTAAAGAGAGGCATGTCTCTGTATGCAATGGAAGGAAAAAGAGAGCGATAGAAAAGGAAGGAAGGAAGGGAGGAAAGAAAGGAAGGAAGGAAGGAAGAAATATCCACAAGACAATGACATCTGTTTTTATGACCATAGAAAACTTAACTCAGATGTGACACAAAATACTATAGTTATCCAAGACTTAGGCCACATCACTTCCCATTATAGTCTGTGTTGTGCACAATCTCCGCTCTCTAAAGCTTACTAGTAACTGGCAGAATGCCTTAGATGCCAAAAGTATGCACCTTTTTCTTGATTTGATTAAGGCACTCAGTTGACCATGACCTGCTTCTGATCTTCCTTCAAAAGCTTGGTCTGGACTCCTGGCATTAAAATGTTTTTAAGAATATAAGTAAGAAGTGTAAATTGTATTGATGAACATTTTTGCTAATATGTATATACTGATCATATTTTGTTATGATTTATAGGTGATACCATCAGTTTTCTCTCTACCATCTTCCAGCACAGTTGGGCTCCATTCAGATATCCTTCTGTATCTGTTCTCTTGCCTGCAACTTTAAGTCCAAAAGTATAGTGAGTTATTTTTCACATATTATTTGAGCTTATATGTCTTTTGATATGGAAAAAGTTTGGTCCATAAAAAATTTAAAAAATCAGAATATGCTTTAAGATATAATCATAAATACATTGTCTTTAGCATAAGTAAAAGTATGGTGTATTCCTACAAGGTTAGAGAGAACCCCGTTAATAACTTTAGCAATGTGTTTTTAAGACAAATTTTGTGTGTTTAGTTAAGCTTTATACAATATAGCTGGACATTAGCTTTCTGTCCCTTTCTCCTATATTTAAAATAATGCAGTTCAATACAGTATGTGGCTTATTTTTCAGACAAGGTAACCCCCTATCTGCCTGTGGGTTTGAATTACCTTTAGTTTCAAGTTTTGGAAGGAGTCAAACTGTACACCTGATGCTAGTATAACCAAATGCACAGCTATGTTATATAAAGATTGCAACATAGTTGGATATCATTTTCTGTTCATTTTTCTAAATTTAAAATAATACATGCAATATAGTATGTGGCTCATTATATTTTATTATGTGCCCTTATTAAAAGGAAAAAGTTGTCATATAACAATCTTACAGGACAGTGGTAATGAATGACATGAAGGTATGATTTATCTGTTTACCATCACTTGTTAGAAATACATACTTTGACTGTTTTAATATTCATGAGATAAACAGTAACTAGCATAAATAAGCCATTGTAGTTTACACCTATTGTTGATTTATAGGCTGCATATGAAATACATATTACTTCAAAAACATTTGTTTTCTGTAAAAGGGATTTGTACTAATGTATCGTTTTTATATAAGTAATTGTTATGGAGTGTTGATTGGTTAATAATAATGTAATGACAAACACATAGGTGTATTTAAATGTGTCTTTGGATTATTTGTAACTATGCCCTTTGAAGGCACTTTTGCCGAGGCACTAGGGGCTTCCACAGTGGTGCTGATTAAATGTGAACATAGTTCTGATATGCACTTATGTCTTCTTTGTGAGCGCAACCTCTTTGGAATTAATTCATATAAAATGGTTTACCTGCTATCTTTCTGGAAGATACCAACAGGTTAAAGCAGACGGTGAACTCTTTCCTTTGAAAACTCTTCAGAGGGAGTACGCGGGATCCATTTTGGGCCTCTTCTATTTGCACTTTACATAGATACATAGACAGTGTCCGCAGATAAGGGCCTATAGCCCACCCAGTCTGCCCATTTGAGCTTGTAAGTTCAGTTTATGTTTTCCTAGAAGTCTGTCGCCTGATGACATGGTCCTGTATATTGATAAACCTACTCCTGAACTGGCCTGTAAAGAACTCCAATTTGAATTTAATCGCTGCAACTAAACCTTCTGAATCAAAAGCTGTTATTAAATGCCAAAAAATAAGGAAATCTTTTCTCCCTGTTTTCTAATGCACATAATCACGCTTACTCTAGGTTACATTTATAGATCGCTACTCTTCTCGGTGAATCCCTAGAATTCATGCCAAAATTTAAATATCTAGGGTTTTGGATTGATCATAGACTTTCCTTCACTGACCACATAGAATAACTATCTAAAAAACTCAAATGGAGATTAGGTCTGTTTTCAGAATTAAGTACCTTCTCACTCAGGAGTCTAAAACCAAACTAGTTTAAACTACGTTTATGCCACTTTTGGATTACATGGATTTCACTTATGAACATGGCCCAAATGCCCTGTTGACCAAACTTGACACCCTCTATCACCAGGCAAGAAGGTTTATTACCAGTGCCTTACTCCACCCATCATTAGTCCTTTTATGCATTGGTAAGTTGGACATCCCTAAAGTTCAGAAGGCAAAAAAATGCTATGTTCTGGACCTTTAGAGCTCTTACAGGGTATCTACTGCAATACATTGCAGAATGTCTGCCTAGGTGTACACCAGGTAGGTACTCCCTGAGAAGCCATTCTTACACCCCACCCCGCTATGTCCAAAAGGCCAATTAGTGTTTTGGTCTGCCATCTATATGCCATGCACTTCCTACACTATGGAATAAACTTAAAAAACTCTGAAATTAGTATTTCTTGTACAGCTGTCTACCTTTAAACTGCTATATGCATGCTCTTTTAAGGAGTCCTGTGACTGCTTCCACTGATCTATGGACCAAGGGCATGTGCTACCACTAGTGCGAGCACAGTCGCCTGTCACTCTGCACTATACTTCCTGCAGTACATGAACTGACTACTCCATCTAACTCCTCCGACTCCTTCTGCAGGATAATTGTAAAACCTGCACGTTTTTTATGTTTTATTATACATTCAGAAATGATTTATTGTAGATTCCAGGGCGTTGCCAGGATTTTCAAGGGGGTTCTTTTATGCAGTCTGCAACTTTTAAAAAAAGCTGTGGGTCTTAGGGCCGCTTAGTACCCCGGAAGCTATGGAATCCTAGAATTGCTCTGTGGTACATTTTGTGGCTTGTTTTGAAGCTAAAGAAGTCATATCTGAGATCTCCTACACTCCTTGCTCTAAACAAAATTATTATGTGGCTGGCTGCAGGGTGAATACATATGTATTCAGTACCGGAGGGCAGCAAGATGTTGTTAATGTAATATACCCAAGACATTGTCTCAGATATATTATAAGTTTTAATATCTGCAGCTGTATCTACTGGTGTGTAGGAAAGGGGTCTGGGGGCTGCTTGGCCCCAGAAGCTTTGGGGTACTAGATACTCTGTGGCTAATTTTGTAGATTATTTTAAACCAGAATAACTCATCTGTGAGCTTCCTCCACCTCCTGCCCTAAGGACAATTATTACTATCTGGGTAGCTCAGATTGTGTGCATGTGTGTGTGTGTGTATATTTATAAAATGGAAGCAAAGTAAATAACAAATCCAGCATTCTGATTGTATAAAACACGTCATGTGACCATGCATATATCAGGTAGCGACCGCACACCTGCACTTTTACCCCCCTCAAAAACAATTTTGCCATTTATAAGATAGATAACCTACTCTAGGATGTCTGGTCGCTCTGATATACACATGCCTTGGGTGGTTGATGCACTCTCAACCTATGGACTCATAGCTAACAACCTCATACCAAGGCATGCGATATCAGAGTGTGACTGCACACCTTAGAGTAGCTTAGCTATTACATATGTAGATTATATATATATATATATATATATATATATATATATATATATATATAGAGATAGAGAGAGAGAGAAAGCAAATGCTAATGCACTGAACCTCAATACAGAGTCTGCAGCTGGTTTTGGCTGGGTATTGTACACTACTAACTTACTGCAGTGCTGGCTTGCTACTAGGGCAGGGTCTGGGTCTGACAGGCCCCAGAAACCATGCACTATGGTCAAGCCCCGACTTTTCCACGATCTCATGTGTCGCTGCTGACCCAGAGAATTAGTCATGGAATTTGTAGCCACCATGGAAATTCCTGTTACCCGTGGAAGTTGAGGCAGATCGGAATTAGTGCCTGATCACCGCAGAAGTTACAGCTGACCACTGAACTCCCCATCAAATTGTCTCTCCCTGCCAGGCATTCAAGTGATCTCCTTAGGGTTTTATTGACTAAGACTTAGACAAAATGACAAGCATCTGAAATAAATAATAATAAAACTCCTCTGTACATATTGGGAGCATGATATTTCGCTCCAGTCATTACACTCGCCTAATTACACTCGGACAGTTCACTCGATTAATTTCACTCCCATGTAATCACTCCCCGTCATTTCACTCCTTCATAAGGCTACAAGGCAATACTATACTGAGGATAGAAGCCACCCCCAGTATAACCACAATACAGGTTTATTAGGACAGCTTCCATGTGGAGCAGGAATTTAAAACACACTCACAATGATGCCCTGCTTCTTTAGTGTCACAAGCTGGCTCATTGGGCTAATTGTGCTTTTTTTTTTACACTACTATGTCCACGATTTGCAACGTAGGAGGTTGCAAGGTAAACCACCGCCGTGTCATTTACTATCGATGTTGAAGAGAACCCTCCTTCAGGGTTGCCTTACTGTAGCTTTTCCTGCAAATTGCATTCTTTTCCAAAATTTAAAATAAATAAATGCCTTACTGTGGATTGCATTGCCCACCTCCACTGCCCAGATGAACACCCAGACCCCCCACGATCACGTTTCAAGACACTCCGGATCTGCAGGTAAGCCAGCCGGAGCACCAGGATTTATATCGCAGCAGCAGTTATTGGTAAGGCTGAGGTGCTGATGTCCTAAGCTTTCAAATACTCTCCCTGGGGCTCGCATCACTGCTGAGTGTTCAAGTTTCGTGGGTGGGGTCATCTGAACTGAGATGTAAAGGCTGTCACTGGTACCAGAACTCTTTGCAGGGGCCATTAGCACTTTGATATTTTTTGCATAAATCAAGAGGTGTTCTATGATTTCTATCCTGTTTTCCTGAAAATTGCATTCTGTTCCAAAATTTTAAATAAATAAATCTGATCAGCCATAGTTCTCAGGAGTGAAGTGCAGTATCAGGAGTGAAGTTAGTGGAAGCTAAGTAATGATGGAGCGAGATGTGGGAGCGAAATGCTCAGGGAGACAGAAAGCCGGAGAGAAATGACATAGACCCGCATATATTTACCCTGCATTACTGTTTATTTCCCGCGATCTGCACACACCGGCTGCAGAAGAGTATAAAAGCACAGGCTGCACTTTGCTGCTGCACAAAAAAGGCATGCAGCTGTTTGTCCAACCTTTCCTCTAACTAGTTGCTTAAGCTTTTATTTGAATTCCAACCCGCTGGTCAGCGGTTCTTGCTGGTTGTCACCGCTTCACTGAGTGCGCCCATCTGCTGCTGTCCTGCTTTTCCCACCAGCCCACTCCACTGCCTGTCTCTTCCTATTCAGTGCCCAGAGACTCAGAGAATTGTTTTGTTTTGAAGGGCACATTCAAAAACAGATTTGAACACCCATTTATAATGATTTTGTATATGTGATTGGATCTGTCTGATAAAATTACGGGGGTTTGGGCATAGTCACTGGGCATCCACAAACAGTGGTATAGCCGGGAAATCGTTTTTTCAGTCAAGGTGCCAATCTGTGAATAAGTAAAGCATCATGTCTTGAACAACTGCAAAGAGTTTTAAATACTCATTTTAGGTTTGCATTGAGGCAAGCAAAGAACAGCATTTTATTACTATAAAAATGTTCATGCTGTGGTAAATGGGAGGTGGGGGTTGTTTAGGGTGTCCTACAGCATGTAGATTGATCATTATTACATATCATTATTTGCTTTGCATAACTATGTATTTAATGATGACTTTCTCACCTATTTCTGCCCTATAGAGCCAATGTACCCACCACAACACACAATGTCTCTGTTTGTTTGCCTCTGCCTGGCTCCCCCTCTATTACTTTATCTATTTACATCTGTCAACCAATAATCATTTTAGTACAATTGGATCTGTGGATTTGGAAATCAAATATATATGACCCTGTGTGATGAGCACAGATATCTATCTATCTATCTATCTGTCTGTCTATAACTGTCAACTGTAAATGAAGTAATGTGACAACACTTATAATTGAAATTAAAATTTATATATTTATATAGAGATGTATGACAGAATAAAAATGCTTATGATTTTTTGTGCGTGTGTGTTCTAGGCAAAGCAGTATTACTAATAAATATGATATTGTGTGGCATGCATTACCCATTCTGACTCTCCTGAAGATACTGTATGTGAAGGTTGTGTTCATGAATGTGGCATCTTTAATTTCACTGTACAAATAACACAAAGAAGACACACACAGTTTGTGAAAAGGATTTATTAAGCGGCTGAACAGATTTCTATACAAGTTAATTAAGGATGAAAGCCAAGGGTGAATGTTACAATATGAGCACTTGACTGGACTGAAAAATGTCAATTATGGAGAAAACAAAAACAAAGTATGAAAATAAGGGAATAGTGTGAAAATCATGTGCATCAGAATTGCACAGAAAATAACCATTCAAGAGCGCAAGTTCTGGCGCAATGGGAACCCTGCCGAGAACTTTGCTCCAAAGTGCCGCAGAAAACCGGGCTCTGACTATGGTATGCTCAGTGGTGCACTTTTGTGGCTTATTTTAAGTTTAAATAACTCATATCTGAACTCTCTCTACCTTGTTGTTACCCCCACCATCCACAACTCAATATACCATTTAAGTAATTGAGTCAGTGCAACATAGCCTGTAGCAAGGCTAGCAGGAGCTGGATGTATTGGTAGCATACCTCTCAACTGTCACACATTATCAGGTACCTCACTCATTTTACCTCTCAGAAACCCTTTGTCCATCATGGGAAGGTGATATTCCCATACCCACTGAGATTTTAAAGCAGAAATTCAAAATAATCTATTATGCTCAGTTATACAAAAACATTATGAACATTAGTGCACTGATAGCTATAGTGTTCTGATCTTCCAGTGTCTTGTTAGACGATATGTCACACATTTTGCTCATTTGTCACACATTGTGTCACACATTTTGGTGAAGAAAGATTGAGAGGTATGATTGGTAGGGGTACTGATAGCAGAAGAAAGGAGGTAATACTTCCATCTACAGATCCTGGTGAGGGCCTCACCAGAGTACTGTGCCCAGTTCTGAAGCCTCACCCTCAGAAAGAATAAGGATAGGTTGGAGACAGTGCAGTGCAGAGTAACTAAATGATTCAGGGACAGCAGGGCAAGTCCTATGAGGAGTGCCTCAAGGCACTAAATATGTACTCATTGGAGACCAGAAGGGAGAGGAGATATGATAGAGATGTTCAAGTTCCTGAAATTAATTAAAGTGAACTACGGTACTATTTAGCCTGAGTACCAATTCATGGTCACACGGACACTAATGGAAATTAACAGGAGGTAGGTTCAGGAGAGATGGGAAGTACTACTTTATGGAAAGGTGGTGGAACTTTGGAACAGTCTGTCAGCTGAAATGGTGGGTGTAAAACAGTCAGAGGATTCAAGTAGGGCTGGGACAAAATGAAGGAAATAGTGGCTACGGAGGCAACAGGACCAAGGAGGTGACTAAAAGAGGATAGGGAGGGTTACTACCCTGGAGAAATTGTAGGTTCCAGGGATTATAGGGAACTTGGGCAGACTGGATGGACCTCTGGTCTTTTCTGCCGTCATTGTCTATATTTCTGTGTTTGATTCAGGCACCCTGCTTGGAAAAAATCTGTAACATAAGTCTTAATTCAATATAGAGTACTACAGTTTGTTGCCTCCCTCCATTCCCTAATGTGGTAGGTATGACAAAGGGAGTGAGGGAAAGGTAATTTGACAGTGGCAGGGATTTTCAGTGCAAAGTTACCATCTCCAAATGCTTACCCCCCAACCCCACCCCACCATGCTCCTAAAAGTACAGTGGGTATGTTCAAAACAGTGAACTGTAGCAACAAATGTCATTCTACTGACACGTGGTCATCTGTAGAAAACACATCACAACTTGTTTGATTTAATGACATCTGGCACAGATGACATAGACCAAAGTGGTACTGAATGTCCATGAAAATGGGACCACAGTGAAGAACTCTCTGAACAGCACAATTAATGAGGTGGCAGTGCAGATCCCAGCCAGACCCTTCCAAACATTTGTATTGCCTTTTCCACTGTGGTATCTCTTTTGCTTTACTTATGGAAAGTTAAAAACAGGCATATGAAACATGACAACTTTACTTTTTCTATAGAGGATTTAAATAATTTATTTTCAGCCCGCCACCTGAAAAGATCTCTTGCCCAACTTCAGACAGCCTATCCCTTAATATAGTTATTAAGGGACACATCTTCAACAATAGTGGCCAGCAAAATCTACCTGCCTGTGACTAATAATATTATAAGTAAGGGGTCCTCTACTTCTTTTTGCTGTCCTGGTGACGTCATCTCTGAGCCTGCCACCATGCTCCATCTTCCTCCAGTGCTAGCTGACAGTGTGAATTGTAGGCAGTGGCCGTGCTGTATTGAGGTCACATTCACAATGCTGATGTGAGCTCCAATTGGCCAGGGGAGGGTGCAGAGAAAGACTCACAAAGCAGCTCAATCATCTTACTGGTACTGAGGGAGCTGACTGGCAGCAGAAGGAGGAGGGTGCATGCAGAGAGAAAGTGCTAGGGTTCATCATGTGTGCATTAGCACTCTGTAAGAATAAAAAATAAACAGAAATGATGAAACTTTTTTCACAAATAATGAAAAATAAAGGGGAGTTTCAGAAGGGGGTTCTTTTGAACCAGACGAACCTCCCAACTGCATGACTATGGATTCTGTATATAACAATCTTGTTTCCTCATGTATGGAATGTCATTACTATGTATTTGAAAAAAACACAGTGCTATGCATTTTACCTGATGTATTGTTTTCCCTTTTTGTGATACTGTACTGTTTTTATGCCCAGGCCTCACCTTACAAATGAGTTTACCTCATTGGTGTTCCACCTGGTTAAATGCAGATTGATTGATATGGAAAACCAAAAGCTACTTTCACTGCTCGATAGATAATATCTGTGGGTATTATAAGACACTGTTAAAGAAAGCTATCATTTCTTCTTTTAATTTTAATCAACCCTTCTCCCTCAAGCTGAGAAACCTGCAACACCTACTGGCACACAAGGCCACGACCTGCTCATCATTGGTCTCCAGCTAACCCAGCACTAAAGCCTCATCCACTGATCTAATCTTCTACCCTAAACCTTTATTCAGGCCAACTGCACTACCATTTTGCCTTGGCCAGGAAAACACACAGAACTATGGTATGCTGCCTTTTTCCCAGTCTCAGGCAAGGTACAATAATTTCAGTAATTAGTCATTAGTATATCACCACGGTGAGCAGTTTGTATGGTAAACTTCATATGATGCACGGCTGTTGTGAATGGCAGCAGTAGGTATAGCACCAGCATGGGAACCGGAAGATCACAGGAATCAAACCATGGAAGACCCAAATACTCACTCTGTGACCCATAACTGCCCAGTTCTCCAGTCCACACAGCTGCAGCAATAGGTAGAAACTATAGCCAACTGGAAATTAGATGTCAAAATCACAGCAGGGCTATCCTGGGTAAATAAACTGCACAACAAAAATCGACTCTGATTTCGGACATACAAGTACTAAATGATAGCATTCCTGTTACAAAGGACTAATGGAATTTCTCATGCAGGTGTGTCTTGCTTCAGGTAAGAAACGAAAACCTCACCAAGAGAAAAATAAAAATAAAAAATTGCGGACTGGCTGCAACATTTAAAGTAGCCATCTGCATGGCATTCACCAGGTCTGTTTTTCTACAGTCACTGTAATTCTTGACTGCAGATACTGTAAACTCATCCAAGAACAGAGTCTGTACTGCAGGGACACGATGTGATATCAGAACATACTACTTGCATGAACTCCCAGACAATCAATAAGCAAGGAATGAGAGATATGGGGGGATGCTACATTAACACACATCACGGTGGGTTGAGTCCCAGTGCAGTAGGGCCTTCAACAATGAGGGTGGAGGGTGTTTAACCTGGCGTAATTAATTCTCAAAACAGGAGGTTCAGGAAAGTTAGGCAAGGGGGATTAAGTACACAGAGGTTTAGGTTTAGTAATAGGCCACTCTGCCACCAAAAAGAGCGCATGTCTCACGCAGCTATAGTCTACAATACAGGAACTATCACCTAGAGGTTAGCATATCAAGCTGCAAATGAGCTTGGTACATCCATCAGCCTTGAGTTTGATTCCCACAGCCACCACTTGCATAAGTGTGACTTGTGCGTTGCTCAACCTCCCACTGCTCCAGGGTCACCTCTGAAAACAGGCACTTATGCCTAGTGAGCCTTACCCAGTTACCAAAGAATTGAAAAAGAGGAAAAACTCTGGAGTATCTTATTCCAGTTATAAAATGTTTTAATGGTAAAATAATCAGTGTGTTTAAGGGCACTATCAGTCGGTACATAGATTTTAAATATTACTACTGAAGCCTGTTTAAGAGGATGGTCTAGGGCTGTTGATAAAAATTTTGCTTCCTACTGGGTTTCCCATTTGTTTGTTTTCTTGTTTTTCCCAGTTTTTCTGTCTATGAGGTGAAGCTTGTTCTGTGAGTCAAGTCACAGTGCGTAGTTTTACAGAATTTGTAGTGCTGCTGTTGTACATGTACATAACAGAATCCTACTTCTGAAATGCTTTTTAAATAAATTCCACAGAATTTTGAATATCTTCATTTCAATTGTGGATTAGTTTAATGTAGTTTACATACTGTAAGCTGTGGATTAGTTCTCCACAGTTTGTGGAGCGTAATGCATGGATTATGTCAACCACCAATTGCTAATTCATGTGTTAAACAGAAGCTCAAACCACTTTTGGAATTTTGCATCCAACTGAATTCTACACAATTAGGCAGACTTTCTGAAATTCTGCACAATTCCATTAGAAGCATACTTTTGAAAAGTCTGCACAGTTCCAGTACATTGTTGTTAGTGATGTTAGTACTGTGGGGTAGGTCTGTGCCTGTCTTTTAGTTACTACTGGGTTTGTGATGGCTTATGTTTGATTTTTCCAGTTAAACCTCTGGGTTTGTGGGAGTTTGCAAGTTTTATTTGTTGTTATGGGAGCACCACTGACATGTTTTATGTTTTGGCTTGTTTATTTGGGGCCAAATATTCAAACTAAGCTGAGCAGTGGCGCAAGCCTGGGCACAACACAACTAGGCTCATGTGGGGGGGGACAGGGCGAGTATTCAATGGTGATGCACCATGGCTCAGCACCATTGAATATGGCACGATCGGTGCACATACTGCACATGGCACAGTGGCACTCTGCCAGCGCCAGTGCAGTTGCGCAGGTGTCACCCACGATATTCAGCCAAGAGCATGAAAATGAGGCCATAATCTATACAAGGCACAAATGGGGCCATTTGCATGTCATAATGGCACCATTTGCATGCGATCACTAGGCGTCCCTCGCGGTGCCTGGCGCCCTGCCAAGCTACTGAAGTCGGGGTTGGCTCCCTGGTGGGCTACTGCAGCTCCCCTGTATGCCTGATAGCAGGCAGTAGTAAAGATAAACATGGTCCTATGCCCAATCGCAGGCAGTAGTAAAGATAAACACATTCCTATGCCTGATTGTGGGCGGTAGTAAACATAACCACATTCCAATGCCCAATCGTGGGCAGTAGTAAGCTCACGTTCATAATCCTGGTGGTCTAGTGGACCCCCTCCCTCCCATTATGCCTGACCATTGGCAGTAGTAGAAATAAACATGATCCTATGCCCGATCGTTGGCAGTAGTATAATTGAACATAATCCTATGCCCGATTGTGGGCTGTAGCAACATGGAAGATCAACCTGGTGGTCCAGTGGTACCCCCTCCCACCCACAGGGCCTCTAGTCACCCCGTCAACGGCGGGCAACAGCACTCCCCCGTAGACTGGCGTACAGTATGACCTGTGCGTCTATTGGAGCCACAGGTGTGACCAATGGGCTTCGAACCATACTGTACTACACAGGACCAGATATGTGAATGAAACATTCATTCACATATCTGGTCTAATAACGATATGATCTGCATGCCGTGGTCCACACTATGACCCAACAAGCATACAGATCATGCTGTGTGCTGTCATCGACAACTGATTGTCGCGTGGGTGAGGGTGCTGCCACCCATGCATTGACCAAGGAGGGTGCTGGGTGGCTGGGGGCCTCTGTGGTGTGGGTGGGAGGGGGTACCACTGGACACCAGCCAGCTCTCCTCTGTTACTACAGCCTGTGATCAGGCATAGGATTGTATTTATTCATACTACTGCCGTGAACAGGCATATTGGGGGAGTTCAAAAAGACCACCAGGGGTATATTAATTCTTACACGGCCATGATGGGCATATGGGGAGGAGAGGTCCACTAGACCACATGGGGTATATTTATTCTTACTACAGCCCGGCGATTGGGCATGCAGGCGTGGGGGCCACGGACTACCAGGAGGGACTGGGTGCTTGTGGGCGGTGCTCCTGCTGAGCGGGTGGCCACCCTCAGCTAGTGGCTGTTGTGTTGCACTTGCAATACAGCCACCCACCTGTAGTGGCCAGCATTTGGACCTATTATTTATGGCTCAACTGGGGCACCAGTGTGCTGCGCATGTAGGGGTTGTGTCAGCATCCCACACATCCCGGCTGAATATCGAATATGCCGATATGTATGGGTACGCCCTGCATCTGCGCCACATACAATACCAATGTGCCCCAGTGCATTGGGTGTTGTGCCGTGCAACCTGCACCTTTCAGTGTCGCACCAAGGCGCATTGGGGACTGTGCATGGTGCAACCTTTGAATATCCAGCCTTAGTTTTTCTTTGTTGTTTACATTTGGAGGCTGATCTTTCTTGTTTAGGTTGTGTGGGGTATCTGTTTCCAGCTGTATTTCTGAGTCTGTTAGGATTTGTAGGAATGCAATGGCTGATTGTTGTGGGTATTTGAAGTTTGTTTGTTGTTGTGATTGGTTGGTTGGGGACATTGTTGCTCATATGGGGATGTGAGGAGGTTACAGTACTTTCTCTTTGTTTTCTTGGTCAGAGGAGGAGATCTTTGTTTTTTATGTGGGGGCTGCTTTATAAGTATTTGTCTAGTACGTGTGTTTCATTGGAACAATTTACCCAGGATGGTTAATTTTATTAACATACCCAGAGATAGGTCATACGCTATGTTAACATACTCCATATGACAAGGTTTTAAATTGGAGGAAGCACAGTTGGCCACCCACATTTAGCAAAATATGTGATCCACACTGCAGCCTGTTACTGTATCATGCTGTTATCGCAGCATGCTGGAATTAACGCTAATGCTGTTTGAATGACAAACTCCTATGTAAATGCTGAAATATTGTGATTTTGTACCCAGTGTTGGGTTTTCCATAACATTCTGGTACTATGCCACCATGCCTCTCTTCATGCACAGCAGAGATCACCAAATGGTACTGGATGCTGCAGGACCAACAAGTAAGAACTTTAGAAACAAACACCTCTGGTGAAATTATAGTGCGTCATAAAATATACTACTAAGGTTCATACTACTAAGGTGTAAAAGGAGCTAAAGAGCCAAATGCCCATAAATGGTCCTATGCTACTTTTTTGCTATTACTTTCTCCTCCTGGCATACCTGGTCTGCTCCCATATTCTTGCAACCCCTCGGACTCCAGCCACCATCAGTCCATCTGCACTCCATCAGGGTCTTGCCTTCATCCCCTGCGGCTCACCTCCCACAGCAGGGTGGTGGGAGCACCCAACTCACCCACCCTGTCTAGATCCAGATTCAGGCACCCCAGAGCCTTCAAGCCGCTCGACCAGGATACCATTCCTTTCCAGTTTTCTCCCTGGAGTTGGGGCATGTAATGGCTGGTGGAGGCAGCATGCACGTGTTCACATCGCTCCCTCCATGCATCTGTCCCAGCTCCTCCCATGCTACAGCATGGCACCTTGCCCCAGTCTCTGCCAGGGGAGAGCAGAGGTGCCAACTATTGAGGATCCCCTCCCGGAGAAGGAGAGCAATCCATTAAATGCTCAATCCTTCTCCTCCCTCGACCCCCAATGGCCCATGCTCGTTTCGAACACAGGTCGCCAGCATGGCGTGAGTAAGGCATCCAGCCTCGAGCTACTGGGCCGATCTGCTCCTATGCTACTTAATATTCATAGTATTGAAGGTTGTGGCGTGCTAATAAGTAGGCATCCAACCATGTTTTGAATTCTGATTTGTTTCTGCTTATAATAATATTAAGTGGTACTTTATTCCATGGACTGATAATCCTCAATGTGTAGAAGAACTTTCTAGTTAGATAATTGAAGGATATTCCAGATAATTGGAGGTGGTGACCTCGGATACCATGCTTGCTGTTTTAAATTCTAGCCCCAATTCCATCGAAAGGGCAGGGTCCTGAATTATGTCATATAGAAAGAAGATCCCTGCCCTATCTGCATGCATCTCTGGACTGCGGGATGAGGCAGCCAGACTCAGAGCAGAAGTAAACTGGGTCAGGAGTACCATCACCCATATCCAGGGACCACCCAGTCCAATGCAGCTGCCTCAAGGATGCCAGAACGAGGAGCACTTGGATGACAGTGGGCTCAGGAGGTTAGAGCAGTCAGGCAGAGGCACATCCCAGATCCTATTCCACTCAAGAACTCATATGCCACACTGGCACAGAGGACAACCAAATAGAGGTACCCAGAGAAGTGGAAGGAAAGGATGTGGAGGTTAGCCAAGGAGGTGACCTCAGTGGGGAAAGCAGTGGACCCCAGAGGAGGAGAGCGAATCCTGGTGGGGGACTCCATCGTAAGAGGGATCAGCTAGGAACACAGGAGGGAGGACAGGAGGTGAGGTGCCTACCAGGTGCCACGGCATGAAGAGATGGAAGGAAGATCCTGGGGATCACTGGGAAGGCAAGGCAGGAGGGTGAGCTGGATGTCATTATCCACCTAGGTACTAATGACTTGGCAAATGGGGAGCCAAGGAAGTTCAGGAAGAGTTTAGGAAACTGGGGAGGGGTCTCAAGCAAGTAGCTACTTCTGTCACTTTCTCAGAGTACTACCTGTGAGAGCAAGGGAGAACATAGGAGTGCATGCACCAGGAACTTTAACTCATGGTTGAAGAACTGGTGCTGTGAGAAAGGGTTTGGGTTCATTGGTGACTGGGGACCCACCTGGAGGGATGGAGGTTTGTTCAAGCCTGACAGCCTGCATCCATCCTGGAGGAATCAAGCACTCAATGATAAGTTTAAATCTACGTTGACAAAGCATTTAAACTAGCAAAGGGGGTGGCAGGCCAGCAAGGAGGGTACCTACTTGCTCACCCCACAGCTAGCAGTGGAACCAGTGAACCAGAGAGTGGCTATCTCTGCAAGGCAGTGTGCAAAGATGGAGATTAGTGCCCAAGAGGTGGATAAGCAGAAAGAGGGCAAAATTCAGCAGAAGGGCAGACAGCAAGAGAACCAGGGATAAATGACAGCAAGGAAGGGCTGGAGTGAACAATGAAGCAGTCTGGGGAGGTCAAATCATGGAAAGCCATGTTGCAAATGCCAGGAGCCTTAGCAACAAGATGGAAGATCTGGAGGCTGTCATGGTACAGTCAGACCTGGACATTGTGGCCATCACTGAAACCTGGTGTAATGATAACCATGACTGGGAGATGGCCATACCTAGCTACAACATATTCAGAAGAGACAGAGCAGGCAGGAAGGAGGAGTGGCACTGTATGTGAAAAATGACATAAGGGCCACAGAGATCCAGGAGGAACAAAATGGGGAGAGATACTGTGGGTTAAGCTGGAAAGGAAAATGGGGCCAGCCATCCACACAGGTGTGGTCTATAGACCACCAGCCCAGGAGGAAGAAACAGATAGGGAGCTGAAGCTAGCCATCCAAAGGATGGCAGACAAGAGTGAGTAGTACTGGTTGGAGACTTCAATATTCAGATGTGGACTGAAGCATCCCAGCAGAAGTATCAACTAGAGAGCAGATTTATCCTGGACTCCTTCAGGGTGCCTTTCTCAACAACTGGTCATGGAACCAACTCGGCAGAAGGCAATACTGGACCTTGTGCTCACAAACAGGGACAGTGTGATGGGGGTAACAGTGGGGGAGCACCTGGGTAACAGTGACCACCAGTCATTGTGGTTTGAAATCACTGAAGAGCAGAACCAAACCACACAAAAACACATATCCTGGATTTTAGGGGGCAGACTTTGGGAAAATGGGGAGATACTTGAAAGAGGCATTAAGGGAATGGGACAGGAATCAGGGGTTGAGGAACAGTGGGCAGTATTTAAAATGGGGATTATAAGAACAACAGAATTATGCATTAAGCAGGTTAGCAAGAGGAAAAGGAAGAGGAGACCATTATGGTTTTTCAAAGAGGTAGCAAAGAAGTGAAAGCCAAAAGATTGCATTCAGGCAATACAAAAGACACAGGCAGAGGGGATAGGGAGAAGTACCAGGAGAAGCAAAGGGAGGCAGGAAATCAGTAAGGAAGCCAAAGCTCAGACAGAAGAACACATTGCAAAATCAGTGGGTAAAGGGACAAAACCTTTACAGGTACATAAGAGAAAAAGAAAGACAAAGGAGGGATAGTGAGACTGAAGGGGAGGATGGGAGCGCGTGGAGGATGACAACAGTAAAGCGACATATTGAACAGGTATTTCTGCTCAGTCTTTACTGAGGAAGAGGGTAATGGGTCTGAAGGGAGTACAAGGGTGAGAATGGTGCAGAAATGGACACAAGTCCCTTTACACGAGAAAGGGTCCTAAAGGAACTGGAAGTAATAAGAGTTGATAAAGCAATGGGGCCAGGACGGGTGCACCCCAGGGTCCTTAAAGAACTAAGAGAGGTGGTGGCTGAACCTCTGGCTATCCTGTTTAGTCGATCACTGGAAACAGGAGGTACCCAAAGACTGGAGGACAGCAGATGTAGTCCCTTATACAAAAGTGGAACAAAGAGGAAGCAGGAACTACAGACCAGTCAGCCTCACCTCGGTAGTGGGAAGACATGAAAGCACTACTGAAGGAGAGATTGGTGGAACATCTGGTTGTCAATGGACTACAGGACCCAAGACAGCATGGTTTCACCAGGGGAGTCATGTCAGACCAACCTCGTTGAATTTTTGACTGGGTGACTAGGGAGGTGGATCAGGGAGAGCAGTGGACATGGCCTATCTGGACTTCAGCAAGGCCTTTGACACTGTGCCACATAGAAGACTATTACACAAACTGGGGAATATGGGTGTGGGCAGGACAGTAGTGTGGTGGGTGAGGTAACTGGCTGGGTGGCAGGACACAGAGGGTGGTGGTAAATGGCTGTCACTCCACAGAGGAAGAGTGACCAGTTAGGTTCCACAGGGATCAGTGCTGGGACCGGTCCTATTTAACATCTTCATCACAGTGACATTGCAGGATCTAGAAGGCAGAATTTCACTGTTCGGCTGATGACACAGCTCTGTAACAGAGTAGACACACCAGAGGGTGTAGACAGAATGAGAAGCGACCTGCAGAAACTTGAAGAATGGTCAGGGGTTTGGCAGTTGAAATTCAATGCAAAGAAGTGCAAGATAATGCATATGGGGCACAAAACCTGGCACAATATATCAGTTGGGAGGTGAGGATATAGCATGCACCAAGCAGGAAAGGATCTTGGGGTTATCATCTCTGACCTCAAGGTGAAGCTCAGTGTGACAAGGCAGAGGTAAAGCAAATAGGATGCTGGGATGTATAGGCAGGGGCATCACCAGCAGGAAAAGGGAGGTCATAATTCGCTTTACAAGACACTAGTGAGGCCCCACCACAGTACAGTGTACAGTTCTGGAGACCACATACCTACGTAAGGACATAGACAGGGTAGAGAAGGTTCAGAGGAGGGCAACAAAGATGGTGCATGGATTGCATCACAAGTCCTATGAAGACAGGTTGAAGGAACTGAACATGTACTCCCTGGAGGAGAGGAGGAGAGGGATATGATAGAGACATACAAGTATCTTACAGGAGGAACAGGGTGCAGGAAAACACTATTTTTAAGTGAAAAAGATGTTCCAGGACCAGAGGGTATGGGATGAAGTTGGAGGAGGATGATTCAGAGGAAACATGAGAAGAATTTCTTCACAGAACGGGTGGTGGACAAGTGGAACACCCTGCCAGAGGAAGTGGTGGGGCTGAAACAATCACGGATTTAAGAATGCATGGGATAGACAAAGGAATTCTAGAGGTCAGGGGTGGGGAAACAGACTTCTAGGAAAACAAACTGAACTTACAAGCTCAAATGGCAGATGGTGGGCCATAGGCCCTTATCTGCCGACACTATGTATCTTAAACGGCGGGTCTCAGGTGATATAAGATTAAGACTTTTTAACTGATGTTCATATGATAGATTGTGCATTCCTTTTAAATGTTTGGCATAATTACACTGTACTCTTTCTAGTTGGTTAACATTAGATTTTTATAGGGACACCAGAGTTGTGACACTTACTCCAAATGAGGGCGAGCACAGGCCCAAAACAGAGGCCTCATTACCCTTGGGTAATGGATGTTATGTTTTGTCTAATAGACTAGATTATTTTATTTGTTTTGTTAACAGTACCATTAATATGGTGGGCATAGTCCAGGTTATTTAAGCAATAAGGCACAACAGGGTGTGTGTTACTTTTTTTTTTTAAAACGCCACTCCTGGGAGGATAGATAGCACAAGGCAAAGCCGAGTGCTTCCACTGCCCCAGAAGTGACATTACTACACAATAAACACACATCCCTGAGTGCCTTATTGCTGTTATACAATGGCTTGTTTAAAATAGAAATAAAAAGCTTTTAAAATTGTTTTCTTTGTGAGATTTGTATTCTTTCCTGTATGGGAGGCATATATTGGAGAGATAAGAAAAAGTAGTAAAGTAGGTGGTGCTCCTGGGTCATGCTCCCCTTCTGTGTTTCTGTGATTTTATGTTTCTAACTGTGACATACTATGCATCCCCCTCCCAATTTAATTCATTTTTTCAGTTATTCATCTCATCAGGGCATTGTGAAGTGCTACTCTGTGTTTATGTAGGAAAGGAAAACTGAGCCGTCAGTCGGTAAGTGGAGCTCCGTGGTTTGAACACCACACACATGCACAGTAGTTGTCATGGTTTCAGTTTTTTTTTTTGGGGGGACTCAGGAGGAAGATCGAGGGAACAGCAGGAATGTTGTAGTCTGTGAGGATTTCAGCAGTAAAACATTCTTGCACTAGTTGGAGTTGTGAATGGCTCAGCAGGGGTCACATCTGAAACCGAATTTTGTTCATGGGATTTTTGCTGAAGAACCGCGTGATGGGTAGTTCGGTCAGCATGATTTACAAATTCACTCGTTTCAGGAAGAAAAGAAGCCGCTAACTGTTTGGAGAAAATAAGTACAAAATTAAATTGAGTTCAGAGGCTGAGCTGTGCTATTTGTGTTACTGCTGTGTCGACAAGCAGAACAGCTGTTGAGTGAGTGAGTGAGCAAGTGGGGTTAAGATGCGACAGGTTCAGCATGGGGGTGGGATGAGTTTTCTGTGTGTTATACGGTCATGTGTGTTGGACTTCATACAGTGATGTTATTATTCAGTAACATCACTGTGCCAGGCACATGCTGACCAATCAGGGAACAAAAACCTGTCATTGTATAATATGATGAGGATTATCCTTAAGTTATCATGGGTAATGTACAGCACACATTCCAGGTACACCTTATACTGCTCAGAAACTACAGTACAGTACCTCAATAAAATACAGTAAATATGAAAGGCGTGTAAATGCACTGTATAACTGTTTACCAGGTCATGTAAGCCTGGTGATGAAAGGTTCTAAAATACTGCAGATCTGCTATTAAATAATCAGGGACTTAACTTCTAGTATGTAAGTACAGTACAGCCCTCAAATATCCAAAGCACACATTATCCTCTTCTCTATCTGCTACTTAAAGTAGCAGTATTTGTTAGTCACCATGTAGTTTTTGTTTCAGTTATAATATTTTCCTGACAGAAACACCAATTTGTCCATTTTCTTTTCATTTCCTTTCATTCCTGAAAAGCTATGGAATTATGAAGTTTTTAAAGTTCACTCCAGAGCTATGCCCTCTATAAAAAATAAATGAAATAAATAAATAAAATATATTAGCACAGTAGTTGTTTCTTACCATCAGAAACATGGCAGTACCATCCTAATACATCTATAGTATTTGAGTCCAGCATGTACATTTAACAGCTACCCTAAGCGGAGGAGATATTTAAAAATTGTGAATGGTGGCCATCTTTAATGACAGGAGTCATTAATTACAAAACTTGCTGTAAAAGTTGTCAAAATAGCTGAGAAAATTAAAAAAATACACTGAAAATGAATCTATGGATGTCAGAAATACATTTTACTGCAAAAATTATATGATGAAATGTTTTGATGCCTAACAAATACTGCTGTTTAAAACCTAATACAAAACAATCAAAGCTCCCAGGTGTATTTATTACAGATACAGTACAACACTCACATCAAAAACCTACTGTAAGAGGTTAACAACATGTATACAACACTAGTGGAGTTAAAAAAGATAATAAGTGATTCATCAAGATGTTGCCAGTTAATGATGTCACACTTAGAAGATAACAAAAGTTAAAGAGGTCATACACCTGTTCATTAACCAATTAGACTAAACATTTTCAATGGTATTTCCTCTTGCCAAAAATGCGCAAATGCCAAAATTGTTGAAATCATGCTGGGTATTGATATATGAAATACAACCATCTGCTGCCCACGGTCAGTATCTCATACACTTACTAGCATACGGTAAAACTGCACAACAAAGAACAGCGTGGTAGGGTGAAGTGAGAGGGTGCAAAACAGGTGAAAAGATGTATACACAGTAGTGCACCCTCTCACTCTTCCAAGTAGGAGATGAAGACCTGTGCTGGGAGATGGTGCTGTGAGCAGCTGCTGTGGCTCGCGGGATGAGCCACAGGCAGCAAGGGAGAGGCAGTGCATCTGAAACTGGGTTTCGATTCCCAGTCCCAGACACAAGAATTGTTTTCTTTTCATGCACTTTCTGCGATGTTAAGTGTTAACCCCCTGGGTTGGTTATTTTAGTTGGGGGAGTTCAGGGGCACAGTCCCCATAACAGTGGGGGCAGAGCCCCATAAAATAAGATATGCCACTAGCAATATATCGTGCTGTATTGGCAGCAGTATATTGCTCGCATAATGTTCCAGACATTATGACACTGCAAGCCAGAAAGTGCTGTATATAATCAAATGCAAGTTGAACTATAACAGTAAAATATACTAGAACTATCTTCATTCATTGTAGATTGACCTCTAGTGATGTCACCATGGCTTTGTCACTTGTAAGGTCAGAGATCAAGTACAACTCATGAAACTATTTTTGATATATTCTTTTAAGCTAGCACATATTGCATATTTTGAGTGTTTACTCAATAATAAATAGATGTCCTGATATGCAAAAGGTGTACTAATAGTTCATTTGGATAAAATAAATTTGTTTTGGTATCATACAAGACACTGAAGGAGCTCTCCTCTGATTGTCTGACCTCTCAATGTTATTAGACTGCATAAAAATTTATTATACCTGTGGCAGAACCAGGATGTAGCCTGTGGCCCTGGACTGATTTTGTTTTGATTAATCATATTACAGCATCACTTTAATTGTAATTAACTATTTTATTGCCACTGCCAGTAGATGTTATCCAAAGACTATTAACTGGAATGACAGATATAAAATAAATGACTGTACTATGAGATTATTTGAATAAATATTTAACCAACACTGTAGTGTTACAATGACAGAAAACTATTTGCAAGTGTAACCCACCTATTGATATAGGGGATACTAGCTAGCCTGACTCTTTATCTTGCATAGTATTGCCTTTAAAATGTTAAGGTTTTAGCCTGTCTTAAAAGTATGTTGTCTCCTGTTATTGTGACTTACTTCTGAATTAGGAACAAGGTGTCCCACTGTGCCTTGCACAGTATGTGCTCATGAATCAGTGCATTCCTAGGTATTCCTTCCTGCCCGTGACTTATAAGAGGGAGCCTGGTCCTACCAAAAGGAGTAGTTCTAGTCTAGAAGTTCCAGTATTGTAGCCTTCATGGCTCAGGTGGCTAAGGTTGCATTTATCTGGCTGCAATGTGATAGAGGGCTTGTGGGATCAGCATGGGGCAGGGTCCTGGTTGAGAGGGTGGGGCTCCCACCAGTGTGGGTCTTTGAAGGCTTGGATCTCACCTGGGGTTTGGGACTGGGGACAGCGGGGACCTGTTGGTGGCTCACTCTCAGGAGGATTATCAGATAGCATATACACAACCATCAAGAAGAACACTACCATTCCTGGTGGAGGAACAGAAACCAAAACAAGCTGAACAGGAATATACTGTGCAAGATCAGTACAAGAGGTGGTGTCATGACATCTGAACCCAAGAGCAAGGTAAAGGATGTGGTGAGCTGGGTAAGCCTCATGCAGCTGCCACATGCTTCTGTGACACTGACCACTAGGGCAAAGGGTGAGGTGCAGCTGCCAGTGTTTCTCCTCGGTGATTTCAGTGCCAATGTTTGGGCACCATGACCCATTCAGGAGGGTGTAAGCCCCTTGTACTCTTTGCTTTCAGCACCAAGTAAATACTGTGCACTTATGGGCACAGGTACATCCATTGCCTAGTCCTTGTGGCAGTGAGGGGATCTGAGATCTGTCTGTACTGTACATATAACTGAGATGTTGCTAAACTGTGCATCTCGGCTGGCTAGCACAGGATCTGTAAATAATGACAAGAGGCTGAGCACAACTGGACCCTTGGCAAGGTTTCAGTTAAGGATCTAGCCATGTCAACCTACCACCAAATGGTATATGCACTGTACTGTAAATAAATGTTGGTGTTCGGTATGCAAAGTTGTCACAGGTGCCATACACCACATTCCCATATGTTTCTGGAAGAATGGAGCAGAGTTAAACAAACTAAACTGAAAAATGAAGTTAATGTTTAAAGATAAATCAGCTGTCACCCATCACAAGTCTGCCTTGGTGGGATCCATGCATACAGTGTGGCACAACATGAAATCTATCTTTGACCTATCAAGGGTGGCTCCGATCATCCTCAGAGCCCAGGAAAGAAGAACATAATGGAGGACCCAGAAACCCTTGAAGAGAAAGAATGTCATTGAGTTGCACCCGCCAGTAATAGAGGCAAATGGTGGAGACCGAGCACCAGAAGAGAAAGGTAGGTATTCTCCTGAGAGGGGCACAGTGTAGCATGGCCAGAGCAGTTCCACCAGGGTGGTGCAGATACCTTTATGGATAGTGCCCCAGTGGTCTTGCCTACCAAGGTATAAGGAAGCCAGACCTGGGAAAACTAACAAGGAGGCTCCTGGTGAGAAGTTCCATCCAAATATCTGTAGAATCTGGCCCTGAGCTTACTGTCTGCCCCCCCATTTTTCCTGGGCAGATGGTAGATGCAGTCACTGGGATGGGGTTGCCACACAGGAATCAAAACTATTTAGAAATAAATATCAGTTCAATACTCATTACTGTTGAGTGTAATTTTTATCTCATGGAAGATCAGTGCTATTATTTCCTCACAAGATGTGGTCAGTGGTTCTGGTGAGGATTTTGTGAAAGGAGTTATTATTAGTATTATTCATAATGGTAGTCACCAGGAGGTAAAAACTCTATCAACCAGTTAAAGGTTACATGTAAGTGGCCACTTGGTCTGTAAACCATGATGAATATTTTACACCTTGGTACTTTCACAGATGGTCCATACTGGGGTTGATCTAATATAAAATATTTTCTGTTGCTGTTACTTTTAATCTACGGATGAATGCACCTGTTAGTATTTTACATGAGTTATTGCTGTATTATTGTGTTATGCATGTTTTATATTGTATACTTCAATTTGTCTTTTTTGGTTGTTGACTCTGGGTTGCTTCTGATAAATATTTGTTCCAGCACACTTGCAGTTATCAAAATAAATGAAATGATGACTCAGGTAGTGAAATGGCATGGGCTTCCCTCTCAAATGTCCCACATTAAGAGGTCAGTCCTAATTTTTAGTAAGTTAGTTAGTTGAAAACTGGTAACTGGGAAAGGCAGACAGCGGAGGCTTATTACCAAGAGTGACCCAGGAGGGTGAACAAAGGGGGTACAACAATGATAAACAGGTAAAAGGTACCGAGAATGCCAAGCATAAATAGCACAAACATGAATGACAGGTACAGGAATTATATGGATACAAGATTATGTACAGCAGTGCATCCCTATACAAAGGCTACAGTAGGGCCAAAACAGAAAACCATACATAAGGTGTGTGAAAGATTACAAGGCCAGCTGAATTCCAGCTCCAGAGTCCAAGGGCACAAAGGGAAGAGAATGGACAGGTAAAGACTAACGGCTGGAGCAGGAGGAAATAAAGTTTATTGGTGAAGATTTAAGAGATTGATAGGAAGGGGAAGGTGAAGGGTTACAGAAGTTTACCTTTAGAACCCCACTGTCCATACTTCTATACTGTCTAGAGCCACCCTTTTCCTGTGAAGACAGAAAATCCAGAATTTGCCATTTTTCCCACACTGCTTAGTCAATTTTCATATACAAACCTGTTTGCACCACATTTACAACTACACTTTGCACCAAATTTGCATAAAACCTAATTTGTTGGCACATTTTAGTGTAAAACACGCTGATTTGCATTCAACTGGCAAAATAAAAAAAACAGATTTTCAGATTTTGTTAAATGGAATTGTCCATTTTAAAATAGAAAATCAGTGGCCCTAACTGCCCTGTATTTTAAGGGACAGGCCCTCATTTTACCCCTCAGAGCCCTTCAGTCCTTACCTCTCATCTCAAATGTCTCTCAACAGACCACTCAAAACTACTCTGCCCACACTTGTCTCAGTTGTCCCCAGTTAGGAGGGATAACCTTCATTTCATCTCTCAAATTCCCTGTTTGTACTGTTTAAGTGTCCCCACATTAGAAAGGATGTCCCATTTTACCTCCCAGAAACCCACTATCCATACTTTTCAAGTGTCCACAAAAGCAGGTTCTTCCCTCATTCTACCCTCAAACCCCTTTGTCCATATTTGTCAACTGTCTCACATTAGGAGAAATGCTCCTAATTATCCACAAGATCCCCTCTGTGCACTGAAATTTCTTAACTGTCCCGCTGTGGCTGTCCTCTATTTTACCCTCAGAACCCTATGCCCATTCTTCTCCATTGTCCCACATTAGAAACAATGACCTCTATCTCACAGAATCCTCCATCCAAAACCTCTTAATCTTAACTATTATTGACCTCATCTGGTTTAGAATCAAACCACACTGATTTAAACCCTTACTGATATTTATATAAAGGAAAGACATTTTACTTGCTAGTATAAAAGCAATGGGTATGTGCATGGGAATTTTATGTGCAGCTTGTGTCTAGCTCTAAAAGGCTGACTGGACTGCAGTCAGACATGGGTAGCAAGAATCAGGACAGTGCAGCAGCGAAGGCGGACAAACTAAGGAACAACTGAGAAGCAAGTGCAGCCCAGTCACCACCTATCCTAGCAGAGGACAGACTGGGGAGACAAGTGGGGAGAGTAGGGGCCCATGTGACTGCCTCAGTGGGTGGCAGCACCACAGTCACAGAATACAGACAGAAAGGCAGCACATCGCAGTGTGTATAGTGCACCGATGGGATCAGTTGGGGCCTGTCCCCCCACACACAAGATTAACTGGATAAAACTATTGGCTGCATGAAGTCACACACCTGGCAGAATAGACATTCAGGGAAGGAGGCCCTCACGCTTGACACCACCCTCCCCACCATGTTGGTGTCAGCATGCATGCCCAAGTGCTCATCCATGCTTGCAGTCAAATAAAAATAATGAAAGTTGCAATCTTGAGTAGCAGAGCCACAACCAGGGCACAACAAAAGTAAAACAGCAAGTGTCCTGGCTGACCCTGGCCTGGCACTGCAACTAGCTTGTACGTGGTACATTGTTATGGAAAGTTCCACTGCTCGTGTTCTCCTTGAAAACATGCTATTTGCACTGTATACTTAAGGAGTTTCCCAGTCTAAATATGTGTAATTAATCACAGGAACCTTTGAGCACATGTTGTTTCTACTTACAAAAGGACTAATGCGTGTTGGTAGACAGATTATTTTACACAATGCAGGTGTTTGTCCTACCACAGCTTCTACACCTTTTAATTGTTAGTTTCTAATATTTACTGAGAACTATGCCACTCATATTTGCCCATGGGTGAATACATGTTTGTTGCAACACATAGGAAATGTGGGGAAATACTACAAGTCTCAATGGCTGAGAGGGACCTGGGGTGGTGGTGGATGTCAAGATTAACAACTCTGAGACTTGTAGGAGGGCAGCAGCCAAGGCCAACAGGATGCTGGGATGCATCGCTGGGATCACCTCAGAAGGAGGAAGTGATACTCCCTCCATTATAACTGCTTGGTGAGGCCGCACCTGGAGTACTGCGTGCAGTTTTGGAGGCCACACTTAAAGAGGGACATTAACCTCCTGGAGAGGGTCCAGAGGAGGGCAACCAAAGTGATTTGGGGCTTGGGGACAGGACCTATGAGGAGAGGCTCGAAAAGCTAAATATGTACACATTGGAAGAGAGAAGGACCGGGAACATGATAGAGGTCTTCAGGTACATGAAGAGGGTAAATAGGGGAGGAACAGTCAGGGTGCTTCGAAGGAAGGAGGAAGGGACCACTAGAGGGCATGGGTGGAAGCTGGAGGAAGATTCAGGGAGAAAGGAGGAGGTGCTACTTCACTGAAAGGGTGGTGGAGCCATGGAATGCACTACCTAGGGGCTGGTGAGGCAGAGACAGTGGAGGAGTTCAAGAGGGGTGGGACAGGTACAGGGAAGGGTTCAGGAAGCAAAATCCAATGCAGCAAGAATATCCGGAACTGGGAAGGAGAAGCCAGAGAAGGCAAGGGGATAGCAAGGGGTCAGCACCCAGGGTGGGGGCCGGACCAAATGAGTGTATTACCTAAAGACCGTTATAGGCCTATTCTACTGGCATTTTAGTAGTAGTAGTAGTAATTTCTTGAGATCTGTTTGTCAAATTTCTGCTGTAAACAAAACAACTTTCACTTAGAGTGCTCCCAGATCGATTTGGCTTTTTCTTGAAATCAGGTGATTTTCCTGTGTTTTCCTGTAGATAACATTATTTTCTATGGAAGCTGAATCGCCCTGTTTTCCCCATGTAACCTATGCAAGCCAGCCCGGTACATTTTCCTGTAGATGACTCCATTTACCTGCAAAATACAGCAATCCCTGTAGCTCTGGGAGCTGCACTTAAATCACTGCTAAAGTACTTGAGTTTATGTGCAGCAGTTCTTGACCTATAGATATCACACATCCATATTCTTATGCAATACATTTACTATAAAACATGTTACTTTACTGTCAATCCCAAGTCCGTTAAAGCTGCCACAAAAATTCAGCTTCTTAGTTGTTATCAATGCACATATTTTATAACCATTAAATTGATAACTGCATTCTCTTAATAAAATGCTAATGGTATCTGTACTGTGTGTTTTATTATCAGTTGACATGGCTGGTGGTTAATTATGCACATTAATACATCCTCAGAGACCAGTCTTATTAATACCACTCTGACTGTAACAGTGGTCTACCGTGCATCCTATGGGTGTAAGAACCTCAAACTAAACACGAACAGCTCTGATACCCATTGAATATGTGAGATTCTCACACACAGGAAAGGGGCACTCTGATTAGTTGAGAATGCTAACTCAGTCTATAATTTGATTGTACAGAATGGAATTATCAAATTAAACAGTTGGTGAGAACCTATATTTATGAGATAGCTCATTATGACTATAATAAGACTGCTAAGGGGCTTGTCCTAGGATGGTTTCACGTTGTGACATAAATATAAATCATCCACCCAGATGCAAGCTGAATATCTGCATTTTGGAGGTAACTTGGAAAGATGTGGGAACTTCAGAAAGATAGCTTACTTGATAAATTGAATGTTCTGAATTTTTATTGACCTAATTATTTTGTTTTAATTTTAAAATGTTACTCACATGTAAAAAAAAAAAAAAAAAGTAAGTGTAACTGTGTGCTTTAATTGGCATAATACAGTCAGGTGAGCCTGCAGTTAATATCCTCACGTGTCAGAAAACCAAGCAGCAAGATCATCTCAATCCCAGTCCTTGCCTAGCATTCATGCAAGCTAGTTGGCATGGTAGCTGGTCAAAAGCACTTTTCAATAAGAGCACAGTAAAAACTGAGCAGAGAAAGAGCTTTGGTAAAACAACAGTACAGGGAAATTATGGCGCGGACATTATAGCATTGTACCTGTAGCTGTTTTCACCTGGGTCGAGCAGTGGAAGGTTGTGAATGTGTGCACTGTAAGTGTTCTGTCATCATGGCGCATAAGATAAAGGAACATCCCTGAGATGTTGTGGTATGTCTGACTGCAGTTCAAGCCCAGCAGTGTCTTTTTTTTTTTTTGCCACTCCTGCTTCCCAGAATTTTTTCCTTGTTTGTAGATTTAGCGGTTGAGCAGGATGTATATTTTAGAAGGGGGTGCGGGTGGGAAGCCCCCATGTTGAGTGTGTGGGTGACGAGCCCCACCTAGAGATACTGCATGTTTTACTTCACTGGGGAAGTTCAGGTAAAGTTGCAAAATCGCCATCACAAATTACTGCATTTGAGGGGTGCAGGGGCAATGCCCTGTCCATCCACTTGAATTTCTTCCTCCCACTCAGCTTGCCTTTTCCCTCCCACCCGACTTGCTTACGATGCAGAGTTCAATTGCAAAATATGTGTCCCATTTTACTACGTGGCTCCCAGAACCTTTCTGCAGTCTGCCCCACCGACATTTATGCAACCCCAGTTGTAGTGCTGTCTCTGCAATCGATGTTTTCGCCAGCGCTGCGTGTGTGAAGCTCTTGTCCCCAAGCAGATTTTGAACACAGTTAAAATGCAATTAAACACGGTTTTGACCTAGAAAAAGTTGTCATACATCCCTGAGTTGGCATTAGTGGGATGCTACAAAGGGGAGGAGCTTGAGGGTTCACCTTGGCACCTTAATACAGGTTGTTATCATGGGGCAGAGTCACAGGTCATGCCTCCATGAGGGATGAGTGATGACAGAGAAGAAAATGGTTGAAGCTTGTGCAGATGACATAATGGAGGAGCCTGCAAGGTATCACAGCAGGTGGGGCTTAGTCTGGGGCATGGCCGGGGACACCTGGACAAACAATAGGGACCCAGGTAGGACTGCCCAGAAGGGGCTGGCGGGAGGAATAGGGTTCAGGGGAGGGAGCTTGTGACCAGGGACAGGGAGGAGCTAAGCCCTTAAGAAAGGCTGCACAGGAGGAAATCCTCCTCATTCCTCCTTGTCCCAGGTCGCAAGCAGAAAAAGGAAACTAGGATCAGCACATACCAACTGCACCAGCGGTAAGGCTTGGTCTGGAGCCTAGAGGCTGCATGGCCTAAGGTAGGCATGTTGGAACTGTTGGCTTCACCTTGCTGGCTTAGGACAGTGTAACAAATTGCATTGATGTTAGGAAGGAGGTAATTTAGCAGCTTAGTCACTCCTGCTGTCCTCTGTAGTATTCATAAATAGGTTACCACCTTCTAAGAGCCCAAAGTGAGACATTTCTTACTGAAACATAATTGTTTGCAGAACAATATGTAATCTCAATTAATGCAACAGACTTGTTTTCTAAATAATCAGAATTAAGACTATGCATTGTAATTTTTTAGCTGTTTCTAGTATTCATCAATTTTATTTATTTATTTGCTTTTGTTTACCAGGTAAGCACACTAGACAGCCAAGTGCCTATTTTCAGGAGTGACCTGGGAGGTTACAAGGTACAGACGAGAACAACTTGGCAGTAGACATCACATTACATGTAAAACAGTATGGTACAGGTCTTTGACAGCAGTCAATAGAGAACTTCACAAATACATATTAGTGGGCTGGAGCCCAATGAGCTCAGGGATAGTATAGAATATTCCCTCAATATGTACAGAAAAGCAAGAAAGGAACACATTTCCAGACAATACAGTAGATGGCAGCAGGCTAGCCAGTGGATTTAGTGCATTCAGTACCAGGAGGCTCATCTCCTCAAACAGTAATGGCTGGGTTGGAATAGCCTCACCCGGTCAGCATGGACTAGGGAGGCCCTTAAGTGCAGAGACAGTTGGATGCCAATGAGGAAACCACATAAGGAGGATTTGAAACAGGAGTGAGAGGGAGGAGCGAGTGTTTACTGGGAGGAGTTCCACAGTCTGGGCGCAAACACAGCAAGCGCCGATCACCCATTTGGGTACGGGTTTTGGGAATCTGGAGGACATGAGTCACGGATCTTAAGTGGTAGGTGAGGTAGCAGGTTTGAGGGACAGAGTGAGTATAGGAAGTGTGGCAGTTCTGATGATGTTATCGATGAAGCTGCCAAGGACAAAGTGCGATGTTTTCTGGAGAGCCACTCGAGCCTGGTGAACAACTCACAGTGGTGCATGAAGCAGGGCAGAGCGCAAAGCGACATACATTGTTGTAGGTGGTGTCCCATTTTAATTGACTGCTTTTGGGATGGGGCAAAGGAGACAAGCCCATAGCAGAGTGAGGGGAGGAGGACCCCCTTGGCCAGGGCGAGTCCTGCATCCAGGGTTAGATAGCTTTTGCTCTGTATGCCAGGCCCATCTCTTGCAGTTTGCAGCCTTGCAAACATTGCTAATGTGCAGGGAGAGGTCAAGTTTCAGGTCAAGGGTCACCCCCATGTACTTGACGGAGTCCACAACCTGCAGGAGGGAAGCATCAGCTCCTGATATTTGTAGTGGAGCAGGGCAGGTTTAGTTTTGGCCAGACAGCCAAAGAGCATGGCCTGGGTCTTTGCAGGTTGATAGCAAGCTTGTGGCCCTTTAGCCAGGTTTGGATTTGAATGAAGTCTGAGTTCAACCTGGTGTTGATGTCTTTGATATCCTGGGAGCTGGTGAGGATGACGGGTCATCAGCATCACAGAGTAAGTGCCCGTGGACTGGGACTGAAGGCAGCTCATTTATGTAAAGGGAAAACAGGAGGGGCCCAGGAACAGTTCCCTGGGGACCCTACAGTTCTAGGAGAGGGATCAGAGAGCTTGGCTGAATCTAGTGTATTGTTGTCTCGGAGAGGTAGTTTGCAAACCAGGCGTGAGCGGTGGGGGGCAAGGTGTGGGGCACAGGGCAGCGATGGTCAACCAAGTCAAAATGCTTTTGAGAGGTCCACAAAGATGGCACCAGTCAGCTTGCCTTGGTCAGTGGCGGACCTGATCTCTAAGGAGACCCCAGTAAGGGCAATGGTAGTGCTGTGCCCTTTTTGGAAGCTGTGTTGTGCTGGGGTGAGTAAGTCACAGCTTTGTGGGCAGTGGGTGAGCTGCGAGGCAACCACCTTCTCAAGTGCAGTTTTACTAACCGCAGACAGGATTGCAATGGGGCAGTAGTTCTTAAGAGTTTTGGAGTCCCTTGTTTGAAGACCGGGCAACTTGGCTACGCTCCACACATCAGGATGGATTCTGAAGTTAGGAGGTGTTAAAGATGTCGGCAATAGGCGGGCCAGGAGAGGCCCCAGGAAGAGAAATTTGGGCTCTAGGTTCTCATGCCCAGCTCCAGTGTGAGGGAGAGACCAACAAAGAGTTTCTGAGTCTCAGTGACAGAGATGACCTTTAGGTAGAAAGGAGGTCGAGTGATTTTACCACTGAGTGAGAGATCTTGAGCCCTTGGGTCAGGAGGCTGGGAGGGGTGAGTGGGTTGGTCAGAAAACATGGGAGTTAAAAGCATTAGCAATTGTATGGGGGCTGTTGCAGCTAACCCCACCAATTGCATGTCACTGACCTGGACTCTGGCAGAGCCTCCAACAGTGTTCTTGATGTTTTGCCAGAAACTCCTTGGGTTTCTGGCCGAGGATAACAAGGCAGATCTGCAGTATTTGCTCTTTGCAGAGCGAATGACTCTTTTGCATTTGTTTTTCAGCTGCCTATATTCATGAAAGTCAGAACTTGTGAGGGAGGTTTTGTACTTCACCAGTATTTGTCCCTCTGCTTCATGAGGAAAATAGTTCACTATGAAGCCATTTTGTGACAGTGCCCTTCACCCTCCTCTTTGTAAGGGAGCGAATTTGTTTTGCAGGAAGTAAAGACAGCAATAAAGTTGCCAAGGGGCTACAGAGGTCACTTGTAGCAGTGACCCTGGACCAGTCTGTTTGGTAAAGGTTGGCAGAGTAGTCGTCAATGTTAAATTTGGAGAAATCTCTATCTGGATTACTTTACAGGGCTCTTGGGAGAAGAGCTACCCCAGGTACAGAAGGTGGGAGAGTGATCAGAGATGACAGCAGGGAGGATCCCAGAGGAGATGATATTGTCGGGTCTGTTGCTCAGAACCCAGTCGATGAGGAGCCTTTATCCACTAGATGGGAGAGCCTTGTGTGATCCGAGAGGAGTTGCAGGTAAGACTGGACAGCAAGGGTTCATAATGCTTGGCGTTGCAGCCCTGCAGTTTAGGTTAAAGTCACCAAAGATTAGTAACTCATTTGTGTCAACCTTGGAGCCGAGACTGTCAAGGAGGTAGGAGAGCCCTAGCAAGCCTCCTTGGAGGACTGTAGGCACAGACCAAGTGTAGCTTTTCTGAGTCACCTAGCAGGAGCAGTGCATGCAGGAACTCACAGTGAGTGGATGTAGGAGGTGAGGCGGGTATGCCCAATGACAGACAAGTTTAAGTGCGCTTTATATTAGAGGACCACACCACCCACATTTGTTTCCTGGCCTGTCTTGTCTAATTTAAGGTATTTTAGTTAAGGTATTTTATTGTTTTGCAGCATTTAGAGGAAAGTCAGAAAACAATGTTTTGGTTTTTTCCTACTATAATGTTAGGATATGTAGTATTTTCATGTTTTTTTTGCAGGACACTGCTGCCCACATCAGGACTGTCCTGCAAAAATAGGGACAGGTGGTAATCCTGTTCATAACAACAACCTTTCTGAAAAACCGAGGTGATCACGTTGTGAATAATGAAGCAAAGCTTCTGACTAGGTGTCTCACTGCCCTCAGTTAACCAACTAGATAAGCTCAGCTTCTCAAACTGTCTGCAATTCAGCATGCATTTTAAGATTATTGGTGGTCGGGAGGTGGGGCTTGACTGGGTCTGAGCAGCATGGCTAGCTCTATCCCGCAAGTTTGGTTAGTCACAGCTCACAGGTGGTGTGCCTGGGGGTGAGTAAATTTTGTTCAGGCACCTGCTGGTTGCTCGGTACTGTAAAAATATATATAGATAAATTAAAAAAAAAAAAAAGAATGAGAAAAGTGAGCTCCCTCCCAGGGCGAGCTGCTCCTGTGGTGCACCAGCAGCTTGGCAGCCACACGGGAAAGTGAGTAGCACAGCTGACGGTGTGCGCAGGGAGGAACAATTCACTTGGCTCCCGCCTAAGGCAAAGCAGGGTTCGCAACCTCTCGCCCATGAGCCAGCACCCCACCCCGAGCCAAGTGGTAGCAAGGCATGGCATTATCGGCAAAGAGCCAGATCCAGTTCTAAGGAGACAGGGCTTACCTGGGTAGTCCCTCAGCAGCCGTGTGGTGCACTCATCCTAGGGTGGGGTAGTGGTGAGTAGCTTCAGCCTCTCCAGGAGAGTATGGGCCAAAGCAAGGCCCTTCCTTAAGCCCTCACCCCCAATGCATGTGGCCCAGGTCGGGCACAAGTCTGCAGTGCCCCGGACTTATGGAGGAGGCCCTGGCTGGGTGGGGGGGTCAGGAACTGGCTCTGTCTCAGTGGCTTCCTAGACTTGCTGCTTCCTCCTTACACAGGTGTGGGAAAAGCAGGGACGTTGAGGTGCCAGATGCACATGCTTGTGAGGCCACCCGGCACTCATGCATGCACCCTGAGCGGTGGCTGCCATCTTGGGAAGGGCACAGGGTGACTGCCGTACAGTTCGAGTTGGCGTGGTGGGCATGCTGATCAGGGTGAAGGGGATGCAGGTTCTTTAGGGATACTGCCCTTGCCAGAACCCAAGAACCTGGAGGACGCCAACCCAGGAAGCAGCCAGTGTGGAGTGCATCTGTGGGTCATTTCCTCGCTAAACTGCAAACTTGGGAGAAATGGGTTTGACCCACAGCCCCTCTTGCATACTGCGTGGCCTGAGCAAGTCATTTAGATTCACTGTGCTCATAGGTGCTGGGTAAACAGACATAGCGGGCTCTAAAAAAAAAAAAAGGAAACAAAGGTGTTAAAATGCTCCAGTCAGTGACCCATGTTGGGGTAGCAGCATATGGTTAAACATCAGCAAGGGAATGTGGCCAAGGATTTTGTTTGATTGCAGAGTACAAGCAGCATATTGCAAAGATGAATGGAGACCTGGAACAGCAGCTGGCTGCCCCCATCCGAAGCAAGGGTAAGGCATGGTGGGAGGTGCTGTTCAGGGATCAGGTGAAGGGGGAGTAGGTCCTTCAGGCTGCTGCCCCACCAGAATCCAAGAACCTGGAGGAGGCCAACCTGGGGAAGCAGCCGGTAACCCTGGCATTGCTGACCCTGCCGGCTGAACCTGCGACTCGCAAGGGAGCCGGCATGTCAGGGCAAGAGCCAGAGAAGCTGATGCCCAATCCAGATGAGATACTGGTGCACCCTCCTCCTCCTCCTCTGAAAAAGTCATAAAGAAAGAGAGTCGATCAGGAGCAGTGGCAGTGAACCAAGTATCGGATATGCCTGATTTAGACCAGCTGTCAGCTGATGAGCTGAGGGTCTGCTTAGGAGTGAGGTGCTCCCAAAACAAACAGGGGCGTCAGTAGAAATGGAGCAGAGAATGGGATGCCATGGAAAAGGTGCTGTTAGGGCAGGGGACAGAAATGGTGGCATCAGCTCCCATAAGCCTGGGCATGCTGGGGACCTTCCACTGGGCCAGCCGGCACTGCCACAGGCGAGCTGCGGAGTCCCGAGCAACTGGGGCATGGTCAACCCATCCTGCCACAAGCGAGCTACCTGCCTGGGAGTAACGGGCTATGGGTCCCACATCAAATAGCCTCGGAGGTTGTGTCAGCCAGCGGACGGCAGGCTTGAGGCGTGGCTCTGCAATACCCCAGGGTGGGAGAGCCTAGCACACTGCCTCCGTGGGCAACCAGGGTGGAGCAAAAGCTTGACCGACTGCTGGAATTACTGGTGGAACAGAATAGGGCTCGGCCAGGAGTGGTCCAGGCGCCCGGCCACAGCAGGGATCAGGGACGTTGAGCGGAGTGGCATCGCCACCTACCACCAGTGCCAGGACAGCAAGCATGAGCGAGCTTCCTATACCTGGTGGAACCCATTGGGTCACACTTGCTGGACAAGGTGAGGCAGCAAATACCAAGGCCCAAGGAGGGGCATATGAGGCTGACAACCTGCATTCTGCCAAGGAGCAACCAGAGGTCATGCGGGCAAACTGAGGAAGGAGCTGGCTGTGGGTTGGATCAGTGGCCCTTCACAATCTCTCCTTGCCCACACCTCAGGGTATTTCTCATTGGCTTAGTTCCTAAAAAAGCTCCAGGCGAGTTCAAATGATAAACCACCTCGTACTCCAGAAGAGGATTCTGTCACGCCACGTTGACCCAGTTGACACTGCAGTGTATTACATCGTTTGACAGGGCAGTGGAGGTAGTGCATTAGGCAGGCCAGGGGCTCTGATGGGGAAGGCTGATATAGAATCAGCATTCTGCCTGTTGCCAGAGTACCCGGCAGATAGAAGCTATTGGGCATGAAATTTGAAGGTACTATTACATTGACAACTGCATGCCCATGGGATGTGCGGTGGCATATCCAGTTTTGAGCAATTCAGCACATTCCTGCACTGGGCCACTGCTCAGAAAGCTAAAGTCAACCACATGGTACACTATTTGGATGGGTTTCTGTTTGTGTGGAAGGTCAGCTTGGGGCAATGTACACATATCATGGCAGCATTCCACGAGGTGTGCGCTGAGCTTGGTGTACCACTGGCCCGGGACAAGACTGAGGGGCCATGCACAAGGCTTTCCTTCCCGGGATCAAAATCAATACAAGCGAGCAAGCTGCCCGGCTCTCCCAAGACAAGCTGGTGGCTGCGTACCGGTTGGACTTGGCAATGCAGGCATGTAAAGTCACATTACGGGAGCTCAGGCAACTGATGGGCCACCTCAACCTTTCCTGCTGGGTAATGCCCATGGGCAGACGCTCATGAGACACCTAGTGGGCGTTGGGGTGGGCTGTACAAACCTCACCATAGAATCCACATCACAGTGGCAATGCAGGAGGACCTAGGCACTTGGCAGACATTTCTAAAATGCTTCAATGGGGTATTGATGTGGTTGGTTCCAGTGAGGAATTGGAACTCTTCACAGATGTCTCTGGGGCCTGGGCTTTGGGACTTACTTGCAAGGTAAGTGGTGTGCAGGGTGGTGGCCTCCAGAGTGGGTAAGACAAGGCACTACGAGGCAGATAATGGTGATGGAATTTTCCCCATTGTCGTGGCATTGGTGATCTGGGGGCGCACTGAGGATAAGCACATCACATTCAGGTATGATAACACTGGAGTGATGTATGCAATAAATAATTAGAGAGCAAGGGCCTAATGGGCAACCTCATGAAGGTGTTTGTCCTGAAATGTTTGTTGTTGAATATCAACTTTAAGGCAGTGTACATAACAGGTATTGAAAATGGCATCACTGACGCTCTTTCTCACTTACAATGGCAGAGGTTCGAGAATTGGCACCAGTGGCAGACCTACAGCCCAGGGAAGTCCCACCATTCCTATGGGAATTGATCACCCAGAAGCCTGGAAGTTGATTGAGAATGCCCTGGTGCCTAGGATGTGAATAAAATACCAGAGGGGTCAACTGTTTTCTGAAAGTGCAATACGATGAGGGTGGGCAGGGACATGGTCGATCCCAGTGGCACAGCTGTGCAAATATGTATTGATCAAAATGTGCAGGGGCCACCTGGCAACAGTCAAGCAGCATATGGCTGGCATTGTCTAGTTTCAAAAAGCCAGGGGTTTCCGATTCTATGAGGGCATTTGCCCTCCAGAAGATGCTGAGAGGTTGGGCACAGGCGGCTCTGAGGCGCAGACAACAGACACCCTATCAGTCCCACCATATTCAGTCATATCCGGATGAGTTGTCTAAGGTATGCTCCATTTCCAGAGGAGACAAGGCTCTTCCAGACAGCATACTTGGAAGCATTTTGTGGACATTCCAGGTGTCAGAGCTCAGACAGCCCAGTAAGGCCACTGGGAGACCATTAGCCTTGGCAGAGGTCGACGTGGAGGTCACAACATCTGGAGTCTTCCACATACGGAAGAGCAAGACGGACCAGCTCACCTACAGGTGGTGGTGCCGACTACCGGTGCCCCATGGCCTCCAGTGGGACCATGGGTGCAGGAAAATGTAACGCAGCACCTGGCAATAGGGGTGCCTTCTTCTGTCATGGGATGCTGGTCCCCTAACTGAATACCAGTTTAGGAACATGTTGCAGAAGACCCTACTAATGTTGGGCATCTCTGCAGAACACTGCAACACGCACCCCAGGATCGGCTCAACATCGCATGCCAGGGCAGGGGTCACCAGACAAGACAATACAGAACTTGGGTAGATGGAAGTCAAAGGCTTTTGAAAGATATATAAGACCACATGTTATAACTTTCTCTTGCTTTGTTTGGATAGATGTTGCAGCCTGAGCACAGCAGATATGGATTTGGGCCACTAGTACATCCATTGGGTGGCCCTCAGGGTGAGCAGTATCCGGAGGAGAAAACCTGTTCCTGGCACACGAGATGGCAAAGGTGCATTGGTTGGGATGGCACGGATGTGCTGGAATGAGTTATTGGCAACACTGCAAGCAAAAGTGCAAGGTTGCAGCCTAATGTTTTAGTAATTCATTTTGGGGAAATGATATAGGGTTATACCTTGAGAGAGCTTAAGAGAGGCCCAGCAGGACCTGGCAACAATGAAGCAATGGTGGCCCCAGGTGCATATAATTTGGTCTGATGTGGTGCAGCAGCAGCAGTGGCAGCAGGCCCTGAACATTAGGGCAATACAGAAGGTGTGCCAGCTGTAGAACGTGGGCCATGTGACCAATTATGGACTTGGTGGGGGGTCCATACCAAAGCACCTGCAAGTGTCAGTAAAAAGCTAGTTCTGTACAGAAGAGATGGGGACATTTATCAGAGGAAAGAATAGACCTGTTTCTGAATGACATACAATGGGCAGTGGCGACAGTATTGGCGTGAGGGTGCTTGAGGGGGTAAGTTTGTAAGAAGTCACCATGTGGCAGCTTGGTAGTCTTGGAACGATGTGGAAGGGGGTAACAGGGATCAAGCGTCTTGACCAGCCAGATCTCCCTGAGGCTGACAGGAGGGCGGGCCTGACGGATGGAGTCTGAATGGTACCCTCTTTGGGCAGCGTCCTGCAGCATGGCGGATCCTCTGGCGGGGGAGGCTGGCGCAGCCAGTCATAGAGCCATCCCTCATGCCCCAGAGGTTGTTGCCCTCACGGGGTCCTGGCTGATGGTAAGGCAGCCTCCCGTGGGAGGGAGGGTCGACCATCAATGATCTAGTTGCTCCATGGTGAGCTAGATTCCTTCCAAGGCTACCTAACTGTACACATCACGCTGAAATGAATGTATATATGGATAATGGTTTTATTAATAAACACATGGCTGTGGCCATTTTCCAAGCTCGTTTTTGTGTCAGTTTGTTCAGGTGAATAAGGCATATGCCCTCAAAAGACAATGGAGGAGCCTGCAAGGTATCGCAGCAGATGGGGCTTTGTCTGGGGGCATGGCCGGGGACACCTAGACAAACAATAGGGACCCAGGTAAGACAACCAGAAAGGGCTGGGGAGGAGGGATAGAGTTCCGGAGAGCTTGTGGCTAGGGACAGGGAGGAGCTAAGCCCTTAAGAAGGCTGCACAGGAGGTATTCTCCTCATTCCTCCTTGTCCCAGGTCGTGATCCCACCCAAACCTCACCCTCATAAAAAGCAGGGGGAACATGGGGGTATAGGAACCTGCTAACCCACTAAGGGGGATCGCTTTAGTTGGGAAGGAATTTCCTGTATTTTTCCCCACTGGGTTTTCAGGTTTTGCCTTCTCCAGCAAGGTGGGAGTAATTCCAGTTAAAGTAGGCTAGGGATTAGATAGGTAGATGTCACAGTCATGAACCTTGTAAGGGCGGCTTGGTAGTCTTGGAACACTGTGGGAGGGGTAACAGGGATCATGTGTCTTGACCAGCCAGATATCCCTGAGGCTGACAGGAGGGTGGGCCTGCTGGATGGAGTCCGAATGGCACCTCTTCGGGCAGCATCCGTGGCATGGCAGATCCTCTGACGAGGGAAGAAACTAGCCAGCAGCCAGTCATAGAGCCATCCTCATGCCCCGGAGGTTGTTGCCCTCACAGGGTCCTGGCTGATGGTAAAGTGGCCTCCTTTGGAGGAGGGTCGACCATCAATGATCTAGTTGCTCCATGGTGAGCTAGATTCCTTCCAAGGTTACCTAACTGCACACATCACACTGAAACGAATGTATGTATGGATAATTGGTTTTATTAATAAACAGATGGCTGTCATCATTTCTCCAAAGCTCGTTATTGTGTCAGTTTGTTCAGGTGAATAAGACATATGCCTCAAAAGACAATCGCAGTTTCCTTACCTATTTGTGTCATGCACACAGCTCAGCTCTCGCTATCTCTCAGCAGAATTCCATCCACTTCCTACCTAGCAGTCAGCCCCACCCTTAGAGGTGTATGTCTTGGGAGCTACTGTAGGGGTCAGACAAAGTGAGATGGGAGCAAATTGTGCCACCCAGTGGTGATGGGACAAGGAGACTGAATAACAGCTGAAGGAGGATCCAGGCTTATCATGGATGAAGGAGGGAAAATACGTATTTTTTTATATCTTTATTTGAGTTTATTGGAGCATTTTATCCACATTATTTATTTTTTTTTTTATGGTTGAAAACACAAGTCAATGAAAATGAACTTTGCAAAACAAAATTGCATTATATATATTATATTATTATTATATATGATCTGCATCTGTCCATCAAAGGAACCAAGATCCTAAGTGACAGGTTTAAATGCTTCCTTGGCAAGCTTTTAAACTAGCCATGGGGAGGTGCTAATAAGAGGCAGGAAATTTCAAGCCTCCTCCACAAAACATGACGGTAGTAAGGTAAACACTGAGGTACAGTGCTCAACAGAGGGCAGGACGGGTAAATGGAAAAATAGACAAGGGCAAAAGAGCAGGCATGGGGGAAAAAGGATAAAGCCAACATTAAATGGAGGGCAATGAGTACCAATGCCCGTAGTCTGGGAAACAAGCTTCCTGAGCTAGTAGCCTTGATGGAAGATGAACACTGGATATTGTGGCAGTCACAGAAACATGGTACATGGGGAACCATGACTGGGATGTCAACATGCAGGGTACACAGTCTACAGAAGGGACAGAGGAGGGGAAAAAGGAGGTGGGTAGCTCTATACATAGGGAAGGGATCAAAGCTACAGAACTAAAAGTAAAAGGGAGGACAAGAGGCACTCTAGGTCACCTTGGAGACAGGGAATGGCATCACAATCCGCTACACGGGTTGTATACAGACCCCCATCTCAAGGGAGGAAATGGACAAGAAAATGATAGAGGACAGGGAGATACTGTTAATGGAGGACCCGAATATGCCAGATGTTAACTGGATGACATGTACTGCAGCCACATCCAAGAGCAGGGTCATTCTCGATGCCCTGCAGGGCAGGCTTTAGACAGCTAGTGTTGGAACCCACTCGGGAGGAAGCAATACTAGACCTGGTACTCTCAAATGGAGAGAGGATCACAAATTTAGAAGTTGGTAGACATCTGGCAACAAGCAACCACTGCACAGTGTACTTCACAATAAGCACAACCATGGAGACGAGCCATACAAAACAAGCATACTGGACTTTAGAAGGGCTGACTTTGGCAAAATGGGTGAATACCTGAGGAATACACGGCAAATGGGCAAAAGGAGGTAGAAGAACAATGGAAAAAATCAAACTGCCATCATAGAGGCAACAAGCCTTTGTGTGAAACAGATAAAGAAAACAAAGCGGAGTAAAAACCACTATGGTTCTCAAAAGAGGTGGCAGGGAAGGTTAAGGAGAAAAGGCTGCATTCAAAAATTATAAGGCATCACAGAAGGAGCACAACAGGGAACTGTATCAATTAAAGCAGAAAAGTGGGAAGGCAGTCAGAATAGCAAAAGCCTAAACTGAGGAAAAATAGCCAAGTCAGTTAAGAAGGAGATATAACCTTTATAGGTACATTAGGGAGCATAGAAAGGTTAAGGAGGATTAGTGAAGATTAATAAGAGAGAGGGAGGTGGCAGAGGAGACAGTGAAAAGGCAGAGATACTGAATGAATAGTTTTGCTCAGTATTCACGAAGAAGATGAGGAGGAGTTACCTAAACCAGCCAATAGAAGCACTCTGGGTAGGGGGTTGACACCAGTCCATTTATGGAAGAAAGAGTCCTGAAAGAACTCCTAAAACTCAAGGTGGACAAAGCAATGGGGCCTGATGGATTCACCCTAGAATCCTAAAAGAACTAAGGAGGACCTAGTGATACCACTGACCACACTTTTAACAAATCATGGAGGATGGGTGGTACCTGAGGACTGGAGGAGGGCAGATGTGATTCCCTTCACAAAAGTGGGAGCAAGGCAGAAGCAGGAAACTACAGACCTCAGTGGTAGGAAAATGATGGAATTACTTTGAAAGAAAGAATTGTTGAGTACCTGGAGGCCAGCAAGGCACAGGACCCAAAGCAGCATGGATTTACAGCAGAAAGGTCATGTCAGATGAATCTAATAGATTTCTTGACTGGGTGACCAAAGTAATAGACCAGGGAGGGGCTGTGGATATGGCCTACCTAGACTTTAGCAAGGCATTTGACACAGTCCCACACAAAGATTAATAATCAAGTTAGCCAGCTTGGGAGTGGGTCCCAGGGTGGCAGCCTGGGTTGCAAACTGGCTGCACAACAGGACACAGAAGGTAATAGTGAGTGGCACACATTCGAAGAAAGGGGGTCACTAGTGGAGTACCTCAGGCTCAGTACTGGGTCCAGTCCTCTTAACATCTTTGTAGGTGACATTGCAGAGGGTCTGAGGAAAGGTTGCCTCTTTGCAGATGATACAAAGATCTGTAACAAAGTTGATACACAAGGGGGTAGAAAGGATGAGAAGGGACTTGGCAAGGTTGGAGGAATGGTCAGACATATGGCAACTTAGATTCAATGCAAAGTAATGCACCTGTGAAACAAAACCCAGGAGAAGAGTACACAACAGCAGGGGAGGTACTAACAACAACAAAATGGAACAGGACTTGGGGGTAGTCATATCGGATGATCTAAAGGTGGGTAAGCAATGTGAGAAGTCAGTGAGGAGAGCCAGGGGGATACTGGGATGCATAGGAAGGGCATCACAAGTAGAAAAAGGGAAGCAGTTATCCCTCTGTACAGACAGTTGGTGAGACCCCATCTGGAGTACTGTGTGCAGTTTTGGAGACCTCATCTCACGCAAGGACATAGACAGGATGGAAGCAGTCCAGAGGAGGGCAACTAAAATGGTGCAGGGTCTGCATCAGAAATCATATGAAGAGAGACTGAGAGAGCTTAATATGTATACCCTTGATGAAAGGAGGGACGGGAGACATGATAGAAACATTCAAGTACCTCAAGCGAATCAACAAAGTCCAGGAGGGTAGCATCTTTCAGAAAAGAGATGTAAGAACAAGGGACACAATTAAAAGATAGAGGGGGACGGCTCAGGGGTAATGTGAGGAAATCTTTTCACGGAGAGAGTGGTGGATACGTGAACTGCCTTCCTGGGGAGGTTGTTGGGCTAAAACAGTGGGGAATTCAAACATGCATGAGACAGACACAAGGCAATTGTAGTGGGGGTGGCAGGAAGTAGGCTGTTGGTTAACTAGAATCTGCAGCTTATCCAGTAGGTAGGGAAATGGGCAGACTGGGTGGGCCAAGTGGTCCTTATCTGCCGTCAAAGTCTATGTTTCTATGTTACTGTATGTGAGTTCAGGAGAGTTTGTGATTCTTACCAATAATCTAACTTTCACTTGTCATGAGATGCATTGTGTCCTTTTTGAGGATCCTATGAGAGTAGGTCGACAGCATGGCATTAGTGTACTGCCTCCGACATACATACAACACATATAAATAATTATGGAGCCAAGTGACACAGCAGGTAGCAATGGGGATTATTGAGTTAAACAGTTCCTTTTGAAGAACGTGATCAATGACGTTTCATTAGTTTCAATTGCAATGCCTTAGGAAATGCAACTACACTTCACTGCCAAAATACCGAGTATCCTATATAATGGTAATATTTGGGGTAATACAGACCGAACAGAACAAAGAACAGCAGATACCTGAGCACTGTTGGAGTGAAAGAGCTACAGTATGCAAGGAAGGGCAATTACCTAAAGTTTATCAGCAACACAAAACAAACCCGCACTGCACAGATTAACCAAGACCTTCAACGGCAAAGCCATGCTTGGCTGATGACCTGAGGAGTAAACGCAAGAGCTCCTGAAGGCAAAAATGTATCCTGCTGTGAAAACAACAAAGGCAATAATGTTTAACCTCCTTCCAAAACGGTTTAAGAATTTCCATAATTGTCTTGGCGACTACTCAAACTGACTCCTCCCACCCCCATACGGGGCAAGTAATACCTTCTAGCTTTGCACGAGTAACTGTACCTTTTGTTCCCTTACTTTGCAGTTATACATGTTCACAATTAGAGCAAATCCAGAACAAATGGTTTAATGTTTGACAATATTCTGCACTCTTGAGAATACCTAATCAGGAAAGCAACACTGTGCTAACCATTCTCAGTCATAACTGGTGACCAGCAGTCCTAAACCTGTTGTGCACAATTGTCCACTACGCCCGAATAAACTGCACTATTCATTTTGATTTAGGAACACAGTCTAACAAAAATCTGTTCACTTGGAGTCAGAGACTCTAAAGTTGTCCTCCGGCAAGTTGTCCTTCCCCATCTAAACAAGAACACATTAAAACTAATTTTTAAAACTGGTCGACTGGTTCTTTACAAAGAAAAGGTTTGCAGGCTTACAAAAATGAGTCTGTGAAGGATGATATTAGTTTGACAAACCTGATACTTTAACAAAGTATCCCGACGAGAAACAAATAGAGGAATGGAAATGCTGAATTCCTTCTTCTGTTTAAATAGCAAGCCTGTTCTCAGCAATTAAGTGTAGCTAAAATAAAACGAAACACTCTCCCAAGCAAACAGCATTCTACAACCTCGCCACCTGGGATCATTCTTTAGAGATCTTTTTCACAACTGTGTGAACAAACAAAAAAAGCCACCAATACTCTTGCTCACCGGTTTTATGGCATGCGACACACAGGAAGTGTCAGCTGACAATGTATTAATAACCCCTTTTCTTTCGGAAGGAAGTACAGACGTTTTTATAGCACCGTATAACAATTCGGCAGCAACAGTAAAATGCCTTTACGACTCTGCGCTCGGTCATTTACCCCCACATTTATTAATTTGACCTATTCAGATGCAGTCTGGGCAATGTTGTTTGTCACACGTTGCAAAGTAAAGGTTAATAAAAGAAAACACTTGCCTGCCCTCTTATCTCGCAGTGCTCCCCCGCCGTGAGACTTCACTGACTTGGTGTTTAGCTGGAGGCAGGCTCTACAAGTCTTTGCTGCCGGAGTCCTGGTTCAGGGCCTTGACTAACACACCCCACCTGCAGACAGGCATGAATAAGCACATGAAAATTCTTGTTGCTCTTGTACTTTTGCATTAGCATGCAAACAAGTCTTTCCGAAGTGTTTAGCATGTACAGCTGCGAAAACCTTTTGTACTCGTTGGCAAGGAATTTTAAATATCTCAAGCACCCAACCTACCTGTAGTTTATGAACTTGTCCACACTCTGTGACATAACATTTTAACCTTTTTCCTTGCCTATATTAGTGGAAAGCAATAAGCAACATGTATAGGTCTAGAACACTTTGAACATTTTTCTGTAACTCCAGGCTGATTTTACTGCATTGTTCTATAAATAACATGGGTTTGTATTGCTCAGTTTTGTACATAAAGAAAGTGTCTCACAGTCACTCCCTACAGGCTGCTTTATTTTCCTTTACAATTCAAGAGTCACTGTAGATCTGGAAACCTTGAAGCAGTCAGGGCATACAGTGTCCACTTAAATTACTCAAGCAGTAATGCACAACAGGGTGCAGTTGTAGGATTTACCCACCCTGGTATGGCATGTTATAGGGCTGTAGGCTGAGTGATTTTAACCACACCAGAAGTAGGAAAATCCCACAATCCACACCCTGAAGTACATTATTCTGATTATACAATTATTACAGTATTGAAGATAAAACCCACAAAAAGCTATGTGCTGTATTTTAAGTTTTTAAATATTTTTACAGAAATAGTTTTTGCTCTGTATTAAGCAGTTTCTAGTTGTGGGAGGGGGGGGCATGGTGTGAGTGCAGCTGGAAGAGACTGCAGAGAACCTGGTTGGAGCATAGGCTTAGCATGAAAGTAAAGTTTGTGCAGAAAAGCTGTTGTGGCTGTTTGCCAGAATGTACAGCTGTGTTGAGTGGAGTTGGGTAGCAGCTTTTGCAGTCAGGTTGGTAACAGTTTGTGTGATCAGGTGAAGGGCAATGTTTTTGGAGCATTTTCAGCTAAGTTCTTTTTAAACTGCATTTAAAATGATAGATAAACTGTTTTCAGTTGGGCTTTGAATGCACAGCATAGAGTATACCCGTTAGGCAACCATTCACAACAGCCCATGCTGCCACAGAGGATTCTGATTACATCAGACCTCAAGAGCGAGCTTGAGAGTTCCAATGTAATCAGAAGCTCAAGGTAGAGTCAGGCTGGTTGGGCATGTGGTTGCCCAACCAGTATTTTGTTTATAGTGTAGTGTTTTCACAGTGCTCCCACAGCAGACAGGTGGTTTCAGTTCAGAACTTGAACTGATTGCTGTGTGTGTGGTGTGTTTGAAAAATACCAGCTGCCTCAAGGATTTCTGATCAGCTGGAACATAGAAACATAGAAGTTGATAGCAGATAAGGACCGGAAGGCCCATCCAGTCTGCTCATTTCTTTTTCTACCTTATAAATGTGCCATCTGCCTTTGCTCTGTCAATGGCCTATCTATTCATACTCATCTGTATTGCTCCCTTATGCCTATTCCATGCCTGTTTGAAGCCCTGTACTGTATTCATATCCACCACTTCCTGGTAGGCCGCCCATGCATCCACCACCATTTCTTTGAAAAGAACTTCCTCACATTACCCCTTAATCGGCCTCCCTCAAATCTCATGCTGTGTCCTCTTGTCCTGCTATTTTTCATATATTGAAACATGCTAGACTCTTTCACCTTGTTAAAGCCATTAAGATGTTTGAATGTTTCGATCATATCACCTCTCTCCTCCTTTGCTCTAGGGTATACACATTGAGCTCCCTTAATCTGTCCTCATATGTCTTCTGATGCAGTCCCTGCACCATTTTGGTTGCCCTTCTCTGGACTGCCTCAATTTGGTTAATGTCCTTGTGAAGGTGTGGCTCCAGTACTGCACATAGTGCTCCAGATGGGGCCTAACCAGTGTCTTGTAAAGAGGAATTACTACCCTCTTCCGACTTGTGATACCCTTACTAATACACCCCAACATCCCCTAACCTTATCTACTGCTTTAGTGGTCTGCTTGATGATTTCAGGTCATCAGTGATGATGATGCCCAAATCTTTCTTCCCTTGTGACTGCCAACAACTCCTCCCGCTTGTAGGTGGTTCAGGGTTTCTCTTCCCTATGTGCATGATCTTGCACTCTTTGCATTAAACCCCAGTTGCCACTGTTCCGACCATTTTGCTAGTTTATCCAGATCTCTTCTCATTCTGCCCACCCCATCTGGATCATCTACTCTGTTGCAGATCTTGGTGTCATCTGCAAACAGACAAACCTTACCCTCCAGTCCATCTGCAATGTCACTGATGAAGATATTGAAGAGGAATGGCCCCAGAACTGATCCCTGAGGTACCCCACTTGTGACTTGCATCTCTTCTGACTGTATACCATTTACCACCACTCTCTGATTTCTGCCCATCAACCAGTTTGCCACCCAGTTGACCAACTTCTGGCCAGCTGATTGACTGCCTGTCCTTGAAACGTGCACCGTGGCTGGATGCCACATCACCGCACTGGTCTTCTGCTGTCTTCCCAATGCCCCAGAGGGCACCCTCCATGCTCCTTCTTGCCCCAACCCTTCCTGGTAGGTCACCCCACAATTGCCACATTGTCCTGCAGTGGCATAGGGCCCTTAGACCCTCTCCTGGCTGGTCAAAACAGAGCCCCTTGTTGCGTCCATGGGGGCTTGCAAAGTTCCAAAAAGGGGTGGTGCAGCCCCCCATGGTGCAAGCCCCTTGTGACCTGGCGCACCCTGATTTTGGTCCCAAGGCTGACACAGTGCTAGACTGGCGAATGGCTCCCTTTTGACACAGACCATGTTCGAAAATCAGGAATACTCATCTTTGATGCAAGGTGCCAATTGCATCAATTATGTTTGACGAGACACCTTGCATTATACTCTGGGCTCTGAAGATTGAGCCCCATACATTTTTATGTTTGCTTGCATGCATGTGCAAGAAACATAGTACCACCATATGAGAATTCTGAGGTGTGCCTCCCCACTTCCAATGCCCTTCTGCCTTTTGCAGGCGCAGCCGCACTCACGTCAATGAATGTAGGAGCTGTCTATGACAGCCATTCAGATGCAGTGGCATGCAGTTGAAAGCAAAAACGCTGCAATCAGAGATTGCACTAGGCTTTTGCATACTGCCATCCGCAGTATGCAAAAGTGTTCACACATCGTCACAGTATTGAAACAGCTGTCATAGACAGCTCCATCCCCCACAACAAGTAGCATGCTGGGAGCCCACCCCAGCATGCTCATGTGCTCCCCCACACACACACTGTATGGCTGACGGGGTGCCCAGTCCCCTTCTGCTCGCTGCGCCTCCCCCAACAGAGTTCCAGACCAGGTGCCACGCTGGGAGCCCACCCCAGCATGGCAACAGTCCATAAGGCCAACGGGGTGCCCATTCCCCATCGGCTCCACTGTATCCCCCAACAGATTTCCAGGTGCCACACTGGGAGTCCACCCAGCGTGGCAACAGTCCATATGACCGACGGGGTGCCTAATCCCATCAGCTCCACTGCCCCCAAATAGCCTTCCAGCTGCCACGCTGGGAGCCCACTCAGTGTGGCAAAAGTTCTGCATCGTTTTAATAAAATGCCCTGTAAGAAAAACGGTCCCTTGCTGACTGTTTTGACCCCTGCCCCCACCCGTGCCCACCCTCTGCACACCCTGCCTCCCCACACCCCCATCTCACCCCATACTTACTTCCAGAGCCCGGCACGATGATCTTCGTGTACCAGGAACATGTCTGCACTCTTCAAAGCCGACCTTGAACTGAGGAAATGCCGGTAAGCTGTATAATGGAATAAATAGGGTTTTTTCAACTTTGATGCATATCTCAGGCATTTTGGGAATTTTTTCACCAAACTTTCAACATGGGGTTCTTGGCCCACCCCATGATTCTGGCACTATCATTTTGTTATTCAGTCCCAAAAGGTGATTTTACGGTCACTGCGTGGAACCACCTTTTGGGACCAATTTACAAAATGACAGTGTCACAGTTCATGAGGTAGGCCCTCAAAACCCTATGTTGAAAATTTGGTGAAAAATTTCAAAGACTGTTTTGAGCTTATGCTGTAGAGTTCTTACGCATCCATAAGTTAACACATTTTTATATTTTCCTTCCAGATTTTCAACATTGCCATTTTACCACACCTCCTTATGAGCAGTATAGCTGTCATTTTTCACATCTTGCCCAAAATGTGTTTCCTTGCATGTAACGCACAATGGTGCAGTCGGTGTGCAAAATCAATGTTCGGGACAGATTAAAAATCACAGTGACACTGTTCATGAGCAGAGGTCTTAAAATGGCTATGTTAAAATTTGGTGACAAAAGTCCATAAAATGACTGTGTTATAAGTGAGCATTGTGCAGTTTCACGCACCTCGTAAGTTCATGAATTTGTAATATTTTCAGTCCAGATTTTCAGCAGTGGCATTTTTCCACACTTTCTTATGAATAGTACAGCTGTCATTTTTCACACCATGGCCGAAATGTGTTTTCGCACTTCCAGCGCAGAAATGCATGGTCACTGTGGAAATCACTGTTTGGGACAGATTAAGAAAATCACAGTGACACTGTTAATGAGCGGAGGTCCCAAAATGCTTGTGTTGGCAATCTGCTGTAAAAATTCCCAAACTAATTACATTACGGTGGTGCATTCCACAGTTTCTATCCATGCTCATGACTTCACCAGTTTTTTAATATTTTCACTGCAGATTTTCAACATTGCCATTTTTACACCTCCCCATGAACAGTACAGCTGTCATTTTTCACATCCTGTTCAAATGATGTTCGCACTCTGGTGCCAAATGGCGAATCACTGTGCAAAATCAGCTGTTGGCTAACAAACTGATATTGCCATTGTTCATAAGTGTGGGGGTACAAAAACCCATGTTGAAAATTTGGAGTGAAAATTCGACCATAACGCCCTCCCTGTAGAGACTGACAGGCATCAGGGGTGTGACTTGGGATTGTCGCCTGTGATGCTCATACCATTCCACCCCACCACACCCTACAGCCAGTGAGATGCATCAAGGTGCCTTGGACTTTTCAGCCCTAAAGTTCACCCCATTCTCCCATACTGCACCCATCTCGCCATATTTCCTGATGGAATGGGGTGAGCATAAGGTCAAAGACCCCAAGGCACATCGTGACACTTGTTGGTGTCTACAGGATAGGGTGTGGTGAAATGGCATGGCTGTTTTGCCTGATGACCCAAAAGCACACCCCAATGCCTGTCAGTCTCTGCAGGGTGGTGGTGGGTTGCTTCAGTTCAGTACTTCACTGCCATTCCCATTGTGCAGCTCTCTAACTCCTACACTACCAATGCCAATGCCAACAAGAAAACATTCGGCATTGACAAATGCTTGTTTATTTTGATATTGTTTGGATTGGTAGAACAGTTGAGGGACAGAAAGAGCACTGAAATAAATAACCGAGAACCTTAGTGCCAACAGTTTAGGTGAGAGCAAGGCAGGTGGCTGGGAGAGAGAAACTGATTATTAGAAATGTCACTGTCGGGAAAGAGCTGTGAGTAAGGCAAACTGGTTGCAGGAAGGAGCACTGAGTGCAATGAAACTATGTGCAATACTTGACTATTTTAAAAAGTTTACTGGATCAGGTTGAGTAGAAAGGGGTTGGGGCTTTTAACATCAGGAAAAAATGGCGGCTGAAATATTTTGAATTGACATGATAATGATAGTGCGTCAGTGCAGTTGCTGACTGGCACTTTTGCATGGGTTGTCCTTGGATTTAGCAAGTGTCTGCCAGCCAATCAGAATGTCTGTTTCTGGAACACATTGTATAATGAAAGTTATAGCATATGCAAAATCAATATAGCAATACAGCTAAAAGAGAAGTACACAAGTGTAATTATCTGACCACAATTGACTTTTTTTTTTTTGATATATTTGTATTGAGTTTTTCTTTCTTTTAAATCAGGAGACATTTTACAATCAGAACATTTTCTATGCTTACTTCAGATTTGTTATGGTACAGGTAGACAATGCATGAAGATATTTTACATTTGATTCAGTTTAGTATTAGAATAGATCATTCATTTTTTTATTAGAATCAATAATTCTGTGACACCACTCTATTCTCATTTCCTCTCCCCGGTTCCCATCTGCTATGGGCAAAATCAGGATCAACCCTAGCATGATAAAATGACCATCTCCAGAGAGTGGCAAACCTATCCACTTGGTTATTTAGTTTTGCAGTGATGTTTTCCATCTGATATATAGAATTCACAATTTGCCTCCAATCTTGTATGCTCGGTATTTTGGTCATCCATTTCTTTGTTAAGGATTTTTTGCAGCCAACAACAGAATGGGAAGCAGGGTTTTTGTCCATGGGGGGGATCATCCAAGTAGACAGCCATGAACACCACTTCGCCTGTGAGCTCGATATACCCCCAAGGCCCTCACTGATTTTTTTTTATACATAACCAGAAGGGAATTAAGCATGGGCATTGCCGCATTATATGTGCTAAGTCAGCCATCTTGGCTCCACATTCCCTGCAACAAGCCCCAAATTCAATTGGAAGGTATTTAGTCAAACTTGCCGTGACCTGAAAACCTTGATCTAATTTCCAAGAATATTCTCTCCACGTATGAGACTGGATGATTTTGACCATCGCAGAGACAAAGAGGACCATTCTTCTTGGATACAATGAGGTCTAAGTCCTTGTTCCAACTAGCTAGTATTGAGTTTGTTGATTCTATAGATTGATCTTGCATCATTTTGTATAGATTACCAATTAAATGATTCCAATATTATCCCTGAGAGTGGTCAAAAATAGTTTTAAGAGGGGAAGGGGAGTCAGTTTGACTTGAATAATTCTGTTACATAGTAGGTGGTTTCTGATTTGAGGTATCTAAAATGGTCAACATTTGGGAGGTTAAATTTAAGTTTTAATTCTTCAAATGATAGGATCCATTTGGGCCTAGGAACTGGAATGCCTGCTCTAATCCTAATCTGCGCCAACTGGAAAAGGTTAAGTCATTGTGGGATGAAATGAAAGATCATCTTCTGAAATTATCTTGCAGTACTCATTAATTGGAGTGGTTCTATTTCTCTCATTTTAAACCAAATTTTAAAATCTGTGAGGTGATATCAGTAAAGTCTCTCAATGGAGGGTCCTCCTGGAGAAGAAAATATTATTTTTAATGTAATACATATCATTCAGGTGGAATTCCAGTTTCTTCCATTGGGAGTCAAACTGATCAGAGAGCCATAAAGAAGAATTTTCAGAAATGCAGTTTCTGCATATTTTTGAGCTCCGAAGGTTAGTACCACCCTGAGCCAATGGTAGTTTTATTATGGAAAGACAAATTTAGGGTTTTTGTTTGTTCCAAATAAACTTTGATATCATGTTTTCCCATGACTTAAAATAATATTGAGATGGGAAACATGCAATATTTTGGAACAAGTACAGTAGGCGGGTAGGACGTTCATTCTAATGGTTTCGATGCATTGGAATAAAGAAAGTGGAAGGTGGGTCTATTTATCCAAGTCTTTATTGATCGCTATGGAAATTGGTTCATAATTGATTAGTTCAATTGCATGAAGATTATGGGGAATGTGTATGCCAAGATAATTTATTTTGGTTGAGTGCCATTTAATTGCTAGGCTTTGTTTTAAAGTGTTTGAGGGGTATAGTTGTATAAGAGGGACTTGGTTTTGAGAAGTTTAATTTAAAATCAGCCCATTCTTCAAATCTGGACAGAATTTTCCATGTCTCTTTGATCGAATCAGTAGGGGATAGAAGGGAAAGGAGCATATCGTCCTGAAAAAGACTAATCTTGTTTTCAGATTGCTGCATTGGAACACCCTCCATCTTTTTCGATATTCTTATCACCCTTGCTAATGGTTCAAGATATAGTACAAAGAGTAGAGGGAAAGAGGACAGCCTTGCCTTGTGCCCTGGCCTATTGAGATCAGGGAGGAAAGTCCCCATTTATTTGAATATAAGCTTTTGCTAGAGGTATATTTGGGTCAGATAATGCAGCAATGAGTCTGGGAGGTCGAATATTTTTACTGTATCCCAAAGGAAAGGCCAATATACCTTGTCAAATGCCTTTTCGCATCAAGGCTTATAAAGGCTGCTGGGATCTTCCGAGTTTGGATATATTCTATAAGTATTAGGGATTTTCTAACGTTGTCTGTGGTTGACCTATTTTTTATGAAACCTACTTGGTCTGGGTGTATTAACGTTGGGAGGATTGTTTCTATTGTCTTGGCCCAAATGGCCATGAAGATTTTATAGTCTGAATTTAATATTGATATTGGGCAGTAGGCAGAGGTCTAATTTAATTCTATTGGTTTTGGGATAGCGGCAATTGTGGCATAATCCCATGATGGTGGGTGTATTTCCACTGCCGCTTTCGCTAAATAATTTTAGAAGTCTTGGGGTTAATTGTTTACTAAAGATTTTATACCATTTGTTGATGTATCCATCAGGGCCAGGGCAATGACCCGAAAGTTGTTTAGTGACCACGGCCTCTATTTCTTCATTTGATATTTGGGCTTGTAGTTTCTGAACTTGTGCTGTTGAGATTTTTGGGAGTTGTAACTGGGCTAGAAAAGTGTGTCTGTCCTCTTGGAAAGAGGTATTATGTGTTGTATAGAGCTGTTTGTAATAGTGTTAAGGCTTGTCTTATGTCTTTCTCTATGGGTTATCTTACCGGTTTAAGGATGTTTAATTTTAGTATTGTTACTGCATTTTCCTTGCTCTCAACTTCTGCGCCAACCCGCGTGTTCTCCTGGATCCACCTCATAATTTGTTTGTTTTAAATATGTTAGAGACATTTGGATCTTTTCATCTAATATTTTTGGACAGCTGTTGTAGTTGCTCTAATTTTGTTTGTATTCCTTTATCCCCTCTCTATAGAGCAGTTGAAGGGTTTGTAAGGTCTTGTAAGATCATTATATTTCCTCTCCTTTCTTTTTTTTTCCTTGAGGCATAGGCAATGATCTCACCTCTAATGGTGGCCTTCATGGCATCCCATAGTATGGCTTCAGAAACAGCCGATGGTGCATTTTCTTCAAAAATTGTGGGATTTTTTTTATTTGGTCGGTGAATTCTTTATCTTTTAGAAGATACAGGTTTAGTCTCCAGAATGTTTGTTTCATTGTTTTACCCATATCTACTTTTAATAGTAGAGGGTGGTGATCAGATATTATTTTTGGACAAATAGTTATGTCTCTCACTGAGGAGAAGTGTTCGCATGAGGTGAAGATATAATCTAGTCTAGAGTATGAGTGGAATCTTCCCGAGTGGTATGTAAAACCTGGGGCTGAGGGAAAATTTCCTCCAGATGTCCACCAAGCCAAGGTTTTCAAGTTGTGTTTGGAAAAACTTTACTGGAGTTGATAGACATAGACTTTGGGGTTAGAGGAATCAAGATTTGGAGTGATTGTCATATTGAAGTCTCCTGCCATTAGTAATTGCCCTGGTGGAGGTCTAATATTTTATTTAAGATTTGCCGGATTATTGGTAATTTAGTCTGTGGAGGTAAATATATGTTGGCTAATGTAGCTTCTTGATTGTATAGGCAACCTTGAATGAGGATATAGCATCCTAATCTGTCAGATTGTATATTGTTTATTTTAATTTGGGTAGTAGATGGGATCATTATTGCCATACCCCTTTATGTCCATTCGGATGAGATGAAGAATAAATGGTATATCAACCCCCATGTTAATTTCTGGTGTTCGATGTCTGAAAGGTGGGATTCTTGTATAACTATAACATCTGCCTTTGTTTGTTTAAGTGCTGCATCACTCACGCTCTTTTGATGGGGTTATGAAGGCCATTTACATTTATAGAGTAGATCCAGGTTGGGAAGCCATTTGGGTTTATTGTTCTTTGCTTCTTTTTACTGCTTTGAGTTTAATACTAATTACTTTTGTTGTCATTTTAAGTTTCTGACTTTCACTATTTTTTTGTTTATTTTCCAGGCCACCCGTCCAACTTCACATGGATCACTCCCCAAGACAATGTGAGAAGATTTGCCAACCATGATCAGTTTCTCCTTCAAAATCTGTTAGATCGCCTATGAAAAATTTCTGAAGTTTCTGTAATAAAGCAAAACATTGAAATATTGTACCCTGTCTCCTCATGCCTCCTTCCAACTTCGTTATGAATGAAGGTTAACTACAACATTAATTGCAACTTTATAAAGCACTGTAAATTAATGACAAAGTTGTGAACCTGAACCATTTACAGCTGACAGAACAGCATAACTTAACAGAACTTTGTATATCAATGCTTCCATTGCTAGGATGGGAATAAAATTCCACCCTTCCATAGTCTCAAGCTGATCTCTAAGGAATCAGCATTGATCAATGATCTTCTTTATTAGAGATTCCTCAGAGGATGAAGAATGGTCAAGGGTTTGGCAGTTGAAATTCAATGCAAAGAAGTGCAAGATAATGCATATGGGGCACAAAACCCTGGCACAATATATCAGTTGGGGGTGAGGATATAGCATGCACCAAGCAGGAAAGGGATCTTGGGGTTGTCATCCTGATGACCTCAAGGTAGGGAAACAGTGTGACAAGGCATCAGGTAAAGCAAATAGGATGCTGGGATGTATAGGCAGGGGCATCACCAGCAGGAAAAGGGAGGTCATAATTCCGCTATACAAGACACTAGTGAGGCCCCACCTGAGTACAGTGTACAGTTCTGGAGACCATACCTACGTAAGGACATAGACAGGGTAGAGAAGGTTCAGAGAGGGCAACAAAGATGGTGCATGGGTTGCATCACAAGTCCTATGAAGACAGGTTGAAGGAACTGAACATGTACTCCCTGGAGGAGAGGAGGAGAGAGGATATGATAGAGACATACAAGTATCTTACAGGGAGGAACAGGGTGCGGGAAAACACTATTTTTAAGCGAAAAGATGTTTCAGGACTAGAGGCATGGGATGAAGTTGGAGGGAGGACGATTCAGAGGAAACATGAGAAAGAATTTCTTCACAGAACGGGTGGTGGACAAGTGGAACACCCTGCCAGAGGAAGTGGTGGGGCTGAAACAATCACCGGATTTAAGAATGCATGGGATAGACATAAAGGAATTCTAGAGGTCAGGGTAAGGGGAAATAGACTTCTAGGAAAACAAACTGAACTTACAAGCTCAAATGGGCAGACTAGGTGGGCCATAGGTCTCTTATCTGCCGACACTGTCTATGTATCTATGTATGTATCTATGGATGCAAGTCAGCACCCTAAAAGTTCACCAAAATGGGCAGTGTGGGCTTCCTAAATTCCTGTATGGTCAGGCCCCCTTCTCTCAGGGTAATGAGAGAAAAGAGAGACGATCAAGAACCAATCCCTCACTCCCTGGATCTATCCCCTAACCTCTATGTTCTGACCTTGTTCCCACTCCCCTCCCTGATACCCCTTTTCCTCCCTCCCCTCTCTCTCCTTTTTGGGAAAGTCTTCTCAGGAAGGATCCAACACTCAGATATACAGGTCCCCAGTTGGTGGGGCACCCATTCCATGGATTGGTTCCTGGTCCGAAAAGATAGGGAGACCATCTATATTATCTCCCAGCTGGCCTGATTGTCTCAAGCAAAAGCCTGAGGTTGGTTTAAGGGATCTCACTCATCCGCCAATCTGTCCCTACCCTCAAGTGATCCCATCCCTGTAATACAGGAAACTTTCACCCAGTTTGATTCCTTCCATACTGGTCACCGGGCACCTGTTAATTAACTTGCCCTGTACTGGAATGTAAGGAGGGGAGTCTCACAAAGTAAAAAAAAGGGGGGAGAAATGAACTGTTAAACTAGATAATTCAGGAGGAGGAGGAGGAGGGATGAAATCCCAGATCTGACCCTTCCCTCCCTGAGGGAGCTAAACAGGAGGGAGGAAATCACTCCCAAAGGACTAAGGAGCCTATAGATTGTATTAATGAAGGCCCTATAAAGGAGAGCGAGACAGAGAGAGGAAAAGAAAAAAGGGGAGAGGGAGGAAGAACCTAGTTCTTTCCTTCTTTCTGACATTCAAGGACCTTCCCTGTCGGTCATGGGTATTGTTTCAAAACTAATGAAGTTAAAGTTTATGTTTAACATGTTAAGGTCCAAAGCATTGTTTATATGTCCCAAGTCCCTTGGATCTTGATTGAGAATTTTGGCTTGAGTCTTTCTATTTTTCACCTGGGGAACTCTTGACGAAGGCTCTCCTACTAGGAGGGGACATCTCGAGGAGCCCGCCAAGGACATGGACATGTCAACCGACAAGAACCCCGAGGTCTGAGGAGGGAGGGAAGGTGAGGGCCTGCATCAGGGGAGACCATAGCCCAACTAACACCACCATGTACCCTTCAGCCAAGCAAGTCACCCGCCATCGAGGAGGATTACTTCCGACAGTCACAGCAAGGTAGCGGAAATCATTTAGTTTAGTATCCCTTTATTAAGATGCCGGACTGTTGGGACGGTGCCCAGAAGCAGGACCACCACAGTCCCCACGACTGACCCCCACATCCCCCGCCAACCTCTATGAGAAGAGCATCATAAGACTCACCCACCAACAGGACTTATTACTGGTCCACCATCAAGGAGGGGTTTCTTAGTGATCGAATCTTCTGGAGCATTTCTTCCAAGCACATATTGGACTGAGGCGCTCCATTTGGCAGCGATTGTCCCTGGGACGTGCTCCTCGAGGGTCCAGATCGAGTCAAGAGTCGCCTTAAGCACCTCTTTCTTGAACAGGTCTTTCTTAGCTTCCGTGGCAGAAATGTATGAGGTAGGACCTCTGGGAGGTATACAATCAACTTTGGCTGGTAAAGGTGTGAAATCTGATCTGTTGGGATCTTAATATAGGAACAGTGTATGAAGCTCTTCTGACTTTGGGTGAAGGGAGCATAGTCATTATCGATGATGATGCAATGATTTCCACATGATTCTCCCTTTCTGCCATGATTTTTAAGGAACAGTTCCTTCATGTGAAAGCTTTGCATCCTGATGACAAATGATCTAAGTCTGGCATCTTTAGCCTTAGGCTTGGGGCCCAGGGTATGATGGGCATGTTCAAAATCAAGGGATAGTCAGGCCCAAGATCGAGGATGGATCTGAAGAATTGGTCAGCAAAAGCCAAAGGATCAGTGCCTTCATCGCCTCTGGCAGGCTGAAGATCCAAAGATTTTTCTCTGTCCTCTGTTCTCTGCATCCTCCTGCCTGAAAGAACAGTGCAACTTGGATTCCGCAAGGGAAAGAATGGCTGATTCCAGGGTGTTAATTTTTATATTGTTCTGGGAGATCTGCTGGTCTGCCTCATCTGCCCTAGTCTGTAACGATCTCAGGTCAGCCCTGACCTGATTTAATGAGTCCTCATTTCTTCCTAAATTCTGAAATGGCCGGAGGATATTTTGCTCTGTTGAGGGATTGGTGAGCTGGCTGGGCTGGCTGGGTTTCATTTCCTCCTTTTCCTCCCTTGGTAGACATCGGTGTGAGGGTGAATGAGTAGAGCTGGTTGGAAAGGATGCAGGTAAACTAGAGGATTCAGTTGGATCAGAGGTACAGACTAACTTTTTCCTCCCAGCATTCAAATCAGTAAGTGGAGAGAATCTGTTGTGAAAGCAAAGTTCCATCCAGTATAGGGAGGGAAGCCAATATGAAGACTGTAGGGGTTCGTTTTGTCCAAATCTCAATCAGCAGGAGCAGTTCATTTTATATTCCTCTTGTCCCTCTGACTATGTAAAACTGTGAAAACTGTACAGAACTGAGCAGGAGTTCTTTAAAACACAAGGACCGGGCGGCCACTCCGATCTGGTTGGGCGACAGGCCGATGGCTCCTCTTCGCGATCGGGTCTACTATCGGTAGGGAAAGCCTGCTTGGAAATCCTGCTTCTGGCCAGAGATAGTGACTGAATGGGCTAGTTCTCGCCAGGAGGCTCCAGAGGCTTGGGCTGTGAGGGTAGCCAAGAATTCGGCTCGATTCTCCGATTGAGCACCGCCACGATTGAGAAAACAAGAGGGCTGCGCGGTGGATTGTGCAGGGAAACAGAAGTTTGAAGCTAGCCAGATGCTCCGGTGGGTTGGGCCTGCAGACTGGATCTCTTCTCAGCAATCAAGTAGGGCGGAAGGGAGCTCTATTTTCTCAATTTATCACCAGGGTCAGCAAGTGGAGCAGTTCCAGTTGTTGCAGGAGTCTCTCTTCTGTTTGAGTTTCCGCTTGCTGGCAAGGTATGTTTATTTTTGAGGTAGGAGACCGATTTTGTTGATCTGGATCTGGGAGCCACTACAGAGAGCTGTTTATCATACCATTCTGGAACCGAAGTCCCACAATTGCACTTTTGTACTTCTTTAGCCAATGCACCAGGCTGGATTCTCATAACAATGTTCATTGTGCTGCAACTCTATATAGAGACTCTCACATGCTGCTCAAGTCACTGTGATTGCACTTAATATGGGAGCCTGGAAACTGGCATCCCATTTTTGTTAGAAAACGATTTTCAATTTCCGGACTCTGATTGGCTGAGCACCTTGCCAAGGTAGACTTTTATGTGACAACGGAGACTGGGAAATAATAAGTCCCAGTGCTAACTGCCCTATTACTATTCAGGATGATAATGCCAGCTTTAGGATTTTCAGAAAAATTCAGCAGTCATATTTTTTCTTAAACAGCTAAACAAGCAAGTGAGCCACCCCTCTCCGCACATATACCTTCACTGCATAGAAACATAGAAAGTGATCGCGAGAAGGGACCACAAGATCCATCTAGTCTGCCCCAAAAGTTTTTAATAGGATGCTCCCACCCCTTAGCCTTTCTGTAAATGATACCTTGTGCCTATCCCATGCTTTTGAACTCTCTCACTGTTTTGGTCCCCACCTTCTCCTGGGGTAGGCTATTCCATGGGTCACCATCTCGATAAAGAAGAACTTTCTAACATTGCTCTTCAACCTCCCACCCTTCTCTGACACAGTTGGGGTTGCTGCACCTGTTGTAACCTAGTCCCATATGATGTCATCACTCTCCCAGGCTCAGAGGGACAGAAACAGCCCAACTGTTTTCAGTTAGGCAGAACAAGTTAGCAAATGTTGCTTTAAAGCAAACCACAAACCAAATCACATGACTTTCAATGGCAACTATTTTACATTGTAAAATAAAGCCTAAATTCACTGGGACCTGAATTTAGACTTTATTTTTACAATGTAAATGGTTGCATTGATCTTTAAAGGTCTCAATCATGTTCCCCTCACCCTCCTTGTTCCGGGAGTACATGTTGAGCTCCTTCAGCCAATCCCCATATGCTGTCTGTTGCAGCTCCCAAATCATTTTCATTGCCCTCCTTTGCTGTCACAAACCCATTCAGCAAGTCAGGCCCTCTACTCCCAAAGTGCCAACCTTCGAGCTTAGTCTGTGAATAGTTTAACAGAACAAGGTAACCTCTTGTCTGTTTTGTGAGTTTGGATCAACCTTTGGTCTCAAGTCTTGGAGGGATTCAAACTGTGAACCTCTTGCTAGCGTACTCCAATGCACAGGCTCAGATATTTATGTCTTCAGGGGCCAGATATCTTGCCTATGGACACCTAACCAGGTATACAGAGATGAACCTTTAAAAACTTTAATAAAGTCCTTAGATTTAAAATGCTTCTCTTTCCAGTTTGGTATCACCATTCAAGCCTATGCATAGTGTCTGTGTAACCCTAGATGGTGCTATCCCAGGCTACACCCTGCCTGATTTGCCACTAACAGGTTGAGGGCCTGGATCCAATGGCGGTGCCTCCACCCAGAGGTCAGGGTTTGCAATAGTTAAACTAACTTGGTCACAGCCTCTGGGACACTGCAACCCCTTCTTCCCACTAGTGGCCCACACAATATATCAGAATTACCTTCACAGTATACACTTACCCCAGGATTGGTTCCGCACTGGGACCTCCTGTGAAATGAGATACAGTGCAACAATCACAGTACAGTACTTTAACATAGACAAATACCAGGCAGTATAACTTTGCTGAAACAAGCAGCTCTGATTTATTTAGGGGATATAACAAGGACAGGGGAAATCAGGTTAATTAGCCTATCACTCTAATAATTCATTTATGGCTCTGTGCACAGGCCTATCCCGATCAGTTACTGTCCCTGGGTACCCAAGCCCTAGTGGCTAGTCCAAACCGTGGCAGCTGGTAGGGCCCTTTCACACAGAGAAAAGGAAAATTAAACAGTCAGCAGTACAGTAATTCCATTTGGATTTAATGTGGCAATTCAACAGGAGCGACCCTGAATTAGTACTCACGACCTCCAAATAAGATAGGGTCCTTCAATATCAGTAGGGCTACTCTTGAGCTCAAAGAGACTCTCACATTTATATGGTAAAAAAAGAGAGTACTATACCAGGCAGGCTGCTTCTCATCCCGATCGCAATTACTGCACAATACCGGAGAACACACAGCAGATTCAGTTCCTGACAGACCGAGTGCAATTCAATAATTTCTCCAGTCTTCTACAGGGTGAGCCTGGTTTCTACTCTTCAGAGATCCTTTGATTCTTTTCACAGGACGGATTCAGTCCTAACAAGCAGTTACACAAGCTGCAGACCGGAACTCTGGGCCTTACACGTTTTTGACTAAAACTGCACACTGAAAAAGCACAGGGCTCCTTCCTTCTTCACTGCCAAAGCTCAACTGAAACTCCAACCGACAAAACTGGGCACTTCCTTTGAGTTCCTCCCAGTTCTTGACTGGATTGGCTGTCACTCACAATAGACTGCTGCTGTTGGTCCAAAAGGCACTGAAGTCTAAACTACATCTCCCAGAGTCACTGCCCATACAATCCTCTTGTGGCTGGCTCAGATTATGAGTCCAAGTTCTGATTCGTCCAAGGCACCATTTTAGAGCTAGCTTACTCCACACTGATTGGTCCAGTTCAGCAGTTCAAAACCAGAATGGGGAACTAGGCAGACACTGTTCTGACTGCAAAGAAAGCAGGTTAGACAAACTGTAATTTCATTATCACTCTAAATGGTTTCTGGCAAACAGTTACATCTTTCAGATAGGTTCCTTTGCACTCCTAGTGACTGCAAAATGGAGTGAATTGCAGCAGCTTGAGTGGTACTCAATCAAAGAAACACAGTCCCCATACAACTAATTATGTCTGCAAGCAGACAGCTCTTAAAGAGACAGTACCAGAGGTTCTAAAACACTATTGATAAATGGCTTAAACGCAAACACCATTCAGGCTTGGAGCATTCAAGCAAGCTCCTGAAGTCTTTTGGAACCCCATTTGAAGGGGGTTACACCTTCCTGGCCTGGGAAAGCTTGGCGTCAGCGTCAAGCAAGTACTATAAGTTTCAACTGCAACCATATACATTTGCATTAGGCTCCACGTGTAATCATCAGTCAATATATCATTTTACCAAGAACACATTTCTGAAATATTGCAGTACGTCACTTTTACACAGTATTACATAAACATTGTACCATAACTCAAGTTATTACCTCTTGTACATGAAAACCTGAAGAGGGGCCCTTCCCTATCAGTTACCGTGGGGCTGGACGGGCAAGGCACCATACTTAGAGGGCAACACAAGTAACTTGAGTTAGCACTGACGCCAGTTTGGGCAATGAGCTCGGGACACATACACTCCTTTATGGACAACATTGAGAGGCAATCCACAGGCCTCCAAGGGAATCATAACTGAGGTGCACCACAGGCTTTACAGCTCGACCAGTCTTTCTAGGGGAACTGTTATAGTCTCTGCACTCTGAGCCTCATTTTCAGCATTGGCCTCACTTGTCAGGGGAGTCTCCATGGGGGTAGAGAGGCTAGAACTTGGGGCACTTTCAGCTCCAGGAGTTACAGTTTCTGAGTCCACAACATTTGGCTCTGCAGGAGAGCTTGGACACTGGCAGTGGACTGTCAGGGCACTCAAAATACTCTTCTTGTTCTGGTGTATCACCAGTCTGACCCAATCCATCATTTTCCTCCTGAAAGCTCAAACAGTTCAACCATGCACAATGATTCCATTTCATCTGATCTGATGCTTTGCACTTCACTTTCTGGGAGCATTGGCTCCAGGGACGTAAGCTTGGGGCTTGGACAGTCCAGAAGGCCCAGCTTCATCTCCAGTATTAACTAGGGATTGCCTCAAACAATTGACTCAGTTTGTAAGAAGGATAGTATTCAAAGTCACTCTCACTTTCTTCCGATATGGACTGACAGTCATGCTCAACTGGGACTTGTGGAGGGGAACACTTTAACTTTGCTTCTGTAGGTGCAGACTTTCTTGATCTTTTCTTAGCAGCATCTCTAGTCACTGGTCCAGAGGGGCATCTTCTAGGGCTCAGACTCAATTAAGATTTGTCCAATGGGCAGTAAATGATTTCTATGCATTGTTTTACATCTTTTGAATTATTCTCAGGCCTTACTTTGTACACTGGCAGATCATCTAGTTTGCCCACTACAATGTGAGGGAGATGGTGCCATCTGTCAGCAATCTTGTGCTTGCCATGCAGTCCCATATTTCTTAGCAATACCCGATCTCCCTCCTGGAGTTCCTGTGCTTTCACCTTTATCATACCTTTCTTTGTTGGCCAGATTTCTTTGGCAGCCATGGTTTGAGCCAGTTGGTACGCATGAGTTAGCTGTGCCTTTAACTTTTGCACATACTGTAAATAGTTGTCAGCTTGAACCCCATCAGGAGAGACCCCAAAACACACATCTACTGGTAGTCGAGCTTCTTCCAAACATCAGGCGGTAGGGGAGAATCCAGTGGCATCACTTTGGTGCAGTTATAAGCATGTACCAGGGTGCTAATTTGTTGGCTCCATCTAGGCTTGTCCTTTGGGTGCAGGGTGCCTAGCATATCTAGCAAAGTGCGGTTGAAACGCTCAGGCTGTGGGTCCTCTGGGGTGGTAAGGAGTGGTTCTGACTTTCGTACTCCCAAGAGAAAGCATCTCTTTGATCAGACGACTCTCAAAGTCTCTCCTTGATCAGAATGGATTCTTTGTGGAGCCCATAGTGAACAAAAAGTTTTCTACAAGTACTTTGGCCACAGTGGATGCTTTCTGGTCTTTGGTGGGAAAGCTTGGGCATATTTCGTGAAATGGTCAGTGACCACCAGCACATTACTGATATTTCTTTGATCTGACTCCAAACTCAGAAAATCAATACAGACCAGCTCCATGGGTGCACTGGTGGTGATGTTAACAAGGGGGCAGCCCTCTGGGCAAAGCTTTCCTCTGTAAGCAGCGACTACAAGTTCGATGTGGTGCTCCACATCAGCCCCATCTTAGGCCAATAGAATCTGGATCTCACCAAGTCAAGTATTCTGTCTATACCAAGGTGCCCCATGTGGTTGTGCAAGGACATCAGTACTGAGTCTCGAAAGGCAGTGGGCAGCACTAGTTGTTGTTTGTCTACTTGTCCCCTCTGTCTACTGTTTCTCTGTATAACAGTTTATTTATCAGTTTCAACTTAGGACCTTCTTTGTATAACAGTGCAGTTCTCAAATCAGTGGAGCGTATTTGGACACATCTTTTCCTGCATAGAGGGCTTCTAAAGCTGCTTTGATCATGGGATCGGGATTGAGCCACCGAATACTGTCATTGTCCAGCTGAGGCAGCACCAATGTCTATTGCAGAAAAGTGGCAACAAGCAGCAGGTATGCAATTCTCAGAGGGTCCCAAGCAATCCACCATGCAGTCCACTGCATCCGTGGACATTGTTCCTCCCTGTCAAACTTCTCGGCAGAGTCGAATGTCAGGTTCTGCCAATCGGACCCAATCATTCTGGGGAACAGGCCTCCGGAGAGAGCATCAGCATCTATGTGGTTCAGACTTGCTCTGGTATTCGAGAGCATAGTCATATGTAGATAATGCGAAAGCTACCTATGGCCAGTGGCATCCAACTTAGCTGAGGTCTGCACATAGGTCAAAGGATTATTGTCAGTTGTTACTAGTATTTTAGCCCCATACAAGTACTCATGGAATTGGTCAACAATAGCCCACTTCAAAGCTAGGAACTCTAACTTATGTACAGGATAGTTCTTTTCGGATGGGGTCAGGCTTCTACTGGCAAAGGCCACTGGTCTCAGGCTATTCTTGTGCTCTTGGTACAACACAGCCCCAACCCTTGCAAGCTAGCATCAGTGTGCAGGACGTAAGGTTTTCTTGGATCGGCATAGGCCAGCACTGGAGCATGGGTAAATTGATATATGATCTCATGAAAAGCAGTCTCACAATCAGGAGTCCAGCGGCCCCAAATACTTCACTCGGATGAAAATACACTCTTTCAGTCTTGAGGGACGCTGACTTTTGGTATTTTTGTGGGTTGGGGATACCTTGAGTAAGGTTAAGTAAAGGGCGGATCACTCTTGAATAGTCCTTGATGAAGCTACCGATAATAACCACAGAATCCCAGGAATCTTTGCAGTTCTTTTAGATTTTTGGGCTGTGGCCAGGTGGTCAAGGCCTCAACTTTACTTGGGTCGGTCTCTATTCCTCGGTAGATACTATGTGTCCCACATACTTTACTGATGTTTGAAAGAATTGACACTTATCAATGGACAGTTTAAGGCCAAAGTCCTCCAGTCGGTCCAATACCTTAAATAATCTGCTCTCATGTTTCTCCAGTGAGCTGCCAAACACAATAACATCATCTAGGTATACCAGGCACTCTAGTAAGTTCATGTCCCCACTGCACGCTCATCAATTGTTGAAAAGTGGCTGGGGCACCTGAAATCCTTTGAGGCATCCTCATGAATTCATAGAAGCCAAGCGGACAGATAAAGGCCGTCTTCTCACGGTCCTCTGGGGCCATCGGGATCTGGTAGTACCCACTGGAGATCCAGCACAGAGAACCACTTGTTCTCGCTTTAGGCAGTCCAAAGTATCCTGAATGCGGGGCATTGTGTACTGATCAGGATAGTCCGCCGGTTAAGGTGCGATAATCCACAACATCCTTACTGTTCCATTCTTTTTCCTCACTACCACAATGGGGAAGCATAAGGGCTTCTGGATTCTTGTATTACACCAGCAGCTAACATCTCTTGCAGATGCCGCTCACATCATCTATGTCAGCAGGTGCCAGTAGCCGAGACCTCTCACGAAATGGTCTTTCGTCATGCAGCCGGATATTGTGCTCAGCTCCTTGCACGCATCCTACATCCCATTCCTTTAAAGAAAACACCTGGTCTCTCTGGGCAAGCTTCTCACTGATCCTCACTTTCCATTCAGCTGGCAGCGAGTCGTCAAATCAAACAAGTCAGGCGTTACTCTGTCATTCTTCCTTGAACTCTTGCTGGGTAGCACTGCAGTGTCTGCACAATGCACATTAGCCAGGATGCAACCTCTGTTTACTCGAATGTCTCTTTCAGACACATTATGAACTTGGACCATTACCCTTCTGGCATAAGCATGGGCTCTAGCGGCAAAATACTAGGCTTGACCAGCAGTCCCTCTGGCAATTTTCCATCGCCTGGTGCATCCAACATTAATATTTTATTCTTAACATCCTTTCTGATACGGACCTCTCCTGTAAGGTACACTGGGCATTTGGCGCCAGGATCAGAGACTCAGGATCCTTCTTCCATACAATTCCGACCGGGTTCCTCTGGTTCTGTTTTTTCAGCATCTCTCTGTGCCTCATAGGCCTCTTAATTAAAGCCGAACTCTTAAAGCTCTACTAGTCTTTGACCCCTGTTTTTCATAACACAACTGTGCCAGCCTTCCGAACATATGAGCATTTGTTCCAATCAACAAAGGGACACCATCATACAGTCCAGTGGGGGGACACACTAAGGCTAGGGTCTCTACTTGTTCGGCCACTCCAGCCACGGAGGTGGGGAAAGACAGCCAAATTCGGATATACCGGAATAGGGTAGGCCTTCTCACTTAACCCTCATACATGCAGTCCTTCTAATGGTTGTAAGGGTACGTCTGACAAATGCTTCTGATACCAATCCTGGAACATAATTGTCACTTGGGAGCCACTGTCTAATACAGCTCTTGTAGACACTCCATTCACCTTTACAGTGGTCTCCATGGAGGACCCACTATTCTGGACCAGTCTGGAGAGGCGGTAGTAGGGCCTGGGCAACTGACCTTGCCACAAAAGGACGTGAATTAGCATTTTTGGTGCCCTCACTGGGATCATGTCGTGCACCTCTTAACCACTGATTTGTTCTCCAAGCTCTCCTTGTAGCCTATATGCAACTTTGTCAGTGTCTTTTGGGACTGGCATTCCTTTTCATGTGCCCATCTTTCCCACAATTATAGCAAAACATACTTTCTGGAGTTTGAGCTGGCCGAGGCGCCACACTGGGAGCCAGGCGGGGTATTACTAACTGGAAACCTGGGTGCCATCTCTGTCTGCGGCGTGATAAGCATTTGGAGACATCTCTCAGTTTCTCCACTTCCATGGTCAAGGAATTGAGTTTGGAGCTGTTATCAGCAGGAGATACATGGGTGGGTACCCCCACCCCATAGCAGATGCAGTCGGATATAGGTCAGGGCCCGTACTTGCAGGCGGCCTTCATAAAGGGACTGTTTTTGAATTCCCGATCTCTCTCAACAGTTCGCCCCCATTGTGGCATATCTTTTTCCTTGTCAGAGCACTCATTGACTGTCAACCTCTGCCCTGAACTTCACTTGATGGGTCACCTCAGTCACTGGGTCAGAGCCACAGCTGTTGGTGCAGGTCCCTCCCGAGGTCGCCTTTTCTCAACTCCTCGAATTTCTCTCATTAACTCATCATAGGAGGGTGGGGATTCCAGTCGATTTGCCAGGCGTGAATCTGAAGCAACAGCAGTTCTGAGAAGGGGGCAGACTTAAGGATTCTGTCCAGTCTGGTTCGGTCCAGTTCAATCGCTGGAAACTACCCTTTCTGAGGCATTCTTGCAACAATTTTTCCAGCCGAGAGACATACACAGACAACAACTCCCTTGGTACTGTTGTGCATTTCTTACTCTCCACCATAGGTCCTCATCAGAATCTGGGCTCCCATACATTCTCCAAGGCCTCAAGATAGGCCTGTGCAGTCGCTTCAGGGTTACTGGCCGTTGCTAGCACGGATGGTAGCCAGGGCAGGACCTCGGAGGCTCTCACTAACCCTCTTTCGCTTTTCTTCTGAGCATTGCCATTCTAGCACTTGGGGCAACATAGTCTATCCAGGTCTCCCAGTCATCCTCCCTTGGGGGTGGGAGGTGCCAGAGAAGATCCTCAACCTTCGGTAAGAGTCGTGACTAATGGCAGGTGCAGAAATAGGAGTCTGCATTGGTTCAGCCACCATTACGGGCACTGGAGCAGGAGAGGGTGTTGGGGAGGAACACCCCCAGGTGGCAAGAATAGTTTCTTCAAGTCCTCCACAGTTTTCCTTCTCCCAGCAACCATTTAGCAAATTTCTCCTCAAAGTTTCAGATAGTGGTGGGGCTGATTCCCCCGGTCTTTACTGTCCTTAGTTATCACTCTCCAAGCAGTGAGGGCTCCCTCTGGGGTAATGGTCTGTGGCACTTTGGAGCTATCTATGGGATCCTTAAACTCTACTAGGGCCAGGAAAGTGTGGGTGAGCAGATTAGCATGCCGACCCACCACCACAGGGTTTTGTAAACCTTCCACCTTGGAAAGTACTCCCTGCACAGTGTCCGTGATTGATACCCAGGGGATGTCCAGGATAAGCATAGCATTTTGGGGTCGATCTCCTCCCAGTACACCACTCCACCAGCTGGTGCACAGCCACTTCTGTCGGGTACCCATTTTTTCTTAACAGTGGTTCAGAATATGGCCACTAGAGGACACACAATCCCAGCAGTGAGCCTCCAAGATGTAACCCTAGATGGCGCTATCCCAGGGGCTACTACCCTGCCTGATTTGCCACTAACAGGTTGAGGGGCCTGGATCCAATGGCGGTGCCTCCACCCAGAGGTCAGGGTTTGCAATAGTTAAACTAACTTGGTCACAGCCCTCTGGGACACTGCAACCTGCTTTCTTCCCACTAGTGGCCCACACAATATATCAGAATTACCTTCACAGTATACACTTACCCCAGGATTGGTTCCGCACTGGGACCTCCTGTGAAATGAGATACAGTGCAACAATCACAGTACAGTACTTTAACATAGACAAATACCTCAGGCAGTATAACTTTGCTGAAACAAGCAGCTCTGATTTATTTAGGGGATATAACAAGGACAGGGGAAATCAGGTTAATTAGCTTATCACTCTAATAATCTACCTATGGCTCTGTGCACAGGCCTATCCCGATCAGTTACTGTCCCTGGGTACCCAAGCCCTAGTGGCTAGTCCAAACCGTGGCAGCTGGTAGGGGCCCTTTACACAGAGAAAAGGAAAATTAAACAGTCAGCAGTACAGTAATTCCATTTGGATTTAATGGCAATTCAACAGGGAGCGACCCTGAATTAGTACTCACGACCTCCAAATAAGATAGGGTCCTTCAATATCAGCAGGGCTACTCTTGAGCTCAAAGAGACTCTTCACACATTTATATGGTAAAAAAGAGAGTACTATACCAGGCAGGCTGCTTCTCTATCCGATCACAATTACTGCACAATACCGGGAGAACACACAGCAGATTCAGTTCCTGACAGACCGAGTGCAATTCAATAATTTCTCCAGTCTTCTACAGGGTGAGCCTGGTTTCTACTCTTCAGAGATCCTTTGATTCTTTTCACAGGACGGATTCAGTCCTAACAAGCAGTTACACAAGCTGCAGACCAGAACTCTGGGCCTTACACACGTTTTTGACTAAAACTGCACACTGAAAAAGCACAGGGCTCCTTCCTTCTTCACTGCCAAAGCTCAACTGAAACTCCAACCGACAAAACCGGCACTTCCTTTGAGTTCCTCCCAGTTCTTGACTGGATTGGCTGTCACCACAATAGACTGCTGCTGTTGGTCCAAAAGGCACTGAAGTCTAAACTACATCTCCCAGAGTCACTGCCCATACAATCCTCTTGTGGCTGGCTCAGATTATGAGTCCAAGTTCTGATTCGTCCAAGGCACCATTTTAGAGCTAGCTTACTCCCACACTGATTGGTCCAGTTCAGCAGTTCAAAACCAGAATGGGGAACTAGGCAGACACTGTTCTGACTGCAAAAGAAAGCAGGTTAGACAAACTGTAATTTCATTATCACTCTAAATGGTTTCTGGCAAACAGTTACATCTTTCAGATGGGTTCCTTTGCACTCCTAGTGACTGCAAAATGGAATGAATTGGCAGCAGCTTGAGTGGTACTCAATCAAAAGAAACACACAGTCCCCATACAAACTAATTATGTCTGCAAGCAGACAGCTCTTAAAGAGACAGTACCAGAGGTTCTAAAAACACTATTGATAAATGGCTTAAACGCCAAACACCATTCAGGCTTGGAGCATTCAAGCAAGCTCCTGGAAGTCTTTTGGGAACCCCCATTTGAAGGGGTTACATCTGCTATAACCATATATACTTTTCTTACAAATGAAAGAAATTCAAAGATAGACCAAGTAAGCTCTAAAAGAGTTTTACTAAAATAGATAATAATATGTAAAACATATAATGCAGAACAATTACATCAAAAGACATACAAATCTATTAAAAGAACAAGGTTTTAAACTGTGCAATTCTTACTACAGTACTTAGTCTCTAAATACCTGCTTGAAAGTGCTCACAGATGTTTCTTTGTCAGAGTCTAGATAAAAGTGTATCTGTGAAGTCAAACAGAATAATGTTTAAAATCTAGTTTTCCCACCTACTTGCAAGAGGTCACCTAGCTCCTCCCTGTCAGAATATATAAAATATATATATATATATATATATATATATAAAAACAAGATGTCTTTTCCAAATATTAAATTCTGTCCTCCAAATGACATTTCTTTGATCTCATGATAAGCTTCCCCATTGCAGGACATGACAGCATCTTTATGATTTTGCACCAGTTCACTAAACCTGGTTTCCTCTCCTAATGCCATAAAATGGATATGCGCAACTCAGGCCTCTTCCAGCCTGTATTTAACTTTAGATAAAACAGGATATCCTTGATCAAGGTCTGTTCTACTCAGTCATTAGCTTCAGGCCTGCCATGTAATACCTGGTATCTAAAACCTGTGGAGTGTGTGTGTGTGATCTCACATGCTGTTTCAGCCTTTTCTCATGGGAGACAGTCCATACACATTTTATATTTACAAAAATGATCATACAGCACTCATAACTGGCTGTCCACGCCACACTTTGCACTGCCTTCAGTCTGTCGATGTCCCTTTTGAAGTGCAGTCTCCAGTACTGTTATTAATTCATGTGGGGCCACACAAGTGACCTGTAGAGTGGCAGTGCCATATACTGTATAAGCACCATAAACACAAATGTAACATTTTTACTTAAATTGGCTTGTTTCCCCACTGCAACCCCCTTTTTTTTCTTTTTTTTTTGTGAGTTTTGCTCTGCACTAATGCAGTGCTACTTACTCATGTTTCCCATCAGATATGAATGCCTGGTACAGACAGCTTCCCAGATCACCCCTCACTACTTGCTTTCCACACTCTGTAAAAGAAAGTACAGTATTCTCCAGCAGCTCACCAAACTTATGCGACCTTTGTGTTTCTGTTCCCTGCACCGCTTCTGCCAGATTGCCACCACCTCCTCAGTGCTACTTCTTTGATTGTGCTACAACTGCCAGACTACATTACTTGTCTTACCAGTATGCCATCTCCTGATCATGCTATGCCATAACTTAAAAAGAAAAATACTGCTACCAAGTTGTTGGTGGGGAGAAAAAACAGACTCATAGCTATGAGTGTAAACAACTCAGTAGTTCTTAGCTATGGGGAGGATAATAAAGTATTGTAATAAGAAAGTACAAAAAGGCTATCATATATAGTAATACCTCTACTGGCAATTACCAGTAGAAATACTATTTTCAGCAAAATATCTTTTATTCATGTTTATTGATTTTTTTAATTTCTTTAAACATTTTTATTAAAAAGAAACAAATTCTCATGTTCTAAGCACAGTAATACACTCCAGGATGGATGATATGGGTTATATTGGAAGTTCCAGGGACTATAATGCCCTCGCTAATATCGCCCACCTTGTTGGGTATTATTGCTTGCATAACTTGCTCATTGCTAAGTAAAACACTGGTGACCTCCTGACAAAAACAAATAAGTGTACCCAGACTCATTCACTGTCAGCGTGTTCTCTTTGCAAAGATGCTGCTGTGTTGCTCGGCTCATCGGTGCAGCAGTTGGATTTTGGCTTGCAACACTGGTGACCAAGGTTCGGGAACAGACCCAGGGCATCAGAGGGCCAGCCGGGGGAGGATGGAGCACCTTGTGGACTGCTCTCCTTCTTGAGGGGAAGGAAGGGAGTGTGTCCAGTGCCTGATGGACCCTGGCAGAGGCCGGGGTACTGCAGTGACCAGCACCAGTACGCTCGGAGGTGGGTGAACACAGATCATCACTGCATGTCCCTGCCCCTCTTACACCCAGGGAAAACTACTGCCACCTTCCACCTTGATGATGTCCACCTCCCGCTTTGATTGCTCATGGCACTTAGGCCCAGGGTGCCATGACCAAACCCTGGGGGTAAGCCAGGAGGTATCGGGAGTGCAGCTCATGTGGGAGTGGAGTGGTGAGGTCTGTGACTGGACCAAGGTACCGCGCAGGTGACGTACCAAAAAGAAGGAAAAAAAAGATGCTGCTATGCTAGCTGATGGAAATCCCACAACACCACACTAGCACCTGAAAGAAAAGGCACAATGGAGCATTGACAATAAAAAATAAACATCGACTCAATGTGGCATGGCTCCAGCCTAAGAAACTATTAGTTATAGTGCCAACTCCCAGTATTCAACTGCTGCAGTGAGCCATTTTCCTGTCAGAACACTGACTCCCAACAGTTTCCAGTCTACAGCATGAGCACTTAGTGATGGGACTGTTTTTTTATTGTAAAATAATTTTCTGAAAAGCAATCATATTTTTCCCATCTTTTTATTTTTCAGTTTTGTGTTGGTTTCTTGCAGAAACCAATTTATAAGTGCATTAAGACACTTCAGGGATGTGTAATCATATGGAATAATTGCACTTTGCTGTCATGTGTTTTTGAGCCTGCAATTATTCCCCATAATTGAACGCCCTTGTGTGTCTTATTGCTAAACTATGGGAGGTAGGGAGGGCTTAAAATGTTTATTTGAATGCAGCTGTTAAAATAAAGAATCGAACACCACCATCTACTAGCTTCACACTCACTGAGTGCTAATATTTCAGTCTATAGAATATAATACTTTTATTCTCAGGGTACAGGGTTCAAGTCCTTCCTAGACAAATGTTGTCTTGGAACTAATTATAATTAAAAAATTCACTCAGGCGGCCCAGTGGCACTGAGGGTTGAGGTGCTGGATGCCACACCTTGTGCTACGCCAGCGACCCAGGTTGAGAAATGGACTCGGGTGGCGGGGTCGGCAGAGGAGAGGAGGATCAAGCGTCCCAGCGGATGCTCTCCTCCCTCAGGGTGGGAGACCAAGAATGCATCTCGTTCTGCATCCCTTCGTAGCGGTGGGCTTACCGACATAAGGAGGAATGGAGGCTCCGTTCGCGGGCAGGGGAGGGGCGTCGGCGGGACGCATGAGAGGTCTGGTGTGCGTCACATCGCCACCACTTGGGACATATGTCCTAGCGCCGACATCCAGAGGGTAGGGGAAACCAGGAGAAAATGGAAAACACCTCTGGCAGCCCTGGATGAAAGCCACTCGGTTCCATCCGGACCACCAAGAGGGACAGACCCCACTGTGCAGGAGGAGAGAGGAGGCACTCTGGGGCAGATCCTCACGGAGGTGGACTGGGGGAAAAATGAGTGGAAGGAAGGAGGGCTCCGAGAGCAGACAGGAGAGATAAAGAAATAAGTAAAAAAAAAAAATTCACTCAGATTTACTTGAGGCAGACTACATGAGATGATAGACTTTCATCTGCTGACTTTTTATGTTTTAGGTTCAGAACAGTATAGGGTTGTGCCATGTTGGCCCACACAAAAGCAGGAGAGTAACAAAGAGATAATCTTTGCTGGTCTCTCACACACATACAGGGGCGGGAATATGATAACCTTGAGCCTAAGTTTCTTTGTCTGGGCGCCTCTCCTGCCCGCTGATTACCCACATATTCAACTCTTTCCTCACCTCAGGAATCGTACCTGATGTTTGGAAGGTGGCCAAGGTTGTCCGGTGTTTAAGCATGGCGACCCCAAGGAGATGAACAACTACCACCCCATTGCCATACTCCCTGCTACCAGCAAGCTACTTGAAAAGGCCATAGCTGGACAAATCTCCCATTACCTGCAGGAGTATGCAGTTCTCTCCCTCGCAGCATGGGTTCAGGAAGGGCACAGTATGGCTACTGCTATCACTGTGGTCACCTCAGAGGTCAGATCCACTACGGACATTGGCAAACTAACTGGTGCCATCTTTGTGCGACTCTCTAAGGCCTTTGATCGGGTCGAACCACAACCTCCTTCACCTCGCCTCTACTCTGGCATGGCTTCTCCCCGAGCCCTTGCTTGGTTCACCAACTACCTTGGGGGTAGACAACAATACACCTGTTTTAACTGCCCTATCGGACCTTTCCCCAGTCAGATGCGGAGTACCCCAAGGGTCTGTTCTTGGCCTCATTCTGTTCTCCCTTTATATAAACGAACTCCCTCTGTTACAACCTTCAGGTCTACCACACTCTATGCAGATGACCTGTACTATTATCTAGCTCCCAGGATATCTCAACCATCAACTCCCAACTCAACTCAGACTTTGGGCGATCCAAAACTGGCTCATGGGACACAAGCTCACCGTTAATCTAAACAAAACCCACGCCATGTTATTCGGTCGGTGGCCAAAACCACATCATGCCCCTCCCCTTGCCATTCATGGGGAAATGGCTCTCCTGCCTGTCCTGAAATCCGCTAGGTACCTAGGGGTGACCCTAGATCCTCAGCTTGATCTCACTGAGCATCTCCAGAACATCTGCAAAGCGTCAAACAGTAAGCTCGGCTTAGCATACAGGGCTAAGGACTGCCTCCTCCAGCCGCTCCGGCTCGCCATAGCCAGGGTATCCTCCACCCACGCTCTGCTATGAGCTTGTAGCCTTTAGGCCGGTCCCGAATGCCTGTCTAGCTAAATGGGATACAACCTATAACAACATATGTAATTTCCTCTCTGCGCCTCGCCACGCATCGGTGTGCCTCTATGCCTGACTGGAGTGGCTCTCCCTGAAAAACACCTAGCCTTGTCCTGGTAACATGGTCGATAATATAGTCCGAACTGCATGCTCCCCCTACTCTTGCCCTTCCTTCAAACACTGCACCCGCCTATCAACTAAGGTCCAGTTCAACTCTGGTTGCAAGGTCCCAAAGACCCATTCCCTTACTGGTGATCAGGCCTTCCGCCCACGCCCGAGACTCTGAACTCCTTCCTACCCTAGTCCGGGCCACCCTTCCCACCCCAGCTTAAAACGTCCTTTGGAAGTTCCTCAAAGCTGCCTCCACTTGTCTTTGTGCCAACTAGTTGCTGGGAGTCTCTCTCTCCGACACCTCCCACAAGCAGAATTCGCCTCTGCCACTCTCCACTATAGCACTTCCCACATCCTCTGACAGGCGTCCCCTACCCTCCTACCCATTAGCTCCCTCCCTTGTAGCACTTAGAAGTCCCCACACTATTTTTGCCCTGCCCTCTGGGCACGCAACTGTAATGGGCAGTACTCTTCCTGCAGTTCGAGCCAGACTCTGCCTTGGTGGTCCTCCGGTGCTTCCTCCTCTCCGCACTCACTAGTACCCTGCTGGCCTACTGCACTGTTTACTCTCCCCTTACCTGTTTCCTGACACTACCCTGATTGTGCACTGTTTATGCTCCCCTTAGTTACCTGTTAGTCTCCTGCTTTCCCATGTCCCCTGTTACCTTGCGGTTTTTTCAGATTCGAGTTGTAGTTGTACTCATGTTTACTAGTTCTGACTCTGTACCATGTCTATACATTTTACTCTGGCCCCACCTGTATGTGTGCCAGATGTTACTTTGTCAATGTACTATGTTCTTGTATTGAAATCTCTGGCCCACCTGTATTGTGGGCTTCTATGCTACCATGACTATGTACCATGTTTTTCTGTATTGTAACCTCCCGGTCGCACTCTGGAAAATAGGCACTTGTTGTCTAGTGTGCTTACCTGGTTAACAAAAACATATAAATAAAGATAATGCCATTGTTAGGCTAATGAAAGTTAAAGATAAGCTTTTGAGGCCTATAGGCCTCTTTTTCATGTATGTTATGTTCTGATGTTATCACACAGTATAACGTACTAATGATACATTGAATAAATGCAAAGATTTTAAAACACTTACAAAATACATTTTATCGAAAGACACACATCTGATGATTTAAAAGGAACTAGAGGATACCCTTTGTAGTTAAGACCTAAATATTTTTAAACTAATAGAAGAAAGGCTTTCTGTACACAAAGGATAATTAACCCACGGAATAACTTTCCTCCCGAATCATTGCCAGTAAGGATATAAATGAATTCAAAATAATTTCTACTCCCATATACTGAAAGGGAATAATATTTCCTATTATGAGTAATTGGAAGGAGCACACATGGGCCAACTGCCTTCTCAGCTCTTTATACCTTAGTATGGGTGTTATCAGATTATTCCCCACTGTGTCTCCTCGACTACCTCTGGATTGCAACTGAGAGGGATTGGAGAGCCTTCTCCATCACAGCCCCTAGGCTCTGGAATAGCCTACCAGCCATGCTACATTCTCTAGGCACTTTCCACCTTTTCAAATTGCTTTTTAAAAATTCTCTCCTATCTGTCTCAGCTTGCAAGTGCCCTTCCTGACACAGGGTGGAGGCATGGTTACTACAGTTCGCTCCTTACTCTATCTGGGTAGACTAGCCAGCCCACTTGCCCAGTGGTGGCCTTTATTTTAGTTTGCATCATCGGACTGGGTGTATTACTTTCACTTGTATGTTTTTTTGTTTTTTATTTAAACATTTGGTAATCGGAAAGGTACTCTGAGCCAAGGCTCGTTTCAGAGTGCAACCCAGGGAAGAAATTGGGGTATGGGAGTACAATAACATAAAGTTTCTTACATAACAGTAAACAGTTACAAGCATGTTAAGACAGTGTATAGTAGTGTCTGCACAAACATTGTGCAGCAGTGTTGTCAACATTTACAAAAGGTCAGCAGTTTCCCATTAGATCATGATACAGTTTAAAATTGGGAGTGTGTAAGTGCTGTTGGTATAAGATTAGGTGCCATCAGTTGAGATGGGAGCAGGTAGGAGTAGACAGGAGGCATAGCTGAGGTCTGATAGAGGGTGTGAGAGGGAGTTGCTGAGGGCAGGCATTTAATGTTCCAAAGTGAGGGGAGACAAAAGGAGTAAGCAGATTTACCCATGTTTGAGGATGATTTGGGCAGGAGAAAGAGCAGGCATCACGGAGCGGAGGGAGTAGGATGTGAGGGGCAGTGAAGTGATCAGAGAGATAGGAGGGAAGAAGGTTGAACCAGTATTTGGAGATAAAGGAGACAGAGTGGATGAAGCGTTGATGGGAGAGGGAGGAGTTACAGGGTTGAGAGGAGGGAGCAGTGGTGGGTTCTTAGGGAGAATTTGAGGCAAAACAACAAAAGGCATGAAAGAGAGACTTAGTCTGGCAAATTGGGAGGATGGGGCAGTGTAGTAAACAATGTTGGCATAATCAAGAGTAGGTAAAATGATTTTGGTCAGAGTTCTCGATGGACAGGAAGTGAGAAAGAGTCCTGTTGTGATATAGGATGCCGAGCTTAGGGTGAAGTTTTGATGACAAATAGTCGATGGTGCGAGAAGTTTAGTTGGGGTCCAACCATACCCTAGGTACTCTATAGGTTGTGACTTCGGGGAGAGGGTGCCTCCAGGGTGGTGATGGGAGGGAGGGATGGTTTTAGCCAGCCTTTGAGAGGTACTGAAGGTCATAAAGACAGTTTTAGAAGTGTTTAATCTGAGTTTGTTGTCTTGGAACCATGACTGAACATGGTGGAAATCCTGTTGCAGGGCAAATTTAATGAAGACTGGGTCGGGGTCAAAGGTGAAGAGGACAGTGTCATGCATGTACTTGTGGATAAGAGAGTTAGAGCAGGCAGAAGGGAGGTTGTTTATGAAGAGTGTGAAAAGGATGGGTCCCAGAACAGAGCCTTGGGGACACTTGCCAGGATGGGGGGGGAGGAAGAGTCCGCTATATTGACTGATTGACATCTGTTGGTGAGGTAAGAATTGAACTACTGTACTGCGGGGGGCAAGGCCAGCATGATCGAGGGCACTTAGGAGAAAGGGTGAGAAACAGAGTCAAAAGGCCTTTGTCAGGTCAATAAAAATAGCCACCGTGATACGGCCTTTGTAAGCAGCAGATTGGATGTGTCCAGTGAGTCTAAGAAATGAAGATACTGTGGAGTGGTGCTTCCTAAATCCAGATTGATAATGGATGTTACTCCACCTTATGTCAGTTTTATTGTACTGATCATTTGTCTGAACTGTCTGACTTCAAATAATGCCTGTAAGTGTATTGTAGTTACCTAAGCATTGTATGCGAACCTCATGTATTACATTTCTTGTAAATGTATTGCAGTTACCTATGTACTGTATGCTGAACCTCTTGTACTGCATCTCTTGTATTGATGTGCCATCTAGATGGCCAGGGTCATTCCTGAATATGGTCCCTCAGACCAGTGTACCTACCCGGTTATCAAATAAATAAATAACTTCATAAATAAATAATTATGCTAATGATTTTCTTATACTACACTTAAGCACAGGATTGTGACTTCTGCTTCTGAACAAAATTAACTGTAAATAACACATTTTAAAGAACAGGGACCTGATTCTCAGGCACTGTTGGGGGGATAAAGATGAGCCCATTTCGGTACACCTCGCACAGCCACCCAACAGCACCATAAACAAATGAAGATGCTTTTTGCTAGGGAGAGACCCCAGCAACAGATGTGCAATCTAAATGCATGAACCACATTTTATGTTATTTTATTGGAATAATTATATATTCCAAAATTCTGTCTCCGACCTACACTATACTGAGGTTGGGAGACTGAATTCCTAATATTGATAGGGGACTTGTGTTATGCGACTTTGCCTGCATCCATAACTAAGATAACCAACTCCAAGCGGGAGAGGACCCCAGAGTTGGTACTGTTGGGGGTGCAAAAATTTGTAAACGCTTTCCTACCGGAACAGAACCGTCCCCAGAAAGCTTGCTGGCCAAGGTGCAGAGTTAAGTACTTCATTCCACAGGGCAGCTCGGCCAGCACCTTGCTCTGTCCGTTCTCACAAGGTTACACCAGGCAGGAACCATGTTCAGCTGGTGTAACCTAGCATTTCACCGGCGAAATAACAATTTCACTGTCAGGCAGCCCTTTCGGCATCTCAATTTCAGGATACTGAAGCCTGGTCCATGAGTGTCGGGACCTCAGCTCGTATCCTGATAGATACTCTTTATTTTATCCAGTTGAGGTTGATGGGAAAAGAAAGCTAGGAAATGCTTCTTGTTTTCAAGTCTTGTCCTAGGGAGGGGTATACAGATGCTAACTAACTGATATTGAATAAAGACAGAGTTGTTGGTGTTTTTAGTGAATGGGGAAAATTTGGCCAGGACACCAGGAAGTTACATTACTCCTTTCGAGGAGTGCCATGGATCTTTAAAGAAATACTATTGTCAACATTTGCAAAACACATGTTGTGCAGAGTGTTTCAGTTTGTGTGTGTAGTCCTAATGTGTCATTCCATTTGTTTACTATTTGGTGTTTTTTTTTTTTTATTATCTATTAGGAGCATGGCCTGACAGCTGGTGGGATAGGATGCATAGTTACTGAGCTCAACTATACAACTTAACTATCACAGAAAATAGAACTTATAACCTTTTTCTTTCCTAATTCAAACTTGCTGGTCTGCATTGCTGTATTGCTTACTTTAAATCCTGAAATTTGGAACACTAAAGGCATGGGTAAGCTGAAGAATCAACAGCAGATGGATCCGTCTAAATCCAAGACCCAGCAGAAGCAGGCAGCCACAGATTTGGAGCAACTAGCAACCTCTGAGGGGAGCCCTCATTAAAGGCCCTTTCTCCCTGCTGTTCAGTCTCTGAATAAAAAGTGGAAGATTTAAACAACTGGACTGCTTTTAATAGAAAAGAAAACAGAGCCGCTGCAAGAGGATGCAAAAAAAGCAGGAGCGGCAGTAGAAAACGTTATGGTAACCTGCACAGGCCTGGTCAAGGAGAACTCCATCTTGAAAGCCTGATTGAAACAACTGGAGAATTTCTCCCAGGCCACCAACCTGAGGCTTCTAGGATTCCCTGAGAATACCAAAGGGATAATATTAAAGTATATGTTCAGCACTGGCCTCTAAAGGCACTATCCATGGACATGGACATGAATATAAAGCAAGCTTACTGATTAATCCTTGAGACCAGCCTGTGTGAAAACACCCTTGAACTATACTTTGGTCATGGGCAGCTCACAGGAATGCAATGCAATCCTGCAGGTTCTGAGAAGTTGGAGGCATCCAATGCGGGACTTTAAAATTAAACTATTGCCAGATCTTAACTGTAGTACCCGAACACTTCAGAAGGCATTTGATGGAGTCGATCACCCTAGGGAGTTAGGCATCAACCACTACTTGCTACTCCCCACATGGCTGAAGTTTCAACATGGGGAAATATATTTATTCTCCAATCCAACAGATGTGGAGAAACTTGCAGAAAAATCAGGATCAAGTGTTCTGTGAGGTCGGGAATTGAAGATCTTGAGGAGGACTTTGAGGACAGATCCTACTAACAGCCTGTGCTGTAAGAGCTTATTGCCTGAAGGGACTTGAGTGTCTTTTTGCTTTGGTTTAATGGTTATGTTAAAGATTAATGTAACTGCCATTGTATTATTGTGACTTCTTGGAGGATGTGGGGACTTTTGTTTAACTGGGTAGCGACAGGTATGTATTAACCATTGGATGTACTTCAAATCATGGATGCCACATGGTAAAGATTGCACCTTCGGTGCCATGCAGAGGAGCTCATCTTCCACTTTCAGGCAGCACACAGCAAAGTGATTACTTAAGCTAATCAATGTTATTTACCACATGTCCTGAAACAGTTTTAATTTCAGTCATCAGGTTTAAGCATATAGTTCTATATCTGTATTCAAAGTTGTATTTAGCAGTTAATTAGGTGATGCCAGTTCTTCTACCACTTCCTTACTAGGGATGCTAAGCTGCGGTTGGTACAAGCAACATTCCTCTCATTGATCGATTACAGATCTTCTCATCCATTGTTCTGCTTCTTCCTTGGCTAAGTGGATACTCTATATCATAGAGCAATGGGTTCATAACTGGCCTTCCCTCTCCACACACCATTGCTCTCTGTACACTGCTGTGGGCTGAACTTCCCTACATTATAGGAGAAATAGAAATGCTATACTATGGGCCTTCAGAGCATTGACCAAAAGCTCCTCTATACATCTCTGATTGTATTCCCCTGAGTGTGATAGGTAATTATGCTTTTGAAGCTATGCTCTAATTGCCCTGCAAATACCTAGGTCAAATCTTGTTTCGGTAGAGCAGCCATAAGTTTCACACTGCCTTCATTGTGGAACAAAATGCAAAAAGCTTGAAGCTGAGTTGTCCTGTTAGTTTGAGAATCTTCAAGTCACTTTATGACTGCTCCATGAAGGAATACTGCAATTGTTTCACACCACTAGTTCACCTCCCTTCTAGTCTCTCTCTCCTATCCTACCTGACTTTCTCTTGAAGCTGAGTTGTCCTGTTAGTTTGAGAATCTTCAAGTCACTTTATGACCGCTCCGTGAAGGAATCCTGCAATTGATTCCCACATCACTAGCTTCACCTCCTTCCAGTCTCTCTCCTACCCTACCTGACTTTCACTCTTGCCCTGGCCCCTTGCTTCACTATCCTTACCCAAACCTTCTACTTCCCTTCTTTCTCCATCTCTCTCTGTCCCAGTCCCTCACTCAGACTCCTTCCCTGGAACTAAACAGTTGTTGCTTTGACTGTGGCCAGGTGCTACTCACATCCCAGTTGTATGCGCAGTTAACTATACCAACCATAGAAACATAAAAGTTGATGGCAGATAAAGACCACAAGGCCCATCCAGTCTGCCCATTTCTTTTACCTTATAAATGTGCCATCTGCCTTTGCTCTGTCAATGGCCTATCTATTCATACTCATCTGTATTGCTCCCTTCTGCCTATCGTATGCCTATTTGAAGCCCTGCACTGTATTCATATCCACCACCTCCTGAGGTAGGCCATTCCATGCATCCACCACCCTTTCTGTGAAAAAGAACTTTCTCACATTCCCCTAAAATGGCCTCCTCAATCTCATGCTGTGTCCTCTTATCCAGCTATTTTCTTATATTGAAACACGTTAGACTCTTTTCACCTTGTTAATGCCCTTAAGGTGTTTGAATGTCTCGATCATATCGCTCTCTCCCTCCTTTGCTCAAGGGTATACATATTGAGCTCCATTAATCTGTCCTCATATGTTTTCTGATGCAGTCCCTGCACCTATTTTGGTTGCCCTTCTCCGACTCCCTCAATTTGGTTAATGTCCTTGTGAAGGTGTGGCTCTCCAGTACTGCACGCAGTACTCCAGATGTGGACCCTGTAATATCTTCCTTATCTGGTTTTCTTTTTCTCAGTGAACATGCCAGCTTCATCCTTTTGCGAGCTTATCTGTTGTAAAGGCTCTTTTACTCAATGTTGCTGTATATTTCTGGGATATATGTATACATCACACTATTCTGTACATATGTATATTTTACTTCTCTGTATGATATTGTACTATGTCTTCCTTGTTACTGTACTATTATTTTTGTTATGACCAGGTCCATCTTGCAAATGAGCCTTGCTCAATGGTGCCCGCCTGGATAAATAAAGATTTGATTGATTGATTTTGATTGAATATAGGGTGACAGCAGAGTTGTTGCACTTAATCAATCCCCTATTATGTTTAAAAGATCATGAATGTCATTGCTCTGTTTTCCTCTGTAACTATGAATAAGTGGATTTTTTTTCTCATCTTAAACTTCTAGACATTTTAAGCACTAAGCCAATATTTTGGTGGTAAACTTTTAAGAATGACTTATAAGGAACATCACGTGCCTTCACCTGATGCTGTCATTAGGCTATTAGATAATTTTACTTTTATAGTTAGTAATGCGCTTCAGTGTTATAACAAGGATAGGAGAAGTGCTATGGATTTCTGTTTCATAGTCCAGATCATATATATGTATATAATCGAGTTCACTTATGTGATATTTCTTGTATTTGTATTACTTTTAATCAATAAAAGAAAGTTAAAAAATGTCTATTAGTTTTATGTCCCTTTGGGATCTCCAGTTTAGCATGTTTTATTGCATTTTTTCCTGTGCGTCTCCTTTCCCACATGACAGTGATGCATCTGGGACCATAGGTTCAGGAAGTACTGCGTTTAGGCTCAATTTTACAGCAGTTGAGTGATTGATGACCTGGGGTGACCTGTGCTTTTTATGGATGCGTACTTTGATAAAATAAAATGAAAAGCTTTGAAAAGAAAGCTTTTACTCCTGCTGGCTAGACTTAGACACATACCTATAAAACAAAAAGATTTCATTAGAAATCGTTATTTAGTTGAAACCAGAACATCAGGCTCCTAACAGAAAATTGCTCTAAGAACAGCTTTCACTAGCTGAATCACTGGTCCTGAACACGTCACTGTCACATGGGACAGGAGACATTGTAGGAAACAGGAGAGCAATAAAAAATGCTAGCATGGAGAGTCCCAGGAGCCATAAAACTAGAAGGCACATTTAAGAAAAAAAAAATCCTAATAATAAAGGGAAGGACACACTAGGACTACACACACAGAAATCAATTTTGACTGTAGTGCTTCATTAACACCCAAAGATCAGCCACCGCAATAGGCTGTCAGGATCTTAGTGTAGCCCTGGCACCATGTATCAGAGGGTTACTACCCCTGCCTGCTGCGTGCCAGTACAAGATTGAGGGGCTAAGTTCCCATTTTGTCATTGCCAGGGGTTCTTTCCTAAGTTAGAATAAACTAGCACAGTGCCTCCACCCAGAGTACATTTTAAGTGGGTCTGATATTTAACAGTACAACCCTGGGATGCTGTACCACCCCACCTCCCGCACAGTCACCCCAACACCTGGATTACATAAATCAGAAACCCCAAATCAACACTTGCATTTTTGACTTAAGCTAATAATATGCTCACAAAAATATGCTCATGAGTCAGAATTTTTCCAAACCAGTTTAACACCAGTTTATTTACATGGGGAGGGTTTGGAAGGGGATATGGAGTAGAGGCTAAGCAAATATTTTGTATTTTGTAATTGGCATTTAGAAAGTCACATTTTAGATCATATCCCTTTAGATTCAAAAACATATTCCAATACTTGCAGCCACCAACCCTCTGACTAGCTAACTTCTGCAGATTTTAACATTTACACAACCCCTAACTGGTAACAGTTTTTGACCCCTGAAAGTCCTAGCTGGGTACCCACTGCTCACAAGTTCGGCCTGTGGTGCAGCTAGTTGGTTGGCGTTGGCACGCTTATCTAAAATCAAAGAACACTTTCTGTACCTCCATTTACTTTTGGACCACTATGCCATGGGGTACAAACTTGAGACAACTATTTACATCCCCAGTTGCAGGACAGCTCCTGCGTTTACTCACGTCTGCAGACAGTCTCAGATGGCACTGAGACTGAAAACTCTAGGGCAGATGGAACAGCAGAACTCAGGATCATTTTGAAGCTGAGACATGGAGCTAGTATCTTCTGGCTTCCTTAAAGGTCCAGCAGCTTGTCGCCTTCAGCCCTGCTTCCAGACCTGATGCAGAGCATAAACACAAGGCTCTGCAGGCTATGAAGGAACCTAGACCCAGGAGTGACCCCATGGTCCAGCTCCCACTGGATCTAGAGTGTCCTAGCACTCAGGCATGCACCCGTGGCTCCCTGTGGCCCACTGGAAGGGGTTGGATGTTTCCCTACCTGGCTCCAGGTAGAAAATGAGCAAATTCTCAGTCTCCTTAGCTTCAGGTCAGATTGGCAGTTCCCAGTGTTTAGAAGTTCAGCCACATATGGTTAAGAAAAACACCCTTCAGCCACACTACCATCATGGCAGCCATGGCTCTTTTCACACAAGTCACAGTCTCTGGACTCTCAATGAGCGTACCTTCTCAGTGAGACTTTAGCTCATTCAAAGGGCTCCTCTGAGGACCCTGAACTTGGCAGTGACTGAACTCATTCTTTCAGCTCGACCAGTCCCTGTTACTAGAAATCTCATTTCCTCACCGTGCAGATGCTAATGACCCAGAAGAAACTCTCTCTTCTCCATTGCAGACTACTTGGTTTTACTAGCCAAACCTCCACATGTCAGGAGACTCCATACCAAGTTTCTATAGCCTGTGGCCTCCTTGTCTCACATAGCACCCAGCGTGCATTAAATCCCCATAACCCCATACTCTGTCATGGGTTATTGCTTACTTGTTCTTCCTCATGCTATATGTTTTTGTATGTTCACATCCCTTGATGGTTTCATATCCATTTGTAACTTTTGGTTGTATGTTTTGCATTCAAGTCTGTTCTTGTTCTTCAGTGGATGCTAACTGTGCCATGCAATACATAGAAACATAGATTTTGTCAGCAGAAAAGGCCTTTGGCCCATATAGTCAACCTCTTGTCCTGCCTATTCCATCAGCAGTGACCCTGGTTGGTCACTGGTGTTATACCCTCCACGATCCTCTACCTCATATGCTCCTGTGCATAGCCCATTCATAACTGAAGCTCCCAACAGGCTTTGCCCCACTGCCTCCTATGGCAGGCTGTTCCAGTCATTGACCACCTTTTCTGTGAAGAAATATTCCCACACATCTCTCCTAAGCTTCCCCCTCTTAGCTTCCTTGCATGCCCCTTGTTCTAGTGCCTTCCTTTCTCTCAAATAGACCCTCTACTTGCCTTCTCCCTCCTGTGAGGTACTTGTAGGGTTCAATCATGTCCCTTTCACTCTCCTCTCTTCCAGGGCGCCATGTTCAGTTCCTGCAGACTTTCCTCTTATGGCTTCTTGTGCAGCTCCCTCACAATTTTGGTTACCTTCCTCTGTACCGCCTCCACCCTTTCAATGTCCCTACAGTGGTGTGGCCTCCAGAACTGGACACAGTACTCCAGGTGAGGCCTTACCAGTGAGTGATACAGCAGCACCACCTCCTCCTCCTGCTAGAGATCCCTCTCCCAATGCACCCCAGCATCCTGCTCGTCTTTTCCACTGCTTTGTCACACTGCCCAGCTACTTTAAAGTCATCAGATATGATGACTCCTCGGTCTGTTTCTTGCTTGATGACTGTAGCTCCACTTCCCCATCTCATACACAGGCCCTGGGTTCTGCAGCCCTAAGTGCACTTGCAATTTTTGGCATTGGAGCCAGCTGCCACTTCCTATCTTAGACAGTTTCTCTAGTTTCCTCAGATCCTTTACATTCTCTCTACCCCTTCCTGAATGTCAACCCTGTTGCAGATTTTGTATCATCTGCAAAGTGACACACCTACCCTCAAGCTCCTCTGCAGTGTCGCTTATGAAAACATTGATGATGACTGGTCCCAGCACCAAACCCTGTGGCACCAAACGAGTTACTCTATCACCTGAATGGCTGCCATTTACCACCACCCTTGGCTTCCTATCCCTTAACCAGTTGATACCCAGCTTGTCACTTTCTCCCACCCCCAGTCTGCTTAGTTTCTTAACTAGTCTCCTGTGGGCACAGTGTCAGAAGTCTTATTGATGTTCAGATAGGCCACATCCATTGCTCTCCCTTGATCCACCTCCCTGGTAACCCAGTCAAAGAAATCTATGAGATTGGTTTGACATGACCTCTCCTGTGAAACCATGCAGATTGTGGTACCACAGCCCCTTTACCTCCAGGTGCTCCACGGACCTCTCCTTCTGTAGTGTCTCCATTAACTCTCCACCACTGATCTGAAACTGACTGGCCTGTAGTTGCTAGCTACTGCCATTTTTGTGCAAAGGGACCACATTCTTCTTGTGAATTTTATCTGATGTATTTTCCCAGGTCATACCTGAAAGTAGGTACTGTTGACTTGTCTAGTGTACCTGACCCAGTAAACAAAAACTAATAAATAAAATAAAATGTTCTACATTGTACCCCCTTTTCACACCCTTTTGTCTGGTGGTAACCTGAATGTTGTGGAGGTGACTGCAACCGGGTCTGTGTGAGGGACACCTTGTCTTTGTGGGATGGTATTTACATGGAGGTCCTCACCCCTCTCCTTTACAGGCTCTCAGAAAGAGGGTATAATCCATACTGAGCATAGCAGGATGGTATCCAATCAAACAGAGAGAGAAAGAAATAAGTGCCTTAGCTAGAATTTGAACCCAGGCCACTCAGAATACCTTACTGGTTGTGCTACCAGCTGTGCCACCAAGGCAGCTAGAAACCTATGACTCCCAGAAGTAAATTACTCTTTCTCTAATGAACAACCTGTGCTGCACAGTTGCCTTTCGTGGGTGCAGCTGGTGGCACAACTGGATTGGTATTCTGAGTGGTCTGGTTCAAATCTCAGCCAAGGCACTTATTCCTTTCTCTCTTCTGTTTGATTGGGTTCCATACACATGCACCTCTACACTCTTGTGTGTGAAAATGTAATTAACAGCACAGGGTTGTGCATTAGAGAAAGAGTAAGATGCTTCTGGGAATCCAGGTTTCCAGGTGTCTTGGTGGCACAGCTGGTAGTGCAACCGGAATGGTATTCTGGGTGGCCTGGGTTCATATCCCAGCTAAGGCACTTGTTTCTTTCTTCTGTTCGAGTGGATACTATATATGTGCACACCATACCCTTGTGTATGAAGGTGTAGCTGAATGGTGTCGAAAAGTAATCACAATGATCACTTAAAACCACCTTTAACTTTTTACACTTAATTATTTTGCCCCCTATTTTATGTTTGCTTGCACGATGTGCAAGAAACAGTGTGATCATCCAAAATGCAGTGCCGTACAGTTGAAAGGAGAGCTCCACTTCAGTGAGCAGCTCTCCCCCAACACATACACACACACATGCAAGCATGCATATTGTGTGCTCATGCACCCCCACACACTGTATGGCCAATGGGGGTGCCCAATCCCTGTTGGCTTCACGCCCAAAAAAGCTTTAGGTGCCACGCTGGGAGCCCACCCTTGCTGCGGCAAAAATTGTTCATGGCCAATGGGGTGCTCAATCCTCGCCTGCTCCAGGCCCCCCAAACAGCCTTCCAGCTGCCACGCTGGGAGCCCACCCCAGCATGGCAAATGTCCTCGTCTCTTCCTAAAAAAAAAAAACTGAAAAAAAGTTCCCTCGGCGGTCTCCTGCCCACCCACACCACACTCTGCGCACTCTGCCTCCCCACACCCCCACCTAACCCCATACTTACCTCCAGAGTCCGGCACAATGATCTTCGTGGACCAGGAACACGCCTGCACTCTTTCAAAGCCGACCACTTAACTGAGGAAATGCAGGTAAACTGTATAATGTAATAAATAGGGGTTTCAACTTTGATGCATATCTCAGGCATTTTTGGAATTTTGGCACCAAATTTTCAACATGGGGTTTTGGGACCCTCCTCATGAATTATTGAACTGTCATGGCGTTAATCAGGCTCGAAGGGTGATTTCCACGGTCACTGTGAAATCACCTTTCAGGACCAATTAAGGAAACAACACTGCCAGAGTTCATAAGGTGGGTTCTCAAAAAGCCTATGTTGCCAATTTGGTGAAAAATTCCTAAAATGACTGTTTCTACGAGGCATTGTGCAGGTCCTATCATGCTCGTAAGTTCACGAATTTTAATATTTGCACCTGGCTTTCAACATTGCCATTTTACAACACCTCTTTATGAGCAGTACAGCTGTTATTTTTCACATCTCGCCCAAAATGTGTTTCACAAGATGTAGTGCACAATGGTGCAGTTAGTGTGCGAAATCAATGTATGGGACACATTAAGAAAATCACGGTGACACTGTTCATGAGCAGAGGTCTTAAATGGCTATGTTGAAAATTTGATAAATAAATTCCTAAAAATGACTGTTTTACAAGCGTGTGTTGTGCAGTTCCTACGTACGCCAAGTAGGTTCACAAATTTTTAATATTTGCACTCCAGATTTTCAACATTGCCATTTTACCATACCTCCTTATGAGCAGTACAGCTGTTATTTTCATGTCACCCAAAATGTGTTTCCATGCATGTAGCGCATAATGGCACAGTCGGTGTGCACAATCAATGTTTGGGACAGATTAAGAAAATCACAGTGACACTGTTCATGAGCAGAGGTCTTAAAATGGCTATGTTGAAAATTTGGTGACAAAAGTCCATAAAATGACTGTGTTACGAGTGAGCATTGCGCAGTTTCCACGCACTCGTGAAGTTCATGAATTTGTAATATTTTCAGTCCAGATTTTCACCAGTGGCATTTTACACACTTCCTTATGAACAGTACAGCTGTCATTTTTCACAGCATGGCCAAAATGTGTTTTCACACTTTCAGCACAGAGACACGTGGTCGCTGTGGGAAATCATTGTTCGGACAGATAAAGAAAATCACAGTGACACTGTTCATGATCGGAGGTCCCAAAATGCCTGTGTTGACAATCTGCTGTAAAAGAAATCCCCAAACTAATTTACATTACAGGTGTTGATATACAGTTTCTACTCACGTATGATTTCACCAGTTTTTAACATTTTTATTGCAGATTTTCAACATTGCCATTTTTACACCTCCTCATGAACAGTACAGTTGGCATTTTCACATCCTGTTCAGAATGTGTTTTGCACCTGTGGTGATAAATGTTGTAGTCACTGTTCAAAAGCAGCTTTCAGCTAACAAACTGATATTGCCACTGTTCATGAGGTGGGGTCACAAAAAACATGTTGAAAATTTGGAGTGAAAATAGCAACAAATGCCTGAGGTGTTAGGGTTTCGATCATAATGCCCCACCCTGTAGAGAATGACAGGCATCAGGGCTGTGACTTGGGATTTCAGTCGCTGCAATGCTCATACCATTCCACACCCACCCACACCCTGCAGCCACAGAGAGGCATTGAGGTGTGCCTTGGACTCTCCAGCCCCAAAGTTCACCCCATTCTCCTATATCGCACCCATCTCAGCATATTTCCTGATGGACTGGGATGCACATAAGGGCCAAAGAACCCAAGGCACACCATGACACTTGTCGGTATCTGCAGGGTAGGGTGGGTGAAATGACGTGGCTGCTATGCCTGACAACCCAAAGGCACACCTCAATGCCTGTCACTATCTGCAGGGTGGTGATGGGGTTGGCTTCAGTTCAATACTTCACTGCCATTCCTATTATGCAGCTCTGTAACTCCCTGCACTACAATGCCAATGCCAGCAAGCAAGCATCTGGCATTGACAGATGCTTGTTCTTCTAGCTGCTACAGGGTCTTCCATCCACCAGCTGAAGCCCTGCAATTGCAGCCTTGGATTTTTGAGCCACTGCCAGCCTGTGCTCATTATCACTCTCCAGTGTCTCAAGCTGTAACCTGCAACTTATTCTTTCAAGGGTAGGATCCTCTGGTTGTTAAAGCCAGGGACAAACTTTGGGTTGTCAGTCAAGTTCTGGGAGGAGACAGCAAGGAGTAGGAAGAGTCAGCAGGACCCTACTGTGGTGTAGTGGCAGGCAGATTTATCTGCCTGGGGCTGCTGGGGTATTTTATCTCAAATATCTGTCTCATTATCCCTCTGGGCATGACTTTGTGGGGCAACCCAACTATGTAGCCTGTCAGAGCTGATAGGGGTGAGAGTGGAGTATCATCTCCTGAACTCCCCTGACAGCTCTGCTCTAAGTGTATGAGACATCAGTGACATAAGGCTACTCTGTGGGGCTATTTAATTTTTCAACATAGCTCCTCAGGGTATGCCTGTGCACTGGAAGAAGGCACCTGCCTTTCCAAGAGGCATCCTAGGTGGATGCCTTAGCCCTGCTACACCTGCAGGCACCAGATATCCTGAGCCCAGGATGGGAACCCAGACTGCATGGATAGTAATGACAACACTGTCACTGCATATGCAGGCCAGTTACTGGTGCTATCTTTAAGCGATTGTGTAAAACTAAAATGATATTTAAATGGTTTTGCTTTAAATAATAGTCTTTATTTATTAAAATATATTGAGGTTAAAATCTCTTTTACAAGGGTGATCAAGACACAATCTGCAGTCTAATTTGATCTTGATTTTAATTTTGATGCCCAAAATACTCAACGTGAATTTTTTGTCAGTAATATCAAATTAGGAAGTGTGAAGAATCACTATGGGGAATTGTTTAAATTCTAAACTTTACCAATGAATGCTTTTCACATGTTATAAGTCATATTCATCAGATTAATCTAAATCATGAGGGGTAATCTACATTTTTAGATGCTAGAAATAACAGATGATGTGATAAACTAGATGAATTAAATATAACTGAAATTGTACAACAACCTATACACTATCAACCATACACTTCTAATTGGATCTTGGTTTCATGAATCGACTGGGTGAAGCATCAGGCATCTTACCAGATGCACTGATCACAGCCTGTATTTTTGTTTATGGTTTGCTGAGGTCGTAAACCAGATCCAGTAATAATTTTGCATGGAGGTGTCCAAGTTCAATATTAGCAACTTTAAACATGATATTCTACAAAAGACTGTTGCTATATAGACTGATATGTAACACTGATGCAGTCCTTGAATTCTTTATTACTGAATTTCATAAGATTTGTAATAAAAATGCCCTTTAAGAAAATAAGTAGAAACCCCAAAAGATGTGTGTAAATAGAGCTCTGGTAAACTTCTTAGACAAAGGATTGCACTTGCCAGGGATTCAGAAATTCTTGGGATTTTTTCTTGCTTCAGAAATATAAGGAATTGAGAAATAAAAGTAAACTATTAATTAGAAAACCGAAGCACAGTTTCTGAGAGATAAGCAAAAGGACACATCTCATATCTTCAAGAAGCTTTGAGACTGCATCAATGGCATGTTGGGACAAAAAATAGATGTGATGACTTTGGAACATGATAAAATCTAGTGATAAAGCAGACTGATCTTAAAATTGTTTTAATATTTTTAACAATAAGGATACTTCTGTACCTAATTCTGAAGTCCTGTGTATTTCTCAAATCAGTATAAAGGAATGGAAGATTTTGAATAGGCCATCATTTTCTTTTAAAAATTGTCTGTTGGTGATGTTATAAAATGCAAGAAACAGAAATTGACACAGAAAGTTGGCAGTGGTAATTTAGACTTTCCTTTAATCCAAATGACTGTAATTGCTATTTCTTTTCCAAAACTATTCAGCCTTTCTTTATGCTACCAAGAAATACCTGCACTTTGGAAATAAGCCATAATTACTCCAGTGCATAAGGAAGTCAATACTGAGTAACTGTTAATCTATTTTAATATTGCCACCTCTTTTCAGTGTCCTTGAGAGAGCTGTTAATGACTAAATGGGGCAACGTGACTGACTATGATATTTTAATTCTTGACAACATGGTTTTATGCTAATCATAGTACTCCGACATTATTGCATTGATAGCATATACTGACCTTTGTTTTTGGTCCCGGTCCCCAAGCCTCCATTTGGAGGTCAGACCTGCCCTGTCTGTCATCCTCCCATACCCAGGCTTACCTCCAGAGCAGGGCTGCTGGAAGGGTTCCTCCCAATGGACACTGTAGGCAAGCCCCAGCTTACCTCCAGGGTTGGGGCCACAGGAGTGCCCCGGTGGATGTAGAAGGCAGTGGAGATGATGGCAGAGCAGGTCATCATGCCAGGGGTTGGCTTTTTTTATGCTTGCTGGATCCCTGGGGACAGGGACATGCAATGACATTCAGCGTCCATCCTGCCCTCTATTGTGATGGCACTGGCTCCACTGGATCCCCAGCCTTCACCAGGGGTCTGTAAAGCACCGACACTCTGTCCCCTCCCCTGGAGAGGGAGAGCAGTCTCCAGGATGCTCAATCCTCCCCGGCCAGTCTTCGACTCTGGGTCCATTCCCAAACCCAGGTCATCAGCATCACAAATGGAAAATTCTACAGCTGCGCTGGAGGGATTGCCATATACTGACTTTTGTAGAGGCCTTGGACAGAAGGAGCTGTGCTGCTGAAATATATGTAGAGCTGACTAGAGCCTTCAATTAGTTAATAAGTAATGGCGTTGTCACAAATTAAATGTCCTTCTTATATCTAATACTTGATGGCTAATTATTTAAAGGACAGCGCATAAATAATCTACTAATCTTAAATTTGAAAAACAAAAATAAATCAATCTATGGTTTTCTGCTTTGGTACAAAACTTTAATCAATGTCCAAGTGTGAACATTTATTCTCTAAATGGTGATACTGTTGAACAACCTTTAATTACATAGGCATTCATCTGAACAATGCATTGTCCTTCACTATCCACATAGGGCACTTAATTAAAACAAGCATTTGCCAATGCCACTGAATGTCAATTCTCCACTGGTGTGGGAAACTGTTTTTCAAATTCCAGCTCATACAATCACAACATGGAATTTTATTACCTTTGTGAACAGGTCTTTACATGACTTAATTTGAGTTAACTGGTCTTTTGATATATTCTTGCTCCTGATATTCATTTTGCTTGGGAATATTTTAGAACATCTTTATTAAGTGTATAGGTAAGTATGCCCTTTCTGTTAAAAAAGGGTTAGGTCAGTACCTGTGCCCTGGTTTAATGGAATTTAAGAAAGTTACTAAATGAGAAGGATCGCCTATGGAAAAGTCCAGGGCTACTAAAGATCAGTGGGACTTACTGGCGTATAGAGTTAAGAGAAATACATACACTCGTGAAATAAGGAGGCTAAGAGTAGATTTTATAATCAGCAATTTCAAGGTACATCTAGCAACAATAGGAAAATTTGGTCAGGAATTAAAATTATGAAGGGTAAAATAATAAGCCTGCATTACCAAGAGAGTTAATTGTAAAGATATATTCATATGTAGCCCTTCAGAACAAGTCAGAGCTTTTAATGAGTTCTTTTAAGAATCAGGAGATGCTTTTGATAAAAATACTCAAATTTACCCCATAGTAAACTGGATACTGTTTTAATAGGAAAGATAGTAGACCATTGTTTTCTTTTAGTGAAATTAGTGAACAGGATGTTTTGAACAAACTGTTTAAATTAGATGACAAAAGGAGCAGGCCAGGATACGATTAATCCTGTTTTTTACAAAATCGAGCACACTGACCCCTTTGTATCTCATTTATATTAATGAGTTATCTACAAATGTAGTTCAGGTAATACTAAACTTTTTATATGCTGACGATACCGTCTTTATATTCAGAATAGGGATGTTACTACTGCAATAAATGTAATTCAGAATGTCTTTAACAATGTCCAGCATACCCTTATTAATCTATGATTATTGCTGAATGTTGGTAAAACTAATGGATTCTATTTTCTAGCAAAGCAAAGGAGGAGTATGCCAATTTAAGTATAAAATCATTAGAGGGCACAGAAATATGTAGAACTGATTCTTATAAATAACTAGGAATTTATTTGGATGAATCCTTAAAATTTAGTCTATACATCAAAATTTGTCTGCTAAATTAAAAATTCATTTAAGCAATAAGATAGGATCTTGTGTGATAGATTATGTTTTACCTTTTTAGAAGAAATATAAAAGTTTGTGGGTTTTCTTTGTCGTATTGTCATATTAGTCAGATTGTACATTCCCCATCCCAGTTGCACAGCACGGATGCAGTGACAGGATGGTGAACGGATGCTGCAATGTGGCAGTTCATTAGTGCTGCAGAATTTTGTAGAAATTGCATTTTTTTTAGAAACTGGGCTAGTTTTACTATATGGAAACAATTGGTCAATGCACTATTTATGTCACAAATAGATTTTGAGGATTGCATTTATATGAGGGCATCTGAAATGACACTCGGGTGCTAGACCCATTATATCACAGTGTCTGAGATTTCCTCCAGTCTGCCATGGAGAACCCACCATTGTGGTCTGTATACTGTGGTGGGGTGGTGCTCTTTGTTAGCCTAGAGACAGATACACTGTTTAAATTTTGTCTATAGATTTGTAGTAAAAGCACTTCCTTTTTTCTGCTTGAATTAATACAACTTAAACCTCAAAAGAAGTATGGTCTATGATCAACTAAATTATCAGAGTTTATTACCCCAAGATATGGAAAAGCACTTTAGCAGTTACAGTAGCTCAATCCATGGATATGGTTCAAGATAAATTAAAATTGGGCTCACTTCTGTCAATCTCTAAAAACATGTATTAATGTTTTATTGAACTACAGATGTGATTGCTTTGGATGAAAACTTGCATTTTACATATGTTATGACGTATTTATATAATATGTTTGTCTATTTGTATATTGTGTATGTATTTTATTGTTATATGTTGTGCAATTGGAAATGGGTATGCCGTTCGAACAGTAGCGATTCTAAATCAGACGACATTACAGCAGCAGTTCACTGTTGTCACTGTAATGTTGCCTCGGACCCGCACTGCTGTCTGGGGTCTTGCCTCCTCCCGGAGTTGATTATCTTTATTACAGGGGGGCTCTGGTGGGTTTGGGGTGTGAAGCCCCTTAAAGACAAGTAACTTTCTTTGGATGGGTTTATGCTGACCACAATTGTGGTAGAATAAATCCGTTGCTGTAATGCCGATCGACAACTTTGTTGTTGCACTGGCATCATGGATCCTTGGAAATGAAAGTATACTCTCAATTTGTCCTCAATAAAATGATTGATTGGCTTTTGCAGTCTATGCCCCATCTACTGGAATTCCTTACCCCAGAACAGCGCACTCTCCCAGTCACCTAATTTTCTGTAAGGCTCCAAATGACTCTCTGTGTCTTCCCAGCCCTTGTTTATGCAAGTAACCTCATGATTAGCTGCTCTAGCACTAATTTTGTACTTTCTGCTCACTTTCCTTGATGTGTATTTTATCTGTTGTAACTGAATATTACTGCAGGCTGTATGTGTGATATCACTGTTACTGACTTTCTATTTTTGTTGAATTACTGCCTATTTCTTGATGTCTGTTAATTGTAACCTTATGATGACGTTGCTCTATATTCTTGTTACTGTTTGCCTTATATCACTGTTTCAGCTGTTAGTCTGCAATTCTCCCAGGTCATGCCTGAAAATAGGCATATTGTATGCCTAGTGTATCTTGCTTGGTATCAACAACACATAAAATAAATAAATACCAAATTTTGCCTGCATTTGCTGTGTGGTTGTTGGACATCAGTAGCACAGAGGCAAACAAATTAATAACAAGAGTTATTATAGTAAAATTGTTATGTCTGGGAAAGAAAGAGGGTCTGTCCTCCTCAACATGCCACCCAACACATGGATTGATCCCATACTCCTCAGAGGAGGCAAATTAAGACTCCATGGAGAAGTGCTGAGATTGAGACAAGGTGTGGTGATCAGTTGTGAAGGGTATCTGGAGAAGGCAGGGCAGTGTGCAGGGGCATAAATCCTGTCGGTAAATAATAACTTACTGGACCCTATGCACTATTGGGGAAGAGTGGCTACATGTGCGTATCTGGGGTGTGTAGCCACTTCACACCCACTGTGCCCCCTGTGTGGCATGCTGAAAGAAGGGGCATGCAGACCCACCACACCGGATCCCCATGTCCATGGACAGCTTCACACTGGGAGCATTCCATGGGCATGCCAACACAGTGTGGTAGTTACTAACCTGTGCAGTGCTGGCCGCATGGGTGCGGAGGGTGGTGCAGGGTACACCAGGGTGACCCTGCCATAACCCAGTGTGTGCTCCCCACTGACACAGGCCTTCAGTTAGACGGGGACGGGACAGGGGCACACTGAGCTGCCCTGACCGCTGAGCAGCACGAGGCAGCAGGGACAGCTGGAAGGGTGAGCATCCGGCAATTTCAGGAGCGGTGGCTCCTGAACGGGAGGTGCCTCATGGGTCCGAGTGTCTGCAGTCAGCATAAACAGCCCCGGACCCATGCCCCTATGCATGGGATCCACTAAGGGTCCCGGGGCATCCCAGTGGATGCCTGCCCAAGACAATGACTCTCCCCGCTGCTCTGTGGAGTCCTGCATGCCGGGAGGGGAGCCACGGACAGATGGCCAGCACTGGTAAATGACAGTATGGGTGCACCTGTCCTAGGAGACAGGGTCGTGGGTGGGGTATGTGACTTTTCCATGTACCCCCACCCACTTAGTGCATAGGACCCAATATGATCACAAATACTGTAAACTTTGAATATAAAGTATTTTTTCTTACCTGTGTGTTGGTCAGTGCTTCTGACTCCATCTTATGCACTTGTCATAGCTACCCTTGTAACAATGCCCTGACTTTTCTTCAGTACTTTGGGAGCAAGTTCTATAGCAGGTTTAACATTTGCCGAGAACATCTGCAGCAGTGGTTTGTAATTTCTACAAAAATTCTGCAGCACCAATGAACTGCCACATTGCAGCATCAGTTCATCATCCTGTCACTGCATCCATACTATGGCAACTGGGATGGGGAATGTGCAATATGACTAATACAACAATACGACAAAAGAAAACCCACAAACTTTTATATTTCTTTTAAAAAAGGTAAAACATAATCTATCACACAAGATCCTATCCTATTGCTTAAATGAAATTCACAGAGGCTGTCTTGTGTGATAAATGATTTATCTATACTTGTGCTGTTTACGTAACTCATGAGGTTGCCCAAGGGCAAACAGCACTTGTGTAAATGCATCATTTATCACACAGGTCTACACTGCATACCACTTATTTGTGCAGTAGAGATGGACACAAAATGCTGCTGATAAATCCCTTTAGCAGAGCAATTATATATATATATATATATATATATATAAATCAGAGACCACTGGTTTATACATATAGTAAGTTCATCATCACTGATTTATACATATAGTTACTTCATCATAGCCATGTGGCTGCCCCCCACCTGCCCGCTGGCACTACTCACAAACACTTTTGTTTCCCTTAGTCACCCACTCCTTCCTAGCTCACCATCTCCCTTCCCTAAACACTTTTCTGTTCTCCATACATCATGGTTACAGTCACTCTTCTTTTTTATCTGTTTATGTTTTTGTACCTTTCGTTTTCTTTTAACTGCCAACAACATCTCCACTAACTACCCCTGCTCCCACTCATTCAACTGACACAGTCCCATACTCAGGATCTTCAGCCACCCTTCACGTTCTACCATTTAAAAGCACTTCCTCTGGTTACAAAAGATGACAGTCCAATCCTAATCCCAGCTAGTCACTACTGTGTTTGACCTTTTATTTATTATCTTAACAACTACTGTACTTTTCCTCATCCTGGACTTCCACTTACTTTTTGCTCCTCTGCCACAGCCAAAATCTGAGCAGTAGGCTCATCACTCCACATGGTCCATCAGACACAAAAAGGACCTCAATTAAATTAATATTCTGAACCATGACCACACCAACAACAAACCTAAGCCACACTCAGACTGCCTGCCTTCTCAGTTGCTAATAGGCCCCATGTTAATTCAAAAATTTACAATAATCGTAGAAAACCAACTAATAGAAATGCATGTCCGCATCATAAATGTCAGGACATCAGAGCATCCTTACAACCCTACCAACCACTCCTGTAGGTGCAACAACACACAGCCACAGCATATGTCATAATTTTGTGTTTTTTAATATTTTGACCCCAAATTTTCCATATATTTTGTGATCCAACTTCATGAGCCTAGTAGGTGAAATATTTCAAATACTGCCTGAAAGGTGATTTTTGGAGTGACTGCTGTCACAACTCCACTCAGCAGGTCAGGCCCTCTGCTCCCACAGTGCCAACCTCCGAGCGCAGTATTGTGAACAGGGTAACAGAACAGAGTAACCTCCTGTCTGTTTTGAGGTCCGAATCACCCTTTGGTCTCAAGTTCAGGAGGGATTCAAACTGTGAACCTTGTGCTAGTGTACCCAAATGTACAGGCTCAGATAATTCTGCTCTTCAGGGAATGCCAATATCTTTGCCTATGGGCACCTAACCAGGTATACAAAATGATCCCTTAAAAACTCTGTGAAAGACCTTAGATAATTTCTTACCTTTTCCCAGTTTGGTATACCATTAAGCTTATGAAAAGTGTTGTCAAAATCTTAACCATCTACGCATCACAGGCCAAAAAAGGAAGGACTTGGAAGACACAGGCAGTCTCTTTAAAATAAGAGGTTTTACTTAAAAGTGAATAAAATATGTAAAATGTAACCACAGAACAATATACCACAAAACATACAATCACTTAAAAGAACAAGGTAAAATACAAACATAAACTCCTACCACAATACACTAAGACTTGTCTATCTAATGTATACCTTCTTACAGTGCTGTAGTTAGTTGTTGTTTTAAGACAGTCCAAACAGGAATGTGTTTAAGTGGAAATACAGAATACCGTTAAACTGTCTCTAAACCTGCCCTTCCATGATGTCACCTAGCTCCTCCCTGTAAATATAAAAATAAATACACACAGGATGTCCCATCACTCAGGGGTATATTAAATAAGGTGACATCAGCAAAACTCATTTCCCATATGACCCTTTGATCTAGTGTGTTTTCCTGCTTTTTCAAAGACATCAGAGAACTTTAATAACTGCAGTTTTCACCTAGCTGCAACATAGTTTTTCAGCACCAGTTGAAATTAACCGCTTTTCCTGAGGACGCCATAAAATGGATACTTTAGTTACTGGCTTCAAGCAACACAGATCCTAAACACGGCTATAAAATGTGAGTTCTTGGAAGTTAATCACATTTAGAGATCTGCTGTTTAATATATCCTGTTCTTTGAACTGAAACCTGGTTGGGGGTATCCCAGGAGCATAGGATGTCTCATGAGAGACACTTAATAACACGCTTCATTTTACAAAATCATAGAGCAATCAGAACCAGCTGTCCAAGTGTCACAATCCTCCCACCTAGACTGAATTTGGGGCTATATCCCCTGCATGGGATGAGCTTCCCAAATCAGTTCACTCCTCATAGACATGAGACAAGCCATCTGGGTTCTGATTTGTCACTCAGTCCTATGTAAGATGGTCATGTCATACCCTTGCAAAGCAAGACTCCATCTTAACAATCTACCATTAGTTTTTCCCATTTGCATCAGCCAAACCAGGCGGTTATGGTCAGTTTGTACCACAAAATGCTGCCCATATAAGTATGGCTCTAGCTTCTGTAGGGTCCACACTATCGCAAGACACTCCCTTTTCCACAGTAGAGTATGCTTGCTCCTGGAAAGTAATGTTTTACTCAGGTACACTACCGGGTGATTTTCCCTTGGTTGGATGCCTGACTCAGTACTGCCCAATACCCACATCTGAGACATCAGTCTGAACTATAAAGGGTTTGCTATAGTCAGGACTTGTCACTACAGGAGCACTGCACAGGGCCTCCTTTAGTCTGGTAAAGGCTTCCTCACAGGCTGGTGTCCAGTTAATTTTCTTTGGCATCCTTTTCTTTACCAGGTCAGATAGGGAGCAGCCAGGGCACTGTAATTGGATACAAATTTCCTATAGTACCCTGCTGTCCTAAAAACTCCTGACCTACTTCTGCATTTCTGGTCTAGGCCATGCCTGGATCACCTCTATTTTATTTGTTTAGGATGGAGCTGTTCCTGGCCTACCACATGCCCGAGGTATGCCACTCTCCCATGGCCACCTGGCCCTTTTCAGCTTTGACAGTGAACCCGGCCCTCTGATCCTGCCCAGCACTTCCCTAAGGTGGGACAGGTGTTCCTCCAAGGTGGCACTAAAGATGGCAGTGTCATCCAGGTATGCCACGTGTACACCTCAGCACCATTTAAGACCTGGTTCACCAACCTTTGGAAAGTAGCTGGGGCGTTCTTCATTCCAAAGGCATTACTTTAAATTCAAATAAGCCTATCAGAGTGATGAAGGCCAACCTCTACCTAGCTCTGTCTGTTATCTCTACCTTCCAATACCCCTTGGTCAGGTCAATAGTTGTAAGGTAGGTCAACCTCCCAACTTGTCCAGGAGTTCTGTCTGTCCGGGGCATCGGGTGGGAGTCTGACTTGTGACTGCATTCAGTCCACGATAGTCCACACAGAAATGAGTAGTGCCATCTGGCTTGGGCACAAGGACTACAGGTGAGGCCCAGGGGCTGGGATTTTGGATTACCCCTAATCCGCATCTCCTCCGCTTCCTCCTAATGTCCTTTTGGATAGCCTCTGACACCTGATGTGCTGTCCACCATATGGGTGTCTGTGTCCCTGTCTCCACATCATGTGTCACTAGTCCAGGCTTGGCACTAAACGGGGGGCAAAGTCTGCTAAAATCTCCCTTACTTCCTGGATCGGGGCCAGCTGGGGAGACAATTTTACTGCCTCCACAGAGGACTCCCATTGCTTTCTTCCAGCAAATCCAGAAGGGGTCTCCTTCATCCATCCACTCCCAGGACTACACACTGCAAACACCAGGTCAGCCCTATTAGCATATGGCTTCATCATGTTGACATGGTACATCCTTTCTGTCTGTTTTCTGTCAGCTAACTCTATAATATAGTTCACGCCATTTACCTTCCTAACTACTTTGATACGGTCCTGCCCACTCAGTCTGCAGCTTGTCTTTCCATCCATGACTTCCTGACCCACCATGTACGAGTGAGCTCTGGCTCTGCAGTCATACTACACTTTTGTTTCTGTTGGGCAGCTGCCAGGTTGCTCTGGGCTTTCCCATAAGCTCCTTCAGCCTTTCCCTAAACCTAAGGATGTAATCCACTATGGGAGTTCCCTGTGGCGTGCTTTCCTTCCCAGTCTTCCCGGATCAAATCTAGGGGTCCACATACCCAGCATCCATATAAGAGTTTAAAGGGTGAAAATCCTGTCGACTCTTGGGGCACCTCCCTGTATGCAAACAACCACTGGGGAAGGTATTTCTTGGAAGTTAATCACATTACAGAGATCTGCTGTTTAACATGTCCTGTCCTTTGAACTGAAACCTTGAGTGGGGGGATTATCCCAGGAGCACAGGATGTCTCATGAGAGACACTGAATAACACATTTTATTTTACAAAATCATAGAGCAATCAGAACCAGCTGCCCAAGTGTCATAACTGCAAAATAAACTTTCTGGCCAGATTTGAAAATGACACCAATCACCTTCATGAGGTGATGTGAAAAAATGGCTATGCTGAATTTGGGGTCAAAATAAAGAAAATTGTAAAAGTTGTGAGTGAATATCGAAAACTTCCACATACCTTCATAATTTTGGTGTTTTTAAGATTTTGACCCTATAGTCTTTTTATGACCCTACATTATGAACCTGGTAGGTGAAAATGTTCAAATCCTGCCCCAAAGGTGATTTTGTTGAGTGACAGCGATTGGACTAGATTTGAAAATTTCATATGTGAAGCAAAAAGGAACCGCACTGAATCAATGTATAAAAGACATTCTCAGACCAAAAGAGCAGGTGAAATAACCATTTTATTTGTGAACTGCTGGCATAGTGACTAACTGTAATGCACATGCAAAGTCATGGCTTAACTTTTTATGTACAAAATTAAATGGGTTGCAGTGCTCTTTCTTCAAATCTGTGCCACCAATGGTAAGAGAAACCTTTTTCTAATATGGAACTAAAATAAATAACTCATTCATGAATGAGTTTCCCTGCTCCACACCTTTCTAGATTGTGGATGAGTGCCACCAACATTTCTGTTGGGACACTTAAAATACAGCTTTTAAAAATAAAAGTATCTTGCACTACTGTGCAAATCTTTTGCCACATATGTCTTTTACTTGTCTAGAGCTTGCTCCAGAAACATTCATTCATTGCACCTTAAAACTGGCCCAAAAGGCTGACAGTGACCCTTTAAATACCCAGGAGTAATAGGGATCTGCTGATGAAACCTGTAATCCTTTAGTGGTAACCAGATCCCTCTTATGGAAAGAGAATGAGCACATTGGGGTAGGGAGCACAATGTACAGAGTCATTGTGTGCACCAGAAATCCCAGTGACTGTTGATTACCCCAATCATACCTAGTGTACTGAACATCATTAATTTTTTTGTTTACTTTTTCCTGTTTTTTTATTTCACCAGTTTGCTTTTGAAATTTATACAGTACATCGCTAGTTCACTTTTGAAACTAGCAGTGTGTTGTACTGCATTATAAATTAAGAATGTCTGTACTCTTCTACCAAGGCCCCCAAAAAAAAAAACAAGAGACTGTATGTCTTAACTGGCCATCCACCATCTGTTTCTAGGCACATTAAAATAAATAAATAAATAAATAAATACATTCTTCTGTTAAACTTGAGACCTTTACTTTTATAGTCCATTAAATGCTGGAAAGGAAGGGCCAACACAGTTCAGTAAGAGAGAACTGAAGCCTATGCACTGCACTAACCAAGGTCAATAAAAATACCAGACTCCCAGCCTCCTTTAAGATTTATGCCACCAATTTGATGCTACCTTCATGAGTCACAGATCTGAGAACAAAGGGAAATTACAGAACAGACTAACATCAATCCAGTCACCAGGACTCTAAAAATACTAGCCCACTGCAGAGTAACCCCTCATTTTATTTGATTTTACATTTTGCTTTACTGATAGGCACATTTATTATATGAGAGCTCAAAAATTCATTAGAGTGTGTGCTGCGCTTTGACAAGCGTTATATTATATGCAGCAGAGGAAAAGTATGTTTGCTCAATTAAGGAAAAACAACAGTTAAGCAAATGGTTAAACAACTATACCTGGTTAAACAACTAAATAAAATAAAATAAAATAAAAAAAAATAAATGGACTAATACAAAAAATGGCTGCATTAGCATTGCCTTGTTTAGATAAAATTGATTCATCTCTCTCTCTTTCACAGTAGAGTTTACCACACAGCAAATTTATAGCATCAGAGGAAGGACTTTGCAGCAACAAAATGAGATATGTCAGTGTTACCCACCCTCCCAGATTCTTAACATCTGCAGTTACAGAAGTCATTTTCCAGTTAAAGTGAGACTTCAAACCTGACGCTAATCCTAATGGTCCAGCAAAGAGATTATGTATTTTATTCATGTTGCAGAACTCAAGTATTCAGGACTACACTGTGCCTTACAAATGATGGTTGAAACTAATGTTGGTGACTTACAGGGACCACCCCAAAAACAAGATACCAAAGCTCCCATTTTCAAATGGTTAATGTAGCATTAACTGGGTTAGTTCCACACTTAATCATGAATAACACAGGCCAGCAGGCTGGAGTCATATTCAAAGTGTTGGTGTGCCACACTGACCCAATAGCATGATCACGCATAATATATCACTGTGCCCATGTAAACCCCCATACAGCTTAATCTGGTTCAGTTTCAGTTGGCTACCATCTGTATCTCCACCCCGGATCGCCCCTGAAAAAGGGACTTCTAGTCTCAGTGGGCTTACCGGTCAACAAAATTCAATTAATAAATAAATAAATTGTGGGGCTTACCTTTTGGGCTACGGCCCCATTGTCCCTCTGCTGACTGTCTTCAGCTTCGGTCCCTTGGACTGTTGGATCAGGAACAAAAGACTTTCCAGAGAAGCACTGGTGGGATTCAGGCCAAGGCTCCCTTCCACAAAGTTTTGCAGCAGCTGTCACTGGATCTTATGTTCCTTGGCCCCATGGTGGTAGCGGGGCCAAGGTCCTATAGATTGTTAACCATCGGATGGGCAGGAGGGAAGGTCTCTCGCCTGGTTCAGGAGTTTTTCTAGAGCCAGACTGGGTGGTAGAGAGTGTGGCCATGCATGCAGAAGTTTTGCGCATGTGCAGCCAGCAATTAAAGGAGCTCGCCTCCCAAAAAAGCATTTTGGCTGTGCGGCTGTGATTTAAAGTCATTCCTGTCTCTAGAGTAGGCAGCAGAGCCAGGAATTAAGGGTATACTTATGTTATCTGGAAGCTGACTATCCCGACAACCAGTACCCTGGTCAGCATTGCCCGATCAGACAGGCTATCCCCATGCTACTACACCCGATGATATTCTTCCGATGGGGTAAGGTAGCAGATATGATGGAATGCTACCTTACCCCTTCTGATGCACAGAAAAGGATGGCTGGATGGGGTTGCTGGCAGAGCTGCCCGGTAGTGTGGAGGGTATACCACCGTGAGTGGGCGGCATGCTGTGTGTGACCCGAGTTCTGGGCCAGGTCATGTAATTTTACATACTGCACCCCATACCAACAACATCCTCTTCCCTTGAGATTAGATACAGTATATTACTTTCGGGGCTGTAGGAAGTGCAGAGGCCAAGCCCTATGTTACACCTTTTTACACAATGCCCAAAATTTCTCTGTCAGGCATAAGATTCATTCAGGGCTGTGGCTTTCTAGACAATATTACTCGGTATGCTGAGCATCGGCATAGCGAGTTTAGAGATATCACAGTATATCCGAATTAAGTACTCAAGCTTCATTGGGTGCATCATTTGGGGTTTCCGTTTTCAAATAGCCAGTGGAACTGGGAGCCTTAGGAAAGAAGTGCATATGCACATGCACAGCTTAAAGTGGTGCAAAATGGGCTCCACTTCTTTCCAGGAGCCCCATTAGGCAAACAGGGCTTCATTCATGTAATTTGGGTGTTTTCTTGACCCCATCTCACCAAGCAGGGCCAGTGCATATATTTAACAGCCCTTAAATGGGATTATAATTAAATCTGGAGGCTAAGGAAGGCATCATAATGTAAACAAACATGGTGGCTCCCAGGAATCTCTCTGCCACCAGGGCTGCTTGAAGAGTGAAAGGCAGCCTCCACTTGCTTGGGAAAATGCTGACCAATAAGGCTGGGAGCTGGGGGTTGTTATAGAAAGGGCTGTGCCCTGGGATCTGGGAGGTGGCCAGACAAGAGTTGAGAGGTGGAGACTGTTAGAGGGGCTGCCCCAGCCAGAGGCTAGATGTGGTGCCGAAGGCCCTTTGAGACCAGAGTTTCCAGGCAGAGTAACTGCTTGCCTGTTTCCTAGCTGGGAAGTGATTTGAACTGCTCCCCTGTTTTCCCAGCTGGAAAGTTTATTTTTGACTGCTGTACTGATTTCCCTAGCTAGGAAACAACTTAACAGGGCTTGTTTGAGACTGTAAAGAAGCCCCACTTTAGTTAAGTTCCAGCAGAACCAGTGTACCTGGAAACCATCCTGGGTCACATCTGCAGCCTGGTGGTACCCAGGTCAGGTTGAGAGCTCAGAGATGGTGGCTATCCTTCACCTGCAGCCTTCGTGGAGGTGTCTGATCTCTCCTCGGAGGAGTCTGGAGCATTGTCTCTGTGGGTGAAGACAATGAAAGGCCCAAGAGGCAAAGACAATGAAAGGCCCATCAAGGGTGATGGAAACAGTGCCTGCTTTAAAGGTGATAGGAAACAGTTTTTAGACCTCTAGATGCCCACTAATTGTTCTTTTATTGGCTACCCAGTATTCTATGTTTTTGATCTTTTTGTTAAATTAATAATCTAATTTTGTTGCCTTTGTAACTACCCAGAATCCTCTCTGCTCAGCAGATTTGCTCTTTATTTTCGTACTGTCTAGACATTCTATGACATCAGAAACACCCATTCCAGTCCATTCAGATGAATAGCATTAAATGGGAGTTTTGATGTCATAGAATGTCTTAGAAATATGTAAATCAAGAGCAGTAGCTGGTGAGAAGAGTGAACTCATTGTAAATATGAAGGCACCCCAGAGTTAGATTATTTATTTATCAAGAAATTATCAGGCATATCAGAATACATAACTGACATGGAAAGGAAGATGGACGAGCAGTGAACTATGCGAAAATCATTTCCTATCTCTTTTAAAGTTTCAATCTGCATCATTCTGTTACATGAGAGGCTGCCTCCTGTGTTTCAGAGCTGTATAGCCAAGCCACCCCTGAACTCTTCGAAAACTGTGAGTACCTCTGGGTTGTGGTCCCAGGGAGTTCTGATGAAATTTAATTAATTAGTTTAGCTAATTAAAGGCGGTGAAGTCCTGGTTAGGACTTTGCAATCATCAGGAAAGCCTAGGCAAAGATAAAAAGATCATTCTGTCCACCTTTTGGATTACAAGTAGGGCCCTTACACAAGTTGTTCCGTTCAAGGTTAAAACTGTTGTTTCTACAGTGTCCTAAAGTGCACCAACCCAGCATTAACTGTTTAGCTACCAGAACCTGGTGAAGCACCCTCCACGATGGACAGTTAACATTCTCACGACTGTTGAGGGGAATCCTGGTGCACCTGCAGGGTGGTATAGGAACTGTGTGCAGGACATCTGACGCAAAAGTTGTTGACGATTTCCCACTGTCTTCCATATGTTTTATGCCTTTTGTGTCCCTTACCCTCCCTTATAATAAATTAGAGGCTAGTTAATTCTATAATTCATTGTTCATGAGTATTGACTGGTATGTATTTCTACTGTATGGGAAGAAAAAAGTGTGTGGGAGGAAAATAATACTTGTTCCTGATGGGAGGTTAGGGCCACACTGGGTAGCCTTTATATACCCCTGCCTCAGTTGGAGGCACCAAAATCTGTTCCTGGTATTTTATCATTGCACTGCACTCGAAAGAACACAGGCCGACCTCAAGGTTGGTCAGTGAGTGAGGGTGCCAGGTGCACATGTCAAAGAGCCCTACATGTGGAGGCAACACTGGATTCTCCACACCCTGCACAGATAGCCCAGCTGATTTCAGGAAAAATTGTCCCACATCATAGCCCCAGTGTATTTGGCAAAGGCAGAATGGTCCTCCAAGACTTGGAATATTGGTGCCCAGGGAGCAATTGGACTGGAAAACCCTCTTACTGAGTGGGATTTCTGAAAGGTTCTATAGGACCAAAATAGTTGATGAATTGTTGGCATTGGGATGTTTTGACAATTTAAAGGTGCAAGGACTAAAGTGTGGCTGTACTAGTAAAAGTGTGAGTGCCTTGATCAAGAGTGAGCCTGAAATTGATGTTGCCCAGCAACCCACCACTTTCTTCTCATGGGGGAGGGGTCCACCTGGACCATAGTGACTCATGGCAGTACCAAGAAAATGCTCAAGGGTCCCTCAGATGCAGATGATTTCAAAGTGAAATTTAAATCATGGTTGAAATCAGAGGGAAAACTCACCAAGTGCAGGAACTGTATAAGTCTTACAGTGTCTCCCGCCCGATCAACCTCTGGCTTTGTTCATTGCTTAGGCACCAGGTAGAATGACAAGGATCTTACCTGAAGCTGAAACCCTTCTCTGGGAGAAAACCTGTGCTACTTGGGGAAGACCAATGGAAATACTATATGGACCCCAGTTCATCCTTCTGCTTACTTCTTCTATGTTTCTATGAAGATGATTTTGAAACATGGAAGGGTCACACAACTGCAATGGTGCAAGATCTCCATTGTCCCAAAGTCAAGAAAAGACATCGTCTGTGGGAGAGCTTGAGAGAACTTGCTATGGATGGCATTGGCACTCTGCAAGCTACCCGACCTGAAACTACTGCCCAAATGTATCTCAACACCATGGAGGGAATGTTTAGGAGCACTGACAATGGCATCCGCATCCAGAGCAAGCTGCAAGGGATGTTGCAAACAAAAGTGAACTGCTGTTGAATACCTGATACATCTTGACCAATTGATGCGGCAAGCTTACTGTAAAGGAGCCGTGACTGCCCAAGACATGAATCAGCTGCAGCTGGAACAAGTCCTAGAGGGATCTGGACACTTGGAAATGCTTCTGATGATGCTGCATTTGGAAGAGCAGCTAAGTAACCACCCTTCCTATGGTGAACTAGTTCATGAGGTCAGAGAGAAAGAGGACCGAGCTGAACTGCAAGGCCCAATAGCAGCATCTCTAAGAAAATAGAGACCCCTCTTGCAAATGCCTCACTCAGGTGAGACTCCAGTGAAAAGAAGACTTGAGAAGACAAGTAAAAGATTGACTGACCAGGTGGCTGCACCACGGCTACCAGAGAACTAACTCAGCAAGAGACATTTCTGTCCTCAGCAGGTTAGAGATACTACACTTGCAAAATTCTGCCCATTGGACACTGGAAAAGTAACTACCTCAAGTGGCGAGGTCTTTTCTACTACCGATGTGAGGAAGATGGACACATAAGAGATATTGCAAGAAGCCTGAAAACTCTTCTCTTTGGTAGTACAAAAGTTGGTGAAAGAGAAAGATGTGCTGGGAAATGCCAGCAGGACTCAGTGAGGGAGTGAACTGGAGCCCTGAACCAAACATTCTCAGTGAAACAGATGCAACCTGCTAACAGTACTGACCACAGTATCCCTAAGGACTGATAGGACTGTCGCCAAGGTCCCCACCAGGACTGAAGGTGTGGATTGCCTTGTGTTGTTGGATAGTGGTGCCCAAGTGACCATAGCGTTTTGATGACTGGTGCCAGAAACATTTGAGTCACGTGCCCTTGTAACCTTTGGAAGGACTAGCTGTCTGGGAAATGAGCAATTAGCCTTACCGTATCTGGGGTACATTGTTATTCAAACAGAATTTCCCCAAAGCATTGCTGGAGTCAAGCCCCTATGGAAACACTTGCCTTGGTGTGCTTGAATACTGGCATGAAAGTTGAGACACCCCTGGTGATTGGAACAAATACCACATGTTTCGACATCTGGCCCAGTTATGCCAAGAGATGGAGGGTCCACAGTACATCCACAGCCTAGGGATTCACCCCTAATCTGAAGTGTTTGTATAGAGAGCTCCTTCCTGTATGCAAGAGATAGAAGATGAGCGCGTGTGAGTGATTTGCAGAAGACACACCGGTCTTTGGTATTACCCCCTCAGAGCTGAGTGCCAGATGATGGGAGAAATGGAATTTGAATCACCCACCAGAGCCCTGTTTTCACTGTAGACACACTCACTGATGGAGAGTGAGTAGATAGCTTGCTAGTACAGAGAGGGGTGGTGCTGGCCCCTGTATCACCATTGGAACTCTGAAGATTAATGTCCCGTGAGGAATGAGACCGATAATGAAGTGGTTATTCGAAGGGATGAACCTTGACTCATGTCTACCCAACAGAGGCGGAAAGAGTTAAGGTTCTGGACCAAACCACGAATGCAAGGCTTGACCCTAACTTGTTTAGCTTTAGAGACTCTCCAATGCCAGAACAGTATAAGTGGTGACTGAGGCAGAAGTTAGCCAAGAGGGCAAATATCTTTCCTACCAGTGAGCTTGATGTTAGATGTGCTCAAGGGAAGAACATCATATATGACTTGAGTGACAACCGACCATTTCAAGAGATCCCAGCACCTAGCCTCAGCAGATGTGAAAGATGTTCACAAACACTTGCAGGAATTGTTAACCACTGTTATCATCTCTGAATCTGGAAGCCCTTATGCATCCCCCATTGTGGTGGCCCACAAGAAAACAGGGACCATCCATTTGTGCATCGATTACCAGACTTTAAACAAGTGTACTGCAACAGACCAGTACACTGTACCTTGTGTGGAGGATGCTCTTGCCTGCCTCACTGGCAGTAAAGGGTTTTCTGTCCTGGATCTTGAAGTGGATATTACCTGATTCCCATAGCAAAGAGGACAAAGAAAAACAGCTTTCATTTGCCATCTGAGGGTTTTATCAATTTGAAAAGATGCCATAAGGCATATCAGGGGTACCAGCAACTTTCCAGCAGTTAATGGAAAAACTGTAGGAGGCATGAATTTGCTACAAGCCTTAGTCTACTTGGATGACCTAATCGTCTTTGGATGCACCCACTCTAGAGGAACATGAGAATGCCTGATGAAAGTCCTGGACAGACTTGAAGAATTTGGGCTTAAAGTGTCAATTGACAAATGTCAATTCTGCCAACCCTCTGAAAAATATGTTGGACATGCTGTCTCAGCAGTAGGAGTTCAAACTGACTAGGGCCCTTAAATCTGGCCTAGGCCCCATAATCTGAAAACTTTATGATCCTTCCTAGGTTTCTGCAGTTATTACGGAGGTTTGTTCAGAATTTTTCTAGGGTGATCCAACCACTTATGAATCTCATGCAGGGTACTGCCTACCAACTACAAAGAGCAACAGGAAAGGAAACACTCTGAAAGACATACTACAGAGTCAATTAACCTTTTATGGACTGATGCGGTCAGGACTGTGAAAATGGATTCAGAGAAATAATTATGAGACTCACTGGAGGCCCTGTGTTGGCCTCTGCTGAACCCACTAAACACTGTTTCTTACACACAGATGCTAGTATGGATGGGCTAGGAGCATTCTTATATCAAGAGTACCCAGAAGGCCTAAGACTAGTTGCATTTGCAAGTCAGAACCTGACAACAGCCTAGAATGTTTAGCTTTAAAATGGGCCATCACTGACCAGTTCCATGACTTCCTCTATGGGGCCAGATTTACGGTACATACTGCAACAATACTCTTACCAGTGTCAACACAACTGCTAAGCAGGATGCCCCAGACACTGTTGGTTGTCGCCCTTTCTACATACAGTATGACTACACCCTGGAGTATCAGAGGGCTTAAACAACATAGATGTTGACGATCTGTCTCACTGACCTTATCATCCAAATGTGAGCCAGTGGACGGAATGACCCCAAAACTGTGACAGCATTATGTACCAAATTTGTGGTTGCAAATAGTGAGGTGCCTGTCTATCACACCTGAGCTACTGACACTATGTTGGTCCTCCCTGATGCTACACCTGAAGCTTACTACAACTTTGCAGGTTTGGATTTCAGTCATTTGCCCGAGCCAGACCTGCAAGAACAGAGATGGGCACAGTGACAAGATCATGGACTGAGAGGGATGATTGCAGGTTTGGAAAAGGAGAGGCTCAGACAAAGTGCCCCACGACCATCCTGATGTTCCAATTTTGCTGAGAGAATGGAACAAGTTGTCCTTGAAAGATGAAATTCTTTTCCAGACTGTCCAAGATCCGAAAACACTGGTTCCCTGCAAAAATTGGTATTACTGTGGCAGTACCACAAGGTTGTCCTTAGAGCCCTGCAAGACAACATAGGACACCTCGGGTTTGAGGATACTCTGAAGCTTTTTCAAGGGCACTTCTTTGGCCAAGAATGGTATCCGATGCAGAAAAGCACTGCAAGCATTGTGCTAGGTGTGTCCAGTGAAAGACATTGCCATGAAAAGTGGCACCTCTACGGAACATTAAAACTGGTGAACAATTGGAGCTGGTGTGTATGGATTTTCGGTCACTGGAACCAGACAGTACAAGTTACAGCCACATTTTGGTCATCATTGACTACTGCTCCAGGTGTACCCAGGTCTACTGAACAAAAATTAGGAGGCCGAACTGTTGTTCAGAAATTTGAGGAGTTTGTGACTCATTGTGGCCTACCCTAACATATTCACTCTGATCAAGGGCCCAACTTTCAGAGCCGCCTGGTAAAGAGTTCCTTGCTTTGCATGGACTCCAGCAATCTGATACTACTCCTGTCATCCTCAAGTGGACCCACAAGCTGAGAGGTTTAATTATACATTGTTAAACATGTTAGGCACATTGGAACCTGACGAGAAAATAAATTAGAGACAGCACAGCCTCAAGTTGGTGCACGCCTACAGTTGCACCAGAAACAGTTCCACAGATGCTTCTCCTTATCTGTTAATGTTTGCCAGAGAAGCCTTTCTACCAATTGACCTAACTTTTGGAGTGTCTGCTGAAGGAGCCTCAAAACAATCCTACTTGGAATGCACTAACCTTAAACGCCAACTCAAGAAGCCTATCAACTGGCTGCAGAGGCCGCCAGCAAAGTCAGTGCTGCCAGAAAACTCAGGTATGACCAGAAAGTGCATCATCAGGTACTACGAGTTAGGAATACAGTTCTCCTTAGAAATATTGGTCTCCATGGAAAGCACAAGATAGTTGACTGCTGGTCCTCTGAGACTTATGTTGTCCTGGAAAAGATAACTGATTTACCAGTGTACCACATCCGTCAAGAATGTCACAAACCTAGGCGAGCGCAGTGGCAAATGCATCCACTTGTGGTGCCAACATCCGGTTCAGTGAAAGACTTGGGAGTCAGAGCACTGGCCGGGAGAGAAAGGATTGAGCCTCCTGGTGACTGCTCTCCTTCTCTGGAGGGAGGGGGAAGAGTGCCCGTGCTTTACAGACCACTGGTGGAGGATGGGAGCACTGTTGCAGCTGGTATCATTACTTAAGGGTGCAGGGCAGATGCTGGATGTCATTGCATGCCCCTGCCCCCAGAGATCCAGCATTCACAAAAATCCAGCCGCCAGGTATGATGCTGTGCGCTGCAGCCATGCTCACTGCCAGCAGTGTCCATTGAGGAGGGTTCAGCCCTGTGGTCCCAATGTGGGGTAGGCCGGGGCTTGTCTACAGTGTCTGTTGGGAGGGGAGCCTGCCTGGTGGCCCCATCCAGGGGGCAAGCCTGGGCATGGGGACAGCAGAGGAGCAGGGTATTGCACCTGGGTTATGCCCCTATCATCACACATACACCTTATACTGTATTCCTGGTCTATTGTACTGTGATTCTGCTATTTTGCACTAACATGTAGATTCAGGCACCCATCATATAAGCATGAGCGCCAGGCATGTGCTTTGCTGCTAATATTTGCTAATGTTTATATCCTTTTATAGGATTAGATCATGCATTATTATTATACCTCACTGTAATGCATTATGTTTGTCTTTTACATATTTTCTATACATAATCTACCTAATTACTGATATGATGAATCTGAGGGAACATCAGTGATTACTTTATACACTATATATGTATATTCTCATATAATCATATGTAGTAGTGGTCAGTCAGCACTGCCTTTGTCTTATACATAAGCAATAAATGCCACGTGTAATAGAGCCCTGTCAGCATTTCTTTTGTCCAAGCTATAATGCTAACTTGAAACATATTCTATGTCTCATATGAGACTCATTAATAATTCTGTCTAAGTCAGTATCCAATATATAATGTTTCTCATATCTGTAACTATGATGTAATCTCTGTTGCTATGCTGTTATCTATAGTATATAAATTTGTGTAACCTAGTTCCATACATGGAGAGAATGAGATCTTGGCGATCCTGTGATCTTAGAAATTCTGGAGATTATGTACATTCTTCAGGATAGTGGTGAGAAACCCACCTCCTTGTGATTTTCTCTGTCACATGCTTGGCGAAGTAGTATAATAAACCTTAGTTAGTACTCTGTTTGTTTACAAATGTTTCTTGGTAGACTCTGAAGACATAAGAAGCTGTATCATTATTATTATTATTTACTATGAGATTGTTTATGTAACAGAAATGGTGACCCGAAAGGTGCCTGGGTGTTTGCCAAAGTTACATTTTAATTTCCTCTGTAAATTAAAACACTGGGTTAGAAATCTCCAGTAACAAGCAGCTGAGAGTGTCTTCTGTTTAAATCCTTCGGTCTGTTTTGTGTACACAATGCAGACAAAACAATCTCTTGGCAGATATTCAATCTCTGTGTAATGAGTTGTTTTATTTTTTTTTCTCTTCTTTCTCTGTGGGAACACACTGCTGTAAAAGGATCTGAGCAGACAGATAGACTGCTTTCATTTGTGGTTTCAAATCCTAATGGATTTTTACTCATCTAGGAGTCCACATACGCCAAATGCCATTTGTGTCCTGTCATGAACTTTGGTTGCAAAGTTTTTGATTCAGAGACAGCTAAGGGTTTCTCATTTCTTAAAACACATGTCTAAAAATCAGTATTGAAATTGAGGCTGGATGCCTCACAAAATCAAATTGCCTATGGTGGTTTAGAAGATTTTGCCAATGTGGCAAAACCAGAAACAGTCCACGAGGTGATTTCTGAGCACAATAGTGACTTAAAACATGGTACCAAGGAAGATATTCCTGAAAAGTGTTAGTTGCAACACTATTCACTTGCTTAGAATTTTCTGTAGAATAATGTGATACTCTGAAGTCAGATTACACTGCATACAGGCAAAAGATGAATATGTTACATGCTAAGTCTGCTGAGAAAGTTAGTGAACTGTTATTTCAAAACAGGACCTTGACTAAGTAATGTAATTCAATACTGTTATGAAAACAGCAGACATAAAGTGGATGCTTTGAAAACCAAATGTGATAAGGCTTCTCTTGATAACAGACTAGTTTTACACTATGACAAAAGTCTTGCAGTCTGAAGTTAGATTACTTCACAGTGTGCTTGCTTATGTATTTGAGGAGCTGAAATGTAAGAGTAAGGAAAATACCCAACTTACCACTGTGCGTAGAAACTTGAAGACACAGGTTATGCATAATTGGTGTGATACCAGATCTGAGGATTATCTTGTAATTTGCAAAGCAGAAATAGTGAACTTACACCATCAACCGGAGGTATTGGCAGGCATATTAACTTAATGCCCAAAGACCTTGCCTCTTCTCATGTTGAAGAGTTTGATTTTGAACACTCACAGTATGCTGTGGGGTGGACTAACACAAATGCTAACCACTTGTTTTCCATGATTCCCAAAATAGAGAATTGTTAGATTCTCAAAATGGTATACACACATGTCATCAGGTTGCATCACCATCCATCCCCAAGATGGCCACTCATGGTCATGTGATGATGGTCATAACACAGTAACCCAAGATGCCTAAGAGGTAATCCAAAATGGCCAACCACCACAGCACGGAGGTTGGATCATGCAGTCACAGGACCTGTGATTGCTGCCATAACCAAACAAAACATACCGAGGTTTTGGCATGATTAATAATGTTATCAGTAAGACTAGTGTTTCTGAGGGACAGAAAATTCTCATTAAAAATTATGTTGATGTACGTTTGACTGAGGCTGGTATGCAACCTGTCATGAAGTCAGTGTCTGACGCTGCAGAAGCAGCTGCTGTTAGCAATGTTTACTATACTAGAATATCCTTGATTAAGGAACACATTGCTGCTAAAAATGTGAAATGAAATAACATCAGCTTTCTCTAACACTGACAGCACTGAATATATGCAGTGCATGAATACCTATGCTATAACATTAAAAACAATGTTGCTACTGTCCAGCAACCTTCTGGTGAGGAAACCCACTTTACATTTGATGGGGAGGGACAATCCTGATTCTAAAAGCCCCTTGGCTGTGATATTTTCAGCATCACAGGCCACATTGGGGAGGGTTACATGTTTGATTTCTGAACCTGTGTTGACAGCTGTTTCAGTACTACTTTCTCCATCCCTGATGGGTACTGAACCACAATACATAGCTGGAGAACTACATGCAGCTTGCACACAACTTTTCTCCACTGTGCAGGCACCCCAATAGTGCCAGCACTGCCTGCACATGATGCAGAACCCCTCCACCAGTGACACCTGGATCATCCCATACTGTGACTGCAATAGCAGGCACAAGCCAGAGAACAGTCTGGGTTATTCCCAGCACAGACAATAGCAGGCACTTCTGGCAAGAAGGTGCAAGAGATAGCAATCTCAGCAGTTTTAGCTCCAAACATACAATGGACACATCTGACCCATTGTTTATGCATCCCAGATGCTCTCCCCAGAGGAGCTGAAATACAACCTTGTGAAGGAATCTTTTGGCTATATACTGGCAGTGAGAAGCTTTATATACGTCATTGGATATACACCCCTTGTGTTGCATTCCAATCATTTGCCAACTAACTTTATGTTGTCAAACAGAGTAAAAGATGACTCTGTATCCAATGCCAGATTTACACACTGGTCTCTCATTATACAGGATCATGACATCACTGTCCTTCCTATAAAACGCCATCCTTGTTGGCTCATGGCCTACAGTTTACAAGAGAGACCCATGATTGTTCACTCCAACCCCTGACCTACCTGTCCCAGGGCTCTTTCTGACAGAACCTTAGAAAATGTTAAAAACACCACTGTGTGTTATGTTTTGACTGATGTCTCAGCTACACATACCAATGAGGGTCAGATAGCAGGTTTGGAATTCCTATTTTACATTCTGGTGATGACAGAGTGTGCATGGCTAGTAACTGTATCATTGTATATGTATAATTCACAGGCAATGTTAAAACATGCCTGGTAAGAAAAAAAAATTATTAAAGCAGGGAGGAGAGGAGTCTTCTTATTACCACAAATGTTTGTGGATGGTTTACTAAAGCTGGTAAATCATTGAGAAAGAAACAGCTTGTGTTAAGAGCTTTTTTTTCCTTATGTAAATGATACCAGCACTCCACGAGAGGGTTAAGTTCTGCACGCATTAAGAAATGGCCTTGGTCTGACTACAGAAAGCACTGCAGACACTGTTTTATTATTACGGATTCTAATTGGGTCTGTTTCTCTCTAGATGAATTTATCTGAAAGAAAACAAACTTCTGTTCCAATATTCCTAATATTACCTTTGTGAAATACAGACTTGTTTGTGTACATCACAACCTAACCAGTTTAAATACAAACTATACATTCATAAGGTTCAAGCATATTGTAAACTTGAACCTTATGCTCCAAAGTAAGACCCTCATTCGAGGGCAGTGTATAGGTTCCTTAATAAAGGAACTGAGGAATAACTTCCAAAATAGTCCTTATAAGAAAGTGAAAATGACCTTCACCTATCCAGTGATGGCCTACTCATTTGGTAGCACTGCTGTAACACTCATGAAAAGTTACGGGTAGTTCCTGAACACCTGATGGTAAATTTTATCTACTGTACCAAGTACATGATACTCCAACTGTGGACACCAGGAGTCAATAAAACCGAGACAGACTGAAATCCTCTGTCTGGTGACCACATATGAGAAATGATGTAGAATACTGCATCAGGAACTGTTTGATCTGTGCACCGAACAATTCTATACCAGCTAGAAAATGCATTGTTACCTCAGGGGCAATCAGGACCCTGAAACAACATCCAGATTGACTACATTGGCCTTATGCAAGGTACATTCTGATTACAGGGAGCCAGCTTTATAGCCTAAATAATGCAGGGAGCTCTGGATTTGTTATGGGTAAAACAAAGTTTCATATCCCATACCACCCACAGTCATCAGGACAGGTGGAATGGGCTAACAGGCAGATCAACATTATATATAATAAACTTGTTCAGAAAAAACAAAAGGACTGGGATTATTATTACCTTTACTCCTTATGGTGATAAGAGGACACCTCTGCAGGTACACAGTGTACCCCATTTTGAAATCATGATCAGACGGTTCATGAGACTCCACAATATTTACTTCTGACCTGTGTACTGCCACTGCTGATGGAGCATCAGTAGATAAATATGTTAAATGACTCAAACAAGACATCCAAAAGACATACTTGTTTGTTGCACAATGTATGGGCAAGGCCCAACAACAGGTCCTATCCCATTGTAAACAAACTCAGTCCAGCAGTCTACTAAGTTAGACTGCCTCACAATAACAGTCATTGATAAATAGCTATATGCCAATCAAATGAAACTGTTTAAATGAGGTTAAATTACTTTTCCATACCCCAATGGGTGGAATAGTACTAAACTAACTATGTTTTTCTTTCTCTTCCTTTTAGGCTCCAGAGAGAGAGAGATGCTTGCTTTTATGCTTATTTATTTTTATTTTTAGAAGTATGGGTCTTCTACAAGCCCAAACTGCACATCTTATTGCAGATAAGAACCGATAACCTCCTAAACCTAAACAGATTGTTGAGGCAGAGTACCTCACAAGCCCACCTGATTTAATTGCATCCTGTGGAATTCACTCTAAAGTCCTAAAATACATGTTCATTGTCCAGGAGGGTAGTGAAGCCCTACTGAATGTTATGATCATTGCTTTGGACCAATCCTAGCAGCCAGACTTGATCTGGACCCCGTTGACATTTTATTGATAATCAGGAATTTTGCATCCAAATTTAAATGGTAATAAAACCCATTAGACCTTAAGGTTTTACCCTATGATGCCTCATAATTTGTGACACTTAATACTAAGCACCCAAAACAGGACCCTGGTCCACCCAGTGGTCTAATAGCCACTTCCAACCAGATACCCTAGTTAATAATGTGCAGTTCATGCACAACCCAGTGATTTTAAATCTCACCCTTTAGAACCTTGAATGATTTGTTAAATGTTTTACAACAAACATTTCCTACTTTTTAAATAATGATGTGATTGAATACCCTGCAGCAACCAGGTACTCATTAATGACCCCATATACAGAGACTGATAGCACCACACACAAACACAGGAATGTCACATCCTGACTGCTAGTTGTACATCTTATAGCAGTAAACCTACCAAACACACTGGGCAATTTTTTTTATTAAAAAACACAGGTTTAAAATCAGGCCTATTTGGCTCTGACATATCTATTTGAAATAGGGCTGATATAGCCATTATTCAAGCACATATGTTAAAGATTCATAATAGTATGAAATATAATATCATACCCCGCATTGCATGGTATCGTGGTCTTGCTCACTGAAAGAATTTACATTTACAATATTAAGGATATTGTAAAGAGGCTTGACCTGACAAATGTTCATATTAATGAATTAATTTCTGCTCACATTAAGGAAACAGATGAGCATCATATAGCTAGGAAGTCCTTTGCAATACCTACAGCTATTATGTTCTTCCAACCCTTGGTTATCTCTTCCGGAATCTGGAATTAGTACATATCCTTGATCTCATTCATGACTGACGATGTGTCAGTGACATTGCCAGATTACACTTCTATTGCATGTGTTAAATGTTTATTTTGAATCTAGCACTATTCCCTTTGTCAATGGCAAGGAACCTTGATATGTCACCACACACACCAGTATTGTCACATGTTTTGAAACTTATTCCTGCACAGTCCAGGAAGCCATATTTGTGACTCTCACAGTGTCACTGCTGCATTTTCATCTGGCAACATCCATCTCTAACTGTCTGGAAACTGTCCATTCTGTTGGTCATCTTGATGGGAACTTTTGTCATGAAAAGGTTGAAACTATCTCCTTTCCTTGTTTACCATGAGGTCTTGGAATCGTGACTGACTCGAACTTTGATTGTCGTACCTGAAAGGAATACCACCTTTATGCAGATGTGACATCTTCCAACTTGTTTTACCAACATGTGAATACTGGCCTAATAATTGAAAATTGGCTTCACTTGTGAACTCTCAAATAAAGTGTATTTGGTCCTGCCAATTAAGATTCTACAATCAAGCTCATTGTTATGCATTCTATGAAGCCAGCCTGAGGTGGGGACAATCCCTAACTTCAGCAAGAGAATTTCTTCATTCGATCTACAAACAAGAAATCTATTTTCTTCACTGCTTGTTTTCTAAGCCTGTCTGGCACCTCATTCAGACTGAGTACTGTCATAAACTTTTACACTTTGTGAAGCCATGTGATCATCTTCAACTGAACACTGTTGCTATTCCATTGTAAAACTTAATGTGCAATCTAATGCACCCTCTGCTGAGGCCTCTGAAAATACTGCTACCTCCTGAACATTTGGATCTACCTTTGGAAAATCTGAATGCATTGAATTTGAACTATACATCTTAATCTAACACTTGAAGAAATCCTGGATTTATCCCTGGAACTGTTCGAGATTATGGCTTGTGGACAATGACATTTCATATCCTGTTCAACTTACTGTACCAACTAAAAAATGCCACCCTCCAAGGTGGTATATTCTGCTGATGTGGAATATTGTGTAGTGACCAACTATACATTCTTCTGATATGAACTAAAAATTATGCAATGTGAACTTTTCTAACTTCTATTTTACTCCCTAAACAGGTAATATATATACTGTGATCACACCTGTTCCATCCCGGAACCATATACCATTAAGTCTAGTCTTAACAATCTTGATGCTGTATCTTAATTCTTACTTATTTTTAATATCCATACAGGCAACTTAAGTTTGTCTCTCAATCTCTTCCAAATAGGACAGATACACACCTGATACATATCAGTATTTACTGATTGTTTTGATATTGGAAAACCCCATTGTGAAGTTTTATTCCAAATGTTTATAGGTAATACAAGGTTTACTAACATTTTCCCTTATAATTACATTTTGTTGTTTAAGGAAAGCCCTGGAAACACCCCAATGACCAGTTAAAATTCTTCTATCAGGCTCGTGCCTCAGACCTTTAGACGTAATGGTGCCTAACAGTCATCTTTTGTTGTGTTGCCACTTTTGCAATTAGGGCAGCAAAGAGGAGACTGTTGCACCAAGTTATGCCTCTATCATCTCACATACACCTTACACTGTATTCCTGGTCTACTGTACTGTGATACTGCTATTTTGCACTAACATGTAGATTCAGGCACCCATCATATAAGCACGAGTGCCAGGAAAGTGTTTTGTTGCTAATATTTGCTAATGTTTTTATCCTTTTATAGGATTAGATCATGCATGATTATTATACCTCACTATAATGCATTATATTTGTCTTTTACATATATTCCATATATAATCTACCTAATTACTGATATGATGACTTGAGGGATCATCAGTGATATATACTATATATATATATATATATATATATATATAATATATATATATATATATATATATATATATATATATATATATATATTCTCATATAATCATATGTAGTAGTGGCCAGTAAGCACTGCTTTTTGTCTTATCCATAAGCAAGAAATACCATGTGTAATAGAGCCCTGTCAGCATTTCTTTTGTCCAAGCTATAATGCTAACTGAAGCATATTCTATGTCTCAAATGATACTCATTAGTAATTCTGTCTCCTAAGTCATTATTCAATACATAATGTGTCTCATATCCATAACTATGATGTAATCTCTGTTGCTATGCAGTTATCTGTAATATATAAGTTTGTTTAAGCTAGTTCCACGCACGGAGAGAAGGAGATCTTGCAGAACCTGAGAACCTAGAAATTCTGGAGATTATGTACATTGTTTAGAGAGTGGTGAGAAACACATCTCCTTGTGATTTTCACTGTCACATGCTTGGTGTAAGTAGTATAATAAACCTTTATTAGTACTCTGCTTGATTACAAATGTTTCTTGGCAGACTCCGAAGACATAAGAATCTGTATCATTATATTATTATTTATTTATTTACTCTGAGATTATTTACATAACAAGGGCTGACCTCCGAATTGAGGATCAGAGCCGGCACCAAAAAGAAAAGAACATGGCAAACCTATCCACCTTAACCACCTCCAGCCCACTGGTCTTCTCGAGCCCATTTCAAAGACTGTCACAGAGCCTGGCTCAAGACCTTGCAGAACCCGAACCTGTAACTCAATCTAAAGAAAAGATGGCATCTACTTCCCTGACCCAGCATTGTGCATTGATGCAGTTTCACTGCCTGCCCCATCTGACAGTTCAAACAGTCAGGAGATTGATGTAAATATACTGGTGTCAACCTCCCACAGACAAACCCAGAGCACTGCTGATACCTATGGAATGGTCACAAGCAGGTTGCAAAGAGACAGTCCCTTATACTGCTCGAATCTGGATGCAGAACCATTGGTGCCAAGTGTAACCTCAGCTGAAGAGCAGGAAGTACCATTTGCAGACAGGGATGTAGAAGCATTGGTGGAGGAATTTGCAACAAAGACCGAGTGGAAGTCTGTTATTCCTGACCAGGTCTCTGTACTGGACACAGTGCTGGAAGAGGGCATGCACACCCTATTCCTAAGGAAGACACAGTAGTGCCCTGTAAGTCTAGTAGAGCATGTAAACCATCCATGAAATTAACTGACAACCTCACCAGTGTCTCTTCTGAAATCTCTATCCAAGTGGTCATAAGTATATGGTGCCTATTGTTTATTCCATGCCCATTTTACACATCACCATACTGAATTACACATTGGGGTACCTAGGTTAAAACTGATGCGAATGTACTACCAATATGCCTGCCTGTGCTAGAGCAGATGCATAATTGTAGAGAGGGTGCCGAGTCTAGTTAGAAAATGTACAGTAATGTTGATATGTCAGAAATGCCTTGACAGCTAGGAACTGATTTTTAGTTGGAAATGTTCCTAGAAGAATAATGTTTTACACTGCTTATGTGGACTCTATGGACATTAAGGCAGTGTCTTGCCAAGGACGCCAAGAGTTTGAAGGGGGAATGTAAGACCCCCATTTTGGGGCTTACATTTTGGGTTATATTCCCTGTTGCCCCACTGCTGACTGTCTTCAGCCTCTGGTTCCTCAAACTGTTGGATCATGACCAGAGGGCTTTCCCAAGGAGCTCTGGTGGGGCAGCCATGATTTAAAAGCCATTCCCATCTCTAGGGTAGAGGTGGCAGAGCTGGGAATTAATTTGGGGTTTCTTGTCCCAAATAGTTAGTGGGGCCAGGAGCCACAGGCAAAGTTTAATTTGTAAAGAAAAGGTGCTGGGGCCAAGGGCCAAGCAATGACAATGATACTGTTCTTTTTTTTTTTTATTTTATTTTACCGTCCTTAAGAACCATACATTCAAAATCTTAACAAGTTTCTTTGAAAGAGTACTAGTGTTACTAGTTTACAATCATGTATTCCGCATCATATATGAAGTAATACAAAACAAAATACTGCCATGAAAGTTAGGTATAATTTTTCATTGAGTCTCCATGCAGCTCGTCACTCAAGCATTGCTTTTTGCCTTTCCAATAACAATACAAACACCCAGAGGAGGAGAGCTGTCCTCTGGATGCTCAGTCCTCCTCTCCACAGCCAGCCCCAGGCAAACCAAGTCCATCACTGAACCCTGAGTCATCATGGTGGCAGTTGAGGCATGGGTGCCTCTACCTCTATGCCACCAGGCCAGCTGAACCTGTGTTATTGAGAGAGGGAATGTTTTCCAAAACATGGTAATAACTCTCCTATCTTTTCAAATAGTGCCATGGTGCAACTCCCAATTTAGTCTGCCAACTGGATTCATGCTAATGCCTAGGGTAACTCTTGTGTCTAGGGTATCTGATGTTTCAGTTCGCCAAGAGTCCCTTTGCAAATTAAATGTGGCACAGCTGCCATACTTTCACTCTTCCACTTAGACAGTAATTCATCAGTATGGCAACAAAGATCACACAACTTACAGAGTGGCAGTTCATATGTGGTCCATTTTACTGGGAAGATACAGATGCTTCCTAGAGTTCATTTCAAGTGGTTTTAATTCATTACTAGAATACATGAGAGCACACTCTCCGAATAGTTCATTACCAGTATTGAGCATCCATTTTGAGATTATGCTAGTTAGCTGTGGGCCACCTGGCACATATTACTACATGGACTCTCCATCCCTTTTATTGCCTATGTACCTGACTTACTAGTCAGCTAATTTGGAGATTTACCTCACCCACTCTCGGATACTTCTTTCGGATATGACCAGAGTCACCACTATTTCACAGAAAAATGTTAGCCAACATACTGCGCTGCTCAGCAGACAACTACCTCAATGGGGTCTGATGGGGAACCTGATCCTTCCTCTCTGCAGGGTACCTCAGTCCAAGTTGTTGATATTTCAGGCACTGGCCCTGCCAGCCCCACCTTTTGGGTCTTTCACCCAGATACAGTGTGTAGACAGCCATCGACATCGGAAACGATACACATTGTCATGCTGCATGTTACCTTAGAGGTGCAGGATTCATAAGTCATTACTAACTTAGCATGCTGTGGTCCCAGCTGCCTCGTTTGTACATTCCTTCTTTAGGGAATTCCTCCAGGTAAGAAAGCCAGTGGTACACATTCCTTGAGGGGTGCACACCTGGAAAACCCACGCTGTCTCCTATGGCCCTTACAATACCCTCAGTCCCCACTCACGGCCTGGGGCTGGACAAGTGCCCACGCAAGCCTGGTGCCCAGCTACCATGCCAGACCCAGCAGATACCATCAAGCCACCTGGATGACCATGCACCTTCTAGGGCAGAACCCTTGAGTGATCACTTCCTCTGAGAGCTCCACCCCAGGACCACTACTTTCTTGCCCAATCTTACAGTATAACTCAATGTCCACAGTCTCTTCCCTCACACTAAGTACAGAGAACAGGCAGCCACTACACACCACATATGGGCAGAAGATTTCTTGTCTCATATAAAGGATGGTCCCTTAACAGTATAGTAATCCCTTAATGCAGTACTGCTGTGTCTGTTAGTTATGAGCCCAAGTGCTGGGTGTGGGACTTGAACCTATGACCATCTGATTTGCCTGGTCCAGAGGTGAGAGTGCTAAGTGACTTATGCTCTGTTTGATCTGCTAATTGCCCATGGAGATGGTAATAGGCCAGCCTTAAAAGCCTAGTTTTGATATACCTTACTATTCACAAAACAGGGTCTTTTCAAATATACCAGTGTCCTAGGCATATGTCACCATTCCCAATAAGAGGACACCCTGCATGCAGTATTGAAATAGTGTTGTTTTTTTTTATTGTGAAGACCTAAACTATTCCATCATCAAACCAGAGCCATATTCAGAATAAGAATTAACTAAAACTACAGCTCAAAGAAGTCACTGTCTTTCATGAATTTTCTTTTGGTACATTCTATGCGCGGATTTTTTTTTTTTCTCCTCCTCAAGGAACTTGTATTGTCCTGGTAGTGCTCACATTGATACTGAGCAGGCATATAGATACATGCAACATTTGCTCTTCCTCCCCCATCTCAGTACCAAGCTCCATACTCTGATCTTTTATCCACTCCTTTGGAACATCTCCCTGCCCCTTATGTTTCAGGCACCTAGCAAATGCCAGAAGAGCATGTGAGCAGTCTGTTGCTAATATAGTAATTTAAGGTTCGGGACACTATGTCCATCATAACACCCTCACACAAACACACTTTGCATGCAAGGATGATTAAGTATACCATGCAAACATGTACTTATCTAAAGTACCAATTGTACTGCGCTGCAACATTGCAAAAGCTGCTCCATTTGGTATAGGGTTACCACCTTTAAGAAGCTCAGAGTGGGACATTTCTTACTGAAATATGATTTTTCACAGGACAGTATGTAACCTTGACCAGTGCATCAGACTTGTTTTCTTTTGTAATCAGAATTAAGGCCAAGTATTGTAGTTTCATAGTTGCTTCTATTGTTTCTTATCATTTTAACATATTTTCGTTAAGGTATTGCAGTTTTCTGCAACATTTAGTGGAAAGTTAGAAAATATTTTTCTACTATAAAGTCAGGACATTTAGTATTTTTCATGTTTTTTGCAGGACACAGCTGCCTAAATCAGGACTGTCCTGCGATAATCAGGACAGGTGGTAACCCTAATTTGGTAGTGAGAAGGGACTCTACTACAACACAGTGTATATCTGAAACTCCTTTCTCGAGTGGCTGGTGGCTTCCACATCTGTAGGCCCTAGCCCCCAAAGACAAGGGTCCAGTCTCCTGGATAACAGAGCAATGTGTTGCTGCTACACTGTGTGGCCAGACACCATTCGAGTTTTTCTCATTTAAGGGCATGAAAATGACTCCAAAAACCCTGAATTCTAAGTCAGAGTGTATCCAATATGACTGCCAGTATTAATCAGCAGCTTTTGTTAGTCACCAAATAGTTTTTCATCAATAATGTTTTGTTTTGTTCCTCTGACAACAATATCAGGGTACCCATTTTTCTTCTTTTTCTTCATTCCTGAACCTAAATATGGGGTTTAAAAGTTTTTGAAAGTTCCCTTCCCACTTCTGTGAAATGCCCATCATGAAAAAGTAAGTATCTTGGTGCTGTGCTGTACTGTTTTTCCTCAGAAACATGTGGTTATAACATCCTAATGCATCACCATTATGAATCTAGCATGTACATTTAACAGCTGACCTCAGCGGAAGAGATCTTTAAAAATGGTGAAAGGCGTCCATCTTTTAATGATATGAATCATTAATTACAAAATTAGCTATGAAAGCAATTTTAAAAGATCTGAGAAAATGAAAATACTCTGAGGATGTATCTAACCATGTCAGAAATACATTTTTGCAAAAAAACTGTATGATGATTTTATTTTGCCAACTAACACATTCTGCTACTTTAAAGGGGCTTCTGATGGATCGCTAAAGCAGCAGCTTAACAGACCCAAGTCAGCCTTATCTGTTCAAATAGTGAGCCTACTGTCTGGGCAGTGTTCCACAAATGCTCAGGTAAGCACAATAGGTCCAGGCTTACTTTTGTTCTACTCTAAGCAACAACGCAATTTGTTTCCAAATAAAGAAGATCAGGCCATGGAAGATAAGATGAGATAAAGACTGTCCCAGCTCTTCTTGATGTCAGCTGCTGCAGCCATAAAGGGCTAATATACTTGTAGTAATCTTTGACTGTGGACAGTTTATGACTGGGATCTAATAATTATATGGACAAGTAACAGGTTCCTGAAAGTAATAAAGGTAATGTGGGAGGAAACACAATGCCGCTCTGTATAGCCAAATTGTAAGAACTTTGATATAAATGCACAACAAACACAGGTGCTGGGGGAAAGCCAAGCAAGCTAACAGATGCTATATAACTTTTAGGAAAAATAAGCTGAGAAGTTAAAAGTAACTAGAGTTTCCCATTGTTTAAATGGTCTAACCTGAAAGAACTGCAATCACAGAGATTACAAAGTCATTAGTTTACAGAGGGACAACAAGAAACAAAGATTGGTGTGTTGCATTGGTAAAGTCCCTCCTGGGAGGAGCGTATAAAGTATCACCCCGTAATAAAGAGCAAGCATTTGTCAATGCTAAATGTTTGCTTGCATGCATTTGCTGTGCAGTTGTAGCACACAGGCTACCTACCCCTCCTCTATCCATCTGAGTCCCATCGTACTCTGTAGCCAATGGCCCTTCTCCTACTTAGTGTCTTTTCAAATGTATGGCTTACTTCTATTTGCAAGTTCTCATCTCTGCACTACCAGGCCTGAATGCTGTAATGTTGTCCAATTGCAAACATCACTGCTGGGTAAGATTACTGACATTCATGCCTGGCTGATGAGAAGAGGTTGGGAGAGACAGAATATGAGGATTAGTACCCTGCATAGGACAGAGCAAAACTAATGAATTTTGAATGATCCTCAGTGTGAGAACCAGGTTAATTTACTTTTCAGCAATGGAGGTGCCCTGCTAACCAGTTCATGGGTCACTCTGCTTCAATGCATGTCTTGTCCAATAACCGATTAATTTATGTGTGTGCTTTTAATTCTTTTGTACTGGAGCCCTCATTGACTCAGACAGACCACTCCCCACAGTATTGGGGCAGGAATAGTACAGGTACTTGGAATCCCGGTAACTGATTGAATTTTGTGTTGCTTTTTTACTGGAGCCCTTATTGACTCACATATGCCCTTCCCCACAGAACCAGAGCAGGAACTAGCACAGGTGCATGGAATCCTGGTAACTGAATAAATTCTGTGTTTTATTTATTTATTTATTTATTTTTCTTTTATGGAGCCCTTAATCAACTCATGCAGACCCCTACCCACAGAATTGGTACACAAGCTAGCACAGGTAATCAGAATCATGGTGACTGGTTAAAATCTGTCTTGTTTTCTTTTACTAAAGCCCTCATTGGCTCACACAGGTCCCTTCCTCAGAGCAGGAGCATGAAATGGCACAGCTGCTCAGAATCCCAGCAACTGATTAAATGTGTGTGTGTTTTACTAAAGGAGCCCTCATTGACTCACCCCAGGCTGCTCCTCACAGAACTGGAACATGAGTTAGCACAGGTAATCAGAATCTTGGTGCCTGTTTAAATTCTGTGTTGTTTTTGCTAAAAGCCTCATTGACTCAACAAGCCTCTCCCTCAGAGCAGGAGAACGAAATAGCACAGGTACTAATGTAACCCCATCCCTATCATTTTGCAAATGACAGGTGGTATGCTGTTTAAATCTGACAGCAGTACCAGGTAGGGACTGGGTTTGGGGGAATAGGTCACTTGGCACAAAGGCTAGGTTTGGCTACTCTGCAGGGGCACCCAAGTAACTCCAACACAGAAAGCAATAACTGTAATGTCCAATACCAGGAATGGGATTCTAAAGTGTGGCTTTTATTCACATCCAAACAGAACAACAAAGCATAGATGGACCTCCACGGGCTACACTCCTGGTAATGCAGATTAGAAGAATCAAGAACACTTCTTCAACACTTCAGCCCTCAGACTCTGAACCCACAGGCACACAGCCCAGACTTGCATGCTGCTTTGGGTACAGCCGAACTTGGCACACTGATCTGGGTTTTCCCTGGCTCGGCTCCCTTGCCGGCCACTCAGACACCTTCCATATGTCATGGAAATATTTTGCTGGTTGGCTCCCTAAACCACCTAAGAGCACCTCATCTCTATCAGGGAATTTTCCTTTTAATCCCACGTATGGGTACTTTCTCTCAGGCACTGGCCAATTACCTGAGAGAAAGTAAAGGTACCACAGAGCAAATCCGTGAGGTGAATTTGGTTACTACTGATGGGGGTCTCTTACCTCTCGCTTCACAATTCATTCCCAGCCATTTCTCTGGACAGTAAACACCTCCTACTGTAAAGCTTGGCAATGTAGATTAAGGCTAAATGTATGTCACATTTCCTCTACTTGTCTTGCTTTACCTTTGCTGGACTTAAACATACTTTTAATTGGCATAGCCCATTGCTCTAGCCCCCACTGATTAAGCAGTCCAATCCCACTTTACTTCACTCTTAGGTGCTGGACTTGAACCTACCTGAGTTAACCAGCAATGTCTATTACGCTAGACCTCCTACTGATTAAGTAGTCCAATCCCCACGTTTCAACAGTTCAGGTGAAAACATTGGCCTTCTGTCAGAGCAAACTCACCCTTTGGTTGCAGAGCCCCAGAGGCGATTTCCTCCACAAGAAATTCTCCTCAGATCTTCTGGTGCCGCAGCACAACTTGAAATAGGCAGCTTCTTCCCTTAGCCGAACCAGGAGGGTTGCTCCTGGAAGACAGGCAACCTTTTCCCCGTCCCCTCAGGGAGGGGCACTTGGACCAGTGACAGCGGTCTCCACCACTTCAGCAATAAGTTTCTGTGTCCCTTTACAGTGGAAACACGCACCTTCTTAACAGTAGCTTTAAAACAGAGCTTAAAGCTCTGAGAGCCTACACACAGACTGCTGTGCTGTCTCTCTCACCAAGACTGCACACAGACTCTGTTCAAAATCCCCAACATTCTATCCTAACTTCCAACTGCAGCACTCCAGTGTGGCTCATGCAGCTGTGAGAGTTCTATGGTGATGTCATCCCTCAGTCTCAGCTGAGACTGAGAAAGGAGTGAGACAGTGTAAAATCCATTTAACTGGAGTTTCACAAGCTGCCTTCCCTGCTACCACTAGGTCTTACTGGGATTCTAGTAACCCCAGGTAACAGGGGGTTACACTAAGAATCCCAGTAACTAGATAAATTATTTTTAGTTTATTTTCTTGTTTATATAGAGTCCTCTTTGACTCATAGAAACATAGAATTTGTCACTAGAAAAGGAATGCTTGACCCACCCAGTCTGCCCAGATGTTACTACCTAATCTGTCTCCGTGACATAAACTGGCCTCTGCCGACCCTTCCCTATCCTGCCTATTTAATAATATTCTCCTATGTCCATCCCATGCATGCCTGAAGCCTCACACTATTTTTGTTTCCACCACTTCTGCTGGCAGTTGTCCCAGGCATATACCACCTTTCAGTGAAGTAGTACTTCCTCAAATCTTTCTCAAACTCCACCCTTCTAGCTCATTGTATGCCCCGGTCCTTGTGCTTTCTTATTTTCAGTAATTATAGTGACAGTGCTCCCCTCCCTCATAGCTGTTTGAAAACCTTCAGTTCATTCAAGTCAATTCAGTTTTCTTACTTGGTTTTCATTCCATCATTTTTTTTTGTACAAGGCTTATGCTCTTCCCCATATGGCCCCATCTCACCAGCTCCCCAGCTCCATCCTGGAATTACTGGGGCTTACCTATGCCCAGTCCAGGAGCAGTGCCTGCGGAGGTCAGTCGCCATCCTGCCACTGTTTTTCCCTCATTTTCTCCCCATTTTTACCCAAGGGCCCCAGGAGAAGGATGCATGTGTGTGGAGGCATGCATGAGCCTTACAGCCCTGGTACTGACCTCCTCCACCTGCCCCATTGGCCTATTGTCAGCACTGCTTGCGCGAGACTTGGCCTCCACCAGGAGGCAGCCATGAGCAAGGATGCCATATCACCTCTCCGAGAGGAGAGCTTGCCTGTCAGCAGCTCCATCCAACTCTGCCCTCCCGCCTGTGCTAACCTCCAGCGACCCAGGCTTGCTCCGAACACAGGTCGCTGGCGTGCCATGCGCCTCAGCCCTCTGTGCCACCGGGCTGGCCTCATTCCATCGTTTTAATATTTAATGGGGTTCTTGGTCTCATCATTCAGCCAAATTACAATCAGCCTGACCACAGATGGCAAGGTGACTCCTTATAGGTTAGGAATCTACACTTTAAAGTTTAACATTCCAGTATGATCTGAGATCCCATTGCTTTCTCTTTCTTGTATGGAAACCATGCTCCAGGCTTCATCTTTTATATAGTGTGCTCTGACCCATAAGAGCTCACAGGTGACCAATTGGGGGCTCACAAGTTAGGAGAAGGCCCACTGTCCTGTTTGTGGTGCATTGTTAAGGGTTAGCAAGCTCAATTATGGCTAATACACACAGATTTTATCACATTTCTTAAACATTTTTCTTTATTTTTTATTATGTTTATAGGGTGCATCTGGTTTGTGCCAAAACCAAAATCAAATAATTATAGTACCAGTGGTCCCCAAAAGCTGCTTGAAGCGTTATTTGAAAGAAAATCCTTCCTGTACCCTGTTCACCCCTGTGAGTACTTGTAGGTCTCTATTATATCCCCTCTTGCTCTCCTCTCTTTCAGATTACATGTTGAGAACCATCATTCTCCTTGTAGGGCTTCTCTTGCAACCCCTGCACCATTTTAGTTATCCTCTTCTGGGTGGCTCTACCCTGTCTATCCTTTCTAAGGTATGGCCTCCAAAACTGGACACACTACTTCAGGTGGGGTCTTCTCCAACAAGCAATACAGTGGCGACACCACCTCCCTATTCCTGCTTGAGATACCTTTCTCCATGCACCACAGCATCCCACGAGCCCTACTCACTGCTTTGTCATACTACCCTGCCACATTGAGGTCAGGGAGAAACAAGCCACCTCCTCATCCTTGATGTAAAGAATAAATACATACTTTTTACAAAGCAAAGAAATGCTTAAAAAACATCTGCACTGGAGCATACAGGACCATACAAGTACCTCAAGCAGGCTACTGCACTGTATGCTCCAGTGCGGTATGTTTTTTAAGTTTTGCTTTGTAAAGATAAAAAATCTATTCATTCTTCACATCAAGGATGAGGAGTGCAAGCATCTTGGTTTTCCTAATAGTACTTGGTTGTTGCAGTGAAGCTGTTTTGCTAAATAGTCACTTTAAGGTCGTCAGTTATGACAACCACCAGGTCCCTTTTTGCCCCATCTCCAGTGCTATACTCTGCTCTTGGGTTCCTATGCTCTAAGAGCATGATTTTGCATATACTGACATTGAGCCCCTACTGCCATGCCTTTGGCCACCTCCTGAGTTTTCTGAGATCCCTGAGTGTCCACTCTATTACAGAGTTTGTCTGCAAAACACATACCTTTCCTTCCAGTTCTTCTGCAATAGAAACATAGAAACATAGACTTTGATGGCAGATAAGGCCCGCTTGGCCCACCTAGTCTTGTCCATTTCCTACCTACTGGATAAACTGCTGATCCTAGTTAACCAACAGCCTATTTCTTCCTACGACCCCCAAACAAGAATTGCCTTATGTCTGTCCCATGCATTTTTGAATTCTCCCACAGTTTTAGACCCCACAGCTTCCTCAGGAAGGCTGTTCCATGCATCCATGAAAAATACTTCCTCACATTACCCTAGAGCTGTCTCCCATTATCCTCCAGTTCTGTCCTTTGTTCTTCACATCTCTTTTCTGAAAGATGCTACCCTATTGGACTTTGTTGATTCCACCAAGGTACTTAAAAGTTTCTATTGTGTCCCCCCTCCTTCTTTCCTCAAGGGTATACATATTAAGCTCCTTTAGTCTCTCTTCTTGTAGGCTTCTCTTGCAGACCCTGCACCATTTTAGTTGCCCTCCTCTGGACTGCCTCCATCCTGTCTATATCCTTGTGGAGATGGTGTCCCAGAACCAGACACAGTACTCCAGATGGGGTCTCACCAATTGTCTGTACAGAGGATAACAACTTCCTGTTTTGTGCTGGTGATGCCTCTGCCTATACATCCCAGTATCCCCCAGACCTCCCTACTGCCTTTTCACATTGCTTGCCAGCTTAAGGTCATCTGATATGATTACCCCAGGTCCCTTTCATTTTCGTTCCTTGTCGCATGCAAAGGCGTTTAATTAAATAGCACGCGGAGGTGTGCCTCTCCCATCAATGCACTGCTCCCCTTGAGCAAGTGGCAGTCCTGCACCAATGGGTGCAGGGCTCAGTATGACAGCGGTGTTCCTCTGCTTCAAAGGAAAACACTGCTGCCATACTGAGCCACTCACTGTCCCTTCCAATATGCGCCTCACAACATCACCGCCTAAAGCTCCTATGTAAACGTTGTTTGTTTTTCCAACGGGGTGCCCAATCCCCATCAGCTCCACGGCCCCTCCCAAGCCATCCTGCTGCCACGCTGAGGCCCACCCAGCATGGCAAACCGTTGGTTTGTTTTGCACGGGGTGCCAATCCCCGTCAGCTCCTCGGCCCCCGTGGTTTGCCGACCAGGTGCCTAATCCCCATCGGCTCCTATGCCCCCACATCTTCTGCCATGCAGAGCCCACCCCAGCTTGGCAACCGTCATGTCGTCTTTTTGTTTTTCTGTAAAACAAAAGCGGTCCCATGCGCGTCTCCCAACCCCACAACTCGCACCCACCCTGCACCCAGCCTCCCGCACCCCACCCCATCGTACCTCTGGACTCTGGTGCGGCGATCTTGATGGACGAGAACACGTCTGCACTCTTCAAAGCCGACCGCGAACTGAGAAATGCCGGTAAGCTGTATAATGGGCTACATGGGGGTTCAACTTTGTGCATATCTCAGTCATTTTTGGAATTTTTGCACAATTTTTCAACATGGGGTTTTGGGACCCCTTCTCATGAATGATGTCACTGTCATGGCGTTATTCGGACACGAAGGGTGATTTGAGCACTGCGCGGTCACTGTAAAGCACCCTTCGGCCTTTAATAACACCATGACAGTGACATCATTCGCGAGAAGGGTCCCAAAACCCATGTTGAAAATTTGCGAAAATTCCACCATTGTTTTATTTAGTGTGCATTACGCAGTTCCTACTAGGCTCGTAAGTTCGCGAATTTTCAATATTTCACTCCAGATTTTCAACATTGCCATTTTATCACACCTTCTTATGAGTTGTACAGCTGTCATTTTCACATCTCACCCAAAATGTCTTTCCCCCATGTAGCGCACAATGGCGCGTCGTTGTCTTGAAATCAATGTATGGAACACATTAAGAAAATCATAGTGACACTGTTCATGAGCAGAGGTCTTAAATGGCTATGTTGAAAATTTGGTAAAATTCTAAAATGACTGTTTTATGAGCATGCGTGCGAGTTCCTCGCAGCCTTGCGTTTGCGAATTTCAATATTTGCACTCCAAATTATCAACATTGCCATTTACCACACCTCCTCATGAGCAGTACAGCTGTCATTTTCACATCCTGCCCAAAATGTGTTTCTGCCCATGTAGCACACAATGGCGCAGTCGGTGTGTGAACTTAATGTATGGGACACATTAAGAAAATCACAGTGACACTGATCATGAGCAGAGGTCTTAAAATGGTTGTGCTGAAAATTTGGTGAAAAATTCCTAAAAATGACTGTTTTATGAGTCTGCGTTGCGCAGTTCACTGCTCGTAAGTTTGCAATTTTCAATATTTTCACTCCAAATTTTCAACATTGCCATTTTACACACCTCCTTATGAGCACTGCAGCTGTCATTTTCACATCTTGCCCAAAAGCGTGTGTCTGCCCATGGCGCACAATGGCACAGTCGAGTCTTGAACTCAGTGTATGGGACACATTAAGAAAATCACAGTGTCACTGTTCATGAGCAGAGATCTTAAAATGGCTATGTTGAAAATCTGGCGAAAAATTCCTACAAATAACTGTTTCTGGCGTCGTTGTGCAGTTCCTCATGCGCTCGTAAAGTTCCCAATTTCTAATATTTTCACTCCAGATTTTCAACATTGCCATTTTACCACACCTCCTTATGAGCAGTACAGCTGTCATTTTCACATCCTGCCCAAAAGCGTCTTTCCGCCTATGTAGCGCACAATGGGGGTAACAAAAGATCATGCTGACAATTTATTGTGCAAATACCAGCAATCGCACAGGGCATTAGGGTAAAGCACCATACATGCCAAACACCACTGCAAATACCTGCAAGCGAGCGATCGGCATTGACAAATGCTTGTTGTTGTTGTTACTACCCCCATTGTGTACTCTTCCGCGGGTTTTGTTTCCCAGTTGCATTATTTTGCACTTCTTTGCATTGACTCCAAGCTGCCATACTTCTGACCATTCCTCCAACATTGCCAAGTTCTTTTTCATCCTTTCCACACCTCCTTGTGTATCAACCCTGTTGCAGATCTTTGTGTCATCTGCAAAGGGCATACTTTTCCTTCCAGGTCCTTCTGCAATGTCACTTACAAAGACATTAAAGGGACTGGACCCAGTACTGAACCCTGTGGTACCCACTAGTAACCCCTCTTTCTTCAGAGTGGACTCTGTTTACTATTACCTTTTGTGTCCTGTTGTCCAGTCAATGTTTTACCCAGGCTACCACCCTGGGACCCACTCCCAGACTGGCTAATTTGTTTATTAATCTTTGTGTGGGACTGTGTCAAATGCCTTGCTAAAGTCTAGGTAGGCCATGTCCACAGCCCCTCCTGGTCTACTACTTTGGTCACCCAGTCAAAGAAATTGTTAGATTCATCTGACATGACCTTCGCTGTGAACCCATGCTGCCTTGAGTCCTGTGCCTCACTAGCCTCTAGTTACTCAACAGTTCTTTCCTTCAGAGTGATTCCATCATGTTCCCTACCACAGAGGTCAAACTGACAGGTCAGCAGTTTTCTGCCTCTGTCTTGCTCCCACTTTTGTGAAGGGAATCAAATCCATCCTCCTCCAGTCCTCGGGTACCACACCATCCTCTCATGATTTGTTAAAAGCGTGAGTCAGTGGTGTCACTAGTTCTCCCTTAATCGACTGGCTTCTAGCGAGCAGCGGAGCATATCTCCGGTCACTGTCCTTCCTGACATCCTCAGCGATCATTCACGGTGATGTGCACCTGGATGAATAAAGCCAGTACTTATGCCCCCAGGTATATCGAACCAATCCCTGAGACTTTGACAGCTAGACTGTCTCAGGAATTATCTGAGTTTGGTTGACTGGTCACCGCTGGGCAGGGCCTCGGATGGAAACCAAGCCCTCAACTTCTTTATCACCATTTTACCAAGGCCTGTGACATCTTTGCTCCCTACAGAACCAAATAAACTTGAGAACCACCAACTCTGGCTTACAGGCCCCATACTACAGCGTGTGCGTAATAGGGACAACTTGTGGCATAGGGCCAAAGCTACTGGTAAAGAGGCTGACTACATCAAATATAGGTCTGAAAGAAACAATTGTACTAGGATCATCCAACAAGCTAAGGCAAGCTACTACCACGACTTACTGAAAAGAGCTGGGGTATAGGTAAGGAATTCTGGGACTTGGTAAAAACCCTCAGCGGCAAGCTTCCAAAGCACAACCAGAGTTAATAGTCACTACCGAGGGACTGTCCTGGAGTCTTAAGACATTACTAACGCCTTCAACCAAGCCTTCTCTGACCTAAGTTCTGTTCTTCCCAAGAATACCTGTCCCATCCACTCTAACCCTCCCTCTCTAACGCCCGCCACCCATACCCCAGTTCAATGCCCCCTTCTACTTCAAACAGTTGAACCGACAGGATACCATTACATATGTTAAAGCTGTTCTAAATAAGACTAGACAAGGGAATGACCTCATAGACATGAAACTGGTGGCACTCACCATCAATGAGCTGGTGGATCCCTTGCAAAGTCTTCAATGCCTCACTAAGGTCAGGAGTGTTCCCAGATAAGTGGAAGAGGGCTGTTGTCACCCTGTTCTCAAATCAGGCAATGCCACAAACCTAACCAACCACAGGCCCATCTCAATTCTCCCCCCTCTGTCCAAGGCATTGGAATGAGTGGTCTCGGACCAACTTACTGAGTACTTACAGTACAACCTACTCTGTGAGCAACAACATTGGTTCCAGAAACATCACTCGACCACAACCGCCCTGATTGATTATACCTCCCAAATATATGAGGCATTTGATGTTGGCTTAGCAGTGGGGTCTATCTTCATTGACCTCACCAAGGCATTTGACACAGTAAACCATCAACGCCTCCTTCAAAACCTTCACTCAATGGGCCTGTCCTTGGACACAGTCACATGGTTCAGAGCTACCTATCCCCAGGACACAGCAAGAAAAATGTTGGTGGCACTATCAGAACCCATGGTCGTGACTCTTGGAGTCCCACAAGGGTCTATCCTGGGACCACTCCTGTTAAGCATATTCATCAACCAACTGCCTACAGTCTGCCAAGCACATATTGTGCTCTATGTAGATGATGCGGTCATCTCGGTGAAGTAGGTCAAGCTTACCTGCCATCTCCCTTGAACTCAAGCAAACTTCACAGACTTGAGGAATGGTTCAGTGATAATAAATTGTTGCTCAACTACAAGAAAACCAAGAGCATGCTCTTCTTCCTGCCACAGAGGAAGAACCACCTTGGAAAACTTCAGATCCTGAGCTCCAAGGGGACCTATTGGAGCAGGTTAATGCCTTCAAATATCTTGGTTTACACTTGGACAGCTCCCTTTCCTCTCAACACATGTTGATCAGCTAGTCAAATCTGCCAGAGCAAAATTAGGTGTTCTGTATAAACACTGTCAATACATGCCACCAGAGGTGCTAAAACTTCACTTACAGTTCTGTGATATCCTCCATTGATTATGGTCTTGTAATCTACAGTGCAGCCATGGACACCATCCTGAATAGGGTAAGAACCCTCCTCAACAAAGTGTGTAGGCTGGTCCTGGGTGCAGACCGCCTGACCCATACCTGTTACCTCTATGAAGCAACTGGTTGGCTACCCTCCACCTCAGAGCCCAATACCAAAGCTGCCTTGTGGGTGAAAGCCATCCTTGGGTTTGCTCCCGAATCCACCTCGTGTCTATTCAAAAAGACCAACCAACTATCAGCATTAGGAGGACCTCCAGGCGTACTCCTAGTTCCTTCAAGCGTGCCACAATAGCTCAAAGATCCCTGTCCTTCAGGGTCCCAAGTGGATAAGCCACCTACCCCTGACCTCCTCAGATGCAATAAGATCGGGAAAATTCAAGCTGGGCTCCGTGCCCATCTAACCCCTTCAAGTATGTGTGAGTGCCTCTGAGGCACCCTTACCCATTCACTGCACTCTTCAGCTCCTGATACCTCTGACCTTGTATCTCTGCCACTTCTCTTCCTGCCCCACCACTAATTGACTAGCTCTGGCCTTACTTGCCCTGTACACACCCCTGTATTTACTTTGCCTCTTCTCCTCCCTCCCTCTTCTCTTTCTCTCCCATGCCCCACCTAACTTCCCATAGCTACCCTGCCCTCCCTTATTCCTCCCTCCATCCCACACACCCAACTCCACCCTCCTACCCTCCCCCACCTTCCATCTCCCTTGCTTCACCTCCTTAGCTACCTTCCTTTCCTTTCCTCCTAATCCCCTCCCTTCTCTTTCCCCTACCTCCTGACAATGCCTACCCTGGCTGCCATTCTCACCCCAAGCCCTAGCCCCACTCTGGCTGCCCTCCCCATTGCCTCGGGCCCATTAACCCCCCTCTGCCTGCTTGTTCAACACTGTTGCCTACTACAGCCAGTGGGTATATACTACTGCATTCTAGATGTAATGACACTGAAATCTCCTTGAAGAATTCTAAGCTGTCTGGTAACCTAAAATTATTATCTTCCTCATAGTGATTTTTTTACCTATGAAGTAACTAGTGCTATTGTTCCTGTTTGAATTTCATTGTTGTTGTTGTTTACTTGTTTCTGTATTACCACTGTATTATTCCTATTGCTCATTTTATCTGTATTGTACAATGTCTGACCTGGAACCTTTGTAAATGAGCCTATGACTCAAAGGTATTTAAAAAACTGAAATGAATAAAAATAAATAAATAAAATTATTTAGAATTCTGGGGTTAATCCCATCAGGCCCCATGGCTTTGTCCACCTTCAGTTTTAGGAGTTCTTTCAGAACCCTTTCTTCTGTGAAAGGACTGGGATTGGCCCCCCATCCAGAGTGCTTCTGTTAATTAGATTAGGCACCTCCCCTCCTCCTCTTTTGTGACTGCTGAGCAGAAGTATTCATTCAGTATCCCTGTTTTCACTGTCTCTCTCTGCCCACCCACCATTCATTCTATTCAGCCTCACTATCCTCCCTTTACCTTTCTGAGCTCCCTAATGTACCTATAAAAGGTTTTATCCCCCTTCTTAACCGAGTTGGCTATCTTTTCCTTAGTTTTAGCCTTTGTTATTCTGACTGCCTTCCTGCTTCCTTCTGCCTTAACTGGTACAGTTCTCTGTCCTGCTCATTATGTGTTTCCTTATACTTCCTAAATGCTGTCTTTTTCTCCTAACCTTCCCCACCACTTCTTTTGAGAACCATAGTGGCTTTTCTTTCATTTTGATTTGTTTATTTGCTTCACACAAAGGCTTGTTGCCTCTGTGATGGCAGTTTTGATGTGTTCTCATTGTTGCTCCACCCTCCTTCTTACCTGTTTGCTAGTGCTTTTCTAAGGCACTCTCTCATCTTGCAAAGTCAGCCCTCCTGAAGTCCAGTACCCTTACTTTAGTATGGTTTGACTCTGCAGCTGAGTTTATTGTGAACCACACTGTTTTGTGGTCACTTATTCCCAGATGGTCAGCCAGTTCTAGATCTAAGATCCTCTCACTGTCCCCATTTGAGAGTATGAAGTCTAAGATTGCTCCCTCCCGATGGGTTCCAACACTAGCTGTTTGAGGCATGCCCCTGTAGGTCATCAAGAATGACCCTGCTCTTGGATGTGGCTGCAGCAAGATGCTCCAGTTAACATCTGGCATATTCAGGTCCCCATCAACAGTATCTCCCTTTCTCTGCCATCCTAAGGATGCCTTCTATCATATCCTTGTCCATTCCCTCCCCTGAGATGGGGTCTGTATACAACCCTGTGCGGATTGTGGTGCCATTTCCAGTCTCTAAGGTGACCCACAGTGCCTCCTTTCTTCCCTGTTTACTCTTTTGTTCCGTTGCTTTTATCCCTTTCCTTACATGGAGCTACTCCTCCCCCTCTTCTACCCTCCTGTGTCTCTCCTGTGGGTTGTGCACCCTGGTATGTTAACATCCCAGTCATGGTTCTCTGTGTGCCATGTTTCTGTGACTGCCATGATATCAAGCATCCCTCTTCCATCAAGGCCACCAGTTTAGGGAGCTTGTTGCCCAGACTATGGGCATTGGTACTCATTACCCTCCATTTTTGATGACCTTACCCCTTTTTACCCCATCTCTGTCCTTATTGCCTTTGTTGTTTCTCCATTTACGCTGCCCTTCTCTCTATCAGTGTCTCTATCTTGGTGTTTACCTCACTTACTACCCTGTTTTTTGAGAGGGCTAGGATTTCCTGCTCCTTTCAGTGCCAGTCACTTATTAAAACATTGAGGAGGACCAGTTACAGTACTGAGCCCAGCAGCACACCACGGACACTCTCCCATTATTAGGTGACCACCCTCTGTTGCCTGTCCATTAAACAGTTTCTAACCAATTCACCACTTTGGATCCACCCTAGGCTGCTCACTTTCTTTATCAGTCTCCTGTGTGGAACAATGTATGAGCCTTGCTAAAGTTCAGATAAGCCTTCATCCACTGCTCTACCTGATCTAGTTCCCTGGTCACTCCAGTCACCCAGTCAAGAAATCTATCAGATTCATCTGGCATGACCTCTCACTCATGAATCCATGCTGCCTGTGGTCTTGCAGCCTACTGGATTCAAGATGCTCTACTAGCTTTTCCTTAAGCAGGGTTTCTGTTAATTTCCCCACAGCTGAAGTGACACTGACTGGCCCACAGATGCCAGCCTCCTCTTTGCTGCCATGCTTTTGAAAAGGACCATATCTGCTCTTCTCCAGTCCTCTGGAGACCATGCCCTTCCATTGAACTGTTGAATAAGGCTGTCAGTGGGCAGCTAGCACCTCTGAGTTCCTTTTCACTTGGGTATATCCTCTCTGATCCCTTAGCCTTGTCCAGCTCTATCTGGTCCCATAGCATCAGTCCCATAGCTTTAAAGCAACAAGTACCTCAAGGACTCTTTTCTCTGAGAATAGAGTTATGTCCATCTCACCCCTCTCCCATTGTTCCTGTTGCTCCCTGGTGGTCTGTCCTCCCTCTCTTCACTGTGAACACTGAGCCAAAATACCTTTTCAGAATGTCAGCTTTTCTTGGTCTATCCCTCACCTTGCTTTCTTCTTTTCATTTATATACGGAAGAAAGTCTTATCCATAGCTACCCCTTTAGCTATTATTTCCTTTGTCTGTGACTTTGCTCCCCTCACTGCCCACCTGTGTGATGGATGAGCTGTGGTGGTTCGTATCCCTATAGTTTAGGTTGATGCCAGATAAATCTGGAAGGAGGCTGGAGGCGTGCTTAGAGCAAGATGCAAGGTGTATTGCCCACAGCTGGAGCACACAGAAAGAGTTAGCATTCACTAACACTATACACATGAGAAAAGAGTGAATAAGGTTACCGTGACCACAAACTGGCCCCACTAATGTCCTACAAAAGTTCAGATTATTCAAGTCTTAAGGTGTAGCAATCCAATGCACCAAGCTGGTGTTTCTAGTATTTTGGTTAGCCGACTGCTGGGGGGTGAACCTAAGGAAATGCTTCCTACACAGGCCATAAAATGGGGCATCCCCAGTGAACCAAAACCAAGTAAAACACCGTAAGCCTCCTGGCCATGGGAAGAAGGTGACTCCTGGCATCGCTGAGGCAACATCAACAGGGCAGCGCCTGGTCGAGAATGGGTGTTGACACCAGGTTGTAGGGAAGAACCTCCTCTGGGGATGTTGGCTGTGGTGACCTCGGTCAGGTGATCTCAGTTGAAGAAAGGATGCTGGGTGTGATGATCCACTGGATGACCTCTGGGCAGGTCCCTGGAACCCTACCACCTCACCCTGCAGCTCCAGAATCCAACAATCTTTGGTGTGACCTCTTGATGCATCACTGGAACATGAGCCACCTATGGACAGTACAATCAAGAGTGTGGTGGCCTTGGTGTGGCCTCTTGTGCCACTGGTACTTATGCCACCTCAGGGAATGGGACACAGAGCCTGGCAATCCTCAGCAAGGGCCTTGGTATGAAGCCACGGGTGCTGTTGCAACCTTAGGACAATGTCTATTTGGGAGAATGAGCAGCGTGACTCCGAGTTCTGCAGATGACTTAAGTCCCTCGAGAGCTAGAGCCAGGCGGCCCCTAATCTGACTCACTTTGGTGGGCCCTAGCTACCAGCTGGCTACCACTTATGACCCTCAACTCGAACCTGGGGCATCTTGGTGAACATTTGCAGTTGTTGGAGGTCATTGGAAGTGGGTGCAGGTGATACTGGGCTTCAGGGGACATTCCCTGGGTTGAAGAAGACACCGGAGGACTTCTGGGTGAGGTGTGAGGTGTGTGCAGGAGCCTGGAACAGAACAAAGTTAAAAACCTGAAGGCAATTCCCCCATCTTGTATGACTGAGAGCCCTGCCATTTGGGATGGGGTGGCCCAAATGTCTTCAGAGGGGTAGCAGTAAGCAAGTGCAGTAATCAATTCCTCAGGGCAGTGCAGTCACACAGGACAATTGAGAAAATAAGGCAGTGCAGTCATTTAAACTCCTCAATTGAATATAGCAGTTCAGTCATAGCAAGCAGTTCAACAATTTAAAACAGTTTGATTGAATACAGCAGTTCAGACACAGCAAGCAGTGGGTCCAGGCAACCATACCTCTTAACCTCCCTCATCATAGGGCAGGGACAAATGACCAAAATCAGGAACACATCAGATAAAACAGTAATATTAGTCCCAGAAGCTGTATACCACATGTTTCTTAGTGTGAATAGCATTTTCTTAATGAGAATGAGACTGTAACATCAATGGCTGGCATTATTCTGTGATCCCAATCCCTACTCTTTAGTGCCAGAAATGCCAGATTTAGGAGGGACAGAAGAAATTTCTGCGGCAAAATCAGGGACATCCCTGAAAATCAGGAACAGCTGAGGGTAGGCAAACAACAGGAAATTGCAGGCAGATAAAGAAAATACAGTTTGCTTCATGGGCATTGAGACAGTTTGATGACCCACCCTTCTGAATATGGAGCCAGGGTTCCTAGTGTCTCTGTCCCAGCTATGAGCTGCCACGCCCTTCTACTACATGGACAAAGGACTAAGGTTTTACATTACTTGGGCTTAGATTACCCTAGAACTCTGAGCAAAGCATGCAATAAGGCTCTGCCAGGCTTTTAGTAATTAGCTTCTTACAGCTAAACAATTAGAAATTCAGCAGAAAATGCACATTCTCACCAATAATACTTTGACCTGGCTTTACCTAGCACTTCTTTGATTCTTGGCTAAGAGGAGTGCCCAAGTCTCTTTATATGGAGCACAGACTACCTAGAATAAGTTAAACTAGCAGAGATTCTTTCAAGGTAGGAGTTCACAAATACCTTTAATCTTGGGCCAACAATTATTGGTTTGAACCCCTCTAGCTTCTGCCTTTTGGTTCTTATTTCTCTCTCTGTCTCTACACAATTGGACAAGGTAGCAGCTTTCCTCCACTCTGGAGGGGTACAATGGAAGCAATTTAACAATTCTAAACAATAATTACACAGTGCAACAATACAATTGCTAAACAAACAATCCTTCCCTGGCTGGAACAGGTCTAGTTAGACTAATTATTAAAGGAAATGTTGGCCAACAGCCTACTCACCCTGGAGTTCAACCAAGACTTCTGTACTCTGGGAAGTGCACAACCAGAAAGGAGTGATAAGGCATCTTCTCCTGGAGACTGCTGCATGAAAGGTACACTGGGTCTGTTTTCGGCCAAATGAACTGACTTGACACACTGGGAGACCGACTAGATGGCAGATTTCTACAAAACACAAGACTGCTACTGGGGATCTTCTAGAGGAGTTACACCAAAGAGAACCAGGGATTAGCCAACCTCTAACAGGGAAGCCGACATCCGTTGCCTTGCTGTCCTTCACCCTCCTGGTCAAACTCTTTCCCCCTCCCTCCAGCCTGGCAGAGCCTACCCTAGGCTGAGGCACTCCTGGCTACCTGCCAGAGATTGGCTCCTCCATCCAGTCAGTCTCCTGAAGCTGGGACAGTGGCTTAAAAAATCTCCAGATTTGAATCTACCCTAGCCACAGGGATTGGCTGAGAGGGCTCAGCCTGGCTTCCTTTTCCACTGGGGACAGGAATGTTGCCCAACTGGTTTGCCTGGCTGGGTATTGGTCTTGAGCAGGGAGAAGGGAGGAAAGAAAAAATGGTTTCTTTTAAAACCCTGAATTTAGACTACTAGGACTGTCTGCTGGAGTTGGGCCTGTTCTGTGTTTCAGAGGGTCACCAAAGTTTTCAAGGGTTCCCCATTAAGCTGCCAGGGTCCCCCATAACTGTCTGGCCCCTCATATCTCTGAGGATCCCCTATTTTCTGTGGTGTTCCCAATTTCTCTGGGCACTACACCTGCTTCCCTCTGTTTATGTAGGTATACATCCCTGTCTTCTACCTCTGCATTTCCTCATACCTCCTGAATGCCACCCTTTGTCCTTCACCACCTTGGAATCAAGAGTCAGAACAGATAAAATACTGGTACATTTTTCTTTTCACAAAGAATCACTGGAATCTGTAATGCCCTATCTAAAACATTAATTGACTACAAAACAAAAGAAACTTCCTAAAGTCTAGGACCCTTGTCCTCATGTGGTTTGTCTCTGTTCCTACCTTTATATTGGACCACACTGTACAGTGACCACTGGTACCTTGGGGACTACCTGCTGAAACGTCTGTAATGCAGTCCCTGTTTGTAAGCACCAGGTCAGTAGTGACCCATCCCTGGTTGGTTCTTTGACTAGTTGCATGAGAAAAGCCCTTGTAGAGAGTCATGGATGACCTGCTCCTTGCTGGAGCTGCCGTTGAAAGACTGCACTCTAGTCCGGCCAGTGGCGTAGAGGATTGGCTGGCACCTCCACCATGCGGTGACCCAGGTTCAGGAACAGACCGGGAAGCTGTGGGTCAGCAGGGAGGATAGGATTAAGCATCCAGAGGACTGCTCTCATATCCTGGGGTGGGTTTGGGAAATGTATCCTCAGCAGCGTTCCCCAGTAGAGACTAAAGGCACAGCCTGAAGCGACATAGTGAAGGGGACTCAGAAAGTGGAAATGCTGCCTGGTGGCCACGGATAATGGCTCCCCATCCCTCGGTGCTTCTGATGCTGTTGGTGAGCCTCCTTCCTCAGCAGCATCCCCTGGGCCCTATTGAGTAGTGCACTGTAACCCCCTCCTGATGCCTTCCCCTCGGGAAGGGGACCCACTCGGCGAAGGGTTACATCCAGGATATCCGGGGATGGCTGCAATTTGAGTATAGAGAGCTCAACTAGGGATAGTGGAGATCAAGTAGGACCTGTCGGAGCCCAAAGGAGTGGGGGGTCACCAGGTGAGTGGAGGGACAGAAATAGATAAAGAAAAAATAAAGACTGCACTCCACATCTGACAAAATGAAGTCATCAACTATCAGCACCTCCCCTTGCTTGCCATTCTGATGATAGCTTCTACAAGTGACTTTTCAAGTGCTTTCCTGTGCTGGACGGCTTTACCCTATCCCACTATGGACAGAGGCCCCAATACCTGTTCCAGGATGATCTATAGCACTTCCAGCTCTTCTTTTTCTGCTAGGTGACCTTGTACCTTCCATGGCCTTGATTCCCTATCTCACATAAAGTGCATCCCATCCTCCTCTTCTCCTCCCTGTCCTACTGTATCTCACCTGAATGGAGAGTACCAGGTATGACCATATCCAGTCATGGTGCTCAGTGCACCATGACTCTATTATAACCATCAAACTAGGCTAGCCTCCACCATGATGGCCAACAGGTCTGGAATGTTATTTTCCAGACTCACTGCAATAGTGAAATGGCTCTCCATACCTTACTCCCTCTTGCCTGCTTCCCTGGTTTCCCTTCCTGTCTGTGCTGTCCCTGAAGATCCATCTGACCCATCTCTTCGCTTTTTACCTTGTTTGTTCCCTGTCTGCTTTAGTCCTTTATTCTTGCTTACCTGATTTACTCTGCTTTGTCCCCAGTCCACTCTTTTAGAACCTCTGCCCCAGGAAGTTTACTCCCCTTTGTCCCTTAATACCTAATGCTCTATCACCTGGGGAGGCAGTAGTACCTTCCTTGGATTTACAGCTTACCTCCTGGCTAGTTTAAATGGTCATCCAAGTAACATTTAAACCTCCAGCTAAGAAATATGGTCCTCTTCCTGGAAGGATGAGAGGCCCATATCCTCAAAGACAGCCTCTGGTCCCCAATATAGCCAATGCCCTTCTCCATGCATCTGTCATCGAAGCAAACATCAGGAAGCATACTAAAATGGGCAGACTAGGTGGGCCAAGTGGTCCTTATCTGCCATCAAAGTCTATGTTTCTATGCTAAAACCAGGAGCAGTTATCAAATTTGCAAGTAGTGTTTTATTATTAATAACAGTAAAATAAAATAAACAAATTGCTCAGGATAGCTATTAACAAAGTCAGTACAAACAAAGAAAACAAAGTCCTTCATCTGAGGTATCACGAATTCTGAATTGCAATCTCTTTCTCTCTCCAGCAAAAGATTGCTCTCTTTTTATAAGAAATCTTTGTCTGACAATAAATTTCTCCATCCTGAGCTCATTAAGAGCCACCCTGTTTCTCACAAAATGTATCAGAGTTCTTGTCTGTTTCTTTCCTTACATGTGTGACAAAATAGAACATTGTATCCAGACCTAACCTCCAGTTAGCAACTCAGTGAATGAGTTTGTGGAGGTCAAACTGCATCTCAGTGTTAACCCTCTAAGTTCCAAATAGCTTTTGCAATCATTTCAACAATATAACACTCTCTCTCGAGATATATATATATATATATATACATATACACACACACACATTTATAAACCAAGGGATCCCAGTTTCACACAAAGATTCACACATATTTTTATAACCACAGATAAGCAAGGGGAAGAAAAGATAGAACCAGCAAGAAACAGAAATTGAAGGCGGTAGACTGCATAAGAGAGAATCACGAGACTGTTAGACTGATCAGTTCCCAGGTCTCACAAGAAAATTTGATTGTGCAATCAGACAGACAAGAGACAGAAAATGAGAGGATAGAACAGATCTTTGCTTTAAACTCTTTCTGCATAACAAATTGGACAGGGTCTTATTCAACCCTGTCACAGGTTCCAGGTTGTCAAACAGTTCTCAAATACCCTGATGTGGAGTGCTCTTTCCTCTCCCTGGCCATACACAGGAAGCACCTCAGTAAAAGCCACCATGCATGTCACCTGCTTGAGGTTCCTCCCCAGTTCCATGAAATTATCCTGCACTACCCCTACCCTGTCCCTTGCTAGGTCATTTGTCCCCAGGTAGACAATGACATCTAGCTCCCTCCATCTCCTGCTGTCCTAGTTATCCTCTGGATATGCTCTCCATCCCTCCAAGCCAGAGCACCTCTCAGACTCACACAGAAACCTCTCCACAAAACTGGAACTTAAACCTGCAGAGGTTTATCTAGAGTCAGCCTACAGAAGAGTTAGTAGGCAGGAAATCTAGCAGGAAGGCATATAGTGCATCCCTAAAGCAAGCTTAGAAATAATCCTAATAAGAAGCTATACAAGGTTAAAAGGGTTACCTCGTACACTATTAGGAGTACCTAGAAACTTAATATGGAAGTCACAGTCTTTGACTGTACCTCAAAAGGCTAAGGAATTTGAATGCCTTGCTCTAAAATTATCACTTTCCAGCGAGAAATCACTCCTTATGGCAGCATGCTACTGACCACCCGTCTGGTGGCTGGGCACTTCTGCCACACCTTCAAAACCTTCTTGACTCTGCTGATACTGAGTGTATTCTAATGGAGATTTCAATCTAAATTGGAATGATGACAGCTCTAAGAAATTGAAGGATCTTACGATGTTAATGGTCTATTACAAATGGTGACTGCTATAACCAGACCTAACATAAAAACCCTGAGCTCAGCACCTCTGGACCTTATCCTAGTAAACAAACCTCACACTGTCTTGCATACTGGAGTATCTTCAATGATATAAGTGACCATTGTGCTACTGCCTGCATCAGACATCCTTCCCAAATAAAAGCGGTCTCCAAATTCAAACTGAAAGATGCCTGAAAAAGTTCTGCCAGTACACTTTCCTGAAAGATCTAAGCAACATTTGTTGGCAGGATTTCTACCTAGCCCCCACCTTTAACGAGGCATTTAACATCTTTCACAGCCTCTTACTGGAGCTAATAGACAAACAAGCCCCACTAAGACTGATCAAATCAAAAATAAAACTCCTGGCTGGTTCTTTCCCATCCTGAAGAAAGCACTTAGGGATAGGGACTACTGCTGGAAAAAGCAAGGAAATCCCACCTGGAGGCTGATTGGTTAGCATTTCGTACCACTAGGAATGCTTGTATCAAGCTAATTAGGTCAGAAAAAGCTAGGTACTTCCAGAAAGAACTAGAAGACAATAAAACAACTCTGCCAAATTTTGGAACATCCTCAAAGAAGTCGAAGGTCAGTCCACTGCAACACCCCTTCAAACAAAATTGTGTCTGATGGTACCACCTATACGGACAAAGCTGATATACCAGAAAAGCTTAATGATCACTTTGCCACTGCAGGGCTTGCCTTGACACCTCACCTATCAGCAAACTTAGCCCAGCAAGAGACTACACTGTTGGCTTCACTGATAATCACAACCATAACCAACCGCATCCACCCCTTCAGCTTCCTCACAATTACGTTCAAGCAAGTGGAGAACCTCCTCCTTTCTTTGGATACAAAAAGAGTGCGGTGCAGATAATATTGAACCTTACTTCCTAAAACTTGGCCATACCTATCTGACCGCCCCCATTACACTTATTCAACACATCTCTGATTCAAGGTGAGCTACCTGTCTTGTGGAAAACTGCCCACATCCTACCATTATTCAAGACTGGGGATCCAAGTGATCTGAACAATTACCGCCTATTTCTATACTATCTGACCTCTCTAAATTACTTGAAAAAATTGTCAACATCCAACTTAGAGAACATTTGGATTCACAAAGTTGCTAGACCGGCTCAGTCCGGCTTCAGAAACCAAACACAGTATAATATTGGCTCTTGCCAAAATAACTACAGACTGACAAATGGCCTTGGACTGTAAGAAGCATGTATTTGCCCTCTTCCTTGATCTAAATAAGGCCTTCGATACTGTGGATCATACCATCATGCTTACTGCACTGAGTAACATCGGACTTGATAGTTCTGCCATTAAATGGTTCACCAGCTACCTAACCAATAGGTTACAACAAGTCAAAGCCATGGGAGATCTGTCCCCACAAAAATCCTTGTTACGAGGAGTCCCACAAGGCTTCATCCTGGGCCTATCCTCTTTGCAATATACATCAATAATCTGGACTGCAGCTGGGCACAGCAAATGTGCACTTATTCGCAAATGATACTGTACTCTATACCACAAATTCATCCTTGGATCTGGCCCATGAGTACTTACAGAAAGACTTTGTCACCCTCAATACATCCTTCTCACTCATAAGCTCCTCCTCAACAGCAAAAGACTAAAGCAATGATTCTCTCACAAAGTCTACTTACGGATGTCCACATATCACACAGATCCAAACACTCTTAGATGACCCCTTGAAGTAGTTGATACCTTTAAATACCTAGGGTTCTGGCTGGATAACAAGCTCAACTTTCTGTGCCACTTAAATGAAACCTTGAAGAAACTAAGACAGCGATTAGGTTTATTCTATCGCATTAAACACCTACTCACGTTAGAAGCCAGAATGAGACTAGTACAAACTACATTCCTACCTATACTGGACTACACTGACTTCCTTTATAGTCATTGCCTATCAACGATGCTAAACAAACTGGACACCCTTTACCACGGGCTTTAAGATTTATCTTAAATCTACCCGTAGTACACATCACTGTCATCTATACCAGGTTTGGGATGGACAACAAGAAGAAAAGGAATGCTCTCCTCTGGTTTTAGAGCATTATCTGATAACCTCCTGCATACATCTCGAACATCTACAAAGGCTAAAGGTTCCTATGGCCAGAGACGCTTCTCCTTAATCTGCTTCCAGATTCCTAGAGTGAAAACTACCCTTGCTCAGCAGCAATCAACTTCTCACTTCCATCACTTTGGAACACTATGCAAGACTCATTAAAATTATCCTCACTTCCAAGCATTTTCACATTCAAAGCTCTATTAATGGGTTATCTGAAGAATCATGCAACTGTTTCCAGATGCCGATGACCCCTAAGCCTCGGTGCCACTCTCAAATCCTACACCTAAGTATCTCATCCACCCACATTCCTAACAACAGAAACCTAGGACCTACAAGCCTAGTTCTCTTAATCCAAGATGACCCTGCCTATTCTCTACCTTTTACCTATTCTGGCTTCCTTTTGGCTGCCTACTCTTTCACCCCAATTTCTACCCTATTCCTTAATACCTTATTTTTCATCATTTAGGTATGAACTCTTACTCAGCGGAGACTATATGGGATTGTTGTCTCTTCTCATTTCAGTAAAGCTTATCATTATGTACCTTTGTATGTTAATTATGTTGACTGGTATGTATAGGCCCATATTGACCGGAATCTTCAGAATGTTTTTCTTTTTTTTGCACCGCTGTCCACTGTAATTGTAATCTTATGAAGTGTACTGTATTGTATTTATGCCCAGGACCACCTTGAAAATGAGCTTGCTCAAAGGTGTTTATGCCTGGTTAAATAAAGTGATTGATTGATTGATTGATAGTGGAGGCAGATCAGGGTGAGAAGTGTTGTGGGGTGCAAGGGATGTGGAGTAGTAGTGTTTCTGGGAGCATTCAGGGAGATAGGAGGACTTCTGGTTTGCAGGACGTTTAGTCAGCTGAGGGCAGGGGTGTGGCTGCTGAGGCAGGAAATATGTCCAGTGGTGGATGGGAGAATCATAGGGTGATAAAAGAAAGGGCAGAGGGATGAAGAGCATGGAAGCTGGTAAGGAAGGGAGCAGGAATAGACACAAGAGGGAGGAGGAGGGCAAGAGGAGGTAAAGGCACAGCTGCTTAGGCAGGTCTCAGAGACCACCATCTCCCAGTGGGAGAGATGGCCAAGGGAAGGTGGACAACAGTAAGGAGAAAGGTAAGGGAAAGGTAAGGAGGGCAGTGTAAGCATCTCCAGAGTTGCTGGTGTGAAGAGATTCCTCTCACTGGTCGGGAGAAGGGGAACCTGGTGGAATAGGAGGTGACAGTGGGATAAGGAGAAATGGAGATAGTATGAAGGGAGACATCAGGAAAGTTTGGTGGCGGGGTGGGAGAAAGTGAGTTCAGGCAAGTGGGGGAGGGCAGGTGGAGCAGGGAAGAGGGTAGTGGACAAGCAGGCCAGGAGGAGCAGAAGACAAGGGTAGAGGATAAGCCAGGAGTGACCAAAATTATAGGATAGGGGCATGCCATGGGACAGAAAGGCTTGGGAGAAGGAGATGGGGAAGGGATAGCTGGAGTAGGGGTCAGGGGAATATAAGAGGGACAAGAGGGAAGTGGAGGAGGCAGGTGGGAGTGGGAATCAGGACAGACTGAGGGTGGGTGGACCCAAGATGGAGGGGGATGATAATCTTGGGGATTCAATTATGAAGGGGAAAGATGGTGAGGAAATAGTCAGGGGCAATCTGTAAGAGGTAGAATGTATGCCAGGGATGACAGGAATGACAGCAGGAGCAGTGAGATCTCTGATAGCACAGTCAGTGGGTCAGGAAGGAAGAAACCTCACATTATAGTGCCCTGGGGATGAATAATCTTGCAGGATGTGTGGTGAGGAGGTGCAAGAGAGTTCAGGAAGGTGGGGAAAAATTTGCATTGAAGCAAGGAGTGCAGTAGCCTTCTCGTGGTGCTTCCATTCCTGAGGGCTAGTACAGCAAGAAAGGTGAGAATAGAGGAATTTTTAATAGATGGCTTGAGGTGTGGTGCAAAAGGAGGGTACGGGCTCATTGGTGGCTGGAGAGGGACCTAGGGTAACAAGAACCTATATGCACTAGACAGGTTGCATATGAGTAGGAAGAATACAAGGGTCCTGAAGGGCAAGCTAGAGGAATTTATGGGGAACAATCTCAGTTTAAACTGATGGGGGCAGCAAGGTGCTCAGCATCCTTAGTCACCTGGAGGAGGAGGAGGCCGATAGGCTTTCCCCCAATCAGGATAGCATGAAGAGGAGCTAGAGGGAGGAGAAGAGTGCTAGTAGGGAGTGACAACTGAGGGAGGAAGGGGTGATGGGGTAGGTCAGGAGTGGGGGAGGTCCCAAGTCACTGTGCAGGGTGGTGTCTCTGAAGGCCAGAAACCTAGAAACAAGATGGCACAATTGCAGTCACTGATGGCCAAGGGAGAGGTGGACATAATGGCCATGAACAGACCCATGGGCCACACAAAACCATGACTGGGACCTCACAGTTCCCTAATATAAACTGTATAGAAAGGATGGGGGACAGGAAATGGGGGTGGGGGAGTAGTGGCACTGTATGTGAAAGAGGTATAATTTGTACCAGACAGAAAAAGGGGAAGGTAAGACTGAAGTGATGTGGGTACAGGTACAGTATATTAGGGGAGAAAACTAAGGATGGGGTGGTCTACAGGGCACCTTCCAAGGAGGAGTTGGACAAGGTGCTAGGGTCACAAATTATGGAAATAGCCAGTAAGGGGGAGGTAATGGGGGATTTCAGTCTACCTGTGGTGGAATGGAAAATCCCAGCTACTTCATGCACTAGGGAGCAAATACTGATGGATGGTTCAAGGGATATACTGGCCCATGGTGTCATGGAGCCCACTAGGAGATGGCTGTGACTGCATCTGGTCCTGTCCAACTGTGAGCATGTTCAGAATGTGAAAGTGGAAGCACCACTTGCAGGTAGTGACCACCACATGGTGCAGTTCCACCTGGGCAAGGGCAGGGGTGGTCAGGAACAGGACAAGAGTTTTGGACCTTAAGAGGTTGACATTTGTAGGATGGGAGAAATTCTAGTAGGGACGCCTTGCTGGGATCAGAAGGGAGATGGATGTGGGACAGAAATGGGCAATAATAAAGGTGGAACTGATGGAGGACACTAGTGAGTGTGCCAAAATCAAAAGTATGAAAACTAAAGCCAAAAAGCCCAGCTGGTTCAGCAAGCAGGTGGCAAAACCTGTAGTTGACAAGTGGGCAGCCTTCTGAGTACAAATGTACTCAGGAGGTGGTGGATAAGGTGTTTACTGTGCTAAATCAAGGGAGGCAAGCAGAGCGGTCAGGTTGGCAAAGGCCATAAGGGAACAATAGAAGTACAGCTAGCACAGGGGTAAAAACAGGCGAGAAGGCCTTTTTCCAATATATAAGGAAAAAAGGAGCATAAAGGATGAGATAGATTAAATCAGGAGGATGGTTTGGCAGATGGTAATGAAGAGAGCGGAGGTACTTAACAAGTAACTTCTGTTCCATCTTCATTACAGAGGAGGACAGAACAGTGCCACAGGAACGGTGGGTGGAGACTAGGACAAGGAAAGTCACAGATGATATCATTCAAGCAGATGGGGTACTTCAAGAGCCTAAGGGATAGATGGTATGCACCCATGGATCCTAAGAGAACTGGCGGAGGCTCTGGTGGATCCTGACAGACCTGTTTAACACCTCTCTAGAGTCAGGGATCATACCCTGGGATTGGAGAACTGCACATTTAATGCCACTCATTAAAAGTGGGCTGAAGGACAAAGCAGGGAACTACAGGCCGGTCAGCCTGACCTCTAGTGGACAAGCTGATGGAGGTCATCCTGAAATAAAGATTGGTTAGCTTTCTGGAGGATGATGAGCTCCAGGATGTGAGGCCATATGAGTTTATGTTGGGGAGATGACCTGCCAGACTAACCTAATTGACTTCTTTGACTGGGTCACCAGGACGGTGGACAAGGGATGGACAAGTGATTGATGTCCTGTATCTGGACTTCAGCAAGGCCATCGATTCTGCACCTCACAGGAGACTGTCAGGAAGCTAGAAGATCTGGGGGTGGGGACTAAGCTTGTTGGGTAGGTTAGAAGTTGACTGCAAGGCAGAAGCCAAAAGGTGATAGTTAGAGAGGAAATCTCAGAAGTTAGTCCTTTGACCAGTGGTGTCCCACAGGGCTTGTGCTGAGTCTGTTGTTGTTTAACATATTCATTAAGTGACACCACGGATGGAATCAAGGATAAGAGCTGCCTGTTCACAGATGACTCAAAGCTCTGTGGAAGGGTGGACATGGAAGAGGGACAGGAACTCAGGAAAACCTGGCTAGGCTAGAGAAGTGGTCTAGCATTTGGCAAGTGGGGTTCAACAATAAAAAATGTAAAGTTATGCGGTAGGGGGGGTGTGAAAAACAGGGAGCTACTATTGGTTGTGTGGTGTGCAGGAACCAGGTCAAAAAAAGAAAAGGGCTTGGGTGTAACACTCAGCATACTGCAGGAAAGCTACAGCCAAAGCATTTGGATGCTGGGCTGCATAGCCAGGGAATTGCTAGCAGGAAAGCAGAGATCATTCTGCTGCAGTTCAGGTCTCTAGTGAGACTGCACCTAGAGTACAGTGTGCAGTATTGGTGCCCTTATCTTAAGAAGAATATCAACTTGTTTGAAAGCGGTCCAGAGGTGGATAACCAAAATGAGCCAGGGCCAGCAAGGCAACACCTATGAGGAGAGACTCAGTGGGCTCAATGTCTACTCTGATGATGATGGGGGTATGACTGAGACCTTCAAGTATCTTAAAGGTAGAGACAAGATGAGCATTGTGGGCCTTTTCAGCCTTACAGGAAACAAGACCACTAGGGTAACAGCCTGAAGCTGGTAGGGGAAGGTTCAGGAGGAAGATGGAGGCACAGGATGCTCCTCATTGAGGCTTTTAAGCAGGACCTGAAGGCCCATCTATTCAGGGAGGCATTTGGCATTTAAAGTGTAGCTTCCTGATATCGGCTATTGATTAGCTGTTGTTTAATTGCAGCTTGAGATTTTATTATTTTATGTATGTTTTATTATGTTTATGATTCGTGAATGATATTTTTATGTACTGTTCTGTATCCTGTACAGCACTCTGAGTCTCAGGGAAAGGGCGCTTAACAAATACATTTTACTTTCTTCCTTTTCACTGAGAGTGTGATAGCTAAGTGGAATGAGTTGCTGAAGGAGATGATATCCCTAAAAATGGTGGAGAGCTTCAAGAGTGGTTGGGACTGGGTAAGGAGGAAAGTTGCAGGTAGGGGAGGGGTGGAGTTTTTTTGAGAGGGGTCAAGAGGGATATGGGAGAGGGGCATTTTTCTGTAAACACAGTAAGAACTGCACATTTGAATAGACTAGATAGACCATAAGGCCTTTATCTGCTAGAACATTCATATGTTCCTAGATAATTGTGTAACCCTAGGCAACGCTATTCCAAGGGTCACTAGCCCTGCCTGCCTTCCTAACAACAGGTTGAGGGCCTGGGTTCAAAACTGCCAAGTACCTGGATGTCCTTACTCTCGGTAAACACACTAGTTTGGTGCCTCCATCCAGAGTCACGGTTTGCATGGGTATTGTGTGCAGTTCTGGTGTCCCTTTCTGAAGAAGGATATCAGATTGCTGGAGGGGTGCAGCTAGGGTGACTAAGATGATCCAGAGACTGGAGGGCAAGACCTACAAGGACAGGCTGACTGAGTTGAATATGTACACCCTGGAGGAGAGGAGGGACTGGGGGATATGATTGAGACCTTCAAATATTTGAAGGGATTATCAAACAGGCACAGAAGGGATATTTAAACTGAGGAGAGGAGGGACACCAGAGGCATGGTCTTAGGTTGGAGGGTGGAAGATATCAGAGAGAGATGAGGAGGCATTTTTGTACAGAGAGGGTGGTGGAGAAATGGAACACTCTACCCAGGAGGTGGTATCCTGTAGCACAGTGGACAGTTTAAAAGGGCATAGAACAGGGTGCGAGGGGTAAAGGTGAGGGAGGAGAGAAGGGTGGGGCAGCTGCAATATAAGGGTGCTAGCTGCACTCAAACAGACTAACTGGTAGACCGTAAGGCCTGTTTCGCTGGCAGATTCGTATGTTTATATTTATACTGGTCAAGCCTCTAGGAAGCTATCACCACCTACAACCCCACCTAGTGACCGATTACCTAGATATTGACAATGACCATTAACAGTATTCACTAGACAGTTTGCAATTGGCATTAACCATATGCTACCAGTTGTCCCACTTACCAGCAGTTTTTCTGGTCCTAGTATAGGCCTTGCAAACCTCCCTGTAAAGACAGTTTTGAAACACTGCATGCACTTTCAACACATTTGGCAAAACGCTTATCACTTTAATTCAAGTTGGATTCAAAGTAACAGAGTGAATCAGGTTTATTAAAGGGCCATGAACAAGGAGGGAGAACAAATCTGGGCAAATGATTACTGTTCTGAAAACCAGGTCACTAAACACAGTTAATTTAGTTCCTCTGCTACTGGGTACCCAGGATCTATGCTGGCTGGCCAGAATCAGTGCCCAGGGTTGCAGCTGTTGTTGATGCCCTTGAAGGAAAAAAATCAATCACATTAACTATACACAGCAAATTAAATTATTTGCATCCACGGCCAGTTGGCCTAATTTATTGAAACCTTTGAAATTTAGCTGAGAACAATTAGATGATACCATAAGAAAATCAAGATGCCGTTGCGAGGAGCTACCTTGGATTGCCTGTACCAGTCGATTTAGGATGGCCTGGAAAATGAAGACCCGATGCTGGAAGTTGCTGCACATGGGGAAACTGGGCCAGCATGACTCAAACCTCCACTTCACGGCCTCTCCCTGTAGGTGGCCGCAACCTGTGATGACTTACTGTGCAGGGCTGGATCCCTAAGCTGGTCTCTTGCCAGTAAAACTGTAGCTGGCACAAGAACAGATGGCATGGGTCAGGATGGACATGGGCCCAAATTCAACAGAGTGTCTGTGGCAAAGTCCAGTTTATCTGTTGGTGATCCCTCCAGCTGGCAGACAGTTCGGTCACTGGTAAAGGCAGGCTCCTCTCTGTCAACCAGGAGTCCCTGGACGGTAGGCCTTGACCCACAATAAGCATTCAGCACATTTATTTCTAGAAACATCAAACTATCCAATTCCTCTTTTAGCTTCTGACCGTTCACAATATCAGCCACTTTGCTGAGCAAACCTCTTCATTAGTAAAAGGCTATTCCTGGTGACTGATCCCCTTTTGGGACTCTCTGATGCACACCAGAGAAAACTAAGCTTCTCCTAGGCTGGATTCCGGCAGGGCATATACACTCTTTCCTACAAAGTCTAAGGATGAACTAGCACACAGTTGTTTTAAATTACCCTTGCCTGAGTTTAATAAGTCTAAGTATCTTCCAGCCAGCAGGAAGGCAAGAGAAGCCTTTCCCTGTGAGTTCTCTTCAGCTCTTCCCCAGAGCTGCTTCTCGATGGCTCAAGCTGCTTTCCCTCTCCACTCTACTAGCAACTGAACTCTCTTTTTCTCAGTTCTTGGACTTATCCGGTTTCTCTGGATTCTGGTTGGCTAGGAGTTGTCAATCACAGTTCTGATGCTCCCATTTGTCAGTTTAGGTGCCAATCTGAAAAACTACAAAACTACAGCTTTTTCCCCACAAGGCACCTCAGCTAAGGACCCTCAAGGTCCCCTGTGTCCTAATTGGTCCAAATAGGAAGTCCTGGTCTAAAACATGGTGGCTTCATTGGAAAATGCATGCTGCAATAAAGGCAGGTTAAACAACAATCTATATCTTAAAGACAGCTATGAATTAGAAGTAAATAACTGCAGTACTATGCAGAGCTCCTTTGCTTTATTAGTGACAGCAGAAGGGGCACATTGAGGTGATTGGACTGTATTGTAATCTTGGTATGTGGACCCACATTGTATTTTAAAACTTTGTGTAAAATTGCACGGTTTCATTTCTGAAGTAAAACACATTTTATGACACATTAACCTGGAGTGCTGTTATTCATTACTTCTTCTAAATTTTACAGCACCAACCTCACTGTGAGTGCTTACTTGTTTTATTTAGAGCAAATTGGTGTATTGCCTGGCTGTTCATGAGCTTTGAAATACTTGGACCCAGCCCAGGCCATCTACAGCATTTAAGCTGACTGTGGCACTTAAAGAGACAGGTGCAGAGACACATCATAGCACTGTCATGCAGATCAATAGAAGGACACCAACCATTATGGATTTATCATCTCTGTGGGATGTCTGCCTGGCAGCGGGCATTACTGGATCCCAGGAGTTACTTAAGAGTAAGCCCCTGATTTGGGGGTTACACTCTCCCCTGCCTAGGAAACTTTGCATCAGCGTCAAGTCTAAAACATAAGTAACAATTGACATTAACACTTTTACATTATTTCAGGTTGCAACCATATACTACTATATACATTATCTGTGCAGTTTTACTATCAATATATATATATATATATATATATATATATATATATATATATATATTTACATATATAATATAGCATGCTTTACTCTAAATGGCCTTTTCTACATGGCATTTTGTCTTGACATACCAAATTCTCATTTTCACTGTGTTTTAAACAGTTACCATATCGTTACCTCTTGAAACCTTTGAACAGTTGCATAACTGGTAATTACCTGGGTCTGGTATGAATTCCCAGCAAATAAAATCCTGACATTCATGGCCGACTCCAAAATCTGGTCGCTCTTTCTGACAAATACAATATACCAATAGTCTAAATACAGTCCTGCTCTTTCCTGTCCTGCTCTTACCACTGGCAGTATTGCAAATAAATATTAAAAAATAAATACCAGAGTTGTATCTGAGTCCAGATACATAGAAATAAACCTGCTACCTTCCTACACAATGCCTCTAATTTCTGGCAGCCTGTAGTAGGGGTATTTGTTCTTCAGCAGTAGACAGGGTGATAATAGCAGTCAAAGGTCTCTAGGAGTCCCTTTTAGGTGGTCCAAATGATACCAGAATAGTAAAAGCCTTGATTAATTTAATGCCAAAGTTCATCTGTAATAAGCAGACATCACAGAAGATGTTTCCTTTAGTGGCACCAAGTAGGTCTGCTGTGCTATGAAATCACAGTGGGAAGCCAATAATACAAATATTGGATTGTCTCTGTGCAATCTCTTCTGCTCCACTGTTGACTTCTTTCTGCCTACTTGCTTCAGTGATTGTGGTAGAATGATCTGCAGTCCACTTATCAAAGTCCATAAGTTTCATCTCTACTGACGCTCCACCAGTCTGGCCAGGCTCCAGTCCCTTCTCATGTGCAGTCTCTGTGAGGTAAACTTCTCTGTGAGGTAAACTTCCATGCTTGCAAAGCTTGTTTATTGTCCTTTTGGCCCCATGGTGACTCTCAGTCAACAGCTGACACCAATCTAGCCAATAAAACAAGGCATTTCAAAAGATGGAGAATGGAGCTCTAGAAAGATACTAAGGTTTGCATTATTTATTTAATCTCTAAAATGATTGGTGTAGCACTGACAAGTTAGGCAGTTAAGGGTGTGTGCAATCATACAACAAACGAACCACACAATGAGCAGAACACAGAGCCATAAATGAAAAAAAATTCAATTTTGTGATATGCCTTTGTCAGGATTACTAGTGTTGTCAAATTGTATGATGAGATAGCAAACTTGTCGGGAACTCTGAGTCGGGATTTTGCTTGTTGGGCAACTAAGTGTGGGGATTTCATCGGATCCCAATTATCTTGTACTCTTTTAATGGACCTTCATTGCTTTGTAAAGGTGACCCTAACATAATGGGAAGAGGGCTTGATTACTAGTTTGGAAAATGCAGTGAACCCTATTTTAGGAAGGGAGTTAGTTGTGATGTATATCCCTTTATGAACCACATTTAGAGGCAGGTCTACAGGCTTTCCTGTTGAATCATAGGTGAGGCATACTACTGGTTTTCAATTCTACCAGATTTCTTGGTGTAGGAGCCATAGGCACAACGTCCTATCAGGCTACTGAAGCTGAGAATCCTGACACTCATGGACCAGGCTTTGGTATCCCAAAATTAGGGATGTCCAAAAGTGTCGCCTGACAATGAAATTACATTTGCTGGGTGAAATTGTATTTTGCCCTACAGCTAAATGCTTGGTTCCCACGGAACATGGTTTCACCTGGTGTAACCTTGTGAGGTAGGGGAGTGAGGTGCTAGCCAAGCTGGTCCATGGCATGGAGCACTAATGCTCCTGCAGCTCAGCCAACAAGCTTTCTGGGATGGGGTTCTGTTCCCAGTGGGGAACTTTTACAAATTTGTTTTGTACCCCCTAACTTAACTACCAACTCTGGAGGTCCACCTCCCCTTGGAATTGGTTATATTAGTTGGGGTGTGGGAAGTAAGCCCTGCATAACACAAGTCCCCATCGATTGTGAATTTGGTCTTCTGACTCTGTATAGTGTAGGTCAGGAGACTGAATTTCAGGAATACATAAGTATTTCATAGGCACAGTTCTCTCAACATTGGCAATTGGGTTTGTGACTCCCGGATTGTTGTCCAGCAACAAAGCAGCTTCTGCAGGAAGGGTACCTCTGCACTCTCTTGTAAGTTCTGAGTTGGACATATTACTTGTAGGTGTAGTAATACTTAAACTTTCTGGGTCTGTAGACTTACGATCATCTGTAAGTGGTATTTCGACAAAGCTTGAATCATTTAGTTCACTGCTAACACTCTCAGGGATAGCAATATTTTCTGAAATGAGGTTAGGTTTACTAGGCCCACTTAGGTTAGTTTTACTTGCAGGTTCATGGGTACAGGTTTCCTCTGCTTGTGCAGGACTAGCCATGTCAATTTAAGACAGTTCCACAAGTCATAAAGAATCAGCTACTTCAGAGGTCACACTTTGCACTTCACTTTCCGGTGGCACTGGAGTAGTTGAAAGGTAAGATTATCTGGCATCTCTGACTTATCAACATTGTGTCCAACCTGGCAGGAGAGAATTCCTTGGAACAGTTGGGCTAGCTCAAAGGAAGGATAATACACACCTTCATATTTACTCTCACCAGACTCAGAATTAGTGTCATCACGAATAGCAGCTGTGCTTAATGAAGGCTTGGTTTGCAGAGGGCAAGAGGCTGGCTTGACTGCTTTTTCAAGTGGCAGATCTAGTAGCAGGCTCAGTTGGCATGACACTGCGGTACTGTATCTATGACAATCTGCCCAATTGGAAGGGGTGATTTCGGTGGATTGTTCTTACAGCTCTGGGGTCTCCTTCTGGCTGTATTTTATAGACTGGGAGGTTATCCAACTTACTAATGACTATGTAAAGAGTGTGACTCCAATGATCTGTTGTCTTAGGTTTTCCTTGCAATCCCAAATTTCTCATTAGAATGCAATCTCCCAGTTGGAGTTGAGTCCTGACTCATTTATCATGTCTTACTTTATTCGTTAGATTTTTCTTAGCAGCCATAGTGTGGGCAAGTTGATAAGTGTGGTTAAGCTGTGCATTAAGCTTGTGTATATATTTATTTTATTTAGTTTTGTTTACCGGGTAAGTACACTAGACATGTTTTATACTATTTTCAGGAACGACCGGGAGAGTACAAAAGGGTACAACAGGTATATTGATACAGTAATTGGTTCAGACGATACATTCAGGTACAAAACAGGAGAAAAGACAATTTTTATAGTTTTTACATTTACTTGGAAGGTACACCCAGATACAGTGCTGGGGCAAGGTATAAGTTAGAGATAAATTCAATGACCAACAGGGCTGGTGAGGATTATGAGCATAGTAACATCATAGTGTCAGTCAAGCAAGGAGGGGATATGGACGAGACATAGCAAGAGTGGTGACGCCAGAGCAGGAGAGAAGAAGCCGCACCAGTGGACACCGGGAGGCTAAGGAGGCTTAGGACATTCACAGCGAGAAGCCACCTAAGATGATCCCACAGGGAGGTCCGGAAACTCTTGTGAGAGGAGGCAGTACGGACTCTTTCAGGAAAGGAGTTCCAGAGCCTGGGGCCATGGACAGCAAAACTCCGTCCCCATGTTGGTGCGGAGGAAGTACACTTAGTAGGCCGGGCCTTGGGATCTAAGCAGGTAGGGGAGAGGGTCAGCAGGAGCAAGAAACCGGGCCAGTTCCGGGGGTGCCGGAGCTAAGTACTTTACTCACGAGGCACCCAGTGCTAAAGTTAAGGTGATTGAGCAGGATAGCCAGCCAAGCTTCTCATAGAGCTTGCAGTGATGGGTGAGGCGAGGCCAGGGCAAAACGACAGATGTTGTTGTACATTGTGCTCCACTTGCTTAGGAGGGTCTTAGAAGTATGAGCAAATATGAGGAGCCGTAGCTGAGGGAGTGAAGTAGTACTCCCTGGCAAGAGCTAAGCGACCGCTGGAGTGAGGTTGTACTGAGCCCTGTAGGCCATCCCAGTTTCAGTTTACCCACTGCAGGCATTATGGATATGACTACCAAGGTCCAATTGGGGATCAAGCGCCACTCCAAGATATTTGAGGGAGGTCACGGTAGGGAGAGGGAGCCATCTTAGTAGTTGATATGTGGGGAGTTGAAGAGGCTCGTATTTTGGCAGAGGAACCGAAGAGCATAGCCTGGGTTTTGGTAGATAGTTATCAAATTGAACTCCATCTGGTGATACCCAAAGCAAATGTCCACTGGGAGAAGTACTTCATGACCAAACATCAACTGATGCAGTGGAGAAACCTGTCTCATCACTTTTGGTGCAATTATAGGTATGCACTAAGGTACTTATCTGCTGACTCCATCTTGGTTTGTCTTTTGGGTGAAGTGTGCCCAGCGTGTCCAGCAACATCCTATTAAATCTATTCTATTAAATCTAGTAAATCTTTCAGGTTGTGGATCCTCTTGTGGGTGGTAGGGAGTGGTCCTTGACTTTTGACACCCCACAGAGAGAGCATTCTTTAATTAGTCTACTTTTAAAGTCCTTTCCTTGGTCAGAATGTATCCCATGGGGAGCACCATGGTGTATGAAAAATGTTTCAACAAGAACCTTGGCTACCGTTGTGCCTTTTGATATTTGATAGAGATAAGCCTGTGCATATCTGGTGAAGCAATCTGTTACAACAAGTAAATTTCCAATGTTTTTGGCATCAGGCTCCAGACCTAAAAGTCAATGCATACAAGCTCCATGGGTGCATTAGAAGCAGTGTTAACCAAAGGTGCTGCTCTTTGTGGTTGAGCCTTCCTTTGGAGGCATCTGCTGAAGTTTTAATATACTGGTCTACATCCACACTCATCTTGGGCCAGTAAAATGGGCTTGGACTAAATCTACAGTTCTCTAGCTGCACAAATGTCCCATCTGGTCATGGAGGTCTTTAAGACCACAGGTTTAAATTTTGAAAGTAACACCAGTTGTTTTTACAGTTTTCCCTTGATCGTTCATGATCTCTTGGTAGAGTAATTTATCTTGGAGCTTTAGTTTGGGCCCCTCTCAGAACAATACAGCAGTTCTTTAGTCACTGGATCATAGTTTGGAAACATCTTTCCCTTGGTTCATAGCATCTAGCACAAGCCTAATCAAGGGGTTGTGATACTGTTCTCTTTGGATGTCCACTAGAGCTAGCTGAGGCAAAGTACTTAAATCTAGAGCTGCAAGCTACAGTAGGCTGCAACTGCACAGGTATCTGGGGTCCTAAGCAGTTGTCTAAGCAATTTACAGTTTCAGCCAATGGGTGTTCATCATTATCAAACTTTTGGCACAGGGCCTTTACAGATTTTTCCAATATTTGCACACCTCATGAGTTGAAGCAGACCTTCTAGAGAGGGCATCAGCATCAATATGGTTTAGGCCTGGCGACACGCACTGCACTGAATAATCATATGTCGATAGAGCAGACAGCGCGGTGTCTAGTTGCATCCAGCTTGCCGATGTTTGTACATACCTGAGGGATTATTGTCTGTTTTCACCAGGATTTTGGCACACGTAAATACTCAAGAAATTGGTCAACTCTGGCCCATTTTAAAGTGAGGAATTCTAATCTGTGCATGGGATAGTTCTTTTCAGATGGTGTAAGGCTTCTGCTTGCAAGCGCTACGGTTACAGTCCACTTCATATTCTTGATAAAGTGCAGCTCAAGGCCACTCAGACTGGCATCTGTGTCTAGTACATATGGCTTGGTTGGTCAACATATGCAAGCATGGTTGCATGTGTCAGCTGGTAGATAATTTCTTGGAATACCGCATCACAATCTGAAGTCCACCTCGACCAAAGGATTCATTAGGTTTAAAGTAGACCTCTGTCTCCTTCCTTCACAGTGCCCTTTCTGAACTTTTGGTTGGTAGGAGGCTATCCTTGTATCAGATTTAACAGTGGTCAAATTACCTTTGTGTAATCCTTTACAAAGTGCCAATAATATCCACAGAAGCCTAGAAATCTTTGAAGCTCTTTGAGGTTGTTGGGCCTCGGCTAGGTGGTTAAAGCTTCTACTTTGCTTGGGTCCATCTAGATGCCTTCAGAGGACACAATGTGGTTTATATATTTACAGCTCTTTGGAAAAACTGGCACTTGTCTACAGATAGTTTTAACCCAAATTCTTCCAATCTGTCCAAAACTTCAGACAGCTGAGCTTCATGCTCCTCAAGTGTTTTGCCAAACATGATGACATCATCCAAGTACACAAGGCATTCAAGGAGGTTCATTTCCCTACCACACACTCCATTAGTCTCTGAAAGGTTGCAGGCTCTCCAGATATGCCTTTGGGCATGCACAAAAATTCATAGAAGCCCAGGGGACAGATAAATGCTGTCTTTCTCTATTCTATGGTGCCATCGGGATCTGATAATACCTGCTTCTGAAGTCTAGAACAGAAAACCTCTGACTCCCATTGAGGCAATCTAAGGCATCCTGGATGCAAGGCATTGTGCATTGATCTGGTATGGTTAATCTATGAAGTGTCCTATAATCAACACACACTTTCACCAAGCCATTCTTTTTTCAGACCGCCACAATCAGAGATGCATAAGAGCTGCTTGATTTTGGATGATTCCAGCTACTAACATTTCATGGAGATGGCGCCTGACATCATCAATGTCTGCAGGTGCTAATCCATGTGATCTCTCCCAGAATTGCCTCTCATCATGGAGCCTGACATGGTGTTCACCACCAGTAATGCATCCAACGTCCCATTCTTTCAATGAAAATACTTTGCATCATTAGCCAGTTTGCAGCTGATTCTGTCCTTCCTCTCACTGGGGATGGAAGACTCTTCAAGTTGAACATATTTGGGGACACATTGCTGTCTTCCTCTCTGCAACACTTGGTTGGCAACACTGCAGTATCAACGCAGTATACTCTGCCAGGTTACAGCTTGAGTAACTATAATGTCTCTGTAGGTTACACTGCAAAGCTGCACCACAACTCTTTTAGCATAGGTGTGAGCATGAACTGGCAGCACAGTTGGTTTAACCAGGAGCCAGTCAGGTAGTCTTCCCTCTTCTGGGGCATTCAACATGAGAATCTTGTTTGTTACATCCTTTTTGATACGCACCTCTCCACTGACACTGCACTGTGCATTAGGTGGCAAGACAAGAGGTGATGGGTCCCTCTTCCAGACATATCCCACTGTCTCATCCTTATCATTTTTTTTGCTCCGCATTTGCATCTTATAAGCTTTTCTACCATTGCATGAATGTATAAAAGCTTGTCCAGTTTTCTGGGCTTGCCTCTCTCGGCACATCTGTGCTAGGCAGCCAAACATGTGTGCATTAGTACTGATCAACAAAGGAACTCCATCATGTAAGCCAGTTGGAGGACAAACCAAGGCCAGTGTCTCTATGGGTTAATCCACGCCAGCTACAGTGGATGGGAAGAGAGCCATACTCTTAAGTAACCAAGGTAACGGGTAGGATTTATCGCTCAAACCTCACATGTGTAGTCCATCTCGTGGTTGTAGAAGGTGGTCTGACAGACACTGATCATACCAGTCTTTAAATATTATAGTGACCTGAGATCCGCTGTCCAATTCGGCTCGGACCGGGATACAATCAATGTGTCCTATACTTTCCATTGAAGGACCTACCATCTCAGACCAGTCAGGAGGTGCAGTATTTGCAGGTCACTGGGAAGTTGTCTTTTGTTACAAAAGACTTGTGAGGAGGCCCAGACAGAGGCTTTATGTTACTTTTCCTGACCTGGTTAAGCAGCTTGGCAGTCACTCTGCACAAATCTTCAGGGGCGGCAAGTTTTCTTAGTGTGTCTATCTTCCTACAATGATAACAGAATATTTGAGGTCGGGATCAGAAGGTCAAGCACAGTCTTCCCTGGGTTCATGGGTGTCAAGAGGTGCCGCTGGTACTCTTCCTTGGGCCTATGCTAGGATTCAGCCCACCGTGGTTTCTCCTGGGCACAGGCTGTTGAGATGAGTGAATAAGATCTCTCACCATAGCTCACAGCTCTCTCATTTCTTCCATTATGTTAGAGTTCATTTTACCCTCAGGCACTTTTGCGTTGGCCTTTTCACAGTAGGTTGGGCCTCATGGATAGCCTTGGTATTGGAAGCACTAGTAACGTGGCTTTTTACCATAACTACAGTCACTAGCTCACAACTCTCTTAATTCTTTTAACAGGTCATTGATTTGCTTGGAATCAAGGGTATTGTCTCTTTCACTGGGTTTTCAGAGGCAGGGGCAGTCCTTGCAATGCCTGCATAGGATCCCAACCACTATCCTCAGTCTTTGCTTCTCTAATTTCTTTCATGAGCCAGCAATAGTCAGGGGATTATCTCTGAGATCCTATAAGATCAACTTTAGCATTAGCATGCTAGAATAATAGGCTGACTTGAGAATGTGTTCTAGTCTCACACGGTTTAGATCAGCAGCCAATATGCCACCTTTGTGTGCTCTCTGAAGGACCCTCTCTACTCGGAGTCCCATATGGGACAAATGTTCATTTTTCCACTGTTTGGTGGACCTGAACTTCCACATTAGATCCTCTCCTGATTCACTACTGCGAAAAAGGTTTTACCATGCCGCAGCGACGGTGGCTACGGAGACATCCGACAACGACATCCGCATTGCCAGAAGTGTCAGCAATGCAGTGTCGGGATGCCTCAGTGTTTCATCCCCCATGTGGGGGCTCCACTAACCCCCGGTCTGTAAGATTCTAACCCGAGTCAGAGTTGGACCGGGGGTGGGAACACTCCAGCGAGGCTGTCCCGATTGCCACACAGACCACCACAGCAACAGGTGGAGTTTGCCTAATTTCTGGTGCTGTGGTGGTCTTCATGATCAGGGATTCACTGCGGTGATGGTATGTGGCTGAAAACACCCTCTAAGGTGGCTAAATATTCATTAGCTGAAGCATCAGGGTTAGTGGACTTAAGAATTGGATTACCCCAAGTGCAGGGCCCCTTAAAGAGGATCTTCTCTGATGGTCCAAAAGTTACTGCTTGTAGTCATTATATGCAGTACTAGACCTGAAAAGGTGTATGCATTTGTTATTTCTGGCCAAGGTTTACTCTGCCTTCCATAATTTGGATTTGTTTTTGAACCATTCTGCACTTGCCTTTGCTGTTCAGCTGCTGGGCTGCTAGCTCCTTATGACATCTCTGTAGGATAGAGGAGGGACTCACACTGTGCAGTACCATGTGACTGCAACAAATGTTGCAAGGGAAACCTGCCAGTACTCAGTGTACATGCTGTGTTCCCTTCCCCATTACACCCTTTTAGCAATGCATTATGCCAAAATCTAAATGCCTTGTCAGTATGTTTTTGTGTGAAATTGACTCTGGCCTACAATGATGTCAGCAGTATAACCCTGGGCCCACAGCAACACCAGGCTTGCTATAGAAGCTCTGGTGCACCCACGAGTTTTAGCTAGCTCAGAATGCAAAACTAACTGCAGCAGACAGTAATGAAATACAATTCCAGAATCAATGCAAGAAGAGATAATTAATGCACGAAAGTCAAAGTGACTGGGGAAGGTCCTCTTTAAACTCTTTATGAGTCTCTTTGCTTCTCACCTTCTGAGCATTGTCCTTTTGGACCAAAGGCGATGCATAGTCCATCAAGTCTCTAAGTCATCTTCCCCACAGGGGTGGGAACAGTGCCCCAAAACAGCCTAAGCCTGTGGTAAGAGTCCAAATTAAAGGGTACCACTATGGGGACACTGCAGGAGACAGCAGAGGCAGAGGCATAGGGGCGGAGAAGAATTTACTGGGGTAGCCCCCAGGACTCTCTATAGCCCTTTTAAATCCTCAAAAGTCTGTCCCTCAGCAGCTAGCAGTTTTCCCAGCTTCTCTTTAAGCCTTCTACTGAGGGGGCCCACCCCAGGGAAGACACTTCAGTATGCATAGTGATAATCCTCCATCCCACCTGGGATCACTCAGGCATTACAACAGGGGTACTGCACGAAATAGGAGCCACTATAGTTTGAGAAAATAAATCAGCATTTCAGCCTTGTACTGTAATTTCACCCAGACACTTAACTTGGCTCACTGCTTCCTCTATAGCCACTTTAGTAGTCCCCAATGCTATGTCCAATAAAGCATGTTGAGGAGCAACCTCTTCCACCTCACTCCACCCCAACAGGGGTGCACAGCCATTTGTGAGGGGGAATTTCAAGTTAACCTTAGCAAGGGTTTCCATTTTTGTTTGGTGCTAAATTAGCAATTAACTACAATTTTGTACCTCAGCCACTGGGGGGTCGCTAATCCCAGCAGTGCCTCCAAGATGTAACCCTAGGCAGTGCTATTCCAAGGGCTACTACCCTGCCTGCCTTCTAACAACAGGTTGAGGGGCCTGGGTTCCAAAACTGCCATGTACTGGGTGTCACTACCCTCAGTAAACACAGTAGTCTGGTGCCTCCATCCAGAGTGCGGTTTGCGTGGGTATCTATTTATACAGGTGCAGCCTTCTGGGAAGCTATCACCACTCACAACCCCACCTAGCGAATGATTACCTATATATTGACAATGACCATTAACAGTATTCACTAGACAGTTTGCAATAGGCATTAACAACATGCTCCCAGTTGTCCCACTTACCAGCACGGTCTCTGGTCCTAGTACAGGCCCTGCAAACCTCCCTGTAAAGACAGTTTTGAAATATAGCATGCACTTTCAACACATTCGCAAAAAGCTTATCACTTTAAATCAGTTAATAATATGCTCACAAGTTGGGTTCAAAGTAACACAGTGAATCAGGTTTATTAAAGGGTCATGAACAAGGATGGGGAGCAAATCTGAGCAAATGATCACTGTTTAGGAAAACCATGTTTCTAAAACAGTTAATTTCATCCCTTTGTTACTGGGTACCCAGGATCTATGCTGACTGGCCAGAATCGGTACCGGGCTTGCAGCTGTTGGGACCCTTGAAGGAAAAAAGTCAATCACATTAACTGTACACAGCAAATTAAATTATTTGTATCCATGGCGGTTGGCCTAGTCTAATGGAAACCCTTGAAATTAAGCTGAGAACAGTTAGATGATACTATAAAAAATCAAGATGCCCATTGCAGGGAGCTACCCTGGATTTACTCACTGTACCAGTCGATTTAGGATGGCTTGGCAAAATAACCCGATGCTGGAAGCTGCGCACATGGGAAATGGGGCCAGCATGACTCACCTCCACTTCACAGTCTTTCCTTGCAGTTGGCCACAACCTGTGATGACTTACTGTGCAGGGGCTGGATCCCTGAAGCTGATTTCTCACTGGTAAAACTAGCTGGCACAAGAACAGACAGCATGGACCGGGATGGACATGGGCCCAAATTCAACAAAGTGTCTTAGCAGAGTCCATTTTATCTGCGGGTGACCCCTCCAGCTGGTAAACAGTTCTCTGGCAACCAGGAGTCCTTGGACGGTAGGCCTTGACCCACAACAAGCATTCAGCACATTTATTTCTAGAAACATCAAACTTTCTAATTCCTCATTTAGCTTCTGACCTATTCGCAATGTCAGCCACTTTGCTGAGCAAACCTCTTGATTCGTAGAAAGGCTGTTCCTGGTGACTGGTCCCCTTTTGGGCATGTCGATGCAGACCAGAAAAACTAGGCCTCTCCTAGGCCTGATCCCACAGGGCATACACGTTCTTTTCCCACAGAGTTTTGGGAAGAACTGCCTCACAGTTGTTTTAAATTACTCCTTGTCTGAGGTTAGTAAATCTAAGTATCTTCCAGCTGGCAGGGAAGGCAAGATAGGCATTTCCCGTAGTTCTCTTCAGCTCTTCCCCAGAGCTGCTTCTCGATGGCTTGAGGTGCTTTCTCTCTCCACTCTACCAGCAACTGAACTCTCTTTTTTTTCAGTTCATGGACTAATCTGGTTTCTCTGGATTCTGGTTGGCTAGAGGAGCTGTCAATCACAGTTCTGGTGCTCTCATCTGTCAGTTTAGGTGCCAACCTGAAAAACTACAAAAACTACAGCTCATACCTCTCAACTGCTATGAATTTCGGATAACCTATGATTTTCACACTCAGATTTACCCTTGATCCGCATAGGTTTCACTGTTATTCCTCATAATGTTAGAGCTATTTCTGGACACAGAAACTATCAAATCATTGAACTAAGTTGATAGAAACATTCCTTATCACCAGCTATATGGGGCCCACTATCTGTAGACATATTACTGATTAAAATAAGAAACTGCTACACATTCTGGCCCTTTGCTATGAATTTTGAAGGCCAGTGCTATTATTTTAATGCTGAGAGGTTGAGAGGTATGCTACAGCTTTTTCCCACTATACACCTGGCGAAGGACCCCTCGAGGTCTTCTGTGTCCTAATTGGTCCAAAACATGGTGGCTTCCACCAGAAAATTCGTACTTGATTGTGGAGCTCCAAATGCGGGGAGGACAGCTTCCAGTGGCAGTCACAACCTACATGGAGGATTGGGGAACTGATTGTGGAGCTCCAAATTCAGGGGATGCAGCTTCCAGTGGTCCTCACTACCTCCGTGGTGGAATGTGCCTATAAAACCCTGACTGCTAGTGCACAGTGTCTGGTCGGGGCACAGATAGCTTTTCATAAAAAAAAAAAAAAACACAAATACACACACACACACTAGGAAGGGTTTGTTTGTGGCACTGGAAAGCAGAGCCTAGCTGACCAGCGATGAGGAAAAGGAGCGAGCTGCTGTGAGTGATGGGCTGAAGTCATAGCTGCTGGATACTGGAGCAGGAGCGAGCCTCTAACGGTTGATGTAATGTAACAGACTCTTACTTCACCTGCTCCGTTTGCAGAAAACGAGCTGTCTGTGCATAACGCCACATGAAAAATTAACCATCACTCAGGCATGACAAGGAACACCAGCTGACAGACCAGTGAGAGTGTACACAGATGGAATATTTGACTTGTTCCACTCTGGCCATGCCAGGCACTCATGCAAACCAAAAGCCCTTTTCCCAAACAGCTATTTATTAGTAGGAGGTGTCGTCTTTTTCCTGGACTTCCGGATCTTGGAGCTGTGCTCAAACAAGTCTGAATCAAAATCAGTGAAAGGAAAAGAGTTCCCACCATCTGAGATTTTATTTGCCTGAGCTCTCGTCACCACAGCTGCAGAAACATCAGGATTTACTCCCTCTTTGATTAACTCCAGGGCTGTTATGTTTGTGGCACCAGCCTGTAGAACTCTCTTCCTCGTCAGATTAGAAAGTGCAGGACCGTTTAGAGCTTTAAGACTGATTTAAAAACCTATTTATTCAGACTAGCTTTTAACATTGGATGTTTCTAAAATTTTAAATTAAGCTGGATGTATTTATGTGAAGTGATATATTTATGTGTATTTTAATTGGAAATCTGATTTATTTATGTGACTGGTTTATATGTTTTTATATAAAGTGCTTTGATATTTTGAACTAGCTATATAAATAAAATTATTATTATTATTATAAAATGCATGATGCAATAAAGGCAGGTTAAACAACAATCTATATCTTAAAGGGCACTGTGAGCAGTGGCCCTTTTTTTTGTCTGCTTGCATCAATGGGACTCAGGCACCTATGACTCAGGCACCTATCTATGACTTACCCCCAAATAAAGGTATGCCATAACGGTGATCACTTACTGTATTTTTGATTTTCAAGTTTCTGCATCATAGCGTCCGACCAAAATACCTCGTCCCCCAGAAGATTGTATGCCTAGAGCACGCCTGTGAAATGGAGTGTGTACGGACATCAGTTTTCACATACCCACACTTAAGAGTTACTTGTAGCATGCCTTGCACTGTATTGAATTAAAGTGGCTGTGTTTAAGTAAAACTGAGTACTAGTAATGCCAAAAATGCACTTAAACACTTGCGCCAAAACCGCGCCTGCACAAATGTAGACCACTCCAGGTGCTAAAATCCCATGCATGCAAAGTACTGGGATAGAACACAGATCCTGTGCATGCTCAGGAGTGGCCCACATTCATGCGGGTGTAGGATTTCGCGACAGTGTTTAAATTTTGGCATTCAATGCTCAATTTTGCAAAAACAAACCACTAGTCAGCCACAGTCTGGGCTACTAAATAACTCTTTAGTAATGGTATGTAAAAACGATATTACACGTACCAGCGCTCAAATGCAGCTCCTAGGCATACAATCTTCAAGAGAACAAATATTTCGGCCGGGATAATGCGATGTAACAAAACTCAAAAATCTACAGTAAGTGACCACTATTATGGCATACATGATGCTCTTATTTGTGGGATAAGTCATAGATAGGTGCTTGAGTCCCATTGATGCAAGAAGACAAAAAATGAGGGCCAAAGCTGACAGTGCCCTTTAAAGACAGCTATGAATTAGAAATCAGTAACTTCAGTACTGTGTAGAGCTCCCTGAGCTCTATTAGCGACAGCAGAGTGGAGCAAATTGGGGTGATGCCTGGCTGGTTGTGAGCTTTGAAACACGTGGACCCAGCCCAGGCCATCTACAGCATTACACTGACTGTGGCACTTAAAGAGACAGGCGTGGAAATGCATCATGGCACTCTCACACAGATCAATAGGAGGACACCAATCATTATGGATTTATCATCTCTGCAGAATGTCTTCCTGACAGTGGGCATTGCTGGAGCCCAGGAGCTACTTAAGGTAAACCCCAATTTGAGGGGGGGAGGTTACAGTTGGAATCCCAGAGCTGATTTTATTGTTTGTTTTTATTTACTGGAGCCATCATCGACTTTCACAGACCCTCCCACAGACCCAGAGCATGAACTAGCATAGTTAGTCAGAATCCAGCAACTGATTAAATTCTGTGTTGTTGTTTTTTTAAAGTGGAGTCCTCATTTACTCACAGGCCCCTCCCACAGAACTGGAGCAGAGACTAGCCAAGCATTAGGATCCTAGAAACTGATTAAAATATTTTTTTTTTTTTATAATTTAAACTTTATTAATACATTTCGTTTTGTACAGGGCAGTTATAGCAGATCAAAGTATGACTTACCACATGCACAGTAAGAACTGCCCAACCCACCTCACCCACCCGCCAGCCCTTACAGCAGCAACAAGACTATATCACCCTTAAGTGCAGTAAATATTTCTATTAGACATATGAGTAAGACTAAGGTGTGATGTAATCCTCAGTGAGACAACGAGAGTAAGGAATAGAGGGATCCCATATTTTAACATAAGCTGCTAGTCTGTTATGAAGACTACTAATCGCCCTCTCCATTCAGAGATTAGCAATGATTTCATGTAACCACTCCTGGAAAGATGGGGTGGATTGGTCCTTCCAATGACGTAAAATAATTTTTTAACTGAGAGAGCAACCATGGAGATATGGTATTTCCTGATTCTAACTCTAACCAGGGACATGTCCCTAGGAGACAAACCTCAGGAATAAAATACTCCTGAAGGCCCAGTAGGGGATGAGACAGACATCTTAATTGAATTCCATAGAGGAAAACTTTGGGACAGGACCAGAACATATGAAGGAGCATTCCTTCTTCTTGAAAGCACTTAGTACATGTACTAGAATTTGAGAAACCCCATTTCTTTAGTTTAACGAGGGTACAATACATATTATGTAATATATGGTATTGCATGAGGCATAATCTATCTGGGAAACGTACTTATGACAGGATCTCCATAGGGATTGCCAATCCAACTGTGTGGAGGAGTGAGTTCCAGAGTCTAGTAGATCCGAAGGAGTCCCCATATTTTAATTATACAACACCCTGTACAACTTGGATCGATGCCTGAAGATCCAAACAATAGGAAATTTTGAATTATCAATGCTGACACTTTCTGGGAAGGGGAGGAATTCCCAGGACTAAAGTGAGTAGGTGTCTTAACTGCATGACCTTAAAGTGAGATGAGACCGAATGAGAAACTTTTCAATAATTCCACCTGGGGACAACCAATGCCCCTCCTCATCTACCGGGAAAGCAGTTTTCCATCGCCTAATTGAGGCAACCATTTGCAGGAATCTGCTTTCTGTTAATAGTAAAAGATGGGGAGTTCCAAATAGACTGAGCTAAATCAGTCTGAGGAGAATAATGAAGAAATAAACATAACTGCGTAAACTCTTAAAGAAATACCTACTGTGGTGCAGTCAGCCATCTTTACATGAGACAATTTGAGGTAAAATAGAGTTAAAGAATCCAGGCATTTAGCTTTAATTGCATCTAACTCAATCTTAAGCAATATTGGTTGTACCGTTTCAGGGGTTGTGGATATCCATCTCACGCATTTTGCTAGATGACTGGCCCAGTAGTATAGTGCCATATGGGGAATCCTCAGCCCCCTCAAGTTTTGGGGCAGCTAGCTTGTAATAAGCCAAATGGGGATATTTATCAGCCCAAATAAATCTACGTAAATATACTGTGCAGTTTCTTGAACCAGCGTATAGGAATGAAAAAATTGAGAAGGGATAAGGGTAAAATTCTAGGAATACATTCATCTTAATTATGTTAATCCTGCCTCATAGTGATATAGGAAGTTTAGACCATCTGTCAAGGTTGTGAATAACAACCTGTGAGAAGAATCCAGGTTATCTTTAACCCATGTTGAGGGTTCACAGGGATAACTTGATGCCCAAATACCTAAATGCCCTAGGAGGTCCAACCTAAGCCTGGGGACTGATATAGATCCTTAAACACCTTGTGATTTAATGGGAAAAATAAGGATTTACTAGCATTCAACTTGTAGTTTGATAGCTCGCTAAATCTGGCTATTGCATTGAGTAAGGGTGGTATTGATAAAACCGGATGGGAGGCGTGTCAACAAATCATCCGCATACGCAGTGAGTTTAATTTCATGGCCGAACCCAGATACCTCAGTATAGAAATATTTTGGAGGATGTTTTGAATGAGGTGTTCCAAATATAAATTAAACAACAGAGGTGATGAGGGGCAACCCTGCCTAGTACCTGAATAAAGTGGGAAGGAAATAGAAGACCCCATTAGCTGAGATTCTTGCTGTAGGGATTTATATAATGCAGCAACCCAGGATATGAATACGGAGAGAATTTAAAGGTACTCAATACCTTAAACAAAAACTCCAATTTACCCAGTCGAATGCCTTCTCAGCATCCAAGAGACCAGGCCTGCAGGGACTCAGCATCTCTGTAGCCGAGAAGGCGTGAGATAACGTACATAAATGATCCGCCGATGAGCGTCCCTTCATAAATCCTACCTGATTCATACCTATTAACTCAGGGAGTACCACGGATAACCTGTTAGCTAAAATCTTTGAGAGAATTTTAATATCTTGGTTTAGGAGGGATATAGGCCTATAACTCTGGATGAGCTCAAGGTCCCTGTCTGGCTTGGGAGAATCACTATCAAGGCTTCAAAGAGATGACAGTCAACCTCCGTCCCGGATAGAATATGCTGAAATAATCTATTAAGTATTGTTAACAAAAGTTCTCAAAGCGTCTTATAGAAAAGGAAGAAAATCCATCAGGCCCAGGAGTTTTATCTGAGGTAAACCGTTAATAACCTCAGCGATTTCTTCCTGAGTTATAGGAGAGATGGGAGAGTCTTTGTAATGTGCTGGGAGGGAGGGCAGGTGAAGTCCATCAGATACTTCTCCACACTTACAGGGCTGGGGGTGTTCCATGTCCCTGTACAGCGTTTTGTAGTATGCTGGAATTCTTGAACTATCTCAGTAGGAGATGTTTTCAGAGACCCATCTACAGATGCCCTAATAGAAGGGATAAATCTCACAGTTCTTGTTGCTTAATTTGGAGTGCCAATAGGCACCCTGCCTTCTCACCTTGATTGGTGTAACTAGCTTTAGTGCATATGATAGCTAACTCTGCCTTTTCCCGGAGTAATTCTAAATATTTATCTCTCAACACTAGAAGCTTGATCTTGTCCTCTTCAGGGAGTTAACAGACATTGAATTCAAGAACAAGAATTTGGGATAACAAGGATAATAATTCCCTTTCCTAGCTCTTTTCCTAGCCGCCGAGATGCTAATAGAACACACCTCTCATGTAGGCCTTAAAAGCCCCCATAAAATATCTGGTTTTGCACTATTTAAAGGGTTGGACAGAAAAAGGCCTCAATGTGCTGCCTTATGGTTTTGCAATATTTAGAGTCTTTAAGCAATTGGTCATTAAGCTTCCATCTTGTTTCTCTGTTTGAAACATCCTGAATTGCCAGTTCCCACAACACCAAGGAATGATAGGAGACAGGACCAGGCTGGATCGACAAAGGTTCTAACCCCAGGCAGGAGAGTCTGAGAAATGAAACTGTAGTTAATGCGGGACTGCAGGCTGTGTGCTAATGACCTGTATGTGAATTCCTTGGAATCCGGTTTAGGACACGCCAGGCATCACAGAGCCGCACTGATCAGTAGGTCTCTAGAAGCCCTCTGACCTGGGAGATCCCCAATCCACCACCTGACCTGTCAAGGTTTGAGTCTACAACTTGATTAAAGTCACCCCCAGCATAATCCTTATGGGAAGGAAAGGCAGGATTACATTGATAAGTCTCATGAAATAGCCAGGATCATCTGCATTAGGACCATATATGCTGCCCAATAACAGTGGTACCAGAGAGTACCTATAACTAAACGGATCTACCCTCAGGGTCCCTAATAACTTGAGTTGAAACAAAGGGAATGCCCTGTTAATAATAAGCATGACCCCACAGCTATTTGAGGAGCCTTGCCCTCATACACCATCCCACTTGTTGTCTCCTCACTTGTGAGGCTTCCGTTTCTAATAAGTGCGATTCCTGTAGAAAAGTTATCTGAGTCGTAATAGGCTTAAATTTTGAGAACCTGATATTGCTTAGATTTTTCCTGATCCCTTAACGTTCCACGTTGCAAAGTCACCACCTTGGCCATCTACTAAAGACTACTAAGAGTAATAGATTGGCCCTGCGCTCAGGGTATATAACACAACTAATCTAACCCTTCCTGTTGCTGCTGTAAGGCCCTCCCCACCCCAACCCCACCAGAGCCCAAGTTTAAACCCCCAGTACACCCCACCCCCAACAAGAACAAATAGCATTCACCCCCCAACCCCCAATCTGTCACATGCAACAGCACCGCACTGAATCATATCCTCCTCCCAACCCCAAACTTATCCTGCTAAATATCACCCTCATATCTCTAGATATAAAGTAGTTTCTGAACTGCATTAATAGGCCCTTAATGTCTAAGGAGCGGTCTCGGACTTCCAGAGCCTATGGACATATGTTAGTGAGTCCACTAGATATCGAGAAAGAAAATGAAACCAGGTATCACAAACATGAATATGGCAGGTCGCCACAAGACTCCAAAATGAGAGTTGAAAAATGCTTGTCCCCATGAGAACTACATCGAGAACCAGAGCCAGAGGAAAACTAATATGGAGGGGTAACCCCATTATCGAGTTAAGAACATGAAAAGCAGAAACTGGATAAGAACTAAAATGAGATCCTGAGGTGGGAAAACAGTAGGAGTAATTACCCAGAGGTTACGGCCCTAGCTCCAAACCCCCATAAGCCAGGACAGCATAGCAATTGAGAGAAATCCCTCTCGAGGCAAAATCACCAGACCTATGTTACATGGGCGAACCGCCCTCTTGTGGTCATAACCTAATCCAACCCGACCTGCCAAAAGCACCCTGAAAGCCAGAACCGCTCAGAGATCTGAAATTTTAACATGTAAAACTGATCAAAGGCATTAATCGAAACCTTCCTATGTGCTCCCCATAGAAATTAAATATGTAACATTATCTGGGATGCAGTCTCAAGTAAGCCATCACCAAACCCCCAAGGATTCTCTCTGAAACACTAATAACACCAACAAGCCAGGGCCTGAATAGTAAATAGTAAGAGTCAGGCCGTAAACTAATGCCCAGTTCCATTTAAGCTTAAACTCGACTAAATTCCGGCGTTAGAAGAGGCGTTCTCCATGAAAGAAATGAGTAACAGTTCACTCAGCAGTTCCGGTGAATCAAGATCAGGAGGCCCTCTCAGGTCGTCCGGAACAAATCTGGCAATGCTGATTTAAGGCTTAGTAGCGCAGCTTCAGGATCCTCAAAACTGAGCCAAGAGCCATTTACTGAGACTTGTAACCGCTGGGTACCCCATCCTGAACTTTAATCCTGCGCTATGATCTTAGATACAATCGGGTGGAAGGCTTTCCGTTTCAATCGGACTGAACCAGGGATGTCTTGAGCAATTCTCAGCTTAGCCTTCTCCCATCTGACCTCTTGCAGGGCTTTGACTTTCTGTAAAAATGCTGCTTTTCTAGGTAGTTCAAGCGGCAAATGATGGAGACGAGGCGGCATCAGGTGGGGTTTGGTCGAGGAGCAATGAAGCCCGTTCTATCATATATGTTGGGCCAAGGGAGAGGGACCAGCGACCCTTTCTACCAGCTTCAGGACAAAGACTACACGTATTCTGGCCTTCTTCCCCTTCTGGGAGCCGAGTATTACACATTATTTCTTGACTACGGCCTTCCAAATCTTGAGTTTAGCTTCTAAGCGAGATAACTTTTGTTTCGTTAATAGGAATCCAGGATCCAGACTTTCCAATTTTCTCTCGATCGAAACTATTCAGGCAGTATTATCCAAGACTGTAGTGGAGACATCCTCCAACTTTCTAGAGAGGATTTCAAATCAGTTGCCATATCTTTTATCTCTTCCCGAATGGTTTAAATTCCTCCAAGAACCTGTTAAGAGTTAAGGGTTCTTGATCCCCAGCTTGACACAAAGGATCCGGTTTGTCTGGGCCACTCGAGGCTCAGGATTTCTTTAAGACCTTCTCAGGAGTGGTGGGGGTATGTTTCTGCGGGGCTTTCTTCATGAAGTCTCCGTTTACTGTGAGATACCCAAAACTGGAGCACAAACTATTTAGACACAAGGAAAACTCGTAAGCAGAGGAATTAGTTGAGTTTTAACATTGTTAAAAGACTAATTAATATTGGAGGCAGGAGCTTAGTGGAGGAGCTTCTACTCAGCACTCTGCATCACGTGATCTAAAAATCTGTTTGTTTTTTACTGGAGCCCTCATTGACTCACAGGTCCCTCTCCACATAACCAGAGTAGAGACTAGCAGAGGCACTCAGGTTCAAGTAAGCATTTAATACTTCTCGGTTGTTTTTCATTGGAACAGTGGTGTCCTCATTGACTGTCACAGACTGTTTCCCACAGAACCAGAGCAGGAAGTAGCAGAGGCACTCGGCGCTGTCTCTTTCTGCCAGAGTAACAGACTCCCAGCCAGCATACCCCCATCACAAAATGTTTGGGCTGCAGGATTTCTGTTCACCAGCTACTGACACTACCACATTATATCCCATGTAACCCCCTGCAAATGGGGTTCCCTAAAGTCTTCAGGAGCTTGCCTGAATGCTCCAAGTCTGTGTTCGGCATCTGAGCTGTTTAAATGTGGCTTCAAGTGAGTGCTATTTGAGCCTCACGTACTGTCTCTTTAAGAGCTGTCTGCTTGCAGACTTAATTAGTTGTATAGGGGAACTGTGTATTTAATGCTTGAATCCCTCCGAGCTGTCAGAAATCGCTCCATTTCTGCAGTCGCTAAGAGTGCAGAGGGAGCCTAAATGAATGATGTAACTGTTTGCCTAAAACCAGTTAGAGTGTTAAGTAAAATGCAATTTGTCTAACCTGCCTTTCTTGCAGCCGGGACTCTGTATGTGTTACCTCTCCATTTTGGACCTAAACTGCTGTGCTGGGTCAATTGGGTTAAGGGTTACCTAAAATGGAGCTTGTGGACGAAGCAGAGCTTGGACTCTTAATTTTGAGCCAGCCACAAGGGGATTGTATGGGCAGTAACTCTGGGAAATGTAGTTTTGACCTTGGTGCCTTTTTCTACCAACAGAGAGTCTTATTGTGAGTGACAACTGAATCAGCCAACAGAATAGTGTGGAGCTAAAGGAAATGCCCTGCTCTGTGACTGGAAAGATTAGATCAGTTGTGACAGTGAAGAGAAGGAGCTCTGTGCTTCTGCGGGTGTGTAGTATATACGGGAAGTGCGTGTGAGGCCCTGAGTTTCGGTCTACAGTCTTTGTGAGTGCCAGTTTGGACTGAATCTGAGTTGTGAGGAGAAAGAAGCACCAGATAGGTGTTTATCTATCTATCTGTCTGAAAATTGGTGATGGGGAGAAGCACACTGAGCTGAGGCTCATTTCCAGGTGCATCTGGGGGAGGAAAACAGGGGAACAGTGAAACAAAACATAGAAACATAGACTTTGATGGCAGATAAGGACCTCTTGGCCCATCTAGTCTGCCCATTTCCCTACCTACAGGATGGGCCGCAGATCCTAGTTAACCAATAGTCTATTTCTTCCTACCCCCACAAGAATTGCCTTATGTCTGTCCCATGCATTCTTGAATTTTCCACAGTTTTAGACCCACAACCACCTCAGGAAGGCTATTCCATGCATCCACTACCCTCTCTCTGAAATAATACTTCCTCCATTGCCCTAGAACGCCTCCCTTCTATCTTTGGGGTCTGTACACAACCCCTGTGCGGATTGTGGTGCCTTTCCAGTTTCCAAGGTGACCCACAGTGCCTCCTCTCCTCCCTGTTTACTCTTTTATTCAGTTGCTTTTATCCCTTCCTTTACATGAGAGCTACTCCTCCCCTCTTCTCCCCTGCCTGTCTCTCCTGTAGGTTTATGTACCCTGGTATGTTGACATCCCAGTCATGGCTCACTGTGTACCATGTTTCTGTGACTGCTACGATATCCAGGCATCCCTCTTCCATCAAGACCACCAGCTCAGGAGCTTGTTGCCCAGACTACGGGCATTGGTACTCATTACCCTTCATTTCCTGATGGCCTTACTCCTTTTGCCCCATCCCTGTCCTTCTTGCCTTTGTCACTTTCTCCATTTACCCTGCCCTTCTCCCTATCGACACCTCTATGTTGGTGTTTGCAGTAGTTACTACCGTGAAAACAGTGCATTTCAAGATACAGAATAAAGTGCATGCACAGTTACAGTGAATAGTACTTCACAGGTACAGTTTGAAACAGTTTAAAGTGCAAGTTTACAAATAAATGTCATGCCCAGTGCCGTGCAGGATACAACAGTAAGTTTGCCATACAGTATGTTCACCAAACAAGCAATGCAGTGCACTAGGCACAAGTTTATACAGGGAGAAAGTCCAAAGCCAGTACTGCCAGTATCAAACAGGGAGACCTCTTGGGAAACAGGAGCAGGTAGGGGTGAGAGGAATTCCACCCAATGCATGAAGGAGCCAGAGGTCAGAAGTGTGGCTACCTCCTTTCAACCACACAAACTTTCCGCCCATCATCTAGGGCTGAACACCATTACAATCAGCCTGCTCCTCACTAGGCTGTCAGCGATAAGCCTCCTATAGCCTAAGCTGCATTGGATGCTACAGTGACACACCTCTGCGGCTGCTACTCTCCAGTAGTCATAACATGTTTGTTTCATGCATGTCATGTGCAGGCAAACATGAAAGAGCGTTCACTTGAATTCTGAAACAAACACTATAATGTCCTACAGTACATTTCATAAAAGGTGCTTTCAAGCTGGCTAAGTGTTGCAGAACAACACAATGTGAGCTGTCAGTCCTTTGACAATGCCAACTTTAAAATAATATAAAACCAACTCATTGGCATAACAGGTTAGTACGAACTGTAATGTAGCTGAACTTCTAATAGTTACATCATGCTGATTGTGAAAGCATGGTCCAGTCAACCTCAGAAGTCAGAACTTCACCTGAAATCAAGGTTCTCATTCGCTGAGGCACAATTTCTGTGCAAACTGAATTGTGCATTATAATGTCTGATAAATTTGGAGTGCAGATTTCTGCATTCTAGCTTGTATTAATCTTTGCAATACAGCATGACGTATGTAACCCCCTGCAAATGGGGGTTCCAAAAGTCTTCCAGGAGCTGGCCTGAATGCTCCAAGCCTGGGTGGTGGTCGGCGTCTGAGCTGCTTAACTGTGTTGCAAGTGAGTGCTATTTGAGCCTCCACGTACTGTCTCTTTAAGAGCTGTCTGCTTGCAGACTTAATTAGTTGTATGGGGGACTGTGTATTTAATGCTTGAATCCCGGCTTGAGCTGAGGAGTAATCACTCCAATTTGCGGTTGCTGAAGTTGCAAAGGGAGCCCATCTGAAAGCTGTAACTGTTTGCATGTAATCATTTAAAGCATTAGCAAAATTGTAGTTTGTCTAACCTGCCTTTATTGCCGCTGGGACTCTGTGTGTTACCTCTCCATTTGGGACCTAAACTGCTGTGCTGTGCCAATTGGGTAAAAGGAGCCCTAAATGGAGCCTGTGGATGAATCAGAACTTGGACTCTTAATTTGAGCCAGCCACATGGGGATTGTATGGGCTGTGACTTTGGGAAATGTAGTTTTGATCTTGGTGCCTTTTCCGCCAACAGAGGAGTCTTATTGTGAGTGACAGCTGAATCAGCCAACAGAATAATGTGGAGCTAAAGGAAATGTCCTGCTCTGTGACTGGAAAGATCAGATCAGTTGTGGCAGTGAAGAGAGAAGGAGCTGTTTGCTTCTGCTGTGTATAGTTTCACACAGGAAGCGTGTGTGAGGCCCTGAGTTTCGGTCTGCAGCCTTCGTGAGTGCCAGTTTGGACTGAATCCAAGTTCTGAGGAAAAGAAGCACTAGAAGTGTGAAACCAGGCTCACCCTATAGAAGACTGGAGAAATTGCTGAATCACCCAGTCTCTCAAGAACTGAAACTGCTATGCATGCTTCGGGTATTTTGCAGTAATTGCGATTGGGATTGAGAGCAGCCTGCCTGGTATAGTATTTTCCTTTTACATATAAATGTGCGTAGTGCTTGTGGGGAATCGCTATTTCAAATCCCTGTACAGTGTTGTGTGCTGAAGCTGGAAGTAAACCCCTGTTAGTTAGGACTACATTCATTTGCTATCAACTGCAGTGGGTTCCAGTCACAAGGACCTTGTCCTCATGCCCTGCTCTTCTGGCAATCCAGAGGGACATTCTCCATCTGATCCTCGGCTTGGGTGTTGTGAGTACAAATCAGGGTATTCCCTGCAGCTTGTTTTTCAATCACAAGGGTGTCATCTAATTCTTGTTGTTTCACTGTTTCATGGACTGAGCCCTCCGGCTCCGGATTACAATTAGGTGTTGTGCATATATTTTATTCCACAGGGCCCTATCCATCTGCACCTGCCGGCCAACCCAGGGCAACAAACCTGGCTAGCCCCCTCCAACCTGGGTACCCAGGTGTGACTTTTCAGACCCTGTATGTGTGCACAGTACTGCGATTTAATGCCACTAATTAACCTGATTTCCCCTCCGTGTTACTGTCCCTAAATAAATCAGATCTGTTGTTGTTATACTATATACTGTCTGTGGTGGTGGTACTTATGGAAACAGTATTGTGTTTTGCTGTGTATGTTGATTAACCTTACTTTACAGGGGGTCCTCAGAGATGTGCTGCTGAATCAGTCTTGAGGGTAAGTGGTATCTATATGAGTGAACAGTGTGTAAATGGGGGTTTTGGGGCTGTAACTCTGGTGTACTGTGTGAGCCACTAGAGGAACCAAAGGGGTCACGGTGTCCCAAGGGCTGTGATCAAGCTAGTCTAACCACTACAAACCCTGACCTCTGGGTGGAGGCACCCAGCATAGAACCTAGGCCCCTCAATCTGTCAGTAATCAAGCAGGCAGTGGTAGTAGCCCTTGGGATAGCACCACCTGGGGTTACGTACAGGCCAGATCTAGAATTTTTCAAAGGGATGACACCCCCCATGTAAAATGTCCCTTTTAAAGCTGAAATCAAGCTAAGAAACCTATTTTTTCTGGCCAAAAGTATAGCAGGTGCTACTTCCTATATAGCTAGATATACTACTGATGATGTATGTGTGCGTTATTGTTTTGTAAACAATGCTTCATTCTCCTAGACTGCTCCTGCTGTCTCACTTCTCTCAATGCTGCTCTTAAGGCTAGTCTCTCTGTTCTGATCCCTTCTCCTGAATGGTTTGTTGTATACTACTTTTCATCTGGCTCATCCTTTGTATTTCAGAATTGGGGGCGGGTCTTGGTTATTACAGTATGGTGATATATTGCCCTTCTCACTTTCATTTGCAGTACATGCAGTGCATTTCTAGTCTGTATTCACTATTCATTCATCTAAGTTTTTTGCACTTTTAGCACTTTTGTTTTGTCCTGTACTATAGCACATCCTCTTATAACCCATCCCCGCTCCAGGTCAAACCTGGAAACAAGATCTGGTTTAATGTGCCTTTAACGGTCAAAACATTTAAATAAATGATGATCAATAATACAGAGAATAATGTATGGGTACCAGTGAGTCATGAGGGTCTTTTACACCCCTGATATGTGTGCTGTCCATAAACCTTGACAGGTTCATACAGACAGCATTTACAGAGGGTCTGTTAAAAACAAACCTCATAAGGGCAGATCCAGGATTCTATGATGGGAGGTGCTGTGGTGGCGTGCCTACGTGATATGCAACTTTTATAATGTTTTTAAACCTTTTCATTACATTTTGACTGAAAATGCAAACATAACCTATAGTTTTGAATGTATATTTTCTTACAATCGATATATTAGACTTCTCCAGCAAAGTGAAATGCAGCAGCAGCAAGCAAGTAAGTTACACTGGGGGCACCTGCACCCTCTAAACCCCCTAGATCCACTACCCATTTTTTATAGATAATTATTGGTTTCTAAAAGTTTCTTCTGGTTACTACTAAGAAATGAAGCTCTCCTTCCCCATTCTAATTGTTTGCCACTCAGAACTCTGAACATTAACCACTAAGCGATGCCCACTATTGCACTATTCCTGTTCCTTATGCTCCCCTCGAGGAGCTAATTAACCATTATCATGGTCCTGCACTTATTTATTTTAATTTAAGTGCAGTCAGACATTACTACAGAAAACAGGAGAGACTTTCACTTAGCAGTTCCTGCCAATTGTTCCGGCTCTGCTCCTCACTGGGAGCACTACCTACAAAACCTAAGACAATGATTCACTTATTGAAAAGTCTTTTGTTTATGTGAGGATTTGTTCTGCTGACATTTTCAGCATGGTGCTAGGCACAATTGACTTTTGGCACTGTGAAATCTATTTGGCTGAGAGCACAAGCAACTTTTAAAATTAGTACAGCTGCTGAATTTTGAGCATGCATGAGGCAGACCCCATAATACATTGGTGATAATACACACATGTGTTATTATTCTGATATTATGGGATTGAAAGTTCCATAAATCTGTGTTAGCATGCCCAGCAAGTAATTGTAAGTAATTACAAATGCAAATAAATACCAAAAACTTTTACAACGTGAAGAAATGATGTAAGAAACAAGAGGCAATGTAGTACAGTACACTAGTCCAGAAATTTCCACTGTGATCACTGGCTCCCATTGGGACTGACAACAAGTTACCTAAGCTGCCTGCCTGGGCTTTGGTTCTCCAGCTGTAATGTGAGGCTGATGTAGATCGCTGCTGTTTTGTATCTTCTGCCCTTTTGCAGATGATACAAAAACTGCAAAACTGCAATAGGGTAGACTCTGCAGGGGTGTTGAGGACATGAGGCAGAACCTGAGGGCATTGGAATGGTGGGCAGAGACCTGGCATCTAAATTCAATATCAAAAGTGTGCAGTCATGCATCTGGGGCACAGGAACCCGAAGGCATGGTACACACTTTGTGGGGGGTCAGGGTTATGAAGCAAGAGGAGGATCTGGGGATAGTAGTGTCTAGCGACCTTGAATTGGGAACTCAGTGTAGCAGAGCAGTGGGAGAGTATATGGAATGCTGGCATGTATAGGAAGGGGAATCACTAGCAGAAGGAGGGAGGTCCTGATGCCCTATACCAAGCCATGGTAATACCACACCTCGAGTACTGAGTCCAGTTCTGGAGGCCATACCTGCATAAAGACATAGATATGATTGAACGGTTCAGAGAAGAGTGACCCAGATGATACAGGGGATGAAAGGCAAACCATACAAACAGAGATGTAGGGAATTGTTGCTCTACACATTGGAAACTAGAAGGGATAGAAAGGACATGATAGAGACCTTTAAATACATCAAAGGGATAAACAAAGCATGCTCAGGCGTTTATTTCACAAGAAGGAAGGAAGGAACTAAAACGAGGGGCATAGTATGAGACTGTAGGGTGGAAACTACCGAGGCAATGTGGTGGACAGTTCTTCACTGAGAGGGTGGCAGAAGCATGGAACAAGCTTCCAGAGGAGGTGGGAGGTGGTGGGGTCTGAAAAGGGTCGGGTTTCAAGAGAGCATGGAACAGGCACATGGGATTACAGGGTGGTGGGAAGGGTGCTGTCAGATGGAGGTGAGAAATAGTGGGGGGCAGACTAGCTGGGCCAAGAGGTCCTTTTCTGCCATCAAGATTCTATGGTAAATGAGATGCATGGTCACGTGATGTCACCTGACCAATGAAATTTATAGATTATTTTCTTGTCATTTTAGAATGATAAGAATAGGCTTTTCTATGTGAAGAAAGATGAGATGGGTTCATTAATGCAACAGTAGCCCATGTCTTCTACTCAAACACCTAGGCTCAAGCTGGTCCATCGGCATAACAGCAGCAGTGTTGCTGCCCTCAACTCTGCTGATCTCAGTTTGAAATAGTGGCCAAGATAGTGCAGGGACTGCAAAGGGGAGGGGTGCAGAGCCTTGACAAAGCATAATATTAATACATGAAACACTGGCCTGTCTGGTGGTCTGGCTGTTGCTGTCTGCTTTACCTTCTGACTAAAAAGTAGGTGTCAAGGTGAAGGTGAAGGTGAAGTGGAGGGAAGACAAAGGCAGTAGTGTCAGAGTGCCATGGTTTTTGTGTATGGCAGAGTACCACGTGACTGGTGCTATGCCACATAGACCTTCATGAGTGTTACAATTCAGGTGTCAGTGGGTGCAAACCCCATTTGGATCCACTAAGGGTTTTGAAACCTTTACATCTTTCAAAACGATTTGCATTATGAGATAGACATAGGAGGAAATCTCCACCCCCACCAATGTCCATGACTGAGTTTATATGATCGGGTGGCCATAGGTATCAGTAACTACCTCTGCCTGATGGGCTTGAATAAGGTTGATGGGCCTTGGTCGGTAACTCTTGCTGGGGTTCATAGCCTGGATTGAATTTAAGTTGCACAGTGCTTCCCCAGAGAAGGGTTTACAAGTGGGTGAGATTACATTTATAGTACCGCCCTGGGAATGCAGTACCTCCCCACCTCCCCACAATTTCACCCCTGTGAACAAACACCATGCAGTTCTTAACCACTCTAATAATAATATGCTCACATGCAGTAATTATAATAACAAAGGCTTAAGAAAAGGAAAATGATAAGGCATTTCAAAATAATTAGGCTGCAGTTCTTTCTATCTAGTAGGGCTGGTCTTCTGTTGTCCTTCAAGCCTCTGCCAAATAACATGTTCAGATACTGTATATCCAGCTGGTCTCCCAGTACCCATCTAGGCACAGCCAAAACAAATAGTGTAGCACACCCTCAATGCACACACACATTACTTCTGGCTAGCTGCACTACTCATTGCCCCCAGTACCAGTATTAAAACCTCATAGTTTAAGGGATCTCTCAAGTTCTTGACTGGGCAATCAGCTATGGAAACTGTGTGAGCCGAAGACATTGCATGTTGTCAGCCAGCATTGGTGCACTTTAAATAAACAATATTCACAGCAAACCCAAATTTGAATGTGCAGTGTCAGCTGGTTACTGTGTGCATCTATCTACTGCATATGTATTCTGTATTGTTGCTCTTGTTTCCATCTCCAGATTACCCTTGAAAATGAACATCTAATGCTCTTCAGTCCTACCCGGTTAACACATTACAGATAAAAAGGAAATAATAAATCAAGCAGTGTATATCTGCATTCCTGGCCAGATGGCCTAGTCCGTTAATAGAGTTCCAAAATTAAGATAGCAATACAATGGTGTACTGCAGAGACAAGGCCCTGTTTTACTCATGGTTCTCCACTCCAGCAGGATCTGCCTTGTGCATAGTGTGTGAAGGCGCAGTCACCACAAGTTCCTCTTCTGGCTGGTTTGGCTCCTCTGTCTTGTTTGCAGGACTACAGTGTGTGAAACTGCAGTTTGCAGATTCAGTCAGATCCCTCCTCTTCTCCGCATATAGTAGATGATCTTACTCACTCTACAATGCCAGATGCAGCTTCAGCCTGTGAGTCCGACCATGTTAAACCAGTACACCACATCCTGGCACACAGTTGCTATGTGTACTGCAACAACCAGTACCTGGTGATGATGCTGGATGGGAGTCTCCCCAGACACAGAGCTGCTCATGGTTGCAGGATTAAAACTGCAATGTGGCAAAAGTCACTCAGTGCCTGAACAATGATCACATGGCAGTTTACTCTTAAAACCCCTGTCCTGGCTTCTGCTTCAGTCTCTCAGGTCTGCCCTGTGTAACCTCAACTTGTGCTGGCACAGGAACTTTGCTTGGATCTGGCAGATGCATGGTCTGTCTCCATCACTCTCTGCTAGAGCTTGCTCCTTCTCTCCTCTCATAGCAGTCACATGCAAACTGCCACAGTTCTGGAACAGCATCTGTTGTTCATTAGGGCAATCCAGCTCTCTGTTATTGCAAGAGTTATCATTCACCTTTGGCAGTGCTGGAGGTCAGTCATAGAGTGTTGCCAGAACTTCCATTTCAAAACCAATCAGATTTTAGATGATTCATTTAATCTCTAAACAGGTTATACACATATATATGTCCTAAACAACAAAAGTTTAAACAGATACAGGCACTAAGTGGCCTACACTAACTCCAATATGCCAGATTATAATGACAATGGTAACACACAAGCAGGGGTTCAGGTAATTTATTTTTGTGAAGTCAAATACTTCCTTAAGTCAAAATCTGAAGTAATTCCAATTTTTGGAAGTCAAAATACTTCTCAGATCCTACAGTTTGAAAGCCAGTATTCTAAGAAGGATCTATGTATGGATGTCAGTATGAATATTAGTGGTAAAATACAATTTATTTTAGAAAAATCCATAATTTCTGAGCTTCTGAGCCTTCAGATTGGGAAGTCATCCAGTTTTGTTTTTACATTTGGAAGTCAATGACTTCCTCCCTTTATTTTGGAAGTTTTTGCCTTATTTGTGGAGTCAAATACTCCCAAAATGGTGTTAACTGAAACCCTGCACACAAGCGTGCTGTTTGGGACAGGAACTCAAAATAACTATGCAAATGTGTACAGTGAGTATGCCTGCCTACAAGCTTGGTCAGTCATTGAATAAATCATTGGCTACAAAGAAGATGATTGAATTAACGAAGTCCTCTGTATTCTGAGAGCCTTTTGTGACTCCCTTTGCAGGCCATTGAGCCTGATTTTCTGTGGAGATGCCCCAGACCCAAGTTGCTGTGGTGATGGGGGTGAGGTGAACAAAGATGCTGATGTCCTTTGGGATGTTCAGGGCAACAGGCCCAAAGTCTTTATTTTGCAGGGCTACTGCCCTTAAACAATTATTCTGTGTCCTCTGTGTTCATGTCTGCAGCTGTGCTAGTGTCTGGTTTGGTTGGGGCTGTGATCTGGGAACCCACAGTCCGTTGCGAGCGACGATGCACTTGGTCCATTGACATCAGTGAAACTGCTTTTGATATGCAGCACAGAGCTGTGATACATGCTGATGCAGGACATGCAGATTTCTCACTCCTCCTCAACTGATGGGTGTAAGTGGAGGACTAAGGACCCCACTGTAGGTATTATGTGAATGCCATACTATGATATTTGCCTACCCCAATCTGTACCAGGCTTGGGCTAACCATTTACAGGGAGTGGGGAGCAGAGCCCCAGTATAACAAAACAAAACAAAGAAACCCACTATCAGTTGGTTTTGTTAGAAATGGGGCTCCTCCCACCCCGATTTGTTAATTTTTAATTGGGTAGTGGGTCAGTTTTCTCCGTAGCAGAGTAGCACAGCACGTGCATCTACTAACTGTCCCCATAATAACTGCCATAGAACTAATAGACATTCTATAAATTCTCACAGTACTACGGGACTGGTTGAGTAGCGATATGCTGAACAATTATCTTCCTCCCACTGGCTAGGTAAATGTCCCCGAAGTTGCTACATTGACCACGTTTATGACTGTTGCCCTTACTTGTACCTGCTCTTATTGTTTGCCTGTTGTACCTGAATGTATCTCTGTAATCTTGAATGTATCTTTGTGATCTCCCGGGTCACACTTGAAAATAGGCACTTGGTTGTCTAGTGTGCTTACCTGGTAAACAAAGCACATAAATAAATAAATTAATAAACTAGAGGGCCCTTAGACCTCCACTTACGCCCTCTTTTATTGCCAAGTCTGTATTTTATTCTTGGTTTTTGCAGCTTGCAGGCACAGGCACCACTGTTCTTCTCAATTTTTGGAAGCCAGGCAGGCAGCCAGCACAACAGCATTGTCTGATCTTTCCCCTCACTCTAATCTGTTTTCCTTTAATCCCTTTTGATCTCCTTCAGGGATATCGCTTCGTCAGGCCGCTCACACCTATGGAACTATAGCCATCAGGCTGTAGGACCACATGGAAACTTCTGCCAAGCAGTACTACCAGGGGCTGCCCATGATGATGTCTGACATCATTCACCCTATATAAACATGTGCGGCCCCTTCCTCCTCAGTTCCTTTTTGCCATCGACCAGTGCTCATTGATCCTTGCAGAAACTTCATATTCAGCAGCCATGACTTCTGCAGTTTTATTTTCTAATCCAACTTCTTTTCTAGCTTCATTTTTCTTTCTAACACTGCAGTGGTGGGTGATTGCCTGCCGAATCAGTTTCTTCAGTCTTGCCAGGTTTCCCTGGATCTGTGGTAACTGGTCCCTCAACTCTGTTGTTTTTTCTCAGGACCAGTGCTGGCGATCCGGTGTTGGTTTGGCAGGCTTTTCCCCAGCCTAGCAGCTACCAATTCTCACCTGTGGACCATTCCTTTTCTACCGCATTGGAAAATTTGGAGGCCATTTGTTTTCCCTGGATGCAAGGCCTACAGCTTTTGGCTTTTTCCATGGGCAGCTTGGTTGTTTTGATCCTGGATCATGCTGTATGCTGCCTCTGAGGCTCTTCTTTTGCCTCAGTGCTTTCTCTGGGGTCCCGTTCTGGCAGGGTCCCCCTAGATTCCTCTGCCACCTTCACCTGGCTTTGGCCCTCAGTGGTGGCACCCTGTGCCTCCTCACTGAAACCAACCTAGGGACGGTGGCGCCCATGCCTCTCCACCCTTCCCATGCCCCGTCACCCTCGTGGTTGAGGTCTTGGTGGGCTTCTCTTGGCCAGTTCTTTTGGCACGGGATCATCATGGTGGCACCCAGTGCCTCCCTCGTGGCCTTCTTGCTGCTTCATGGGAGTTGAGTGTGCTCCCTTTCCTGATTTACAGGGGAGCTGGCATATCAGCCTACACAATGCTGTCACTGGGACTCTTGTACTCCCTCCATCACTGTTCCGTGCTCCTCGCTGGTGGTGGGTTGGCCTCTCTTTGATGGTGGTGCCCTTTGGCCTCCCCATCTGTTTCTTTCTTTGGTCTGTCAATAGCACAGCTGATGTTGTTGGGTGGCCTTCTAGGGCCATCCTCTCTAGGGGATATCTAGCCGACACTCTCCTGTTCTCTGTTCTCTAGGATGGCTATCCTGTAGATGATGATGCTACATGAAGGGGGCTTTTGCTTTCCATGCCTGCTAGCCCCTTCTGCACCAGGGCTAACACCAGTTGGTCTTTGGGCCATCCCTCAGGTGCTCGGCTCTTCTCTGGGCCAACTTCCAGGTGCTCTTGCTGTTATTCTTTGGGCCTTTCCTTCTTCCCCGGGCTGGGGCTTCTTGCACTACGCACCCACTGATGGTCGGAGACTGCCCCAATGAATTAGGCATGGGGTGTTAGGGCTTACATTGCCAGCCTCACCCTTCTCGCTTCTGGGACCCTCAACCCACCCCATCCTCTTTTCTTGGTCGAGGAGAACCTGTGATCAGGGTCTTGTGGTCTTCCTACCAAGTGTTAGCCTCTCTGCTGGTCCTAGGGACGGGGACCTATTTTCCTCCTCCATCCCAGAAGGTACCCCACCCATTTTGGCCCCCCATTCCATTGCAGGTCTGTCCCTGTTTGGGGAGATGGCCTAATATTGAGATTATGGACACTGGGCTGCCATGTGGAGAGCTGGGACTGACTTCATCACCCACCTCCAACATACTATGTGACCCTGAGCATGTTGCTTGACCACTCTATGCTCTCAACACATGCCCTGAAAGCATATCCTTTGCTTAGCAAACTGTTTGGCCTGGTGGTCTCTGCCACTAGTCTCTTAGATGTCTCGGATGGGGCGGTTGGGGCATGTCCTGTGGTGGAGGGTTGTCGCTGGGGATGCCTGGGTTCTGCCCTGGCTTAGGCGAGGACGTTTCTGTCCTTCGGTGACTGTCTCCACATTCCCAGCCCAGTTCATACATCTGGGCTAAGGGACAGTGTGCATGTTCAGTAGTAGAAGCGGGTTATAGACCTGTGCTTTAACATTACCCTCCCGGAGGTCCTTTTCTTCTCTTCAGTCTCCAGGTACAGGCCCTTTTGCACTTCAGGGCTTTGGCATTCTGTGTTCCTTGCTGAACGTTCAGCATGCCACCTATGCTGAGCCTGCAGAAAACTTGTTTCTCCCAAAACCAGTTTAATCTAAGAAAAAAGATGCTAGGATTTGGTAATCCCAAAGATTACAAATAAATTTGGTAACTTAACTTTTCAGTACAAAACTGCAGTAACTTGGTAAAACTTACCATTAAGTGTTAAAACCCAGGATATGAGTTTTAAAATTTTTTAAATTGACATGAAACAGGCATTAAGTTTTTCTTGTGCATGTAATAGATGAATTTCATGTCTCTTTTTGTATTGTTCAAGTAGAAATTATGTAAGAGGATAATTAATGTTATGTATGACTGATATCTATTGTAATGCCATAACATCATCCAGGTGTACCTTGTAAAAGGACCGTTTCTGGCCCTAAGGTGACTGGAGCTGTACTTAAATGTTTTGTATAAATAAACATTTTACCACTATTACTACTGCAGTTCAAGGGCTGCATCTGCTCTTAGCTCTGTAGGAGGCTTTCCTGCTTCTCTGGCTTGCTCACTGCTATCTGTGCCACAGATTCCTGCTCAGGAAAGCACTGTCAATTCAGGTATCACACTTTGGCTGGTATCCTGTAGCATGGGTTGTTGCCCTCTGGTTAGCCATGTTGGCGCTGCCCAGAGGAGGGAGGGACAATCGTCTTCCATTACCTGGACACCTGGTTGCTCAAAGTTTGGCCCAAGAAGCAGCTGTTTCAGGCCTCAAGCATATCAGGCAATTGTTCTCTGCCTTAGGGTTCTCTGTCCCCCTGCCCAAGTCTGCCTTGTCCCTCATCCCACCTGCAGCACCTCAGGGTGGTATGGGTCAGGCTCAGAGACTTGTGTCCTTACCACGGACAGAACAGGCCACCTAATGGCTCCAGTGCAGCTGCTTTTGACAGAGGATATGTCGTGGCATGCACCTTCCTGAGTTTCCTGTGCTGGTTGGCTGTAACCAGTGTCATGATACCTTTTGCTAGGCTGTGCTGCAGCTTGCCTGGTGGTCACTTAAGATTCAGTGGGACTTTCACACTGGCAACCTTGTCCTGCTGCTTCTAGCCTCCCTTCAGTCATTATAGCACTGCTATGGTGGATGGACAATTCCCTGTTGAATGGGGTTCCTTCCTTATTCCTTCCTCCACAGCTTTGTACCCAGATGCTTCGGGATGGGGCTGAGGCGGACTAATCTGGGGCCCCACCAGACTCAAGGGACTGTCACAGGAGCTGGCACCCCAGTCCATCTGGACATCAAGTTACTACATATCTCCTGAAGACATAGCCAGGGCTACTTTTGGTGGTGTCCCAACAGGTGGCTGCTAGAAGCCTTCCACCAGGGCCACTTCTTCCATGCTGTGGAAGCACTTTGTTCTGTGGGAGCTCCCCATCATTTTGGACTCTTTCACTTGTCCAGTGAACCAGGTTCTAGAAGATTTCCTGTCTGTTTGATGCAGGGCTCCAATACTCCTCTATTACAGTGCACTTGTCTGCTATATCAGCCTTCCATGTGCTCATTCCTGGCTGTACTATGGCCCAGTTGAATGTGGCCCTTACTTTTCTGTGGGGCATTCTTCACTTGAAGCCTCCTATCCATAATCCAGTCCTGGCCTGGGACCTGAATTTCATTCTAGGGGAAAAAAACTATCTCTGTCTCCTTTGAACCAGCCATGTTTTGCAAGCTATGCTTTCTGCCATGGCAAGCGTTGCTTTTAATTGCTATTACTTCTGCTTGAAGAATTTCACACTGCAGGCTGTCATGTGTGAGCAGCCTTATCTGAATTTCCACAAAAGGCGAGGTGCCTTTGCACACTAACCTAAGTTTTTCCTAAGGTGATGTCTGAGTTGCCTTTAAATTAATCTGTCTACCTGGCTGTGTATTACTCAGTTCCACCACCGGAATGTGCCCGCGATCGAGTGCCACGAATTAGGTCACCAAATCGACAATGTAGCCAATCATGTTTTTGCAGGGGCTGTGCCTGCACCCCATCTCCCCTACTTATAGATTCTAACTCTGAGGTGGGCAAACCTTGGGAAGAGGGGCATATCCGCATTTGGCACCCTGATTGCCTGGCACCATAATGCCAGCACTCTGAGTGCTGGAAGAGGTATTACCCAGAGCATGGCATGGCTTTGCTTCTTACTTTAGATGTGTATAGAATTCTGCATTAGTATACATAACACACTGCACTACACACTGAATACATTCCTCTCAACTGTTTGCTTTTTCACCACTGGGAAGGGGCATTCCAGTTTCTAAACAGTGTTTGCCCGAATGGTTGGCCAACTGTATTACCTTTACTAACAGAAGTATGGCAGGGACCTTCCTGGTGTTGTTCATGGCAATTCAGACAGAGGCATGACCACTAATGTTGCCTATTTCAGGTACATTTTAGCTGCAGAAATCTGCACTGCTGCCACTGGAAGACTATCCACACTTTCACAAAACACTTCAGTCTGGACATTGCCTCTAGAAGGAGGGCAGGTCTTTGCTTAGCTGTGCTCAAGGCCTCCTTTCCTAGGCCTCTGGCCTCATGCCACCCAGACTGTCTCATAGGATATATTGCTTGGTACTCATTCCATAGGTGTGACCTGATGAAAGAGATATACCCAAAGAAGATAGAACAGTTACATAAGAACTTACTTTAATAGTAGATCTTCAAGGGAATCTCTTTCATCAGGTCATGATGACCCACCCTCCATCCCTCTTTGGACTTCTGCCTTCTTCCATGCTGGTCATTTGGTCTTGCCCTTCGAGGGATGTCCTGGGGCCATTTTCAGTCTTGCTTTCTGGCTGGGCAGTTGTTCTCTCTCCTTGTCTTCTGGAAGGGCCTCTCTGCCTGTCTTTCTTGGGCTCTTAGGGCCAATCTGCAGTTGTTCTTTGCTCTCCAGGGCTTCTCTGGTTTTCCTTCCACCCTGGCAGTTGGTCTCCTCTCCGCTGTAGTCTCTTAGAGGGAGGCCATTGGGTTGTCCCTTGCAGGATGTTAGAGTTATATCTTGCTGGCCCTGTTCTTGTACAGGGCTTTTCTGTGCTGTTCTACCTTGACTGATGAGCAGACTCTTCTGTTTTCCTCCTGGTTCCCACAGGAGGTCCTCTGAGCATTGTCTCTGGCAAGGAACTGAGGAGGAAGGGGCCACCCATGCTTATATAGGGTGAATGATGTCAGCCCCCTGGTGGTACTACTTGGCAAAAGTTTCTGTGTGGTCCTACAGCCTGATGGCTATAGTTCCATAGGTGTGACCTGATGAAAGAGATTCCCTCGAAGATCTACTGTTATAGTAAGTTTTTCTGTAACTGTTCTTTGTGCTCTATATGGAACACAGCAGATAGGGTTGGACAGTCAGCCACACCACCACACTGATCTTGTCTCTTATTCTTCACTCTGATTAAAAAAAAGACATAAAATTTATGTCTGTTTTGGTTTTGCCAAAAACTCTCCGCTGTCTCTCTCTCTCTCTCTCTCTCTCTCTCTCTCTCCACCTCCTCTGCTCCAGCAGCTGCACAATACAGCAAAGACTCACAGCACACAGGCAGACTGCCTGATTTGCCTTCGCCAGGCCAGGCCATCGGCCAGAAGCACTGCCTGTTGCCTCAGGAACAAATTAGAACAGCATCAACCACCAGCAAGTCCCTTTTATGTTGTCTTTATGCGTGCGCAAGCAACATCTTCTTGAAGTAGCACATTCAGAGGTGTGTTAGTGTTGGCGAATGCAGGAACACTTTAGTGGGTGCATCCCTCAGCCATCAATTAGCAAGCATGCTAGCGATGACAGCAGTTTCAAAGAGAGCCACGGAGTTGAAAGAAATCTGCGCCCAATGAGGTGCAGTATCCTCACTGGAGTGTCATATGACAAGGCTCTGTTACATGCCTTTCCTGGTGAAACATTCCAATAAATATGGTGGCTCCTGCCACCTGCTACACAATCCCCACAAAGACGACATTGGCATGTCCCTCCTCCAGTTCAATTTGTTTGCCAATGGGGTGCCCAGTCCCTGTTGGCATCATGTTCCCCCACACACACTTTCTTTGCCAACTGCAGTGCTCAATCCCCATCAGCATCATGCCCCCAAAACTTGTGGCACACTGGGGCCACCCAGTGTGCCTAAAATCATTTTTTTCCTGTAAATACAGAAAGCCATCCCCGAAGTCGATCTTTTTTCTTGTAAAAAAAAAACCAGTCCCTCGTCGTCCTACCGCACCCTCTCCAAAACAGCACCCACCCTCTGCACACCCCACCTCCCCACACCCCCTATCACCCATGCTTACCTCCGGAAACTGCTGCGATCTTCTCGTGGAGCGAGAACACATCTGAAATCTTTAAAGCCGATCGTGAACTGAACAAAATATGGTAAGCTTTTATAATGGCTGGCAATGTGGGGTTTCAATTTTAAGTGGATATCTCAGCCATTTTAGAAATTTTGGCACCAGATTTTCCAACATGAAGTTCTTGAGACCCCACCTCATGAATACATTCAATGTCATCTCATTACTCTGTCCCAAAAGGTGATTTCAAGGTCACTGCATGGAATCACCTATTGGGACCAATTAATGAAACAACATTGCCACTGTTCATGAGATGGGGTCCTAAAAGCCCACGTTGTAAATTTGGTGAAAAATTCAAAAATGATCATGCTACAAGCATGCATTGTGCAGTTTCCACACACGCTCATAACTTTGACTATTTTTATATTTTCTCCCCAGCTTTTCAACATTGCCATTTTTCACACCTCCTTATGAACAGTCCAGCTCTCATTTTTCACATCCTTCCTGAAATGTGTTCGCACCTGTGGAGCACAATGGCGCGGCCACTGTGGGAAATCAACTTTTGGGATAGATTAACAAAATCACAGTGCCACTGTTCATGCGAGGAGGTCCCAACATGCCTATGTTGAAAATGTGGTTAAAAAATCCCAAAATAATTGTGTAATGGGTGTGCATTGTGCAGTTTCTATGCACACTCATGGCGTCACCGATTTTTTATTTTTTCACTCCAGATTTTCAACATTGCCATTTTTAAACCTCCTCATGAACAGTACAGCTGCCATTTTCACATCCTGCCTAAAATCGCTTTGCACATGTGGTGCCAAATGGCATGTAGCTGTGCAGAATCACCTTTTGGCTAATGACTGATAGTGCCACTATTCATGAGGTGGGGTCACAAAATGCCTATGTTGAAATTTGGAGTGAAAATACCAATAAACATCCGGGATGTTAGAGTTTCCAACCATAACACCCCACCCTGTAGAGTCTGACAGGCATCAGGGTGTGACTTGGGATAGTCGGCTGTAATGCTCATGCCATTCCACCCCACCTCCACCCTGCAACCAGTGACAGGTATCAAGGTGCGCCTTGAAGTCTTCGGTCCCAGAGTTCACCCCATTCTCCTATACTGCACCCATTGCAGCGTATTTCCTTATGTAATGGGGTGAGCATAAGGTCCAAGACCCCAGGGGCACACCGCCACACTTGTCAGTGTCTGCAGGGTAGGGGTGAAGTGAATTGGCATGAACCTGCTATGGCCAATGACCCAAAGGCACATCCCAATGCATGCCAGTCTCTAGAGGGTGGGTGGGTGACATCAGTTCAATACTGCACTGCATTCCTACTATGCATCTCTCTAACTCCTGCACTACCAATGCCAGTGCCAGCAAGACAACAGTCAGCATCGATAAATGCTTGTTTGTTTAGTAAGGGGTTTGGTGTGGTACTTTAACATTAGTTTTATAAAGCTTTAAGACTGTTCCCCTCATGGCCCTCCCACCTGCTCACTCTCTTCTGTCTCTTTCTCTGTCTCTCTCATCTCTTGCTCTGCAATTCTGACATGTTCACACTCTCCTATGAAGTGGTGTCACATGACATCCATTTTGTTGTAGTTTTCTGTTGACTGCTGCCAGCTGCCTGCTGATGCTCTCTGTAGAGTGTGGAGTGCCAGTGGCATAATTAAGTATGAAAAGAGCCTGGGAGTGTAATCAGAAGGAGCAGAGGAACTGGCAGGCTTGTCACCACACATGAGCATTACACAGAGAGGAGGAACAGACTGGTATGTGAACCAGCATATTGGCAACAGTTTATCCACAGACTGGAACCAGGCTCAATCAACTGAGTCCATACTTATCTAAGTCTGGAAGGGAAAGGAGAAATTGTTTAACCAGGAAAGGCACACTAAGCCAAAGCTTGTTTCCAGGTGTGACCTGGGAGCACAAGGAAGTTAAGTGACTTGTCCTGAGTCATACAGTATGCAAGTAGGGATGTGGCATTCAAACCTAGGTCTCCAGGTTAGCAGTTCAGATCCCTTAACCTCTGTACTATACCTGTAGGTAAGCACTGGATCCACGGTGTTCTGATTGCTGGTGGAATAGTCTGCCCAGCCCTAAAAGCATGCAACTTAATCCTCTAAAATGAGATATGCCTAGGCAGTAAATGCAACCAAAATAACAAGGTCTTTATTCAGGGTCAATGCAAGGCTCTAAAGGGAAAAAGGGAGTGGGGTAGGCAGTGAGATGATAAGTACTGTGTCAGCTGAGTTGTTAGTGCCTGTCCAGACTCAGCTAATACAACATATAGGCCACTCTTTAGTGCCCTGCTGGGCTCAGCCAATAGTTAGAATCAGGCTGGGGCTTTGCTTCATGTGCCCCTCCAGGCTCAGCCTGCTGACTGTGCCAGCCCCACACCACTCTTGCACAGTACTTATGGTTGCTGTTCCCTGCATCTACTGGAGGCACAACACTCTCTCAGCTGGTACTAGTATAATAAACCCTTTAGTATTACATGAGAGCTCATAGTACCTTACCCAGCTGTGGAAATGGTGTATGCCCGATGACGATGTATGTGGGTCCATTCACTATAAATATCACCAACAGCTCAATCTGGTCCAAGGTCAGTTGGCACTCATCTGTATCCCTCTCCCGTGAGTCGTGCCTGAAAATAGGTAAGAATTTGTCTAGTGCACTTACCCAGTTAACAAAATCTAAATAAAATAAATAAATAAATATGGTTTGTCAGCAATGTGTAACTGAAACAAATAAACAATGCTCTGGAAATCAAACTTCAAACTCAAAGACCTTTAAACCCAAATAGGTATTTGTAAATCCTGGTTGGATTGCCTAGTCCTTTAAATGCATGCACAACAATCATGATTCAATGATGGTTGTTGTAAGGCAAGCCCTGAGTTTACTCACAGTTCTCCCAGACCAGGAATCTCCCTCAATGCACAGGAAAGTGACACAATTTGCAATGAGTCCCACTCTGGCTGGTTTTACTTTTCTCCTTCTTTTCTGATGGCCTCCAGTGTCCCTCTGGCAGATACCAGTCTAGGTTAGCACTCTCCTGGCTTCAGCATTCTGGAAATGATTCTCTGATACACCAGAGCAGCTCAGTTAGTGAAAACCCAATCATATCTGCCCCAAACACCAAGTCCTGGCATACAGTCCCTAGTGTGGCAATGACCAGCACCAGACTGTGGTACTGGCTGTGCACCCATACCTCTCAACTATCCTTGATTTCCGGGATGTCCCTGATTTTACCTCAAAATTTGTCTCTATTCCTCCTAAACATTGTGTTTCCATGACCAAACAGTGGGGGTATAAGCTCAAAATAATGTCAAACAATAAAGTTACAGACTTGTTCTTCCTTACAAATGCATTTCACACTAAACCCTTACTCTACCAGCTTCCTGAGTGGATATCACCAATTCTGAAGCTGTGTTCCCGATTCGGTCCTTTGTCCCTCATTTTTTAAGCCTTGTCCCTGATTTATGAGGAAGAAGGTTGAGAGGTATCTGTAGGGTTACCAGATGTCCTCTTTACGAGGACTTGTCCTCTTTCCAGCTGCCAAATATTCTTCATGTGCATTCTCTAGCCTGTTATATTATTATTATTTTTATAATGTTTCTACTTTCTTCTACCCAGGACCACCTTGTAAATGGGCGCTGAAGGCAGTGGAGACTTTAAACCTATTTACTCAGGGTCTGGCACAAAGGGTCATCAGGGAGCGGGTCAAGTGTCCTCTTTTTGGCGTCCCAAAATCTGGTACCCCTAGGTATGTGTGTGCCTGTGCAGACTAGCTGTGGCCACAATTTGTCTTGTCCAGCCACAACACAGCAAAAGTCTCTTACTTCAGCTGTGGTAGTCTTCATTTTCACTCTCAGTATGGGTAGCATGTGATTATCTCCTTTACTGCATAGCAGGAGCTCTGATTCTCATTCTCATTCTCTTTCTCTCTCTCTCTCTCTCTCTCTCTCTCTCTCTCTCTGGCCGATGTGTAGTCTGTCTCTGCAGCACAGCAGCAAGTCACTCTCTCTCAGCAGAATACAGGCACCTCTCACTTCAGGATGTCACACAGCTCTGAATCAATCCTGGAACAGCCCTTATCAGAACTATTGCTAGAAATTTCAGCTTTGTACACACTCTCTGCAACTGCGCCCCCTTTATGTGTGGTCACATATCACTGGATTAAAAAAATCAGATTGCCAGTAGATGTCATGTAATTTGTAGAATATAAAATCAAATAAAAAAGAAGAGAAAGCAGGAACAAAGGGCATGCGATGATAATGGAAGGGCAAATATAAGAGGGGTTTCAGGAAGTACTACAGTACTTACTGTAAGAGTAGTGGACGCCTGGAACAGACTGCCAATGGAAGTGGTGGAGGCAAAAACAGTAGAGGGCTTCAAGCATGCAGGGGATGGACATAGGGAATATTAGTAATTAGGGAGGAGGAGGAGGGTCACTGGAAATCAGTTAGGGTCTGCGTAGACAGACAGGCAGGGACCATCTGGGCAGACTGTGTAAGTCAAGTGGTCCTTTTTCATCAACAAAGTCTATGTTTCTAATCTCAAACACTTAGTGCACTTATAGTCACTATATTCATGCCCTAAATAACAGAACATTAAACACAGACACTACTCTTGGCCAAAATCAAATATAACAGAGGCTTCCACTCCAGATTATGATGACAATTGTTAGAAAAGGGCATATGGTTTGGGAAACATACATGATCAAACTGTAAACAAATGTATACAGTGAGTATGCCTACCTACAGCCTTGTCCCCTGCTGCTCACTGTGGAATGTCAGCTTTAACTGGTCCACATAGCTATCATTCTCAATCATGCTGGTTCCAGGCTGGAGGTCTATCACTCAGTAGCTCACTGGGCAGAAATTCACACCAGGACTCCTCCAGTCCTCCAGTGTCCCAGGAGCTCCTTGTAGTTCCCTGTCAGGTTCTGCAACCTGATTTTCTGAAGTGCAGTCCCTGACCCCTGTGGCGGTGATGATGGAGTCAAGGTACACAAAATTGCAGCACTGCTCCAAAGTAATTATTTTATAATGAGCTTCTGTCCTTAAAATTTACCCCTGTGACCCTTTCCTGTTGCATGTAATCACACTAGAAACATAGAAACATAGACTTTGATGGCACCTAAGGACTGCTTGGCCCACCTACTCTGCTCATTTCCTACATATTGATAAACTGCAGATCCCAGTCAACCAGCAGCCTACTTCCTTACCCCTTCTACCCCACTATAATTGCCTCATATCAGTCCAATGCATTCTTGAATTCCCCACTGTTTTGACCCCACGACCTCCTCGGGAGGCTGTTCCATGCATCTACCACCTTCTCCGTGAAAAATACTTCCTCACACTGGCCTTGAGCCATACTTCCTCTATCTTCAAATTGTGCCCTCCCCTTCTTGTGCATCTGTTTTCTGAAATATTCTACCCTCTTGTTGATTCCTTTGAGGTACTTGAAGGTTTCTATCATGTCCCCTCTCCCTCCTTTCCTCACGGGTATACATATTAAGCTCTTTTAGTCTTGCTTGGTATGTTTTCTGGTGCAGACCCTGCACCATTTTGTTGTCCTCCTTGGACTGCCTCTGTCTTGTCTATGTCCTTGTGGAGATGGAGTCTTTAGAACTGCATGCAGTATTCCAGATGGGTCTCACCAACTGTCTGTACAGAGGATAACAACTTCCTGCTTTCTACTGGTGATGCCTCTCCCTATGCATCCCAGAATCCCCCAGCCCTCCTTACAGCCTTCTCACATTGCTTACCTACCTTAAGGTCATCTGATATGAGTACCCCAGGTCCCATTCCATTATTGTTGTCGTTAGTACCCCCCCATTGTGTACTCTTCCCTGGGTTTTTGTTTCCCAGGTGCATTACTTTGCACTTCTTTGCATGGAAACTAAGCTGCCATACTCTTGACCATTGCTCTAACCTTGCAAAGTCCTTTTCATCCTTTCCACCCCTCCTTGTGTATCCACCCTGTTGCAGATCTTTGTGTCATCTGCAAAAGGCATACTTTTCCTTCCAGCCCTCTGCAATGTCACCTATAAAGACATTAAAGAGCACCGGTCCCAAGCTGTACTCTGTGTTCCCCACTAGTAACTCCCTTTCTCCAGAGTGTGTCTGCTTACTATTATCTTCGTGTCCTGTTGCCCAGCCAATTTGTTATCCAGGCTACCACCCTGGGACTCACTCCCAGATTGGGTATATTTTATTTTTAATCTTTGTGTGGGACAGTATCAAATGCCTTGCTGAAGTCTAATAGGCCATATCTACAGCCCCTCCTGGTCTACTACTTTGGTCACCCAGTCAAAGAAATCTATTCTGTCTGACATGACCTTCCCACTGTGAATCCATGCTGCCTTGGGTCCTGTGCCCCACTGACCTCAAGTACTTGGCAGTTCTTTATTTCAGAAGTGATTCCATCATTTTCCCACTGAGGTCAAACTAACAGGTCTTCAGTTTTCTGCCTCTGCCTTTATAGGTATCATAGGTAATTTCAGAGCCATGAGATCTGTGTCTATAATGCTCATCGAGTTTCTCAATGTTTATGTCCTCTAAAATGTTTGTCCAACTTGGTCTTGAGCATATTCATTGATGTGCTTCCAACCACCTCTGGGCAGTCCATTCCAAACTGGTACCACCCTTTGACAATACCAGTTTTGTCTATTTTTGTACTGCACCTATTTGCTTTTAACTGGAGTGCATGTGTTCTGGTGTTGTAATTCTGCTCTCTAGCTCTAGTCCCAGATTTTCCCCATAAATTACTATCTGTGAGAGCTCTAAACAGCAAACACAGATCCCTGAGTTCTGCTATATTCCAATGAAAATAAATTTAGTTCCTCCATTCTGGTGTCATAAGTTTTGTGTTTGAGCCCTCTGATGGCTTTAGTAACTCTACTCTGAACTCTCTCTATTTTATCTATTTCTCCTTCTTGTATGGAGACCACACCTGGGCACAATACTCCAAATTCGGTCTCACAAGGGTGCTATACAATGATAACAACACCTGCCTTTCTCTACTTGATATGTGCCTTAATATGCAGTTGAGCAATCCACTTGCTTTCTTTACTAGCTTAGTAAAATGTGTCTTAAATTGTAAATCTTGTGTAATTATGATTCCTAAGTCTTTTCCTCTATTACTTCTTTTAGGATTGTATTATTTAGATAGTATGTATTTTAGGATTTTTTCTCCCCATGTGCATAATGGTGCATTTGACTTTACTGAGATGTAATTTATTTGCAACATACAGGATAAAGTATGGGTCTGGGTGTGTTACGAATTTACACACACTAGGGGATTTATGTGTAGCATCAAACCTCGGGGTGTGTGTAAACTTGAGTTTACACATACCCAGACCCATATTTTATTTTATATAATTGTTGGTTTCTCTTTTTCGCCTCAACAATTATATAAAATAAAAGAGGTTGCTGTGCGCCACAGTCCAACTACGGCATGGAGCCATGTCGGCTTTCAGTTTTATTTCAAACATTTTGTGGGCAATCCGTAGCAAATGTGGAACAGTATATTTAAGTTATTTTACAATGTTACTCATGAGTGTCCCTGGAAGTTTATATCCATGCTGGGTTTGTGGTTTGGGAGACAGTGACCGAGAGTGAGGAAGTTCAAGCAGACGCATCGCAGAGTGGGGAACCGTGTCGTGTTTGCCGTTATAAAGAGCTCCTTTATCACAGCAATTATGCCATGGTTTCCCTATGGGAAAAAGAGGAAGCATTTAATTATTGTCCATTTATGTATATAATCGAGGGTGGTTTGAGGTGCTGCGCATCCTCGGTGTCTCTTACTATTGCTCCCATTCTACAGTCATCAGCAAATTTGGTGAGCCATATAATTTTGTGTTTGTATTCTATAGATGTAACATATAAATTAAAGAGGCAAGGCCCAAAAAGTGATCCTTGAGGGACCCCAACGCCACGTCTGCCCATTTTGAGCACACCCCTTTATACATACACTCTGTTTCCTTTTGACAGCTATGAATGTATCCGCTTACTATATTTTTCTCTATCCCCATCTTTGAGAGGATTTCTACCAGTTGTAAATGTGAAGTCTATCAAATGCCTTTGAAAAATCCAAAACACCATCCACCGATTCTCCCCATCCAGTGCCTTGCTAGCTCTCTTGTAGAAACTGAGCATGCTGGTCAGGCAAGATCTTCCTTTGTGAACCCATGCTGTGTTTGGTCCATCATGTTCTCTCTTTCTATATGGAGGAGAATGTAGTCTTTCAAGATGCCTTCTAGTATTTTATATAGTATTGATGCTAAACTGACTGGTCAATAGTTGGCCGTGTCTGATTTATGGCCTTTTTTATGCAGTGGAATCACTGTTGCATCTCTCCACACATCCATTACTGTACCGTCATCAATAGATGACTGAAAGATGTGTGCTAAGGGGGAAGCAATTTCTTCTGCTACCTCCAAAATAACTCTGGGATGGAGTCCATCTGGTCCGGGGATTTGTTTGGGTTTATTTTCTTTAAACTAGTTATTACCTCATTGTGTTCTATTTTAATTTGGTTCTTTGTTTGTCCCCATGATCATTTGGTAATGTTATGTTTTGTTTTCCATTAAAGACAGATGAGAAGTATGTGTTTTGAATATTTACCTTTCCTTCATATCTTGGTCTAGTTTTCCCTTTGTTCATAAGTGGTCCAACTGAACTCTGATAAGACCAAGGTATTGGTTGTGGATCCGGTGCGGATAGAGAGGTTGGGTGGCAGTTCACCCTCTGGCTTATACCTTGGGGTGAGCCACTCCCAACCACTGAACAGATGTGGAACCTGGGGGTAATTTTTGATGATGGGCAGACCCTGCATTCTCAGGTGTCAGCTGTCGTCAAATCCTCATTCTACCATTTGAGGAATATCACCAGGATCAGGCCCTTGTTCCATCCAGCGACCTTCCTACTTTGATCCACGCCTTTGCGACCTCGGCTTGGACTATTGCAACTCCCTGTACCAAGGGCTACCTGGGGTAGAAATCTGCTGCCTGCAGCTAATGCAGAACGCTGTGGCATGGCTGTTGATGGGATCCTAGCGGTCCTGTCATATTTCGCCAGTGCTGCGTGGACTGCACGGGCTGCCAGTTCAGTGGCAGATAACCTTTAAAGTCAGTCTTCTGAGTTTTAAAGCCCTACATGGACTTAGCCTAGACTACCTGAAAGAGCTCCTGGTTCCTCACTGCCCCGGCGACTGCTCGCTCAGCCAACGAGGAGTTGCTAGAGGTTCTGAGGGTATGTTTGAAATCTACTGGGCTAGAACATTTATGTATGCTGCCTACCCTCTGAAATTTTCACCCCATCGGTTATGTGAGCACACGACCATGGAGGGCTTCAAACAAAGCACTGAAATCCTAGCTATGAAGTCAAGCTTATGGTATTTAACTGATAACAGTCTTTAAGATTTTATGATTATATTATTTGTTTTAAGATGTTTTGTTGATTATGTTGTGGTGACATTTTGTGATTATATAGTTTTAACTTTGTTAGGCACCTTGGTTTTGAAAGGCCATAAAAATAAAGTTTACTATTATTATTATTAGTATTATTATTGTGGTCTGAGTCTGTTTTTATTATTTATGAATGTATAAAGGATTTGTAGTTGTCCTTTGCTTTGTTGCTAAATTAAACTTATATCTCAATTTCTTTCTTAACTCTCTTAGCAAGATGTTTATATTTATTCCAACTTCTAATATTGTCATTATGTCTAGTAATTTTGTAAGCTTTATTTTCTTGTTGATTAATCTCTTTAGGTTAGGGGTCAGCCAACATGGTGATCTGCCACTTCTTCCTTGCTTTGACTTGAGGGAGATATTTTGCTTGTTTCTTTTGTTAATTTGTTAACCAAGATTTCCCATTTTTCTTGTAGGGATTTGTTCTTAAATTCCTAATTTCAGTTCCATTTCCAGTTCTATTTGGACAAGCCGCATCTACTACCTTGCTTCCACTCTTCTGAAGGGGATCACATCCACTAGGTCTCCCTTAGTTCTTTTAGAATTCTGGGGTGAATCCTGTCAGGTCCCATTGCTTTGACCACCTTGGGGTTTTTTTCACTCTATCTTTTTATTGAAATTCAGTATATAAGAAAGCACACATCTAATATAATAGAAGACTATCCTCCATGTAAGGTATAAAATATCACTTAACAAAACACAGTATTTAGGGTAAACATATTGGAGAAGCCTTATATGCATGTATTGATAATAAAACACAAACCTAGACAGGATGTAAGTGGAGAGCACAAAGGGTTACAATCAATAAGGTATTATAGGATCAGAAATAGTAACCATGTATGAAATACATGCTAGGCAGGTTATGGCAAGGCATTCAGTAAATTGCAAAAGTGATAACTGTGGTAATATAAACAATGTTTGGTAATGGAGAGGTGAAGATAAGAGAAAAGTGTGCAAGGAAAGAAAGAAGAGAGAAAAAGCAAGGAAGAAGGGAAGGAGAGAGGAAAAACAGGAAGAAGGGAACAAAGAGGAGAAATCTGTGCACAGAAGTTTGAGAAAACCTAATCTGAGAGCAAAATAAGAAGGAGGGCTAAATATCCCTAAGAATTAGGGTCTAGAAGAACTAGGTTTGATGTACTTGAAGTAATTCTGCCAACATCTGTCATATATATTGAGTCGGTTATGAGTAACATGAGATAATCGGTCTAGGGAGGCATACTGAGAGAGACTTTGAAGAACATCTGAAAGAGAAGGCACCTGAGTTGATTTCCATTCATAAGAATCAGATGTCTGACCAGAAGAGAAAGTATGTTTAGCCATTTAAATGTGCATGTGACAGGAGAGGCTATTGGGGATAAGGATGCCTAGAAGGAATAGCTTGGGGTCAAAGGAAGTTTTGTGTCCTTTTACTCTGGAGGCAAATAAACAAACTTTATGCCAGAGCTTATTAGTGGGAGCAAGACCACAAGATATGAAGTAGATCCCCATTGGCCAAATTGTAGCACCAGCAATTATTATTATTTAATAGGCCCATTCGTTGAAGCACAGAGTGGGTTCTATACCAAAGATGTAGGATTTTAGTTTGTATTAAAGAACTACGGGCATCTTTAAAGGTATTATGTGCAATACGCCAACAATTACTCCATTGTGCATCTGAAATATTGTAGTTAAGAAGAGTACTCCATTTATTTTTGGCCTGTATAGATTGATCAGGTAGATTATCAATAATGTCTTTGTAAATGGAGCTATATAATTTTACTAATAAATTAGTCCAGTGCAAGATGTATGGGTTTAGAAGAGTATGCCTCTACACTAAACTAGAAAGAGAGTTATAAGCTGCCTAAATTGTAAAATTTCCAGAAATCCTGTTTAGGAAGTTTCCATGTGACCTGCAAGTCTGAGAATAATCTAAGAGTGAGTGAATTCTGGTCCAAGATATCTCCAGAAACAAAATGCCTTTGTTCCTCCATATACGGCAGAAAATTGGGTGATCTTCTAGAGTGAGCAGTAGATTGCCCATAAGAGGGCATAAAACCAGGATGTTGGATTGGATTTCAGGAATTTGTGAGTTAGTTTCAATAAAAAGAACAAAGGATGATATAGTCGGGTGAGATTTTAGTTTAGAGGAAGTGGGATTAAAAATGAAGTAGGTGGGAACTCCTCCCGGGCACAATGCAGATTCCATTGCAACCATAGTGATGAGTGAGGGAGGGTTTCTGAAACCATTTAATGGGTTGGGCCATTTGGAAAGCCCAGGGTAGTCTTTGAACCAGGAGTCCAAATCCTCTTTTTTCCAATGTGATTGAAGTTTGTTGTGGTTAAATCTCAGTGGTTTCCCATCCCAGATAAAGTTACCTATTAATTTATCAATTTTAGCAAAAAGGAGGATGGTAAGGCTAAAGGAATATTGCCAAAGAGGTAAAGAATCTTGGGAGAAATGGACATCTTAATGGCTGCAATTTTCCCATGAAAGAGAGATTAAGAAGCTTCCATCTGTCCAGAATTGTTTTGACGTTATCAAATAAGGTTAAAGTTAATGTCCCATATCTTCCTAAATTACTAGTAATTTTGATTCCTAGATATGCTATACCTGTGGTGCCCAGCAGAATCCAAGAGGTATGTTCATAAAGGCTTTACAGTGGTTGTTAAGGGCATAGTTTGTGATTTGCGTAATTCAAAGCAAGGCCAGAAATTTTAGTAAATTATTAAGCAAATCAACCAACAGGGGCCCAGCCTCATTCAGGTTTTCTAGTAAGATTAAGAGGTCATCCGCATAGGAGAGAGAATATATCTTGAATTGCTCACAGGATGCCCATAATGTCAGAAGATTGACATAAACAAGCAGTCAGGGTTCCATGGCTAAAATAAACAGGGAAGTGACAGGGGACAGCCTTGTCTAGTTCCCTTGTTAGATGAAAGTAAGAGGAAAGGGAATTAGTAAGTACTTTAGCAACAAGGGAGTTATATAATAGCTTGATCCAGGAGCAAAAGGTATGAGAAAGACGAAATAAGATAAAACTTGATGAAGGTAGTCCTAGTTTAAGGAATCAAAGCCCTTCTCAAAATCAATAGCTATGGCTGCAGCTGGTGTCTTGAGGGATTTGGCTTTGTGAATTAAATTAAATAAGGAACGAGGTGATCAGAACCAGGACTATGTTTAATAAAACCAGCTTGTGAACAATGAGTTAGCTTGGGAATCAAGGATTCAAGTTGAGAAGTTAGTAGTTTAGCAAATATCTTCACATCCATGTTTAATAAAGAGATGGGCCTATAACTCTATGGGATGAGTAGGGTCTTTTTCTTTCTTGGGATTAGGGCTATGATTGCTTCAGTGCAAGATGGGGAAAGCTTGCCAGTATTGGAAGTTTCTTGATAAACATTAAGAAGAAGGGCAAATAAGGTGTCGGAAAACATTTTATAGAAATCGACAGGAATCCAGTCACCCTAGGAGATTTGTTGGATTTCAAGAAAGACAAAGCTTTCTGGATTTCTGAAGCAAGAAGGGTTCATCTAAAGAATTTGTTTCAAGAGTAGAAAGATGAGGAAGGTGTAATGATTTTAGAAACTGTTGAATTTGTAAAGTAGATGGAGGATTTGTGTTATAGAGTATAGTTTTTGATAAAAGGTTTTCATGATACAATTTATAGAGGGGTTGTCGGAGTGAATCGTACCTGTTCGTCTTTTAGGCTTAGGATGTGTCATTCCATTTGTTGTGCTTTGAGCTGGTAAGAGAGGAGTTTCCCATTTTTATCACCATGTTCCCAAAACTTATGTTTAAGTTTAAACAAGGCCAATTCAGTTTTACGAGAATTAATTCGTTAATTTTAACTCTAAGTTGAAGAATTTCAAGATGAAGTTGAGAATCAGAACAGTGCTTATTAGAAGAAAAGTATAAATTCTCTTTAGCCTTAAGAGATGTTTCCAAGTCAGCCAGCTGTTGTTCCCTTACTCTTTTCCTATGTGCAGCATAACTGATCATTTTCCTCTAATCATATCTTTAAGAGCTTCCTATACAGAGGACATAAAAGATTCAGTTGGGGTATTGTGAAAGAGGAAGTCCTGAATTTGTGTTTGATCATGGGTAAGAAATTGGGATCCTTAAGAAGGAGAGGGTCCAGCCACCAGTAAGGAGATTTAGGTGCTAATGGGCCCCACAAAAGTTGCAATTTGACAGGGGAATGGTCCGAGATTATGATGGGAGATGGATGAATCAATAGTTTCTTCCATTATAACAGGAGAGTAATCAATTCTTCTGTATGTCTTACGTAGAGGAGTAAAAGTAAATTCTCAATTAAGGGGTGAAGGAGGTGCATACATTAGCTAATCCAACATCTTGCATTAGTAATGAGAGGGCTTTAATACTCTAGGGTGGATCTCTGAGTGGGGCTACTTCTGTCAATGCTGGCTTCTAAAGTTGAGTTAAGCTCCTCCAAGAATAACTGGTGTATTATTAGTGTTAAAGTATAGAATCTGTTGAGCTAAATTATGAAAAACTCCAGGAATCGGAGTTGGGTGCATAGACATTAACAATCAGAAGAGGACCAGAATTGGTATTCAGTTTGACCATCACCCATCTGCCGTCAGTATCGGAAACAGAGTTTACAAAGGACCATTTGAGACTCTTAATAGCAACTTCTTTTTTTTTTTGAGGTATAGGATGATTCATAGATCTGACCGACACAATCTTTTTAAGTCGATGAACGCCTCTGCTAATAATGTTGTTTCTTGAAGAAAAGCAATTTGTGTTTTATGTTTTTGAGATGTGAAAGAATTTGCTTCCGCTATAAGGAGAATTAAGTCCCTTCACATTCCATGTATATAAAAGTATGTCACTCACATTGTTAGTGTTAAAGAATGGAAATAATTGCTGGAGTGTGAAGGGACAAATGAGGCAGAGGATGATTAGAATACAATATAGAGAGCTTATGTATATGCAGAGAGTGGCAGGAACATTCAAGCCAAAAAGTGAGATGTATGACATGAGTAGCACAGATATCTTATTAAAGTTAGAATAGAGATGGGGAAGGAGAAAAGTCATGAACAACAACAACAATACTAGTAAGCTAAATAACAAAGAAAACATTTTGTGGGTGTGAGGAGATCTGAGTCAGCCAACTGGGTAAGAGACTCTCTCACCACACTCTGGGGCATCGATGTGGGAGGAGACTAGGAGGACCAGTTATAAATATCGCCCAAACCTAAGTCTGATCCCAGTAATATAATAAACTAAGTATTCCTGATAAGCTAAACTGAAAGGAATAATACCAAGAAAGGCAAGGGACTGTAATAACATCAGCTTAATTCTAAGCTACCAGGACAAGGTACAAGGATAAAGCAAAACACCAGAACTTATTTATAAACATTAGTAGTAATAGTACAAGATATGATAACTCAAGTAACAGTAAGTTAAAGAACCATATACAAGATGCCAGTACAGCCTAGACATAGAGCAAGGAATTCAGGAGTCAGGTGGAATGCAAATGAACAAATATAAAAGGAAAAGTAGATCATTACCACATTAGAGTGACTTGAGTATATGTTGCAGTGCAACAGAATAAGTACATAATAAATACAATATTGAGGGGGAAAGAAGAAAGGAGGTCAATTTAAGCCCTTAAGCCCTGAGCCAAATGCAAATCAGGATTATGTGGAGAGATATAGACTTCAGTGACAGCTGTAGACAGAAGAGATAGTTATCATAAAGATCACCTCTGATTACTCGAAAATTGCCTAACTAGGTGTTATATGGGGTGACTAGGTCTAGAAGACTAGGTCCAGTGAGCCCCAAAACAGGAGGGACCACACAGCAGTGGATTTTTGTAATATCTATAGGATTTGAGTAAAATAAGGAGCATAAGGAAGATGCAGATTGACAATCCTTTGCAACAGTACACCAAACATAGCCCACCTCTTTGAGTGCTGATGATAGTTCCATATTGTAAACAGGAGGTAGTAAGAATAATGGAACGCGGGGAAGGAGATAGGTTAAATGTAGTTGCCAATAATACTTAAGAACCTGTCATCAGGAGAGGGAAGGGTAAGTTGCCTTGTAATATATAATAATTCACATATGAGAAAAGAAAAGGCAATAATCAGAATGCATACCAATTGAACATATGCAACTAAACAGCCAAAAGACTATAAACCTAATGCACTGCTAAATTGGAGAGTAAGGCTAGATACAGACAGCCTGCTTAGTGAGGTAATGTATAAGATCTAACACTAAAATAATGGGTTAGAAAAGCATTAATAATATACCAAAGTTCCTTGAAGACCTTTTAAACTGCTTGTTTAAACACTGCAATAAACGTAAACTGATCGCGCTTCAATGTACAGCCTTTTTCTGCACCCACTGGGAGCAAAGCAACCAGGTAGCATAGACTGTAGAGTGGGCTAGACAGAAAAAGTGTACTGGCACTCCCTTTAAGTATCCTGGAAGCAAAACCTACCAAGATATAGCAACTGTGACCATATTACTGACCATATACGTTCATGACACCTTAGATTTATTAGCAGGATTGTGACTATTGATGTTCTTGCTTTTGGTCTTTGCCCTCCGTTTCTTTTGGCGGCTCTAAAGATTTGAGTGGGGAACTTGCAACTTCTGCCCATGAAGTATCAGCAGAAATACATCCCTGAGGCACAGGGCCCAAATTAGAGGGATGTTCATCTGAAATTGCTGGGAAAGATCCTCCTGCGAGGAGTGCATGTCATCCTCAAGAGAGCAAACTTATTGCTCAAGGGAATAGAGGCATTGATTTGAAGGTAAGAGGCTGCAGCTTCGGGTGTTTGGGGTGAAACACTTGTAGAACAGCATGAAAGTCTTGAAGAATAATACCCGACAGAAGCTTCTCTTGCAGCCGTGTTGATTGCCTTAGGGTCAAATCAGTTTTGGCGTGCTGCTTGGGGCTGTGAGTTCTGCAACACTTTCCCCACATTCCTGTACCTTGTCGTCCACCCTCCATGCAGATACCAAAGCTGTGTTCAGGTTGCCAAATGCTGCTGTACCTCCCAGGGTAAGATTGCTGAGAGAGACCTCCAGATAGTTGGCTAAGGCATCAGTGGTTTCAAAATCCTTGAAGGAAGAGCCAGAGAAAGGGCATAGTGTTGCGGGTAACGAGAGCAAAATTAATGCTTCTTTGGTGGAGGATTTGTTTAGTGGATTGTAGACCTTCCTTCTGAAGGTTAAATCTTTTGAAAAGTCTCTGTAGATGGAAATATTAAACTCTTGCCACTGAAGTTCCCCATTTCTCTGACTCATTTCAGTATTAATTCTGTGTGGAATAGTTCAAGAAGCGAGCAATGGTAGGCCTTGGTCGCTGGTCTGATGTTGGCCTGGGACCAGAGTGCGGTGAGACGCTCAATGATTAACATTAGGTCAGGAGGCAGTTTAAGCATTGCAGGCAGCACATGTAATAAAAGCACAGTAGTGTCTCTAATTCTACACCTTCAGGGGATCCAAAAATCGTAAATTGTTGATGCGATTATGATTTGCAGTAATATCGCTGTTTTGGCTTGTAGGGATTTAATAGTTTGATCTTGATTGCAGACAGTAGCCTGAGGTCATGAATAGTAGTGGTGTTACAGGCCGTTGCTTTTCATTAAATGCAATTTCTGGCTAAACATTTCAAGAGTGGTCACATTCTGTTGGTTGAGGTTTTAGATCATTACTCTTAGCCATCAGTTTAGAAAACATTACTTCCGCGCTAGCAAGTGAGCTCTGCTGTACTTGGAGATCTGCCATGATGTTGAAGGATGAGGCCTTGTATGCTGCAGTACAGTCTAGAATAATTCAATATAAGTAGATGATGGATCAAAATGACTTACAAACTGTGTCAAGCAATAAGATTACAGGATGGTCACAGGAGTTGGTACCAAAGAAAGGTCTGGTGAAGACTGGATGAGGTTAGATTGCAGTCATTCCTGCAGAGATTCTGAACTATGATGCCATCTTCTGCCTGGTCAGGCCATGCCCCTCCCACCTTGAGTTTTAAGAGTTCTTTCAGGACCCTTTCTTGTGTGAATGGACTGGTATCAACCCCCTGCCCAGAGTGCTTCTATTGTTTGGTTTAGGTACCTCTCCCTTCTTCTTTTGTGAATATCGAGCAAAAGTATTCGTTCAGTATCTCTGCCTTTTCATTGTCACTCTCTGCCCATCTCTACTCCCATTTATTAATCCTCACTATTCTGCCCCTGGGCTTTCTGCACTACCTAGTGTATCTATAAAAGGTTTTATTCCCTTCTTAACTAACCTTTTCCTCAGTTTGGGCCTTTGCTAGCCTGACTGCCTTCCCCACTTCCCTCTGCTTTAACTGATACAGTTCTTTGTCCTGCTCCTTCTGTGATTCCTTATACTTCCTGAATGCTATATTTGCTCCCTAATCTTCCTTGCCACCTCTTTTGAGAACTATAGTGTTTTTTTACTTTGTTCTGTTTTCTTTATTCACGCCACACAAAGGCTTGTTGCCTCTATGATGCAGTTTTGATTTTTGCCATTGTTCTTCCATCCCTCCTTCCTGCCCATTTGCTAGTGCATTCCTTAGGCATGCCCCATTTTGCCAAAGTCAGCCCTTCTGAAGTTCAGTACCCTCACTTTTGTATGGCTTGACTCCATGGTTGCGTTTATCATGAATCATACTGTGCAGTGGTCGCTTGCTCCCAGATGGCTACCCACTTCTAAATCTGTGATCCTCTCCATCCCTATTTAAGAGTACCAGGTCCAAGACTACTCTCTCCTAGTGGGTTCCAACACTAGCTGTCTGAGGTGTGCCCTGTAGGGCATTGAGAATGACCCTACTCGTGGATGTGGCTGCAGTAAATGTGTTCCAGTTAACATCTGGCATATTCAGGTCCCCATCAACAATATCTCCCTTTTTCTGCCATTCTGAGGATGACTTTATCATTTCCTTGTCCATTTCCTCTCTCTGAGACAGGGTCTGTGTATAACCCTGTGCAGATTGTAGTGCCACTACCTGCCCCAAGACAACCCACAATGCTTCCTCTTCTTCAGCTACTTTTAGTTCCAATGCTTTGATCCCTTCCTTAAGTAGAGAGCTACTCTTTCTCCTCTTTTACCCTCCCTGTCCCTCCTGTAGATTGTTTTCCTGGTATGTTGACATCCCAGTCATAGTTCTCCATGTACCATGTTTCTGTGACTGCTACGATATCCAGGTGTCCCTCTTCCATCAAGACCACTAGCTCAGGAAGCTTGGTACCATGACTACAGGCATTGGTACTCATTGCCCTCCATTTTATGATGGCCTCACCCTTTTTGCCTCGTCCCTGCCCTCACTGCTTTGCCTTTTTCTCCATTTACCCTTGTCCTGCTCCCATCGACCTCTTTACCTTGGTGTTTACCTCACTAACTACCCTGTTTTGTGGGGAGGCTTGTAATTTCCTGCTTCATATCAGTGCCTCCCCTTGTCTAATTTATAAGCTTGCCAATTAAGCATTTAAACCTATCACCTAGGAGCCTGGTTTCCATCCTGGACAGATGAAGACCATCGCACCAGTATAGGCCTACATCCCTCCATGTGGACATCCTGTCCCTATGAAGCCAAAACCCTGTGTTCTGCAGCAGTCTTTCAACTGTTCATTGAACTGCATGGTGAAGAGTACCCTAGCCTCACCCATGCCATAGATAGGTAGTACCTCCGGAAGGTTACCATGCATGCTACCTGTCTAAGGCTCCTCTCCAACTCCACAAACTCCTCCTGCACTGCTCTGATCCCATGCCCAGCTAGGTCATTTGTTCCAAGGTGGACAATGATGTCTAGCTCCCTCTCCTGTGATGTGGCTCCTCGATCCTGAGGATTTGCTTCCTGTCCTTCCAAGCCATGGCACCAGGCAGACACCTTACCTCCCTCTCCCCTCCCTCTCTCCCCAGTTCTACCATCCTAACAACTAAGTCTCCCACCAGGAGCAGCTTCCTTCCCTTGGTGTCCCATGCCACCCTCCTGTGGGTCTCCCTTATGGAGGTTCCAGCATCCTTCTTGGTCTCCACTGTGGGTGCCTCCACATAGGAACCACACTCTGTCAGAATGGCATATGAATTTTGGAAAGGTACAGCTGGAGGGTTGCACCTCTGTTTCACTACCCTAACCTCCCTGAGCCCACTGTGGTCCAACTGCTTCTCTTTCTGGGCAACCTCTGAGGCAGCAGTGGTAGCACTGGTGTTCCTTGTGTGGGGAGGCTTCCCTACTGCTTGCCATTTCGGACTGGAGATGGGCAACCACCTCCCTCGAGCAGACAGTTGCCTGAAAATAGGGCAGCAATGTAGCCTCCGTAATGTCTCCCAAAAAGCTAAGCCTGGTGGCAATAGTCTGCTGTCAGCAGGTGGCCACTAAATATGTGATGGCCACAAGGACTCATGAGGTGCCAAAAATGCAGCCTTCTTGTCCTTTACTGGTCCTCACTGCAACATCCATCAAGGGACTGGACAGCACTGCTGGCTGTCCGGTGGTAGAGCATGGCTTCATGGAGCCAAGCAGCTAAGCCCCTACAATGGGGGAGAGTACATGCAATTACATGGTACACAAGTATATAATATATCCAAAAGTAATGAAACAAATTGAAAAATACATTGTACTTATCAAGTTCTCTAACAATGTGGTAATGATATTGATAAATGAGCCAAGAACCAGAAGATAAGCTGGTTGCCCTCATTTGTGCCACCACATCTTGTGATTGTAACCCAGGCCCCTAGTGTTTTAAAATGGCATTGCGCCACAGAACGCTGTTGCTCTGAGAACTCAGGAAGCAGCTGCAGTGACAAAAACAATAACATGATGCATTTCAACATTATTTTTTACCTTTTTATGTATTGATTTTGTAACAGTCAATACAGATTTATGCTTCAAAGAATATACATGCTCATGAAACACATTAGCATTTATAATAGATGCACAGAAGCATCCTTTGCAGTTGATACTAGAATATGAGTTACCAAAATACAGTATTTATACACTGCAAGATTTATAACGAGTATAGTGACATCAATGCTTACTTCCTTAAGAAAATATTTGTCTCAGATCCAGCCCTGATGAGCTCTACAAGGATCATTACAGTAACCAGTCAAACCATAGGTGCCCCTCTTTTTAAAACTTTATTTAGAACATCAGCAGGTAGTTAATACAGTGATATTAAACTGTATGAATTATAACTTAGAAATACATTGAGCAGAGTGTCGACAGAATTGCATTATGACAGAGTGTAATATACTTTGGACTTGGTCAAGTGTAAGTCACATGCATTTAATATTCGTGGAGGCCTTCAGTTGATTTAATGTCCTAGACTTCCTACTGTTTAAAAATGGGAAACCAGTGCCTTGCAAGCTCTTCTCCAAGGGAAGGTGTCCCACTTGTAATGGCTTTAAAGCCCTTGTATACAGTAATATTGGTAAAAAAACTGCAGCAAAGATTAAATGTTGCAAAATCTACAAAGTCATTAGAAAACTAATACCTCTTTCATCTCAAAACTCTGGTTTGGCTCTCTCCTTACCTTAGCTCTTTCCTTACCCCATCCCACCACCCCCACCCACTTACTCCTTCTGCAGCTCAAACAATTGTTCTTTCTTTCTCCTCAAGTTAAGTTATCCACACTGAAGCTACATTGTCCTTCAGATTCTCCAAACTCTGGTCTAATCTGTCCCTGCAGTCCATTCTACCTCTACTCGTTTGGCTCTAAAACCCTCTTCCATGACCTCTCAACACACTCCTGAAATTTTGAATCCCCATTCCTCCCCATCCACCTTGGTTCACTTAGTGCCTCATATCCCTTGAAGCCCTTGCCTTGCAAGGATTGCCCACCCTGCTCAACTACCCATTTTATCTGCTCACACTGTACTAATCTTGTGACCCACAATCTGCAAGCTCTGCTCATTGCAGTTTACTGTGCACTTTATTGTATTTTTCCCTACACAGTAAGGCAATGTTATTACAATGTGCCTTCTGTATTTACACTGTATAGTACTTTTAATTTCTGCATGCACCTATGTACAGTGTGTAAAAGTCCAAGTCCATTGAGCAAAGTTCCCCAGTCTCTGGGTTCCGGCCACCAAAAGTCCTGCAACACTATCATAACCATGCAGTGCAACACTTTCTGTATGTATATATGTATTTAGTGGATGCGAAATGCGAAATTCTGCCCACCAAATGTGAAATTTGCCACTCATGGGTGAAATTCCGTCATTCATGGGTGAAATTTCACATTTGCATGTGGAATTTTGTAAAGTGGTAATCACACAAAGGTTGCCTGGTAGCGCGGTATGCCGAGCAGTGTGCAAGCACAGTACCCATTGAATAACATGGATACCACTACCGCTACCTACGCCAACATTGCACGGTAGCGGTATACAACCTTTACAGTGATTAACACTGTGTTTTGCACCAGCGTAATATTGCATGAAATTACAAAATATTTTGCGGGCAAAATTCCGATTCGACAGAACTTTGCTGGCGCAATTAAATTTCACTGCATCTCTATATATGTACTGTATGTATGTATGTATTTGTCTGTCTATTTATGTATGTAGGTATGATGTAGATATGTATGTATATATTTATTTAAACTTTGCTCACCAGAATAGTCCCAATGAGATTAACCTCTCCTTTTCTTGGGAATCTGGGGTTTAGAAGCAGGCAGGCAAGTTATAGTACATCAATACTTTGTTTAATCATTCATCTGAAATTATAAAAATAGCAATAACAATAATAAACATCTATATTATGTAAGCACATTGGAAGTATAATTCACATAGATTTGGAAACTCTCATGAATGAATAGTAACTCTCACACTGCTACTGAGATTACCAAATGTGTCATAAAATACCTATTATCAGTCAGAAACATAAATCCAAACTGGCCTTCTGGTGCACTAGTAGCACTATCACTTCGACGCTGACAACCTGGGTAAGGGAATGAGCCTGGGAGTCAGAGGGCCAGCTGGGTGGGAGGATTGAGCATCCTAGGGACTGCCTCTTCCTTCGGGGGTCAACTGCTGCTGTAATGGACCGCTGATGGAGGATGGGAACATGACAGCTGGAGCTCACTGAATTGGGAGGCAGGGTAGACACTAATGTGATCACCATTGATGTCATTGCATGCCATGCCTTCCGGGGACAGAACATGGAAAAATGCCAACTGCACAGCGTGTCACCCAACTCACTCTGCAGGCTTGCACCATTGCCCGTGGTGCTTTCCACCACCAAGCTAGAGGTCTGACAGGGAAGGGTCCCCAAAAGGCCCACACTGGTGGATAAGCCATGGAAGAACACTGGAGAGGTAGGTACCGGGGATAGATGACGGGCTGGGGTGGAGGTCAGGCTGATGTGCCAATCGGGCTGGGAGGAAAGAGCATAGTTAAAAAAGGAAGATAAAGTCAATGGATAGTAATACATTATAAACATGGGGTAAAGCACAACTACAATCAAAATTTACAAACAAAAATCGTGCAGTGTTTTGATTTGTTTTGTGTAGTCTTAATGTGTTCTTTCCTTTGCTGTTAGGAGTTTATTGTAAATGTACGTACAGTTCTTGTTACAGGACCCTGGGGATTGCCATGGCTAAATGTCTTATTGCTTTTCCTTTTCCTACAGTGCCTCCTGTCCCATAGGACAGTGAGGCACTGGAGGCCATTGAAGCAGTGAGTGCTTACTTACTGTTCACTCTGCAACAGCACTGTGCTGTTAGGAGCCTGTTATTCTGGCCTCCACTAAATAACTTTTCTAATCTAATAAATAAAAATTGCCAGCAGTAGCTTAACCTGATTCAGTATTTAGGGCTAGCAAGGCATATCCTTGAGAAGCGTCTCAAGGCACTAAATATGTACTCACTGGAGACCAGAAAGGAAAGGGAAAATATGATAGAGACCTTCAAGTTCCTTAAAGGAATTAACAAAGTGAACTGTGGGGAACTATTTCGCCTGAATACCAATTCATCGTCACGAGACATGAATGGAAATTAACAGGAGGTAGGTTCAGGAGAGATGTGAGGAAGTAATACTTTACAGAAAGGGTGGTGGAACCTTGGGACAATCTGTCAGCTGAAGTGGTGGGTGTGAAAAACAGTCAGGGGAATCAAGCAGGGCTGGGACATAATAAGGAATAGTGGTTACCGGGGTGATAGCACCAAGGAGGAGGAGAATAGAGAAAGACCGGGAGGGTTAGTATCCTTGAGGAACAGTAGGTTCCAGGGACTATAGGCAACTTGGCAGATTGGATGGACCTCTGGTCTCTTTCTGCCATCATTGTCTATGTTTCTATGTAAGCATGTCTGCAGGGCTCCAAGATTATGGAATTCTTCCCGAGTTTGATCCATTCTGCTCCTTCAGATGAAAGTTTTAAATCTAAACTGAAGACTTGGCAATTTAAACAGTTTCTCTTCTGATTGATAGATAATTGTTTAATACTATGAATATGACTGATCTGAGATGTACATTATAGTGACATTTATTTGTTTTAATTGTGAAATGCTCTGAGCTCTGGAAATGAGCTAGATAAATAAAGTTCTATCTATCTATCTATCTATCTATCTATCTATCTATCTATCTATCTATCTATCTATCTATCTATCTATCTATCCATCCCCTGCCCCCAGGATGAGGCTAAAACAGGCAGTGTTGCATATCCCTAAATAAATAGGTCAGTTTTTTTTTGTTTTAAAGTGAAAGCCCAGGTCTAGCTAGCAGAAATGAAGGATTTGATTTTAAAGCTTTTCTTTTCATCAAAGCACACAAATCACTCCAGATCATCAATGCCACAATTAGTGAAGACTCTAGCCCTTTCCTTAAAGAATAACCCAATCAATTATCCCACAGATACTTACCAAACTGTGAATGTAGCCTTTATCAGTGCTCACTGGATAAGGAGAGGCACATCATTCTACTGCTGTAAACTGAACAGTAAACCAGATCATCACTGTCACAAGGGACAGGAGGCATTGTAGAAAAAGAAAAGTAATAAAACATACAGACATGGAGATTGCCAGGGGCCATAAAACAAGTAGGCAAATTTTGAAGGAAAAGACTACTAACAGCAAGCAAAGTAAAGAACACACTAGGACTTCACACACAAATCAAAACGCTTACAATAATAATTTTTGTAAATTTTGATTGTAGTTCTACTTTAAGCATTTGTTACAGTGGTTAACATAATTATCAACCATTATGACAGAAACAACATGTATTTAAATAATCACTAACTGGATTATAAAAGTATTCTGCTGTAAATCTGCCTCAGCAGTGAAAATAACACAAAGCGCAGTTTGTATTTCCATTGATCTTAGATTAACCACAAGAGTTTTACTGTCTCCCAGCAACAAGCCAGTCTTCCCTTCATTTCAACAGTTGTGCCATTTAAAAAATGGACCTTTTCTGTTCTGCACAAGCTACTGTGTACTGACGTTTTGTTCTATTCAGAAACAATACTACTTCTCTTCTTTGGTGAAGTTCCGTATTTTACAAAGAAGAAATCAAAGAATGGTATAATCGCACACAGAGTATATGCTTCAGTTAAAGAACAAGCAGCTTTAAATCACGTTGGTGTATTTTAGTGTGCTGTTTTCTCTCATAAAGCATATGACATTTCTTTCGGTGCCTTTTGTAGAGGTCATTACTCTGCACTTTCCTATCATTTTTCCCACACTGCAGTTCTTTTGTAGCATAGTCAGACTAGGTAAAAAGACTGACATGTGTGTTACTATTTTGAAGTACTATTAAAATAGTAGAATACAAAGTCTAGTCAGAGCCAAAATGGCTGCTAATGCATTAACCTGTTAAATTATGTAGAATTAATATCTGGCTCATAACACAAAGTACAATACAAAAAAAGAGTACTTTATTATAAATATTAACTCAGCAAAAAGTGACTATCAAGAAATATAACAGAAATGTCAGTACATATAAGCAGCATGCAGGCAACAAATCACATAGCATCTAATGCTGGGTCCCACAGGTGGAGGAACTATTCACCATATTTTAAGCCAGTTTTATAATTTTTCCAATGATTTTAAATAGAAAATTGTTATTACTTTAATTTCTAAAAAAGCCATTTGATATATGCAAAAGACACATTGGGAGTGTGTTGTGCAAGATATACCACACTGCAGGAGCTGAAGGAACTTGGTCTGTGACCTCATGCCTTACTACACCGTTGGGCTCTGGTAAACCCAGCATAACCTATGCCCCATGTCTGATTGCTTACATTAACCTCCACTGATTGATTAGGCAATCACTCACCTACACAAAGTGATTAAACTAATCTAGCTACTGTATCTCACTACTGTAATCATAAAAACCGGCTTGTCCATGTTTTCTTTAATCTTGTCCAATGCAATAAAAACTCATTGTATGTGCATTATAAAACAAAGTACAGTATAGGCAAGAGTATAGTGTGCACCATAATTGGTGTCATAGTATTCTGCCACCATTAGTAAATTGTTTCTATGATTGAATTTAGTGCTCATGAAAGGTGCTGGATTGACAGTACTGGGACATGAAGTTCTCTTCTTATCCATATGACAGGTACAGCATGAGTGATCGCAGTGCAAGCTTCCTCACACTGCCCCAGCAATGTACCTCAACCCTGCCATGGAGGGACCGCCACATAGGTGAGAGGGTGGTCCAGACTCCATGCCCATCTAGTCCTTGTCCTCACATGTGAGACTGCTAACAAGGGTGTCAATTTGGGCTAGTTGTGTTGGTAGTTTTGTGATGTGAACACTTGTCCTCTGGTAACTGGGCTGTGAGCACCACAAGTCATTTCATGTAAGACACTGAGCAGCCCTTAGGTGATAATGACTTCTGGCCACTACTGACATGTGCTGTATTAAAACCAGTGACCAAAAGATGAATGGAGAAACAAACTACTGTACTGTAACGCAATGCACCTGATAACAAACCTTTTTATCGAATTTTATCTAAGCTCACCCTGAAACAAACCATTGCACTGTGCTGTACTGTACTGAAAAGCAATGCAACTACAGGCAACAGAACTCTTATCAAAGTTCTTATCTAAACTCACCCACAAACAAACTACTCCACTGTACTATATTGTACTGTAAAGCAACGCTACTGCAGGTAAAATACTTTTCTTATCAAATTCTTATCTAAATTCACCAAAACAAACTTCTGTACTGTAAAGCAACACAACTACAGGCTACAATTTTTTTTTATCAAATTTTATGTAAACTCACAGAGAAACAAAGTACTGCAGTGTACTGCACTGTGAAGAAAACAACATAACCTTTCTTATCAAATTCTTATCTAAACATACCTAGAAAATGATGTATTGTTCTGTACTGTACTGCACGTAAAGCTATGCAACTACAGATAGAAAACCTTTCTTGTCAAATTCTTGTCTTAACTCACCCAGAAATAAATTACTGTTCTGTAATGTAGTGCAAGGCAGCAAACTCTTATCAGTGTAGCACCCCGATTAATGTACTGTACCTTTACATGTGTCTATCAGTCTCTAGGCTGTGCAAGTTTTCTGTGCCTTTGGAGGACTGGGTCAGCTGGTTTGATTTGCCATTCCAAAGGGAAGGAGTCAGTGGTCTTTGTTGGAGGGTAAAAGACAGTGCGTCAGAGAGCTGATGGAGAGGTACAACTGGCACACTGTGCCAGCTCCCACTGTCTTAAAATTTTTCTATAGAGCCTGGTGTCGAGAAAAAGTACTCATTCATTGTGGCTGCCATTGAACAAGAACTTTGAATGGGGGGGGTGCCCTGTCTCCAGCAGGCGAAAAAGAGGTGAGTGTGAAGTAGAGGTCTGCCTGAAAGAAAGTTGGTCCAAGGGAGTTCTGAGGGCAAAGGCACTCAGGTGATTTTCTCCTGATTCAAAGTGACTGATCTAGCATCCAGCAGTGCCCTGCCTCCCCAAGAGAGGGACAGCAACAGTAAAGTTGCAGAATTACTGTCAGAAAGCAGGAATTTAACTCAGCATTTAAAGTGTGGGCCATATTGCCCCAAAAGGTCTGTGAAGTGCCAGTAAGCACCAGACAGGATGCCTTGGTGGGCAAAGTGTTAACTTGTTACAAAAGAAACCTGTGAGGAAAAGGTATGGGGATGGACTCTGTGGAAAGTCAGGGTCTATTCATGATTCCATGACAGGCTGCAGTAGTGCTGCTCAGCTGTCAGCAAGGAAACTGTGAAGTCTGCTGAAGTTATGTGAAATGGAAAATGGGCTAGGAGATGCCCAGGAAGCCCTCACCTGTGCTGCCTGAGGAGGTGGTGGTGGAGTCAGAGAGTATTCATTGCCTCCATTGGGACCAGCAGTCTGCCAAATAAAGTATCCCACCAGGGCTGAAGCCAATCCAGGATTAAGATACTGCTCACTTAGTGGTGAAAGTGTAACAATCAAATAAACTGTGCGGCTGAAGTATGTGGGAAAACAGTAAAAGAGGTTTATCATCATTTCAGTGAGCTCCACATAGAGGAATAACAGATCGGTTTTGTTTCATAACCTCTATTTGGACATTGGCATTTTTTCTGCTTCCAAGTTTTGCTAACCCCTTCCTTTGCAGTTCCAATTGCCCTGCTGTATGTCATTGGAGTCCCTGAGGTTGCCCAGTCTCAGGAAGTCAAGTAAACACAGTGGTTTTGGTTACTGATGTGATCTCCTACATGAAAATGTAATTCCATCTGTTATATCCCTAGATTAGGAGGTGGGTTTACATTGGCAGCAGCTGTGTTGAGGATTTGGGACACCCTTGGGTTCTTGACATCACAGAGGGCATCAGGGGAAGCTACAGTCATTTATGGAAATTTTAACTCACAGTGACAGGAGAAAGATGCTGCTGGAGAAGCAACCAATATGGAACATTTGGTGAGAGTGGCAATTGTGAGGAGCTGCTGGAAGTAAGAAGATACCAGCTCAAGGACTCATTGCTCGTGTAAGTGATGAAAGTCAGGAATATGCAAATTGCCTAGGAAAGGAGCAACATGATTGGTGGAGCATCATTGCTGGGCATGTGGTGTGCACTTGTGGACTCAAAATGTGCAAAGGACAGTGCATATGAATGTTGAGGTGTGAGAGCATAGCCAAGGAGTTTGTGAGGAACAAACAGTTATTTTCTACCCCAGTGTCAAATAAACTCATTTTAGCACAAAACCCCAAAACACTGTTAGTGTAGTTCTGCTGGAGCCATCGATAACAAGATTGCGCCTGCCAATGTGGGAGGCAGTGAGTACAGTACCTATTGAATTAACAAGAAAAAAGTGTTATTTAGCAGGAAAAGTCAAAGGAGACAAAGAGCTGTGCCATTTAGACAAACCATTGATTTGATGAGTGCAATGCAGGCATAGAGGTTATAGCGCTTGAACTGAAAGTTCAAGTTCAAGTTTATTGCAGGAAAACTCCATTGAGCAAGCTCCATTCACAGGAGGTCCTGTGACATATAGACTTTCACAATGTACATACATAAATAGTAAACAGTATATACATAAAGCACGCATAACATAATACAGGCAAGATATACATACAAGGACACCACATAGGATGACCGTAGGTGGTAGTCAACTAATGTAACACAGGAACGAATTACAGATTACCTACTGATAATTGAAACATGGTGACTGGTGTGTGCAATAAATACATTTGGCAGATGGATCAGACAATAGAATATAATGGATAAGGAGGGTCGGAATGATTTGATAGTATAATCAGTGGAGCGATACATAGATAAAGCCAGGAGTAGATATAACAGATAAGGAGGGTCGGAATGATTTGATAGTATGATCAGTGGAGCGTATACATAGATAAAGCCAGGAGTAGAAGGGAAGGGAAAGCAGTAGTTGGGTAGCTGAAGCAAGGTAGCAGATATAAGCCAAGTGCCAGATAGTGAATAGTATCTTAATGTGAATGAAGTGCAAGCAATAAGTAGTTAATATGAACAAAGCAATTATACCTACCAATGGAGGCACGTGGCACACATGGGAAGGAAAAGGCTTAATGACAGTTACAGGTGTCTTTTATTTTGGCTGAGCTTAGCAATTTGTAAGAGTTTATTGTAACTGTGCTAGTTAGTTTCAGTACTGTCTGTAACTGGTTCCAAATAGAGGGAAGGGCATGTGCAATAGCACGCTACCAAAGGAGGTCCTTGTCCTCGTATATTAAGCATAACAAAGTCAGATTTTCTTAACAAGTATGCACTATGTGAAATACTAATGAGGGATTAGAGATAGCTTGGTAATTTCTGCAGGAGCAGTTTAAGAGTCCAATGCCCAGCATGGAGCAGGCGTCTAGTAGTAGGGATGTCCAACCAACAGCTGCATATAAGTCACAGTGATGTGAACGGTAAGGGAGTTGGTAATGAACCGTAGCATGGTGATAAAGGAGGTCCAGTTTACTTAGATTTGCAAGAGTGGTGGAGGAATAGATTACATCGTCATAGTCGAGTAGGGGAGAAAGGTGGCCTGGACAAGCTTATTTCAAGCTTCAAGGGAAGAAGGGCCTATTTCTATAGAAGAAACCTAACCTGGCTTTTAACCTTCTAGAAACGTCTTCAACATGGTCATTGACAGACAGTTTATTGTCGATCCAGATACCCAGGTATTTAAATTTGGTTACAACTTCCAGAGGCTCATTTAGCGGGTAACAATAAAATCTTGGGCAGGGTATTGGGGGTGCCTGTGACAGCACTACGGAGAATATCATCGCTTTAGTCTTCTTGGCATTAAGCAGAAGCTTTGCCTTTATTAGATTATGCTCAAGTTCTGCAAAGTCCACTTGAAGCACTCCCTGACTTCAGATAGCGATGAACCAGAAGTATACAGCACAGTATCCTCCACGAAAAAGTGCAGATTGGACGAGATATGTTAGAATCTAGGTCATTAATGTATAATGAAAACAAAATAGGGCCTAGGATGGATCCTTGGGGACTCCTCTTGCAACTGGCAAGGCAGCAGAAAACAGCCTTCCACCTTTAGTTTTGGGATCTCCCGTTAAGTAACTAGAGAACCACTGGGTGGTATGGTATGTGGCACCCAGCTTTGCAAGGCAATTGACTAATAGTTTGTGATCAACAGTATCAAAAGCTTTGCTTAGATCCGGGAAGACTGCACCAGTTACCTTCTTTGCATCTATAGCAGAGATCCAGTCATTGGTTACTTTAGCAAGTGCAGTGATTATGCTATGATTTGCCCGGAAGCCGTATTGAGCTGGATTGATGAGAGAGAAGGTTTCAAGTGAGATTTTAACTGGATGTGGATCAGTTTTTCAAGAACTTTGGAAAGGATACGCAATATGGAGATAGGCCTATAGTTGTTTACATCGCATGGGTCACCAGATTTAAATAGAGGAGGATATGTGCTGATTTCCAGCAGGACGGCACAGTAGCAGAGGTAATGGAAAGATTGAAGATGTGGAGAATTGGGGCACCGAGATGGGCATATCCTAACCTTAGGAAAAAGGGTTCCAAGCCGTCATCCCTGCGCTTTTGGTGTCTAGGTTAAGAAGAGAATCTTCTGCTTCTTTGTAAGCTATCTCATGCAGATGGAAGGGCTAGGTGCAGGACTAGATATAGGGGAGGGGTATGCTGGCTCACTGCAGAACCAGCATAAGGTGAATGAGTCAAAAGCTAATCCAGCTGTGGCAAAGTGGGAGTTAAGTTCCTCCAGGATTAGGGACTTGTATTCCACAATCTTGCCACTTGCAACTATCTTTGCTGGGACGGAGGGGGTGGGCACCTTCTATGGATTTGATAGTCTTCCATATTTTATGAGGGTTATCTTTAGCTTGTTCTAGGGTAGAGATATAATAGTTAGCTTTAGCAGAGCGATACTTTCATACAGGTATTCCTGGCTGTTCTAAAGGCCTGCCAATCTGAAGATTCTTTGGAATGTCTAGCTTTAGCCCAGAGTTTATCTCGGACTATGAGGGCTGCTTTAAGATCCGAGGTGAACCAGGGGTTGGAGTTATTCCGTACCCTTACTTTGATGAAAGGGGCATGCTTATTTGTCATTTTAGTAAGAATGTCATTTAGGGTGTAAGCTGCCTAGTTGACATCTTTGGCTAAGGTAGAGGTCTTGCCATCTGATCATGCCCAGGTCAGATAGGAAGTTTACTGCACTGAACTTGGAAAAGACCGTTTTGTTATAAAGATGGGCTGTGGGTGGGGCTTGATTTGAGATCTTATGCAAGCAACAATCCCATGATCACTCATGTCATTGTGAAACACTGCTGAATGAGATATTTTATGTGGGTGGGTGGTTAATACCACATCAAGGATAAATCTGTTGGCAGTATTTAGAATGTTATTCCTAGTAGGTTCACTGACTACTGTAATTGCCCAAGACCTAGCTCGTCACAAAGGGATTTGAGGCCATGTGATTTAGGTGTTAGCCAATCCATATTTAGATCTCCTAGAAATATTGTTTCATTTTTGCATCTATGAACATGGATTTCAAAAGATTAAGGACTTCATCACCACCAGATGGAGGTCTATAGCCACCTATGATAGTGATACATTCCGAGGAGGAGATGAAGGTTCAAAGAGACAAGCTCAAATTCCTTGGCTAAAGATTTGCAACTAATATTGGTGACCAAGTACTTAGATTTGTGGAGATAACCACACCCTCTTCTAGACTCTCTATCTGCTCTAAATAATTTGTAGCCCTGCAGTGATATTTGCTGATCATTATTTGTCTTTTTAACCACGACTCAGTAATTATGATAAGGTCAGGGTTAATATGTGCAACCCAGGCTTCAGTTGTACAAGTTTTTAAGCAGGCTTAGAATATTGACCATTATCATTTTGAGACCTGTGGCATCAGCAAAACCGATAGGCGAGGGTGAGTTTGGGGGGCAGGGTTTAGCTCCACATTTCCTGAGCAGAGAAGAAGCAGTAGTAAAATTTTCTTTAAGGAGCTTATAAGGATGGAGACTGCTTTTTTATTTCTTTGAGTTTGCCCATATCGTACTGCACAAAAGGTAGCACCACTGTAATGGCAGTTTATTGTGATCAGTGTAAGTGCTCGAATAGACATAGGCGAGGGCAGCAGCAAGGGGTGGCGGCAAACTGGGGGGAATAGGCTAAAAGGGGGAGGAGGATGACATAGTGGCTGCACAGCAGACCGTTATAACATAAGGTATTGATAAAGTGCATTGGAGAACTGGTTTGCATTGAGGTACTCGGGTTGCCCTGTATTGTTGGGAACTCTGTACATTAGAGCAATAAGAGCACAGTAAAAGCCATAGTCCCAGGATGGGTGGTCTTACAATTGGTAATAGTGCAATGTTTTCAGGCAAGTAATTGACCCACCTAGGTACTCACTAAAAACCTAAGTGAGAAATACAGCAGAGAAGGGAACAAGGAAGCAGGAGCAGCTTAGTTAGTGGCTGGGGCTCTGAAGATATTCACACAGGGCAGGCTTATTGTCCACACTTCAGCTACCAATCATAGGTTGGCAGCAGACAATACTAGGCCAATGAAACAGCAATGAGTTATAGAAGGCGGAGCATGAGTGTATTTAAAGGAGGCCCGGAGGGAGTGGTGGGGTGGGATAAAATTTCAAGTCAGAGCAAGAGCTGAGAAGTCAGGATTAAGAAGGAACACTGTAAAAGGCTATAGAAAAGGTGCTCCAATCAGAGCTAAGCAGGCGAGCGGGTGGACCAATCACGATCCCCTAGGGCAGCGCTGCACCAATCAAGGGTGCCCAGGCATGCTGGCTCTCTGAGGATTTTATCGGTATCTACCTGAGCTGCGGTCCGTTCCCCAATGCCCTGAGGCCGCTAGGCTGCTGTAGTGAGTTATAGACAGGCCGGAGCGCTATTGCTGGCCGTCCACGGGACTGCCAGCAGGTGCAAGTGAACTCTGAGAATAGTGTGTGTGTGTGTGTGTGTGTGTGTGTGTGTGTGCCTGTTTGCAGACAGGGAAAGTGAAAACCTGTTCAGGCTATACTGAAAATCAGTAGGACATCATGTCTGCATGCCCAGAGAATGTAGAACTAAAGATCCCACTGACCTTACTAGAGTGGCTTTACTCATAGGAGGAAAAAGAACCCATGAAGCAATCCATGATACCCCTCTTCCAGGTGTTTCACATAAGGGAATGATGTCTCTTTCATCCTACTTTGCAGTGCATGCAAAAATGGGGACAGTTAGCCTTCAGTGGACCAGCATGGCTTGCCAGTGCCTCAAGACTGTTATACAGAATGGAATCTGAGGAATCCATACTGGAAGCATTGAAACTCCCAGTTAAACTGCCTCCAGTCTTCAAGGGGCAAGAGCAGTATTCCCCAGTCAGGGATGTTGGTGGGGTACAGACTGAAGAAGCTTGGGATGACTTCAATCTTGAATTAACCAGTGTCCATTGGAGAAGAGGAGCTGAAGCCACTGATCAGGAGCCTGGAAGAAAGCATCCAAGATGTTCTGAGGACAGCGAGAAGAAAAGTTTCATAGATGCTCTGTCAGTTTGAAAGATGTCCATGAACAGTGCCCAGCTGTTATCAACATCCCCAAAATGCAACACTGGGGAGAACCCTTCCAGATGTTGCCCACCCACTGGGTAACCTGAAAAATTCCTCTCCAGGAAAACACATACCCAGAAAACAACCCATCTGTGCTGCCACTTCCTGTGTCAGGCCCCTGTGGATGTTAGCCTAAACAGCACAGGAGGCAGTGGAGTGCCACTTGCCTCCATCCAGAAAAATCACCCTGAGAAATAAGAACTAAGGCGCTACCTGCAGAACCCCAAAATAAGGGAAAGCCAGTTATGTGGCTATTCTAAAAGATGCCAGAGAACATGCAAGCATATACCAGAAAGATGCATGGCTATCACCAGGGCAGGCCCAAGAACCCCAGTGAAGGTATTCCCTATGAGGAGTCTGGCTGAGAGGATTGTTTGGTGCATTATTAAAAGAGACTATTTGAAGCAAAATTACCCATATCTGACTGCATGTCCATGGGACATTATTGAAAGAAACCTTGGAGACTGGACGAGAAGGGCCATAGTTGCCAAAGTGTAGAAGAAGCATGGAATCGCTTATAAAAGTCATGAGACCACAAATAAGGAGGCCCAGTGTGTGGCACAATCAGTCTTGGGAGGCATTTTCCAGGGTCTTACATTGTTTAAAAGTTATGCTCTGGTGCATTACGCAAATGGCAATGTAGTTAAATACAAAGTGGAGGCAAGGGACTGTGTTGGACAGAAATGAACAAGGCCTGACCCAAGATATTATTTCTAGTATCCCATAAAGAGGTTATCCTTGGATGGTGAAGGAGCAGACCAGCCAGTGGGTCTCCAGTAGATGTCAATATGCCGGAGAATTTCAGCCTGTTGCTGCAAGTTTGCATGTTCTGAAGGTTGCAACTGTTTTGCTACACTCATGAACCTTACAAGTAAAGGGATTCTCAGGCCCTGAAGCCTCTGAAAATTCATTTAGACCAAGCCCTGCAAGGATGAAGAACCCACTTTTCAAGCTGTGCCAGCCAGTGAATTCACACAACATCCTATGGGGACTTTTGGTTGGAAGAAGGTGACTACAGACTGGTGATGTACTACCTTTCCTTGTTTATTCTGGTGGAACACAGAATTTGGGATCCTGTTTGGGACATACACACACATTACAACTGTTGGGGGTTATCATCATATCCACTGATATTAACACATTGTTAAATGACATTTGCCTTGTGAGGCTTAATGATTTCTTAGCAGGACTATAGGACACCTTCCCTGGTTTATTGTGTTCTGAAAATGTTGTTCTAATCTGAAAATGAAGCACTATAGAATCTGTACATGTGGCACTAGTGGCATTCATAAAGATATGCAATTTTGCTACAATGGTGGTGTGGGATGTTTGTTTTCTACCACAGGTTCCAGCGCCAGATGAAGATCCAGTGGGGTCTCATGTAAAAGGTTTTGAAAAAAAGGTAAAATTCACCCAGATGATATCTACTCAGTGGATAGATGCCACTTATAGTGTGTAGTATGGATAAGCATAGCATCAGGAGTGAAATGCAGAGTCATATATAGTTGTAACAGCCGGGATGTTAGATTTGAGTAATCTGCACCAGAGATAGCTGCACCACTGTGAATAGGCTGGGGCCTTAAAGAAAGCAGAGATACAGTATTTTTATTTATTTATTGAATATTTTGGAATACGGAAAGGCACATTGAGCCAAGGCTCATTTCCAGGTGCAACCCGGGAGTGGGGAAGGAAGGAGTAAATACATCAAGGCTTACAAACATCTAAGTGCAAAAAAATTCAAGTGTGAAATGACAAAGTTCACAGTGCAAAATACATAAGCATTCAAGGTACAGGCAGTCCAGGTAAAGGATTAAAAATTTGCCAGCTGAAATAACAAAAGTTGCAAGTTATACATTACAAATAAAGGAGAGAGCATGGCTACAATACACAGATACACAGACACAGGCAAGCTAGAGGCAGAAACTGAACATCTTACTGGAAAGAAGGCAGAATGAGGGCCAGGGCATGGCTAGCTGAGCTAGAGAGACTTAGTCAGGTGTTATGAGGAGAAAGAACAGAAAGGTTCAAGAGGGGAGTGACAGGTACAGGGGCAGCTAGAGTATGTCCAAGCATGCGTCTAAAGATATGGAGAGAAGGGAGAAGTGAAAGGAAGAGAGAAGATGGTTCCAGAGGCAGGGAGACAACAGGAAAAGTAGCTTGCCCAGTGCATGAGTGAGGGTGAGGAATGGAAAACATGTGGGATCCCTGAAGCAAAGAGAATAAGAAGAGGCAGGGAGAGAGAGAAGAGATAGGAGGAAGGAGTCAAACCAGTATTTGGCAATAAAGGAGGAGCAGTGGGACTGACAAAATGAGGGTAGTGGAAAAATGGAAAGGGAGGAATGATGAATGCAGAATGGTAAGTGCAGACAACAGAGTTAGTAGCAAAATGATAGAAGGCATTACAGAGGTGTCAATCTGGTGAGGAGGAGGAGCAGTGCCATCAAGACCAAGTCTGCATAATTGAAAACTTTGAGTATCATTTTGGTTACCAGCTCCTGGCAGACCTGGGCAGAGAGGCAATCCTTGTTGTGGTACAAGGTACCGAGCTTGAGATGAAGTTTGGCATGGGTGGAAAAGTCAAGCTTGCAATCTAACCACACACCAAGGTACTTAAAGCACAGACAACTTCCAAGTGGGTGCCATCCAAGGTGAAGAAGTGGACAGTGAGAGCCTTTCCAGTTTCTGACTGGTGCCAAGGTCATGAACACAGTCTTCTTGGTATTAACCCTGAGCTGGTTGGCAGCGAACCAGTGCAACCTGGCCAGCTGGTTATGATTGTTCTTTGATATTTGTAAAATAAAAATGCAGTGTGTGATCTGTGTCCATTAGGCAGCTGTACCATGGGTCAGGTTTAGTGAATATAACAGGATATATTAACCTGAAACCAGGAGGTAATTAAAAGACTAGAAAGCCTTAATTAAAGGTCTCCTGTTTATCTGACTTAATTGGAGCTGACCAGCTGCCAGGATATAGGGATCATAAACTTTATTACGTTTTAGGAAAAACATTTTATACCATGGTGTGAAAAGTCATAAAATCCTTAGATGTGCCATGGGAAGAGAAATGCTCGAGATCAAAGAGGAATGTTAATTAAGGAGTCATATTGGGAAATTAGTTTTGCTGATGTCACCTTATTTAAAATACCTAGTGATAGGACATCCTGTTTGTATATTTTTATATTTAACAAGGAGGAGCTAGATGATGTCATAGAAGGGTGTGAAACCATCCTTTAAAATGTATACTGTGTTTGAAGAGACACACTTCTTTTTTTGGGCTCTTAAGAAACAACATCTAACCTTAAACACTGTGTAGAGGTATATATTAGATGAAAAAGTCTAAAAGTATGTGGGTAGTAGTTTGAATGTAATTTTTTTGTTTTCTTTAAAGTGATTGTATGCTTTGTGATATATTGTTCTGTGTTTACATTTTACATATTTTAAGTAAATCTATATTTAAAAGACTGCCTGGGTATGTCTTGAAGTTCCTTTTGCATGAGATATATGGAGGGCTAAGATTGACAGCTGTTCATAAGCTTAATGGTGTTACCAAACTGAGAAAAGGTAAACTATACCTAAGGTCTTTTATAGAGTTTTAAGGGTTTATTTTGGATACTTGGTTAGGTGCCCTTAGGTGAAAGGTATCTGGCATCCCCAAAGAGCAGATTATCTGAGTCTGTACATTTGGGTATGCTAGCATAAGGTTCACAGTTTGAATCCCCAGAACCTGAGACTAAAGGTGATTCAGACGCACAAGCAGACAGGAGGTTACTGGTTCTGTTACCTGTTCACAATACTGTGCTCAGAGGTTGGCACTGTGGGAGCAGAGGGCCTGATCTGTTGAGTGCGGTTGGTGACAGATTGGTTGGCAGCAGTGCAGATACATTTGATAACACCAGCTTTAATTGTTTAGTGTGTCAGCTTGATGCTGTACAGCTCACTTGCAAAATAAGGCAGTGATTTATTTTTAAAAGGAAACTGAACTATATAATTTTGCTAACAGTCAAGTTCCTACCTGTTTTATTTTTTTTCTAAAGTGTAGTTAGAGTAGTTGTAGTTAGGGAAGAAGATGGCTTTCAACTCAGAGAGGGCACACTGTAGACCATTTGAGGCAGTTGTGCAAGGACAGAGGAGTCCTGTACAAGGTGAGAGCCACCAAGCTGAACCTCATGGATGCCCTGATGGCAGCAGATGCCCAGAGCATCGAGTCACAGACTGTGACTGTAAAAAGACCAGACCTTGAGCATGGAGGGGCCAATGGTCAGTGTAGTGTCCAGATCTGGTAAGGATGAAAGTAGGGCCAGTGCCAGCAAAGGACCACAACAGCAGGGGAAGGTCACCAGCATTCTGGAGCCAGAAGCAATCAGGTTGCAGATTTAGTTGTACAGAATGGAGCTGGAGTTCCAGAGAGAGAAGGAGAGAAGGAGGCGAGAACAGTGAGCTGCAGAGGAGAAAGGGAGAGAACAGAGAGCTATGGAGGAGAAGAGGGAGCATGAACAGTGGGAGGTGGACCATGAGGAGCATGAGCACCAGAGGTGACATGAATGGGAAAAGCTACTGACTCCAACCACCAGCACCAGAGCAGGTAAGAGGCTTGGGTTTAATTGTTACTACAGGACTGGGTTACAAATTGAATTCTAAATTGATAGCTGAATTTAAAGAAGGAGGATATGGGTGCCTTTTTAAATTCCTTTGAAAAGTTTGAATTCAGGTTAAAATTCCTAGAGGGTCCTGGAGCTTTCAGCTATCCGCTACTTACGGAAAGCTTGGGATGCATTGGATCAAATGGACAACGAGGATAGTAATGAGTACAGCAAACTTAAAGCTGCACTTTAAAAAGTTTAATTTAACTGATGAAACCTACAGCGCTAAATTCGTAAGCTCAGGAGAAACCCTGATATGAGCTATGAGGAGCTAGCCACAAAACAACGTCAGTTTTAAAATGTTGGTAGGATGGAATTGAAGCAAACTCTGTAGATAAAACTGAAAATGCTATTTTGTTACAACAGTTTTTTGGGGGCATGCCAGCAGAGCTGAAAACCTGGCTCGAGAACCGAGATCCCAAAACTGTGCAGAGACTGCTAAACTCTCGGACCACTATGACAAGAGCAGACCTGCTCTGAGAGCGAATGGAGTGGGTGTGGCAGCACAGAAAGGAAGAAGTGCATCTTCAGGGCAGCTAAAACCCTCTGCCTCCACTGAAACCAGTTAGCGCAGGTTCCAAGAAAAAGAGTTCTCTGAGAAAAGAAACGAATGTTGGTTTTGTAAAGAAACTGGGCATTTGCCAGACAGTGTCCCAAAAGGTGAGCAGTACACAACAGGGGGCTAGGAAAGAAGTGGGTTGTTTGTGTAGTCCTTGGAAGCATGCCTGTGAACATGAGGGAACACATGCACCCAGTCATGATGAATGGTGTACAGACAAAAGGGTTAATTGACACATGGGAGTCCCTGACATTGGTAAAGGATCTGGTAGAGCCTAGACAGCTTATACCCAATAAATATGTCACTGTACAAGACTTTACTGGTGAGAAGAAAATATTGCTAACTAGTGTTCTCCTAGACTAGGGTGAAACAGGGGAACTGTGCAACAGGTGGCTGTAGCCAAAACATTAGCAGTTGACGCCATCCTGGCAACAATCTCCAGCAAGGATGGTGCATGCAGTTACCAGTAGCCAAGCATCAAGGGAAAATTGTAGTTCCCTGGACCCCACAGAAGCCATTGTGGAAACCACTGGGAGGCTGCTTCCCAGCATGTGTCTTCTGATATGGAGACTAATGAAAAGGAGGTAGAAATTTCCCAGTAGCAGTTAACCACACAGCTATGGAGGTTACTCTGAAGAGGGAGGGTGACCCAGTTTCAGAGGGTTATGGATGACAGTGATCCTGAGTGCCTTGATGCTAGTGCTAGGGACCCTAGTTTAGAGACTGAAGGGACCTGTCTCATGCCTTGGGAATGTGTGAGGAGTTTGCATCTGCTCAGAGAAGTGACCCTAGTCTAAAAAGATGAGGGCTTGGGCAGACTCTGATGGTGCACAGGGAGATGATGGTAAACATAAGGTTTATTGGGAAAATGGACTGATGTATACTCAGGCTGCACAGACAGAGGGAGGGGTGATAGGTAGGCAGCTTGTCGTTCCCCATGGGTATCGTGAGCAGTTGACAAGATTGCACATGATATTCTCTTTCTGGTCATCTGAGAATCATGTGCACTATGCAGAAGATGGCCCAGAATTTCTATTAGCCCAACCTCACCCGGGCAGGTGAAGGAGTATTGCAGGTCTTGTCACCAGTGCCAAGAAATAGGGAAGGCAGATAAGAAAAACTCAAGCTGCCCTAATTCCATTGCCCATAGTGGAGGAGCCATTCTGAGGGTGGGAATGGATATTGTGGGGCCTTTAAATACCCCAGCTCCTCCAGGAAGAGATTCATCCCAACTGTTGTGGAATATGCCTCCCAGTACCCAGAGGCAGTCGCCCTATCCTCACTGAGGACAGACAAAGTAGCAGATGCCTTACTTGGGATTTTCTCCCTTGTTGGGTTTCTGCAGGAGATTATCACTGATCGAGGGGTTCCTTCAAGTCGGACCTGATGAAATGTTTGTGGGAGAAGGTGGGGTGGGGCAGAGATGCACAACAATATATCACCCACAAGCCAATGGCTTGTGGAAAGATTTAATGGTACCCTGAAGTCAATGCTCCGAGCATTTGCTGAACAGCATGGGAGAGACTGGGAGAAACACCTTCCCACCTGTTGCTTGCATAAAGAGAGGTGCCCCAAGTCAACAGGATTTTCTCCTTTGAGCTCTTATATGGATGCCGGGCACGTGGGTCCTAGACTTGATCTGGGAGGACTGGAAGGTAAGCATGCCACCCAGAGAACTCCCATAGTGGATTACATCCTTAGGTTTAGGGAAAGGCTGAAGGAGCTTATGGGGACAGCTCAGAGCAACCTGGCAGCTGCCCAACAGAAACAAAAGTGTGGTACAACCACAGAGCCAGAGCTCACTCCTACGGTGGGTCAGGAAGTCATGGGCTTTATTCCGGTCCAAAAGACAAGCTGCAAGCTGAGTGGGCAGGACCATACAAAGTAGTTAGGAGGTAAATTACATTAACTATATAATAGAGTTACCTGACAGAAAACAGAGAGAAAGAATGTACCATGTCAACATGATGAAGCCATATGCTAATAGGGCTGACATGGTGTTTGCAGTATGTAGTCCTGGGGAGGACGGATGAAGAAGACCCCTTCTGGACTTGCTGGAAGAAAGCAAGTGGAGTCCACTGTGAGGCAGTTAAATTGTCTCCCCAGCTGGGCCCCAGACAAGATCCAGGAAGTAAGGAGATTCTAGCAGACTTTTTCCTCACTGTTTAGCACCAAGCTTGGACTAACCCCTTAGTGACACACAATGTGAGACAGAGACACAGATGCCCATATGGCAGACTGCATATCAGTTGTCAGAGGCTGTCCAAAAGGACATTAGGAGGGAGATAGAGGAAATGCTGGATTTAGGGTAATCCAAAGATCCCACAGCCCCTGAGCCTCACCCATAGTTCTTGTGCCCAAGCCAGATGGCTCTACTCATTTCTGTGTGACTATCATGAAGTCAGAAACCCACCCAATGCCCCGGATGGGCAAACCTCTAGACAAGTTGGGAGGTGACCTACCTTGATGCTATTAATCTGACCAAGGGTATTGGCAGGTAGAATTAATGGGCAGAGCTAGGAGATGTTGGCCTTCATCACTCTGATAGGCTTATTTGAATTTAAAGTAATGCCTTTCAGAATGAAGAATGCCTGGCCACTTTCAAGGTTGGTGAACCAGGTGTTAAATGGTGCTGAGGAGTACGCATGGCGTACCTGGATGACATTACTGTCTTTACTGCCAGCTGGGAGGAACACCTGTCCCACCTTAGGGAAGTGCTGGGCAAAATACAGAGGGCCGGGCTCACTGCCAAAGCTGAGAAGTGCCAGGTGGCCATGGCTGAAGTGGCATACCTTGAGCATGTTATAGGCTGGGATAGCTCCATCCTAACCAAGTAAAAATAGAGGTGATCAAGGCATGGCCCAGACCAGAAATGCAGAAGCAGGTCAGGAGTTTTCTAGAGACAGCAGGGTACTATAGGAAATTACAGTGCCCTGGTTGCTGCCCTATCTGACTTGGTAAAGAAAAGGATGCCTAAGAAAATTAACTGGGAACCAGCCTATGAAAAAGCCATTATGACAGACTGAAGGAGGCACTGTGCAGTGCTCCTGTATTGACAAGTCCTGACTGTAGCAGACCCTTTATAGTTCAGACTGATGCCTCAGACAATGGGTATTGGGGCAGTACTGAGTCAGACATCCAACCAAGGGAAAGATCACCCTATAGTGTACCTGAATAAAACATTACTTCCCAGGAACAGGCTTACTCTACTGTGGAAAAAGAGTGTCTTGCCATAGTGTGGGTCCTAAAGAAGTTAGAGCCATACTTATATGGGCAGCATTTTATGGTACAAACTGACCACAACCCCTGGTTTGGCTGACTAAATGGGAAAAACTAAAGGTAGACTGTTAAGATGGAGTCTTGCCTTAAAAGGGTATGACATGGCAATCTACATAGGGCTGGAGTGACCAATCAGAACAGTGATGGCCATTCATGTCTTTATGAGGCATTAACTAATTTGGGAAGCTCATCCCATGCAGGGATAGAGACCCCAAATTCAATCTAGGTGGAGGATTGTGACACTTGGCCAGTTGGTTATGACTGTTCTTTGATATTCAGTAAATAAAATGTAGTGTGTGATTTGTGTCCATAAGGCAGCTGTGCCATGGGTCAGGTTTTAGTAGAAATAACAGTATATATTAACCTGAAACCAGGGGGTAATTAAAAGGTTAGAGAGCCTTAATTAAGGGTCTCCTGTTTATTTGACTTAATTGGAGCTGACCAGCTGCCATGATATAGGGATCATAAATTTCTATGACGCTTAGAGGAAAAACATTTTTATACAGTGGTGTGAAAAGTCATTAAAATACATAGATGTGCCATGGGAAGAGGAGATGCTTGATATCAAAGAGAGAATGTTAATTAAGGAGTCATATTGGGAAATTAGTTTTGCTGATGTCACCTTATTTAATATACCTCCTGATAGGACATCCTGTTTGTATGTTTTTATATTTAACAAGGAGGAGCTAGATGACATCATAGAAGGGTGTGAAACCCAAACCTTTAAACGGTATACTGTGTTTGAAGAGACACACTTGTTGTTGGACTTTTAAGAAACAACATGTCACTTTAAGCACTGTGTAGAGGTATACATTAGATAGAAAAAGTCTAACTGTATGTTGGTAGGAGTTTATATGTAATTATCTTTGTTTTCTTTAAGTGATTGTATGCTTTGTGATATATTGTTCTGTGTTTACATTTTACATATGTTTATCCATTTTAAGTAAATCTATATCTAAAAGACTGCCTGGTGTTTTGATTCCTTTTTGTATGCGATGTATGGAGGGTAAAGATTGAATGCTGTTCATAAGCTTAATGGTGTTACCAAACTGGGAAAAGGTAAGAATATACCTAAGGTCTTTTATAGAGTTTTAAGGGTTCATTTGGATACCTGGTTAGGTGCCCTTAGGTGAAAGATATCTGGCGCCCCCTGAAGAGCAGATTATCTGAGCCTGCACATTTGGTGCGCTATCATAAGGTTCACAGTTTGAATCCCCCAGAACTTGAGACTAAAGATAATTTGGAATCACAAGCAGACAGGAGGGTTACCCTGTTCTGTTACCTGTTCACAATACTGTGCTCAGAGATTGGCACCATGTGGAGCAGAGGGCCTGACCTGTTGAGTGCGGGTTGGTGACATTGTGGGGGTACAAACAGTTTCAGGATAATGTTGAGATAGTGGCCCCGTGGGTAGTATGTATATGTTTGAGTTGCTGGGACAGCATGGAGCCTGATGTGCCACTCTGGGTCTGCTGGGTACAGTGCCTCAGGGGCCTAGGGTCTGTTGGAAGAGCAAGAGAGTGATGACCTCAAGGCTTAGGGGAGCTCCTTTTTCTTTGTTTTGTGTCCAGTGCACTGTTGGTGTAATGATCAGCCATATTCCCTTGGGGGCTGTCTGGTGCAGGGGTGGCCAACCCTCTGTGGGACTGGTCTTTGGGAAGAATATTGTATATCAGTGCCTTGGTGCTTGCTAAGAGTGGCCAGACTTGAAAAGTAGGTGAGTGTAGCCTCCTCACCAACAATGTACCTTTAAGAATGGCTGTCGACCTCTAGGTTGTGCCAGTTTCTATGCCCTTTGAGAACTGGGTCAGCTGGTCTGACTTGGTGTTCCAAAGGGAGGAGTCAATGGTTTTGCTGGGGGCAGATGCTAGTGAGTCAGAGAGTTGGTGGGAGAGGTACGACTAGCACACTGTACCAGCTCCTAGTGTCCTGAAAGTTTCTCTTAGAGTCTGGTGTCAACAAAAAGTACTCATTGATGGTGGATGCTGTTGAACAAGAACTTTAAAAGGAGGTGCCCCTCTCCATCAGGAGAAAAGGAAGTAAAGTGTGAAGTAGAGGTCTGTCTGAAAGAAAGTTGGTCCAAGGGAGTTCTGAGAGCAAGGGCTCTCAGGTGATGTTCACTCTAATTCAGGTGACTGGTCTAGCATCCAGCAGTACCCTGCCTCCCCAAGTGAGGGCAGCAACAGTAAAGTTGCAGAATTCCTGTCAGAAAACAGGAATTTAACTCAAGCATTTAAAGTGTGGACGTATTGCCCCAAAAGGCCTGTGTAGTGTCAGTAAGCACCAGACAGGGCACCTGGGTGGGCAAAAGTGTTAATTGTTACAAAAGGAAACTCTGTGAGGAAAAGGTATGGGGATGGAATCTGTGAAAGTCAGGGTCTATTCATGATTCCATGACAGGCTGCAGTAGTGCAGCTCAGCTGACAACAAGGAAACTGTGAAGTCTGCCAAGTTATGTGAAATGGAAAAAATGGGCTAGGAGATGCTCAAGGGTCCCCACCCATGCTGGCTGAGGAGGTGGACTCTGAGAGTATCCTTTGCCTCCATTGCAACCAACAGTCTGCCATATAAAAGTACCACATGACAGTTGAAGCCAGCCTAGGATTAAAAGACTGTTCACTTGGTGGTGAAAGTGTAACAATCAAATACATTGTGCCGGCTGAAGTATGTGTAAAAACTGAACAAGAGGTTTAACATCATTTCTGTGAGCTCACATTTGAGGAATAAATGGTCCTGTTTTGTTTCATAACTCCATTTGGAAACATTTTGCTAACCCCTTCCTTTGTAGCTCGACTGCCCTGCCATATGTCAGTGGAAGCCCAGAGGTCACCCCAGGTTCAGGAGGTCAAGTAAGTACAGGGGTTTGGTTTCTGTGCGAGCCCCCACCCTGAAAACATAATTCCATCTGTTATACCCCTAGACCAGTCACCAGGGAGGTGAGCTTACATCAAATTCTTGTCTAAACCGCAGAAATAAACTACTGTACTGTAAAGCAACACAACTACAGGCACCAGACTTTTCATATCTAACTTCTACCTAACCTCACCCAGAAACAAATGGATCTACTTTATTGTACTGTACCGTGTTGCACTGTGCTGTAAAGCAATGCAACTACAGGCAACAAACCTTTGTTATCAAATTCTTATCTAAACTCACCCAGATTTCCACTTGTGATCATCACATTGCCACAAGTTAACACATAATTTCCATCAGTCATGCCCCCACAATGCAAAGCATCATGGGCTGCATATGCAAATCACCACAGAATGTTATGCTGGTCCAACAAGAAGGCATGTGTGATTTGTATTTTCTTGAAACTTGGCTTCCCAGCCAAATGCCCTTTGGGTAACCCTTGCCTCAGTGTTTGCGCACAGAGGTTCTTTGTCTTTAAATAGTTTTTATTTTAATGGGTTCACACAACATATCCAAGGCACACTGCCTTAAGGGTAGCTGGTCCATTCCACTGGGGTGTCAAACAGATGAGGCATACTGATGAGTCCTGGTGGTGAGACGAAACACAGTGTCTATGTCTTCTGTTAGCACCCTTTGCAAACTGTGTGAGAGGCCTTTCGGCAACCATGCAATTCTGCTTAAAGTTGACCAGCTAACATTCTGTGGTGATTTGCTTTGCATTGTGGGCATGTGTGATTTTGTATTTTCTTGAAACTTGGCTTCCCAGCCAAATGCCCTTTTGGTAACCCTTGCCTCAGTGTTTGCGCACAGAGGTTATTTTGTCTTTAAATTATTTCCATCAGTTACTCATTTAAAACTAAAGACATGCTGGGTATCAAACTGGTTAAGAAATAGGAGGCAAAGGGTTGTGATAGATGGTAACCAGTGGTTACTAACCACTCAGGTGGTAGGAGAGTGATTGGTGGGGTGCCACAGGGTTCAGTAAGGGAACAGTCCTCTTCAATGTCTTCATAAGTGATATTGTAGTGGAGCTTGAGGGTAAGGTGTGTATCTTTATGGATGATATAAAATTGTGCAACAGGGCTGACAGGAAGGGGTGAAGAGAATGCAGAGGGCTCTGAAGAACTAGAGGAATCATCTAGGAGTGGCAGCTGGGTTTCAATGCCAAAACATGCAAGGTTATGCACTTAGGGCAACATAACCCAAGGGCTTTGTATAAGATTTGGGGTGTGGACCTTACAGTCACCAAGCAATAAAGAGACCTTGGGGTCATCATATCTGATGACCTCAAAGTAGCTGGGCAGTGGGAAAGGCTAGCAGGATGCTGGGGCACATTGGGAGAGGGATTTCTAGCAGGAGGAGGAGGAGGTGGTACTGCGTTGTATTGCTCACTGGTGAGGACTCATGCCTGGAGTACTGTGTCCAGTTCTGGAGGTCACACCTCCACAAGGACATTGAAAGGGTGGAGGTGATACAGAGGAGGACAAACACAATAGTGGGGGGTTGCATGGAAGCCATATGAGGAAGGGATGCAGGAACTCAACATGTACTCCCTGGAAGAGGGAGAGAACAGGGAACATGACTGAAACCTACAAGTAGCTCACAAGAGTGAACAAGTTTCAAAGGAGTGTCTATTTCATAGAAAGTAGGCACCAGAACAAAGGGGGGACATGAAATGAAGCTATGAGGGGTAAGTTTAGGAGAGATGTGGTGAAATATGTCTTCACAGAAAGGACAGTGGATGACTGGAGCAGTCTGTCAGAGGAGGTAGTGGGGCAGACTGTAGGGAGCTTCAAGAATGCATGGGATAGGCACAGGGCATATTACCTAGAGGAACAGGGAGGGAGTGTCACCGTGACCCACTTGGTCAGTGGTGATGGAGCAGGCAGGGACAGGTGCAGACTTGATGGGTCTACAGTTTTTTCTGCCAACAAAATCTGTTTGTGTTTATGTTTCTATGTTAAATTAAGCCTCTTCCAAAAAGCTGCCACATCCCTCTTGCATAGGCAGCTGTATTACATTTTACCCATCTGGATTAAAGGGACCAAACTTGAACAGGTTGTTGTTAAATCCATGATATGTAGTCTCAAGTTAACCTGAGATCCATTACAAGTAAGCCTGCAGTCGGAGTCTGGCACAAAGCTGCAGTTCTGAGTTGCTACTACTACTGTGTCCCTCAAGTAACTTTTCTTACCTGTGGGCACACTGTAGAGCATTCAGAGACTGTACCCTGAAGCACCAGTTGCTGGCAACAGTTTTATTGCCCCCGACCACTATCACTTCCTCAAGGCTTTTAAAACTGTGGACAGGCTCTACATGGCCCTCCCACTATCCTGTTTTCCCCATATCCAGTCTGGATGCAAAGAGGAAAGACAGGATGTTTGGTGACATTGCACTCACTTACACAAGGGAAGAGATCGAAAGGAAGGGATCAGTCACAGAGGGTAGTGATCTAAACATGAACTGGTGCCAGCAGTAAACAGATCGAAAGGTGGGGAAAAATAACTATCTTGAGGGAGCTGGTAAGTCTGAGATGAGCAACAGACCCACTGAAAACAAAATGGGCTGGTGAGTTTTTTAAAGAATGCAGGGCCAGTAATCAAGAATGGGGCAGGAAATTGTGCAGGCAGAGGGAGTGGGTGGTGTTTTATTTTTTTAGAGTTTGGGAAAGTTAACCAAGGGTAGAGGTGGGAAAGCGACGGAGGATTTTTTAGAGATTGGAGACCAGTAAACGAAGGGGAGATGGGAAGAGGAACTGTTGCATAGCATTAGGAGGTGAGACTATTTTGAATGTGGAGGGAAGCTGAGGGAAACAGACCTAAGTGGTAGAAGGGTGAACTAGCAAGAGAGAGAAAGAAATGGAAGAATGGAATTATCCAGTGCATACTAAGTAGGCGATCCAATTTCACTGCAGATGCGAACGTAGTATGCATCAGTTCTGGTTTAGCTATCTCCTTTCTCGTCTACCCACATTATGTCATGTATAGCCATGCTAGGCAACCATAGAAACTAGATGAAATATGAGGCTATCATTTTTCTTTGAAAACAGGGAGCACTATTTTCAAAGCTGTCCAAAATTTAGGCCTAAAAGTAACTTTGACCAAAAAGCTGACATTTAAATACAATAAGTGCTGATATTTTGTGACCTGAAGTAACTTGACCCTCAGTGATTCAGTTTACTGATCTGTAAAAAATTGGTACAAGCAGGACCAAACTGAAAATGAGATGTTATGTTATGGCTGGGCTTCCTCGTTAAACAAACAAACAAAAATATATCATGTTGTTTTGTGCACAAACTAAAGTTATTGATAATATCAGCTTACTCTTGTCTCTACTCTTGATGGCGCCCTTCTAGATACATTTAATATGTCTCTGGTGAGACAATGGCCTGAGATTTGCTGTACATTTGATTTCCTCCACAAAAAAAGTAAACCTGGGAACAGACTTGCTGTATGCACTAAGTAAAGAGCATACTTTTCCTTTGAAACCAGAAAAGAAGCGACACTCCAACTACTGCTCCGATCAATGGCTGTGGTTACATATGTGACTAGCACCTAAAGCCAGTTTTGGCAATCTGACTGAGCTGGAACAAATCTGCAGCTTTGTGTTTCAGTGTCTAGTAAGAACATACCACTATGACCTCTACAGCTGCCTGTCTTGCTGAATTGGTCAGTACACAGACATTTGCAATGAAGTTGCCTCATACAAAGCTCCATAGATTGACCTGTTGATTGCTTTGTACCTTCAATAAAGAACTATAGTCAGATCTACAGACTACTTGGCATGTAAAATTTGAAATAAATACACTTGGCTAATAAAGGCCTGCAAGACACGTCCAAAATGGGTGTAACAACCTCTTCCTGCAGTGGGGAGAAAGCTGTCACAAAAGTGACCATCGGTAGGAAAGTGACCTGGTACCATCCCCTGCAGGAATGCTGGTGTGGTAAAAGCTTAGGTAGAATTTATACAGGGGCTGTTGGGCACCAGAGAGACTAGGCAGTGACAGAGAGAGAGGTGGAGGAATTGAATGTCAGAGATTCTTTTTTTTATTTGATCTTTTTTTTTTTTTTTATTTCCTTGACTGGTAAATACATTTATCAAATAAGTGGTAATTACATAGCTAAGAACAACACATATAAGTGGTTATCATGGGAACTAATTAATAATTCATTATTAAAGCTCATCTACTGTAAAATAATAACTGAACATACTTGAATAATTTTCTGTGCTACTGTTCCACAGTTACATATGTCACGAGTCAAGATGGACATTATACAAGACACCTATGCATACAAACAACCAGTATGCAATGAGACAGTGGCAGGAGGTGCCCAAGAAATCCTGCTCTCTTTCCTTGCTGGCAGCTCTTCTTCGCCCCCTACCATACAGATAATGTCCTGGGGCAGAGAGGGCAAAGGGTATTGCAGCTGTTTGCCTGAGCTTCATGCCTTTAAGATAAGTCCACACGGTATGGGAGGGTTACACTTCTCCCACTCCTGGTCAACTCCAAACTTTTAAAGGTGACCTTTCCAGTGTTTAACTACAAGGATGTCATGAATAGTGTTAACTGTCAATCTACTCTCATCCGGACGAGACCCTTTTCACTTCCTTCTGCCCTCTGTCTCACCACTACTCCCTCTATCAATACCTCTCCCTCACTTGATACCCAGCATCCTTCCCACTGTTTATTCTTCCTAGTTAAATTCTAGACCTCTGTTTCCCTCTTATCTGTCATCTCTAATTTCTTCTAGTGTTACCCTCCTGCTGCCTGCAACTTTTGATACTCTGATTCTTTTCTTATCCTCAACTGTAAAATGTCTGCTTGTCAGTCTGCTTTTTGTGTCTGCCTTCCTACCTCTGTAATTGCTTCCACTCATCATTTGCCTCTCCTTATCTCCACTCTCAAACTACTTGTATGTGCTCATTTTGACAACTCTTGCTCTTCTTGACCCAGGCCAGGCTTCTTAACTTCCTTCTCACCTGACCCCATCTCCATTGTCACAAACTTTGCATAGTCCCTGTTATGCAAGGTCCCTACATCCTAAATACCACAGTACACCTTGACAAACCTTATGTTACACATAACATGCACATGCTATACTAACATATAGGACACAGACACCTACCATACAAGAATAAGTGATTGTAATACACTTTATTTTCACTATGCATGGAAACTGCACATAGTAAGTCAAGACATTCATGTCTTTGTCATCTTCTGAAATTACGTAGTCTGCACTGCCATCTTTTGGATTTATATATAATTACACCACATCCTGTGTTTTTCACATACTATGTATACTCTTATTGTTCTCCAAGACAGCGGACTGATAGAATATTGTATAATGTTATCTAACTGTGGAACCACCTTATTTTTAGCCAATAGGCTTACTGGATGTAACTAAGAATGTTTCTATCTCCTGGTAACCATGGTAATTATCATAGTATATAATGTAATGTACTATGTTTTCCCCTCAGAGACCTTCTTCACTCCTTGGGGTACTGGGAACGCAAACTCTGTCTCCCAGTGTCTTATGGTAAGAACTGCTTAGGACAACTGTGATATCCTTTTGTAGTAATAAACACATTTATTATTCATATGCAACGTGTTTGTGATTCTTTTGCATCTCTAATTATCACCAAGAACCTGATCAGAGCTAGACACCCTAACAGCTCCTTTTCTTTTCCCTCCTAATCTTACCCCCACACCACAACCTCATCTCACAGGTACTGCTATATTTCTGGTGCATTCTTAACTTTGCACCTCCTCAGATTGCTCTGCTCCCACCTCTACCATTGCTGCTGATAGAGGGATTTGAATGAGTTGCATATCTTGTTTGTTTTATTTTGACTCTATATTTTGTTCACAACTATTTATTTTCATGTATTGCATAGTTTAGTTGCCCTCTTTGTACACAGATTTTTTCTAGTTTTACCATGGGCTGTATTATTTTTCTCTGATATTACTCTGTTTACTTAATATTTAAATTTCTTATTGTTTGTCTGCCCTACTTTCTATTTTCTGTACCCACTTATTTATTTATTTATTGAAATGTTTCACCAGGATGACACACTGAACAACAAGTTGCTCATCTCCCAGTGCAACCTGGGGGAGGAGATTGGTACAATTGGATGAAGAACTAGACATACAGTTTACCACTTAACATATCTGAGAAATTAAATATTCAATTACATTTGTAACAAGACATACAGTTAAAAATATTATAAATAATCACCATGCAATCACATTTGTGACATAACATGCAGTTAAGTATATCATACACTGAGGAACTGTTCCTAGAAAGAAGCCTTGGCTTAATAAACTTGTCCCTGTTACCAATATATAAATAAATCTTATTTAATGTAATGTTTACAAGCAGTCAGTGTTTTCATGCCTCGGCACCCCATGCAACTGCTTTACCCTCCATTCATCTAGCCCTCTAGCCTTGACCTCTACATCTCTACATACACTCCCTTGTCTGCCATACAACACTCTAAATATATATATATATATATATATATGACCATTTACCAACTGTTTACTAACTTCATGCTAAATTAGTCTTGTAGCTCCTAGGTATGCCCTGCTGACTCTCTCTCTCTCTCTGGGACCCTCTAGTAAACTAGAAGCAACAGCTTTTGCAGGCATTATCGCTAAAGAAATTTACTGAAGAAAATGGAGGTAATGCTGAAACAAGAGCCCCTGATACAGCTCACTCTGTGCAAATTGATGAGAATGATAGTGTGGTTGGGCAAGATGATGCATTGACTACAGAACAGCCGAATATGTCAAATCCACAGATGTTATGTCAGACACTAACAGCAGTAGCAGAGCAACAGATAATAACTTCAAAACAAATCCAACACTGCAAGAAGCGGAAAGTGCTACATGTATTGAAAATGTTTTGCACTCTGGTAAATGTGTAAATCAGGCTGAATCATTGAAACTTTGCTCAGGGCAGAAAGAAGATGCAGGGCAAATTGTAAATGCACTACAGCCTACTCCATGGACTGTGTCCAAAGCCCTAACCACAGCAGGATGGAAACAGACCAAAGAGGGATTTTGGGTGGCTGATGGGGAAGCCCTACCAATTCAGCTATGCCACTGGGGCCCAGTACACTAGGTTTGCAGGGAGACCCAGATGTTAGAGATATAGACACGGACCTGTGGGCTGAGGATGTGATACATAGAACCCCCCAAAGCACAAGTAGTTAATACAGAATCAGCTCCCAACTGGGAAGTAATAAATGATCAGTCATCAGGACCCAGTAAAGAAATTCTAGAAGACCTTCCCACCTTTGGGCTACATTTAGGCTAATAGAGCAAAGAACCCTCACAGTGCTGCTGGCGAAAGAAAGAATGCAGTACACCTACACTACCAGAGCAGCTTAGAAACCCCACCTGATAGGCTTTATGTGGGCAGAAAATTGATTAGGAGTCTATGCATCTTTTTATTAATGAGATCTATGCTCTCATACATGCGGCAGGTGATAGCAACTTTGATATCAGCTTTAAGACACCGATGGGCCTTGATAGGTTTTGGAGCACCTATGAAAAAAGAAATATTCTGCGCTGTGGCTACCTTTTAAGGTCATTCCCCTCACTAAACCTGCTATCAAGAACATAACTATATTATTTTGCAATGAGGGAGTGAACATGCATGACATCACCCACTGGCTAGGCAAAAATGTGACATCATAGACCAGCTGCATCCCAACTTAGATGAGGAACATTTGTGGACAGGAGGGTGGAAATACAAAGTTAAATTTACAATGACACCACAAGATGTAAGGCACCTGACAAGTTCCCTTTTCTGGGTAGAGATAGGCATATTGTTTTACCCTGGGCAGCCTAAAACATGCTTCAGATGCGGTTCCTTATCATACCTCAGTATTGCCCTGTGATCATATAACATGCAGCCTTTGCTTGGAATGTGGACACCACAGCTCTCAATGTCAGAATGAGGTAAAATGTAACCTGTGTGAAGAACCTGACCATTTGTATGTGTCCTGCCCTTGAGCAATGCACAATAGACATAATAGGCCTGACCAGGACATTATACTGATGAATGCACAGAAGATTAGCATCACTGCCCAACACACAGCAAGAGAGGTACAAGAGAATCTAGTGGAAGAACCACAGTTATTGAACGAAGCTCCCAACGCTGCCTCTACAGAGACGGCTACAGGAATATTGCAACAGAATTCAGAGATGGACTCTCAACCCTGTCTTACAGACAGAGGATCAGAAGCTGGAAATGGTGGTTGAACCCTCACAGTCTGACCCTCCTCCTTCAGCTCAAACAGACCCGATACTTGTGGCCTAACCACCAGAGCCAGATTGAGTGATGCCATCCCCATCCCCTATCAGACAGTGACCAGGAAGCTATCCCTGGTGAAAATCTCAACCTGCAGCAACCTGCAGCAAAGCTTCAACAATCTGTAATAACAAAACAAATATGAGGTTCTGCAGCCATCTGAACCAGAACCGATTCAGATTCTGAGAACTCAACGACCCGGTCTTCCCAGCATGGCCACTCTTCAGTCTCAGAGGATGAGTGTTTACAGCTCCAGTTACAGGAAAAGAGACAAAAAAGCAACTGGGCTGTAGGACTAGGAGGAGTACCAGGTTATGCAAACAGAGTGAAGATGGTTGATTAAGGTAATTACACTCCTGACCTACAGGGCCAGCCTTAGCTAGGTGCAAACTGTGCCCCTATACCTTAGGGGCCCATACTTTATGCTTACATTTTGTTAGAGATAAAATTGTTTACCAGCAAATGAAAGTGGAAGACAATTGGCTCTGTTACTGTTACAAAGGTGGGGCAGCTTTGCTGTTGTGGAAAAGATTAGGTTAAGTAAGTGCTAATGGTGTTAATGGCCATACTTACACCTCCCAGGCTGACTGTTTTCATAAACAAAGGGGTATATCTGACAAGCAAACTTGTTTGAAACCTGACATGTAGCTGAAACAATGAATGATATGACAACATTTGTTTCAAAAGTATGTGAGCACTCAAAATGGCTCAAAAACCTGACCAACACAGAGCAAAACTGGATTTCTGATAGGGACTCTGAAAACCTGATCACCAGGTTAAAAAAAAACAAAAAAAACTGACAGGTAGCAACCTTACTGGTATCCCATGATGATCATCTCTATTCTCTCTCACTCACAGCTCCAGAAAGTTAAGTTGTTTAACTTGTTTGCAAATCAGAGTATCAGCAGTGTGTGTCCAGTGATGATGTCCCTGCCCTTATAGAAATGAATATGGTAGTAGTATTGTACTTACTTAAGTTCTTGCTCCAGGCTCAGTCAGATTAATTTCCAATGCTGAAGTAAAAATTTAATGCAGTAAATGTCATTAATTAAAAGATGCTGGTAAAACTAGCAGACTTGGTACTGCTTTATTAATACAGGACAGAAGGGTTAGTTAGGTGTAAATGTTGGATGGGGGTACAGGGAATGGAGTGGTGGGGCCCACAGGAGCTGCTACAGGGCCCAGAATGGTTAAGGCTGGCCCTGCTGACCTATTTATTTCATGGAAGCCCCATATCATCTTAAATTTCTACAATAAATACTAACAGTATTCATAACAACAGGAGGCGGACAGTACATTTTCCTTCATTAAAGATCATACCATGGACATCTATTGTATACAGGACAGGATTGCACACCATTTCAGAGGTGGTGGCAGCATCACGTGCTTGGGTGTGGGGCCCTTCCTTTTACTTGATGGGAAGGGAGCGCTGTGATGGGGTGAGGATCCTTTTTATGGTTATAGGTTTACAGTAACTAAATTAGTGGATATTTTACCTAAGAGAGCATTACTCATTGATTTTTCTTGTAAAATATGGTATGGAGCGCCATCAACACCTATGCCCCTCAAAGAAAGAAAGAAAAGGTGAACTTGTTTAATTTAATAAAACCATACTTAATGACTATGAGGAGATTGATATGGGCAGGAGATTTAAACTGCATGGTCACGGATGTAAACCAAGGGAAAAAATGTTTTGTGACTCGTATGCTTTGCAAAAGATCATAATGACAGAGATTTGGTGGATGCCTACAGGGCAGTACATGTGTCTGTGGGTATACATTTTATAGACAGAATCTGGCCACTAGAAAATATTATTTGTTTGTGTCTAAATCTATACGTGTTAACTGTGCAAATGTTATTCCAATTGAAAACTCTGATCATCTTATGGTAAAATGTTTATTACCCAGAATGAGGGTGTGACATTAGGTAAAAGGTACTGGAAATTGAATACCACTCACCTATTATCTCAAGATACTAAATTAAGATTGACTGACCTGATAGCAGCTAGAGAATCCATGGCATGTCTGGAAGATAGCATCAGTAGACGATGGGTAGAAACTAAATCTGTTATGAAAAATTACTCCAACATAAAGCAACTGCTCATTCCTTGGCTATGTATAAAAAATACCTGACCCTAAGAATTCTGTACTATACGGTACTCAGCAGAGCAAATATGGGGTACAAGGAGTATGAATCACAAATACAAATGCTTAAGGCAGAAATGGAGCAAGTGCAATATGACAGGGCATCTTCTTTCCTGTATGAACATAGAATAGCTACCCCAGGGAAAACAGGAGTGGAAATATTTCTGATAGTTGTAAAGTCAGAAGAGAACAGAGAACAATGGATGCCGTGTATACTGCACAACGTATCAATCGCTAATACAGGAAGAGATATTATGGTGACAGTGCTACAACATCTTCAGACCCTGTATGAGGCCCCACCCTGCATGAAGAAGCATTGGATTTATTCCTTAGTGAAACAGATACCCCAGAGTTACTGATGCAGAGGCTAACCAATTAATCAGACCCATATTGGCCATAGAAATTGAAGGAGCAATTTCTCATTAAAAATAATACCACCCTGGCCCTGATGGCCTCCCTACAATTCTATAAAACCTGAAACATGAATTAGTGAATACTTTACAGCATGTATTTAATAGTATGTTACAGAATAATGATAGAGCACCTCAGTTGGGTCTTTCCAACAACTACTTATCAACAAAAAATAGACAGAAAAGAACTTAAAACTGGAGACCCTTAGTATACTTAATACTGACCTAAAAATCCTAATGAAGATACTGACGACTAGACTGGCTCAGATAGCACCCAGACTTATAGATCCTGGACAGACTTGCTCGGTAAAGGGTAGGCATATACAGAATAATCTGCTGTTGATAAGAAAAATAGTGGCTTTTGCTTTGGGAGATCAACAGAAAATGGATGGCTTTATAGTGTGCCTGGATCAGGAACAAACCTTAGATGCTATAGTACATGTCTATATGTATAAGGTTTTAATGAAATATGGGTTCCCAAGCAGTTTGTTCAATGGGTAATGAATATATATAGTATTGCTGCTGTAAAGCCATTGATTAATGGATATGTAGGACCCAGGGTAAAATAAAGAGAGGTATTAGACAGGGTTGCCCCATGAGCCCTGTTTTATATGTCTTTGTATAGACCCAGTCCTTCTCGATAGTAAGTAAAAATCAGGCTATACACAGTGGCCCAGATATTCAAACTGCGCCAGTCTGAGGCGCAAGCCCCGCGCGCTGCTCAAAATAGTTTATGAGGGTGTGGAGCCGGGTGATATTCAGGAGTTGCGCCGTTGAGCAACCCTTTGAATATCGCCTCGAAAGACATAGGGATTTGGCAAGATGGCGCAGTGGAACTTGTACTACCGCAAGTTGCCAGAGTTGAGCATTCAACTTGCGGTGGTGCAGTACCATTGCTCATCGCAAATTTCCGATATTCAAAAGGTGACATGCAAATGGGGCCATAATTTATGCAAGGCGCGGGGCCATTTGCATCTCTTTATCCCTCATTTGCATGCCATTTGCATGTAGGTGCGCCGATCCCGAGGACTTGCTCCTGGCCACTCCTGCCAGGCAGCAGCCGTCAGACCATGACACTGCAGTCCGATCACGGGCATCACAGTTGGCATGCCCCCCACACCTCCCACAGCCTGATCGCGGGCAGAGCACATACATGTCACCCCCCAACATCACCCACAGCCCGATTATGGCAGAACCTGTATAAACCTCCAGTGCCCGATCGCGGGCAGAATGTAACCTCCCCCAACCCGAATAATTCCCTGGTGGTCCAGTGGACTGAAGTTCGATCAAGGGCAGAATGTCACAGCACAACCCCCAAACATCTCCCTGGTGTCTAGTGTCCCCACCCACCCACCAGAAGCCCCTCCACCCGCTCCCCCCCGCAGTGAGCGGGCACAGCATCCCACCCGCCTGTCGCCTCTCGGCCGACTGACTTGTCCGGTAGGCTGCACGCCTATTGGTGCAGAGCTACAGCCAATGTGCGCAGCCCATACCGCATATGACAGTCCAGATTTGTGAATGAAACCATCCTATGGCATTACCATTAGCTAGTGTGAATGGAACTAGTGTTGATACTGTTAAAATTATGACACATTGTCGATTCTAGATCAGTGACTGAGGCACAAATGATAAAGAGTATGGTGTCATCAGGGTACTGTGCATGTGGCTATTTGTTTTGACACAGACAGAGGGCAAGTAATGTAGCAAGATGGAGAAGAGGATGTTGCTAAGATATAGCCTTGAGAGCTCAAGAGAGAATGGGGGACAAGATGTCATCAACCTGTACTGACTAGTTAACAAGAAAGGTAGGAATGGAACAAGTCTTGTGATGAGGTGGAGGGTCCTGTTCCCCAACTTGTCATGAAGAAGTTGGTGGCCTACCATATTGAAGGCTTTGCCAGGCCAATGAAAACCCCCAATAATGTGACCCTGGTCTGTACCCTTAGTGACTCAGCCAAGAAGGAGATTGGAATGTGATTTTCCAGAACTCAGGCTGAAAAGGGGTGAGAAAGTTAGAGGCATCCAAGAAAGCCGATAGCTGAGTAAAAACAAGCTGTCCACTTCTTTGTTAGGTGGTTTCTGGCAATCCTAGTACTTATACAACTGATTAATAATCTGTAGCACTAGAAGACAACTGGCTGAATTTTATTTTAAATGTACTGTATGCTGTGAGACAGTTTCTTATAGTGTTTTTTTCCCAGAAGCAGTTGCATAGTCCTCAGGCTGTTCCTCTGACAACCTCCAGGCCCAAAACTGCTCTTTCTGCAGGATCCAGCCAGCAGGAGTCCATGTGATCTGGGATGCAAAAGTGGTCAAGGTCAAGTTGATTTATAGTGTGCCAAATCCCTAAGGACCCGGGCACTGTACATAAACAAATAAAGTATATGCAAAACTGATGACTGTTTTACTCTAACAACTACTGTAAGTGTAATCAAATATTCATGAATATAGCATGGCTCCTGATTGGCTGCTGGAACAACCATTAATGCCTTAGAACTGACTGACCTAGCTGCCAGCTGATGCTGTGTGGCATGCAGCTTCTTAAATTTAACATGTACTGGGCCACTTTGTGCTGCCAACTACAAACACAAAAGTAGGTAAAACAAATAGTAAAAATTAAATTGTGATTGTGATTAGATTTATAATCACAATAACAACTTGAAGCCAGTCATTTCCTTGATTAACAACTGGCTGGAGGGAGGTGTCCCTCAGCTGCGTCTTGGGCACACATCCCCAACTGGTCATTAATCTCTCAGAAATGACCGGCTTCTGTCATTATTGCTTGATTCCAAACTGAGTCAAAAAGCCAGATTGATAAAATAACAATTTCATGGGAAGCAAGATTAAAAATGAGTTATCAGCCCTTTAAAAGCCTTCACTGAGGAGAAAACTGCAGATGACAAGGAGCTCAGTGAGGTTGCCCACTGACACCTTAGAGACTTAGGCTTTGAGTTTATTACTGCTGCTGAAGGTATCATTTTAAATCTAATGATGTGTATTGATGTTTATAAGTATATTATTTATTTTTATATTTGTATGTATACGGAATCTTTTAATATGTACGGTGCTCAGAGCCTCCAGGATGGGTGTCTTTCAGATAAAATTTGCCTTGCCTAGCTTCTGCTGCCATGTGCTCTCGTGCATGTGCAGGAGGAGTAGCCTGGTGTGTTGTGTATCTGCTGCTCAGAGGAGCATCAGCTAAATTTAGTTGTCATTAATTCAGTGGAGGGCTATACCACATATTTAGGGCGTATAGCCACTCCACAACCATTGCACCCCTCTGCGCGGCATGCTCAAAGGAGGGGATGCAGACCCACCACACCCAATCCCCCACATCTGTGAACAGCTCCACTCTGGGGGCATTCCAGGAGCATGCCAGCACTATGTAGTATTCACTAACCCATGTAGTGCTGGCCACATGGGTGTGGAGAGGGTGGCGTAGGGTACACCAGGGTAGACCCTGTCATAACTCACTGTACGCCCCCACAGACACAGGCTTCCAGTCACCAGGGACAGGGACAGGCTCACTGTGCTCCTCCTGCCCCTGACCGTGGGGCAGCAGGAGGCAGCAGGGGCAGCTGGAAGGAGGAGCACCCAGCAATTTTGGGAGCAGTGACATTGGGACAGGATGGTGCCACGTGGGTCCGAGTGCCTGCAATTGGCATGCACAGCCTCAGACCTGCACTCCTCTACCGTGGGATCCACTAGGCTTCCAAGGGGGCATCCCTTGGATGCCCACCCAGGATGATGGCTCCTCCCCGGCTGCTCTGGAGTGCTGTGTCCCAGGGAGAGGAGCTGTGAACAGGTGGTCGGCATTGGTGAATGCCAGTATGGACGCACCTGTCCACGGGGTGCAGGGCCATGTGGGGCACATGACATTGCCACGCACTCCATACCCACTTGGTGCATAGCGCCCAATGTCTTTACTTCTTCAGAACATTGTTCTACTGGAATGGGAAGCAAGTTCTGTTTATGGAATTGCTATTTGAAACAGTTATGCATTATACTCACCAAGACCTGTAATGTATATGTATATATTCTCTATTTACCTCCAGCCTAAACTGTGCATTCAGATGGGTTGTGGTGGTATAGTATGGGTCAGCCTCATGCAGATCCTTGGCTGTTGCCATGGACGGTATCAGGAGGGTTGCCTTGCTGCCCCATAGGGCCTCATGCTCACTCTCTGGTTGGAGCAGTGCACACAGGTTCTGTTCCTTATACATGGGGATAGAGAATTTAGGTGTTGCATGTTAGTGCCCAGCTGGGCCTGAACCATTCTGTCACATGCTCACAAATGGTAAAGTCACACAGCCACTACTTCTGTTTACGGTGGTGCCAGCCAAGATATAAAGCAGTAAAATGATGCTTTGACTCACCTCATAGCCTCTGGACCCTGCAACTGTTTTCATCTCCTGTGAGTTTTCTACCATCGACTCTCTCCTACCAGTCCCACTCTTTCAATTCTCCTTACTGCATCTCTGTGCAGACATAATATATCTCACTCCCCAGCCTACCTGTCATTTTGTTCCCACCGCTTCTCTCAATACCTTTCTGCTATACCTGCTCCAACACTACTGTTACTTTAATTTTCAAAATTATGAACTTTGCTATTTATAATTACCTGATGTTGTGTTTTGATGCTATGTTGCTCGCTATTACTGTTGTTTTGAAACTACCACGCTTATTTTCCCAGTCTTCACAACATTCTAGAGGATATTGTCCGATGATCTAATGTGGGATACTGCTGTACTTTTCTCTCATGTGCACTATAATTCCTTATTGTAATCTGCATGTTTTCCTATACTGCACTGTCTATACTGAAATTTACTGAATGTAACCATCTTGTACTCTCCTAGTCATGCCTGAAAATAGGCATTTTATGTCTAGTGCACTTAACCGTTATCAAAATAAATAAATAAATAAATCACAAAATGCTGCAGTGTATGTAGGAACAGTGTAATTCAATGGCACTAAGTCCTTTTGTCATGCAGTATTATGTGACATGTCAGTTACTGAAAGTTACTGAATTGCATCGTGGTTGGCTCTGCTGTATTTGCTATAAGCAACTACCTCAGTTAGTATCTGTGACCTTTGGTCTCTGCTCCATTACTGTTGGTTGCCCAAATACCCAACGTGTATGCTAAAGCGATCATTTATTCTTTGAGATTTAACAAGAGATTCAAATTGTTTATTAAAGTGCTTTCCATCACAATGGTATTCTGGATCGGTGGTAGTTTAGGTGGATGTTAAAGATTCCATGGCATTTATCGAAAAGAGTAGGGAATGTTTTATTTAATACATCAGAGAAATGAAACAACAATAAAAAAAATTATACATATTAAGTAAAACAAAAGACAGTACAATTCCAGAAAAAACAAACAGACTTCTAATTAGGGTCTAACAAGAAACCAAAAAGAGATTTAACTCATCTCAAAACACAAATAGAAAACAACAAGTTATGTTATAGGAACATCTGTATCAGTGACCCATGACAGACTTTTCCACAGTTCCAACATTATTACATTTGACAGTGAGCTTTTCCAGTTTATACAATTGCATTAAATCTTGCATAATTTTATTATAAAGTTCTTCATGGCTTCTTGACTTTTCTGTAGGGTATATCCACAGCTCATAATCCAAATGTTCCATTTAATGACTGTCATTATACAGTGTACAGTGCTTAAATGCCACTTTCCCCATCTCATATCAAACACCCCATATGTAAGATTAGTGTATGTAAGTGCACTGATTATATTATCACCCCACCGTTGTGCTAAATAATCCCAAAAGCCTGATATAAATGAGCATTCAAAAAGATGCTGCATCGTTTCTTCCTGCTGCACACATCTTAACCTGCTGCATATCCTTTCTTGTAGTGGTTTATGTTTCTGATTGGCCTTAACATTAATCTTCTCATGACACATTAACCAGTGCACATCCCACATTTTTCTGGTATCCTTTTGTTGTTCAAAAGCATTTTTAAGGTCTCCTATGTTCCACAGGACATTTTGCAAATCTGACATCTTCCTGACAGATTGTAGATAATAGATAGTGATATAATTACTTTCTAGGCAATGTGATCACCTGCTGCGTCAGTAAACCCCACTGTTTTAACCTAAGAAAGTACATCTTATATATTCAGGAACTGTAACAGTTCTTTTAACCATTCTAAGGGTCTGCCTTTCCCATCGATCAATCCAGGTGCTGCATTTGCGTCTTAGTAAGACCTCCCATCCTTATTGTTTACTGTAATAGTAATGGCCTGATATTATATTGAAAAAGAAACTATTAAAAGACAAAATCGGATTCGCATATTCAAACCACTCTGTTTGAGAGGGAGATACAATATATTTCTTTCAAAGGATTCAAATGACTCCACAGCTTGCTTGAAAAAAAGCCTAGCAAAACAGTTTCTAACATCTTCGGAGGTGGCAAAGTATAACTAATATATAAAACACAGAAATAAGGTATGTCTTTATCAGATATATTCTTTTTCTTTTCCATCTTCCACCTATTCCATTGGGCCACCTTTGCCTTCCCAATTCTATCTTATTTGTCCAGTTTATAACATCTGATTCTCCTGGACCAAATTTGATACCTAGTACTTTATCAGATCAGGCTGTATTAATATCCCTGCCACTGTATCTTTGAAATTCAACATGTAATTTAACCTTCGACCTTTACACTCGCGGTACATTCAAAAGCCAGCCAGATACCTTCCCAAAATTCTTGCAAGTTAATATTAATTCTACTGAGGACTCTGTGCTTACTATACTATTCATGTCATCCGTAGCAAGAACTTTGAGCGGAAGTGGTTGTCCCCTTATGTTGATTGCTCGATTTTCTCATTAAGATTAATTTTATTAATAAAAGGTCTATAAAAAATTGCACAGAATCTGGCTCAAGGCAGCCCTGCTGGACCCCTCTTTGTAGCCTGATTATAGGGCCTTCACCACATACAACTGGTACCACTGTTGTTGTATGATATATACACTTTAACCATTTTATTACTGTCTCTGGAATATGCTACTGCTCCATGATGTCTCATAAATATGTATGACTAACTCTGTCAAACGCCTCCTCCTGATCAAGTGAGAGCAGATACTCATCCACTTCTCCTATCTTCCCCAGTTCTACCAGTTCTCTAATCAATATGATATGGTTTTGAATATACCTGCCTGGAATTGCTGAAGTTTGTGTTTGTGAAATAACTGTGTTAGCTATGGAGACCAACCTCTTAGCCAGTATCTTGGTTAAAACTTTAAAACTTGAATTTAAGAGGCTCAAGGCCTCCAGTTTCTAATAACAGATGTTACCCTTTCTTATGTACATATGTCAGACACCATGCTCATGTACTGTGGCATCTGATTGGTGTCAAGATATGATTAAAAGCTACAATCAATTCAGGTGAAAGTACAGTACCCATAAGTTTTATAACTTCATTTGGTAAGCCATCCGGCCCTGGGGTCTTTCCCCATTAAAGTTGATAACGCTTCTTTGACCTCAGTTTCAGTTATGGGTTGTGCTAGAGCATCTATAGCTGACTGTTCTGGCCTAGGTATCTGTATGCCATGAAAAATTCTGCATGCTTCCACCTTCGCTTTGTAAGGGAGCATACAGTACATTTGATGTGTACTCTGATACTGGCTTTAAGATTGCTTTTTTCCCACCAAGATATTCCCTGCCTCATCCACCAGTGTGGACATATCCTTTGCTTTGACCTTTGTAATACATGCTTCAAAAGGGCAAATTAAGTCTGCCCTCCCCTCATCCTGTATTGTTGCTGGTGATGTAGCTGTCTACTTTTGGAAGAATGATAGTCCATCATATCTGCTTTCACTGCCTTAATCTGCTCGGTCAAATTCTGTCCAGTTTCATATGAGGTGGACATTAAATGTTGCAATAATTGTCTATTCTGTAAATATTTAAAATATGACTTTCTGCTCTGAAATTTACTAATCCTTTTGCACATGTAAACCATATCTTGTTTTGTGTCCATCCACCAAGATACGGATTGTCAAAGCATACAAAAACTGATTTTGTAGCTTCTAAAAATCCTGAATTATGCTTGCAACATGTCTGTCCGTCAAGAGAGACACATTTAATTTCAAAAGCCAGGGCCCTTTCTATGTCAGATGCTATTCCTACCCTGACAGAGACTACACAGTGGTCAGAGTATTCAGCTGGAGTTACCTCTGCAGATAATGTGTTTACTGCTTTTGAAGTAAAAATATAGTCTATTCTAGACACAAAGGCCCCTTCTGAAAAGTATGTACATTATGTTTAGCATGTATAAAAAGCATCCTGTAGCTGGGCTTCTGTATAATTTGTGCAAGGAAATTAGAATCACATTATTGTTTGGCCATCCTGGCCTTTAAAGGAACAATTGAAATCTCCTGCCAAAACCACTAGCTGTGCTGTATTCAAGAAGGGTTGTATCAAACTAAACAGTTCACATCTAGCTGCTTTTGTCTGAGGGGCATAATGATTTATTAATCTAAAGTTAACATTTTGTATCATCACATCCATAATCAATATCCCTCCTGGGTAAACATCATATATTTCAGCCACTTTCAATTCTGAAAGTCGAAAAAGAATGCCAACACCTGAACATAAATCATTCCCCATAGACCAATGTGAGGACCCCCCCTTCAAGCCCTTGCAGCAGTTTGAATACCTCACAGGGAATGTAGGCAAACATTTTGTAGAAAAAATCCCAAACTGTAGTATGTCAGCACAGAAAACACAGTATTCCTTTTCCCTGGCCTCTTAATGCTGTTCACATTTGATGTTGAACTGAAAAAGGAACAAACATCAAAGAGAGAAAAGTCTACTTTCCATTATTTATATCTCCCTCTTCTCAATTCTTTATGTTTGTTTTCATCTTAGCTTCTTTTGTGGACCCTTTGGCCTTTCCTGTCCTGTCTCTCTGCATCTGTAGTCCCTTTTGAAGTGATGAAGCTACAGATGAATCATCAGAGTCATCCTCTGAGTTCTTTGAATGCAACACATCATACCTATTGGAAATTGGCACCTCATTTACTTTCTGTGGAGGAACTACCTTAGAATTTTGTCTAGTGCTCCTTCTAACCTCTTCTACCACTGGGTTGGGGAGGAGCATCATAGCTGCAATCTTATCTGTTGCCTCAGTAGTTTCCTCCTTCACTATCAGGGAGATGTTCCTTCCTCTGCTACAGAGGAAAGCACTACACTACTAGCAGGGGTGATTAAGGCACTTGTGGTAGCTGCTTCTGGGGGTTCTAAAATTGGCTCTTGTGAAGGAACAGCCTGTGGTGCCACTACAGTACATCTTCTAGAGCAGCAGAAACTTCTGTGTTGCTGGGTCTCTGATTTGCCTGTAGTCTGTGACTGGCTAGCTTTTTTTTCTTTGTGTGAGAGTGATTTAGTAGCCTCTGCTCCTCCTCATCAGCCTGATCTTTGGTGTTATGGGCCCATTTACACTTCTGGAAAGTGTGCCCTTCTGATCGCAAAGACTGCACTTACATTCATTTAGACATTGTGAACCTATGTGACCCAATTCGCATACATGCAGTACAGCGTTACTGATCACTTATGCTACTCAGATGTGCAACTGACCCACATTTATAGCATATCTTCAGCTGGCCTGGGTAAAACAAAATGCCTGTATCCTCCCCAAGAAAAAATAATTAGGAAGATGCACCACACCAATATCTGTTGTTTTAACATAACTTTAACTTTCCATCCCCAGTCCATATGTTCTCTGTGTCCATTAGTGCTTCAGGGTCCTCAGTTATTGAACAGTGTTGTTGTAGCAGTATTTCAGATCATACACACTGACACTTTCATTCCTAAACAGAACAGTCAGTGTTTTATGCACAGGCCTAGTTAAAGGAGTAGCCAAAAGGAAGACCAGGGTGCAGAATTTTCAAATGACTATACTTAATCCAGAATCGCTCTAAGCCTCCCATAGTTTTAAAGCTCACATCAAAGTTGACTCTCCAGATCTATGTATGAGCGCATATATCTCATTGGAGAAGAATTTCATTGTGTCTTTCAGCGTGGTTCTTGCCACAAAAATTACAGTCTGAGCTCTGTTAACCCCCTGTGTGTATATGTGGAGTTAACGATTATGCCTTCTAGCCAGCAAGATTTGGGTTTTAAACAAAGAGGAGTAGGATTTAGGAGCTTCATTATTGATTCTGTTTAAAGGCAGTTGCTGAGTTCTACACTAGCCTCAGGGCATCCCCCAGGCAATTGCAATGCAGAATCCACAGAGTGCAGGTGTTTAACATGTAATTTCAGGTTTTGTGTCAAGAGAAAGCTGAGAGGGTACCTCAATATTCACAGAAGTTATAGGTGTCAGCCCTTGTCGATGCACAGTGCTGCAGGGTGGTTGAGGCATTTGCAGAGGTCTGAGCCAGAGACCCAGCTCCCTGTATCAACATCCCACCTCCCAGCCAGCTGCTTCAAAGCATTTTCAACAGACCACGGCTGTTTCTCGGTCAGATTACTGTTTTCAGCATCTTAGACCAGGAGATGAATCTCCTGTGTGTGCCGCTCCTGATGCAATTACTGTTTTCTCCTGTTCACTTTCTTCTGCCCACTCTACAGCCACAGCCCAGCTCTCAGATGAAGCCTTTGATGCTGCTGCATCACAATTACCCAGCTGAGTGGAAATGACACTGTCTTTCTGTTTGTCAGTCTGCAGTTCGCTCAATTGTTTTCAAGCTGCATTTTCTTTACTCGGTAGCAGCGTTCCTCCTTTTCTAGTTGCAATTGTATCTTTGAGGCATCAGAACTTGCAGTTAGCATTTCAGAAACATCTAGTTCTTCCTCATTATTATTTAAATCTGATATACCTTCAGAGGGTAATTCAGAAAAGTCCTGGATTTGCACATTTGTTTCCACAGTCTCCTTGGTTGAAAAATCATAGTTACAATACTGCCATTCCACATCATCTCCTTCAAGCTCCATACCTTCACTGTCCTCTCCCACACACACATCATCAGCCATCTTGGTCCACACCACTGCCACATCACCAGTTTCTCCTCTTCTGCTGTCCAGCTCCAAACTGAGCTCCTCCACTCTGCAGGAAGTCAAGCCCCTGCTGGCAGAGTAGGGAATTTCCTCGTGTCTTGGCCAAATTTCCCATTCGCTAAAATACACCAACAGCTTAATCTGGTTCAATTTCAGTTGGTAACCATCTGTATCCTCCCCTGCACCCCTGAAAAAGGGACTTCTAGTCTCAGTGGGCCTACGGGTCAACAAAATTCAATAAATAAATAAATGTAGTCATTCTCACCTTCCTAGAGGGGTGATTGTATTGTAGCTGTATGGGACTTATTCATCTAAAGCTCTAACTTGGTTTAAGTATCTGCCATGACTTACTTGTTGACATTCAGTATGTGTGTAAGGTGAATAAAGAGACATACAGTACAAACATAGAAACATAGAATTTGATGGCAGATAAGGTAAATTGGCCCACACAGTCTGCCTCCATTTTTTTCTAGACTCTGTAAGTGGCAGGGATATTAACTTCTGTAACTTGCAACTAATGGTGCCTGGTTCATTGCTGGTTCCTGTCGGCCAGACTAAGGTTCCATTTAATAAAATAGAAATCCATTTGTGGTGCTGCCCTTCCTCGAGAGCCAAGTGCCACTGTTTTAAAATTTCCTGGATCTTGTAGGGTGGCTTATACATGGCAAATTCTCCCGATGGAGTGGATAGGGCATTTAGGAGTGTAGGGAATCAGGAGGTTCTAAATGTAGCATGGACCCAGTCTGTGTAGGGCCTTGAAAATGATCAGACAGATCTTGCCTGCTGGCAACCCTCATCCTGACAGTCTAGAGGTTTTCTTTCTTCTCGGATTACCCATCAACATCATGGTGGCATGCAAAGACTCTGTTGGCCTTGTGCACCTGAAGCTGATCCCCAATAAGAGAGCAAGCTCCTGTCCTGCCATCAGGGTCCACCTGTGTAGAGAAAAGTGCAGACTCCCCCACCAAGGCTGGAATCTAGCTAGCTGGCCACCCAAGTGCCAGTGACTGAGTTCATACCCAGTCTCAGGTCACCAGCATGGTTGTACAATGAGCTGCCACAGGGCCATCAGGAGACCACAGTGCTGTTTTGATTGGCAAATGTGACCTTTTCTAAAGGGATAGTCATGAAGCATGAAAAAATTTACCTATGTTTGCAAAAATAAGTCAGACCCAGAAATTATTTTGACTATTTCTCATTGCAGACAAGATGCATGCCAAGCAATGTGCATCTACTGTTAAGAGGGTTGGCAGAATGCACAGGTGCATCAAAGAGGGTGACCCCGGGGTGTTTACCAGCAGAGCAGGGAAGTAATCCTGTCACATCACAAGATTTTGATCTACACTGATGTGAGAGGTTCCAGAATGGGCATTACATCACCATACCCTGCTTTGCTGGTACCACTGTAATGAAACCGCATCCCAACCACTATGGCTGAATGGGTGGGAGAGAACCAGCTCATTGATTCAGTTAGAGAAGCAACTATCAATATAACAGGAATGACCGTCTGCCCGTTATGTGTATATAATTTTGTTATAAATATATGTTTTTGAATTCTGCTTGTGAAACATGGCAGTCAGCACAAGGCATACTGGGACATTAGATTTTTGAAAATGTACTGTTTTCTCTGAGTGAAAGGAAACAGCTAACTTCAAAAGAAACTAACACATGCCTAACAAAACCTGTGGAAATCATGAAAGACATTTTCTCAGAGAGTTGGTGCTTTGAAGTGAAAATATTGCCTTTTACGAGGTGACAGGAGGAGAATGCTTCCTAGTCAGTCTATGGCAAAAATCTCACAATGTTGAGAGGTGGTTCTAAGACTGTTTTCCTGAGAGATCAAAGGGATATTGTAACCTGTTATAAAAAAAACATGCTATAATGGGAAGAAGAGACTGTCTTGTTATAATTAAAATATTGCTACCTTTGCAAATTTCACACAGGCAGCTGCAATATTTGGTTATACACTTGTCATGTTACAAATTAAGTATGTAGAACTGCATGTGACCTCACACTAGCAGCCCAGAGCTGTGACATCACAGGATGGGAGGGACATTTGGCCTCTTTGATATTGATGAAGCCTGCTGAAAGGTCTGACAGTTTGTTCTGGACTTCTGAGGGACACTCTGTTCCTTGGCTTAAGAGAGACCACTTCTGCCAAGACTGGTAATTCAAGTGTGAACCTTTGCCAACTGAAACTGAGTTAGAACTAGTTTATCCAGTTACAAGGCACTTTGTTTTGTAATTGTCCATTTCTTTCTGACTTTAATCATTATGTATATATGTTCTGTTTTATGTACTGTATTTATTTACTGTTTTTAATTTTAGTAAATGTGGTTTTCCTTAAACCTGCCTGAGACATTTTCTCATTTTGAGTGTGAATGGTGGAACAGTATTGGTAATTCTGACATAACTATTAAATTGCTTAATGTATCACCATATACAGCCACGCTAACAGGGATATGTGTAAAGATCCAGCAGGGTAAGAAAATACCGAGTCTCAAGTGAGTCATCAGGGGTTGTGAACCAGATTGGTTGTATGCCCATTGGGTCAAGTATTACACTGCTTTCCATGAAGACAGTGTGATATTTGGACCTGTTACCTGGGCATGCTAGCTAAGAAGGGTTCATATTTGATCCCAGGACTCAAGACTGGTAGTTTGCTCAGACCCAAAACAAACAGGAGGGTGTCCCTGTTTGACCCCTGATCACGAATCGCACTTCAAGGTTGGGCACTGTGGGAGCAGAGGGTCTGGCCCCAGAGTGGATTTGTGACAATCAACACCCTCATGTCTATATTCCAGCTGTGCTTCCTGTGAGGGAAGTAAAGGGCCTGCAACTCTCCAGTTAGAGTGCTCCAGGTCCAGCTGCACCTATGCTCACTCCTTTTCGGAGGGTGACAGTGTCCCATGTTACGGATATCTTGGGGAAGCAAGAAAGAAGATGACAAACAGTGCAGTATAATTCTTCTTACACATGTGCAGGAAATGCCATAAACTGCTCAGGGCATAAACCGGGTAACTCTATCAGGAGACCCTACACCAGTGAGAGTGGGCCACATGTACCATTAAGTGACTGAAGACTTAGAGTTTACCTTATATTTATTCTACCAAGCTCATATATTCTCTGTTTATATAAATCAAATTTTAGAGTCATGCCATGTGTATATTGTGTGGTATAAAATTGTGTTGCAGGAAAGGAGACAGATTGGTGAACTCAGGACCGAGTATAGTAAAAGAGCAATAAGAAGAAAGAAGGAAAGTGAAATGCATTTTTGTTGCTCTTTTTTCTTTGTAGGATGAGAGGTAAAAAGGAGTTGTAATGAAATTTTATTTACAGGTTACATTATGGTGACTGTTTATGTCATTGTATAAGTACAGTGTTGGGTAAGTTACTTTTTCTATTACTTTTGAAAACATATTCGAAGCTCTGTGCAGTCACTAGCAAAGATGGAGAAGTACTAGAAGAAGTAATACACCTTACAGTTACAATTACTTATGTCTTTTATACAAAAGTAATACGTAACTGTAACTGATTAATTATTTGAAAGTAACTAGTAACTAACATATTACTTTCAAATAAATGTCATCTGTTATAGATATTTATTATTTTTGTATTGTTTTGTATAAAAGAAAAGTAACTGTAACTGTAAGGTGTATTACTTTTTCTAGTATGTCTCCATCCTTGCTAGTGGCTGCATAGAGCTTCCTGGATCAAGTTTCCAAAAGAAATAGAAAGTAATAGAAAAGTAACTTACCCAACACTGTATACTAAGATGTTCTTTTCTTGCCAGGAGCAGAAAAGGAGACACTAGCAGCCATGGAATAGTTCTTACTGCTAAGTGTGGCAAAGTGCAAGACCTGGTCTTTCAATATGTGGATAACTGAGCCATGGGACACTATCTTTGGAAATTGTATATGGCATCCAAGTGTACAGAATGATGTAAAAGTATTGAGAACTGAGATGGTGAGGCTCCTTCCAGTGGCTGAAGCAGTCTGATGGATACCCTAGATAGCATAGCCAGGACCCATAATAATGAAGCTTCAACTCTTTCCCCAAATAGTCTAGCTTTCTGGCATGACATATCATAATGTCTCCTCTGTGTACCCCCATGCTGATTAGAGGCGGGTCCTGATTCAACCCCTTGCTGGGGACACAGAAAGGTCTGTACCCTTTCTTGCTTTCTTTTCCTTCGGTGATATGTGTATAGATGCCTTGTGTGGGACTGTAAGGGTTTAAAGGGAAAGTATAACCCAGGCTCTCGCTGCCTGCCAGTTTGAGCCCAATTACCAGTTAAGTTCCCAATTTCCCAATTGCCATGAATCCTGGAACACTCTGTGCTTCCAGCCTATCAGCAGGACATGGTTACTGAGTCACTGCACATGCCCTGTGTGTGCTCAGTGTCTGGTGCCTGTCTGGATAGAGTATGCCCCTGATTTCTCTAATAAAAGGAAAGGGCTCTGTACCTTCAGCTGTTCCTGAGCTGAGCTTGATCACTCAGCTCAGATGAGTACAGAAGCTGAACACAGAGCAGACAGACCCCAGAGAGGTAGAGCAGTGTCTTCCCCTGAAGGGGAAGGAGAAGAGGAGATGTGCTTAGGCTAATGAGAAAGAGACCCTGCGAGTTGGCACCAGTGCCTGAGACATCACAACAGGAGAAGAAAACAATGAGGACAGAGAATACGGGAGTGCAAAGAGAAGAGGCTGTAAGGTCTTGAGAACCTGAGAGATGGAGTAGTGGGGCATCTCCTCAAGGAATTTGCCTGGGGTTCATGAGGGCCCGATATAGGGTCTGAGGTGGTGGAGGAGAGCTGCCTCAGACCATATACAAGGAGCCATAGGAGTCAAGGAGAAATCCTCTGTCCTTCCTGTCAATGTCTGAACTCTGGGACTAGAGGCCACACATGTGCTGAGTGTGGCCCATCAGGTACGTGTCTGTGCCCTGTAAGGACTCAAGAAATTGTGCCCACAGTGCACTAGAGCTGAGGTAGGTTGTGTGGAGCCTGGGAGAGTAATCTGGTAAAGGTTGACTACATCACAAGAGGATAAACCATCAGGTCCCTAGCACCAGAGGGTGGTCAGTGCAACCCTGTGGCAAAATGCCTGGCACTGGGTGCCAGCAGTACTGAATCAGATACTGCCTGTAAAGAATGTGAGTGGGAAACATTTGTGTTTTGTGTACAAGGACTAAACAATAGCAGGCCCTAGTAACCAAGGGACCCTGAGGGAAGCCTCATATAAGTCCTCTAATACGTGTGTCCTAGGGGACTGAGTGTTTATGTGTTTTGGCCAATAAATGCAGTAATTGTTGACTATGCTGCCCGGAGTAGAAACTGGTTTATTTTATTTGTGTCAATATAAGTAGAAGCTGCATTCATCAAGTGCCCAGACACATCTAAAGAATCCTGGCTGGCTACCCACCTTGAGAGTTAGGGACCATAGTAACTGGAGTCCAGGAACCAGCTACAGTACATAAAACAGAAACGTTGGACTGCAGAACTTATTAGCAGTGCACACACGCACCAACAACAAACTATAAAAAGCAAAGCTGCTTGTTCTCTATCCATACAATATATTTCAAGTCGCTTTGTATGGACTTGATGAAAATTCGCTAGAATTCAATTTACAGTCCACAAGCTGAGGTCTGCAGTATGGACACCTCAAGCAGATTTGCTTCAGATACAATTCTTACAATCAAATTATAATCTCATACCAGAGGGAGGACTCCAGCTGGCCTCTACTGAATAAAATAAATTGATAAGCCAAACAATAAAAGAATGCAGGTACGGCATAGCTGAAACAGGGAACAAGTCAGGACAAGCTATTTGCAAGTTTGGGCAAAGGTAGGCCCTGGAATGTCAGGAGCTGAATTTTAGGGAAACAGGTGAGCTTAGAAATGGCATTTGAAGGGGTGGGGAGTCCATGAGGCATCCAATGGCAGGGAGACTGTGCAGTTATGCTATTTGCTTAGTGTTTTACCTACACATATGGCCACTGCTTTTCGTAAAAGCCAAAATATGTTCCGGTAACATGGACTACTGCTTTAATAATTTTTATCTTGTGCAGAGCACAGTGACTATATTCATCACTTTTGAGTTTCCTGAAAAATGAATACACAAAACAATCCCTACTGTCTAAAACATCCTGAACTGCCCATTTTGTGATTAGCTGGAAGTTTACATGGTCAGCTTCATTTAGAATAATTTGGCATTAAACAGATGCAAAGATTTTCTTTAAAGATTAAAACACAAACAACTGCTGCAGCTTTACTTCCTGGTTGTGCTCAGCAAAGTGTTACTAGGCAAGTCAAGAGAGTAATAAGTTGCTCCATCTAACTCTCATATTTCAAACTGCATAGTGATCTCTGCCACTTTACATACTAACCTCGGTAGTGCTCCCAGGACCTTACAGCATCCATGCTCTTCTCTGCCTGCTTCAGTCTGTGACACACTGTTTGAATTACTCTCAAGGTCCTTCTGCTGCCACCCCAAATTACAGCTTCAGAAGACCTGAACTGTGAGTTGCATGTGGCCCACTTCAGGCTGGTGTTTAATCCCCCCTCCTGAGGGGGTTTGTGTGTGCAACCATTCTGGGCCTGTTTGATCCATGGGTCACCCACAACAGGGAGAAAAAATGTGGCTGAAGGTAAATGTGCCACAGGAAAAGCAGCTAAAATATACAGTGTGGCAAACAATTTGGCCATCAGACACACAGCGCAGAAACAACATCAGGTCAACAATCTTTCTAGTTGACTAATGCATATCTTGCAACATCTGTCATGTGGAGGATTCTGCACCCCTCCCAATATATATAAACATCTCCATAGATGCCGTAAATTGGGAAGGGCACAAGGAGACCAGGGAAAAACAACGAGCAATGAGTAAAATGCTTCCAGTAGGTCTTCTCCCTGTGTGCCTACTCTCTGAAATAGATAAGCATCATGAAGCAGCAGCTGATTTCCCTGATAACTGTCCAGATACTGCAATGGAATAGTAATCAACCGAACCATGACAAGCACAGAACAGCCACCAAATCTCTACTAGTGATGATGCACCAACCCGCATGCCATACCAACCTCTTTTAACACAACTCATGGGACATTCACACACCCAAGGAAAACACCTAAGCAGAAAGGAAAACACCTGCTAACGACAACTTTCTGACAGCCATCAGCTAGCCTGCACTAAAACATGCTGTCAATACCAAATCACTCACAATCCATTCATCCTTCTGACATCACTCTCACCCTGTTTCCCATGTCCTGTTGACAGTATACCGTGGCTCATTGGATTCTGGGATGGATCCCTGATCTTTTAGGGTAGGGCCCCAAACCCTCATTGAGCCTGAGATTCCCTGCACCAAGCAGGACTTACCAGCTGTACCTTCCTCATACATAATACATATTTCCTCCTGCTTCATCAATCTACAGAGTCTCTCAAACAACACAATCCCCATCCTCAGTACCTGTTTCAGTGTGGATTTTTTGCCGCCTGTTGTCTCACTCTGCAGGCTCACTCCTCCAGCCATCCCTGATCCTGGCCTGACCCTCATTGGTCCAAGCTCCTCCCATCTCAGTGGGGTGTTAGGGCCCCATAAAACATTCCTCCATCAGTACAAGTTCCCAGCAGAATGTGTACAGAGGTTGCCTAGTGGTTAAAGTGTAATGAGCTGTTAACCTGGATACCCTGGTTTGAATTCAACCAGCATCACATACTTACTGTGACCCAGAGAAACTATATAACCTCACTGTGCTTAGCCTCTCTAATCCCTCTTATCTACATTTTTGAAACCTGAATCCCCATGTGTGCCTAGAATAGCAGCTACCCTCATGCCCTCTCCTGGTGCAGGCTTCTTCTGACTTTAATCTCTCGCTGTCACTCGGATTGATCCCTACTGCATGCAGAGTAGAGGAGGCAGAGAACTGAGCCGTAATCATCCCTCCTCTGGTACTGGCTCCTAAACTGGGCCCATTAAGCCCAGAAAAAGTGCTCATTGCCACCTGTGGAACAGAGTATGCTTGTCACACTTCCATGTGAGTAACTCGAGATCAAGAGTGGACTTGGAAACTCACAGCTTGGTGGCCAGACTGGGAGCAGTGTTACTACTTTACAACATGCTCCAGCTGGAGATGGCAGTGCTGTCACCTAGCACAGTAATTATCCAATGGGATGGCTCATGGAGCTTGCTTCTGTGTACAGGTTGTGCATACATGAATTGCTGTGCAGGCCAAAACAACTCTCATGCAATGCTGGGTTGAATGGTGGGGTAGGAGTCACTAGGGAAAATGTGCATGTATTGGCACTAGAGAGCCAGATGTAAAAATGGGACAAACTCCCACAGCGATCCACCTGAATTATGGCTTGATACTGATAGTTTCAGGTTGGTGCCATCTCACCCTACCTATCTGATTGAGTGTCTCCAAAGGGACAGAGTAATGATCAGTCCATAGAGGACTTGTAAGTAGGTGAATGGCAATGGAGCTAGGAAGTCTTTGGGGACAGCCAGAAGGCTGGACAGTCATAGGAGCCATAAAGAACTAAATAAAAGCCCCACCCCCCAGCTTGGACCCAAAATGGTCAAAGAGATCAAGCTTTCAGGTGAGGTCAACCAGAATTAGTGGCAGAACTATGAGTAAAGGGGAAATAATGTGAATGCATGTCTATTACTGTATTGTTTTATGTTGCTTGCACGCATGTGCAAGAAACATAGTGCCGTCATCCGAGTTTTCGGAGGTGTGGCAGCGTCTTTCAATTCAGTCAGTGTGTTTGCAGGCACGGCTGCAGTTCTCCAGTCGCTGCTGGAGCTGTCTGTGACAGCAGTCTAAAATGTAGTGCCGTACAGTTGAAAGGGGGAGCTACGCTCAGTGAGCAGCGATGAGATATGGCCTGCTCATGCGGCGCCCCTACACACACACACACACACACACACACACACACACACACTTGCTGCGGCTCTGCCCCCCCACACTGTATAGCGAAGGGTGCCCAATCCCCATCGGCTGTGCTGTGCCCCCAAGAAAAACAGAGTTGCACATGCCACACTGGGTCCCACCCCAGCATGGCATTGGCAACACATGGTATAATAGCAGGGTGCCCAACTCGCTGGCTCCACTGCCCCCCCAAAAAAGTACATGGTGCCACGCTGGGAGCCCACCCCAGCATGGTAACAGATGCTATCGCAGACGTAGGTGCCTAACCTCATTGGCTCCACAGTCCCCCAAACAGCATCCTTGTGCCATGCTGGGAGCCCACCCCAGCGTGACAAAGCGTCCCAGCGTCGTCCTTCTGTTTTAAAAAAAAACAACCTGCCAACACAAAACGGTCCCTGGTGTCTGGGCCCCCACCCACGCCCACCCACTGCGCACCTGTCTCCCCACACCCTCACCCCATACTTACCCGGACCAGCGACGATCTTCAGTGGATCAGGAACATGTCTGCACTCTTCAAAGCCGACCGTGAACTGAGGAAATGCCGTAAGCTGTATAATGGGATAGATAGGGTTTTTTCAACTTTGCTGCATATCTCAGGCACTTTTGGAATTTTGCACCAAATTTTCAACTTGGGGTTTTGGGACCCCTTCTTATGAATGCTGTCACTGTCATGGCGTTAATCGGGTCCGAAGGGTGATTTCGCGGTCACTGCGCGAAATCACCTTTCAGCACCGATTAGCGAAATGGCACTGCCAGTGTTCATAAGGTGGCTCTCAAAAAGCCTATGTTGAAATTTGGCGATTCCTAAAATGACTTTTGTTTTGACGAGCTGTTATGCAGTTCCTACGCACGCTTGTAAGTTTGTGAATTTTCAATATTTTCACCCAGATTTTAAAATTGTCTTTTACCACACCTCCTTATGAGCAGTACAGCTGTCATTTTCACATCTACTTCAAAATGTGTTTCCATCCATGTGAGCGACAATGGCGCAGTTTCTGAAATCACTGTATGGGACACATTAAGGAAATCACAGTGACACTGTTCATGAGCAGAGATCTTAAAATGGCTATGTTGAAAATTTGGTGACTAAATTCCTACAAATGACTGTTTCACGAACGCGTGCGCTTGCGCTTCCCTCGCTGCGCTTTCGTGAAGTTGGCAATTTTCATATTTCACTCCAGATTTCACAACATTGTCATTTACCACACCTCCTTATGAGCAGTACAGCTGTCATTTTCACATCTTGCCCACAATGTGTTTCCGCCCATCTAGCGCACAATGGCGCAGTCGGTGTCTTGAAATCAATGTATGGGACACATTAAGAAAATCACAGTGACACTGTTCATGAGCAGAGGTCTTAAATGGTTATGTTGAAAATTTGATCACAAACTTCTAAAATGACTGTTTCACGGCGCTGATGCGCAGTTCCTACGCAGTTCGTAAGTTTGCAAATTTTCAATATTTGCACTCCACTGACTTCCAAATACCTACACAGCACACATACAAGCAAGCAACATTTGGCATTGACAAATGCTTGTTTTAGTGGTGTGGGTATTTGTATGTGTATTGATGCATCCATGTGTAACAGTGTGCATCCTGCCTATCTTGGTTTGTGCATTTGTTTGGGTATTGGTATGCTCATGTACACTGCATGATAGGGGTCAGAGTGTGAGTGAGTGTGTGTGTGTGTGTGACACACATTTCTTTTCCATTCTCCTGTTTGTGTTCAAAAGGACCTCTCTTCCACATCCTGCACTGCCTGTGCTGTCTGTTCTTTATAGTTAGAGTATCCTCTTAGAGAAATCTGCCTATCATATATTCCTTGATTGTTTCAGCTCACCCTCTTCAATGCAGTTCCTTTGTGTCCTTATAAATTGGACTTTAGGGATACTGTTCTTCAGTTTAGGATCATGGAAACTCTGTGTAGCAGTGTTCCTATCTGTCTTGTTCCTATATATGGTAGTCCCCAACGTATTGTTTTCTGTAGATCAGGAGATTAAGAGATGGTATTTGATTCTTGTCAGAGTTTAGTGTAAATCCAATGCTCACTGTCTTGCTATTCAAATATTCTCAGAATTGTTCAATTTCTCATTTACTCCTTTCCATAGGACAAAGATGTCATCTATATATCTGCATAAAATAGCAATATAGCCTCAGCGGATTGATGCTAGAATCCACCATATGTGTTTTCTCATCCATGATATGTGTTTTCTCAAAATCCCACTTACAGCTGCTGGTAATAGACATATCTGAATGTAAACAATTCTTGTTTTGCACTGTTTCTGCTAGGTGCACCAGGAACTCAGTTTTCGTGGGTGGGGGTAATCCTATCTATTTTAATGTTACAAGAATCATTTTCAGGCCCTGTACATGGGGAATATTGGAATACAAATATGTAATGTTGAATGTGAAGTAAACATTCTGTCAAGTTTTGGTGGTCTGTATTAGTGTCTACTACAATTTCCAGCATATGTCCAGAATCCTTGATACATGTGGGCATTGTTTCAACTAAAGGTTGAATGTGCCAGTTAATATAGCTGCACAAAGGTTCAAGTAACAAGTCTATCCCTGATACTATCATCCTACCAGGTGGATTTGTTGAACTTATGCAGTTTGGGGATTGTATAAAGTGCTGGGTATGTAGAAATATTTTGTCCAAGACCCTCCTTCCAAGCTTGAATCTACCGCCTGTAATACCCAAATCTAATACATTTCTAATTTCGACATGTATGCGGGTGGAACCTCTGTCTATGCGTATGTATCTGGTTTCCTTTGAGACGTCCAAGTATTGTTCTTTGTATTTTGAGTAGTCTAGTATAGCCATTCCACCCTCTGTATCTACTGGCATTACAATAATCGGCTTATCTTGTTTTTAAGTTCTCAAGTGTCATTCTTTGCTTTCGTAAGGTTATTTCTTGGCATATCTCTGTTTTGATGTGCTTTTAACATCCTCTCAGTGTCCTCTGAACTACTTCACTATGTTTCTGCCCTTTGTGATTGGCCTTTGAGTGGATTAAAGTAGACTTTGCTTCTAATGCATGTTTGCTCTGTGAAGCCTTTGTGGTCCTGTACATCTAAAAATATCAGATAGCCTGAATTTCTAATAAAATATCCAAAGATCTACTTCTAAATCAAAGGTATTTATTGCCTCATATGGTGAGAAAGAAAGGCCCTCTAGCAGCACTTCTGCTTTTGTAGACGTCAGCTACTTAAAGTGAAAACTACTGTGTGCTGGATAGTTTCACTTTCCTCATCTACCATGTCCTCTGCCTCTGCTTACTCTTCAGTCTGTACCACCTTGTCTTCTCTGATGTAAGCTGCATCTATACTGTCTCTCATTTCCAGATGTTTTTCCTTAAAGCAGCAGCGCATGACAATGCAAAAAGTTTGACCTACTGTATATTTTTTATTCTATTTTAGATTGCCATGATAACCTTCTTTCCCCATTCTGAGTCTCCTTTAGTGCCTTTTCACATTTAAAATAATAAAAGAAGCATCCCTTTTAATATGGCTCAAACCAGGTTTTCATCAGTATTCTCGGCCATTTCTGTACACTTGTTCCATAAGGTCAAAAACAGTGTCTTCTATCGCTAGTTCATTGCAGTCACACGAAAGTGATCTTAAACAATGGGGCCCAGATATTCAGACTGTGCCAGGCAGTGATGCAAGCTGGCGCAGCACAACTGGGCTGGGCCAGGACCAGGTGATATTAAACAGTGACGCGCCATGGTGCAGCACCATTGACTATGGCAAGGTGGCGCACAAACTACGCGTAGCGCGTGGCACTGCGCGGTGCAAGCCACAGATAAGGAGCATGCTGATGCACCAACGTTAGTGCAGATGCTCTAGGTGCATCACCCACGATATTCAGCATGGGGCATGACAAATGAGGCCATAAGATATGCAAGGTGCAAATAGGGCCATTTGCATGTCATTATGAAACCCATTGCATGCCTTCGCAGGACAGCTGGATGCCTTGTGCCTGGCGCCTTGCACAGCATGATGTGTACAGTGGGGATCCTGGGGCACCCCGCCCGTAGCCAGATCACTTCAATGTATACCAAACAAGCCCTGGTAGTCTAGTGGCCCCCCCTCCGAGTCCCAGATCCCCAAATATTATGATGAAGACCATCCCTGGTGGTCAAGTGGTCTCCCCTCTCACCTGAGTCCCCGAATAACATAAAATGACCGTCCCTGGTGGTCTAGTGGAACCCCATGCCCCTAGCCTTGATCACGGTAATCCTCCTTAAGGAACAGCCCTGGTAATTCAGTGGCACCCCACCCCTCCCACCTACACGAACACCTTGCCCCCCCGCCCCGTCATTGGTGGGTGGCTGCAACCCACCATACCACCGGCCACCCGCCTGATGACAGGTACAGTATGGGCTGTAAGCCAATTGGTCCCCAGTGTGGACCAATAGGCTTGCAGGGCATACTATACAGACAGTCCCAAATATGTGAAGTCATTCACAAAATTGGGACTGTCTAGTACGGTATGCTGAAGCCCATTGGTGCCACACTGGGGACCATCGGCTCAGCCCGTACTGTACCTGTCAATTGGCAGCGGCCGGGCGGTATGCAGGTGGTTGCATCCACCCACCAATGATGGGGGGGAAGGGATGGGCGAGGGTTTCGTGTGGGTGGGAGGGTGGGGTGCCAATGGATCACCAGGGCTTGTCCTTGGGGAGGATTACTGTGATCGTGGCTAGGGGCGGGGTTCCACTAGACCACCAGGGATGGTGGTTTTACATTACTCGGGACCCCTAGTGAGGAGGGGACCACGGACCACCAGGGATGGTCTTCATTATACTAGTTGGGCATTCTGGGACTCAAAGCACTAGACTACCAGGGCTTGTTTGATATACATTGAAGGGATCGCAGCTACAGGTGGGGAGGGTCCACTTGACCACCAGGGTTGTGTGTGTGCTTGCCAATGGTGTTCTGGGTGGGAGTGGAACCCACAGCTGGGCTGCTGTGTTGCACCCTGCACACTGCAGCCCACCTGTGGGTGGCCAGGGTTGTGCCATCTTTTCTGGGGCTCAACTTTGGGCCCCCCTATGCAGCGCAATGCAGGGTTGTGCCAGCATATGCGCCACACATCACAGGCTGAATATCAGGATGTGTCGCATATGCATAGGCGCGCCCTCTGCATTTGCACCGCGACACAGTTGTGCCCCAGCGCACGAGATCTGCGCTACCAGGCAGCCTTCCTCTCAATATCTCGCCAGGCGCAATGTAAGAAACATAGAAACGAGAAACATAGACTTTGACGGCAGATAAGGACCGCTGGCCCATCTAGTCTGCCCATTTCCCTACCTACAGGATAGGCCGCAGATCCTAGTTAACCAACAGCCTATTTCTTCCTACCCCGACAAGAATTGCTTATGTCTGTCCCATGCATTCTTGAATTATCCCACAGTTTAGGACCCCACAACCTCCTCAGGAAGGCTGTTCCATGCATCCACTACCCTCTGTGAAATAATACTTGCTCACATTGCCGCTGAACTGCCCCCATCTTTAAATTGTGTCCCTTGTTCTGCACCTCTCTTTTCTGAAAGATGCTACCCTCTTGACTTTGTTGATTCCACTGAGGTACTTAAACGTTTCTATCATGTCTCCCATCTCCCTTCTTTCCTCAAGGTATACATATTAAGCTCCTTTAGTCTCTCCTCATACGGCTTCTTTGCAGACCTTGCACCCTTTTAGTTACCCTCCTCTGGACTGCCTCTATCCTGTCTATGTCCTTGAGGAGATGGGGTCTCCAGAACTGGACACAGTACTCCAGATGGGGTCTCACCAACTGTCTGTACAGAGGGATAACAACTTCCTGTTTTCTGCTGCTGATGCCTCTCCTATGCATCCCAGTATACCCCAGCCCTCCCTACTGCCTTCTCACATTGCTTGCTAACCTTAAGGTCATCTGATATGATTACCCCAGTTCCTTTCCTTTTGTTGTTGTTACTACCCCTCCCATTGTGTATTCTTCCCTGGGTTCTTGTTTCCCAGGTGCATTATTTTGCACTTCTTGTATTGAATCCTAGCTGCCATACTTCTGACCATTCCTCCAACCTTGCCAAGTCCCTTCTCATCCTTTCCATGCCTCCTTGTGTATCAACCCTGTTGCAGATCTTTGTGACATCTGTAAAGAGGCATACTTTTCCTTCCAGTCCCTCTGCAATGTCACTTATGAAGACATTAAAAAGGACTGGACCCAATACTGAACCCTCATGGTACCCCACTAGTAACCCATCTTTCTTCAGAGTGGACTCCATTTACAATTACCTTCTGTGTCCTGTTGTCCAGCCTGTGTTTTATCAGGCTACCACCCTGGGACCCACTCCCAGGCTGGTTAATTTGACTATTAATCTTTTGTGTGGGACTGTGTCAAATGCCTTGCCAAAGTCTAGGTAGGCCATGTCCACAGCCCCTCCCTGGTCTACTACTTTGGTCACCCAGTCAAAGAAATCTATTAGATTCTGCCTGACATGAACTTCCGCTGTGAACCCATGCTGCTTTGGGTCCTGTGCCCCACTGGCCTCTAGGTACTCAACTATTCTTTCCTTCAGAAGTGACTCCATTACTTTCCCTACCACAGAGGTCCGACTGACAGGTCTGTAGTTTCCTGCCTCTGTCTTGGTCCCACTTTGTGAAGGAATCACATCCGCCTTCCTCCATTCCTCGGTACCACACCATCCTCCCATGATTTATTAAAAGAGTTGCCAGTGATTTCACTAGTTCTCTCTTTAATTCTTTTAGAATTCTGGGGTGAATCCCATCAGGCCCCATTGCTTTGTCCACCTTCAGTTTTAGGAGTTCTTGCAGAACCCTTCCTTCTGTGAAAGGACTGGGATTGACTCCCCTATAAAGAGTGCTTCTGTTAACTGGATTAGGCACTTCCCCTCTCTTTTGTGAATACTGAGCAGAAATATTCGTCAGTATCCCTGCTTTTTACTGTCCTCCTCTGCCCACCCACCGTTCATTCTATTCAGCCTCACTATCCCTCCTTTGTCTTTCTACGCCGCTGATGTACCTATAAAAGGTTTTATCCCCTTCTTAACCGAGTCAGCTATCTTTCCTCAGTTTGGGCTATTGCTATTCTGACTTTCCTCCCTGCTTCCTTCTGCCTTAACTGGTACAGCTCTCTGTCCTGCTCCTTCTGTGTTTCCTTATACTTCGGAATGCTATCTTTTCTTCCTGACTTTCACAGCCACCTCTTTTGGAGAACCATAGTGGCTTTTTCTTTCATTTTGATTTGTTTATTTGCTTCACACAAAGGCTTGTTGCCTCTGTGATGGCAGTTTTGATGATTCCTGATTGTTGCTCCACACCTCCTTCTAGCCTGTTTGCTAGTGCTTTTCTCAGGCACTCTCCCATCTTGCCAAAGTCAGCCCTCCTGAAGTCCAGTACCCTCGCTTTTGTATGGCTTGACTCTGTAGCTGAGTTTAACGTGAACCACACTGTTTGATGGTCACTTGTTCCCAGACGGCAACCCACTTCTAGATTTGAGATCTCTAACTGCCCCGGCTTAAGAGTATGAGGTCTAAGATTGCTCCCTCACGAGTGGGTTCTGAAACTAGCTGTCTGAGGCCTGCTACCTGTAGGGCATCAAGAATGGCCCTGCTCTTGGCTCGTGGCAGGCACAACCCTTTGAATATCCTGGCCTGGGTGTCCAAGAATAACAGAGAATACTGATGAAACCTGATGAGAGCCATATTAACATGAGTGCTCTTTTGAATTATTTTGACTATAAAAAGTAGAAACAGACTCAGACTATGATAGAAAGGATATCATACAAGTCTGAGATAGATGGCAATCTAAATCAAATAAAAGTATTAGTCAACATTTTCACCACTGTCATGCACTGCTGCTTTAAGTCATACCTGGGTTCCTCTGCATAACTCATCCCATCATTTTGTCTGTAGTCCGCACTGGAACCTAGATGGTCTTGTTCTAAAAAGTCTTCTGAGGTTGTTCTTTTATGTTTGCTTGTGTGAGCAGCACAAGAAACATTTTGTGGTAGTAGCACATTTCAGAGGTGTGTCAGTGTTGTGGCTAATGAAGCAGATGCTTTACTGGGGCTTCTGGCAGCCACCAATCAATGGGAAGCTGCCGATGACAGCAGCTTCAGAGAGCCAAACAGTTGAAACAAATCTGCTGCTGCAATCTGAACAGGTTTGTCATTGCAGTGGCACCTCCCCATAATCTTGTTGGCTCCTGCTGAGCACTCTGTCCCCAGCCCTTGCTCCACGAGCAACTTGTTTGTTCCAGTGTGCCTTCCTGGTGAAAGATTTCAATAAATAAATACGCTTGGCCAGTGTGACTTTCTGCCCACCCACACCCACAGAAAAGCCGACATCAGGGTATCCAACCCCCATGTTGGCATGTATACCCCTCATTTTGTGGCACACTGGGAGCCCATCCCAGTGTGCCCAGACAATTTTCATAATTTATTTTCCTGAAACTGGGATGCCCACCCCAGTGTCAGATGCCCCCACCCCCAGCTCAATTTCTTTGCCAATGGGGGTGCCAAATCCTCATTGGCATCATGTTTGCCCTCCCCCAGCTTACTTTCTTTGCTGGCCGGTGCCCAATCCCTGTTGGCATCATGTGCCCCCTAATTCATGTGGCACACTGGGAGCTCTACCCAGTGTGCCCATAGTATTTTGTTTAACCTGCAAAAGAAAAGAGCCCTTCATCATCTCACCTGCCCCTCCCCATCCTGACCTCCCCACGCACTCCACCTCCCAGCACATGCCTCACCCCATACTTACCTCCAGAAGTCGGGAGCAGTGATCTTCTGTGGATTGGGATGCATCTGCACTCTTCAAAGTCGAACTGCGAACTGAGGAATTGGGTAAGCACTGTATAATGGGAGTCAATGGGAGGGTGGTTCAACTAGGTTGATATCGCAGCCATTTTAGGATTTGTGACTCAAGTGTTCAACATGGGGTTCTTGGGACTCCCACCTCTGAACACTGGCACTGTCATTTCATTTTCGGTCCTGAAAGGTGATTTCAGTGGTCACCACACAAAATCACCTTTAGACTGATTAATAAAACAACAGTTCCACTGTTCACGAGGAGAGGTTCTGAAAAGCCCATGTTGCAAATTTTGTGAAAAATTCCAAAATGATCAGTGTTACTGAGCATGCATAGCACCATGCATGCTCGTAACTCCGCCAATTTTTAATATTTTCATTCCAGATTTTCAACATTGACATTTTTCACACCTCATTTAACAGTACAGCTGTCATTTTCACATCCTGCCCAAAATGTGTTTTCACACCAGTGGTGTAGAACAGCGTGGTTGCTGTGGAAATCAACTTTGGGACAGATTAACAAAATCACAGTGCCACTGTTTATGAAGAGAGGTTCAAAAATACCCATGTTGAAAATTTGGTGAAAAATTCCAAAAATGATAGCATTATAGGTATGCTGCTCTGTTTCTATGCACACTGTAACTTCACCAATTTTTCATATTTTTACTAGAGATTTTCAACAGTGCCATTATTTCACCACCTCATGAACAGTACAGCTGTCATTTTTCACATCCCACCGAAATGTGTTTTCACACCTGTGGCAACAAAATGGCTCAGACACTGTGCAAAATCACCTTTTCGGATTGAGTAACAAATGATAGTGCCACTGTTCATGAGGTGGGTCACAATAAGCTCATGTTGAAAATCTGGGTGAAATACTAACAAATTCCTGGGGCATTAGGGTTTCCAGCCATAACACATTACCCTGTAGAGACTGACAGGCGTCGGGGTGTGACTTGGGATCATCAGCCGTAATGCTCACACCATTCCACCCCACCCTGCAGCCAGTGACAGGTATTGAGGTGTGTCTTGGGGTCTTCAACCCCAGCGTTCTCCCCATTCTCCTATACTGCACCAATCTCAGCATATTTCCTTATGGAATGGGGTGAGCCTAAAACCAGAAGACCCCAAGGCACACTGCAACACCTGTCGGTATCTGCAGGGTAGGGTGAGGTGAAATGGCGTGAACGTTATGGCCAATGCCTGTCAGTCTCTGCAGGGTGGGGTAGGGTTGGTGTCAGTTCAATACTTACTGCCATTCCTATTATGCATCTCTAACTCCTGTACTACCAATGCCAATGCCAGCGCCCAGCAAGCAAACATTCAGCATTGACAAATTCTTGTTTCTGTTCTGTAATTACTGGTAATAAAACTGTCAGAAGAGTCTAAATCTGTTTGCTGCCCACATTGTTTGCTGTAATATTTTGGTTTTAAGTTCCAGTTATAAACTCCATTGTTGCAGTAATCCCCAATGTCACATCTGAATTTTTAAACTTTTTGTTGCATTATGAACTTTTGAATTCTTGGAATTCTCAATTTACTTTTTCCAAGGAGTTATTAAAATTCGTTAGATCTAATTTTTGCTTGTATTTTTCTTCGTGGTTATCTTCACTAAAATTATAGGACAGTAATCTGGTCTTTCTCCTTGCTATATTTCTGGAAAAGGATTCATAATACTCCTTCTACATCTCTTGCCCTCATAGAATAAGTTTTAACATTATACCAGAGGATGACCAGTACTGAAATGGTCTAAAGGTTATACCCAGCTAAATGGGAAGCTGCCCTGAGTCTGAAAGTAGAATGCATCTGAGATGGCAACATCATTCCTGCTGCATTATGGAACTGATGTCACTTAGTTGTTCTTACATCAAGAACCACAGAAGAAAATAGGTCCATCAGTGACCAAAACAATCAACTGGTTACTGCAAATATATCCAGGCTGTCCTTATCCCTATATTGTGGGCCTGATCACCATCTTAGCTTTGGAGACTCCCAACCAACACAATCCAAATGTCATTTGCAGAAAAAGATGGGGTCCCTTCCTTTACAGTTTTGTATTCTTCACTTTTATATTGGTAACCAGCCACATTTGAGTGAGATGGGGAAATGTTTCGTGGCTGAATGTTCCACTTCATCCAGGCCTAATCTGTGTTCACTTGGCAAACTTAATAAGCATACAGTAATTTTTTAAATGTATTCTAAAAATTTGAAAACATGTATCTAACCATGGTGTAAAACCAACAAACAATTCCCAATGTGTTTCCATTAACCATTGTTATGTTCTGCTACTTATAATTCAGTGTCATATATCATAATCAAGTAACATGCATATTCAAATGTAACCTGCAAATGTCAAGATTCTAGTCTTACCTTAACCAAAAGATAACTCTATGTAGTGGTACCTAGTATAGCTTTTTCATAAACTAATATTTATTGTATTGCCTGTTGTGGCCCTATAAAAGACTTCTGTGATAAACACACCAATACAGTTCAGAGTACTCATATGTCATCAAGAAATCAACCCTTAGCCATCCTGGCGGCATGGAGGGCTAAGGCACTGGGTGCCTTACCTGCTACCATACTGGTGACCTCGAGTTCAGTTCAGCGGACTCAGCTTGCAGGGGTCATCAAGCAGGAGAGAACAGAGTATCTGAGGACTGCTCTCCCATCCTGGGATGGGAGACTTGCTGGCTTGACCTCTAACTGCCACTAGGTGGAGGCCTGCTGGTAGTGCAGGTGGCATGAAGGAAGGGACACAATTATGTGATGACAGTGTGTCTGCACAAATAAGCAATCGTTCTGTGGCAGGGAAGGGAAAATGATGGCTGGGTCTTGGTGAAGCCCTGCCCATTGGTCCCTAGATCCATGATGCCACTCAGAACCCTGGTCTGTTCTGGATCATGTATTGGTGGATTGCCTCCCCCACCACACCACATGGGGGTATTCGTGGGAGAAGTAGCCTGACTAAGTATGTGATGTGGATACTACTCTGGGGAGGAGGACAGGGTTGAATAGCTGCCCCAAGCCATCATGGGGCAAAACACCTTTGTGGAAAAAATAAATTAATTTACTTTAATTTAGATGTGCATAGAATTCACCTTAAATTTATAACATGCAGATCCTTCTGCCAAAATCAGATTATCTATCTAAATGCACAAATAGCAGTGTATCAACAAATATCTTTTAGAAAACTCTTTATCCAAATCACTTACAAAGAAAAACAAGTTTTTTCATATCTCTTTAAATGCATATACTGTATAATGTTCATCTACTCTGCTTCTTCCTGTCACTCACTCACTCACCTCTTTCCTCCATTACTTCACTACTAACTACAGCAGTTGCCCCTGATACTGGTCCCTGGGCTGCTACCCACCACCCTCATACCTCTGTTCTCACTTTTCCCTGCACCTAAACTGGTGGAGTCCCTCTTGCACCCTCCCCAATTGAAAACCATTGTTCTCACCCAGAACTCAGTATTGCCCTCTTCAAATTGTAAATGCTGTTATCCCCAGCACTTTATTGTAATGCATTTTACTTACACAACGTCCTTGTCTTTGGAGCGGTTATGAATGATGCTTATTTACCTATTATTTGTATTATTGTTCTTAGTTTTCCTTCCTGTGCCCCTTCCCCTCCCCACAAGACACATCTAGAAATGAACCAGCTCAGTATGTCTTTCCTTGTCTAACTTTTGAAATAACTTACTGAAAAAATAAATAATATTAGAGGTGGAAGTCAGAGCAGGATTGTCCCTGGCTTAACTGGGCTTAATTCTATAAGCAGTTGATAGTGATGGTCAGCCAAGCCATGTATAATCAAAGCGCATATTTGTCAGTCTGAGCTGTTAGTGTATTGACTGAAAGTTTCATCTCCTCTTGTCCAACTCATGATGGACACTGTCAGTGTCAAGGGGACAGCCTGCAGTAGCTACTGCTTGGCTTGTGCCTTGGCTTGTAGACTCAAGCCAGACCCCTGGCTCAGCTCTGGCTTGGCTCTAGGTCAACAACTCTGGCTTGCCCACCTTCTGAACATAAAACATCTGTACTTCTTATCCTGAATGAGGACTTTGCCACTATCTGTGTAAAACATATAAAGATAAAGTATTTGCCCAATTCAGAAGTGAAATAATCCTTTATAATTATGCACTGAGGGATAGATACATAAACGGTGGTGGCAGAAAAGACCAATAGTCCATCCTGTCTGCTTGAGTTCCCTATCAAACCCTGAGACCTACTGTCCATCCAAGGTTCTAGCCCTCCCCTGCCTCCTTATTCTTTTTCCACTTTCTGTCTCCTCTGGTGACTACTATACCCTTAATTCTGCCCCAACCATGCTTTGAAACCATTTACTGTTTTAGCACCCACCACTTCAGCTGGTAGACTGTTCCATGGTTCCACCACCTTTCTGTAAAATATTACTTTCTCATGTCTCTCTGAACTTCCCTCCTGTCAGTTTTCACTCATGTCCGAACTAGTAGTCAAGATAAATAGTTCCTTGCAGTTCACTTTGTTAATTCTCTTTGGTAAGTAGTAAGTAAGTAAGTAAAATTGTATTCATAAAATATGAACAAGAATTACAACTCAGTTGAACTGATAGATTCATTTTCATGAGATCCCTAGTCACAAATCACATGAGATGTAATAATACAATACATGTCACACAATTAAATATCTATATGTAATAAAATAATAAGATAATAAACTTAGGAATCAACATCCATAATAAACACTGCACACTTTATGAACTTGAAGGTCTCTAGTATATCTCCCCTCTACTTTCTGATCTCCATTAAGTACATGTTCAGTACCTTGAAGTGCTCCTTGTAAGACCTGCCATGTTGACCCTAAATCATCTTTTGTTATCCTGCACTGCACTAGCTCCAGCCTCTCCCTATTGTTCCTGAGGTGAGGGCTCCAGAACTGAGCACAGTACAAAAGTTATGGCCTCAGTAAAGACCTATAAATGGATAGTATAACCTCCTTCCAACTGCTATCAATAATCCTCCCAATACACCCCAGCGTCATATTATCTTACCATGAGCCTAGTTGCACTGACTTGATTGTTTGAGAGTGTCACTGATGATAATTCTAAGGTCCGCTCTTCAGCCATAGTGTTAAGTCTCACCCACTCATCCAGTACTCTGTCCTGTGGTTCTTTTTCCCAGGTGCATTACCTTGCTCTTTTGGTGTTGAATTTCCACTGGCAAACCTTAGAACACCCTCTAGCTTTGTAAGTTACTCTACATTTTCTTAATTCCCATCACTATCCACCCTCCACAGAGCTTAGTGTCATCTACAAAAGACACAACCAGCCCCAGATTCTTTATTCAAGGTTGCTGATGAACATATTGAAGAGGACCAGGCCCAGGACAGATCCTTATGACACCCAGCTCGTGATTGCAACTCTTCTGATTTGACCCCATTGACCATAGCCTCCTGCTGCCTCCCCTTAGCCAGTTTCCTACCCAGTTTACTATGGCCATAGCCACACCATGATCCTCCATCTTCTTCAGGAAGTGTCTGGGGCATTGAGTCAAAAGCCTTGTTGAAGATGAAGTAGAGCAAATACACAGTGTGGCCCCTATTCGATTCCCCTATCACTTACTCAAGGAAAACTACCAGGTGAGTCTGATAAGACCTTCATGTCATAAACCCAGGCTGTTTACTATCCTAGAGATCACTGTTCTCCAGATAGTCCACAAGGTCCTCTTTAACCGGTGACTCCTTCAGCTTCCCTATGATAGAGGTTGTACTGACAGATCTGTAGTTCTGTGCTTCTTCAATGGCCCCCATGAAATGCAATGATATCCATCACCCTCCATATCCTCCAGTTCTTTGGAATTATCCACATCCATAGTGAGCTTTTTGAACAGTCCTACCAGGGTTCATCTAGTTCCACTGCCAGTTCTCCGGGCATCCTCCAGAAGCAATCAGCTAGTCCAGGGCGTTGTCTATCTTTAGGGCTGCCAGCCTTTTTAGGACCTTTTGTCTGTAAATATTGGCTGCCTCATCTCTTGGTCCCCTTAGTGGTCGCTTTGATACCACTCTCATGCAAGAGAACACCTTCCTCCCTAGCAAAAACTGAACAAAGTAATCATCAAAGATGGCAGCCTTGCCCATCCTCCTTTATCACCCTGCACCCTTTGATAACCTAACTATTCCCTCCTGTCTTTTCTACCAATATACCAGAAACAATGTTTTCTCCACCCTTAACCCCTTTTGCAATATACAGCTCGTTGTCTGCTTTTGCTCTCTAACCATCATCTTTGCCTCTTCATTTCTCAGTAAGTACTGTCCCATTTTCCTGCCTCTACTTTTCTTTGTACTTGTAGAAGGTCTTTTCATGACCCTCACCACTTCCTGATGCCTGATTCTTGCCAAGAACCATAATGATCTCTTGAGAACTTGTTCCTTTTAGTTACCGTTCTCATGCATAGCTTAGATGCCTTGAGAATGGCACCCTTTATTACCACCATCTTTTCTACCCCACGTATGTTTCCTGACCATCTCCTCAGCTTGCTGAAGTCAGCCCTTCTAAAATAAAGAACTTCAACTCTTGCTTGGTGTTGGTTTTACAGTCCCAAGAGCAGTTTGAACCAAATGGAGTTATAGTCACTGTTCTTCAGTGGCTCCCCTATTCTCACAGCTCCTATCACCTCTGAGTCAGTAAGCTCCACATTGACAATGGCTGTCTGCCTGGTGGGTTCTTAACTAGCTGCCCTAGGGACAGCCCTGGAGTAACTTCTGGTGCTCCTAGCCACTGAACATCCCAGTTGATGGCTGGTAGGTTCAGGTCACCCACTACTATCATGTCCCCTTGCCACCCCCTTTCAAATTCTTCCATGACCTCTTTGTCCCTCTCCTCCCTTGCCCCAGAAGACTATAGATCCTCAGCAAGCATAGTTTCTTGCCTAAGGCTGATATGAGTTGTAGCTATAGTGACTCTAACTCCCTATTATTACTCCAGATGCACCAATCTTCCACCATCTCAGTGCCATCCTGACATAAAGGCTACTCCTCCCCTTTTGCTTTTCCTCTGTCTCTACTGAACATTGTGTATGCAGGGCATTCAGTCATTATTTTCTGAAGCCACATTTCTATGATGGCCACAAGGTCCACCTCAGTGTCTGCCATCAGTGCCTGGAGCTCACTGGATTTTATTCCCCAGGCTTCTGGCATTAAGGCATACCCTTTCCATCTGCTTCCTGAGCTTACTTTGTTATTCCACAGTCTATGACCCTTGTGCTTGCCATGTCCTCTTAATCTCTTGGTTTTTTTTTTTTTTTTTATGTTTGCATACTTTGTGTTCCCCTCTCAAATGTTCCCTTATGTAGCCCAGGTTGGACCTCATCCCTTTTATACCTGCTGAGCTGCTACAGGCCCCCAGATGTGGGGAGTACTAGGTAGGGTACCTTCCTCTCACCTATCACCATGATTCCCTTGTCCCAGTCTCCCCACAGTCAGTTTAAATGTGTGATAAAGACATCAAACTTCTGCCCCACACACAGGCCCCTTCTCTTGTCAGGTTCTCTTGTCAGTTCAGGAGACTACACCTTCGAAAGGACATTGACAAAATAGAGATGTGCAGAGGACAGTGACCAAAATGGTGAAGGGATTACATCACAAGCCTTATGAGAAGAGTTTGAGGGACCTCAATTTGTACATGCTGGAACAAAGGAGGGAGAGAAGTGACATGATAGAAACATTCAAGTACTGTACCTCAAGGGCATTAATAAGGTGGAAAGGGACAACTATATTCCAGATTAATAGTAGTGCTAGGACAAGAGGATACAACATGAGACTGAGGGGTGGCTGCAACAGGGGAAATGTCAGGAAGTTCTTTTATGAAAAGGGTGGTGGATGCATGGAATAGCCTGCCCCAGGATGTGGTGGCAGCCTGTACAGTGGCAGACTCTCAAACATACATGGGCAGAAACAAAGGAATAATAGAAATAGAAAGAAAAGCTAAAGTCAATAACAAGATAGGGTCACTGGACACTTCAGCTAGGCAGCTTAAATGGGCAGACTGGATGGGCCTAGCGGTCCTCATCTGACAACAGCACCTATGTATCTATGTATCTATACAGGTGGAGTCCATCTCCCATAAAGAGCCTCCTGTCCTAGAAGTCCCCTAGTCCCCCACAGAGAGGTACTCCTTCTCCTGTTGATTTACTGTCTTACTGTCTTATAGATTTACCACTTTATATGTGAGTGGTAGCTACTGAATGTACAGTATGTTCCACCTTGTACAGGATGTAGCTCTGTAGTAGTAATTTCTTTTATCAATTGGCTAAAAGGCATTGACAAAAGACACATATGACATTGTTATTTCATTACATAGTAACTAGGAAAATATGTCACCATGAGAAAGCTTTGTAGCTTAGTAATGGCCAAGTGCTTCCTAAGCTCCTGTTTTACTTTCCATCGCTATATACATTCTGTAAGAAACAAGGTTTATAAGTGTTTAGCAGCATGTGAGAAACACTTAGCTTAACTTAAAGTGCCTTTTATGGTGCAAAAGGATGAATTAATCACATTGATTTTGGAACCTATAAATGTCTTACAAGATGCACTCGGAGGCCATCTCCACTGCTAAAGGGAAAGGTTGAACCCGTGCTTGTATGCATCATTTCTATCTTGTTGTGGAGGCACGTTAAGCTGTCACCATGATGATTTTTTTTACATGAAATGTCCCCTTAATTATAGGTAAATTATATCCAAAATCCATGCATTGTTATGCTCTGACAGTAACTCCGAGCACTAAGGAGCTAGATTAGTTTTTCCCAGAGTAGCAGTAGTTAAGAGTTTGAAACTACATATGAGCTATGATATTTTTCACTCCTTTAGAACCAGAATGTTTTTTATTTTCTAAGTTGCACTCACGTAGAATATTTCACGTCTTACTCTCAGTTTAAAAGTAAGAGCATGCAGAATACAGCATGGCTGCTATTCTCCTCCCTGCACTGTCGCCTCCCTGACCAAGGGTAGCCAATGAGGCTGGAGAGGAGCGTGTTTGCCTGCAATTACATCAGTGTATACATTTTCTATTGCTTACAATTGTAAGTACTTTATTTTATTTTGTAAAATGAAATCACTGTTCCCTAATTTTTATTGAAGTCTGGGTGCTAGTTTATGTAACTTTCCACTATTTGAATTTTTCCAGCACCCACTGTATCTGGAACATAGTCAGCTTTTGTTGCATTTGCACTGTTGCCATACTACAACTCATGGTCATCCAGGTGGAAGTATTGTAGCAACCACAGCAACCCTTCCTCTGAGGAGGAAGAGAGCATCCTCTGAGATGCTTGAGCTTCCTCCCGACAACTCGAGGCTGTTTCCAAACTTGGGTTGCTGTTGTCACAAGAGGAAGCTCTACTGCTATGCTGACAGGATGGCACAGCTACAGTGGTAATAATGAAAAGTTATCTTCTGCTGCAGTGTGCCTTAAAGGGACACATTCATGCCCAGTGGCCATCATAGTTAGAAAGCTGAAGAAACATTCTTTCAAATGAAGTATTGGGCTCATCTGTAGCTGGAAGCACTCTAGAGGTATATATGACTGAGTCTGTTCAATATTAAAACTACATTGTAGCCATTTTAGAACATGGTGATGTCATCAAGAAACATGCTATGCTCAACTACACCGAGTCAAGCACAGCTTGTTCCTCAATGACATCATAATGTCTCAAAGATCCTGCTAAACCCTATTGAAATTACTACATAAGTGTTAACATTTATTGTTAAAATACATTTGTTTAGCGCTCACAGTGAAAGGAGAAGGGAGGGGCCACAAAAAGTAGCAGGAGCTCTGAAGAGATGGAGGTGGATACTAGTCCTTTTTCAGAGGAGAGAGTTCTAAAGGCACTCACTAACCTGAAAGTGGAATAAGCAATGGTACCAGACTGGATACGCCTAGGGTATTGAGAGAGCACAGGAGGTGACTGCACCTCTGATAGTACTATTTAACAGCTCACTTGAAATAGGAGTGGTTCCAGAGGACTGGAGGAGGGCAGATGTAGTCCACTTCATAAAAGTGGCAGCAAGGAAGATGCTGGCAATTACAGACCAGTCAGCCTGAGATCAGTGTTGGGAAAGTTAATGGAACCACTGCTGAAAGAGAGGGTAGTGGAACATTTTGAAACTAATGTGTTACAAGACCAGAGACAGAATGTATTCATGGGTGAGAAGTCATATTAAACAAATCAGAGATTTCTTTGATTGAGTGACCAAGAATTAAACCAGGGTGGAGGCGGTGGATGTGGCCTAACTAGACTTCAGTAAGGCAATTGACACTTTTCACACTGAAAACTATTAAACAAGCTGGGTAGCTTAGGAGTGGGTCAAGAGGTGGTAAACTGGGTAAGAAATTGGTTAGGGATAGGAGGTAGATGGTGGTGGTAAACAGAGTTCACTCAGTGGAGGGAGAGTGACCACCGTGCCTCAGTGATCAGTGCTGTGACAGGTCCTATTTAATTCTTTATAGGTGACATTGCAGAGGAGTTGGAGGGAAGGTCTGCCTCTTTATGGATGATACCAAAATCTTCAGTAGGGTGGATACTCCGTGGGGTGTGTGTGTGGAAAGGATGAGCAGAGACCTGAGTAAACACGAGTGGTCAAAGGTTGTATACCGTTACTGCAGCGACTCAGCACAGCAAAGACCACCACAGCAACAGGAATTGGGCAAATCCACCCATTGCTGTGGTGGTATGTGTGTGCCGATTGGGACTGCTCGCTGGGTGTTTGCCCCCCCGCCAACTCTGACTCAGGATAGAATCCTAGAACCGGTGGGCATGGGGGGTGGTTGGGGAGCACAGCCTTCTCAGGATGTGCATCGACATCCCCACATGGCTACAATGCCGACAGTCGGCATTGCAGCTGTCGCCAGGGGATGTTAGGCGCTGCTGTCAAAGCACTATGGGTAAACTGTCAAGGTATAGCAGCTGGGTTTCAATGCAAAAAGCAAAATAATGCACTTGGGACACAGAAACCCAGGGCCAGAGTACAAAATGGGGCAATGTTCTTGACAACCACCAAGTAGGAGATCTGGGAGTAATAATCTCTGATGACCTAAAGGTGACCAGGCAGTGTGACAGAGCAGTTGGAAGGCTACTTTGGGGCTGGGGGCATACAGAGGATATCACCAGCAGAAGGAAGAAGGTGATTCTACCTCTGTATAGTTCACTGGTAAGACCTCACTTAGAATGTTGTGTACAGTTCTGGAGGCCACATCTCCAGAATGATATAAACAAAGTGGAGAGCAGTCCAGGGAGGACAACTAAAATGGCATGAGGTCTGGGCTGGCCCACCAGCACAGTGGTAAGGTGTCCGCTTGCTGTGCCAGCATCCTGGGTTTGGGGACAGACTCGTGAGTTGGAAGGCTGGCCAGGGGAGAAGGATTGAGCATCCAGGGACTGCTCTCCTTCTCCGGGAGGGGATTGAGTGTCAGTGCATTGCAAACCTCTGGCAGAGACTAGGAGTACTGCTGTGACTGGCACCATATGTTGGGGGTGGGGTGGATGCTGGTCATCCTTGCACATCCGTCCCCGGGATCTGAGCAGAAAAAGAAAATGCTGGCCCCTGATCATGACACTGGCCCCACTGCCATCCCGCTGCCTCACCCATGTCCACCGGGTGTTCCTGCTCCTGTGGGCTTGACCTGGGGGGCAAGCCAGGTCTCACATCCACTGGGAGGGGTGCCCGCCTGGCAGTCCCGCCCAGTGGTAAGCCTGTGGCATGCGGAGCGACAAGCAGAGCTGGGCTGAGCCGCCAGGACAGGGGCCTGCCCAAAAAAATGGTATGAGGTCTACATCAAAAGCCCCACCAAGAGTGACTAAAGGAACTCAGTATGTACACCCTGGAAGACAGGTGGGAGATGGGGATATGCTAGAGACAAATGCATCATGGGATAAAAAGGTACAGAAGGAAAGTATTTTTAGAAAAAAAGTGCAGTACAACAAGGGGCATGCTAAGAAGCTGGAGGGGTAGATTCAGGAGAGATGTGAGGAAGTACTTCTTCACGGAAGGAGTGGTGGATTCCTGGAACGGCCTACCAGCCAAGTAGTGGGAGAAAAACAGTAGTGGGGTTCAAGAATGCATGGGATAGGCATAGAATTTTAGTGAAAAGGAATGGGGGATGGAGAAAGAGCTGGAGATAAAGTTTGGTCTATGGGTGATACTGTAGATAGAAAAAATCGGCAGACTAGCTGGGCCATCCATTCCTTATCTGCCAACAAATTCTGTGTTTTGAGTAATTATTTTGTATTAGTAGTTTTAATTTTTATATCTAATTATAACTTCATCAAAAAATTGTTTTTTTCAAATATTGTTTTCAAAATGGACCATTTTGTCCTACACATGTACAAATCTTTTTTTAACTTTAAACCTTAATAACTTCATGATAAAAAGATTTTGCTATGTAACCATCAAAAGGCCTTATGTTGAGACAAGGTCAGTAGAACATGTAAGTTTTGAAAGGTAACTTTTTTTATTTATGCATAAAAGTGCCTTAAAACAGAGGTGTTTTAAATAACTTATACCATCTGTAACTAAAAAAATTGAATGGATTTTTAATAATTTTTCTTAGCAGTTAGCCTCTGGAACTGAGATGGTGCATGCCAATTTCACAGTCCTGGGGCTAAGATGTTCAGGTTATAACTTATAAGCTGTAATAGGGTTGTTAACACAAACACTAATGCAACTCTGACATATTATATAGACACTACTGTGCCCGTATATTAGACATGAGTAAGCATTTCATGCTAAACCTCAGTTTATGCACCTTAATGACTGACCGTGATTCAACCGATTTGTTTGAAATTTGGTAGGCCTAGAGTTGGTGCCCGATCTCCAGATTCTAAAACTTTTCTGTCAACTGGTTTGAGGGAGCAAAGTCATAGAGGTACAAAAGCATTAAATTCATCAAAATTAAGATTTTATTTGCTCACCTATAACTAAAAACTACTTTAATTAATATAAACCTAGGTGGCGCTATCCCAAGGGCTACTACCCCTGCCTGCTTGGCTAGTAGCAGGTTAAGGGCCTGAGTTCTGAAATGGTGCCTCCACCTGGAGGTCATGGTTGGTAGTGGTCAAGCTAACCTGGGCACAGCCCTCCGAGACACTGTAACCCCTCTTTCCCTCTAGTGGCCTGAACACTGTACAGTAATCACTTTCACAATACCCTGGTACACCACACAAGTACCCACACTGTTTGCACTTACCACCAGGGCTGGTTGCTCTGGCTCGACCCCTGGGGACCACCTGTAAAACAAGATTAAGCACAGCAAATAGCAACAGTACAGTACTTTGAGCACAAACTGAAACCACAGTCAGATTACATGCAGAAAAAGTTAGATCTGATTTATTCAGGGACTTGAACAAGGGAGAGCAAAATCAGGTTAATTAGCTTAAAGGTATATCAGTCAAGCAGTTATGCATGCCTTTGAGTCCCCCCACAGTCCACCTCTGGGTACCCAGGTAGAGAAGAGATGGGCTAGCCAGGACAGTTGCCCGGGTTGCAGCTGGTTGGGGCCCTGTGATGGAAAACACAACATGCACAGTACACAATGTTGGTAATCCAGAGCCAGAGGGCTCAGTTCAGAAGGAAACCAAACAACAAGACAATCAGATGATACACTCAGATTAAGCTGTTGTTGTAGGGTGCTACCCTGGTATTTACTCACGATACCAAAGACTGGACACAGGCGGACGAAAATTGAGACTGCAGGTGGTTGATCTGGAATGCCAGGAGAAGCAGAGCCCACACAAGTCACAGAGGCGTGTTCCTGTTCAAGCGTGGAGCAGGGGCTGATCCCAAGCAGGTCTCTCGTCAACGCTTCTCTGTGCAGTGGGTAGTCTGGTTGGACCAATCTGAAAGCCCAGAACACATGGAGACAAGTTCAGAAGCAGTCCATTTTGGGCTGGATACAGCTTCCAGCAAGCAGAACACAGTTCACACAGTGGGGAACTAACTCACAACCCACTAGCAGCTCATAGCACATTTACATGTATGGGAATTCTACTGTACCAGGTGCAAGCGCCCCGGCACAATCACAAAGTCTCTGCACACACCGGGAGCTTAGGGTAGCTGGAACTCCTGACAGGCAATCTCATTCAACAAAATATTCAGTCTTCTTCAGGTTGAGCCTGGCCCACTTCAGTAGCTTACTTTAGTCACACAAACTTGGATTTAGTCCAAAATAATTCTCTCTCTCCTTCTCAGGAGCAGCAGGCAGACATACAGGCCAAACACTCAGCCTTTTCCCAGTTCTCCCATGCGAATCCACTCCAGAATTTCTGCTCAGAATTACTTCAGCTCCTTCTTGCTCAGCTTCCAGCTTAGTTCTAACTGAAACTGCAAGCAGCCTGGGACTCTCCAAGATCCAAAAGATTTGGTTGGCTGATTTGGCTGTCAGTCAAAGCAAGAGCCCCCTTTTAGTTGCAAAAGGCACAAAACCCTCTAAACTAAAGTTCCTACAGATTTTGAATTCAGACAGCTCTTGTAGGCCGGCTACATTTGGGTCCCACTAGTACTGTTTGGTCCAATTTGCAGTATGGGACCATGATAGTGGAGACAAACAAAACAGTCCTTGCTACAAAGAAAGCAGGTTAGACAAACTACATTATCATTATCATTCTAAATGATTTTCAGTAAATAGTTATATCTTTCAACACAGCTCCTCTCAGATTACTTAAGCTGCAATTAGGCAGCTTCTTAAAGAGACAGTACATAGAGGCTATACAAGCTCTGGTAATCACATTTAAATTGCTAAAACGCAGGACAGCAGCCTGGCAGTGAGCATTTAGGCATGGTCAAGGAAGACTTTTTGGAACCCCCATTTGTAGGGGTTACACCCTTCCCTGCCTGGGAAAACTTGCGTCCATGGCACAAGTCTGTACCATCATAACATTAAAAATGCACATATACAGGATATTTATACCATTAGCACTCTATACAAGTACTATCTGATTCATCAGTTGGCATAACTTATCACTTTACTATACATTTCAATGTACTGCATTATATAATTTCCATTCTGACAATACATTACGATATTTCACACAGGTAAATTGAACATTACTATACAGAATCCTGTAATAACTTCTTGTACTCTAAATAATGCAAGAGGTGGCCCTTCCTATCACCTAACTTGGGGCTGGATGGGGCAGGGCGTATGGTGAGGAGGCAGGACAAGTAACTGCAATGGGCCCTCAAGCTCAATCTGGGCAGTGAGCTCTGAGAGACATAAACACCTTTGTGGACTACATTGAGAGGCAAATCCACTGGCCTCCCGGTGGAATCAGAACTGAAACGCACCACTGGCTTGACAGCTTGGCCAGTCTTTCTGGGGTGAACAAACACAGTCTCTGTACTTTCAGCAGTGGTCTTGAGATTTCATCACTTGTGAGGGTGCCTCTGCATGAAGGCGAATGTCCAGGCTGGGAGCACTGTCAGACCCTTGCTCTGTGGTCTCTGTTTCTACAACACTTGGCTCATTTTCGAAGAACACTCTGGCACTGAAGGAGGGTTTCAGCTCTCACAGTGTTCTCAAGTTCTGGCATGTCACCAGAAAGACTCATACCATCAGCCTCTGCTTCAGGCAAATCTTACAGTTCCATTATACACAAAGACTCAGCATCCTCAGACGTGATACTTTGCACTTCACCTTCAGGAGCATTGGCTCCAAGGATGATGTCGGCGTAGGGCAGTCCAGAAGGCCTAACTTCATCCCATAATTCAACATAGGATTTCCATGAAACAACTGACTTAATTCATATGAGGGGTAATAGGCATTATCACACTCACTGTCATCCGAGTTAGACTGACAGTCACTATCATTCTGAGCCTGCTGCAGGGAAAGTCGTAAATCGCAAACACGGGGGCAGGCTGACTCTGTTTCTTTCTTGCAGCAGCACAAGTCACTGGTCCAGGGAATCAATCTCAGTGGGTTCAGCCTCAATTATAACTCTGACCAGTAGGTAGCAAGTGGTTACGGTGCATGGTCTTGACAGCTTTAGAGTTATTCTCTGGGCACTTTGTACACTGGGCAAATCATTCAGCTTTCCAACTATGACATGGGAAGATGGTGCCATCGATCAGCAATTTTGTGTTTACCATGTAATCCTAAATTTTGCAACAACACATGGTCTCCAGGCCTAAGCTCTTGAGCCTTTACTTTTCTATCGTGTCTCTCTTTGTTGGCTAGATTTCTTTTGGCGGCCATTGTCTGGGCCAGTTGATAGGCATGGTTCAATTGAGCTTTAAGTTTTTGTACATATTGCAGGTAATCTTCAGCTTGGACCCCATTGGGAGAAACCCCAAAGCAGACATTAACAGGCAGTCGGGCCTCTCCCAAACATGAGGCGTGTAGGAGAGAACCGTAGCATCATTCTTTGTGCAATTGTATCGTGTACCAAGGTGCTAATCTGCTGGCTCCATTTATGCTTATCTTTTGGGTGGAGGGTGCCTAGTATGTTTAGTAGGGTGCGGTTAAAGCGTTCAGGTTGAGGATCCTCCTGTGGGTGATAAGGGTGGTTCTTGACCTTCGCACTCTCCCATACAGAGAGCATTTCTTTGATTAGCCAACTCTCAAAGTTCCGACCCTGATCAAGTTAGTTCGCTGGGGCACCATAATGGCGAAGAAATTTTCCACTAGCACCTTGGCCACGCAGTGCTTTTTGATCTTTGTTGGGAAAAGCTTGTGCATACCATGTGAAATGGTCTGTAACCACTAAACATTGCCATTGTTCACTGATCTGGCTCTAAACTCAAAGAGGTCTATGCAGACTAATTCCATTGGAGTGCTGGTAGTAATGTTGACAAGGGGGCAGCCCTCTGAGGCAGGGCTTTTCTCTGCAGGCAGCTACTACAAGTCCTTACGTGGTAGCTCAGCATCAGCCCCCATCTTGGGCCAGTAGAGATCGAGATCGTACTGGGTCAAGGGTCCTGCTCGATACCAAGGTGGCCCATATGATTGTGGAGGACCTCAGTACCAAATCTTTGAAGGCTGTGGGCAGAACCAAATGTTACTTGTCTATTTGGCCACCCCAATCTACAGTCTCATACAACAACTAATTAACAGCTTCAACCTCCAGCTTTCTTTAAACAATAAAGCTGCTTTCCTCAGATCAGAGGAACTTAAATCCTGACACATCTTTCCTGCACGAAGGGCGCCATGTGCTAGCTGAATCCGCCAGGATCTTGGATTGAGCCCATTGAATGCTGTCATTGTCAAACTGAGGTAGTGCACTAAAGTCTGAGAACAGAGGTGGCAATACGCCGGTATGCAGGTGCCAGAGGGGCCCAAGCATTCTACTAAGCAGTCCGCTGTGTCCATAGACATCTGTTCATTTCTATCAAACTTTTGGCACAATGCTCAGATGTCAGGTTCAGACAGCCTGACCCACTTGCTCTTGGAAATGGGCCTCGAAATAGGGCACCAGCATCAATATGATTCAGGCCTGGTCTGTATTCGACAGCATAATCATATGTTGACAATGCAGAAGCCACTGGTGCCCCATGGCATACCTAACTTAGCTTGAAGTCTGTACATAGGTCAATGGGTTATTGTCAATCCTCACCAATATTTTTGCCCTATAGAGTGTAATCATGAAACTGCTCGACAATGGTCCATTTTAACGCAAGGAACTCCAACTTGCACAGGGTAGTTTCACTCTGATGGGGTCAAGCTCCTACTGCAAATGCCTCTGGTCTCAAACCATCCTCATGGTCTTGATACAGTACAGCTCCTAGACCCTGCAGACTGGCGTCAGTATGCAGCACATAGGAGTTTGGTGGGATCAGCATAAGTGAGGATGGGGGCGTGGGTGAGCTGGTATACAACTTTGTGAAAGCTGCTTCACAGTCAGGCATACAATGGAACCCGAAAAGTTCACCTGGGTGGAAATATGCTTTTCTGGTTCTTGATGGACCCTTTTGTATTTCCGATTGGTGGAGGGTAACCTGGGTAAGATTCAAGAGTGGCAAATCACTTTGAATAGTCATTTATGAACCAGCGGTAGTAGCCACAGAATCCCAGGAAATGTTGTAGTTCTTTAAATTGTGGGGGTGGGGCCAGGTAGTACAAAGCTTCAACTTTTACTAGGATCAGTCTCTATCCTCTGTAGACACTATGTGCCCCATATACTTCACAGAGGTTTGGAAAAACTGGTACTTGCTGATGGACAGCTTGAGGGCCTAAATCCTCCAGTCAGTCTAGTACTTTGAACAGTCGACTCTCATGTTCCTCTAGGAGCTCCCAAACACAATGACATCATCCAAAGTACACCAGGCATTCCAGAAAATTCATGTCTCCACGCTCATTCCATCAGTCTCTGGAAGGTGGCTGGGGCACCTTATATCCTGTGGCATTCTCAGGAATTCGTGAGAACCCCAAAGGATGGATGAAGGTTGTCTTCTCATGGTCCTCCGGAGCCATTGGAATCTGGTAATATCCATCATGGAAGATCCAACACCAAGAACCATTTGCTCCCCATTGAAACAATCCAGAGCATCTTGTATACAGGTCATGGTGTTTTGATCGGGAAGGTCCGCCGATTCAGAGTTCGATAATCAACACACATTCTCACAGATCCATTCTTCTTATGCACAACCAATGGGAGAAGCATATGGGCTCCTGGATTCTTATCACACTAGCCATGAGCATTTTCTGCAAGTGTCTTCTCACATCGTCCATGTCTGCAGGGACTAGGTGTCGAGACCTCTCTTGAAATGGCCATTCATCGTTGCAGGCGATGTGATGCTCCACACCCTGGACACATCCACATCCCATTCTTCAAAGAAAACACTTGATCTCTCTGGGCAAGTTTCTGATAATTTAGTCTTCCATTCAGCTGGCAACGGGAGTCACCAAATCAAACAAGTCAGGAGTCACTCTATCTGTCTTGCCAGGGTGTTGTTGCTGGGCAACACTGCAGTGTCTGCACAGTGTACCATAGCTAGGTGCATCTTCTGTTCACCAGGATCTCCTGATCTGACACATTATGAATTGGACCATCACTCGTCGTATAGGCATGAGCACGAGCTGGCAAGATGCTGGCTTAACCAATAATCCTTCCAGCAATTTTCCATCACCCGTATCATAACATCAGTATTTTGTTCTTGACATCCTTGCAGAGGCAGACCTCCCTTGAACTGTACACTGGGCATTGGGAGCCAGTACCATTGAATCGGTAACCTTCTTCCACACGACCCCACCGGTTCATCCTGGTCCACTCCTTGAGGTTCTGTTGCAAATCATAGGCCCTCTTGATCACAGTAGGAATTCTTAGGGCCTTCCCAGTCCATAGCCATTGTTTCTCATGACAGAGTTGTGCCAGTCTCCAAAACATATGGCGTTGGTCCCACTATCATGGGGAACCCCATCATACAGTCCAGTAGGGACACACTAAGCCAGTGTCTTGACTTGCTCCTCTACACCAGTTACAGCTGCAGGAAATGACAACCAGAAGCAGACATATCCTAGGTAGATAAGACTTGTCGCTCAGCCCCACACATGTAGGCCTTCCAGGGATTGTAAGGGCACAGCAGATAGAGTGTTTGTCATACCAGTCCTTAAATACAATAGGTCAAGTGCGCCACTGTCCAGCACAGTCTGAGTAGGAATCATTCACAGCCACCTTAGTCTCCATTGAAGGCCCACTATTTTGGACCAGACTGGAGGGATAGTAGCAGGTGTCTGGAGATAATTTAGCCACATAGGGATTTGAGTTACTTACTCCTGAACCCTCACTGCGGTCATTTTGGGTACCCTTGACCACTGATTCATTCTCCAAGCACCCTTGAAGCCTGTATACAACTTTATCTAGGTCTTTGTGGACCAGCATTCCTCTTCATGTGCCCATCCTTCCCACAATTATGGTAAAATATGTTTTCTGGGATTTGGGGCAGCCAAGGCATCACACTGGGAGCTGGGGACGTGGTACTACTAACTGAAAACCTTGGTGCCATTCCTGTCCTGTGAGGTGAACATTTGGAGACATCTCATCAATTCTCTTACTTCCATAGTCAAGGTATCGAGTTTTGAGCTGCTGTCAACAGGAGATGCCTAGGTGGACAACCCCCACCCCCATAGCAGATGCAGTTGGATAAGGGTCGGTGCCTGTACTTGCAGGAGGGGTCTTCATAAAGAGACTGTTTTTGTTTCCTGAACTCCTCAGCAGTTCATCCTATAGCAGCACACAGTCATTGGTCCCCACTTCGGAAGGGCCTTTCTGATGCCGTGATCACTTGGGCTGTGCTTCACCCTAGAATTACAATCCCCTCTTCATCTTCAACCTCCCAGAGTTCTTTTATCAAGTCACAGTAGTCTGGTGGGTTCCCTTCTATCTGGGAGCCTTAACTGAAAAAGCTGCAATTTAGAATGTTTTGCGTGTTGCAGTATGTGCCCAACCTCACATGGTTTAAGTCACTGGCAGCTACCCCACCTTTTCGGTAAACCTTTTGCAGCGCCTTTCCAGACGAGTAACATATGCAACAAACTTCCTAGCCATTGTTTTGTACCTCAGAATCCACATCAGGTTCTCCCTCGATTCAATGCTCCCAAAATTGCGTTTGAGTGCAGATGTATACTTCTGGGCAGATGCATCAGGGTTTGTAGACCTCAGAAATTGAATGCCTCTAGGCAAGACCTCTCAAACTGTCTATGATCCTTTTCATTTCTCAGCCTCTGCACACTGCCATTCAGGTACCAAAGGGCAACACAATCTATCCAGGTCTCCCAGTCCACTCCCCTGGGGGTATGGAGGTGCCGGAGAAGATTCTCAGACCTTCTAGTAAGAGTGGTGACTAATGGCAGGTACAGACATAGGACGCATAGGCATTGGCATGGCACAGAAGGAGGGGCAATAACGGGTGCTGGAGCAGGAGGGGGTGTTGGGAAGGAACCCCACCAGGGTGGCAGGAATAGTTTCTTTAAGTCCTCCGCTTTCCCCTTCCTCCAGCAACAACTTAGCAAATTTCTCCTCAAAAGTCCAGATAGTGGGCTATTCTCCCGGGTCTTACTGTGTTTAGTTATCACTCTAGGCAGTGAGGGCTCCTTCTGGGGTGATAGTCTGTGGCACTTTGGAACTGTCTGCTTGGGTCCTTACACCTACTAATGCCATGAAACTTTGTCGAAGCAGATTAGCCTGTCAACCCACAACCACAGGGTTTTGTAAACATTCAACCTGAAAATACCTCTACAGTGTCCTTATTGGTACCCAGGGAATATCCAGGATAAGTATAGCATTTGGGGTTGATCTCCTGCCCAGTACACCACCCCACCAACCGTGTGTACAGCCACTCTGTTGGGTAGCCATTTATGTTTGACAATAATTCTAGTTTCCAGCCACTACAAAACACAAAATCCCAGTGGTGAGGCTCCAAGATATAACCCTAGGTGCGCTCTCCCAGGGCTACTACCCCTGCCTGCTTGGCTATTAGCAGGTTAAAGAGACTGGTTCTGATGGTGCCTCCACCTGGAGGTCAGGTTGCTAGTGGTCAAGCTAACCTAGGCACAGCCTCTGGGACACTGTAACCCCTCTTCCCCACCAGTGGCCTGGAACACTGTACAATAATCACTTCACAATACCTCTGGCAATACTACCACAAAATACCCACACTGTTTGCACTACCACCAGGGCTGGTTGCTCTGGCTCAACCTCTGGGACCCCTGTAAAACAAGGTTAAACACAGCAAATCAGCAACAGTACAGTACTCTAAGCACAAACTGGAACCACAGTCAGATTACATGCTGAAAAGTTAGATCTGATTTATTCAGGGGACTTGAAATCATGGAGGCACAAAATCAGGTTAATTAGCTTAAAGGTTATATCAGTCACAGTTATGCGTGCGCTTGAGTCCCCACACAGTCCACCTCTGGGTACCCAGGTAGAGAAGAGATGGGCTAGCCAGGACAGTTGCCCAGTGTTGCAGCTGGTTGGGGCCCTGTGATGGAAAACACAACATGCACAGTACACAATATTTGTATTCGGAGCCAGAGGGTCAGTTCAGTGAGAAATGAAACAGCAAGACAATCAGATGATACACTCAGATTAAGCTATTGTTGTAGGGAGCTACCCTGGTATTTACTCACGATACCCAAGACTGGACACAGGCTGGATGAAAATTGAGACTGCAGGTGGTTGATCTGGAATGCAAGGAGAAGCAGGGCCCACATAGTCATAAAGGCATCATTCCTGTTCAAGCATGGAGCAGGGGGCTGATCCTCAGGCAGGTCGCTCGTTGATGGCTTTTCTGTGCAGTGGGTAGTCTGGATGGGCCAATCTGGCAAAGCCCAGCCTGCATGGAGACAAGTTCAGAAGCAGTCCGTTTGGGCTGGATACAGCTTCCAGCAAGCAGAACACAGTTCACACAGTGGGAACTGACTCACAATTCACTAGCAGCTCATAGCACATTTATATATGCGAATTCTACTGTACCAGGCAAAGCGCTCCCGGGCACAATCACAAAGTCTCTGCACACACCGGGAGCTTAGGGGTAGCTGGAACTCCTGACAGGCCAATGGCATTCAGCAAAAATATTCGGTCTTCTTCAGGTTGAGCCTGGCCCACTCTTAGCTTACTTTAGTCACACAAACTTGGATTTAGACCAAAATAATTATCTTCTCTCCTCTCAGGAGCAGCAGGCAGATATACAGGCCAAACACTCAGCGTTTCCCAGTTCTCCCATGTGAATCCACTCAGGATTTCTGCTCAGAATTACATCAGCTCCTTCTTGCTCAGCTTCCAGCTTAGTTCTAACTGAAAACTGCAAGCAGCCTGGGACTTCCCAAGATCCAAAAGATTTGGTTGGCTGATTTGGCTGTCAGTCAAAGCAAGAGCCCCCTTCAGTTGCAAAAGGCACACAAAACCCAAACTAAAGTTCCTACAGATTTTGAATTCAAACAGCTCTTGTAGTCCAGTACACCAGTACTGTTTGGTCAATTTGCAGTCCAGGACCAAGATAGTGGAGAAAAACAAAATAGTCCTTGCTACTATTCTTCAGGTGAAACTACCTCTGGCTAGAAGCTGCAATACTGAACATAGGATTTGCAAGAAAACGAGTAGTGCTCACAACAGAGGGAGGTGAACCTTACAATTGTCTTTGGTTTGAGCAGATATTCTGCAGGTGGAGGCTACTTCTAACTGAAAGGTGAAATAAGGAACTTAGAATTATCAGGAAAAGACAGTCTTTCAAGCAACAGAGGAGGTGGATCTAGCTTTACTTTTGTTCCAATTCTTAAGATTTCCAGTGCAGGAAGAGTTTAAACCCTGGGCTAACAATTTGTCATAAGTCCTGAAATAAGTGCAGGTACAGGCTGTGTATTTGACCCAGACAGTGCCCTGAGGTGGAAACTGTTTTTGTGTTTATCTGTGTGCCTTAAAAGACCAGATCAGACTGTGTCAGGAAGTGCTTACATCATAGCTACTTATCAGCCAATAGCTTTGGTAACAGACCTGAGAACAATAGTGTTATAAGCAAGTGTTTTATAGCAAACTCATCAGAACAGCTAATATTCTTCAGGTGAAACTACCTCTGGCGGGAAGCTTCAATACTGAACATAGGATTTGCAAGAAAGCGAGTTGTACTCACAACAGAGGAGGTGAACCTTACAATTGTCTTTGGTTTGTAGCAGATATCCTGCAGGTGGAGGCTACTTAACTGAAAGGTGAAATAAGGAACTTAGAATTATTAGGAAAAGACAGTCTTTCAAGCAACAGAGGAGGTGGATCTAGCTTTACTTTTGTTCCAGTTCTTAAGATTTTCAGTGCAGGAAGAGTTTAAAGCACAGCTGACTTATTTTGGGGCTGACTGCTTTCAGAGCTCAAACCACCAGGCTGTTTTGGAGTTTGGGAGGTTTACCTGTGTCTGACTTGGATGTCTGGATTTTTCTCTGTTTGATTAGCAGGGTATTTTCTCTGTCAAATTGTTTTGTAGGGCATCTTGCTGACAGGAAGGCACTCATTGCAGCGTGGGTCAGAGCTTTAGCTTATTGTTTTTGAGGGCACAGTTTAGGCCCAACCCTTCCCACCTCCACGCCACCCACCCCTGGAAATAGTTCCTATATACCTGGGGTTCTGACATCATTTCATCAAGAGTGCAAGGTGCATATCACTGTTATATCCTCTCTAGCACTCTGCACTGACAATATAAGCATACACATTGTATAATATATATATTTCTATACAACAAACCAATCACACACACACACACACACACACAAAAGTAGATAAACATGTGGGAGTAGTGCAATGTAATAGCGTGAGGCAGCAGTCTTCCGGGAGTCTTTCTGGAGGCTGAGATGCTGCCCTGTTTGCAGACAACTCTCTGCCTTGAGGGAGGAAGTTGCCTGTCTTCAGGCCACACTGGGCAGTAGTAAGGAACCTTCCTCCAGGCCACACTGGATGGTAGGAAGAGAACCTCCCCTTCCAGGGAGCATCAGAGCCACCACCACTACTGCAGAGGTTGCGAAGAAAGCACAGCAGTTGGACCACAGTGGGCTCAAGGAGGTGAGGATGGTGGAACAGAAGCACACCAGTCAGTTGTTCCACTCCACAATCCATACACCATTCTGGGGAGCATGGCTCCCCTATGGATGCACCACAGAGGAGACTAAGGGGCTGAGGACAACTGTCATGAGAGGCCCACAGGAAGGCAGGCAGAGGACACCACAAGGAAAGGAAGCAGCTCCTGGTGGGGACTCAATTATTAGGGGATAGAACTGGGGGCAGGAAAACTGAAGTAAGGTGCCTGCCTGGTGCCATGGCTTGAGGGACAGGAAGCGCATCCTCAGGATCACGAGAACAGCTGCACAGGAGTCTGAGCTGGACGTCATTGTCCACCTAGGGACAAATGACTTGGCTTATCATGAGATTAGAGCAGTGCAGAAGGACTTTGTAGAATTGGGGAGGGGTCCAAGACAAGTAGCACACACACAGTATCCTTCTTAGAGGTGCTGCCTGTCAATGAGCGCCAGTGAGGTGAGTACTTTGTACCATGTAGTTTAATGAATGGCTGAAAACATGGTGTGGAGCACATGGGTTTGGCTTCATTGGAGACTGGGGTTCCACTGGAGGGACACCAGCCTATACTGGCAGGATGGTCTGCTTCTGTCCAGGAAGGGAACAAGTCTTTGAGCAATCGGTTTAAATGCTTCATTGGCAAGCTTTTAAACTAGTCAAGGGAGAGCACTGATAAGCAGCAGGAAAATCCAGCCTCTCCTACAAAACAGGATACTAAATGAGAAAAAGACCGAGGTAGAAAGGTCAGTGGGGGATGCTGCAACAGAAGGTAAAGCCATCAAAAATGGAGAGCAATGAGTACCAATGCCTGTAGTCTGAGTAACAAGCTTCCTGAATTAGTGGCCTTGATGGAGGAGGAACATCTGGATATCATGGCAGTCACAGAAACATGGTACACAAAAACCATGACTGGGATGTAAACATACCAGGATACACTATCTACAGGAGGGACAGGAGGTAAAAGAGGAGGAGGAGTAGCTCTTACATAAGGGAAGGAATCAAAGCAACAGAACAAAAGGGTAAACAGGGAGGAGAAGAAGCACTGTGGGTAAATTTGGAGAACCGGCAATGGCACCACAATCCGCTTAGGGGTTGTATACAGACCCTTCTCAGGGGAGAAATGGACAAGAAATGATAGAAAGTATACTTAGAATGGCAGAAAAAGGGAGATATTGCTGATGGGTGATCTGTATATGCCAGATGTTAACTGGAGTGCAGTTGCAGCAGCCACTTCAAGAGTGGGGTTATTCTAGATGCCCTACAGGGGCATGCCTTAGACAACTAGTATTGAGCCCACTCGAGAGGAGCACCCTAGACCTGGTTCTCTCAAATGGAGATGAAGAGAGGATCACAAATGTAAGTGGGTAGCCATTTTGGGAACTAGCGACCATCGAACAGTATGGTTCACAATAAACACAGCAATAGAGTCCAAGCCATACAAAGGCAAAGTACTGGACTTTAGGAGGCTGACTTTGCCAAAATGGGTGAGTGCCTAAGGAATGCACTAGCAAATGGGCAGGAAGGAGGGTGGAAGAACAATGGGAATAATAAAACTGCCATCACAGAGGTAACAAGCCTTTGTGTGAATAAATAAACAAAACAAAATGATGTAAGAAACCACTATGGTTCTCAAAGGAAGTGGCAGTGAAGGTTCAAGAGAAAAGAAAGCATTCAGGAAGTACAAGGAATCACAGAAGGAGCAGGACAGAGAACTGTATCAGTTAAAGCAAAAGGAAGCTGGGAAGGCAGTCAGAACAGCAAAGGCCCAAACCAAGGAAAGATAGCCAACTCAGTTAAGAAGGGGATAAAACCTTTTATAGGTACATCAGGGAGTGAAGGAAGACCAAGGGAGGGATAGTGAGGCTTAATAAAGGGAGAGAGGTGGGCAGAGGGTGACTGTGAAAAGGCAGAGATACTAAACAAATATTTTTGCTCAGTATTTACAAAGGAAGAGGAGGTACCTAAAACAAACAGTAGAAACACTCTGGATACAGAAGTTGATACCAGCCCATTTACAGAAGAAAGGGTTCTGAAAGAACTCTTAAAACTGAAGGTGGACAAAGCAATGGGCTTGATGGGATTCATCCCAGAATTCTAAAGAACTAAGGGTAGAACTAGTGACACCACTGACTACCCTCTTTAACAAATCATGGGAGGACGGGAGGTACCTGAGGACTGGAGGAGGGCAGATGTGATTCCTCTTCACAAAAGTGGGAGCAAGGCAGAAGCAGGAAACTACAGACCTGTTAGTTTAACCTCAGTGGTAGGAAAATGATGGAATCACTTCTGAAGGAAAGAATTGTCGAGTATCTAGAGGCCAGAGGGGCACAGGACCCAAGGCAGCATGGATTCACAGCGGGAAGGTCATGCCAGACAAATCTGATAGATTTCTTTGACTGGGTGACCAAAGTAGTAAATCAGGAGGGCTGTGGACATGGCCTACCTAGACTTTAGCAAGGCATTTGACACAGTCCCACACAAAAGATTAATATACAAGTTAGCCAGCCTGGGAGTGGGTCCCAAGATGACAGCCTGGGTAAAGAATTGGCAGGAGAATAGGACACAGAGGTAATAGTAAATGGAGTCCACTCTGAAGAAGGGGGTTATAGTGGTGTACACAGGGTTCAGTGTGGGACCAGGTCCTCTTCAATGTCTTTATAGCGACATTGCAGAGGACTGGAAGGAAAAGTATGTCTCTTTGCAGATGACACAAAATCTGCAACAGAGTTGATGCACAAGGTGGGGTGGAAAGGATGAGAAGGGACTTGGAAGGTTAGAGGAATGGTCAAATGTATGACAGCTTAGATTCAATGCTAAGAAGTGCAAGGTAATGCACCTGAGAAACAAAACCCAGGGAAGAGTACACAATGGGGGTGAGATACTAACAACAACAAAATGGAAAGGGACCTGGGGGTAGTCATATCAGATGACCTAAAGGTGGGCAAGCAATGTGAGAGGGCAGCAAGGAGGGCTGGGGGATACTGGGATGCATATGGAGAGCATCACCAGTTGAAAACAGGAAGTTATTATCCCTCTGTACAGACAGCTGGTGAGACCCCATCTGAGTACTCGTGCAATTCTGGAGACCCAATCTCCGCAAAGACATAGACAGGATGGAAGCTGTCCAGAGGAGGGCAACTAAAATGGTGCACGAAGATATATGAAGAGAGATTTAAGGAGCTTAATATGTATAGCCTCGAGGAAAGGAGGAGAGGGGGCATGATAGAAACTTTCAAGTACCTCAAGGGAATCAACAAAGTCAAGAGGGTAGCATCTTTCAAAAAGAGGTGTGCAAGAACAAGAGGGCACAATTTGAAGATAGAGGGGGACGGCTCAGAGGTAATTTAAGGAATTATTTTTTCACAGAGAGGGTTGTGGATGCATGGAACGGCCTTCCGGAGGAGGAGGAGGTTGTGAGTCAAAAACAGTGGTGGAATTCAAGCATGCATGGGACAGTCATAAGGCAATTCTAGGGGTGGGTAGGAAGAAGTAGGCTTCTGGTTAACTAGGATCTGCAGCTTATCCATTAGGTAAGGAAATGGGCAGACTGGGTGGGTCAAGCGGTCTTTATCTGCTGTCAAATTCTATGTTTCTATGTTTCTACAAAGAAAGCAGGTTAGACAAACTACATTATCATTATCACTCTAAATGATTTTCAGTAAATAGTTACATCTTTCAACAAAGCTCCTTCTCAGGTTACTTAAGCTGCAATTAGGCAGCTCTTAAAGAGACAGTACACAGAGGCTATACACGCCTGGTAATCACATTTAAATTGCTAAAACGCAGGGACACCAGCCTGGCAGTGAGCATTTAGGCAAGCTCAAGGAAGACTTTTTGGGAAGCCCCATTTGTGGGGGTTACATTAAAAAAATGAAACTTACTGGTTTGAAAGAGTTTGACCTTAGGTACATGCTTTTGCATCTGACAAGCTTTAACTGGTATAATTTTTGAAACACAAGTTAAAACTGTGCCATTTAAGCTGATGCTCAGTTGAAAATGGATGTTCTAAAGATAGCTGGATTTTTCGAAAGCAGTGTTACCAAGTAATTTCTTTTGCACTCTTTTCATCATATGTGATTTCCAGCTATAATTTATGGATGATGAAAGCAGTGTGAAGGAAATTAGTTTTGATCACACTGCTTTCCAATCCAGGTATCTTCAGAACACTTGTAGCAGGTGCTGCTCTTGCCACCAGTATCCCCCTTCCTCACTCTCTCACATTGTATGTAAATGGGCTGGCAGGTGCCCAATCCCACTGGCCATATCCCACTCCTGACACTTGTTATATATTTAACAATGGTGGGTGCCCAATCCCATTTCCAAATCGACATAAATGTTTCAACACTGAGATGCTCAACCCCAGTGCCAGCTATCATCCCCTGAAATAGTAAGTGACACTGGGTTCCCATCCCTAGTGCTGCTTATCATGAATGGTGACCTCCTCCTTCCTGAGTCGATGCTGCTCCATAGAAAGTAACACCAGGTGGCCACCACAGGGGCACCAAATAGTCCACCAACACTGAGATACTCAATCCTAGTGTCAGTAGCCTGACAAATAGAAAAGTGTCCCTCAAAGATCTGATACTCCACCCCACACCCTGACCCCCAATCGGCACACACTATCCCATACCCCTCACTCACCTAAAACAATCCAATACTGTAATCCACTCTCTGCAACAAGACCATCCTGCTCCTTAATGCTGACTGAGAAGTGACTGAAACAAAATAAGTGCAGTCAATGGGACTTCCAATTAATCCACTGACCAAGATGGCTGTCTAACGAATTGCTCTACTCCTCGGGCATCAAACCTAAAAATAACTTGAGTTAAAAATACAATTTTGGGCCAGTTTTCTAATAGATTTCATTTAGTTTCAATCCCTTCTAATGAATTCAGCACAAAAATGCACCTATGAAGTGTTTTTCAGTCAGTTTCAGGATTGGTATATACTGTACCATTGCCACCAGAGGAAAGATGGTAGGTCACAGCAGGCCAGCTAATGGAGATCTTGGGCTATCCAATGTTTGTTTGCTAAAATCTTAGATGAGATAACTTCCTTAAAGGCATCTGCATCTCTTTCACATTTAGAAAATCAGCTGGAACACCTCGACCTGAGAGTCTTTGATAATGAAAATACCCTTAGAAATTTGGACAAGCAGGTGGATGCTTGTGATATAGAGACAGTCCATCTTCAACAGGAGCTACCACCACTAGTTTTGGACAAACTCAACAACCTCGAGTGCAGAAGTCATCAAAATAATATTAAAATAATAAGAGTGTCTGAGGGAACAGAGGGGAAAGCCATACCAGCCTTTTATTCAACATCAACTATGAGAACTATTAGGTCTGCAGAAACCCCTTCTCAAAGTACAAAGGACACATAGATTCCCTGCACCAAAGTCAAAAGCAGGTGAAAGAGTCTGACCACTTCTAGCACTTTTCTAAGATTGTTGGTAAAATAAATGCTTCTTCAAATGGCAAGAGAGACGGGACCCTTGATGTGGCACAGGTACCACGTGTCACTATGCCAAGACTTTTCAGCCTCAGTTAACAAACTCAGAGTTGTCTTTACACCTCTGAGGCACCAACTGTAGAAAGCAGGTATTAAATATAAAATGACATATCCAGCCATTTTTAAGATGGAGAGAAATGGGTGTTTCATGAATTTACTGAACCCCAGGAAGCTGCAGCATTGCCACAAAAGTCTGGAACACTCAGGTATCAGCACCTGAGACACCAAGCAAGGAGGGACACCAAAGAAGCAATGGAAGAGAGGCACACCAGGAGATGGATACACATACAATGGCAGATCTAGGGGTAGCTAAGGAGATGGATGCACCTCCATTGTAACTTACTTGTTTGCTGCTGATGCATTTCACTTTGTTGAAGAATTCTAATATATTAATTGTAAGAAAATGTACATTCAAACCTATAGATTACATCTGTAATTTATTTCAGAAAGTAATGAACAAGATAATGGCAGACACTATACAGGGTTAATTTTTTTTAAATTGCATATCAAGTAAGGACACCAGCCAGTATTCCCCATTGTAAAATCCGAGATCTGACTCTGCACACATCCCTTCCCATACACCTCTGCCAGCTCCCTCCCGGCCTGAACAGTGACAGCAGGGAAACTGAGAAACAGAAAAGTGCCACCATGAAGGGACAACCTCTTCAAACATGCCAAGTAGAGCGTGAACAAAAATAGAGTTACAGCTAAACAGGACTCCAGCTTCCAGATGAATCCCAGGAACTGCTCTGCATCTCCAACATCTTAGAGGACAACTGTTCACTATTCAAGCAACTCAACATATATAAAGGGGAGAACAGTTTGCACAGCAACAAACAATGCAAGTCCCTCCTGGGCAGACACTGTGCAGCAGACAAACTCCATTCCTAAAGTCAGGCAGGTTCAAATGGTCAAATGACTACTCTAGATAATCCAATTGTAGAAATAAAAGGCAACGTGTGACTCTCGCTGGGATCTGAACCCAGGACCTCAGCAATTCATGATTTAGCTCTTAACCAATTGAGCTATGAGAATTCAGTCACTTAAGGCCCCCAAGTTTTCCCATGTGAATCACATACATTCCTTTCTGGTGCTGCAATGAGCAACCAGGAAATCTTTCACAGACTCAAATAACTCCTCCTCCTCCTCTATTTCTCCCAGTGCAGTATATGCCACTGTGAGGCAAATTTAGAAATCAATTGTAAAAATGAAAGGAAAAGTGTGACTCTCACTCACTGGGATTTGAATCCAGGACCTCAGCAATCCATGCTTTAGCTCTTAACCAACTGAGCTATGAGAGTTTGGCCAATTAAGACCCCTGAGTTTTCCCATGTAAATCACACATACATTCCTTTCTGTGTAGCAATGAGCAACTAGGAAGTCTTTTACACACTCAAATAACTCCTCCTCCTCCATCTCTCCCAAGTGCAGTATATGCCACTGTGAGGTACTGCCTCAATGCTGACAGAGCCCTTGATTAGGAATATAATATCCCTTGACTGTTGTTTTAACTGTCATTAGCAAATAGTAAAACTGGTGGTTGCTAGTTATACTTAACTAAGCTCTATACTGCTGGGAGGTGGTTCTTATCTTTGGGTTGGTGGAGTCTTTCTTCCAGTGTCAGGGAGTGCTTGAATGACATACACAGAGTGCTTCCTGCATGCTCCTGATGCCTGCCTCAAATGGGTATTTAGAGGGCAGCCTGAGTTAGAATGCAGTCCATAGGGCAAATGGTTGATGCTGGCATGATTGCCACCTCCAACTGTCAACCCAGTGCTTCTCACCTTGTCCACATTCAGTTGGTGAAGACTGTTGAACACCTTTTTAAATTACCCTGTCCACAGCTAAGGCTAGACATCTAGTCACTGAGATGGTTACAAACCAGTAGAACAGTCTCACAGTCTGGGGATGTCCAGCTGTAATTATAGGAATGATAAATGCAGAGCTTCACCAACCCAAGGAGAGATAATGCTACCTGCATGCACCCTTAATTATACCAGTGGGTCTCCTAAGCCCCCCCACCCTCACCCCAATACTTATATACTGCTCCTGGGGTATCCCAGACTTCTGGAAAAACATCCATTTCCCAAGAGGTAGGCAACATTAGTAAATTCAGAATTTGTGGAATTTTCATGAAATCCCATGAATTTTCACAACATTTCACAAATGTTTCTGAATGTTCCAAAATTTTTAATTGGTAATAACTCTGTCCATGTTAATGCTTGGAATCTGAAATGTGGCATGCTTATTGTCTGTTACAAACCCTAAGAGCTTGCCAAGCTTCATGACATTTGATGAAGGACAAGGAACTTATAGGGGCTCAAAGTCTAGCAATTTAATATTCATGTGAAAATTTCTGAAAATATTTCTGTCTTACAATTTCGCCATCTTTGGAGCTAGATAATTGAAAACTTAGATGCATATTTTCTTGGAAGATTTATAGAAACAGCTAAATAGAAATTGTAAGGTTAAGCTATGACCTGCCTCCCGTCACGACTTCTAGAGGCTCACTTCAAACTCGGATCATCAACATGGCAGCATGACATTCAGATGTTGGACTGTGGTGGTTGCATTAAAACCTAATATTTAGGGTCAATTAACCTAACAACATTGGTGATATTCTGTTCTCTAGCTTTAAATTTATAGGGCTTAAAATTCAGTGGTTTATGTAATTGTGAAATGTAATTTTAAAATTTCTGAAAGTTCAGAGGCTTATAACTCAGTCACCTTTAAAAGCTACAGATCTGAAGCTTGACACACATATGCATGGGTATGGGTAATGTCACCATACCAGATCCGGTGCCATTTGCACAAAAGCTTTTTGTTTACGTAGTTGTAACTGTAATTTAAAATTTTGGAAAGTTTGGAGGCTTATACCTCAGTTATGTTTAGGGTACAGATCTGGTGCAAGTTGGACAAATGCTTTTAAAATTAGATGGAAATAACCAAAATCACAATGTTGATGAAGTTTCGCAAAATGTTTGCAGAAAAAGTTGTGAAATTTCACAGAAGCAAAATCAACAATTCACCAGAATTCCACTTTTGCAGTAGATACATTTTGTCCATCCCTAGTCTCCCTGCCCCTCAGTTATGATCACTGCTAACCTAACTAGATCCCCACAGAAACAGTGGGCTGGCTGTGTGATAAGCAATGAGTGACTGTGATTTATAAACACTTTAAATGCATTATTAAACAGGGCTCGTATGGGAGGTGTGGTCTTGGTCAGACTGGGGTGGGAAACAGCGACTTATCAGTGCTATACTAAGGTGGACTTATGCCAATCCCTTCAGATCAGATCTGGTTTTCTCCCTGGGAGGGGAAGGCAGAGGAAATGGCATGGCTGGCCTCACTTTCTGTGACTCATGCTCTCACCTCAGTTAATGTATAAAGGAATCGAAGGATGGAGCCCCCTCCCCAACTGTAGGGTACTCTGATTATCTTGGGTGCCCCACACCACAGCTGGTGAGAGTGAGATTTAGCCTTGTAGTGGAACCTTTACCTCCATCTTCCTTTCATCCCACATCATGTAGAGGTGGGAGGGCTAGATGAACTGACAGGACATTGTTTCATGCAAGTGGTACCTACTGCCTATTGTTGGAAGTTCAGTATGTTTGACAAATCACATATGTCACTCTTCCCTCTGACACAACTCAGGGACAAACAAAATTGTTGTTAGAAATGCAAAGCTCCAACTAGAGACTGAAAACTCTTGGCTATGCCCTAGGGCAGTTCATTGCTATTGATCGAAAAAGAGAGCAAGATACCCCCACCCCATCCACTGCAGTTAGACTTGTTCACTAGGGCACCTCTTAATCTATATGGAGTACCCTAATATCAACAAGCAATTGTATTGCACCAAAGAGAACCTCTTAGAATGGGCTGCTCATCCACTTTGTTACCTGGACTGCTTAAGAAATCTCTAATTAGCTGCCCAGAATGCAGATAACATCAGGGAGATATTTCTCTCGTCAGTGCATAAACCAAACTCACAAGGGATTCCACACACTCTTACCCTTCCTCCACAACTACGTTCTCACCTCAGCTAATGTATCAAGCAAAGCTGAAGGGACATAGTTATTCCACACCCTGGTAGGGTACATGTGGTTCTGATTATCTTGGAGAGTGCTCCACACCCACAGCTGGCGAAAGTGGGATCCTTTGACACAACAGATATGGGTGCAGTTTTTACCACTTGAATGCAATCCTGACATACAATAGATTTGATACAAATATAGTGGGAAGATTCCTCTCCATGGTACTTTTCAGGGATGGTCTGCCTTAGATACAGATACAGAGTCATAATTTCTTATTCACAAGTGTGACTATAAATGCCCCCACCCTCAACCCTCTGAATGCAAAGTTTCTCCCAACTAAGGCCATGACCTAGGTTTCAGACATGGGAGGGTAAATACATAGCCCCAAACACTGCACTTAGCACCACTCCTAAGAAATGAAATGACATGATACTTTCTCCTCATGAGACGTGGCAAGCAGTACCTAAAACATATGAACATATGAAATTGCTAGCAGATACAGGTCATTCGGTCTATCTAGTCTGCTTGAGTGTGCAGCACTTCAGTCCATTAGGCTGCAGCTGCCCCACTCCCTCATATGCTCTCCCCATTTCACGCCTCCCGGCTTGTACCTCCCTTGAATCTGTCCCACCCCTCTTGAAGCCCCCAACACTCTGCAGTGATATCGATTTCCTCTTGGCAGGGCATTCCACCCTGCCACCACCCTTTCTGTGAAATAGTGCTTCCTCCATTTCCCTCTTGAACCTGCCCCTTACAATTTTATACAGTGTGCCCTGGTTTCCTTTCCACCCTTCAGACTGAACATACACCTGGTGTCTACTCTGTTTAAACTCTCCTGATACTTGAAAGTCTCAATCATCTCCACTCTTTCCCTTCTTTCCTCCAGGGTATACATATTGAGCTCTCTCAGTCTCTCCTCATATGGTCTGTCCCCCAACCTCAGGATCATTTTTGTTGCCCTGCACTGTACCCTCTCCAGTAGTTTGATGTCCCTTTTCAAGTAGGGGGGGTCAGAATTGCATGCAGTACTCTAGGTGTGGTCTCACCAGGGATCTCTACTGGGGCAAAATGACCTCCTCTTTCCCGGAAGTAATCCCCTTGCTACGCAACTCTAGCATCCTGTTTGCCTTCACTGCTGCCTTCCTGCACTGAGCAGAGTGCTTCATCTCCCCAGTTACCAGCACTCCCAGACCCTTCTCCTCCTTGGATTTTATTAATGGGACACCAGCCAGCCAGTAATTGTGTCCTGGGTTCTGCCTCCTAAATGTATCATTTTGCACTTCTTGGCATTGAAACCAAGCTGCCAAGTGTGAGACCATTCTTCCAGTTTTGCCAAATCCTCCTAAAGTACTTTTACACCCCCCATCTACCTCGGCACAGATCTTTGTGCCATCTGCAAAGAGATGATCTTGCTCTTTAATCCCTACTGCAATGTCGGCATGAAAATGTTAAACAAAACCGGTCCCAGCACCGAGCCCTGTGGTACACCACTTGTTACTGCCCTGGGCTCAGATGCCTCCCGTCACTACTACTTTCTGCTGTTTACCCTGCAGCCAGTTTTGACCCATCAGACCAGTTTCTTCCCTTTCCCAGACTCTTCAACTTGCAGGTCAGCCTACCATGTGGCACAGAGTCAAAGGCCTTGCTGAAATCCAGGTAGAGGACATCCACCGATGTCCCCTGCCAACTGCTCTCATAACCCAGTTGTAAAATCAACCAAGTTCATCTGGCAGGATATGCCTGAGACAAATCCATGCTGTCTGCTCTCCTGAGGTTGTTATCCTCAAGAAATTGCACCAGCCTTTCCTTGAGGATTGTCTCCATCAGTTTTCCCACAACTGCAGTAAGACTCACCAGTCTGTAGTTCCCTGGTTCATCCTTGGGCCCACTCTTATGGAGAGGTAGCACATGTGCTTCACTCCAGTCCCTGGGCACACACCCCAGTTCAAAGAAGTACTGAACAGGTCTACCAGAGGCCCTGCCAGCACCTCTACCAACTATCTCAACACCCTAGGGTGGACTCCGCCTGGGCCGGTGCCTTATCCATCTTCAGGGACCAAGGCCTCCTCACCCTTTCCTCTATGATTTCCCATCCATGGTTGCTTCTCCCCACCCTCTCCCACCTCACCCTTTCTTTCAGGTATGGGCCCATCCTCTCCTTGGTGAAGACTGAACCAAAGTATTCATTAAGTACTTCTGCCTGCTCAGCCCCTTTTACCCACCCATTTCCTCCTGATCCTAACAATTTGATCCTTGCTCTTCCTCTTCTCTCTGATATATCTGAAGAAATCCTTTTCCCTCCTTTTGATCCCCTGCACTAACCCTCCTTCCCTAGCCACCTTTGCTGCCCTTACCACTCTGCTCACTTCTCTGGATTTCTTCACATTTTCTTCTTTGTCTTCTGCCCTGTTGGATCACTTATAGGTCAAAATGCATTCTTCTTTTCCTCACCTTCTCCACTGCCTCTGTACTCATCCAACTGGGTTTCTTGGTCCTGGCTTTCTTGCTCTGGCTCTTGATACAGGTTTTAGTGGCATCAGCCAGTCCTGTCTTGATGACTGCTCAGTTTGTTCCGTGTCCATTTCTGGGCAGATGCTTGCCATATGACTTTCCAGTATGTTTGTCGTGCATTGGAGATAGTGAGAAGGCATTTGAGGGGTGGATGGACTGGGCAGAGTGGGAGAATGGAAAGGGTGGGTAGATAGAGATGGTGGGGACTAGAGACGTCCTGGGGTGAAATGGGATCAGGAGAGGGTCCTCCTGCCTGATTTTGATACCCAAGGGCTCCGCAAATTGTGAGCAGGTACTGCGATCCTCCTTGAAAACCCAACCAACCCAGGCGGTGTTATGTAATGCCAGGTCAGTTAGGAACAAGACCACCATTATTGCGGATCTTGTTGTAACATCTGACCTGACATGTATCACGAGACCTGGCTTGATGAGAATGCAGGCCCTATATTGGCTTCTGCTGCTCGGCTGAGTTCTTGGTGATACACCGCCAGTGGTTGGATCGTAGGGGCGGGGAGTAGCCATCTTTTTAAACAGGCCTGGGTCTTGTGGATGTACCAGTGGGTTGCACTCAATCTTTGAGTGTATCCTGGGAGCAGGTGTAGGGTTCAGGATTCTCCTCATCTATCGTCCACCCAGTGATGGTGGAGAATGCCTGAAGGAGTTTGCAGACTTCATCGTTGACGTGGCATTGGGTCGCCCAGGTGGTTAACACTGGCGACTTCAATGTCTGGGTCAATGATGAACTCTCACGATTTGGGAATAATCTCCTCCAACTTATGACTATGTTGGGCCCACACAGGTGGTTACCTCTGCTACCCATATAGGGGTCACTGCTGGATCTAGTGTTTCTACTGGAGTTGGAGGTCACGATTTGGGGAGGAACTGAATGTGTGGACAGACCATCATACCATAAGATTCAGCTTCAGGGCACCCCAAATAGGCCTGTCCCTAAGGGAGATGGTCCAGTATCACCCTTTAAGGGAGTTACCTCAGAGGTCTATTGGCAGTACTGGACCTATCAGGTATTTCAAGTGAGTGCATGGGTCCAGGGGATCTTGTTCTTGCCTATGATAAGGCGGTGGGTGAGGCCCTGGACTTAATTGCTCCTGTCCGTGTTCACCCACTCACTCAGCGCCCAAGAACCTCATGATTTGATGGATCCTTAAAGGAGCTGAGGAAAGTAGGGCGAGGGCTAGAGAGGGCTTGGCAGAAATCCAGCCTGGATGCTGACAGGCTTAGATTGATGGACCATCATGGTATCTATCAATCAGCAATCACCCTTAAGAAAGCAGAATTCCTGTCCAGGGAGATTGCTACTGTGCGGAACCAACCAGCTCAACTCTTCCAGACTGTCGACAGATTGTGCAGTCCACTCTGTCTGCAGTCTGGGAGAGATTTTCACAAATAAAGTGTGATGAGCTTGCTCAGTTTTTCGTAGATAAGATTGCCAGCATTAGGTGGGCATCGACCCAGCTCTCTTTAAGGGATTTTAGTGATCGGCAGGAGGAACCGAACATCCGTGCACCTGGCTTGACTTTTTAGTAGGCCAGAGTTCATGGATATCGTGAGGATTGTTTAGACTGAATCGACCAACCAGCTATAGTTTGGATCCGGCCCCTCGTCACTATTATTAGGTTGCATAGATACTATCTGCCCGATCCTTGCTGAAATTGTCTGAAATCTTTGGAGCAGGGGTCTTTCTGATCCCTAAAGGACGCGGTCATTCGACCATCCCTTAAAAACCTTCACTGAACCCAGACTGTTTAGCTATCTTCAGACCTACCTCTCACCTGCCCTTTGTGGGTAAGGTTATTGAAAAGGTGGTTGCGCTACAGCTGGATGACCATCTTACAAATCACAATATCTATGATACTCTCCAGTCAGGGTTTAGGGAAAGACATAACACTGAGACCACCCTTTTCCGGGTTTTAAATGACTCCTAATTGCGAGAGATCGAGAAGGCTCTTACTATTCTATTGCTTCTTGATCTTTCTGCAGCATTTGGTACTGTGGACCATGGTGTTCTTTTGGAGTGCCTGCGGCTTTTTTGTGGACTGTCTGGTACAGTTCTACATTGGCTTCGATCTTTCCTCACAGGCTGGATGCAGAGACTTGTCACTGGAATGTATTCATCTGATGCCATCTCTCTGTCCTGTGAGGGTGCTGCAGAGCTCCATTTTGGCGCCATGTTGTTCTCAGTCTATATGCTGCCATTAGAAGATATCGTTAGGCAATACAGTCCGGTTTTCACTGCTATGCAGATGATACCCAGCTGTGTTTGTCCTTTAATCACGGACAAGATCATAGCATCTCTGTGCTTAACAGCTATCTATCCGAAATCAAAGAGTGGATGAGTGCCAGCTGGCTGAGGTTAAACTCGGATAAGACTGAGGTGTTGGTTATGGAGCCGGTCACCTTGAGGCGGATCATAGGGCTGGGGTTCCATTGGGCCTATGGCTTGATGGTGTCCAGTTCTTGACCTCAGACCAAGTACGTAATCTGGGCATTATCATTGCCGACAGTTTGACCCTGAAATCTCAGGTGTCGCCATTGTCAAGTCCTCCTTTACCATCTTGGAATATCACCCGGTGAAACATCTGGTTCCTCTGGCTGACCTTCCTACTTTGGTCCATGCCTTCATGACCACCCGCCTTGATTACTGCAATGCCCTGTACCTAGGGCTACCGGGGTTGATATCCGCAACTTGCAGCTTGTACAGAATGCAGCGGCCAAGCTTTTGACTGGGACATCTAGAAGTAGTCATATTATGCCTGTGCAGTGCGGACTGCAATGGCTGCCAGTTCAGTGGCAGATCACCTTCAAGGTCGGGTTACTGACCTATAAAGCCCTACATGACCAGGGACCGCAGTATCTGCAAGATTTCCTTACTCCTACTGTCCCTCTGCTCACTCCAATCCACTGATGACGGATTGCTAGAGATTCCCAGGGTTTGTTTAAAGACATCCGGGCATGTGCATTCTCCCACGCTGCCCCTGCTCTGTGGAATTTCTACCTCACGAGATACTGAGGCTGCCTGACAGTCGAGAGCTTTTAAGTCGGAGTTCAAACATTTTGTTTTAAAAGCTTATGGAGAATGATTTTATAACTGTTTTATGTTTGTGTTTTAAATGTTTTATTTGTACAGCACTTTGGTTTTGAAAAGCGCTTGAAAATAAATTTTACTTACTTTACTTACTTGTACTTCCCATCCTGCCAAAGTCCGCCCTTTTAAAGTCCAGGACCCTGGTTTTGTAGTGGCTACTTCCCTACCGAGTTAATTGAAAATCACACTGTGCAGTGGTCTCTGCTTGCTAGAGGTTCCTCCACCCTTACATCCCTGACCAGTTCCCTGTCTTCCAGTAAAAGATCTAGCATATTCCCTCCTTCATTGGCTCCATACCTCTGGGTAAGGAAGCCATCCTGGAATCTTCCAGGAGGATCTGCTCCCTGCACATTTGGCTGCTGGGATGCTCCAATCCACCCTGGTAGATTAAAGTCCCCACTACCACTGTACTCTCTTTGCCACTATGCCTCTGTATCTGCTCCCCAGTTCCCTTCAATGTCCTCCTTCAGGGCCAAAGGTCTATAAACAACTTCCAGACAGATCTTGGTCTCTTTTGGATGTGTAGTTGCAACCAGATTACTTCGACCTGCCCTCCTCACCTTCCTCCCTATTACATCTGATCCCTTCCCTTCACGTAAATTGCAACCCCCCACCTTCCCTTTATCTCTATCCCTCCGGAGAAGTTTGTACCCTGGGATGGTTAGGTCCCAGTCATGGTGCTTGGTTGCTCACGTCCTCAGTAATTGCAGCTATGTCCACCTTTCCTTCTGCCATCAATGCCTGCAACTCTGCCAACTTGTTCCCCAGGCTTCTAGTATTTAGTGAAACCATTCTCCATGCTGCACCTATCCTTCCTGCTTCCTTACCCTTCTCTCCAAACCCTAAGTCACCTAAGGTCATATCTATCCATGTGGTGGGGAGGTCCACGGGACCCCTCTCCTGGTGATTTCCAGCTCCAGTGCTCCCACCTAGTTTAAATGATGCCTCTCATTGATGAACCCCCACAGCTTCTGCTTCAATGCCTGTGAACCTGTCCTGCTGAGGTGTAACCTATCCCTGCATAAAGATCTGTGTTATCCCATGTGCTACCCCAGTCCCCCAATCCATGCCTCTTGGTCCCACACCATTCCCTCAGCCACTTGTTGAAGTCATTGATTCTTCTCTTCCTGTCTGTACTGGCCCATAGCACTGGCAGAACACCTGAGAAGGCTACCATTGTTCCTCTTTGCTGCATTGTTTTCACTTCCTGAAGCTGTCTTGTACCTCCTCTATTCTTCTCCCCTCCAGATAATTCATTCCCAGGTGCACTACAATGTGCTGCTTTCCCCCACCTTCCCCCATGTCTGCCCATATGCTGACCCACTCTACTCGCTGTCATGCCTGGCATGCACTCTACCCAGATGTTACTTTTCTGGCACCCCTTCCCACACACCTTATGCCCTAAGTATAGAATCCAATTATGACTCTCTGATGCTTTTACTTCTCACCTCTCTTGTTTCCCTCCACTCCCCTGCCCCAAACTCTTAGCCCAATGTCCCGGCCCCTTGCCTCCCTAATCTATGCCCTGACCTCTCCCCTCACAACTATGACTGGGCTACTGACCTCTCTTCCAAACTATTTTCACCTGTGGAACCTCCCTTTGCACTGACTCATTGCTCTGTCCATCACGCTGCCACCTCCTCTACTATTACATCCCTGTGTCTTCCTGAAATGTGGCCCTCACCCACTTGGACTCCCCTACTTTCAGTATCCTTAGCCTTCCCTAGGTTGCCTGCCACTTCCCCTTCTTCCTATCTCCTTGCTCCTTCTCTCCTCTGGAGAGACTGCATTCATCAACTCACTGCCCCCTTGCCAATGTGTCTTCTTGGTATACTGCCTTGCATCATCACCATCACCTCGCTGCCTCCTGCCAATGTGTCTTCTTGGTGTAATGCCTACTGCCTCCTGCTGTATATCTTTTCCCCTGTAGTATCCTCTCCCTGCTCTTTCACTGTAGCCCTCCTCCCTGCTACCTGGTCTTCTGGACTAGTCAAAACTGAGAATCTGTTTACAGTGGTAATCTCCTTTCCTTGAATGAGTCCAGTTCCCCTTCCCACAGGCTGATATCTTTGCTCTGATGCATTCTTAGTCATGCTCCTGTGCCTGACCCTCCTACAGTCATTATTTCCTTCCTTGGCTGCACCCACTTGTGTGGCCCTCCTGCTGTCCCACCAAATTCCCCTTATTTTTGTCTGTTTTGAGCTCTTGGATACCTCATTAGTTTCCTCTCTGGCCATGTTCCCCCATCCTGTCTCCTCCATGCCTCAAGTTCCTTCCTCAACCACCCTATTTCCTGCCTGAGCTTGACCACCTGCCAACACACCCTACAGCCCCTGCCCTCGAGGCACTCCCAGGAATGTCAGCTGCTCCCATCCATGGCAACACAATCCTTCTCATCTCACCCTATTTGACTGCCCTCACATCCTCGTCTCCCTTATCCTGATCCTAATCCACTCCATGGAACCCTCCCCACCTTGGACTTCCCATGCCTGTACAAGAATTATGTGGCCCTCCCCTGTCTACCAGTGTGGCTTCGTTGTCCTCCTTGCTGATGCAATGCAGATGCTACTCAGATGCTACACTCCTGCTTGTGGCACTCAAGTTTTGGGGTGTGGTCCCTTTGAAATATAAATGGATCCCATCCCGCTGTTGGCTGGTCCTAGTCACATGACCACCCTCCCTCCTGTGTATTTCCCAACCTTTCCATCACTCAATTAAATGCCCCTCCTCTCAGCCAAGACAAAATCATTTGTTTTGTAGTTACACTGTTTAAATCACAAAGCACACACTGCAATCTCATTAATGTTACTGAATCCTAAAAGAACAGAAACAGCACAGAAAATGCTTATCTTCTAGCTCCAGCTGTCTCAACCTGCCTCCATCTGCAAAGTTTCACCTCCAACTGAAAGCAAGCAAGGTAAGTTGCTCTGTAACAATCACACTATCCCAGCCCTGCTGTTTTTTATTTTATTTTATTGAAATCTAGGATTACAAATACCTTTGAGCAGGAACTGCTCATTTACAAAATCTCACATCAAATGAATGGGGTTATACATACATACAAAGGTCAACATAATAATACATAGTTACACAATAAAAGAAGTAGAGACTGAGGCTTAGGAAATTCCAGTAATTCAAAATGTGCCAAATGTTAGGTAGCATGACATACCAGCCAAGGGCAATCTTAGAAATAAGCACTGCAGGTGAGAGGGAAGGGGGTATGCAGGCAGGAATGCCATTATCAGAGGGTAGAGGGTGAGGTAAGAGCTCTAAAAGGGAGGGAGGGAGGATAAAAGTCAGAAAATGCCGGGAGGAAAGGGAGAGGGAGCAAGGGGTAGGCAGATAGAAGGGCTATTGGCTGGTCTGAGTCATGTGACCACCTGTGTATTTCCCAACCTTCCTCTCACTCAGTTAAATGCCCCTCCTTCCAGCCAACACAAAATCATTTGTTTTGTAGTTACACTGTTTAAATCACACAGCACACATTGCAAGCTCATTAAATGCTACCTGAATCCTAAAAGAACAAAAACAGCACAGTGAAAATACTTATCTTCTAGCTCCAGCTGCCTCAGCCTGCCTCCTTCTGCAAAGTTTCACCTTCAACTTTGCAGAGGGAGGTATCCCTCTCATACTGCCTCCCTCCCAGCATTTCTCCATGGGGAATACCATACATCTCTCTGATATCAGGCAGAGATGAAGAGGCACCAACAACATATTATATTTGTCCCCTAACAGCCAGAGACCTCACCACCACACTGAAGCATACATGAATTTGAATGTCACCCTTAAAATGGGAATGCAGTCTCTTATACTAGGAAAGACTCACAGAGCCCATCAACAGGAATTACTGCTGATAATAGATGGCAACACATCTTTACAAACCCTAATGCAAATACTCCCCTACACACACACACACACACACACACACACACATACCAGCAGCATCTCTCTAATGTACAGCTTATAGGCTGTTGGGTGCCGTAACCTGGTACAAATAAAGTGCATTCCCATAGATCACGATACCCAGACATGAATGGATACATGATTGGTACTTCCTGCCAAATGCATCCTAATTAGATATCCCTCAGCTATCCAACCATGATATAGCAGGCATCTCTTCTCAGACTGGGTACCATCAGAATAATCTCCATGATATTCAGCAAGGCAGAAATGGAAACCAAAGCTTACTCAGGTTTGCTGGCTGCCTCTGCAGAGTTGGGGAGCAGGGATTGATAAGGACCAGCATGCCCCAGTGAGGTTTTAGAGGTGCCTAGCACTCTAGAAATCAGAATTTTTTTTTGCAGGAAACTTAGTAAAGGGGCATGCCCAGTCTTCACCCAGCATTCCATCTCTCCTCCCCCATGCTATGTAAGCATCCATCACATCTTCATAGAAATTGCATTCTACCAAGAAGGAGTTCCAGATGGTGGCCCCAATGGGAAACTGAGCCTCAAGTATTGAGCTACCCCACCAAGGGACCTGGGGATATACCCCAAGCACTAAGAATAATAACGCTGCAGATAATATGGAAGAGGGGTCTTTGGAACACCAAGTAAATCCCAGGATGTCCTTCAGTAATGGCAATCACATACCTTCTACACTATTAGCTTGCCTCCCACTCCCAGGGCAGAGTCAATCTAGGGACGCCCCCAAGATGGAATAGGTTAGCATAGAACTTCAGCAACAAGGGGAGGTTCCAGACACCAACTGTATAACAGGAAGCAGAGGTTTACTCATGACCCTAACATTAAAGAGAACCTCCCATCAGTCACTGAGGATGACTGAACTTTTTACTATAGTGCAATCCAGCATGCATCCCTCACCTCAAGTCTTTCCTCTCAATCCTTCCCACTGGGGTAATTGCTATATTCTTCCTCTACTGCATTCCCACCATATTCTCTCACCTCTTACCACAGTATCCCCCCACCCAAGTAGTCTCCCCCTGCAAACAAACCTTGGAAGACATCATGCATCACAACCACAGGAAAACCAGCCTAGCTGATTGAAGTTCCCTCTGACTACCTTATAGTTAACAGACTGGACTCACTAGAACATACTACCAATCACACCAAACATATATGGATGTTTTGAAGAAAAAAACTCCCTAGCCGAGAAGGATAGATATAGTAATGCTTAATTTACTGTTTGTTAGGAACCAGTCCTGGAGAGCTAAAGTTTACTGTCAGTTTCCTCCTTCATGGGTTTGCTAGCTATGATAATATCCTAGTCTTACCTGTTCATTTGTTTGCAAAGCAAAATGCTCTACCTCACTAGTTATCAAAATTTTTATCTACTCCTACTTCCAAATTTGAATGTATTGACAATGCTTGAACTGTCTCCTACACCTCCACTAACAGCTTATTCAAATTGAGGATGATAGAGTACTCCACAGTATATACAGGCAGTGAGGGATAGCTTATGTGTGGACTGAGAGGTTCCTATTTCTCCTGAATGCTCATGGGGGACCCCATCCTGCCCTTTGGAAGTTAGAAACCTTGTTACCACATGTCCACACTCCAACATGGAACTGTGTTTGCAATGACTAATGTAATGCAAAATCCAGAGCCAGACACACTATGATATTCACATGGAATGTCTTGGGACTCACTCCCCACCAAACATAAACAGGTACTGAACCACCTAACAAAATCTAGATGTGATGTAGCCCTGCTGCAGGAAATGCACCTGCTTATAATGAGACTCTCAATTTAGGAGAAACTGGGTAGGTCTGGTAATAGGCAGTTTCTTTTCATCCAATGCTAAAGGGGTGGCTACCCCATTCCATAACAGATTATCTGTACAAGTGCTGAACTCCAACCATTGCAGGAAGGGTAGATGGGTACTGGTGCAAGTTAAAATCTATAAACAAGTCCTTCTGGTGAACATTTACGGTCTGAATAAGGACCCAGCCACATTTTTCCAAAGTGGCCCAACAGGTGACAGCCATACTCTCTCCAGGCAATATCATAGTCCTGGGAGGGACTTCCATAAGGTGTGGGACCTATTCATAGACATACTCAAATGCACCCAGTCTCCTACACCCAAAGCAAAGTTGGCACTATGCCAGATGGCCAGAGTACTTCATTTCACTGACTGTTGGAGGTCCCTCAATCCCTCCAGCAGGGACTTCTCCTATCACTCAGAGCCACATAACAACAGTAGTAGAATAGACTTTTCCTTCTCTAGTCACAAGATATTGCACTAGTACAGGAAGTGCCATAGGGGCCCATCATGATCTCAAGCATGCTTATACTCACTTGACATTATCTACTGGCAGGATGGCCCTAATGCTCGCATATGGAAGCAGGACCATTTTCTGCTGAAGGATAAAAACGTTCAAATCTATTTAGCAGCAAAATAGATGTGTTTTTATATTAATGACACTCAGATATCTCCATTGCCTCACTCTGGGATGCTTTTAAGAACTACATAAGAAGCAAAATAATGGTATACACCATGCAAAAGAAGTAAGACAAATGCAAAGAAGCAGAGGATCTGGAGAATTGGTTAAAAGAAAAGCTTCTAACACATCTGTAGCAGATCCTCCCAAAGACCTTATCTGTGAAATCCAGCAGCTGCATTTGTGCATTAACATTCTTACACAGGTGCTGCCCAGAGAGCAGTGATCAGGGCAGCACACAGATATTGGGAATCCAAGGCAGTCTAGCCACCTACTTGCTTACAGTACCTGCATTGCTCAACCTAACCAACATATTGGAAGCATGAATTTATCATATGCTATGGTAACCTGAAAGAATCCTGACATCAGTGAGGCCTTTCTTACATTTCCTTACACTGAGCTTTGCATCTCCTAAGGAACGCTATTTGAGAATGTGCTAGCCTCCTGGTGAGCAACAACATAGGCTAGAGAAACCCTGATTCTCCAAGAGGTAGTATCAGTTGTCACTGCTCTCTCTAAAGGAAGACACCAGTTTTAGATGGTCTCTCTGCAGAATTTTATCAAACCTTTAGCCCGACTCAGAAGGAGGCTTTCCAAACCCATTCAACTGCAACCAGAACAGGAGGTTACCCAATAATGTTGGAGGCTCTTATAGTTCCCTACCCAAGCCACAAAAAGATGCACAATTAATCACCAGTTACTGGCCCATCTCATTGTTATATGTGGATGCTAACATTCTGATCCAAGTCCTGGCCACTAGACTAGAACCCCTTACACCAGTATTGGTAGATAAGAACCAAACTGGTTTTGTTAAAGGGTGCATGGCCATTCTAACATGTGTCAACATGGAATAAGCCTTTGATTCTGTTGAATGGGCTTACCTCTAAAAACTCATGGATAGAATGCCCATTGGCCCAACCTTTATGTTGATGGCCAGATTACTACTCAAACACTGCGGTTAGACTTCTAACATTCGGGCATGTCACACTGAAGTTAAAACTGCAATAGGGTACCAGGCAGGGATGCCCCTTCCCCATTATACTTAATGGCAATGGAGCCGCTACTTTGCAAGCTAAGACAGTTAAATACTATCGTGAAATTCAGGATGGCTCCATAACCCTCAAAACGCTGGTTGTATGTAGATGACTTGCTTCTTCTCATCTCTAACCCAGCCAAATATTTCTCCACAGTACTAGACACCCTCTCACACTTCCACCACCTTTCAGGCCTGAAGGGCAATTGGTCAAAATTAGGTCTTGCCTGTCAACAAAACCTGTACCCCACAATTGGTGGCACCTTTTAGACTATAATGTGGGCCCTGAACACACACAGTATTTGGGTATACTCCTTACCCTAACTTGAACCAAAGAACTCATAAAAGTTTTCAAAGACCATCATGGACCTAAAATGGACCTCAATAGGTGGAAGAAACTCAACTTAAGTTTTGAAGGAAAATTTCAGGCTTCAGGATGAGGACTTCCCCAAGATCCTTTTCTGCCTCATTAACCTTCCCACATATACCAAATACCTATTCTGCAGGTTGGAGAAGCTCTTTCTTACATACTTATGGTAGGGTAGGAAAAAGGCCAAGATTCATCATTCCAAAATAAGCTCTACACACCTAGCAAGGAAGCAGGTGGTGAGGACTTCCTTGGCTATGGGTCTGTCATCAGGCATCTATAATCTGCCAGAACCTGCATTGATTACTACCAAAAATAGTCCATACCCTCTATGGTGAGCCTGGAGAGGAATGACTCTCGATTTATTTATTTATTTAGCTTTTGTTTACGGGTAAGTACACTAGACAAGTATTATGCCTATTTTCAGGAACACCTGGGAGAATACAACATGAGGAACAACAGGCTATGGGTCTGTCATCAGGCATCTATAATCTGCCAGAACCTGCATTGATTACTACCAAAAATAGTCCATACCCTCTATGGTGAGCCTGGAGAGGAATGACTCCTTGATTTATTTATTTATTTAGCTTTGTTTACGGGTAAGTACACTAGACAAGTATTATGCCTATTTTCAGGAACGACCTGGGAGAATACAACATGAGGAACAACAGACAAGGAGACATGGCAAAGAGAGTACAGTTTTTGTCACAGTAAACAAACGTGTGGGAAATACATCATTTGATGCTAGGGAACATAGTAGTAAGCACATTTCAGATTATACACTCTAGACTAGCTAGTTCAACTGACAGATATATACAGGTCATCATACATAGGGGTGGAGCATAGCTCAAGGACTGGATTAGTCATAATATAACTTATAACTGTCGTATACACCCCTAGGCTAGTTGGATCGCAGACAGGTATATATACAGCTCATCACATTTTTCTAAATATGCAATGTTAGACAGAAACAGAAACACTTGTAGTACAAGTTTCTACCAAGTGACCAAGGTGCAATATGTCATGGTTAGCCTATGACCATGGAGCAATAATGGGTGTAAAATGCCCAAGGCTTTTTAGCAGGAGTAGTCAGAAGTCATTGATACAGTGGGAAAATATCTCCAGGAATTCAATGGAGACACCCTGGGAGGTTCCAGACAAAACAATTTGACACTTTACTCTAGGGAGGTTTGGGCAGTCACACTCTGATGCTAGTTTTAGGAAACCCCCAGGGAATTTTGAAAACTCAGATAGGAGGGGCAGCTCGGATATCCACAGGCAGCGATCCAGAGTCTGTGCGCACTTATGGCAAAGTCCGATCCCTCATGAAGGTCCAGGTAGGAGGGACTTTGAGCATCCTGATGTGAGGGACCTAAGTTGGTAGGGGTGGGATTCAGTTTAGGCAGAAGCCAGGTCAGCCCTGGGGGTGCTAGTTCTAATCACTTTCCCAGAGAGGCATCCCAAACCAAAATCAAGGTATCTAGCTGGTGAGAGCCAGCAGAGTTTCTCATATAGCTCACAACGGTGGGTGAGTCAAGGGGCAGCCAAGGCAAGCGACAAATGTTATTGTAAGCAGTGTACCACCGGGTGAGATGTGTCTGGAGAGCGAGCAAATAGGTGCAGCCCATAGCTGAGGGAGGAAGGAGCACACCCTTCGCTAGGGCAAGCCTGGGCTGCCGTGGCATATATACATGGCCCTATAGGCCAGACCCAGTTTGCAGTTTGCCACCCTGCAGATGTTAAGGATATGATTACCCATGTCAAGTTGGGGGTCAGGTGTTACCCCTGATATTTGATGGAGCTCACTATAGGTAGTGAGGATCCATTCTGCGCTGATGACGTGTAAGCAGGCCGATGAAACTTTGATTTTAGCCATTGAGCCAAAGAGCATGGCCTGTGTCTTTTCAGGTTCAGGACCAGCTTGTGACTAGTAACCCATGACAATACCCTGTTAAAGTCATCAGTCAGGTTCTGGTTTAGGGTAGTGGCATTCTGGGAGTGAGCCAGGATTACCAGATCATCTGCATACATGGTGGCACTACAGCTGGTAGTAACCATGGGTAGTTGATTGATGAAGAGGGAGAAGAGGAGGGACCCAATACAGAGCCTTGAGGCACTCGGAGGTCACCGTAGGGCTCGAGCTGACTTTATTGAAGCATGTATGCTGCTTTCTGCCATGTAGATAACCATTAGCCATTTCATGGCATGGGGAGAGGGGAAAGTGACCACAACTGTGCACCAAGCAGTTTGTGGTCAACAAGATCAAAGGCTTTGGACAGGTCGATAAATATTGCACCAGAGAGTTTGCCCTGGTCCATGGCTGTCCGGATACTTGATGTAACGAGATTAAGGCTGTGGTGGTGCTGTGTCCCTTACGAAAGCCATGCTGGGCTGGGGACAGAAGTTCATGAGAGTGGATATATTCCGAAGCTGCTCAGCCACTACCTTTTCAAGGAGCTTGCTAAGGGTTGGAAGAATGGCAATCGGTCGATAATTGTCAGGCAGTTTGGGATTTCCTTGCTTCAGTACAGGGACAATCCTTGCCTCTTTCCAGATGTCTGGGATGGTCCCCACCAAGGGATAGGTTGAACATAAAGGTTACTGGTGAAGCAATGTGTCCAGCACCAAGCTTAAGGAGTTTAGGCTCCAGGTTGTCTAGGCCAGGACTGGAGTACTGGGAGAGGCCAGCTAGGCATTTCTGCAAGTCCTGAACTGATACAGCACTGAGGTTGAACATTTGACAGGAGGTGACCCTCCAGCAGAGTGGAGGGAAGGGGTGGGACAGAGCCTCATCAGGTGAGAAGAGGGTTGTGAAGGCAGAGAGGTCAGAGAAGTGATTATTTAGGGAGTTGGCACATAGCGGGGATTATTGCAGGAGACTCCATTTATGACCATGTCCGTAACCCCCGGATGGGAGGATCCGCTGACAAGGGATTTAATATCTCCAGAACCTCCTGGGATTACTGGCAGAGCTTAGTAGGTCGGACTTGCAAAAGTCACTCTTTGCTGCCCTGATGGCCTTTTGCACTTGTTCCTGAGGTCTTTGTACCTTTGAATAATCATGGGATCACTGGTACCTTTGGAAAGAGTCCAACACTTATCTCTCTCCGCATCTGGGCTAGGAGATTCCCATTTAACCAAGGGTATGGACCCCTCACCCTATGGGTGACCTTGGGAGCATGCTTGTCTTGCAAGGCCCCAAAGGTGGAGAGGAAGTAAGAGGTTGCTGCCTAGGGGTCAGTGGCACCATACACCCCAGACCAGTCAGTAACTCTTAGGTCTTCCAAGAACTCCCTCAGTATCAAATCTAAGTAGTTTTCAGCATGTATATTTTGTGTGGAATTTTGGGGGTGGGAATTTTCCATACACAGAAAACCGGTGAGTGGTCAGAGATGGAGTCAGATAATGTACCTGCTGATGAGATCCTGTCAGGATGGTAAGACATGATCCAGTCCAGTAAGGTGCTGGAGGATCCATTTACTGTCCGCCTAGTTGGTTCCTGGATGAGCTTGGGTCAGGGCAAGGTTAGTAAGCAGAGGCTCAAACTGCTTAACATTACCACTATCCCAGTTAAGGTTGACATCCCCAGGATTATGAGTTCATTATCCCCGACTCTGGGACCAATTTTGTCCATAAGGTGAGTTAATCCAGGTAGCCCACCTCTTGGAGGATTATAGGTGCATACCAGGTGCAGTTTCTTTGCGTCCCCAAGTAGCATGTAACACATGTAGCAACTCACAGAGGACGTTTGAATCCTGGTGGGCAATTTGGGAGATTTTTAAGTGGCTCTTATGGTAGATTAGTATGCCAACCCCTTGCCCCCAGCTCTGTCCAGTTGGTGAATTCATACCCAGTGAGTTCACAGGCAGAGTCAGGGACAGAGGGTTTCAGCCAGGTCTCCATCACTCCTAGGATGTTGGGTTTGTAGAGTGCAACCCATGCTAATAGCTCATCATGATTAGGAAGCAGGCTTCTAATGTTAAGATGAGCTATTTAGCCTACCCATGCCCCATACGGGAGAGATTTTGTGGGTCAGATTTAATGGGCCAGGGTTGGTTTCAATATCACCGGCCAGTAGTAGTGCAAGTAGGAAGAGCCAGGGAGATACCACCTCTATGTGCTTGACAACCTGGGAGTTTTTAGCATGGGTACACTTTACCCTGCTTGTATACATAGGCACCGAAGATCTAGACAGCAAGTAACACTGCAGTGCGCTGAGAGATCACAGGATATTTACCCCATGGAGTACCTGAGGAAACCACAACACCCAACAGACATATACTATAGCTCCTTATAAATTTGCATGGAGGGCCTGAAACCTGCTGGTTAATAAGTAAGCCTTGAGAGGCATTGCTTTGGGTAGATGGGAACCACTCTGGCCAACCCTCATATCCATATAGAAGGCAACACCCTTTCATAGCGAGCTTGAGCCCAAGGGCATACATGCCCTACAATACCTCCTGGATGAGGAGTTGGGGACCTTCGCTACTTTATAATAAATAGCAGCATTCTTCTGGATTTCTGGAGACACTTGCAGCTTAGGCATGCCATATCCACAGGTTCCATCCCACTACAGCTCAAAAGTAGGACTACTTGGTCTCCCATCACACTAACTGGACTAGTGTTCCAAAGAGACTTGAGGTAGAATTTACAGTTTCCTCCTAGAACCTCACAGAGCCACCCTAGGGAAGCAACAAGTAGACTAGAGAGAAGAAATAGGCATGAACATCTCTGGTGAATGCTGTCGGAAAAGTAAACACTGCATTCTGAGACATTCAATATCAATTAATTCAAATAAAGATTTTACATGGTAATGAACACCAGTTGTTTTGCATAAGCTGTCATTTTCCTAACAATGTATGCTGGAGATGAAATTAAGCTCTGGGCACTCTGCTACACATACTTTGGAGCTGTGCACATATCACCCACTATTGGCAACTATATAATAGATTTTAATAATCAGGTGTTGAAAGCATCCCTTCCTAGGGATCCCACCATATGAATACTTAGTGATGGCAGTCATCTCCCACATGGACCTCTGAGCCCTAAAATGGCTCCTGCTAGTGGTCCTGGAGGCTAAGTGACAGTTACTCCTCAGATGACAATGTTGTACTAGTACCCCATCAAATTTCCAGGAGTAGGTGTGCACTGTATTCAAATTAGCTGAGTATGAAAGACTCTTTTCATCTAGCAAACAACTGTCTTTAGATTCCAGAAGAACTGGCACATTCTTGACATCCATGCTTAGCACATCTAATTCCAGTGGAGCAGAACAGGGATACCAGTGTACATGCTGACACTCAGACAGACAGTCACTAGAGGTGCCCTAAGAAGGTATCCCATGAAAACAGCGAATAGGTTTGGGCAAGTAAATAATAGTGAATCTAAGATAGTGAATGTGTTTTCACTGGCATGGGTTTTACAGCGATTAGTTTTATTCAACGGCAGTGCAGGAATGCAGTGAGGCTGAGTGGTGAAATGGGCTGCTGTGTGGTGAGACATCAAGTTGCTAGTGTAGCCTAGTGGTTAAAGACATTGGCTGTGTGCCTGCAAGGTTTGCCAGACATAGGATCAAATCTGGCTGTTCCTGGTGATTTTTTTTATGATGTTAAAGTGCTGTGCTGGGTTTTGTGTCTCGTACCACCGGCCCTCCCTTTCTGTCTCCCCGCCTCCCGGAGTTAGAGTTTGAAATTGCCCCCGACTTTCTCCTCCCTGAGTTGTGTCCCACCTGGAGTTTGTTATATATGTTACAGGAGGAGGGGTTGGGATGCGGTCACCACAGAAAGTCATTTCTGCACTGTGTTTGTTATTAGAGAGATGTCTACTATGTGCACTTTAGTTTGTAGTTGCAGTTTTTGTAGCTGTTTTATTTTCGCCTTTTGACATGGAAGCTCCTTAGATTCCCTCAGGGCTTAGAGCTACTTGCTTACCCTCGCCTTTTTAGTATTATTTAAGAATATAGTGCTCTGTATAAACCTTGGAATATCCCAATACATTAATCTCATAATCCCCATACAAATGATATGATGTAATCTTAATGCTTATGGTAAACTAATGGACTTACTATGCAATATGTTCCGCATTGGTTTCATAGATAGGTACTTGTAAAATGCATTAGATTATTGTAAGAAATTATGTGTAAGCATACTGATAATTTTCTCAACAAAATCTTTACAAAAGTGTCAATGACTTTTGAAAGCATTTTGAACTTTTATTTATAATGCAATCATTTCTGAATACTGTTTCACCAAATTTTCAACATGGTCTTATTTGGACCCCTCTTCATGAACAAGACAGGTGAAATTTTTCAAATCAGACCCTAAAGGGATTTCACAGTCACTCCACAAAATCACCTTTGGGCTGGATTTAAAACATTTCATCTACTTTCGAGGCAAGAGTAGAAAGGAGCACTCACCACTTGAAGAGAAGGCATACACAAATTCTTCAATAAAGCTCATTTATTGCTAGAATTCCTTCATTCATGAACACCGTAGTGGCAAACAAACAGAATGTGAGGGGAACCACCACTTCTTCGTTTCACCCTTCTGGGGCTTCATCAGATGACTCTGATGTTGAACTATTTGGGTGAAAATATGAAAAACAACATTTTCTACATTTATGCATACCGCTTTCTGTTTTTCATATTTTGATCCCACATTTCAACACAACCCTTTTTACCCCACCTCATGAGTGTGATTGGTGTAATTTTTCAAATCTTGCCCAAAATGTGTTTTCACAGCCAGTCCACTGACACTGGCTACTACTGCTTGCAATGCCAATGACCCGGTTCAGGAATGAGTCCAGAGGGTCAGCCAGGGAGGAAGGAGGATGAGCATCCAGAAGACTGCTCCACTCCTCTGGGCTGAGAGGGACAGGGTGATTGACAATAGTCCAACTGCCAGTGGCGGGTGCGAGCTGGTGCGCCTGACACCACGTGCATACTGGATTGGGGCTCAGCAGGCTTCAGCATGCTCACACATGGAAGCACGAGAGGCATGTCTCTGACACCATTGCACACCTGATCATAGGGGAACTCTATAAGAACCCCTGCCCCACTGGACAGCATGATGCCCAGGAACCCTTAGCCACCCTCAGTCAAAACACCACCATGCTAGGACTTGGCCAGGACTCGAGGGTGATGTTGATCTCTCCCAAGTGGAGCTTCTCTGTGAGGGTAAGTTACAGTCGTCCCGGACTGGGCAGCATGGGTATGTGCCAGGAGGTGGTTGGTTGGGAAGCCAGGGACTGATATGGGGTACATCCTCCCAAAAGTTTACACACCCATGCCAAAACACAATGATATTTTGTTAATATTTCATAAGCACCTGTCATGTTCATGGAGGGAAGTCATACAAATAATATGTTGAAAATTTGGAGTCAAAATCTCCAAAACAAAGGTATTATGAAGCAAAGTTGTGTTATTTGATGCCTATTGGGATAGGTGATGGCACTGCTGTTTGCCACCACTCCTAGCCTGGGAAGAGAATGGGTAATGTTCTGCCACACAGGCTACATCTTTATGGCCAGGAGCCTTTTCTCACAAGGTGCTGATGTGCAATTCTGGCTTGACAGGAACACATACTGCATTGGAAGAAGTGGGTTGGCATACAAAATGGGAAAAGCAGCAGCTGGCAGGATGAAGGTCCAGTCATTGCAGGACTCCCACTACTGAAAGGCCCCTATTGCTGACAACTGCCCAGTCTTGTCACACACCCTCCAGGGACTTACCCTACCTCTTGGTACACCCTCACAGGATTGTCATCAGTGGAGGGGATGGAGGGGAGGAACATATACTCCCCTGACTTTCAGGAATTTTGGCAGTCCAGTGTCCTGCGGTGTTGAAGGGTGTGTGACTGCTGACGACTTCATGCTGCCCTGTTGGTGTTCAATGAGTGAAGTAACATGCCCCCACGGAGGAGAGTGGTCCCAGGAATGCTGAATCCTGTCCACCTTCCCCTGCTGGTCTTCCCAAGTGACCTGAGTCTGTTCCTGTACCTGGGTCACTACATGGAACTAGTATTTCCTTCCCAACCAACACAGTTTAAATAAAACTAAATAAATAAAGACACTGCAAGCTGTTCCCACCTGACCTAGCTGACTGGTATTTTTATTACTCTTACTAACCCATTTTCCATTTTAAGTCTACAGGTATGATGGAACAATGACCGCATGTGGAGGACACTGACCGTGGTGTAGCAGACACTGACCACATGTATCAGTTAAGTATTGTTTACAGATGAGAAAGAAATAAGTCTTCTTTTTTTTTTTATTCAATACACTTTTGAATATACTTTATAAAAATTTTAATAGAAGGAAAATACAACAGTTCAGCACAAAAAAACAATAAACCGGAAAGACTAACAATGTAAAAGGGAACGTGTCTGCTTTCTCACTTCTAAAATTGTGTTGCAAACATACATGCACACCGCACTCCTTAATAATTAAGTATTGTTTTATATTTATACTCCCTTGTTTGAGTTAATTCCTAATGAGTTACAGATCCTTTGAGACCCCATCACTATTCTTATTTTACAGGTATGACTGGATGTTCCTCGAGACCCCCATCCCAGGATCCCAAGGACCCAGGTAAGAGATTTCTTACTTATTGTCTGTTCTGGGATAGTAAAAGTGTAATGATGCAGTCTCAAGTATTAAGACTCTTTTGGGTTTCATTTGTTAGGTAGTTGGTGATGCAGGGGCTTGAAATATCTTCACTATTCAGTTTATTCCATTTTGTACAGGTCCCAAAGGGGCCTGCATGAATAAGGATATGAGTCCACTATCACAAAAAGGAAATTCACTGCAAAGTCTACATGAATGTGGACATTAAGGTTGAAGTATGCAAAGCGCACAAAGTAAAGAAATGAAAAATAGGGTTTTGAGTATCAGGAGTGATGGCAAATTGGTGGTGTGGTGTTCCATGGAGTTGTTAATCCTAATGCTCGCCTCTCCTGAGAAAAACAAGGTCACTCATGATCCTTCACTCATTTTACCATGAGGAATAAAATGCCAATTAGCTGTGTCAGGTGGGAAGGGCTTGCAGACTTTTTGTTTTTAAAAGTGGGTTGGGCAGGAGGGAAATGCCAGTATCACCTCCATTTAGCTGCCAAGGGTTGGGAATGGACTCGGTGTCTGTACAGGTGGCAGGAGGGAAAGATTTAGCATCCCTGAGACTACTGTCTTCTCCCGGGGTATGTTGCTCTGCTCATCAGCCACTACCAGGGCAGGATGAAGCCACCAACTGTCACATGCCCACAACACTTTGCAGGTGCCAGGATACTGAACTTACAGAAAGGGTACAGGAGCTGACAATCTCTCCCTCCTGGCCTGGCTTTTGGGAATACATGGGGTTACCAAATTATGAGGTAATCCCTGGGATGATGGGTGTTGGGGCTGAGTGACTGGTAGCATTAGGGGCCTGTCAGTTTGCAGGGCCTCCAGCATCCAGAGCTTCATCCTGACAGTTGCTTTTTTCCACATTTTCCTGCCACCCACTTCTCCTGATGTAGTTATAGCCCCATCAGGCCTCCACACACACATCAACCCCGTCATATGTGATGACTCCAAGGTGTTGTCTGTGTGGCAAACACTGTACAGTCTCTCACCAGGCCAGAGGCAGTGCTGTACAGCAGCACCAGCCTCATCCACATGCCACCCAGCTGGCTCCCTAAACCCTCCCCAAACTTGAGTCACCAGCATGGGAACACAGCGTGCTACCCACTGAACCAGTTGGTGGTCCTGAACACAATATTTTTTCATAACTCAGTTGTTTGGGATTTTGCCACAAATTTTCAACACAGTCTTTTTATGATCCCGACCTTCCAACACAGAAAATGGAAACTAAGACAATGATGGCAGAAAAGACCACTTTTCCATGCAGTCTGCTCATAAAACCCTAACAAACCCAGGACCTAGTGTCCATACAAGCGCCTAACCCATACGATCTACCCCATGTTCCTTACCCTACCATTATTACTTCCTGAGCAACCACTAAGCCCTTCATTCAGTTCCAGCCATGTTTAAAACCATTAATGATTGTGACACCCATCACATCAGCTGGCAGATTGTTCCATGGCTCCACCATTCTTCTGTAAGATAAAACTTTCTCGTGTCACTCTTGAACCTTCAATTCAACAGTTTCCACTCATGCCCCTGGGTTTTGATCCACTACTCATGCTGAATAGTTCCTTGCAATTTAACTTGTTCATTCCTTTCAGGAACTTAAAGGTCTCTGTCATGTCACCCTCTCTCATCTGACCTCCAGTGAGTACATGTTCAGTGCTTTCACTTAACCCTTGCAAGATCTGCCCTCAGGCCCTGAATCATTTTTGTCACCCTACATTGCATATATCTCCAGTGAGTACTTATCTCCTCAGTTGAGGACTGCAGAACATGACAGGTGTCTTTTATGAAATTCTGACCAAAACATTATTTTGTGAAACAAGTGTGAAAAGTCATTTTGGGCAGGGTTTGAAAATGATGCGGTCTTGTTCACAAGGTGGAACAAAAAGGGCTATTTTGAAGGATAGCAAAGTTATGAGTAAACATTGAAAATGTCAGTGTTTCTAATAACTTTGTTGTTGTTTGAGATTCTAACCTTAAATTTTCAACATAGTCTTTTATAGCTCCACCTTCTGATCAAGACAGGAGAAATGTTTTAAATCCTACCTAAATGGTGATTAACAGAGTGATTGCAAAACATGTTTCAGGGGATTTGAAACATTTTACCCATCTTATTCATGAGGTGTGATAAAAAAAGTCTATGTTGAAAATTTGGGGCACAAATGTTAAAATATGTCAAAGTTGTGTGTAAAAGTTAAAATGCATTAAAAAGCCATTAATCACACTTACAAGTTTTCAGTCAGTTTGCAGTCAGGTCCAGAGCAACAGAATGTTCTCTGTCAAGAGAGACTTTACAATAGTGTATCATGTTAGGTAAGTGACGGATGCATACAGGTTGTGGGGTGGTGGGTGCTGAGTGGGGTCTTGGGTGGGTTGGGTTTGGGCACTGGAGGTCAGAGGAACAGAAGACATGGATGGATGCTTTTCTTTTGGAGATGAGACAGAACTGGGCACCAAGAGTCAGTGTGGTCTTTAGTGGCACCAAGACTAAAGCTATCCATGGGGTTGGGAGATCAGTAAAATTGGGGAGGTGGTAGTCCAGCACTGGGATTGGCCACCCTGGGTCAATATAATTTCAAGTGGTATTGGGGTGCTAGTTGGTCGCATTTTGTTTGTTATGTGTACAGTTTCTATCCCTAATTGCAAGCGATTGTGTGGAGTGCAAAAGAAATAAAACAACCTAAAAATAGTGATACACCGTGTACTAGCAAATCATTGTCAATAGTTTGATACCAATGCCTGGATTTCTTCCAAGGCCAAATCTGGACAGGAAATCCATTGTAGGTAAAGCAACTGTGGGTAGTTGGAGGGGTGGCTGAATACAGCATCAATGGACTTCTGGTGCTGTTGTCTCCGTGAGTATTCTGCAGAGACTACTCAGGAGCAGAGCAATTTTAGTTTCTGATACACAATTTATTTTATGAGTGCCTGGAACCTAGTAGCATCTTTGGAGTCGGCTGAGCAGATTTTAATTATCTGCAACCACTTTCAGTACATGAAGCACTAGCCTCCCTTAACACTTACTTCTGGGTCCAGTACATTTAAGCTCAGTCTCCTGTGAGTAGTACTGAGTATGAGCAGTGCCATCATAAGTGAAAGCTACAGAGCAGAAGCAGTATGTCAGCCTGCATCCACTGAGGGAGCAGAGGGAGCAGGCCACACCACTTGGCCCTTGAGCTCACACAGGTGAATAACCTTACCAGGTGATACACTGAGACCTACGTGTGCTAAGCACTAATTTGCAACCAGCAGTTCTTTATGTTGATTTGAATAGTTGTACAAATATATGCTTTTGATCTTCCTTAATATCCCAGAAATAGAGACTGTGTGATATTTAGTTATTTAAGTGCTTCTGACGTAGTTCAGGCCAAATTGTTCACTGCAGAACAGAATATTACTATCTTTAAATATAGTGATAGAGTGCTAATAGGTTTAGGGGCAACAACTGTGGGAACACCAATTTACAACTCTTTACTGGTCTCAATATTCTAGCTAGCAAAATGAAAACACTATTAACTTTGGATGGAGAAGTATCAATTATGCAAAGAATGTAACGATTTATTGGTAGAATCTACATTCAAGCAGAGTATATTTATATGTGACAAATGTATAACAAATAGAGCTTACTAGGAGAAATGCAAGAAATGCAGACACATTTTGAAAATTAGAGGCATGTTTGATAAAATTTAGTTAGAGATAGACAATGTAAAAAATGAGAATGCATTGTATTCAGATAGGGTAAAAGAAAAGAATTGATGATGACAAAGAAATTGAACAAGATTGGTGCATGGTAAAGGGATCAAAAGATCAAAGAGAGGTTGGTCGGCAGAGGTGCTCCTCATTAGTTTTAAGACTCAAAACAGGTTCAGTTTAATGGAAAATTAGGAAGAGGAAATATATAGTGAACCAACATCAAGAGGAAACAAGGACAGAGACAATGAGGCAAAAGAAATTCAAACTATCAAAATGATGGTAGTTGGGGATTCTATCGTAAGATTTGTAGATAACAAAATTTGTGAGGGGAATAAAGAGCATGCCCAAGTTATCTGTCACCTAGTGGCCAAAACCAAAGATATAAGGCAACAATTGAAGAACCTTATTGAACCACTAATGATTATTCATGGGAACAAATGATATAAATAAAACACTAGTTTTAGAGATACAAAATGAATTTATAGAAATAAGAACACTAATTAAGAAATGCAAATGCCAGCAGTATTTTCTGAGATACTACCAGTGCCACTGGCCAGTCCAGAGCAAATACAGAAAATAAGAAACATAAATTATTGGCTGAGAAAGTGGACGACAAAGGAAAACTTTAAATTCCTGAGAAACTGGGATACCTTTGCATATAGACAGGATCTATACTTCAGAGACAGTCTCCACTTAAACAAAAGTGATCAGCATAATGGGAAGAAGGATTAAAACAGCCATTAGATTGAATTTAAACTGATTAGTGAGGCCAATCAAACATAACATAGCTACAAAAATGCTTATATCAGCAGATGTACCTATGGAAGGGGTGTTAAATAACAAAAGATTGAACTGCAAATACAATGTAAGATCCCAAAATATCCTTTATCTAAAGACTATATCTTCAATAATAAGCATGATAATTTAAGGTTAGTTATTACACACAAGAACTATAGTACAATGTTATTTCTGTAACTGAGACATGTGGAACAACAATAACAACTGAGGACAGGAACTTGAAGGGTATACTTTATACAAGAATAATAGGCAGCACAAAGTTGAGGAGGTGTGGCTTTATATATAACCAACTGCATATAAAGCTTTCAGGTCTTCGGTGCTATGAATACAAATGGAGTTAAATTAGAAACATTATGGGTTGACATAATAGGAAAACAAAAGAATATAACAGTAAGCACATGTTACATGCCACCCAATAGCAACAGAGAATATAATGATGGATTATTAAATGAAATGTAAGAGAAATTGAGACCAAAAGGAAATATTAATAATGGGTGACTTCAGTTTTAGTCACATAGACTGAATAATAGTAACAACTAATAATAGTTCAGAAAATGTATTAATGGATATAATTAATGAATATTGGTTGAAACAAATGGTAGAAGAACTATCTCATTGTAATAAAATATTAGATTTGGCAATAACTAACGTAAGGAAAAAACGATAGCTTGACACACACAGAGCACTTGGATCAAGTGATCATGCCATGATTAAAATCAACTTACACTTCAGAGCAGAAAAGATGTAAACAAACACAAATTGTATAATTATAAGGCATGTAACTATACAGAGATAATGAGTTAAACCGTTGAAATTGGGAGGCTGAGTTCCTGAACAAATTGGTTAATGTTAAATGGGATACAGTATACTTGAAACATAAAATTTAACCCTAGAACAAACATGGTGCATACCAAAACAAATATAATAGCAAGGGAATAAAACCCAAATAAATGAACAAAAAGATTGGCAGATTACAAACTAAGAAAACAAATGTACAGAATATCTACTGAGGATAATGTTGAGGTAAACAAGCCCAGGTATAGAGATATGGTCAAGAAAATACATGCCATAAGGATGATTAAAAAATCTATAACAGATACGTAGCAAATAGTTCAAAACATCAAGAAATTGTATGAGTATTTAAATTTTTATAAGGAAATGTACCTACGATTGGCCAATATTACATAACAGAAAGATAACTGACACAACAAGAGATATGGCGAGGGCACTGCTGAGCTGAGTTGTGTTCACATACATTTGTGTGGAGCTCGCAGTCAAGGTGCTGAAAAATCCATTTAAATGTATTTAAACATTTAAATTTTACTAGATGTTCTTACCTTCCATTGATTTGTGTATGGATTTCTCGGCAAACATTATGGAAAAGTTTATTTTCCCAAAACCTGGTGGAGAGGTGCTCCAGCTCGAGGGGCTGTCGACTCTCCAAAGTGGCAGGAGCAGGGAGCTCTCCTATTACACTGATTTGCCCAGAAGCGGTGTAAAATCAAAATTATACAATGGGGTCCAAAATGGCAGGCTCTGATTGGTCAACTGGCACCGTACATTGTAAATCCTCCACAGTACCACTGGAAGAGCTGCTAGTTCCCACTAGCCACACCAATTTCTACCCCAAAATCACTCTGACCTCGGTGAAATCAGGAGGGCACAGAGGAACAGACAGCAACAATGTCATAACAATGAGTCCAGCCCTGTAATGTAAAGCCCGCCTGATTGAAAAAAACAGTCCCATCATGTTCTACACACATTTGTACCTGTACATCGCTGTATTCATCCCAGATAAAACCTTGTCATATGTTTGCTTTCTCAGTGACTGCCGCTCGCAGTTTTGAACCTCCCTGGTGCCCACATCACTGCGTGCATAAATTGAAACTGCAACACACTCTCACTGGGACGGAAGACGGGTACTATTTTTTCTCACGGAGCAATAATAACAATAAAAATACGGTAAATGTAAAAAAATGTTTAATTTTTTTAATGCAAAATAAAGGCCATTGTTTAATAGCATTATTATGGTAGTGGTGGTCACATTAGATTTACAATGGCTGGTGTTGTTTGCTCACCAGCCTATTGGCCTCGTGACCAGACAACATACCACCCATTGTAAATCCTAGTGTAACCCACACTTGCCGTGGTAAATTGCTTAAGCATCTGCCAAGCCTAAATTGGCTTTGATTTAAGCCCTTTAACAGAGTTCCAGGCTGAAGTCAGACAGTCAAACTCAGATTGAGAACAGCCTTGCAGAGATTTCACCGATGCTCCATAATTGAGACAAGGGTGGAAGGTACAAAGAAAGCCATCCAAAGTACTGATATGAGATAAAAGCTGTCACCGCAGAACTCTAACCCTTGAAGGAGCAGTGAATGCCTCTTTACATAAACAACTGGCTCAATCTGCAAGATTGGAACAGTTGGAAAATAACATGCTAAATGAAATTTAAGACTTATTGGTTTCCTGGTACCATTCCAAGTTCAGAATTAAAAGAAACGGCTCAGTTGGCACTTTCAGCAGTTTTTTGCATTGAACCCTGTCTTCTGTTGAATCAGTATTTCAGCCTCTCTCATGGCATTTAAAAGAGTCTGGTATGGAATCGCAAGACACAGGAACCGAGATATATAATACTGACATCTGTAACTGGCTGAGAGAAATAAAGTGCCCCAGATGGCCAAACAAAAAGCTGATGCTCTATGATGGTCACAGAATACATTTGTATCCTGATTTTGTCTGCAAACACAATAAAGACGTAAAAGATTCCTTCCCATTCTTTCTGAGTTCAAAGATGCTGGGGTGCCTACTGCTTTATTAGCACCAGTTCACCTTGGAATCAGTTTCAGGGGAAGTGCACTGCTTTTGAAGATCCAGATGCCACATGATCTCTTTTGAGAGCAATATTGTTGCCAGAAGATCTAGGATCGGACCTCAAGCAAGAATAAGCAGATATGACTGAATACCATCTCATGTGAATGGCTTGATCGTATCTGCTTACCCAGAAAAGAATTTGCTGCAATGGACTGTTTATGCTCTTTATGTTTGATTGGATTCTGGAACTAAGTAGGGGCTTATAAATATAACTTTTGTACTTTTGATTTAGTAATTGTCTCTATAATTTCACTGGGAAATATGAGCTTGGAGTACACACAAACTCTACTTTCTTTTACTTTGAAATATTCTTATTTAAGTTATATAAAGAATCTTTAACCCCCCCATAAATATTAATTTTTCTTTATTTAGCTAGTTAGAAAAGTAGGTGGTCGTATAAATTCAACATTTCTAAATTTCTTTTCTTTTAAGTCTTTGTATCCTGAACTTGTCTTTAAGAATAAAAATAAAGTTAAAAAAAACAAGAGGTATGGCCAATGTATTGAATTATTACTCACTTCAGTATTTAATACAGATAAAGATATTGATATGGAACCAAGGTTACAAAAGAATTTATATATTAATGCCAAAGAGCTATTCACGAAACTAGCCCCACATAAATCCCATGACAGTGACAACCTAAACCCTTATCTGTGGTGTAATATAGTGGATTAAATTTTTAAGCCAGTATGTTACATCTTCATAGCATCTTTCTTTTATTTTCTATATAGATTTTTTTTATGGTTTTCTTTGTGGGTTGTCCCTTTTCCCACCCAAGGCCCCTGACACATGGCCGTGCCTGCATGTGGTGCGCACTCATGCAAATGGCGTCAGCTCAACCCCTTCCACCCCTCCCATCCTTGCCGCCCCTCCACCTATGCTAGCTCACCGACCTCCTCCCGTGGGAGCAGAACCACATGAGGGTGACAACCCACCTCCATGACCCCCAGGAGAGGAGAGCAGCCTACCAGCTCCACTTCTGGTCCTGCTCCTCCCCCACACTGGCACCCCGACAACCTGAGGTTGTTCCCAAACCTCGGTCACCAGCGAGCATGAGGTAAGGAATGCAGCACCTCAACCCTCAGCACCACCAGGCCAGCTCATAGCATCTTTCTTAAGTGGGAATACCAATAGACTGGAAACATACTATTGCTATTCCAGTCCATAAAAGAAAGGTAGTAAGGAAAGCCCATCTAACTATAGACCAATTACAGTAGTAGCCACAGACATTGCCAGCTATTTCCAGATATTTCTCAAAATTTCTGAAGAGTTTCTCTCTGCTGCCCCTATTGTGGAAATACAGAAAGCAGGAGATATTTCTGGAAATATCACAGAAATTTAGAAATAGCTGGCAGTATCTGTGGCTGCCAGTGTAGTTTAACACCCATGTTAGGCAAAACTATGGAGAAAATACTTAGAGATCATATAACAGAGATCATGACCAGAGATGGTAAAACTGACAATACCAAACATGGTTTTGTTAAGAACAGAGCATGTGTCACTAACCTAATTGCCTTTTATGAACCTATTAGTGAATTACTAAATGTAAATATTCCAAGTGATGTTGTTTACCTTGATTTCACTAAGGCCTTTGACCAAGTACTACAAAGGTGGCTGATTAGAAAAGTAGGTGGCATGGAATTGGATACCAGGCTGGTTAAGGGATTGAATGCGTTAGAAGGGAGGTCATGTCATATGAATAGGTGGTTAACTGTCCAACAGCATTTATGTGACAAGTGGTGTACCACAAGGCTTAGTCTTGGGTCAAACTCTATTTACACTTTATGTATCAGATTTTTATTTAGGAATCAAAAGCAACATTACTAAGTTTGCTGATGACACAAAGATGGGATGTCTAGTGTTATATGATGAAGAAACATTAAAACACAAGAGAATCTATATAAAATACAAGCTTGGGCAGAGAAGTGGGTATGAATTTTACTAAAGATACGTGTTGTGTTATGCATTTTGGTAAATAAAATCCCAGGAAGCAATATCATTTAGGTAATAACATTTTAAGTAGTGATGTACAGGAAAAGATCGGGGTTATTATACAGCAGTTATTACACATTCTTAATTAATAATAATCAAATTAGTAATAAAGCACTTATAATCTTAGATAACATAAACATAATTCTTTAGCAGACACAGAGATGATATCATGCCCTTTTATAGATCACTGGCTAGGTCGTACCTGGATTATTGCTCTCAATTTTGGCACCCACACTGAAGGCACAAATCAAAACATTAGAAAAAGTGCAAAGCAGATTCACCAAGTGCATATATGGTCCTAAGGGCAGGATTACAGAACAAGACTTGAATTTATAGGGTTACATGGTTTGGAATAAAGCAGAAAGAGAGGTGACTTATTACTTACAAAATAATTTGTGACAAAATGTGTGGCAGTAATGGGATTAGTATTTAAGATTGGCCTCATAGGCCCAGATATTCAAAGGGTTGCGCGCTAACGGTATTCTTTATCATCGCAACCACACAATCACCAGTAGCGATATTCAAAAGGGAAAAGTGCACGGCATTAAACTCATGCGCGCGGAGCACATCAGTACGTATGCAGGCAATAGGGGGGTCGTGCATGCATAACCTGCACAGCCTGATATTCACCCCGGGATGTACAGAGCTATGGATGCACAACCCTACCTGTGCCAGCACAAAGTTAAGCCCCCAAAAAAGGAACAACTGATGGCCATCCACAAGTGAGCTGCTGCATTGCAGGGTGCAACATGGCAGCTGTCACCTGTGGTGGCCACCGGTTCGCTGCACCTGGCGGCACCCCTCATGCCCGATCACGGGCATCTGTCAAACAATATGTCCTCGTCCAATATCCCTGGTGGTCCAGTGGACGCCTCTGTAATGTCGGCATTTGTTTGAAAATACGTCCTCGTCCAATATCCTGGTGGTCAGTGGACCGCTATGTGCCTGATGCGGGCATATGTAAAGAAAACCTCCAATATCCCTGGTGGTCTAGTGGTACCCCCACCCACCCACTGGGCCCCCCCCTCTTCCCCGGTCAGCTGGTGGCGGCAGCACCCACCCGCCTGCCGCCCTGTTACCACCGATTGACACTGGTAGGCTGCCCTCATTGGTTCACAGCATGAGCCAATGGGCGTAGCCCCTCGTCAGAGCATATCCCAGATATGTGAATGAATCATTCACATATCTGGAATGTGTAGAGTTTGTTGCACGCCCATTGGCTCACGCCAGAACCAATGGGTGTACAGCCCTACTAAGGTGTCAGTTGTTGGGCGGTGGGGGCGGCAGGTGGTGAGGTGCTGCCGCCTGGCTGGCTGACCGGGGCGGGCAGTGGGCTCTGTGGGTGGGTGGGGTACCACTAGACCACCAGGGATATTGAGGTTTTTTTTACACATGCCCGTGATTACGACATAGTGGTCCACTGACCACCAGGATATTGGACGAGGAAGTATATTTAACAGATGCCCGCACTCGGCAGATTGCGTCCACTGACCACCAGGGATATAGGACAGGGATCTATGTTTTAAACAAATGCCCGCATCGGTAGAGAGCGTCCACTGGACCACCAGAGATACAGGACGGGATCTATTTTTCAAACAAATGCCTGAGATCGGCTTCAGGGGCACGGGTCCTCGATATTGCTGCCTGGCAGGGCGCTCAGGCACAAGTCGCCGAGGATCGGCGCATCTGCATGCAATGAAGCATAATGACATGCAAATGGCCCCATGTGCACCTTGTGCATAAATTATGGCTCCATTTGCATGTCAACTTTGAATATCGTAGGTGCTGTGCATGGTGCAATGGAACTTGCGCTAGCGCATCTCCATGCTCCACTCTGGCCACTTGCACTGGCGCAGTGCCACTGCACCATGCACACTGGTGTGGCTAGGGTGATATTCAAAGCTGCTGGAGCCATGGCGCAGCTCCTTTGAATATCGCTTAGTCCACACCCCTGCACAGCCAAGTTGAGCTTGTGCCTAAGCTTGCTCACAGCCAGGCTTAGTTTGAATATCTGGGCCATAATATAAGAGGTCATTACTTGCAGCTACAAGGAAGAAGGTACAGGACAAATACCAGAGGATCATATTTTATGCAGAGAGTAGTGAGACTATGGAAAGCTTTGCCTAGCAAAATTGTCAAAGCCAAAGACATTGGTAGTTTTAAAAGGTTGCTAGATAGTTACATATTAAAGGAATCAGAACTGTCCACTGAGAAAAGGGAATAGGCAAGAAGGACAACTAGATCTATTCATTTTCCTGATTAGCCTTAGTAACCTTAGTAAAACCTGAGTCTGGCAGGAGAAGGGATACTCAAGTCAGGATTGCACACCTGCTGCTAGTATTATAATGATAGTTCTATGTTTTAAAAAGCAGTGCAAATTAGTGATATCATTCACACTGCTTTTGTTTTCCATGAATGCTGCTCTGACACAGTCAGCAATGCCCCTATCAGCATACCATTTATAGAAAACAAAACAGTGTGAATGAAATTACTTTATACTGCTTTTGAAAAATACAGCCATCCTTAGAATGTTGTTTTTGGCACTGAGCATGCATTAAAGTTAAACAACTTTTAACTTATATTTCAAAAACTATATAAGTTAAAAAATAAAATTTCATAAGCGCTGTATCTTGACCAGACTCTACCAAACCTAAAGTTTCATGTTTCAAATACAAATAATTTTTTAGTTACAGGTGAGCAAAACAAATCTTCATTTTGGTGAATCTATGTATTTTACACCTTAAAATTTTACCCCGCCACACTAAGCACTGTGAATTTTATAGAATTCATAGTTCCTGGCACAACTCTACATATGCAAAATTAAATTCAAATCAGTTGAATGGGGCCAAGTTTTAAGGTGCACAGCTTAGGTTAAATATTAAGTGTTTACTCAGCCCTAATATACAATTAGTGCCATGTCTGTATAATATCTATCTATCTATCTATCTGTCTGCCTGTCTGTCTGTCTGTCTTCATTCCAAACAGCTACTGTACATTAATCCAGACATTAGAGCTAAAGAAAGCAAAGCAGAGAAAGTAAGGAAATGAAAAATATTAGGGTTTGGAGTCTCAACTGCCAAATTAATGGCATCATGTTCCTTAGGGTTGTCAGTCCTAATGCCCACCCTCCCAACAGCCCATAGCCTCCTGTATGTAGTACAAGACTCAAGGTACAGCTTCAAGCCAGTGCCTCATAGGCATTTACTCTTTGGAGGTTAGCAAGTAAGGCTCATCACATGCAGACAGTGAATTAGTCATGCCTTTCTTCACTCAGGCTGAAGCTCTCAGAAGATGACCTCACTAGTCGATACGTAAGTGCGCCAGTTCCACCACACTGCACATACCTGCTGCCATGTCTGTGGGCATTTTGGCACTTCATTTTGTTTTTGACCATGAAAGCCTTGGTGTTGGACATTGGACTGTCTGATGGAACACTGGGCATCATCACAAATGAGCTTTGCTCAATGACTTTTAAATAAACAAACTTGAACTTGAACTTTGGACCTAAGAATCAGTTTTGAATGCCCTGTTTCCCTGAACACAAAGTTGGAACCTGAAACTGTCCACTTAAGTCCCACCCAGAGCAGCAGGCAGCAGTATTATCACAGAAGACATTTTAAGATGACATAAAAATCTACAGAAGTGTGAACACCCAGAAGTGAAAAAGGATACTGAGAAAGGATTTGGTGAGGTTGGAGAGGTGGTCCTATCCATGTCAACAGAAGTTCAATGCAAATAATTTATTTAGATGATGAAGAATCCAAAGAAAGGGTTGCTGTCAGTTGGTCTCAGCAAAGAAGATATAGGTTGTGAGTGGTGTCAAGTAAGTCCCAAAACTATTTAAGACAACTGGCTGAATAATGCAATAATGGAATATGGGGTCAAGTGGTGACTGAGTTTGGCACACAGGACATGGCTTGTGATTGCATTAAGAAGTCCAAAAGTAATTGATGGCAGCTGATTGAATAACACAATAATGGATGTAGGGGCCAGTGACTGAAGTATGGTGAAAATTATATGGCTTGTGGTTGCATGAAGTTTCCAAACACTGGTGACAGCTGGATGAATAATGCAATAATAGAGGCACGGGCCCAGCGACTGAAAGTTAGCAAATGAGACATGGATTGTTGCATATGAAAAAATGCTGACTGCTAACTGACAAACTACAGGCAGGATCAGATAACTGTATCCCACACTCACTCCCACAGATTTGTCAACATACATACACAGCCAGGCCAAAATCTGGATGAAGTTAATGAGCTAAGGGTTTCAACTAATAAATGATGAGGATAAGATATGAGGATCACTCTCTTCCACCTTGAGCTAGCATCAGTAAAACTGATGTTGATGATGGTATAATTTAATTATTGCTTATACTTTAACCCTGTTATCATCTGTACTTTCTCTGTAACCTGCTGTACCTGACTGTCTGATACTGTACTGTGATCCTGGGCCGCTGAAAAGGGACCTTGGGCTCAGTGGGCCCACCCAGTCATCAACATTCAATAAAATGAATGAATGAAGCAAGAAATCATGTGTAACCTTATTTGCTCATTGAAGGGGTGAGCATTAGGATTGACAACCCAAGGAACCATGCCACTGATTCATCAAGACTCCTGAGACTCCAAACCCTAACATTTTTCATATCCTTACTTTCTCCATTTTGAATTCTTCAACCCTAATGTCTGCATTAATGGAGTTTTTTGCAATGAAGTCTCTTCCTTTTGTGATAGTGGAATCCATATGTAAAATACGGCCTCTCTGTGTGGCTACAGATCCAGATGTGCAGGCCTCTGGACTCTGTGCCAAGGGAAGAGCCTGTCTGATTGCAGAATGACCCTGAACACAATGTTTCTTCATAACTGCTTTTTCTTATTTGACCACAAATGTTAAATATAGTCTTTCATGCCCATCTCCATCTGACAATGACAGGTGTCATTTATAAATACTGGCCAAAATGTAATTTCATACCACAAGCATGAACATGTGTTTTGGGCAGGATTTGAAAACAACACCTGCCACGCCCGAGGTACTGTGGAAAAAATGGCTATGTTGAAAATTAGGGGCCAAAAATTGAAAAGTACCAAAGTTATGAGTGAAGATTGAAAAAGTTCAACATTTCTTCTAGCTTTTTTTTTTTAATATTTGACTCAAATTTTCAACATAGTCTTTTATGATCCCACATCACGAACCTAGTAGGTGAAATTTTCAGATCCCTCCTGAAAGAGGACTTCACTGAGCAACTGTGAAAGCATCTTTTGTGCTGGATTTAAAACTTTCCTCTACCTGGCTCATGAGATGGGGTCCACTAAGGCCATGCTGAAAATTTGGTGAAAACTATTAATAAATGCCCATGTTTTGAGTAAAAGATCAAAATACAAGACCACACTTACCTTGTTTCATTCAGTTTCCTGGTCATGCTTGAAGTAGGAGAGTGTTTTCTTCACAAAGTGAGGATCTACAGTTATGGACTTTTTACCTGGGTGAGAGGTGTGGTGCTGAAAGGTGGTGGGTGCTGAATGTGGGGTCAATGTGGGGCAGGGATGCGGGAGGGAAGGGGCGCAGCAAACATCAATGGACTTTTTTTAATTACAGGTTTTAAAAAAGACATTTAAAGACTGTTTTTATTTTACAGGTAACAACACTGGGGATTGGGCACCCCAATGTTGGTGGACTATTTAGCGGCATCAGGGGTGGACACTCTGGTGTTGCTCGGTATTGGGGAGATGTTTAAAAATCATAGATGGGACAGGGAATATCATTTTAAGGACAGCTGCACTGGGATGGGCACCTAGTGTCACTCAAAATTATTTATGGGGGTTATTAGCCAGCACCGGAGGTTGGGCACCCCATGTACCAAAAAAATCCCCAAAAAACAGGTGGGTTCAGAACTGGCCAGGCTCCAGCCATCCATTTTAATTTAAATGTAGGTTAGGAGGAAGGGGGTTCTAAAGATAAAAACATAGAACGTACAATTTGCCAGCAGATAAGGACTGCTTGGCCCACATAATCTGTCCATTTTCCTGCCTATAGCATCACTACAGATCATACTTGATCTCCAGCCCATTCACCCACCCTTCCCTTTCCTAAGATTCCTTATGCCTATCCCATGTATTCCTGAACCCCAACACTGTTTTATCCCCCATCACCACCTCTACTGGAAGACTATTCAAGGAATCTACCACTCTTTCTGTGAAGAGGTAGTTCACATCTCTCCTAAATCTGCCCCGTACAACCTCTTATCATGCTCCCTTGTCCTTGAGCACCTTATTTTCTGAAAAATACTCCTCTTGTACCTTGTTTACCCTTGAGGTATTTAAAGGTCTCTCATCATATCCACTCCTCTCCCTCCCTCTCTTTCAGGGATGTATTATTTAGGTCCTTTAATCTATCCTCATAGGGCATCTGATGCAGGCCCTGTACCATTTTAATTATGCTCCTGTGGACCATAGCACCAGCCCCAGCCTGGGAGGGACAGAGCAGTGTTCTGGCACACAGACAACACCTCATGGTGGGCCAGGAGCCTTCTCTCACAATGGGTTAATGTGCATGTAATAAGGCCTAATAGGCCCATGCACTGTTTAGGACAAGTGGGGTGACAAGAAAATGGGAAAAAGAGTACCTGGCAGGATGAAGGTCGAGTTCTGCAAAGCTTGCACCACTGACAGGCCTCCTCACGGCTGTCAGCCACCCAGCCCCAACAGCTTAATCTGGTTCAAGGTCAGTTGGCATTCATCTGTATCCCTCCTCTGGGTCATGCCTGAAAATAGGCAGGATTTGTCTAGTGCACTTACCCTGTCAACAAAACTAAATAAATAAATAAATAATCTTCCTTCTCAGGAATTTACAGTGTACCTTTGGAGTCCCCAATGGATTCCCTCCATAATGGGGCTAGGAAGGGATGGATGTCTACTCACCCTTCACTGTTAGCCACATTGGCAGTCCATCACCCTGTCAGTGTTGCAGGGCATGTGAAAGGTGGTGGCTTCATCCTGTCCTGGTGGCAGTCAAAAGGAGAGCAACTTGCCCTCAACTGGAGGAGAGTGGGCCCACGGACACTGAATCCTGTCCACGTCCCCAAACTAGCCTCCATGAGTGACCCATGTCTGTTCTTAAACAGGGGTCACTGCCATGGTACCAGTGTCTACCCTCCCAACCAACCCACATTAAACCCCACCAAAATACAATCCCTGTCCACCTGACATAGCTGATCAGTATTTTTATTAATCACACTACCCATTTTCCACTACTTGTCTACAGGTCCAGTGGAACAAAGAACATGGTGCAACAAGATGTTAGCCCCAGCACTGGGGACATTGACCACATATATCAGATAAGTATTGTTTTATGTTTAGAGCACCTTTTTGATCCCAGTTAGTTACTAAAGAGCTCAGATACTTTGTGACCTAATTGCTCTTCTTGTTTTACAGGTATGACTGGATGTTTCTGAGGCCACCAACCCCCCATCCCACAAACCCCAGGAACCAGGTAAGAAATCTTAATTATTAGTACTGTATCTAAGCTAGGATGGTATGGTGTAACATTGCAACTATAAGTATTATGACACTTTGTTTTTTCTTGTTATCATACCTCTCAACCCCCTGCCTCATAAATCAGGGACAAGGCTTAAAAAACCAGGGACAAAGGACCAAAATCAGGACACATCTTCAGAATTAGAGATATCCACCCAGAAAGCTGGTACAGTATGGGGCTTAATGCAAAATGCATTTTCTGAAGAAGGAACAAGTCTGTAATTTTAATGCTTGACATTATTTGTGCTTACAATCCCCACTGTTTAGCCATGGAAACTCAAATTGTAGGAGGGACAGAGCAAAATGTTGAGGCAAAATCAGGGACATCCCTGAAAATCAGGGACAGTTGAGAGGTATGCTTGTTGGTTACTTGGTCAGGCAGAGATAAAAATATTTCCATTCGGTTCATTTCATTTTGCACAAGCCCTACAACTGAATCTGTTGGCAACATGTGGCAAGCCATACTTCTCTACCTCTGAAGACTGTATCACTATGAGGCACTGGCTCGAGCGGCACCTTGTGCTTCAGACAGGACGCTACTGGCTAGGGGTGGGGTGGGAATAGAGTTGATGACCCCAAGAAACACCCCACCACTAATTGGCCAAGCTTCAGGAGACCCAAAACCCCAAATTTTTTCATTTCCTGCTTTGTATGCTTTGTGTTCTTCGATACTATTATCACATTAATATTGTTTTTGCAATGAATAAATATATAGATAGATATATAAAGACATGATATATAATTACTGGTGACCCTTTATCACCTGTTTTTTTCTCCCCTTTTCAAGAGCTGTAATAACTGACAAATGCTGTAATAACTGGTTATTATGACTTTCATAAGTTTATGCTTCACTACCTTCCAAACTTGAAGCTGGAAACATTTGTTAAAGAATGTCAGTGGCGACAGTGGCAACACTGTACTGGGCAGAACCAACAGCAGCAAGTAGGCAGGAGAGGACGGAGAGCCGGGCAGTTGTGCTGGTGATGGTGTGCTTGCTGTGACATTGTGTGTTTGATGAGGGTGAGAGTGACAGAAATGCAGCCCTTGATGAGTCTTGAAAATACTGTGACCAATTTCGGTTGAGTTGCAGCAGCGCTATCTGATGGGTGTATGATGTGGTAGCAGGAGGCAGATTGGCGTTATTGTTTATTTGGCATTCTCCAAGCTCCTGGTTATACAATAGAATTTGGGCTGCTTCAACACTTCTGACAAGCATCTCCTTCCCTCCATGGGAGGATGGCAGAGCTAAGGAGAGAGGAGGTCAAGGAGGGACAAGGAGCTGGACGCTGACAACAGCCTCCTGGAGACTCCTTGCACAAGTAATTATAAAAATAAAACATTGATGACTGTGTGTCTATGGTTTTTACACTCTCAGTGTGTGATGACTTTACAAACCTCTTGAGCTGCATTCTTGCGTTTATAAGTCATGACACACCTTGATTTGTAAAAATCCATAACACATAGTCGCCTGTCTATTCTCTTTATAATAACCCATAGGTAGTGTGGTATGAAGGAAAGATACCCATCAAGGGAGCTAATAAGATAATAAGGTCTCAAGCCTGAAGAGCAAGTGGCTCTATTATCTGAGTATCCCTTGATATAGGTATATTTATGAGTATAGCACACTTACACATCCTTTATTTTTCTAATACATTAGAATGTTAATGTTACCTTTAGGTCACAGTTCCAATCATTGCCAGGTTTATCTTTACTAATTCTTGTGCCCCATGTTTCCATAGTATAGGGTTGCTTTTCTTGTGGTCACTCTTTTGGCCCTAATGTTTATCTATAGTGTATGGTCCCTCTGTATAAGAGGTTTGTTTGTAGCAGTTTGTTCTTTATTGGTATTGTGATGTGCAGCTGAGTTGGTGGTATTGAGTGGCATTTTTAGCTGGGAGCAGTATGTGTCATCAAAGTATTCCTAAATGACCTCCGCCAGTCAGTACAACTACATCAGTTCATATATGCGCTGATGACACTGTCCTGTTCACCTCTGGCCATACCCTTTTGTTGTTGAATCCAGACTCAATTAGACTTAAGCTCCAATACTGGTTTAGCTCAAATCAGCTCTTGGTAAATGCCAAAAGACTGTCTCCATGACCTTTGGCATGAGGCAGAGACTCTCTAGGCTCACCACCCTACCTTCCCTTCCACACCTTAGATGGGACTTCTCTGGAGAACACCTCCTTCTTCAGATACCTGGGGTCTGGCTAGACTGACACCTCAACTTTTCTGGGCATGTGGACACTATAAAATCTATGCCCCAAGCTTGCGCTTTTCAGGAACTGGAACTGCCTACCTCTACCAGCTAGGCATGAACTAGTCCAGAAAATGATTCTCCCTATCTTTGACTACTGTGATGTAGTGTACAGTGCTGCCCTGAAGTCCACTTTAACCAGATTGGACTCACTTTCAACTCCTTCTGTCGCTTTGCTCTTGATGCGCCACCTGCGCTCACCACTGTGATCTACACTACTTCCTCGTGTTCCTTCACTTACTGACCGATGTCGCTCTGTCTCTCCCACATTGTTAAGTTCACCTCTAAATTCTGGTACATCTCTCCCTCTACCTCTTTTCTGCTCTGTCTATCCCCTCACCTCCTTCACATTCACTTAGATCTGCACACGCCAGGACCCTGGCTTATCCCTGCAGACTCACCTCTGCTGGTGAGGCTGCTTTCTCCCACTACTTCCCCAAACTCTGGAACTTATTAGCCCCACAAATCAAACAGTCATCCTCCCCTCCTCTACCTCAACTGTCCTCTCAAATTACCACTCCTCAAATTGCTTATGCACCTGATGTGTTTATCTCAATCCTGCTCTGCTCTACTGCCTGACTTTGCTGCTACAGAGTCACGTTATTGCTACTACCAGCCTGTTATCAAACTGGCACTTAACTATGGTTTTAATCCATATGGAAACCATTAAATGTCTGCTCAATCGTCTGTATCTTATGTATATTTTTTCCTTATACTTGTATATGTACGTAATAATCACTGTATGAATTGATCGTATAGCTCATTATGAAAATGTAATACTATTTTTCTTCAAATTATATTGTTCTCATGTGTATTTGTACTCTGTTTATATGCTCTCCTTCCTCCTTCCCAAGGATGCACTATGAGATGAGCAACTTGTTGTTCAATGTGCCTTTCTGGGAAACTTTTCAATGAATAAATAAAGCCGCTGTGTTCTGCTGCCAGGAGCAGCTGTGAGCAATGTGTAGGTTTGATGTTGCTAGATATGGCAGCAGCAACCATACCTCTCAACTGTCCCTCATACGAGAGACATCCTTCAGTTTACCCTTAAAATTGCTCTGTCCGTCATCCGTCCTCATGTTAAAGATGCTGCCCACATAAAGAATGTGCTGTAAATTCAGACTTTAAAGCAGAAATTTTAATATTCTAAAATACTAAATCAAAAATAAACTTCGTATAAGTAAACAGTATGGTTTTACAGTGTTATGCGCTTATATCTCCATGTGAGGATGTGTCCCTCATTCTGAGGTCAGTGTCCCTCATTGTCCCTCATTTTGAGTGCCAAAATGTCCATGTCCCTCATTTCAGAGACAAAAGGTTGAGAGTATGGCAGCAACATGGAGGGCACGGCATCTAAGTAGACAGCTGGAGTGTTGGGGACATGTTGCGTGGAGTATGGGCGTCTGGCTTCTGAGGAGATGTGGGACATTGTTATTTGGTGAGAAAATGGTGGAGTTCTGCCTTTGGGGCTGCAGTAACTGTTTTGTTTTTGGTGTGTGTTTTTTTAATACAGTGTTTTCTAAGGTTGTAGGATATGTGTTTCTGGCCATTGATAAGGTGTGTCATCTAGTTTAGGAATTTCATTGTTAGTTTGGTAGGTTTTTAATTGATGTGCAATTAGTCATTAGATTTGTTAATTAGGTTTTGATTGGTTGGTAATTGTTTAACTGGTGGTTTGTTTATGCATCTTCTGTGTTTACTGTTTTGTATCTGTATGTTTCCCACAGTGTACAGCTTTAACTGAGGAACTACATAGCATTAATTAGGAAGTATACAGCTTTTATTGGTAGGCATGTAGCTTTAAAAGGGCACTGTCAGCTTTGCCTTCATTTTAGTAAAACAGCAGTATGCCTCTTGGCCACATACCACTCAGGGAGATGCTTAGAATGCCCATATGGATATAAAATAAATGGATGTTTGCCTGGTTTCTTAATTTTTCCCTAAACAGTTTTCATCCATCCTGCCCATAATCCCTGCATACTGGAAGCACTTCTAGGTCAGGACCACGTCTACCACAAGCACGGTCCGATGTACGATTATTTTCATATGGATGAAGTACAGTCATGTCGCACCTGTTCCTTGCATATGTCTCAACTATTACATCTATCTGGCACCACAAACTGGCGCTGAAGTATATTATTTGCATTTTAAGCTGCGGCGCAATCCCGGCGCATGCGCACCAATAGCACACTCTTGCGCATGCATGGGATCTTTGGATGCTTGCATCGAATGCTGCAGGATTTCGGCCGCGGCGCAAAATGCCAAATGTCTGTTCCAGCACTCGAACTAATGATTATAAACGCAAATGTAATGGGACTTATACGCAGGGGCTGGAGTGCGACATGTTATACTTCATCATATAATAATCGCCTATCGGGACGCGCCGTAACGACCAGTGGTCTCCTGACCTGAGAATAACTATGCGGGATTATGGGTGAGATGAATGAAAACTGTTAGGAAAATGAAAACAGGTAAAAGTCATTTATTTTATAACCATATGGGCATTCTAAGCATCTCCTGAGTGGTAAAGAGGCATACTGCCTGTTTTACCAAAAACAAAGGGGCAAAGTTCAAGTTCAAGTTTATTGCAAGAAAGACTCCATTGAGCAAGCTCATTCACCAGGAGGTCCTGAGGCACATACACACAGTTCGCAATTACATAGACAGGAGATATAAAATGTAGAACAACAAAGAAAAAATATATATAATACAAGAGGCATACACAATAGAAGTCCTTGTGCTATATATGCAGTACATTCCTGCTTTAACTTTGCCCTAAATTATGCAACACATTTCAGCTTAATAAGTAGAGGCCAGTTGGTACCTAGGAAGTTGACTTGGCGTTGAGGCCTAGTAGCGCCTACATGTCTTCTAATTTAGAGATAGCTAGTGTTTTGTAGGAGTTAATTGATATGATGCTGGTTAGCTTCAGCATGGCTTGTAGTTGGTTCCAAATGTTTGGGAGGGCATATGTGACAGCTCTTGGCCAGCTGTGGTATGTGTCCTGGGAATATCTAGTAGGATAAGGTCGGATTTCCTTAGGGAGTAGGTGCTATCTGGAGATGTGTATGAGAGACGTTAAATAGACAGGCAGTTTGTGGAGTAGTAATTTGAGGGTCCAAATGCCAGCATGCAGGAGGCGTCTGGTAGCAAGAGAGGTCACCCAACTGCTGCATAAAGATCACAGTGGTGGGTCTTGTCTACGAGTTAGTAATGAAGCCAAGAGCATGGTGATAGAGTACATCCAGTTTAGATAGGCTCAAGGTTGGGGAGGAGATAAAGATAATGTCTCCGTAGTCAAGCAAGGGAAAGAATGTTGCTTGGACAAGTCTTTTGTGGTCGCGAGAGAAAGAGGGTCGTATTTCTAAAGAAGAAACCAAGCGTGCTTTAAGCCTCTTTGATAGATCCTCAATGTGGTCGTTGAAGGAAAGCTTGTTGTCTATCCACATACCTAGATATTTTAAATTTAGGTACGACTTCCAAGGGTTCACCTAGGAGGTAACTATGAAGTTTTTGGTGGGGTAGGTAGGGCACCAGACAAGGCAAGTCTCGAGAAAATCATTGTCTTGGTTTTTTGGCATTTAGAGAAGCTTGGCATTGATAAGGTTGCTTTCTAACTGGATAAAGTCAGCTTGGAGTGCTTCCTGACTTCAGTTAAGGACGAGCCTGATGCATACAAAACCATATCGTCCCAAAGAAATGTATGCTAGAGTTCTTTATGTGGGAGTCAAGGTTGTTGATGTACAGGGAAAAAGGATTGGTCCTAGGATGGAGCCTTGAGGGACTCTTCTGGCAATTGGAAGGGGCAGATAGTAGGCCATCAGCTTTGACTTTCTGTATCCTTCCTGTAAGATAACTGTTAAACCACTGTAATGTAAGTGGATTGGCACCTATGTAGGCAAGACAGGTGATTAGGAGGTGATGGTCTACAGTGTTGAAGGCCTTACTGAGGTCTAGAAAGACTGCACCAGTAACCTTCTTGGTGTCCATAGCATGGATCCAGTCATTAGAGATTTTAGCCAAGGCTGAGATGGTACTGTGCTCGACCTGAAGCCAGATTGGGCCGGGTTTAGGAGTGAGTGCTCTTCGAGTGATTTTTTAGTTGGTTGTATATAAGTTTTCCAGCACTTTGGAGAGAACGGGCAAGATAGAGATAGGACAGTAGTTGTTTAAGTCACAAGGATCTCCTGATTTGAAGAGAGGAAGAATATGGGCAGATTTCAGCAGGATGGAACAGTGGCTGTGGTAATAGGGAGATTGAAGATGTGAAGGATGGGGACTGTGAGCTGGGCATAGCCTAACTGCAAGAAAAATGATTCAAAGCCATCGTCCCCCTGCACTTTTCTTGGTGTCAAGGCTAAGAATTATGTCTTCGGCTTCTTTGTAGCGAAACAGGCACAACTGGAAGGGATGAGGTGGAGTAGCATGTAGTATCTGGGCTAGTGTTGCTATTCACTGGGCTAGCATATGGGAGGAGTCGAATGCCAACCCGACAGTGGCAAAGTGAAGGTTAAGTTCTTGAGGATTCGTATTTGTTTTCAACCATCCCATCCTTGGCCAGAATCTTGGTGGAAGGAGGAAGCAGCAGGATGGCTCTTCAATGGATGTCAGTGTCTTCCAGATTTTTGGGAGGTCCCTTTGGCCTGCTCCAGAGTGGAGATGTGAAGTTTGCGTTAGTAGCACATACACTTTTAACACAGGCATTTCTGGCAGTTCTAAATGCCTGCCAGTCTGCTGAGTCCTTTGTGTGCCTGGCCCTAGCCCATAGCTTGTCTTTATTGGTAAGTGCAGATTTGAGCTCTTGGGTGAACCACGGATGCGAGATTTTCCACCCTCATTTTAATAAGAGGAGCATGCTTGTTAATTAGGGTGGTGAGGTTGTCATTTAGGACAGAGACGACGGCATCAGCAGATTTGGCAAGATATAGGTCTTGCCACCTGATCGTAGCTAGATAGGTTAGGAAGTTTACTGAGTTGAATTTATGGAGCGAGCATTTGATTCTGAATTTAGGGTGCTGCTGGGTTTTAGACTGGAATCTTGTACATACAATGATATTGTGGTCGCTCATGTCATTATGGAAAACTGCAGAATGTGAGATTTTATGGGGATGCGAAGTTAAGATGACATCTAAGAGTGAGCTGTTGGCAGAGTTAGAAGCATTGATTCTGTGGGTTCAGTTACTATCTGTGTAAGATCCAGCTCATCACAGATGGCTTTTAGAGAGTAGGATTTAGCAGTGAGCCAATCCATATTGAAGTCCCCTAAGATTATTTTTTCCGTGTTAGCAGCCAAAGTTATGGATTTCAACAAGTTAAGAAATTCTGTGCCTCCTGATGGGGGTCTATAGCCACCAATGATTGTGATGCACTCTGAGGATGGAAGGTGAAGTTTAAGCAAGACAATCTCGTATTCCTTGGGCTTAGTTTTACAGGAAATGCTGTTAACATCAAATTTTGATTTCGGCGTACAACCACTCCCCACGAATCCCTATCAGCCCTAAAGAGCTTGAAGCCGGTATAGTAATTTGCGGATCAGTGTTGGTCTTTTTAGCCATGACTCGGTAATTATAATCAGATTTGGGTCAGTGTGGGCTGCCCAAACTTGAAGATTATCAAGTTTTTGAGCAGGCTTGGAATATCGACTATCATCAGTTTCAACCCAGAGCAGCTGCAAACTCCACCAGAGAAGTGATTTGAGTTGGGGACCTGGATTTAGTTCGACATTGCCTGAACAGAAAAGGAGAATTAGAAACATTTTCTTGAGGACATTTATCAGGTAGAAGTGGGCTCTTTTCGTATGGGTTCTTGTGTGGTGTTCAGTCATTGAGGTACATCTAGCCAGGGCATGGAGATGCTGACATGGCGTTCAAGGTTAGCAGGGAAGTACGGAAAGACATTGGCAAAGGAGGAGGGCCAGAGGAGAGGGATGAGAATTAAAATGAAAACCCGACAGATTAAGAGTAGGGAAGCAATATGAAAATGCAGCAGGAACTATGATTGTGGGTTCCCAGGCTGGGATGACTTCTGACTTAGCATGGATCAGTGCTTTATGAGTCATAATTTTGCCAGGATTAGAAGTAGAATGATAATGCAGGCCATATTGCACGATTGAGTACAGTGATTTGTGTAGAAAGACCAAGAATCCCTTTAGTGGCAGGTCTGTATAACCTGCTAATAGAAAACTAGCCACTTAAAAAGCTGACAGTGCCCCTTTAATAGGACCTACTTAATCAAATAAGACAGGGCAGAGCAAGCAGGTATGGACGTCACTGGCAAAGGCTGCTGGACGGCAGTTTGAACAACCACTATTAACTACTGTAACAAACTACACTGCATAAAGGTACCAGCCAGTTGGCTACAGGCAACTCAAATGTTTATATATGCATATTTTTCTCTGTCGGTAATGGCTTAATTTAGTGATGTCATGGAATACCAACCATGTACAATTTAATGTAACATAGACTGGGCTATTTATAGAAGTTAAGTGAAGCTAATGTCTCTTTTTTCTCCGTTATTACATTTCTTCTGCTTCAAAACTTTTCATTTGTGTTTCTGCATTTTTGGTGATCCTTACAAACACATTCCACATATCTAACATAGCTACGTAATCCAATGATACAACAAGCTAGTTTCTAGTTATTGCCAGTTAATATATGCACACTAAGTATTCTCTCTAAATAGTCAAGAGGCAGCCAAAATCATTGTGAATGAGGCACAGCAACTATTCAAATAAAATCTGGAAGTTGTGCCAATGACTGCTAAGAAGTTATCACCAGGAGACAAACAATCGACGATAAGCAAATCCAAGTAACAAGTCTCTGACGTTTATACTCATTGTTATACTGATAAATAGGCCATAACTCCTTCTCAGTCATTGATATAATGCATAGTGGGATCAAATAATTTCAATAGGTCAGTCAATCAAGGATAAATAAAATATAACCATTGCCTAGAACACCAGCAAAAGTTTTCCATTAACACAATAACCTACTGTAGTAACATAGCCCAGCAGTGCAGAGAGTAGAGTGTTGTGCTACTATGCAGGAAAAATCCAAAACTTGGCACCTACTGTCCAGGAATACAAAGGACACATATCTCCTTTTTTTACAATTTGCATGTTATTATACTTGGTATAACACTTGGTTTACCAGGACAGCAGAGGATTAAATTGTCCATGTAAAGCTCTCCCTTATGACATGTAATAGTTAATGGGCCCCATATTCAAAGGTTAGTGTGGCCACTAATGAGTTAATGCCCATGCTAACCTGGGTTTGTATGGGCACTCTGAGTGAGCCATATTCAGAGGCCCTCAGTGCACTGCCCAGACCTGGCAACTCAGGCGCACTAATCATACTGCTGTGCCTATGCAAATGAGGAGTCCCTCATGCATAATGGCGCATCAGTATATTGAAATAGTTTTGGTGGCACAGAACAGTCCCCAGAGCAGTGTTGTTTACTGCCACCCCTTCAAAAGAATTCATCTTATGGCAATACTAAGGTCATGTCCCCACCCCAAAGCAGATCATGTACTGCAGCTACCCACCCCTAGTGCCCAATGGACGCCCTCCCTGATCACCCCATAGTAAATATTGAGTAGAATGTCTGGTAGTCTAGTGGTTCTCCCCTCCTGATCATCCCTATAGTGTCACACAGGAATGATCCCTGGTAGTCTAGTTGTCCCTCTCCCCGATCACTCTGGAAACCTATCAGAGTCCACAGTACTGTCCTTGGCAGCAGTTTGTTTGACTATTGTGAGTTGCTTCCCAGCCTCAGTCAGGTCATTGAAAACAAAAGTCTTACCCATGTACAGTATGTGACATGCAGCTTTGCTGGTTGTTGAAGTGAATTTGAGATACCATTCTCTCACAAGCCAGCCCTTACCACTTTAAAACTCTTTTCCTCTCTGCCCAGTAGCAACCCTCAGGTCATGGAAGCAGAAATTCTGGAACCATCTGCCAAAGCCTATTGATCCAATTGTTTTGCAGCATGGAAGATGTTATCACATATTTTGTGTCCAACTGTCACTATCAGCAGGCTTTATGGAAGTTCTGAATTACTAGGCTGCTTTCTTGGTGTGACTCAATGCACTTTGTAGATGAGGCCCAATAACTGTAATCCAAAAGTTCAAGAAACATTTTACACATGAAGTCTACAGTTCTGAACTCTCAAGTCCTCAGACCGCCCAGTAAACCTAGATTTGCACTTCTTGCCCTGTTCTGATAGTTCCAGTAGCGCCCTTCTGAGATTACCCGCACCCTCACCCCAGTCACCACTCATTTGTAATAACATATCAGCGGGTGGCTGGCAAAGTCCTCCATTCACCCCTCAACTGGCTACCATCTGACAGTCGAGAGCATGATGAGTAAGTACAATACTTCAATGAATTTGTATCCATCTCCACGTTTCTTTGTTTTCCCCATTTTATTACAACTGCAAAGTTTTGGAATACATTTGTCTAGTAATATTAATAGTGTTTTTAGGCTGTTCCTACATTCCTGTGTGTTTTATTATGCAGATCTTTTGCCAAATCCATCTTGCTAATTCCTCTTTAATACCCATGACATTTGCTCTATAATAATTGCACTTTTGGCTTTTCCTTTGTTGATTGCAAAGTTGCCCTTACTTCAAAAGTAATATTTGAGTAATCATTGGTACCCAAAGGTTCTCCTATATGATACTTGAAGTTGCCATTATACAATAGTTTGTGAATAATAATTATAAAATGGCAAAAAAGATTACTTGGGTTGGATTTATCAGTGTTAAACTTCAACAGTGACGTTATCCCAGCACAACTTCACCCTTATTCAAAAAGCAACTAAAAATTAATTTTAAAAATACTTGTTTTCACCTTTATTCATTTAAAGTACAAGCAAGTAATTTTATAATTCAATAATGCACTCCAAGGCATGTGTCAAGGGTATGAGGTCACTGCTTGGGTGCTGGATGCACTTGGCCTACAGTCTTGTGCTCAGCCACCCACAAAGTGATATTATCACAGCATGACACACTCCTTGTCATTCATTATTACTTAAATTAAGTATGTTTAAGCCTCTGTGGGATGTAGAATGTGTTGGGTGAAGCTACAATCTTCTACTGTGTCTAGGAATGCTTTTCTTTTATTATCTTTCTATTTATCTCCTCCACAGCCACTGACCTGCCATGTCATCCAACACGCTAGCTTCCCCTGATGACCATGGAACACATCTGCCTGGGTCAACTGACATACACAGTGGTACCCACAAAAGGACCCCTCGGTCCCAGCATGAGCCAGGATCAATACCAGCCCTGGTTTCGTGCCCTGAGCCCTGCCGAGCTCAGGAAGCATGCCATCAAGCTGTCACAGACAGTGCTGCCTTTTGTCACTGACTTTTTTTTTGTTCCCAGGAGTGCAGATGTGCAATGATGTCAAGCACTGACTTGCTGACATCTGCTGCACTCCTCCCTCCATTGCACCAACTCTGGCAGTGCTGCTGGGCATCCTCAGGGGCCACTGCAGAGTCGTGGAGACCCGCATCCCTCCCAAGATAGAGAGCAGTCCTCCAGATGCTCAATCCTATCCTCCCCTGCTGACCCCTGACAACCCGGGCTTGTGAGGTGTGGTGTCCAGCACCTCAACCCTCAGCGCCACCAGGCCGGAACTCTAGGAATGCTTTGAGCTAGGTATTTACTGCTTTATGTGTGTGTCCCAGCTGGTAAGTTGTAATCATCTGTGAGAATAATGTCTCCATACTTTCATAGAATTTTATTTCTTTAACATATTCAAAGAAGATTTTGTTAATGTACATTCCACTTTCCCTTCTTTTACCAACTGGCTCCTTGCTTGTCACCCTATAGCCCTCAATGGGGCCTACACATGAGCATGTGAACTGCTCCCATATGCAACGTAACAGTGGCATGCCCTTATACGCTGCACAGGCAAGTGGAGTTACATGCTATGCACTAAACACATGTGCAGGACAGGTGGAGGCATGGGCGGGCATGCAGACACGTACATGGCTTCTTGGGCACAATGCATGGCCACACCCCTTGACCCCATTATATATGAACATCTGCCCTGCCCTGTGTGCATCTGCAAAGAAAATACCAGCATGAAAGCTGAGGGCATGTTGTGTCAGAGGACAGCAGGAGAGGGGCATCACTGGTAGCCAAAGTTACTGATCATGGACATTCAGAGACATCGGGACATGGATGGATCGTGAGGTCGGACGATCATGGTCTTTGAACCTTTCAGGCAGAAAGGTGGCAGCCATAGTTGCTGATATATGGGAGCACTATAGCACCCTGTGTGTGGTAGAGTCCCTGAAGGCACCATCAGAAACAAAAGCCAGGCTGTGGCTTGATATTCAGGTGACTGTGCCTCTCCCGCCAGAGGCATGCAAACTGGCAGCAATCAAGCTCAAGTGGTGTTACCTCCAGTCCGCCATTGAGTGTAAGATGGTAGCATTCAATCAGTCACAGACCACCACAAGCAGTGGCCAACCCATACAGGAGCACAATCTGTCCCCAATTGAGAGGATGCTGGCAGAGACCCTCACAGAGGTGTCCTGTATGGTGAGGAAGAGGGCCTGGATACACTGCCAGGTATGTAGTACACCACAGGGACCAGCTGGGAGGAAGGCTCAGGACAGCATAGCCATGCTAACTACCCTGTGTTGCACCTTATAGTCCCTGTGATGGGGTCCACTCCCAGTGTGGTGGCAGTGATACCAGCAGAGGTGTGTCTGTGCCTGGAGATGAGGCTGGTGGCCAAAGTCAAGAGGACAGTGCAGGTGAGTTGTACTCACAGAGGCCCACAACACATCCTTGGTATGTCCACAGCTATGCTATAGCCTGTAACACCTGGGTTGTCTCCCCAGGTACAGCACAGGACCACTGGCCATAGTTGAGATGGAAGGGGTGCCAGAGGACCCCGACATGGACCCATTCCATTACACACAGGAGGATGAGGAAGAGCTGGACAATGCCACAATGGACAGCAACCCTTCACACACTGTCCGGTTCCCAGCCACAGCCACACCCTGGGCAGCTGACCCAGCCTACAAAGTACCATAGGACTTTGCATGCAGCCACACATGGAAACTGGAGGTCCTACGGCCACAGTGACAGCAGCATTGTGCAGATGCCTGACAGTTCTCCCACCTGCTGGTAGCAGACAGTGGAACACAGGGGAGCAGTGGGGAACATGTAGCATTAATGTGGCAGTGGGGATGAGGGCTCCTCTAGCCATCCATGTGCAATACACAGAGGGTGGCCAGCAGGTGTATAGTGCAGACATATTACCCTAAGGTAAGGCAGCTGGAACTGGACTCACTCCTTGCCAGCAGGAGAAACAGAGCAGCTGAAGGAGCTGACCATGGAGGTGAGGGACATGCTGTGTGGCATAGACTGCATAGGGACTTAGTGGAAGGCTAACAGAAAACATGCTGGCATGGGCACCTGCCTGTACCTGAGGCAACAACGGTGGGCACCATGCAAAACACACCTGCCCACAACAGCAACCCTGAAGAGCAGAACAGCCACATGCCACCAATGTGCAGTATCTGCCCAGACACAATGGGTAGTATAGGGAAAGCCACAGCCACGACATGGCCTCTGGGCACATGTGCCTGCACACAGAATGGACAGCAACAAGGCAAGAAAAAGTGATGCCTGCAACCACTGACCACAAGTACTGACATCCACCAAAGCATACTGTACATCCTCCTATGTATCCGTCCATCACACATATCCTCACCACTTATATCCTTCTACCATATATATCCCCACCACATATATTCCCAAAGCACAAGCACTGATAGTCTCCCTTACTGTGGATGGTGTGGCTCTCAGGGTGGGACATCAACACACTGCCACCATCCTCCTCCCAATAATGGCTGAATGCCTCCTGTACAAGTTCATACTTTGCCGCCCATCCAGACATTGACTCTGCTTCTTGCCCTGGAAGGCCCGCCATCCCGACCACCCAGTGGTAGAATACCCTGTCCAACTTGCAGCATGGGTAGGCAATGCCGCACAGCTATGTTGTGCAGCATGCCTTTCCTGCGGCAAGTATCATGTGCCAACTGTCAGATCCAGGCACTGGAACCACATCTTCAGTAGCCCTATCATCCTTTCCATTCCAGACCATGTCTTCCTGTGTGCCTCATTGTATGCCACCTCCACTGCTCTGAGTGCCTCCAGGTATGGACTCATCAGGCATGGATGAAGTGGATATCCTCTGTAACCTATGCAGTGAGTAAATGACAGGGTTAGTACTGTGCAGCTACAAGGCATCCACCAATGTACAGATACTTACCTATCAACCTCACATTCTTTACTCTGCATGCACTGAGGAAGGCATTCAGCCATGACCCACTGAACATACAGGCATCATGACATGAGCCTGGGTACTTAGCACACATTAGTGATGATACACAAGGAATCAAGGACTATCTGGCAGTTGATGCTGTGATACCCTTTGTGGTTACGTATGCCTCCTCATCGACAGATGGTACCAGAATCACCACATGTATACAGTCAATGGTGCTGTACATTGGGAATACAATGCATGGCATAGAATGCCTCCTTTGTGGACCATATATCAGCCTGTGGCATGGAATATCATGTGCTCATGCACACACAGAAGCAGGATGTCAGTACCTGGGGCACTGCCCATGGACACAGAGGACTAGGTGACACCTGGGGCACCTGCTGCCACCCTCTGGAAGGAGCCTGTGGCATAATATGCCAATGCACATAGCACCTTTGTCTTGACTGACATTGCCCAAGAGCGACACATACATGGGGCCATATGGGCACAGACCAGGTCACACAGCCATGTGATCATGGCATGGTCCAAATGGAATCTCTCAAGCCATTGTGCATCCCACAGGGCACTGGCATCCAACCATGGCTGGAATACACATGGCGCATGATTTGCTCTAGAGCCTGCTCATTTCCCTCTCACTGTCCAGCAGGAGGACAGCCAGTAGCAGAATAATTACAAAGTTCTGCACTCCGAAAACACCAGCAGAACAACTGCTTAGTAGCAAAAAAGTGAAAAACTTTATTCCAGGTTTGTCTGAAGGACTACCATAGTTGGGGTTATGATAGATCATCAGGTAAACTTTGAATAAAGTTTTCACCTTTCTACTAAGCAGTTATTCTACTAATCTAGACCTGTACATGTGTGCATTGTCTGTGTCTGAACTAGCTGCCCATTGCCTGCACCCCATTCTCTCCAGAATGTGCTGCTTTTGTTTACTGTGCCCATTCAGTAGTAGCCTTAGGCATATCCTGTGTAACTCTGTGCAGTGTCCCGGAATGGTCGACAGGCATTGTGTGTCAGCTGATAGTCTGTGATTCCATGATCATGGCACTGACAGGGATACTGAACAAACGTTCCATATGGAAATGAGCCCATTTAAAGGGGTGTATACCTGGCATGCCTGTGGGGTGACATGTGCATGAGCATTGCCAGGTCATTCCTGAACAGCTGTGTGAATGAGATGGCTGTACAGTGTCTCAGTGAGCTCTTTGAGGAGAATGGGGAGTACCACTTAAAACTTTGGAGAATGTCCTAGCTAACTTACCAGGACTCGGATGAAGGGGTCACGCCTGAGAGGTGAAGGATCTGGTGGCATCTGTAGTCAACTGGCGATGGGCAAGGGGGCGTATATGCATGTGTTGTGGGTACTGTGTCAGTGATGTTCTATTATTTGTATTTCCACAGTACTTCCGTGGCAGGCTGGGGAGATTCATCCCTGAGCAGCAAGAGCAGCCAGACAAGGCGACAGCAGTGGTAGTGGCCCAGTGAGCCAGGTGAGCACTATAACTGCCAGACTGTTCTAGTCTGTAGGTAGTCAGGATGCCTACTATAAAGATGATGTGGGAGCCATCTAAGGTAAGTGATGTGTTGGGGTCCTGTGTGTTGCGATGTTTGGCTGTGGCCCTGCACATGCATCTTGTTCATGACAGTCCTCTGTTTTCCTCTACTTCCAAGGGTATTGTAGACCACTACAGTGCCAAGTGTTCGTGGAGAGGGGTTCACCCAGTCAACACCGATGGGTTCTAGTGATGACTCACAGGAGGAAGAGTATCATTAGGTAGCAGTTCATGCCCTTGTCATTGTCCAAAAGGTTGCAGCAGGGACTAATGTGTGTTATATTTGCATCTCTTTGCGTCTATGTTCCTGTCCGTTCATGGAACACACCATTTTATATGTACCCTTGCCATGCTTTGCTGTGCCTATAGAGTAAACTTTATTTTGCAACATATGTCACGTGTCCGAGTCTTTCTTCTAGTCAGCGGTATTGTGCCTCTGGCTGCGATTAGTCAGGCCATGGTGGATTGGTGTGTCCTGCTGTGGGGGGTGGCCATGGGCCTTATTGCCTGCCTGGGGCTGTGCAGAGTGAGCGTGCACTGTAGGGCATGCAAAAGTGCATGGTGGTCATGTATTGTGTTGGGGCAGCAGGGGCAGATGTGTAAAGGGGACAGTTCCTTTTCTCTTGGTATCCTACAGTATCTTTGTATTGTGCTTGCTTTGTGGGTTTATATTGCTACTTACTATCACGTTTCCAGATTCAAACATATGTAGCACTACAGGTATTCTGTAGTGGTGGTCAATCCACTCCTCTGCCCATGGCACTTACAGTCCTGCCGGTTTGTCTGTCACACTGTATGCCCTGTATACCAGCCCTGCATGCATGCGACACTACAGCCCTCCACATGGCATTGTGCTCGGCGTGTGGTCCCATGCATTGGGGCAATGTATTCACACCGTGAATGCGGTATGGGTGGTGCACACATACTGTTATGTGGCTTCACCCTGCACCCAAGTGTAGCACTGCCACAGTGGTTGTATGTGCAGAATGCATTCTTGTGCCTCTGCATGGCACATGTGCGTGCCAGATGGTGATGGCCTGTGCATATGGGAAACATATACCTATGTGTATAGCAGTTACGTGCTGCACAGAAACCGCCTGACAGTGCACATACCTCTATTCCAGCTGTTTTCCTGTACCCACCAGGTTTCATTTATGGTTACTAAGTCTTGTTGCTCTGTTTCTAATTTAATTTTAATTCTTCTAATAATTTATTTACTAGACTGTGTGTATTTAAACTTAATATTTTAAAGCTATTATTTTCTCTTTTCATAGTTCAATTTTATATGCCAAGGGTGTTGACCTTTGTTCAACATCCCTTTTTCAGTTTAAAGGTTTATTTTCATATTTTTAATTGCTGAGTTAAACCTTACTGCTAACACGTGTACCACAGTTTTGTTTAAGTGGAAGCCATCTTGGACATTATACTTTTTCTGATCAAGAAACAGATATCAATGTTTGATGCATCCAGAATTATTTCTAGAAGTCCAGTCAAGTCACTGGTTTATCGCATTATCTTTTTTCTTGTTATAGGAGACTCTTGGTAAAACTAAAATTTCAAAGAATATCACTTTGCATCCTAATTTTATTATAGTTTTCCCAGTGCCATGTAACCTCTGAATATTTCTTTTCATGTTTCCTCCAAACATCGTTCATGCCCACATGGAGGGTTAGGTACCAATTCCTGACACTACTTTGCCGACACCATTTCCCAACTCCTTAATCCCAACACCCGTAATGCCAACAGGTACAAAAGCTAAGTTATGAAATCCTGACAAACTACCTGTTCTGTGTACCTCACAATGTGCACCAACTTTGGTAACACAAAGTCCTGCTTCTGGCTGAAAAATAACTCTAAATCCTGCTATGTGCTGCAGAATAACTCTTTTAAATCCTGCTTCGGTCAGGGAAACAACCATGCACTGTGTACTAACCTCAGAAACACAAAATCCTGCTTCGTGCTGCAAAAAGCATTTTACGGTTAACATCTGAAGTGGGAAAACCTCTTCAGACATACAACATTGTTGAACTGAGGCACTGCAAAACATTGTTACATATCTCTAATTGTTGTTCACAACTTCAAAGGGACATTTGTGGAACAAAGAAATAAAACTACTATTTAGACATGCTGCAAAATAACAGTAAATCCTACTTTGGTCATGGAAACTACATCATACTGCTTGGTCCAGAAACAACATCACACTGTGCACCAACTTCAGTAACACAAAATCCTGCTTTGGTCAGGGAAATACAAAATCAGTCTGCACTGTGCATCACTGTAATTAAGGAAATGCCGAACTTAATTGTTTTCAGCCCGAAGCAGGATTTTGTGTTACTAAAGTTGGTGCACAGTGTGATGTTGTTTGCCTAGCCGAAGCAGTGTAATGTAATTTCCCTGACTGAAGCAGTATTTAGAGTTATTTTTCAGCCTGAAGCTGATTTTGTGTTTCCTGACCAAAGCAGGACTTACTGTTATTTTGCAGCATGTCTAACTAGTAGTTTTATTTCTTTGTCCCACAAATGTCCCTCCGAAGCTGTGAGCAACAAGTACTGGTAGATAACAGTGTTTTGCTGTACAATTCAACAAGCAGGATGTTAACAGTAAGATGCGTTTTGCAGCACAAAGCAAGACTTTGTGTTACCCATGTTAGTTGGTGCTACGCGTGTGCTTGTTTCTAGACTGAAGAAGGATTTATTAGTGTCTTTTGTCATCTAGGCACAGGACAGGAAGCATAGAAAACCAGGAGCAGTTGTAAAATTCACAACAAGAGTTTTATTATTAATAACAGTAAAATAAAAACAATGTTCTGTATAACTACAGTATTTACAAAGGCAGTATAAACAGAAAGTCCATCTGGATTTCTTCTCAATTTTCAATCTCAGTCTCTCTCAGTCCCTGTGACTCTCTTTTGCAAAACATTGCAGCTCCTTTTATAAGTCTGTGCAGGAGATCGTTAAGAAAAGAGCATGCTTCTCACACAGTGTTCTTGTAAGTTTCTAATGTTCTTGTCAGTTTCAGCAGATGCAGCAAAAGAACATTGTGACCTAGAACTGACCTCTTGTTTACATCTTCTGCAAAGGCTTAAAATTGCATCTCAAGTTAACCCCTTGAGTTCCAAATAGCTTTGCAAACATTTCAACAGTATAATTATATACAGTTTTAGCTTTGCAATTATTTCAACAACATAACTATATACAGTTTTAAACAAAGGGATCCCAGTATCAATTACATTTCCATAAAATGATTCACATATATTTTCATACCAGTAGATATGCAAGAGGTGAGAAAATACACCTAACGGTCATAATGTTGTATGCTTAATAACATACGACATTATAACTAACTAAACAGTGCTCTCCATGACGAATGGTGCAATACCGCATATACTGCTGTATGCAGTATTGCACCATTCACAGAATCCCAGACAGAGGATAAGACTCTGCTGGGATCGGGTTCACTCAAGCAGCTGTCATGGCTCACTGGATTGAGCCACAACAGCAGGAACCCAGGTGATGTGTCTGGGACGGGTTTGATACCCAGTCTCAGACATTTAATTTTCCTGAACTTGCGCTCCCTAAGTAAGCCCCCAGAGTTGAGAATCCTTGGTTGGGGTTTCAGGGATGCAGCCCCCATAATTGAGGGATGTGGGGCGGAGCCCCAACAGAAAAAAGACTTATGCTGCATGGTAAAATCCTGCTGTATTGGCAGCATAATGTTGAGCATGTGGCATAATGTCTGACATTATGACCCCATGCTGAAAATACAGAATAGCAAGTGAGGGCAGAGAGATAGCTAGAGGGCAGAGAATTGCAAGACCATCAGAGTGATCAAGTACTAGGTCTTATGAGAAATGTGGTTGTGCAACCAGACAGAGAAGAGACAGAAAAGGCAAGAGTAGAGCAGATCCTTTCATTTAGACTCTTTTCCATAACAACTGGGACAGGGCCACATGCAACCCTGTCACATACTCCCTCTTAAGAGAAACCTGTTTTACAAAAACAGGTTCTCAAAACTTTCTAGTAATTCTCATCTAACATAAGCATATAACCTTTACAGTTCTGTGCTTAAGCAGTATCCTTTTCCCCATAACAACAGTACAGCGAATAGTGATGTTTAAACTCCCCATTTGTTTTTCAGCCTTCAAATTCTCAATTCCTGATCCATATCTTGACAGAAAATCAGCATTGGCATTCTCTTTCCCAGATTTGTGCATCACTTTAAATTTAAATGGCTGTAGTGCCAGGTACCACCGTGTGATTCTGGAACTTTTATCCTTCATTTGGTTAAGCCAACAGAGAGGATTGTGATCTGTTACAAGTACAAAGTCAGCTCTAGTAAGTAAAACTTAGGGACTCCATGGCCCACTTTGCCTAAAGGCATTCCTTTTCAATGGTGGAGTACCTTTTCTCTCTGTCATGCAATTTCCTACTTCTGTACAGAATAGGATGTTGATAAATTGCTCAGCTGCAAATCCGTCGATGATCTGTGGAACTGTTTTGCCCTCTGGTTGTAGCCATTTTATCGAAGTTTTCTGAGTTAGGTGAAGGTTTCTCGAGGATTGTCGACTGAGTTATACTTCAGAGACCAAAATCTCTGTCTGTAGGTCTCTTCCGAGATGTCACACCTTTTCGGGATTTTGCTTTTCACCATGTCATAGTTTTCTGACTGTGCAGTGTTCATATTGCTTTAGGTAAGTTGGGCTTTCCCTGTCAGGTATGGTACCAGTCTGACTGCATATTGCTGCTTTGGCCACTGGCAGCTGTGGCAACCCTTTCAAAAGTTGTCAAATATGGTTCGATATCATCAGAGGGACACAGCTTTGTAAGTTTAATGTATTTCAAATTGCCTGTGTCCTGTTGCTCATCTGGATCTGTGCCAGATCCTCTGCTTTAAAGCCTGCAAGGCATCCAGCCATCGCTGCTCCTGTTGCTGCATCTCTTCTCCCCTCTACTGCTCCTGTCACTGCATCTTTTCTTTTCTCTGTTTCTCCATCTCTTTTGCTGTAAAGCCCATCATCTGAAAAAGCTAGTCAGGCTTTCAGGTTCTGTCACTGCCTGTTCTTTTCCATAACTGGTGATAGCTGTACAGTCCCAGCTTGACTTCTGTCTCTGCTAGTTTGGCTGCCATTCACCTGGTAGTCACTCTTGGGCTTGCTGCTGCAGAATCCATACCTTCTATGCTTCCCTGACACTGGGTCTAGTACTCATGCACAAAACTCCTGGCTTAGAGTATGCACAATGTAAACCCCACATAGGCTGTCACCATCTGTCGTCGAGGCACAGGTCAGAAAGTAAAAGAAAACCAGAAGCAGTTGTAAAATTCACAACAAGAGTTTTATTATTAATAACAGTAAAATAAAAAAAATTGTTCAGGATAACTATTTATAAAAGCAGTATAAACAGACAAAGTCCATCTGGGTTTCTTCTCAATTTCCAATCTCAGTCTCTCTCAGTCTCTGTGTCTCTTTTTGCAAAACATTGCAGCTCCTTTTTATAAGTCTGTGCAGGAGCTCATTAAGAAAATAGCATGCTTCTCACACAGTGTTCTTGTAAGTTTCAATGTTCTTGTCAGTTTCAGCAGGTGCAGCAAAAGAACAGTGTGACCCAGAACTGACTTCTTGTTTACATCTTCTGCAAAAGGCTTAAAATTGCATCTCAGGCTAACCCTTGAGTTCCAAATAGCTTTGCAATCATTTCACGCTGGGACATGGGTCGTGAGGGCCCCAGGAAAGGCGCTAGCCCTCCCTGCACATCTTCATCTCGGAACCCCCTGAAGCACCCAGACACTGGGACCACGGGTCATGAGGGCCCCCAGGAAAGACGCTAGCCCTCCCTGCACATCTTCATCTCGGAACCCCTGAAGCACCCAGACGCTGAGACATGGGTCATGAGGGCCCCAGGAAAGACGCTAGCCCTCCCCTGCACATCTTCATCTCAGAACCCCCGAAGCACCCAGACTGCTGGGACACGGGTCGTGAGGCCCCAGGAAAGACACTAGCCCTCTCTGCACATCTTCATCTCGGAACCCTCGAAGCACCCAGACGCTGGGACATGGGTCGTGAGGGCCCCCAGGAAAGACGCTAGCCCTCCCTGCACATCTTCATCTCAGAACCCCAGAGCACCCAGATGTTGGGACATGGGTCGTGAGGGCCCCAGAAGACGCTAGCCCTCCCTGCACATCTTCATCTCGGAACCCCCAAGCACCCAGGTACAGGATTTAAAGACAGGCTCAGCGCATTTTTTCAAACTGCCACCTGCTGCATTTAAAAATCAGTACATCCAGTTCATTTTCAGTGCTTGTGTGCTTAAAATTGTATGCTGTTTCAACATTACTTGTCGGCGTGGGTGTGCTGATTGTTTTCTGCCTTTCTCAATTTTACCCTCTGCACCCTACTGTTATTGGTATCCGTGTTGGAGCTTTTATTCTACCAAACTGCACCCCACAGTAAGCGGTAATCTGCTCAGGAGCTTTAAGGATAGAAATTTTACTGTGCCTGAGTTTTAAGTAAGCAATTGTTAAATTCTCTATGGTTGTAGTCTGTTCACTGCTTAGTACAATCTAGTGTCCCTTAAAGGTCCGAAAACCAGAAACGACTGTTTTGCATTAGCTACCTGTAATCTTGTCCTGTCCTGCAGCTGTGAAGGAATTGCCTACTCACAGCACTCTAACTATTGCAGGAAAGGTTGCAGCCATTTTGATTGCTCCATATAATTTATAAAGTAAGAAAAAATAAAAAATAAAAGAAATCACTTTCACTCCTGCACATTTTAGCAAGTGGAGCCTGCCTAGTAATTTCACCTCTGGCCACTTGTGAAGCTGTAGCTAGGTCCCAGCCTACGAACTTACTACCCCAGGAAATCACCCTGTTGTTTAAAGTTTAAGCCCCAGTTCAGCTTAGCAGGTCACTGTACTCAGCTCTTCCTTGCAAGCAAGCCAAAGCGCTTCGCTGCTGCAGGAGCGACCTTCTGCCACTTCATTTAAAAACAACTCCTACAGTGTTAACACGCCAGATCTAGAGCTGCTGTGGCCATTAACCACGTGGTCACCAGAGCTCTCAGCACCTCTGTGATTCTGGCTAACAAACCCACAACAGTATTCCAGGCAATTTCAGGCAAACAACTCTAGTCCTCCAGGTAATGTTATCTGTCTCTTACCTAGGCTCTGTTTACTCCTCCCACTGTTGATATATAAACCCTCTCTCTTTTTCCTCAGGCGCTGGGACACGGGTCATGAGGGCCCCAGGAAAGGCGCTAGCCTCCCCTGCACATCTTCGTCTCGAACCCACCCAAGCACTCAGGTACAGGATTTAAAGAGAGGCTCAGTGTTTTTTCAAACTGCCACCTGCTGTATTTAAAAATCAGTACATCCAGTTAAGTTTTCAGTGTTTGTGTGCTTCTGTCCCCCGGTGCCAAACTGCCCCCACCACCCCCACCACCGCCCTTGGTCAACTCCTCCTTTTATAGGCTGATGTCACATGACTGAGTAAAACCTATCAGCCCAATTTACCATTTGCAGCTTATCAGCTGCTACCACCAGAGGGCACCAAGATATTTCCCTGCTACAAACATACCTGTTCCAGGATGTTGCTTCTCACTACCATTGTTTTCCTCTATGGCATCACAAACCACCTTGCCACCAGCCTATCTCCCAAATACAGAGCCCCCACCCACCTTGTCCCTCGGCTAGCACCTCAGCTAGTCTATGTTGCCTCCTGTTACACACCTGCACATGATTTGGCTCCACGTCCACTATGGGCTTATCAGTGCAAAATCCTGCCTCCCTCATTTCATCCAGGGCTCTCGGTCTTACATACCCAGCCTCCGCCACCTACCTATTACCTCCCTCGTCAAACCCTACCACATGCTCAAACCATACCAGAACAAACACAAAGTATCTTTTTGCCCTTCTCCTGCTCCTGTCAGGGGACATAGAAGCTAACCCAGGTCCCAACATGTCACATACCCGCACCCCTTCGCTCTCCCCAAAGGCCTAAGTATACTGCACCTAAATACCTGCAGTCTGCTATCCAAAATCTCACTATTACAACCCATCATTTTAACACTGCACCCCGATATCCTGATCATCTCAGAAACTTGGCATAAACCACACCATACTGATGCTGAAGTCTCCTTACCAGGTTACTCAATCATCAGACATGACAGACTAGGCAAAAGAGAGGCAGAGGAATGGCAATGTACACTCCAACAGCCGCCAGTTCACTACTGTGGACATGCCCTCTCCCCAGCCAACATCGACTCGGTACTCATTAAACTGTCACTCCCATATACCACCCCTGTTTACGTGGCAGGCTCATATTGCACCCCTGCACACCCACTGACGTCATCCTCTCACATCTAACCACCTTACAGTCCTTAGCTGCAGGTGGCGAGCTTCATGTCACAGGTGATTTTAGCGCCAATTGGTTAGGTGCCGATAAAGCCCTCATGAAAACCAAAAAAAGGCCCTGAAACCTCACCCAACTCATACAAGAACCCACCAGACTCAACCTTAAGTCAAACAACCACTCCCTACTGGACTGGTCTCTCCTCACACCCTCACAGAATTCTGACGCATGGCCTGCTTCCAGACTCAATAAGTGATCATCACATGATCTACCTGATCAGGAAGGTACATAGCCCCTCAGCCCCCAAGACACTCGGACCAGGTCCTATAACTCCCTAAACCTTGACTCTCTCCTGGCAGACCTGGGACGTGTAAACTGGTCCTGCATCACCGAGGCTTCCACCATTGACAATGCTTATGATGCATTCCAAACCAGATTCCTAGAAGTATGGGACAAGCATGCACTCTGAGTACAAAAGGGTTAGAGGGCTCATCTCCCATGGATCACAGCTGATATAATTAGAAAATGCCACTTCAGAGACCATGCATGGAAGGCACATAAGAAACTGAGCACCCAGGTTCCCTTTGCTACCTACAGATCCCCTGCGAAATGCTTGCACAAACATCATCCGCTTAAGCCAAAAGCTATTTCTAACAGCCTTTAGTAATAACCTTAACCATCCGACTGATTTCTGGAAATCTCTCAAATCCAGCTCTCCCCCAACCCAACCCCACCCCCAACCCTATCAAATCAGGGCACCTCATCTCTGACCCCATCAGCGTAGCCAATGTTTTTAACACCCATTTGCCAGCCCAGACAAACTTCTATCCTCCCTCACTCATAAGCACACCCCAGTCACCCCCACCACCCACACACACCCTCTCACATCCCTCCAGTCCAGCCACTCTCATTTCAACCAGTTTCCCAGCGAAGTCCTCCGCTCTCTCGAGCACTGAACCCCAATAAAGGCAAATGCCCGACGTCCCTGGACGCCAAGATGCTATTCCCGGTCCTGCCATAGCCGCCCCCTAGCTGCCCTTCTAAACCTCTCCTTCTCACTGGGCAAGTTACCAATGGCATGGAAACTGGCCACTGTTATTCTTCTCCCAAAAGGCGGTGACCCTCCTCCCAGGAAACTACAGGCCAATTTCCCTACTCCCTATTCTAGCCAAACTCCAGGAGCGACTTGTACTGTCCTAACTGACTCCATACTTAGACGCCGCCTCCTTTTTATGCCATTCCAATCCGCTTCCACAAACCCACTCTACTATCACCTCCTACTACGAGTCTCTGGGACATTCTCACCGGTATCGATAAAGGTCATGTCACCTCGGGTTATATTTATTGACCTAGTAAAGGCCTTCTCGATACTGCCTCTCACCCCTGCTCCTCTCCAAGCTTACTGTTGCAGGGCTAGCACCCCAGCAATCGAGTGGTTCCAAGACTACCTCGTGGGCAGGAAGCAAGCTTTCAAAATTGCATCACACACCTCAAACCCCTTCCAGTCACATGGTGTCCCCAAGGATCGGTCCTTGGACCATTACTTTCTCCATTTTCTAAATGACCTCCCTCTGCATGCTCCCATTCTTCCATCCAAATGTATGCAGACGATACCATCCTGTGTGCTGGCCCCTCAACTAGCAAGTGGCATCTCTCCTTCAGGAGGATTTCTCTGCCATCCAACACTGGTTTAGGTCGAACCAGTTATTTCTAAACCAAAAAAAACAGTGTCGGTCACATTTGGCTCCCAACAAAGACCTCCCGCCAATCCCCTGCCTCCGCTCACAACCCTGGACGGGACTACACTGGAGCAATGCACTAGCTACAGATATCTAGGCATCTGCTTGATCAGCACCTTGATTTTGCCTCTCACATTGACTCCCTACACAAGAGGCTGCTCCCTAAACTGGGCGCATTATATTGTAACAAAACTGCCTCCCCACACAAGCGAGACACGCTATAGTCCAAAATGATACTTCCCGTGATGATTATGGTGACATAGTATACACTATCGCTCTTGCGTCTGCCCTGGCAAGCCTAGACACCCTTTTCCACCTCTTCTGTCGCTTCATCCTCATGCTGCCAGCAATCCACCCACCACTGCACTCTATACAGCTCCTAAACCTGCCATCCCTTCATGATCGGTTTAATAAACTGCGCCAGGTTCACTGCCAAATACTGGTCTCTCTCCTCACTCCTCCCTACCTGGCGTCTACCATCTCCCAACAACCCCCACCTGCATACTTCCTACAAGGTACGGACCCAAGACTACTCCACATCCCATATATCGCACTACAAAGGGCAGGCAGCTTTTAGCTACAGAATACCACAGATCTGGAATGCCCTACTTGCCCCCATAAGACACGCACAAAATCCCTATCAGCTGCATCCCAACTACTCAAGGCACATTTCTCCTCCAGCTGCTCCTGTTTAAGCTAATTTAATCACTCTCCATTCTGATATGTTGTTGTAAAATTTGTTCGTGACTTTTGTATTGTACCACACAGCTATCTCCTGTATGTAAACTCCCGGACCTAAGGCTATAGGTGTACACTTTACTGTATCCTAATTGTTATTGTAATGCACTATTTTCAATGTAATGCACGGGCCTCAGCCCCAGTCATAACTGGAATCGAGCATGTTGCTCAGTATGCCTTCCTGGTAAATCTCAGTAAATAAATAAATAAATAACTATATACAGTTTTAGCTTTGCAATCATTTCAACAGTATAACTATATACAGTTTTAAACAAAGGGATCTCAGTATCAATTACATTTTCACAAAATGATTCATATATTTTTATACCAGCAGATATGCAAGGGAGAAAATACAGAACAGCAAGTGAGGGTGAGGAAACTAGCGAGAGCAAGAGTGCAAGACCCTCAGGATGATCAAGTCCTAGGGCTCATGAGAAAATTTGGTTGTGCATCCAGACAGAGAGAGACAGAAAAGGAGAATAGAACAGATCCTTGCATTTAAACTCTTTCTCCATAACAACTGGTATTGGGCGCATTCAACCATGTCACACTTTTGAAAATGGGATTTTCAAAATACAGGATTATGAAAGGCAGTATTTTAAACATATGGGATATTGAAAGACATGATTTTTTATGATGGGATTTCCATCGCATCGGGATTTTGCCATCAGGTTTCTGTTTGTTGGGATTCCATCAGCCAGGAATTAGTACGGATCCCCACATGGATTATTGCTGTTAAATTTGTACCTGCAGTCTTTATTATGTTCCTAGTGTTGTCTGTTACATATTTTGTGTATCCCTTGGTATCCAGGGATAACAGATATAACACTTTTTGGCAAGCTGGATGGACAATAGCCTTATTAAGCTTCTAATCACCTATAATACCTATGATATCTTTAGTTTTTAGCCCTGGTAGGCAGATCACCATTCTATTAATTCTGCTGTGCTTACAAAATTTGCTATTGGTGAAGATAACTATTGAGACCCCTGTGACTAACTTCTAGTTAGTTTGCTGCTGGATATTCCTCGATTCATCTGACACTATATTTATTTACTGTTGCTGAACTGCGGGATGGGGTGATCTGTTTCTTAGCTCAGTATCAGGGGAGATATCTTGATCTGTGAAATCTGCAGCTGTCCTGCTGTGCTTTTAGATTTCTTGGCTGGATGACTGTCTATTTGTTAGCTTCATCTACTGTATCATGTTCATCCTCCACCCTCCCTCTTTAATACCTGGTCATCTGAGGGTTGTACACTAGTTGTCTCTTGGTGTGGACTGGGTTGGGTTGTGTCCATATCTCTAATGAGGTTATCCACAAAACATTCTAAATTGTGGATTTCATGAAACCCTACTTAATTCTATTTACATTTCTATTAATTCTTCCTTGAGCAGTTTAATTGTCAGACAGTTGTTGCACATATAATTAGATTTGTTTGCTATGGCTGTGTTTGCGTTTATCTTCACATATACTGTAGCAATTAGTGCATTCAGAGTAGGCCTCCTCCACTTGAATATTACTTTATCCTTCATTATATGAACATATAAATAGTGCCGGCAGAACAAGGCCTTACAGTCCATCTTGTCCACGCTAGTTGCAGACCACCTGGTATTTACTGAGGGATATGACCCTCCCATCCATTCCTCCCTTCCCTTCAATATCCTCCTAATCCCACATCCCCCTCCATACAACTTTCCTTTTACTTTGTCCCAGTCACTCCTGATGCTGTCCACAGTCTTTAGGGAAAACTTCCTCCATCAACTTGTTCTGTTTGCCACCACCTCTCAGTGAAAAATGTCTCATTTCCTTCTAAATTGTCCTCCCAACCAGCTTGAGGCAGTGCCCCTAGTGGTCCTGTCCACACTAAGGTTGAAAAGACCCTCAGTTCAATTTGTTGAAACTCTTAAGAGGCTCAATTCTCAAAGCTCCTGGCATGGTGCAAGGGATTGTGCCACAAATAATGTGCAAGTGCCCTTTGCACCAAAAAGTCACCAGGAGTGATTCTCAATAGCAGCCTGCATCAACCACAGGCTGCCTGCCCCAAACAGGGTTTCATCACCTGTGTGCCCAAAATGGGCTGTGGCGTGCCACTAGGAGGCTTGTGGCAGACAAAGGCTGCCATATCCCTAATGTTGGATTCTCAGAACACTCCCAGAGGGGAGAATTTAGCACCCTTAGACCAGCCAGGGCTGGTCTAAGGGCATTAGAAAATTCTCTTGGGAGAGGAGTTGACCTGTTTGTGGTAATGTGCTGCAGTCCCTCTTCCTGATCCCCAATGTCCCCAAAATTAATGTATTAAAACAAACCTGGTGGTCTAGTGCCCCGATCCCTGATTCCCCTGAAAAAGTAATGCATTAAAAAAACCTGGTGGTCTAGTGGCCCCCCTCCCAATCCCGATGTCCCCGAAATGAATGTATTAAATAAACCCTGGTGATCTAATGGCCCCCCTCGATGTCCCAGTAATGTATAAAAAAAAAAAACTGGTGGTCTAGTGGACCTTCTACCCAGCAGTGCCCTACCACCCTACTCCCCCATCCCATAACTGAGCCAGCAACTGGCACAGCCCACCACCACCACCATGGTTAGCTGCTAACTGAGCTCTGAATGAGCATGTACTGTATGTACTGTAGAGGACAATGAATTAACGGTCCTTAGAATTCGTGATCCAATCCCCAAAAATGTATTTGCGGCACTTTGAATTAGCGCACGTGCTATGACACTCCAATTTCTCAGGTAAAACAATCAATTACAGTATCACTGTTAATTATAAAGCCTGAGCTACTGAGTGCAACTCATCGCTACTGAGCACTACCAACTCAACATGTCATTGCTGTTGTGGTTAAAGCCGAAACAAGAGAACACAGGAAAGCGGGTGTACCCACTTGATGTGTCTGACATAGATGCAGAGTGTCTGGCACATAGTTCGGTGTCACTGCACTGGTGGCTTCTGCAGTAGCCCAGGAACTTGCTAGCCCCACCTCCTGCCAAGAAGCGACGTCCAGAGAGCTTTCAGCATTACTCCGAGATTCGCTTTGAATTTAGCAGGTATGCAGCTGACAATGGTGTTATGGCTGCAGTTCATTTCTATGAATTAAAACTAAAAAAAAATAATGACAGTATCATCAGAAATTCAAGAAGTACTACCTTGAATGACTTAAAGGACCCTGAACCCTGCACACCTTACTGCTGAGCTCCCTTGTAAACCCAGAGGTAGATCTTTGCTACTCATGTCAGACATCACAGACAGCTTAAAAAATTGTTGAAATGCTGTGTGTTGAGGGAGCAGTTGTAAATGCACCCGTTGTTTAGCAATTGCCCAGGAATTGTAAAACCAACGCCCTACACCTCCTAAAAGAAAACGGAGGTACAACAGGGCTTACCAGACAGTGGGCATGGAAATTTTAAAATCGCATGGGATACAGTAAACTAAAAGGTACCAAGACTGCTCGTAAACCCCCCACCGATTTTGTTACCTTGAAAGCTGCATTCTTAAATAGGATTGCAAATTCTGTATCCTAGGAGCTTATCCACCAGAGTTTGTAATGAATATAGACAAAACGGTGTCAGCATGTTACTAGTATCCGAGTGGACCATGGCTGACACTGGTTCTCGGCAAGTGTCAGTAGCTGGACTTGGAGACAAGCGTCAGGTCTCCATGCTATTGAGTGCACACTTTCTGGAGACTTTCTGCCACCACAGGTCATTTATAAGGGAAAAACAGTAGTTTGCCATCCAGCACACAAATTTCCTGCTAGTTGGTCAATCATGCATTCCACAAATCACTGGGCAAACGAGCATACAGTGATGGTGTACATCAATATTGTTGTAATGTCCTATTTTCAAACATCAAAACAAAGCTGGATCTACCATCTGAACAAAAGCCCTGCTGCTGATGGACTTGTTCTTGACACACACAACAACCTCTGTCCTGACCCTGCTAGATCAAGCCAACATTGTGCCAATTTTTATCCTGACTCATGCACCAATGTGTCACAGCCTCTTGACATTACCTTAGACAAACGGTTCAAAGACAGTTTGAGGTGCTGTTTCACTATCTGGTATGCGGGATGGTGGCAGAAAACATTGCTAAGGGCATTAAGGAGTTCAAAATTGACTTCAAACTACACCACTTCAAAGAAAGACATTCAACCTGGCTCGAGCAAAGCTTTGTGGAGCTCTGCAGCAGGTGAGCAGATTGCATTCGTGGCTTTGCTGAAGCTGTCATTCAAGAGCATACACAGTAACTGCTTATCATGGGTAAGTTTAACAATTCATTCATACAGTATGAATTTGGGTAATACCTGCTTTAGTCCATTTAGTGATTCAATCCCCTTTGATACAAGCTGAATGGTGTGCAGCAGAAGCAGGAACATGGGGTGTCTCAGGCATCGGGAAACACTGTGACATCAATCAATCAAGCAATCAATCCAAAATCTTTATTTAATCAGGCGGACACCGTTGGACGAAGCTCATTACGAGGTGGACCTGGGTGGAACAAGTACAACTACAGGATAATACACAAGAGTTACAGTAATAAAAACAGCATTGGCATGAACAGCAGTAAAAGAAATAATGCATATTAAGAGCTACAATATATAGAATCAAGCAGTATGTACAACAAAAAGTGATCTGAGAGAAAAAAAACAAAAATATAATACACAATTTCAGTGCACAAGCATATACAGCAGGGCATGGGCAATAGTTGGCTAGGTAAGGCAGATTCAGATAACCACAATGTTGTATAGTCGAGCAAGGTGCACAAACAAGTAGTGTTGCAGAGGAGTTCTGCAATTATAATGCATAAGTAAGGGACATGCGGCAAGGGTAGCTGTTAGACACCACAAGGGCAACTCCGAGGATACACTAAGGGTAGGGGAAGGATGGGGAGGGACAGGGAGGGGGAAGAGGAGGAAGGACAGCAGATTATGAAAAGGGTGTGCAGTGCAGGTTTTGATGTGAAAAGGTGCATGCAGGGTTTTTTATCTTATTTCTATTTTTGCTCCCCAGATGGCCCCCATCTAACTGACTTCCCAGCTCCTGTCACTCGGAATTACTGGGCTTACCTTACACCTGGTCCAGGAGCAGTGCCTGCAGTCGGTCATCATCCTGCTGTCAGTTTTTTCGTCCAATGGTTTTCTCCGGGGCCCCAGGAGAAGGGCGCACTGCGTGAGGCACATGCCCTACAGCCCCAGTAATGGCCCTTCTGCCCACCCCATTGGCCTAACACCAGCTCCCTAGCCTGTGCATCCTCCTGACCTCCATCAGAGGGCAACCATTGAGCGAGGATGCCACTCACCCTCCATCAGAGAGGAGAGCTGCCCGCTGGCTGCTCCATCCAGCTCCTCCTTCCCCCAGCTGACCTCTGATGACCCAGGCTCGCTCCTGAACCGGGTCACCAGTGTGCAGCGTGGTGAGACATCCAGTGCCTCAGCCCTCTGCACCACCAGACCGGCCTGTGTAGTGCAGGTTTGATGTGAGAACTTCTATGAAAAAGAATAACCAGAGGGTAGGGCATGGGTGAAGCAAACTCAATACCAGAACTGGTCGGGAAAGGAAAGGAGGAGGACAGAGGCAATGAATAGGAAAGGGTGAGAGAGAAGAGAGCAGGCATGAGCTGGACCAGCGACTAAAGGAGGCCACGTCAGGCGTTGAAAAGGAGGACCACCGATCGGAAATTTTTTTTTGTTGGTTTCTTCATTTAAAATTGGATTAATAAATAAGTGTCAGCATCACATACTGCCTTTCTTCATTTACTGTATTCATAACTTGCGACATGATTACCGACCACGAATGCCAAAAACAGGATGCTGAAAGGGAGGGAAGAGATGGCAAAGGAGCTGTAACAGTTATAATAGAACAGTGCATTTACAGTACTTTTACAGCAGTAGTTGTACAGTACATAGTGTAGTCTGAGTAGACTACAGTGCATAGTGTAGTTTGAAGTAGTCAACCCCCTATAACTGGATATTAGTGCCATCTCTAAATTTTCACTGACTTTTTATTTTTGCTTACAGAAGCCTATAAGCGAATACAGTGAAAATAGAGTTAGCGAAAATTTTGTACTCTACAGTAGTACATGCTCAGTGATTGACAGCTCACTGAGCATGTACACTATATCTTCGCCCTCATTCAGAACTCTGTTTGTGGCTGGCCATGGTGGTGAGCAGTGGGCTGTGCCAGTTCCTGGCATGATTATGGAATGAACAGAGCAGGGTGGTAGGGCACTGCCAGGTAGGGAGTCCACAAGACCACCAGGTGTTTTTAATACATTACTTTTGGTGACATTGGGGATCGGGCGGGGGCACTAGACCACCAGTTTTTTAATATATTACTAATTTGAGGGACATAAAGGATTGGGAGAGGGGCCACCAGACCACCAGGTTTTAAATACATAAAGTTGCGGACATTGGGGATTGAGGAGGGGCTACTAGACCACCAGGGACCAACTAAGTGGTGCACAGCCACTCCACAGCTTCTGACAGATCCTCAGGATGTACCATCTGTTTGGTGCACTGCCAGGGTTGTTGCAAGCCATGGGATTTGTCCAATAGAGGATTGGGCGAAGGGTCCTTGGCACACCAGGCATTGGCGCAAGCTGCCTTTGGCAGCAGCTTTCATCAGTCTAAGGGTTCTTTGAGAATTGAGACCAAGGTATTTAAAGGTTTCAATGATGTCATCCCTCTCTCTTCTGTTCTTTTCTATTCTGCAAGGAGTACATGTTGAGATCTCTGAGTCTGTCCTCATATAGCCTGCCTTGTTGTCCTTCGGTCATCTTGGCTGCCCTTCTCTGGACTGTCTCCAGTAGGCTGATGTCCTTCTTTAGATAATGGATCCAGTGCTACACACCTTACTTAAGATGTGGCTGAACCAGTGACCTGTACAGTGGCAGAATGGCCTCTGCATTCCTGCTGGTTATACCCCTGGCTATACATCCCAGCATCTGATTTGCTTTGGCTGCTGGTCTCTTGAAATGTGCTGAGTGCTTCAGGTCACTCTTAATGATCATACTCACGTCTTTTTCCTCTTCTGACTTGGTAACTTGCACTCCTCCCACCCAGTATTTGACCTCAGGGTCTCCCCAGTGCATTACTTTACACTCTTTGACGTTGAATCCAGTTGCCAAATACCTGGCCACCTCTCCAGTTTGGCCAGATTCTCTCAATGCCTTCCTTCTTCTGTGTCTACTCTCCCATAGAGTTTTGTGTCATCTGTAAGAGGCATATCTTGCCTTTATCCCATTTGCAATGTCGATGAAGATGTTAAATAACACTGGCCTGAGCAGCGAGCCCTGTGGGACCCTGCCAGTGATTGGTCTAGCTTTCAAGAATACCCTGTATCCATTACCTTCTGATTCTATCCTGCAGCCAGTTTTAACCCACCTTGCCAGTTTTCCCCACCTCCAAGTCCTTCAGCTTTCTAATTATTCTCTTGTGGGGACAGACTCCAAGGCCTTGCTAAAATGTGAACTCTAGACATAGTGAGCCCTATTCTCATAGGTCCCGGCATGGCACAAGGGCTTGCACCACAAAGAATGGCGCAATGTGCCCTGCATCAAAGGATGTGCCAGGAGTGATTCTCAAAGACAGCCTGCATCAACTGCAAGCTGCAGACACCAAAGGGGCTTGCACCATCAATGTGCCATAACGTGAGCTGTAGCATGGCACTAGGGGGCATGTGGCAGATGCAAGCTGCCACATTCCCAAATCAAGATTCTCAAAACACTCCCAGAGGGCATCAAATTTCTAAGCACTGTTAGACCAGCCAGAGCTGGCTTCTAAAGAATACTGAAATTTGCCTTTAAGAAGGATTGAGCAATTTGAGCAATGTGCGTGTCCCCTTCCCAGCCCTGATATCCATTTATTAAATTAATGAAGTCCCTTGTGGTCTAGTGGCCCCTCCACCATCCCTGATGTTACTGGTAGCTATTTGTATTATATCATTCCCTGGTGGTCTAACATCCCCCAAGCCCGATCCCTTATCCTTAATGTATTCTGTCCCTGGTGGTCTAATGCCCCCCCAAGTCACAATCCCTTAATGGTATATATCAGTCCCTAGTGGTCTAGTGGCCCCCTCAAGTCCCGATCCTTATCTGTAATGTAATCAGTCACTGGTGGTTTAGCATCCCCCAAGCCCATATCCTGTATTACAAGTAATCAGTCCCTGGTGGTCTAGTTGCCCCCACACCTGCAGTTAGTGCTCACCATCCTGCTTCCCCACCATCCTGAATAGGATCTGCAACCAGCGCAGCCCTCTTCTCACCACCATGGCTGGCCATCGATTGAACTGTCGGGAGTGTGTACTGTATAAGTATGATCTCACTGATGGACAACTCACTTGAGTTGTCAATCAAGAACACGTATTGCATACAGTACATGCTCCATGACAGTTCAGTTGACAGCTGAGCTGGGTTGGTGAAAGGAGGGCTGTGCCACTTCGCTGGCTTGTGTTCAGGATGAGGGAGCAGGTTGGTGACACCAACTGCAGAGGTGTGGGTCCATTTAAACCACCAGGGACCAATACTTGCATAATTCAGGATTGGGCTTGGGGGGCTGCTAAACATGAGGGACTGCTGATTATGGATGTACAGGCACTGGGACTTAGGGGCCTGCTAGATCACCAGGAACTAAATACATTAAGGTTAAGGGATTGAAGATTGGGGGCACTACACCACCAGGGAATGATATAATACAAATAGCTATGGGCAACATCGGTGTGGAGAGTCCACTAGATCACCAGAGAATTATTTTTTTAACATTATAATTTGGGGCAGATCAGGGTTGGGGTCCACTAGATCACCAGGGAATGATTGTTTTAACATTGTAATTGTCAGGCACATCAGGGCTGGGGGACTGCTAGATCACCAGGGGTGAATTTATTTCACATTTAAGTGTTGGGCACATCAGGGCTGGGGGGGCACTAGATCACCAGGGAGTGGATTTATGTGACATTTTAATTGTCGGGAAGATTGGGCTGTGGGGCTGCCTGCGAGACACCAGGGCGTATTGGATTGGTGCACAGCTACCCAACAGCTTGCTTCAACCCTCCAGATATGCCTTCTGTTTGGCGCATGCAGGTTGCCATAAGCTGTGGGACTTTGCTGCCAGGACCCTGCGTGGCACAGAATTGGGTGCAGAGTCTCTGGTGCACGGGCTTTGACACAAGCTGCCTTTTGCTGCAGCCTACATTAGTCTAAGGGCCCTTTGAGAGTGAGCCCAGTATGTTCACTGCTTGCCCTTGTCCAATGCTCCTGGTTACCCAGTCAAAGAGATTAATCAATTTGGACTGGCAGGACCGCCTCTGACATGAACCCATGCTGCCTTTCTTCATCATGGAGCCTATGACGGGCATATGACCAGATGGATCATTAATTTAGCTTTGTTAATGTATTTTGTTAGTGTAATTACACTTTGTCATAAGTTCTGCTATTTGCAATGTGGACACAAAAACATGGCTTCCAAGGTCACATGACCAATCAGGCCTTATGGCAAATATTGGCCAGAGTTGCTCAGGAAAATGTTCGCAGGAACAGTCAGCCAAAGATGTAAGGCAGATATGAGCGTGCCATAATGAACACCTCAAACATCCTGAAAAAAGGCATGGGCATGAGGTTGTTAACCTTGGGCATCCTGCAAACAAAATCATAAAAGTGGATAGAGCACTTTGGGTGTTAAGAAGCCAGCTGCCCTGGATGATGTTATCCTACATACACCCATCCATTTGGGAGGGTGGAATTGGAGAACTGTCACTCAAAGGGAGTGAGACCCCTCCCCACAGTGAGAAAGGAATAAATTGCAGTGCTGAAAGCCAGCACTTTTCTTGGACCCAGTAACATCTGAAAACCCAGATCCCTGCAGCAGAGATCTAGTAAGAAAGACAGCTTAGGAAATAGTGTTTTCTTCAGACAGCAGCAAGTTAATAAATAGGTTGTAGGGTGAGAATAGCTCGGATTCTTCTATCTGGTAACTGTCTGGTGTAACTCTATTTATTTTGATTTCTAGTAAACTGTAATCATTTTGTATGACTTACATAAATCCTGCTGTAAATACTTGTAGTCTTTAATAATCATATTTTATAGAACAAGTGACTGCCTGTGTATTTGTTAAAGATCATGTGCAAAGGATTGTTTTCCTGAATAAACATCACCACATGTAGCACCGTGCCTGTAATAGTGAATCTGTGCATTTTGCCTACTTCGTGGCAGTATTTTTTCAATTCTCAGTTTTATTCCTTCCATTCTTAGTCGCTAACCACACGCTCACACTGTGCCTGTAAAGGGGCGTGTTCAGCACTGATGTAAGTTTAGAGTTGCCAGCTGAGGAGCTCTTGCTATATGCTTTTTCTGCACCCTGTATTTACTGTTTAGTCCAATGTCGACTTACAGATCTGTAAACTTTCTGCAGTGGCAATATATATATTTATTTCTGACATTTGAAGCTCTGCTGCAGACTTTGTGGATGCCTTTAATACATAGAAGTGAAACACTGCACTTTTCCACACTACTTGATCCCAAAGAGCAATTTTTGGTGTTTTGCTAACCTTGTCACGTTCTAGCAAATGCATAAATAACTGTCACTACTGCTGACAGTGACTCAGACCTCTCATCAACTGTTGCTGTTTGTTGACCAGTGTCAGACATGTAGCTGTTTTGCCGATCGCCACCTGTAGAAAGCAAATGTCTACCACTCTGATACTGTCAATTGTCTGGATCCACTGATTTCATTAGTATTTGATGAGGCACTCCGCCAAAAGTAGCCCATTATCCTTATCTGCCAACCTGTTTCGCCGATCACCACCCGTAGAAAACAAATCTCTAGCAATATGATACTGCTGAATGTCTGGACCCCGATTTAATTAGCTTGACTAGGCACAGCGCACAAAATAGCCCGTTATCCTTATCTGCCAACCTTTTTGTTGACCCACAAAATACACTACTCTAAAACACTAACCCATTTGTCATGAACTCCAAGTTCCTGGGCAATCTATTGAATCAGTGTACATGCTTCACTAGTTGTCCTTCACCCAATATTTGTCTGAGGTCAGTGGAATTTGGAGAAGAGACAGATGTGGAAAAATGCCCGCTGAACTAGAGAAAAATATTGACATGCGCTAATACTGCTTTGGGAAAGATACACAGGTCTGCCAGTGCTCTGCAGAAAGTGATGTAGGGTGATTTGTAAGGGCTATATACTCGGAACCAGAAATGGGAGAGGGAACTGTGGTGTAGAGTCTGATCCGGCACTGGGAGAGATGAATCAGGAGGAAAGAGTTGTGTATATACATAGTATGTCTTACCGGGTAAGCTGTAGAGGAAGAGTAATAATGTCTGACAGGGCCAATGGTTACTATGTGCAAAATCGTGGTGGTTTTATAATGTTGGAGACAGCAGTGGCGGAAAGTGTAATTGTGCACCCTAATGTACCTGGCCTGCCAATTCTACACTTCAGACTGATAGAAGCACTCTTAAAATGAAAGGATATCCTCTGTGCTTTTTAGCCTTCACCCTCATTGGGTGATGCACTGCCTAACATTCACAGAGGGCAATACTGTGAAACACATGATCCGTGAACAGCCCCACCCAATCCAGCCACAGACACAACAGGGCATGGAGCAGTGAACATGGGCAAAGAGACATAATCAAAAGGCCAGTGGGATGAAGGAATACAGAAAGGGAATTACATTGTAGGGTAATGGGAGACACAGTGGGCATCAAACACTGCACAGGTAATGTTCACTCGATAATTGGTCTGTCTGTTCCAGTAAGTGGTGGTATGGGCGAGCAAGCTAACTGCTGAATGTGATTTGTTGTCCGATCCACCACTGGGACAGGTGAATGGGGAGAATAGAATTCTGCTGTAAACAGGGTACATTAGGGATAGAATCGGTAAAGGCTTGCACTACTAAAATAGTGGTCATATATAAGTATAGGGTGCACAACACAAAATGTAAGCTAAGGAATAAAAATTTTTTTTTCAACCTTAAATGTACCACAGCGGGCTAGCATAAAAGTGCCCCACAACCACAGAACACCTGATGGTGTTTTGTGCTGTAAGTAAGTGCTAATTTGGGCAGAAAATGCCATCGAGTATTCTGTGGTTGTGGGTCACTTGTTTTTGATGGAAGCCTGCCATGGTGCTTGTAAGTGTGAAATAAAAAGTTTTTATTTGTTCACTACATTTTGTAGTGTGAACCTATGTACTTGTATATGACCACTATTTTAGGAGTGTGAACCTTGCTGATTCTATGATTTCATGATTTTGTTTGGCTCTATGCCCTTCACCTGGAGGCTTCCCTTTGCTTGTGTTTTACATTGGGGATAGCAGATTTGGTAGAATTTCATTATGTGTGACTCCGGCATGCCAAATCCGATGTTTATTCTGCTTCTGACAGAAATGGGCACCCAAACTGATCGGACGTCCTCTGCCTTCACTTGTACTACAAAATGCATTTCACAGTTACACAGATCCTATATACCCATCCACGCCGAATCCACCACCCACCCACACCGCCACTATGACCTGGGCAATGCGATCATGGGCTGGTTAACTGAGTGAGTACACCTCACTATGCCGATTATGTGTGCCCACTGGAAAAAAGATTACACAGTAGGGTGTATGTAGAGGAAGAGGTAGCTCTCACTCACTGCCCAGCTTAGGCTCACAAGGTGACTGGCATAAGTGTGATGGTGCATGGAGGGATCAAACATCAGACTGAAAATATGGAGAGTATAGTGTCCTAAGCAACAATTGGGAGAACACAATACACCCAACAGCAGTAGGTTACAATAGGACGTGTTTGGGGCAGAAAAATGTAGAGATGCACTGCCGAGGGCTGCAAAAATAAGGGAAATAGACAAAATGTCAAACAGAGCTTAGGCTTATGACGTTCAGAAAAGAATGTTTCATGACCCCTGACTAGAAGAGGTGTTGGGAAGGTTGTGTTGTGCAGCCAAATATACCTTGCATGCTAATGCTCTTGTTTCCACCTCCTTTACCGGATACTAGGGACTCGATACTACTACTAAGGCATCAGTAATTATTTAAATCACAGATAACTGGATAATGCATTACATAAAACTGACACAGGGCTATGGGGTGAGGTACTGTAATCAGCATAAACCACTCCTCCATCCCCACAAAAGAACACACCGTGCAAACGGGTCAGCAATAGTTAGCAAGTAGTCCTCAAAGTAGCGGATGGGATGGTTAGATGTAGCATGGGGTTTACAGGGAATTGAGGTGAGGTGGTACACATCAGACACTGCACAGCTCAGGCAGAAAAGGGAAGACAGGTACTGGTGTGCTGTTGGGGGTGAACGCATACTAAAGAGGGAAGAGTCAAATGGTCTATGGTGTATTATCTTCGGAGATAACATGGTGTGTGTGTGTGTGTATGTGTGTGTGTGTGTGTGTGTGTGTGTGTATAAAATATTTAGCAATTCTGGCACACATTTTGGGGATAACATCTCCATGGAAGGTGTGTGTATCGTGGTGGTCAGATATCGTTAGTGCATTTCAATTACATAATAAACACACATGGGCTTTTATAGCCATGCTTGAAAAAATATATATATATCAGGTTTAACTGATGGCAGCACAGAAAGTAAAAAAAAACTAATTTAACCATTCACCTACATCCATTTCAGTGCCAGGCTCCTCATTGTTATCTCTCTCTGCTGTCAGCCAGTTTGTCTTCAGGAGTACTTTTGGACTGGCTAACCAGTGGCTCGTATGAGTACAGCTCAATAAATATGTACTCTGCAATGTTTTCAAGGTCGTCATCCTCTTCAGAAGACATTCTGGATGGCTGCAAACCAGTCTGAGTCTGTGTGAACTGTATAACGTTTTCGGCAGCTGCAGCAAGTTTTGAATTCCGTGCCCCTCCACAGTGACGTCAGTGGAGGAGGGTCTGTGTCTAATGAACTGAGGAGACAGCGAGCGTAAGGGTGGTACTTGGATTTAAAAACTTAAAAATATCAAAACATATGCACATAAAGCACACTACGCATGGGCAATAACAACACACATCAGACATAGGTAAGGAATTTATGTTTATTATGATTTTGGTGTCTTTTGGAAAACGGGCTTTGCACATGATCTTTAAGGCAATTTGGTTATTTCTGCTGGACTCTGTTTGCAGTCTGTCTCTCAAGGGAACTCTACCCACAGTTATTGTGTTGATCTTCCTGACCTTGTGCAAAGGAAGAGGTAAAACAGGTTTCCTGGTTCCCAATGGTAATAACCTGGTGGTGGCAGTGAACGTGAAGTCCCTGCTGAGGGATTTTCATCACAGAGCCCATCTTCATCCAGAAAGCTTACCAGTCTTTCTTTCAGTATGGTTTCCATGAGTTTCCCCACTGTCGAGGACAGATTGACGTGCTGATAGTTAGCAGGGCTGTCCCTCTGCCCACAATCATGGAGGCGGCTCTATATGCACTACAGCCAGTACAGGCACCTCCCTGTCTCCAGAGAGATGTTAAACAGGTCCATCAGGGGACCCACCAGCACATCCACTAACTCTCTCAGTACCTTCACAATACCTTCACTGTGTGCCATCTGGTCCTGCAAATTAGTCCACTTTCAGGGCCTTTAATCCTTTCTTCACCCTGTCAATGTTAGTTTCCCATCTGTGACTCCTCCCCTGCTACCTCTCCCTTCCTCCCTTGCAGTTCTGGGCCATCCCTCTCCTAGTGAAGGCTGGACAGAAGTACTTGTTAAGTACTTCTGCTTTCTCCACCACTACCCTCCAGCTACCTCTGCCAGCTGCAACTTTTTCTTAGCCTTGGCCAATCATACTGCTTTGCTCATGTCCTTGCCATATTACAGTACTCCTCCCTGTACTCTCCCTCTGGGTTCACTTATACTTTCTAAAGGCTGCCTTCTTGCTCTTAACTGCCTGGGCTACTTCCTATCAAACCAACTGGGCTTCTTGGCTCTAGATTTTCTGGCTCTTTATCTTGGCACACTCATTAGTGGCTTCCAAAAGCCCTTCCTTGATAATGGCCTATTTCTGGTCTACCCCATTTCCTTCCTGATTCCAACAAGGTGCCTTCCCAGGGTATCCTCATCCTGTCGAAGTCTGCCTTCCTGAAGTCATGCACATTTGTTTTGTTCCAGTTTTCTCCTTGCCATGTCCAGGTGAAACCACACCATGTGATGGTCGATTTCTGCTAGTGGTGCTTCCACTTTCACCTCCTGGACATGTGCACCATTAGACAGAACCAGGTCCAGAATAGCCTTCTCCCTGGTGGGCTCCAGGACACATTGTGTTAGGAACACACTCTGAATGCAACCAGCAGCACCGTGTTCTGGTACCTGGTAGCAGGGATCTTCCAATCCACCCCAGGTAGATTGAAGTCTCCCATAATCACTACCTTCCCAGTTCTGGCCTTCTCCATAGTTTTGTACCCTAGTTCTCTGTCCATTTACTCATCCTGGTTTGGTGGCCTGTACACCACTCCTATGCTAAGCTTTTACCTTTCACTAATGTACCTCTGTCCTTCCATCTGTCTTCTGCTCCCTAGTACAGCCTATCCCTTCCCTCACATACAGAGCCACTCCCCCACCTAACCCTCTATCCATCCTATACAACTTGTACATGGGGATGGAGGCCCCAGTCATAGTTTGGTATGGCCCACATCTCTGTGATGGCACCCATGTCCACCTCTTCATCTGCCATTAGTGAATGCAGCTCAGACATTTGTTCCCTAAGCTCCTTGCATTTGGAGACACAACCTTTCACTGTGATTTGAGTTCCAATCCACCACTGGACTGCCTGTCCCTCCCCCATGCCTAGTCCCACTCACCTGCAGCTAATAATTTGTGTCTCATCTGTCCTCTCTTCCTGGGGAGGCCTGATAGCCTCCACCACTAGGTGACTAAGGGTATTATAACTACCCTGCCTCCTTATTAGTCTAAATTCAGTTCCTTGCCAATAAACTCCTTGAATCTGGCCTTCAGCACTCTCACACCCTCCTTCTTAAGATGTTGCCAATCAGGTGCATAAAGGTCTTTGTTCTCCACATATGCCCCCAGTCACCAGTTATTCCATAGTCCTCCTCTCTACACCACCCCCAGAGCCAGACATTAGACTCCTCCATCCTAGTCTTTCTAGCAGTGCTGGCTCTCAGTAATGGTAGCACCTCCAAGAAGGCTACTGACCTCCCACCTTCCTACAGAGCCTCCCCACCTCTCAGAGCTTCTCCTGAACTGCCCCAGCCTCACTGTCAGCCAACTCATTCATACCCAAGTCAACAATGATATTTGGTTACCCCTCCTGTCCTGTGTTCTCAGTTATCTTTGGCCTACCCTCTCTGAAGTCATCCCTGGCATACATTGCACTCTTTCACAGTTAGTCTTGGTTCATGTGTCTCCCCATCTCACTCCTTAACTATGGAATCTCCCAAGATCATGACTCTCCCTTCCCCACCTGTCACTTGAGCCCCCCCACATTACCTGCTTGACCTTCTTTGGATGAGTTGAGTAAGGCTTTTAATGTTAAACCCAATTTTTTAGCTAGATTCTGGTGTTTGTTTTTAAAATGACCCTGAAATAAGGTTTCTGAGCACCAAAAATCCTGGGTGCCCAGCTTGAGAGAGGAACCATTCACTCTCATTCTCTGTATGAGAACAGTGGGACTTTCTTGATTCCTGAAGCTGCAGCTCTGTTGTGCTGCCAGCTTCTGTGGCGATAGTGAGCTGAAGGTCTATCCCAATTGAGTTCTGTCTGTCTATATATGTATGTATGTAAGTATGTATGTATGTATGTATGTATGTATGTACAGTATGTATGCATGCATGTATTTATCAATCTATCTATCTATCTATCTATCTATCTATCTGTCTACCTATCCTAGCTATCTAATATCATAAATGTACTGGGGTGCTCACCTACTTTGTACCTCCTCTCGTTTCCAGGTTGCCCACCCCTTCCCAATATATAAAATAATATGACAGCTGACCAGGGTACCCATCCTGTACCACTTCTATCTATCCCTCTCCTCAGGTCACTCCCTCAAAAATAGGTGCAGCACAAAGGGCCCACCCAGTGCTGTTTAAGATTATCCTGACACTGTGGTGCCTAGCTCCCAGTGTAGGCTTGGGTCCCCTGTAAATAAGAAAATTGTCCCTTGTTGATCTTTTTTTTTTAAAGAAACTGGTAAAGAAGAAAAGGTCCATTGCTGATCTGACTCCCACACCCACACCATCCAAACTGCCTACTCAGCGCCTACACCCACACCCTCACTCACCTAAAAGTGTCCCACGGTGTAGCTCCACTCTCCAACTGAAAAGCCATCTGGCTGCTAAAACTGGTGACTGTGATATGAGAAAGTAAATCCAGTTAATTTATTTTAATGTATCTTGAACTTTTACTCAGAACTTTGTCATTTTAAATATTTTTGTTCCACATTTTCAACCTGGCTTTTTTGGGCCACACCTCATAAATAAGGTAGGTGAAATTTTTCAAATCAGTCCTGAAAGGTGATTTTGTGACTGCTCTGAAAAATCACCTTTCAGGGTGGATTTAAGCAATTTATCCCTCCAGGGTGTGGGTATACTGGAGGATTTACAAAGCTGGTGTGGTCCAGTCTGAGGGCACAGCCAGTGGACTGAACCAACCAGTCATGTTACGTCCTCAGTATACCCACACCCTGGAGGCGATAAATTGATATTATACAATGGCAAATGTTGTTTTATTTTTATATATTTTGTAACTAACTGAGGCCCGTACAGTTGGAAGGAGGATGTCATTTTTAAATATTTACCATGGTGTTTTAGTGAAGTGGTGACAGGACAAATGGCGGCAGTTTTGATTAAAGTGAAAGTGACCCGGACTGGCACGAGATAAGGTTGGCTGGCACTTTTTCCGATGGAGTGCGGCTGGATGATTTATCACGCTGGGAAGGTGGACCAGCCAATCAATCATGATGCAGCATTTGGCACATTCGATTTGCCACATTGTATAATTGAAAATGTTCATCTATTAGGATCACAAGGTGGGGTCATAAGAAAGCTATATTATGAATTTGGTGGAGAAATATTGTAAAATGACCAAGTTATGAGTGAAAACTGGAACATTTCAATGCTCACTTAACTTCAATGAGTTTTTTTTTTATATTTTTCAATCAAACTTTCAATATGGCCTTTTTGGACTCAACTCATGAACAAGGCAAGTGAAACTTTTCAAATCTGAGTCAAAAGATAATTTCACAGTCACTATGCTAAATCATGTTTCTGGCAGGATTTGGAAATTTTCACTTACCAGGGTTCATGAAATGGTGTTATAAGAACAATATGTTCAAAATTTGGGTAAAAATAGAATAAAATGACCAAGTTAAGAGTAAACTTTGAAATATCTCGATATGTATTCATAACTTCACTAATTTTCAATATGTTCCTCCAAACATTCAACATAATCATTTTTACACTACACTGTAAACATGACAGGTGTCTTTTCAAATCATGGATGAGACACTTTCACACTTGTGGCACAAAATGCCATTTTGGCCAGTATTCTATAATTGCTGCATCTCATGTTTATAAAGATGCCATAAAACAACTATCTTTAAAATTTGGGGTCAAAATTAAAAAAAATTATTAACAAGCATTGTGTGTAGTGCCAGCTATCACACCAGTGGGAAGTGCTTTGAGATCACGTGCCAGTGAGTTCAGGGGCATGCTTAGTAAGTTAGCAGGATAGGTTGAGATGGGGGACAATGTTTTCATGCAGCACCACCCCAGACTGAGAAGGAAAGGTGCAATTGCCTACAGGGGCCAAGTACCACATAGTGGAAATAAATCTTCTCTTGGCATAGGGCTCTGCACCTCTGTACCAGTGTCTGCCAGAGGATCCCACACTTCAACAGACAGATGGACTCTTGGCCCTGCATTGTCTCTATCTGTATCCACATCTGCAGCCTGCCACACAGCCTCACAAATCCTTGACATTCGTTGCCACACAGAAGTGCAGGTCTTGGAGGTCCTTGCAATTCTACAGGCAGGCAGACTCTTCCATTGATGCAGGGCCCAGAAGATTCTGCATGTCTGCAGGGTTCAACTTAATGCCACAAAAGTAGGGAAATGTGGCATTAGGTTTTCCAACACTAGCTCTCCCCTATGCAGCAAAGGACAAAACTACACAAGCAACCACAGACTGTCATCATCAGATAAGACAAACAATGCACAACATATAATTGTTTCCACCATTGTTACCTTCTTAGGCATGCAAAAGTAATTGTTTTAACTTAATCTCAGCTTTCAAAGATAACATTTTTCTTTTTTAGGAAAGCGTTACCCCTAAACAAAACTGCTACCCTTGAAAATGTCTTGATCCGCTGCTGAAACCATGATATCCACACTGTAACTGTACTTCTGTCTGCAGAAGTGGGGCCTGTCTTCTGCAGACACAGGTACTCATGCAAGCTGCACAACATACATACATAAGTAGCATTTATATAGGCACAGGCCCGGCCTGTGGGGCCTGCATTTCTGCAGCCACAAATACAAATCCACGAAGATAGCACATCAATGCTACTTTGTTTGTGTAATCATGAAACATATGTATGTTGTTTATTTTACTTGATGATAGCTGTCTGTGGTTGCTTGTGCAGTCTAGTCATTTTGCTGCTGGGGAAGAGTTTGGGCTAGAAACCCTAATGCCACATTTTCCCACTTTTGTGGCATTAAGTTAAACCGTAACTGGTGCATTAACACAGTTTTGTTTTTGCAAAGAATATATAGGTGCTCTTAAAATTAAGTTTACAAATGCTAATCTATATTAATCCCTGGTTTTGTACCTTATTATACAATGACAATAAAAATGTTGTTTCCCCATTGGTCAGTCTGGCACGAGCGCGTGATGTTATCCTGGCATAACTTCATGGCTGTGCGTCAACACATAATGACCACTTCATAGTTTAAAAAACATCACTCCGCTGCCTATGAGCAGCTTCCTGGTCTCCGCTTTGCCAGCTAGCAATTCGATCACAAAACCGGAAACCCACCCCAACACCTACCATGACCCCACAACAAACATGGCACAAACAAACAGCCACAGCCATCGTGCAATAAATGAAAATATCAAAACCACCTGTTTTCTCTTTTTAAAACACACACACTAAGTGCCTGCCTGCCAGCCACTGAGTGAGCGAGCAAGAACCGCCGCTTTCAAAATTGTCACTGCGCTGCCTCACTGGCCGCTACAACAAACACTTCTCCTGTTCTACTCCAAACAAGAACTTGACTACCCAAAACCCTCAAGCAATATCAGAATTGTGTCCCTACCTCAATACAGCAATCCTCTCAAGCAAAGCATGTAGCAGCCCATAACTGAATGTGTGTGTCGGGGGCTGCTTCTCCAATACATAGTGACTGCACAATTAAAAAAAAAAAGGTAAACCCCAATGAGATATCCCAATATGGAACCCTTATTGATAAAAACAGGCAGCAGTGGCAAAGATTGCTACCAGGAACACAGTCACACCAAAACAGAATGACTCCACCTACTGTCTAAACAAGAGAACTGCACTATTTTTTTCATAATGTAATCCTACCAGTACAAAAATAACAAAAATCTACTTTTAATATAGATTTCTATCATTTTGTTTCTTTGTTTTACAATTGAGCCATTGTATAATAGGAATCATGCACTCCAGGGTGTGTGTATCGTGCACAGGATAATGTCACTTCTGGGGTGATTAGTTGCACTCGGCCTGTGGCCTGCGTGCCTATCACCCCAGGCGTGGCGATTATCTCAGCACGACACACACCCTGTCGTGCATTATTCCTTTAATAACACACTGTGGTGTCCTTAAAATTGAAAATGATGTTCTATGTTAAACCCTGGTTTGGCACCTTAATAACATACCCATCTCTAGACAGAACATACTGAAAATCGGGCATGCATGTTATTGGGCCCAGTATTTTCAGATCTTTAAATCTGGTTATGAGTGGGTCAGTGGTTAAACATTCAAGGAGGTTAAAATACATAAGTATATGAAAATTAAGACTTTTTTGGTCAACTGCAGCTCAAACATGGCTGACAGTTGAAACATGAAACTTTCAAGTTTGTTACAGTTTGAACCAAACCCTCTGACAGATGTATTAACTGAAGAATGATTATTGTTTAAATTATTAAGAAAGAAAATGCCACTGTGACACATGCAGAGGATATTTTTCAGTGCTCTATTCATAAGGGTTTTTGTGTGTCAACAGTAGCTCACTTTGTTTTCCTCAAAACTGTTGACATGTGCCATTTCATGACTTAAAATGGCTCACGTCAACAGTCTTGAGCAACCTCTGACCTAGCCCTGCTGTCTATGAGAATCAAGCAAAGGTGCCAACTCAGCCACCAGTCCCCCAATGGGTTGTTTTTAATAAAATGTACACTGGCAGCTGGCTCAGCCCTGCCGCTGGTGTCCCTAGACTTTCTCCACCCTTCCCAGTTGTTTGTAAGTACCACCTGTGGGTGCCCAGTTCTGCAATCTGTTTTCCGCTCCACTCAACTCAGCTGTTTTAATGACAATAGTGGGTGGTCAACTCTGCCCTCAGTACCCCTCCTCTCAATTGCTCAAAATAACATTTTACATTAGTAGCATTTGCTCAGTCCTACCACCTGCACACCCCTCCCAGCTGTCAGATATAAGAAAAAACACCCTCTAGCAAGCATTACACTCTCCTCCCTCATTGGTTCTCATCTGTGTTCCCTCATCAAGAATAATCAATTCCCAGTATGCAGTTCTTCAAGATCCCTCAGTGTACTTCTCTGTATAATTTGCTTAAAATGTCCCATTTAAAATTTCTTTGCCTTTAAATAATAAAAGAAATACACTGATTACAAACCTGAAACCTTCAGGTTCATCAGACATTGTCAGAATAATGTCTTTTGTTTGGTTTCAAATGAAGAAGTCCAAATTAAAAAGTTGTAAGTGTTTAAAACTGCCAAACCCAGGCATGCAATCACTGTGAAAAAACAACTAGAAAACATTACTTTTTCATTCATGGTTGACCTTTTAAATCAATTCTGAATGAAAAAAATGTAAACTGTTATCTCCACCCATCCACTAACAGAAACCTGCCCCAAACACAAACAATTCTAGACTACCAAATCAATTATGAATTAGAAAAAATGCTTTTTGTTTATGACACCAGAGGCCCGATATTCAGAAATGGGCAAAACCGAGTGCAAATATTTGCGCTGGGTTTCTGACTTAACTAGTGTCCAAAAACTGCTATATTCAGTGGAATACCACATAAAAGCACTATTCTACTGAATATAGGGCCTGTGATTTCTGGCTCTAAGCCACCTAGTACCGTGCAGACATGGCCCCCACAATAGGATCACACATTGGCTTCGCCTGGTCAAAAATCCCCATATTTAAAGAGGCCTGTGTAAATGAGCCCACTGGGCATTCAAGGTGCTAAGGGGCCATTTGTGCCTGTAATGGGCCCATTTGCATAGGGAATGAGGCAATACTGCCCAATGCCACCCTCAATTGCCTGTTTCCTCTGGGCTATCCCTGGTAGTTTAGTGACCCCATTTGCCATCCCGCTAATCAATGTAAATATCTTCTGGTAGTCTAGTGGTCCCTCCTCCCTACCTATTCTCTGATCTCTGTCCGGTTAATCAATGTAAATATCCTTGGTGGTCTAGTGGTCCCTCCCTGTTCACCGATCACCATCCCCATATAAATATGTGAATACCTTGGCGGTCCAGTGATCCCTCCTCTTCCCACTGATGCCATCCTGTTTTACAATAAAACCAGTCTCCTGGTGATCTAGTGGTACCCCACCATCTCCTCCTCCCATCCTCAACTGAGCTGGTGCCTGCACAGCCCTCCTCTTACTAACATGGCTAGCCACTGACTGAGCTGTATTGGAGCATATACTGTATACAGTATGCACCCATTGATTGACAGTGAGCTGTGATCAATGGGCACATACTGTATACAGTCGTGCTCCATTACAACTCAGTCAGCAGCTGGCCGTGGTGGTGAAAGGATGGCTGTGCCAGTCCCAGGCTTTGTTTCAGGATTGGGGAGTGGGGTGGTGGGGCACCACCTGCCAGGGTGGAGGGATGCCACCAGACCACCAGGTACTGCTGTGTTGGGGTGGTGGCCACCGACTTCCTCCACCAACTGCTAGGGTTGATGAGGGAGTAAGTCAGGAATTCAGCAGGTAGTATGCACATGGCACAAGGGGACTGGGCAAAACAGCCTTTAGCATGTACTCTGAATATTGGATTGCACCAATATTCAGGTCCCCACCCTTCATTTACATTGCGTCCCCTCTGTCTTTTGCCTGGACACAATCTGAGTTTGCCCATGCTAACTGGGCATTTCAATATTGCGCTTTCAATAACAAAGCTAAGTTTGTGCAGGCAAACCGGTTTTGTGCCTGACACAGTTTTGAATATTGGGGCCCCAGGTACTCAGTCCTGATGCTGTATACTGCCCCACACACACACACACACTCAAAAATCAATCACTGATATTGGGTGCCCAATCCTGGTGCTTGGTGCATGTTATTAGAAAAAATAAAATAAGTATTTTGCGGAAGATATTCAGAGGAATGAGCTTTATGCACGTTAATGTTTGCAGTCTCTTAAAAAGCTTACATCGATCCAGACCTGTGTCATTCATACCAAACCAGATGTGCTGGTAGTCTCGGAATCCTGGCTCAGATCTTCTACCCCTGACAGGGAAGTTAACATCCCTAACTATTGGCTGTTCAGAGCCAACAGGCAGACTAGGGATGGTGGGGTAGCCATTTATGTCAAGGACAAATATACGGTCACTACCATTGACTCCTCCTCCTCCTCTATGAAATGGCTTTGAATGTCTGTCCCTTAAGGTTGAAAAATCCTGCTCAATGGCTATCAGGGTTATAGGGTGTTACAGGTCTCCATCTGCTGGGTTCCAGCTCCTGTCTCACCTATCGACTATTATGGGACATGAGACCTCAAAACTATTATTCTAGGGATCTCAATTATGACTGGTTATCTAAGGCTTTCTTACCCTCAGATCCTTCTGTGACTCTCTTTGGCTCACACAATTCATTGAAGAACCTATGCATCCTAACAAGAAGAACCCCAGGAATAGCACCCTATTGGATGTCTTTCTTACAAACAAGCCACAGTCCTTTTCCTACACTGGAATATTTTTCTGGATGTCAGCGATCACTGCTTCATTGCCAGTGTAAGATCTGACTCAATCCCCATCCACATCTAAGTTCTCCACCAGAAGGTCCAGATGCAACTTTGACCCATTTGCCTACACGATGAGCTAAAATCGTCTGTACACTGGCAGAACTTTACCTAGCTAAATCAGTCGGTATGGCATATGACATTTTCATGAAATAGTGTCTTGTGCCATAAATAATCATGCTCCCTTTGTAAAAGTCCACATAAAGACTAGAATTTGCCGTTGGTTCTCTGCTGAACTCAAGGCTGCATTACTAGCAAGAGATAAACTCCAGAAAAAGCCCGCCAAATCAAAACTGCCAAGCACTGGTGCCACTTCAGGAAGGCTAGGAACTCCTGCACCAAACTGGTTAGAGAGGCTAAGGCCAGCTTCTACCATTCTGAGCTTGACTCTGCCTCAAGGTGCCCAGCTAAATTTTGATACACAGTCAAAGAGCTGTCTGGTCATACAGCTGGAAATGTACTTCCTCGAAAATCATCTCTGACAATGTTGCTATCAATGATAGCAAGGAGATTCTACAGGTCTTCAACAACCACTTTGCTATGGCAGACCTAGCATTCGACAATTCACCAGATTCCTGAACCTAGCACCACTAATGCAGTCTTCTTATTCCTTCCTGCTTCATTGAAAGAGGTGAAGACCTCCTTCTAAGTTGGACACCAAGAAAAGTGCTGGTGCTGACTCTCTCGACCCTACTTTTAAAGGTTGCATACCACATCCTAGCTGTACCAATCACACACCTATTTAACTTGTCCTTGTCTCAGGGGACTCTTCCACACCTATGGAAAATTGCCCACATCATTCCTCTGTTTAAATCAGGGATCCTGTGACCTAAATAATTACAGGCCGATATCTCTCCTACCAATATTGTCTAAACTGCTGGAAAAATTGTGAATGCTCAGTTGAGAACCTACCTAGAAAACAAAACCTTCTAAACCCTATGCAGTCTGGTTTCAGAGCCAAGCACAGTACCATTACGGTTCTGGCCAAAGTAACTGATGACTGGCAGAGCTGGAAAACAAAAATTTGTATGTGCCATGTTCCTGGACCTTAGCAAGGCCTTCGACACTGTCGACCACTGCCTGCTTCTTTCCACCCTAAAAGTGATAGGTCTGGACCCAACCTCTCTGTGCTAGTTCAATAATTACCTTACAGATAAGCTTCAGCAGGTCAAGGCCGAAGGGGCTCTCTCCACTCAAACCACTAAAAGAGGCGTTCAACAGGGATCCATCCTGGGGCCTCTATTGTTTGCCATTTATATAAACAATATTGATGCTGGCATCAAGAAGCCAATATTCACCTTTTGCTGATGATACAGTGTTGTACCTAAGCCGCCCAACTCCGGAAGCTGATTGTGGAGATTTACAAACAGAATTCAACTTGTTGCAGAATCAGCTCCTGAATAAAAACTCTTACTCAATGCCAAAAAACAAAAGCTATGCTGTTCTCTCTAACAACTCATTTGGTGAACCCTGCTATCTCTGGCTCCTTACCTTCCATAAACACTTTACTAGGAGGGGTTGGAATTTGTTATGAAATTGAGTACCTAGGGGTCTGGCTAGACCATAGACTCTCTTCGTGGGGCATGTCAAGATTTGCTGAAAAGTTGAGGCAGATGCTTGGTCTGTTCTTTAGAATAAACCGCCTCCTGACCAAAGATGCCAAGATGCAGTTAGTTCAATCACGTTTCTATCCCTAATTGATTATGCGATTTCATTTATAGTCAGTGTAATGCCTCCTGTCTTACTAAACTGGACACCTTATACCACAGAGCCTGAGATTCATAACTAGCCACCTTTCACCACCCACCACTGCTCATTATTTGCAGCTGTGGGGTGGACCTCCTTCAGTACAGAAGGAATAGAAATGCAGCTCTCTGGACTTACAGAGCTATACCAACAAATTACCCCAATACATTTCCAACTGTTTGCCGTTATCGTGGTAGGCAACCTACGCACTAAGAAGCTATTCTCTGCTTCTACTGAAGGTACCTAGGGACCAATACACGCTTTGGGAGAGTGGCCATAGGCTTTGTGTTGCCCTCACTCTGGAACAAACTACAGAAATCTATGAAACTGAGTCTCCCTGTTAGTCTTACCACCTTCAATACCTTGTATGCAAGGCTGTTAAGGAGCTATGCAGCTGTTTCTAGCATGCTTACCATGCTAGGGTGCCTACTGCACCTGCCCACTACATCTCCACCTAATCCGCCCTTTGATTGTCTCCACCTGTACCCCCTTTTTCTGCTAATCCACTACTTTTCTTACCCTCAGACTCCTAACATATATGTCCCCAGCCCATCTACTGTAGCACCCCTCCTAGAGCAGCTGCAGTCCTGTACTCCTCCCTCCATATCTGCCCCTTAAGTTTGTATATGGCCTGACCAATGATATGCCGTGCTGTTTGAAAATGTTTTAATATGCAGGTTGTTTCAGAATGTTTTAATTCCCCTTCTCATGCCATTCTCCTAACCATGTTAACCCTATATCTGAAATACTTGTTATTTCCTGTGTATTTTTTCTATTTCTGTATAATTATGTCTATTTATTACCTGTACAGAAAAGTGTTATTCTTGACCTTGTGTAGCATGAGTCCACCTTGTAAATGAGCCTGCTCAGTGATGTTAGCCTGGATAAATAGAGACTTGATTGATTGACTGACTGATTTGCAGTCACCAGTGGGTTCATAACCCCCACCCCACCCCAAGTTAAATAAACAAGCTCACACTCTAAACTGTCCACTGGCATTCATCACATCTGTCTCTCCCAGCATTGATACCCCAGTACCTACATTGTTGGTCCAAGGGTGGGCAACCGACACAGCCCTCCCTCAACCTTGGACAATTGCCATCTTGTGCCCTCTGTCTTCCTCCCAGATTATGGACCTATAGACAAAACACATTAAATTAAAAAGAAACACACACCCTCACCCATCCACTCACTGACACCCAACCCAGCCATGTTCCCCACGCTGCCTCTCCAGTACTTACATCACTGATCCCACAGTGGGTCACTGGCGTAGTCTTCCATCCACCCTGGCAATTTGTCATCTTTTTGACAGCCTCTGCTGATTGCAAAGCTGCAAAAAAAGAAATAGAAAAAATCCCCCACCCTCTAGGACCCATGCCACCCTACCCCACCACTAATTTAAAACAAACTCCCCATCCTCAACCATCCTCTATCACCCAAGCTACCTTCCACCCTCCCAAAATCCAGGTTATAAACTAGCCACCCCTCCATCCTCACACACCCATGCCACCTCCTCCCTCACAGTAACCCTGATAACTTTAAATTTGAAGGTCCCATGTTGGCAACCACAACAGCCTTCTTTCCGTCTTGGCCAGTCACAACCTTCTGCTTTGGTTCCCACTATGGATGGCCAATCTAAAAGAAAAAAGAGATAAAAAAACTAAGTACATTAAAAACCTATTGTGCATGGGCAGGGGCTTAAGGTCTTTTAAAGGAAAATAGCCTTGAATTTAGTATGTCTAAAATATATTTCGTGGCCAAATTTAAGTGCTTTACATATGTTGTAGTGAAGAAAGTTGGTAAGCAAACTGAACCTCAAATTTCAGGTAGAAAGTAAAAATAAAGTTATTTGTGATAATTAATAACATCCCTAAAAATTAAAAAAACATGAACTGTGCGTGGTGCAGACTTAGACTTTTTTAATGTTTTTCCATCATACATAATTTTAACATTTTAGCGCCAATTCTGGGTGGGCTTTTACTATCACCCTTATGACCACCCAAGTGGCATCTTTCAGACCTACCCAAACAAATCTTATCTTTTCTGTAGGGCCAGCATGACCCTGCATGAAGCATCCTACCCATCTGGAGTCATGCCCAGTGGGTCTGCTGCTTGCCTAAGGCCTGCAGGGCCCTGCAAAAGCAAGTTGCAGGTCTGTGTCATATCTGATAGGTCTGTTGATTCATACAGGGCCCTGTGCAAGGAAGCTAAAGGTGCCAATTGTTCATATAAATTCAAAAACTATGTTAATGCATCTGTTAGAGTTATAAAGCCACTGTAGTCAGAGAATGTGGTGTTAAAGAGTTTTCAACTCTAGTACCCACCACCTCCACAATCTACTGTCCTCCTAACCCAAGGTCAAGCTACAGGTCTGGACCATGCCCAGTGGGTCTGCGGATTAAAGATACAGGTCTAGGGTCATGGCCCAAGCATCTGTAGCTTAGCATCAAGCTATATGTTGAGGCCATGCATCACAGGTCTGCTGCTTGGCAGGCCCAATGTGAATCATGATTTAGATCCAGTATACCTCCCACACGGCAACACTTCTACAGTGGCATACATCAATGCCAACAACATTGACATGTCACTGTAGAAGTCTGCCTATGACCGGCAGCACTTTCCCCATCCTGCAACCCCTCCCTGAACGAACTCTGACTGGGAGTTGGAATCCACTAATACGGGGGCATGACCCCCCTGAAGAAAAAACACTGTCCATCGTGCATGGCTCCTGCCAACTGCTAATCACAGTTGACATGGAGCTTGTCGCTGGATGCTGCAATCGACAAAGCAGTTGTTGTCGAACCAGCATCGTGAGCTCCCTCATAAGTTTACTGCTATGTGTAAGGTTCACAGTGTCCTGCATGAACCAGGCTATAATTCTGGAGCTTTCCCCATGGGTCTGCCCTTCAGCTTTGCATAGGGCCTGCAGGCTTCTGAGTGAAGCAAGCCACAAGTCCTGGGTTGCCCTCCATGGGTTTTCTGCTTCGTTAAGGGTCACAGGTTTCACCCATGCACCATGTGTCTGCTCCTTTAATCCTAAACAGAAAGCAACATGCTTGGGGCGATGCCCAATGAGTCTGCTTTTTGTGTATGGCCTACATCAAATAAACACCTACAGACCACCTGTGGGGCACAGCTCTCGACCGTAACTTGGCATTATGTCACTAGATTAGGTGATGGCAGAAGGAGTGTTGAAAATCCTTTGGCAACATTTCCTAATGTTTGTGGCTTTTAACCGTAAAGATAGATTAATGCAGTTTCTTGTAATACATACACACACACACACACTACTGTATATTCAGAGGCAATGTTTTTATCTATTCAGTTAGTTAGTTAGTTAGTTTTGTTGACTGGGAAATGAGGGCTATTTTAGCCTCATCCCAGAAGAAAGGGAGAAACAGATGCAAACTTACAAACTGAATCAGATTAAGTTGCTGATTGTGGTTTTAGTAAATGGGAGATTTGGCCAGGACACCAGGGGAAGTTCCTACTCTTTCCAGTAGGGGAACCCCTGTTCACCATTCTTCCAAGATGGCAGACGGTCAGGATGCTGCTGCAAGTGCTGTGGGGATCCTGCTTTTCTTCTCCTGCCTGACATGATGGACACTGATTTGGAACCTACTTCTGCTCATTTGCTTATACCTGCTCCTGTTCATGTTTCATCTTCTCCTACTCAGGATGCTGCTAAAGGTTTTCTGCCTGACCAATCTCCTGCTAAAATCCTGGAAAGACATACTGCTGCATTACACCCTGCGGATTCCCAGTTACCTGCTCCTACATTTAGCAAGGATCTTCTTGATCATGCAGTTAAGCATCATAAAGATGCTTTGCTTAAGTTTTACAGAAAGGTGATGCTGCTCTCTTACCTGCTGAACATTTTTCTGTTTTGGAAAACAGCGGCAGCTTTACACGTTTACTTCCCGTTTCCTTCTATGTCTGCCACTGCTACTGTTACTGCTGATCTTCCTCTGGCCACTAGCAGTACTGTGCCTGTGCTTCGTAAGGGAGAACCGCTCCCTGCATCTCTGATGACCCAATTTGGTCTCCTGATGTGGCATTGTGGGTGGCAGGGTGGAAGAAAGACTCTTTGGCAACGCTGGTCTTCCCCTGGTCCTGTTGCTGCTGATACCATTATTTCCTCGCTATGGATCATTCTCGGGACCTCAATAATGAGTGCGGAACCACGTCGGGCTACAGACAAGCTGCAGCAGCCTTCAGATTTGGATCCTCAGGACATTCCTTTGGGTCACCCTAGTGGTGCTTCAGAACAGACTTCTGCACAGGGCCCTGCACGCGACCTAGCCATTTCGGCTCCTGCTGAGATTCCTTCATGGAACCCACTCGCCTCTCACTGAACAGCAGTGGCGTCATGCCCATAGGGCCGAGGGGACATGTGCCCCCCAATATCATTGCACAAAACTAGTATAAAATACTCGTAAATGTATTTTATTTTCCAGAAAATCACAAGGTCTAAAACAATATTAACTTTCTTGAAGTCATAAGTGGTGGGGTTCTGTTGACGCTGCCATGCATCAAAGAGTGGATTTTCAGGCACCATCTTACTCTGTGTGCTCAAGGAAGACAGACTGAGAAGACTGGTATAGAGAAAAACTAAGCAAAACTGCAACCAAGAAGGGTAAACATTCACCTGTGTTGGGCCATGTAATTGAGTGAGATCGGCCGTGGTGTGTATGTGCCACCGCTTACTTCCCAGGAGATGAGTACTATCAGTACCAGCAGCAATAGGAGGTGGGTGAGTCCGAATGTCTTCATTAGTCGGTCTGGGTTGGCTTGTAAAAGGTTCTGTTCTTGAAGGCGTTGTATGTGACAGGGATGGGGCAGAGTGGGTGAGATAACAAGCCTAATTCTTCTGAGCTATGCCCAGTGTTCATCAACTACTTGATGAGCCAGCTCGGCCCACAGACAAGGATTTCTGTGTTTGGAAGGCTGAGGAGTGGTGTCCACCTGGAATGTGTTCTCCGTCCCCATTTTCTTTTTGCAGGTATCTCTTCTCCAAATTGCCAATCCCCCTTCCGACTTTCAGGTTTTGTTTTCCTTTTCTCAGGTGATGGGCGTGTGAGCACAGTTTTGTTTCATTTCCTTTCTGAAGCATCATGGAAAGGAAAGGAAATGAAACTCTGCTCACACGTCCATCACCTGAGAAAAGGAAAAAGTTGCATTAGACATGCTAGTGTCTCCTTTGAATGGTTAGCTTTTGTTACTTTTCCCTGAAAACTCAGAGACAAATTGTAACTTAACCAGATAAAAGAAACCTGAATTTGATTTGGGAATTCAGTTTTAGCTTTGGAATGTAGGCAGAAATGCTCATGGAACACAAAACTATGCCATTTTTTTGTAACTCTGCCATGCTGGATTTTGACTTTTCTTTCTTGGCATGTCTCCTTATTAAAAATAATATGTAATGAGCAACAGGGATCCAGGGTTCTCACTGACTGTAACAACTGCAACCCACATAATTATCTTCAGAAGCTTTTCTAGGCATATGGGCCAATACACAGTGGCTCAAGGGGCCAATATATGGTGGCTGTTGGGGGTGATGGACTTTAGGGGCACACAGAGGCTCTCCATACCGCCATGCCATAAAAGTGCCTTACACAAACCCCACTTAGTGGCCAGGCAAAGAGAGTGTGTGTGTGTGTGTGTGTGTGTGTGTGTGTGTGTGTGTGTGTGTCTGGGAGGAAATAGTGAGAGTTATCAGTGGCCAGCAGGGATACTTGGGTGGGGACAGGGTGTTGGAGGGGCTGCCTCTGAATGCCACAGACACTTGTGCATGAGGCAGAGTGTGTTGGAGTAGCACCATACACCTGGAATACTTGGACATGGTGTTGGGGTGTCACTGGACTGTGCAGTCCCACTGGGAAAGTGGCAGGTGCCACAGTGCTGGGACCAGAGCAACAGGAGTAACGGATGCCCCCCAAACAAAGCAACATACTTTGTGGAAGTGACCAATGCAGACCAGCCTCCAGCATCTGAAAATACAGTGGTCTATGCCATGAGCTGAGCAGTTGTGGAGTCTAGGAGCAAGAGAATCAGAGAGAATATTAGTGATAAGAGTTCTCCTGGGTCCAGTGTAGGGGACACAGAGGGACACGACAGTTGGACCACCCCAGACACCAACAGAGAGCTGTAAAAGTTTGGTTTTCAGGAATGAAAGAATCCTATATTCAGCTGGAGCAGCAGGAGTGAATGTGCCACATTCACCATAGTTTGATCCGCCGGGGATGCCCTGTGGTGCTGAGAGGCAGGCAGAGGAGCCGACGACCTGCCACCATGGACAAGCCAATCAAAGTGGGGCAGATGTTCATGCAGCAGCAGAAGTTCAGTAGGGTAAGGTTAAACACAGTGGGTGGGTTTGTTTGTTTATTATTACTAGTAGTAAACTGTAATAATTTATTCATTGTTATTGTGCAGGCTGTGGATGCACTTTGCAGGAAGGTCGAGTTGGCATGTATTGATACCGACTCAGGGGCAGCACAACATCTTCCCCTTAAATCATTAGTTTTCACTGTAGTTCAAGTGACTTCTGCTTGTTTGCATAGGTTAGCCCCTCCCAAAAAGAAAAGTTGGCTCTTGTTCAAATGTTAGAGGTGTGATTATTGTCTGGAGTAGGTTATTTCATCCACCCTCACCCCTGGGTTGTCAGTCTGTGTTGTATTTTATTGTCATTCATCTGTTTCTGTTTGGAGGGTTTGCAAGAGAGGTCGCTTATCTGGGTGTGGTGTTACACAAATACCACCCCTGTCATTTGTCAGTGTTGGAGGGTTATTAGCAAAGGCATTCATTTGTTGTTATTAGGCTTGCTCTGGTTTGAGAGCCTGCAGGATGTGGTTGTGCACTTGAATGGTGTGTAAACTGTGTGACTTGGAGTGGGTTATCCCCCAGGGCAGTAGGAGTTTACAAGTAATATTAATTAGTATGATCCTTTATTATGCGTTGTGACAGTTTTACTTTTGTTAGCAATACTAAGTACAGTGTATTGCAAGCTGGCTTGCTCTGTTTGCAGTACTCGTTTGGAGGGCCTGTTGGCAGGAGGTGGTACTGATGTTTATTTATTTATTTATTTTAGTCTTTGGTAACTAGGTAAGGTCCATTAGGCACAAGTGCCTGTTTTCAGGGCGACCTGGGAGCACTGGGAAGTTAAGTGACTTGCTCAGAGACACACAGTATGCAAGTGGGGGTTGTGAGAATCAAACTCAGGTCTGGTCTGCTGGATGTATCATGCTCATTCACACCTCATTCCTCTAACCTCTACACTATACTGCCAGCCCAAATGTGATGGGTTATTCCACCTACATTTATTTCTGCCTTGCATTGCTCATCATGGTCTCTGTCATGCCTGTTTGCAGTTTTCTGGGTCATCTGCAGTTTCATAATAAAGATGTAACTTTTATTGAAACATACTTTGGCACTAAGCATAGAAAACCCACTATTTTCATATTGATTAAGAACGTGCTACATTCAGACATTTTGCTTGCAATTTAAAGACAAGTGCTGACATGATAAGATGAGAGGTATGCTCCAGACTTCTGAGGTCAAACAGCACTTGTGCAGATAAATAATTTATCTGACAGCTCACCATTGTATATTTCCTTTATACAATAAGGGATGCTTTCTGACACTGCAGAGACATTTGCTTTTGATGTTTTTAAAATTATAGGTTGTATGACTTTTTGTCAATTTTCCAACTAGCACAGTGGTTGGTGTTAAATGAAACACCACTCATTTTGTAGATAGTTTGTGTTGAACAACTCGTGTGCTTGAAGTACCATGTTGTCATTTTTTGTTTTTAAGTTATTTGCATTTGTTTCTTGCAAACGTGAACAAAATTGAATTTTCTACTATTTTTTGCTAATTATAAAAAATAAATAAAAGGTAACTATAAATGAAACACCATTCATTTTGTAAATATCTTTCTGCTGAACACCTTTTGTTCTCACAGTATTATGCTATCATTCTTCTTTTAAAGTTTTGCATTTGAATATGGGAATACGTGACATCACTGCTATGCAGATAAATTATAATGACATAAATAATGTATGGATAAATGGTGATTAAATCACTACTGCATAGATACATTTGATTTATTCAATGGCTGTGCAGATAAATGGATTTATTAAATGGGATTTGTGTCCATGTAGGGTATTAAATAATCCAAAAATTTATTAGCAGTTTCACACGTGAAAGTGCTAATCAGGCTGCAAAAATGCATAGTATATGGCACAGACTGGTTAGCAAAATGAAAAATACTTTGTTTTTAATGTGTTTTGTATGTGTAAACTTGAATAAAAAAACTAAAAATGTTTAGCAGTCTAGAGCAATACAGTTCAGAAAATGGACAGCACCACCTTCTGATACTGAATAGCATTATGCTGTGCTATACTAGCTATTTAATACACTGCCATGCCTATTGCATGAATAAGGGATATCTGTGAGGAGGGCGACTGTGTGATGAAGTGGTTATCTTGTGGAAGTTGCCATTGACCTCTAGTAACCTCACAGTGGTGGAGCGTGATGTAATAACTGTGTGTATAAATGAAATTTATACACACAGTTACTCAAATAAATGGATTCATCATATTATGTTTATCATCATCCCTATTGCATATATGCAAGTAATACATGGAAAAGATTACACAATAAACAAAGTATCAGCAAGAACAGATGACCTGTGTCATTATGTTTCATGCAAATCATTTATAGTAGATGACTATAATAATTTGACTATTTAAATGGTGCATTTCTGGCTTTTAGCAGGAAATTAGTTAGTTAGGCATGGACTGTAAATAGCTAGCTGATTCACTGTATGGTAAAAGCCACCAAAATGCACCATTTCAGTTCAGTTTTACAAAATTGCTTTGAAAATACAAGAGGTCACTGTCACAGACTGAACAAAGACAAAAAAATATCATTGTGACAGCATTTAGCATGTTAAGGAAAAGCTTCCTGGCCTTCTAAAAGTCATCAAAATGCACCATTTGACCTAAATTTTCAAAATGTTCCAGAGGGAGCATGCCTCAGACCCCCAGAGAAATTTTGATTTTGTGCCCTCCAAAATTTCTGGTTGCATAGCACCCCTGCTGAACAGCCTAGGCGTTTCTTTATGGCTGACTTATTCAAAAGTGTTGGTGAGCCTGCTTAGCGCAGGAATGCAGTTAGACTTAAATTTACTGGGACTCCTACTGAAGCCCCAGACTGTAAAACTGTTTTGCATAAACTGTTGAAGGGCGCCATGGGATTTTTCCACATGAACTGTTTGCTTGTATACATGTGAAGGGGAAATTATTTCTGAAGTTAGCTTTAAGAATTGCACTACTTTAGACAGATTTCGGAAAAATACCCTATAGTTCAGCACTCTGCATTGTGAAAACTGTTCTTTTCCATTCCCTGACTAAACCTGTGGTTAAAATGGTTACTCTTTTATGTAGAAACGAAGGGGTTAATATCTCTGATGTCCAGTACTGTTTGAGGCAAAGATGCACTATTTTTGATAAACCTTCTCCAGTTTTTGATGAGGATTTAGTGTGGACAGGTAATTGGAGGGTTAAAGTACAGCTTAAGCAGTCAGATTCTGGTATTTTGCACCTCCCTGGAAGTTTCTATATTGGTAGGGATAGGGGGTTGTGTTTTATGCAGGTCAACCGAAAACCTGCCATAAGTGTGGGGCCAGGACTCATTTGAGTTCCGTCTGTGATAAGCCATGGTGTAACCTGTGTTTAGAGTTCAGTCATGTAAGTTTGGGCTGCCCTAATCCCTTTCGTTGTAATTTATGTGATGAGGAGGGTCATTCCTATAAGACTTGCCCCAGGGCTGCTCACAACAGGCTTGACTGTGCTTTGCAGGACCCTGTCAGTCTCTTGGAAAGTTGTCAGGGACAGGCTTTGACTGCTCAGCCTCCCCCAACTTCTGAGGATCTTGTCTTGGACAAACCTTCCCAACCCTTGAACAGGGGTTCCCTGTAGCCCTGCTTCAGATGCTCCTATTCCCTCACAGGAGATTTCTGGGTCTACTGTTATGCCCTCCTCCTCCTCCCCTGAGGATTTATTACCCTTTCAAGAAGTTAAGCGGAAGAGAAAGGCTGAAGCCTCTCCAACTCCTCCCAGCCAAATAATTACTAGGAACAAATATCATGCCCTTACTAGCGGCGGCAATGGGGAGATGATGAGGATGAGGACGTGGGGTCTGACTCTTCCTCTGTGTCTTCAAAACCTGACTCTATCTCAGACCTACCTGTTGAGGCCAAAGTGAGGAAAAAGGAAAAGCCAGAAGAAGTGATCTGCTCTCTTTTCCTTTAAGATATGATGGGTACTCGCACTTAACTCCCTTACCTTGAACATCTGTAGCCTTAAATCTTATCGGAAATGGCTGACTACCTACAGATCTTACAGGACTTGCCTAATAATGTGTTTTCCTACAGGATACCCATTTGAAAACATCTCATGAATTATCTCAGGCTCAGAATATATATGGACCTTGGGCCCTCATACTGGCCCCAAGGCCCAGATAGATGTGATGAGGTTGGTATTTTGTTTAAGGGATACCAGTTTTCTGTTAGATCGGGTCCTGGACATTTGTCCAGGTAGGGCTTTATTATTGGATGTAGTTTTGAGACTCTCCCTTTAGATTTATAAATGTTTATGCCCCACAAAGTATTGCGTCCCGTTCTGCCCTATTTAAATTAATACAGCCCTATTTACACTCCCGTAAGCATATTATTTTTGGAGGTGATTTTAATTGTCCTCTTTCCTGAGTGATAAAGGAGTTCTACTACAACATTATTTGGGGATACCAATTGTTTAAGAACGGTATTACATACAGTACATTTGTTTGATGGTTATTTGGCAAAATATTCTGTTGGAGCTAAAAGTTTTACTAAGGGTACCTGGCCACTCAAATCGATTTTTTCTTTCTTTCTAAATCTTTGACTGTCTCACATGTGGAGACAATACTCTGCAAAATATCTGACCATATGGCAGTATCGTTAACTTGTTTTTTCCACTACTCTAATCCCCAGTCGGGAAAGGCAGGTGGAAGCTGAATAATTCTCTTTCACTACTCCCCTATAGTGGACAGGCTCTTTAAATTATTTTCTAATAGATATTCCATACTAGATGCATATGACTCTTTATTCACCTGGTGGATGGACACGAAATGTGTTTTGAAATCTTTTTTCTGTCTGCTGCAAAATACCAGTCTAGAACGAAATATTTTCGTTACCTGGGACTTAGGAAACGTTTGTTCTCTATGATTTCCAGGGCTTATGAATTAAACTTGATTTAGGGGATGATATACATCGGTTGAAACAGGAGATGTGCTGATTCCAATACAATAGGGCTGCTTCTTTAAAGTTAGAAGCTCAGTTTGGGACTCAAGCACTAGACCGTCGATCGATATATTTAAGAGCTGTCAAACTCGTGTGCAGCATTCTGTTCTTGATGAGGTTTTTGATCCCCTGACAATTGGGTCTCTTCAGACCCTCAACATATTTTGCATATCACTCAGCATTATTTATGTGACTTATTTGGCACCCCTCTTGACGCAGGCAGACTTTGATTATTTACGTGATGTTAACTTGCCTCCAGTTCTGCCAGAGGATTTGGTGTCTCTGACTTCCCTTTTACCCGGCCGATGTTTTGGCAGCTATTCATAGGTTATGGAAAAACACTGCTCTAGGATCCAATGGTTTGACTGTGGAATTTTTTCAGACATTCAGTCATATCTTGGCTCCCATTCTGGCCAATGTTTTTCCTCCTGTTTGACTACCAACACATTTCCTGAAGAGTTGTCTATGGCCCTGGTTGCTTTGTTGTATAAGAAGGGTGATCGCACTGACCTAAAATTAGAGAACCATTAGTCTTCTGAACATTGACTACAAAATCCTAGCTCTGGTTCTTCTTACCCGACTATCCCCATAGCAGAACAGGTAATAGCTCCATGTTCAGTCTTGTGCATTACCGAATTGCTCCATATTTCATAATGTAATAGTTGTTGAGATGTTTTTCTAAACGGGTCCCTTGGGACTAGTTCTTTCCTTGGATCAAAGAAAGCATTTGATCGGGTTGATCATACTTATCTGTTTCAAGTTTTACTTCATTATCATATTCCCAGAGAATTTGTTGCATGGCTTCAGTTGTTGTACTCCACTGCAGTAATTTTGCCTTATATTAATGGACGCATGGGTAACCCTTTCATAGTCTTAAAGGGGTTAGACAGGGTGCCCGCTGAGTCCATTACTTTATATTTTTCAAATAGATCCATTATTATGAAAAATTTGCAACACTCCCATATCCTTGCTTGTCCTTCCCAATGGGTGTTTCAGTTCCCTCTGTACATGCATATGCGGATGATGTCAGCATCTGCACAACTGTTGATTTGGACCCTAACCTTTATTGTGTCTCCTTACTGATTTTGAGATGGCATCTGGTTCTCGCTTTAATTATGCTAAAAGTTTTGGTTTCTATTGTCTTCTTCTCCCACAGCCTCAGTAACTGGGACTTTGTGAAAATCCAGCTCTCGGATGCACCAGGGAAGATTCTAGGGATCCAGTTTGGGAGTTATGAAGATGCCCATCTTAATTGGTCCACAGCACTACAAACAGTAGAATTTGTAGTTAATTCTTGGAAGTCTAAACCTATCTCTAAAATAAAAGGGTTACTTTGTTGTACACCCTTATAGTGCCTTTGTTTCTCCATATTGCACATGTCTTTCTCCTGCCCTTAACCTTAGAGACCAGGGTTATGAATGTCTTTTCAGGGTTTTGGGGTAGTCGATTAAACCCCATCAAAGACTACATTCATATCATGCTTATGACTAGGGTGGAGTTCTATGCTCCACCACTCCTATTTTTTATAGTATCTTTTGGTATACAAACTTTGTTTTATCTTCTCCGACATTGGCTCACTGGTATGGGTATACTCACTCTTGGCTACAAAGTTTTTTCTATCTGTCACTCACCTCCTTACCTTTCCCACAAAACTGAAACCATTACAGCTCCCTTATTTGTTTCATGCATGTGTAAAACTTAAACAATTGCAGGTTACCTCACAAGATTTTAGTAGGGCTACTAGAAGAACCTTGTATCAGAAATTCTTCATATGAGGTTTTTCAAAATTCCGCTGTACTTCAGGATTATGAATCTGAGCTATCTACCATTTTCCCAGTTAACTGATAAAGACTTCCCTTACAAGTCTGGGACGTCACATGGCTTTCTTGTCATGGGAGATTAGGGGTGAGGATAATCATAAACATAAAATGGTTCATGAAGGGACTTGCCCTAGGGTTTCCTGTCCTGGACTTCCTGAGACGATGGAGCATTTTTTGTGTTCTGTCCCTTTGCTGTCCAGTTCTGGCTTTCTGTTAAAACTCTATGAGGGGGACAAGTGTCTTACCCAGTTTACTTATGCTCAGATTGTTTTGGGTTTATATCCATATTCTCTCCATAAATATCATATGAGTACATTGCGATAGATTTTTTCTTTGTGTAGATATTATTTATGGCAGGCGAGATGTGCTTTTTATTACAACAGATTGATTCCTCTACAAAACAGGTTTGATTCAGGTCCTTTTACATTTACGAGATGTTTATCACAACGAACAGAAATCTCTTACAGTCACCATGTTTAGAAGTTTTGGAAACACTGTGATTGGGTACTTACTACTCCTTCTTGATTTTTATTATACCATTTATCTGTTTACCTGTTTGTATTTTTTATTAGCTTGCCTATTTGAATATGTTTGACTTATTATATTGATTTCTTTCTTCTTTGCTTTGTATTTTTCTTTTTTCTTTTTGTGATGAGGTAACACTGATTTGCATTATTTTATTTTTTCCTAATAAAAATTTCACGATCTCTTTTAGTGTGGGGGTTGGTTAAGCTTGGGGTCTTTGTATGATGAAATGATTAATTATGTTTTGATTTTTCTTATTATAAGTTTGCTTGTTGTAATACTCATTTGTATTTATTTGTTTCTTATGGTTTAAATAAAAATTCCCCATCTCTTTTCAATAAATGCCAAGGGATGTTTAATGTCCACTTGAACAATCACCAGAACAGGCAGACAGAACCTCAGTTTAACATCTGAACTGAAGAGGGAACCTCAGGAGAGCAGCCCCTCTGCTGCACCACCGTGTCAGTATTGGGATTTACCCCAAGTTCCTAGTGTGGGGCTAGAACACACAATCTTCTGATCTCCTAGCCTCATGCTGAGCCACTGACACTGCCTTGTGGCTTGAGCACAGAGCTGTGAACTTACAGGGTCAGATTTAGAAGGGTGCTACAGGGTCTCCGTCCCAGCCCTGCATCAAACTCTTGCACCACTGCTTGGTTTTATAATCTTGGCTGCTCTTGTAAAAACTGACCTGATTTATGACAGCTTGCACCAAATCCCAGGCATAAGCTCTGTGTAAAGGGTCCTGGGTATTAATGCAAGCTGGATCAAAAACATGACATAGCAAGTGTCTTTTGATACAAGGGATGAAGATCCCTTTAGATTGCCCCAAGCCTGGTGCACATATCTTTGGCACACCTAGGGATTGTGGCAATCTTATACTTAGTAAAATCTGACCCCAAGCACTAGTCTGAAGTCCAACGGAGACACTTACTGAGTGACCTTGAACAAGTAAAATGGAACATAAACTCTGCTGCTTGCATTTTTAATATAATTGTGAATTTGAGCATGTCAGAAGTCTGTTTAATAATGCTAGTGCATTGTTTTGTTTTGAAATAGTTTCCTTATTCAGGGTCCTTTGTTATTTTTCCTGCCCAATGTTCCTTTTTAGTTACTTACAGTATGAGTTTCAGATTGGAACCCAGTGGCATTAGTTAAGCGGAATCCTACAATGAAGCTTTCCATGCAGGGTTTCCACTCAACTGATGTCATAGAGTTCCAAAACTCATAAATAAACAGGGAATATTAGGTGGGGAAAAGACTACATCAACAAGGGCCCCAAACAGGAAAAAATTAAAACTAAGGTTACAGTTTACATGTAGTTAACTACACTGTAGTTACAGTGTACAGTTTTACCGTAGTTGCAAGCAACAAACATGTAACTAGAGTGTAATTACTGTGTCACTAATTTGAAACAAACACACAAACGAATGCACCAAAGTATTAAACCCATTTTGCATATGCCTAAATTTACAAACAATTAACCAATGCAGCTTATTTTGTATGACATTTATACCAAATAATTTTAAAGGTGTGCCACTTAGTTACCACACGACATGAAAATGAACATTGTTTTTTCTTTGAATTCAGCTGCATTTTTTAGTATAGCATGGGGCCGTTGTTTATTTATTTTATTTATTTAGTTTTTGTTGACTGGGTAAGTGCACTAGACAAATCGTGCCTATTTCCAGGCATGACCCGAGGAGGATACAGATGAATACCAACTGACTTTGAACAGATTAAGCTCTTGGTAGTATTTATAGTGAATGAGGGAAATTTGGCCAGGACACCAGGGAAATTCCTCTCTTTTTGATAAGTGCCATGGGATCTTTAACATCCACCTGAACTACCACCAATCCAGGCAGCTGGGACCTCAGCTAACAACTCATCCAAAAGATGGATGCTGCCATAAATTACTCTGAGAGCTGTTCTCCCATTGGCTAAGTATGTCATTATGACACACCAACTAAGGATTATAATGCTGACATACAAACTGAAAATATGTTTGATATCTCAACAGTTTGTATGTCATAATGCGGAATATAAGTTCTTATTTATCTCCATTGATATGGTGTTAAATGGTGTACTGTGTGTACAAAATTGTCACAGTTACATGCACTGCTGGTGAAGCAGTCTGTGTTTGACTTCCCTCTCGCAGCTTCCCAGTATCTCAACTATTGGTTGATTAAAGTGTTCTTTACTTGTAAAGTGTTTTGGAATACAGTGTGTATGAAAGGCACTATATAAAACCAAATTCTTGTCTTTTCTGTACACATGAGCTGCAACCACTATTTCATTATCACTTGGTGGTGTCAGGTAAAAACAAATAGCTAAACTATAGACATGTGTGCCGCCTAATCTTTCGATTTACAATGCAGAGGTTGGTATTGCTACAGATTCCTGTATAGATAGACCTCACCTTTCAGAATTTGCTTGTTACCCTGAGAAAATTGGTGGATGGCCCTCAGGGGCCTATTTCTGATTTTGGATGTTCTGGGCCTCCGGGCCCCATAGCTCGGCCTAAAGAATGCCTGATTTACAATTCCAAGGTGTCATTTTCACATCTATTGCCATGCCAAGTTGGATGGAACAACTTAGAAAATCCAAATGGCCACCAAAATCCAATATGGCTGCCATATCTCTAGTAAATACTTGATTCGCTAATAATTTCCAAATCCCTAGGTTCCAAGATACCAATTATCAGTGACTCATGAACGGAGAGTTTATTATTATTATGTTTAATATAAACACATATTAAATTAATATAATAGAACATAAATATAAACGATGCATAACACATCAGTTTGCTTGTTTGTGCCATTGAGCCAAAATTGCATGCAATCTATGAGAATTTGCCACTTTGTTCACAGGATTGTGTGGCATATTCATGTATGTTGTATGCCTGTTTCATTTGTATTTCTAGTTTTTATTTTAGTTTCTGTTTCTGTTTCAGAAACATGGATATCTCTAGCTGTACCTGTTTAATTGGTCAATCCATCCAATTTGCCTACCTGTGTTCTTTGTGAGAACCAAATCAGAGATACAGAACTGCAACAAATATTAGGAGAGAATGGGCTGAATATCATCAAGGTTTTGCAGAGAAACGGTCAGTCACAAAACCAACTTCTGAGTATGCCAGAAACTTCAACCTTGTATGGAATAAAAACCATGACCACTTCCCCCGCCCTGGAGAACAAACCTATCTGTTCATACAAGGTGTTGCCAACATTGCACCAGTGAAAGGAAATGAAACACCAACTCAATGAAACAACTTTCTTGGATCCATCTTCTGAAGCTGAATTCTATGGTATACCCAGCCCACAGACGTCCAATAGCAGTGAAGTGGTCCATGTAACTCAGTGTAAAAGGAAATTGTTGAATTTCAGAAGGATGAGATCTGCTTCATCTGTGATAAGAAAAGGAAAAGAGAGGAAATATGGAAGAAAAACTCCAAAGAGTTGAACTTGAAGATGGAAAGATTACATTGCACGAAAGCATGTTATGCAATGAAAAGTCCAATGATGCTCTTTTGTGTGGCGAGTCAAACATTTAAAGGTCACTACCACCAATGTTGATGTATTTGCGCAGACGTCAAATACCATCACAGTTGTTACAACACTTTAGGCTATGTCAGCAAACAAGAGAGACAAACACCATTTGGATTGAAAAGCATTCACACAAAAGAGTGCTGAAACAGAGTTTCTTCAAATCTTGAGAAGAAAGGTTGTTGAGCAGAAATGTTGCTATATACTCCCAGAGTCACTGGAGGATCTTCAAAACTTCTGCAAGTTCCATGTATGCTAACAAGATAATGGAATAAATCACACATTTCAGTTGAAGAATCTTATCAGCAATGAATTCGGAGATGAGATAGGTTTTACTGCCGGAAGGGGATACATGGAAATCCTCTCATTCTTCACGAGACAAAAGTAAACCCACTTGATTATTCATTGGCAACCTTGAGAGGAGCTGGGCTCAGAGATATTAACATCACCAAGGCATTTGCAAAGATGATCAATCAGAAATTAAATAATAGACAAATTGAGTCACCACACTTTCCTATGAAATATAAAGACTTGCTTTCTGAGCTTGATAATTATGAACCCATTCCAGAACTCTTCAATGCGATAGCTCTCTCTCTCTATAAGCCCTTCTAAGAAGATTAATGCTGTAGGTTATGCGACCATCCCAACAGAAATTCAAGCTACCAAGATATGGTCCATTGCTAGTGACTGGCAATTCCTCATTACCGGAGAACATTCCCCAAAGTCAATAGTTCTATCCATGGTCATTCATCGTCTCACCAGAAGTAAAGAAGCAGTCAATCTTCTACATCATTCGGGGCTGGAATTTCTTACACAGACATCAGAAGACAAAACAAGAAATTGGCCCATGATAGTTAATCTGAGAAAAAAAGCACCACACGATTCCACCTGGACAGCCAATTCATGTCATAGTTGATAACTCAGATGGTAAGCAACAGACACTAACAGGAGTCTCAACAAACACATGACACTAACTCAATGATTTACATACCCCAAATTTCACATCCTGCTGTCATTTGCGATTTGCCAGTACAAAACAAAACATTCCAAGCAGCTCAACAAGGGAAGTCCAAAACCTTTGAGAGCACAGAACCTGTTGACTATGGGGATTATAAAATAGGAAAGAGGAAACCCCACTGATTGTTCCACCCTATGATGAGGATGAAAGAAGGACCGAGCTTGATCTTCATTTGAGCAAAGATTGTATTTGAGCTCTGGCAGCAAGCATAGAATCTTCCAGAGAAGATGAAGCTCTTCCAGTCCTTGTATCATGGGCTGCTTTCAATAAAAAGCAACATCAACCACTACCTTCAAATCTGAAACTGATTTTATGCCCATTATACCACATGAACCAGATGCTGCAGTTTGCAAATATTACCTTGACTTTCTCAAGGATCTAACAGATGACCCACAAATTGACCACATTGTCAGCCATAGCGATCATGCAGTTTTCTACAAGATTGCACAAATAATGTAGAAAGAAGAAAAATATACAAAAGTGGTTAATTTGATGGGAGGATTTTATGAACTGATGGTGAGGCAGAAGATCCTCTACAAGCAATGTGGTGCTATGGGACTTCATGACTGGTGGGTTCAGGCGCTGATAATAGCGGATGGATTTGTTGACTAGGCCTGGAAGGACACCACTATTCTAGATCGATGAGGTTACATAAACAGTCCCTCGAGGCTCTCCTATGAATCATGGGATCCAAGACTCATGGCTCGCTAACTGACAGACTATGAGAAAAGTTCATCAACATGAGAAGCTCTGTATTGGCAGAATCTCTGAATCTTGTCCTCTTGGATGAATCTTTACCTGAAGTGCAGTCATGAAGGCTGGAAACCTCTGGCTCCATGGGACAGTGGGTGACAGGCTACATTGGTGACACCAGCTCTCTTCTCACCCAGGTCAGCATACTGAGACAAGAATCTGAACTTGCATCTGCAGGCTCAATGAGATATTCTACCTTTACTGTTTGCATTCAACCAACAAGACTACTCGGTATTTGACATGGCATCATGTAGACCTCATCAATCTGAAAACTATCAATGAGAATGCATACAATGAACTGCAGGAATATGACATTGGGGATAGTCTGTCCAGTGAGGCATTCTCCACAATACCTGGCAACAAAGTGACTGAGGTCTCAATCAATAGAATAGTCAAGGTGAGGGTGGACCCGTGAGAGTCAGTTACAGTATGTCTGAGGAAGCTGCTGGCGACTTCATTTTGAATTCCCACAAGCTTGCATAAAATTCATTTGTCGCTGAAGGAGAAGATGCTTCTGAAAACATCGACCACACACAATGAGTTGACATATACAGTAACTGTTCTGCTTATATTATGTCTGTATACTAGCTTCCTGTTAAGTATGTACTTTATTACCCTGTGTTTATATACAAATTTATTGGTTGTCACTGCCTATGTAAGTACCATTCCTCTGCCCCGATGCACCTGGAATCCAGGCTATTGCTCAGTGTGCCTTCCTGGTAAAACTTTTAAATAAATAAATATGGTGCTATGAAGAAACATGATGGTCAAGTGAAAGAGCTAATGAAGAAACTTCATACATTCAGATCCATGTCAGGGTGTAACTCAACACATCGTGAATGGGCATTGAAATACCACCAGCATTAGTAGATGGCCTTTTGAATCAAGGGCTAAAGGGAAGTTATGTTCAGTGCATTTATAAATGACTGCCTCCGATCAAGGAAAGTTGGTTTTTCGAGCTCATTAAACACAGTGGAATTTCCATGGGAATGGACAAGAAGAAAGAAACCCAAAGTGGAATCAGTCTTCATAGAAGACAATCAGGCTCTCAGTATCATTGTTTGCAAGTGCACCGACAAGAAAGATGCGTTTTCGCATCTGGTCACAACATATCCTTTTGTAATAGCAACCCAAACAGAAACCTCTACAAACCTAATACCAAACATGTCTTAAGAAATTATCTCATCAAACAAGCAGAAGCTCAAGTTCTTCCCTCTTCCATTATGCTCAGTGTACATATACAATGCTATGGTCAGAGCAGTTCCTGCACAGCGTACATGTGACAGCCTTTAGAAAGCACTTCTTGTTGCATTCATACCTCCATCTACAGCAAACCCAGTGGAAGTCATCATCATTTTCATTATTACAAGGATGATCAGGCGTTTTCAGTGAAACAGCAAGAACGAGCTGAGCAAGCAGTAGGAACAGGAGGAATGCGACTCACACGGATCAGATTCACAAGAGATACCACAGGAAAAGGTGTATCAGCAGTACCTTCACAACAACGACAACAAAACAGATCTCATACAGTGCTTCAATGAGTATGTTAGACAAGAGGATGTCGGAAGAAACTTACAATACCCGCTACTATCAGCGATGGCAGAAGCAAGTATACTATATACCAGATTCAGAAGAATTCCTGTTTTTCAACAACCATGAGGAGGCAGATATGAGAATAGTGCTGCAATGTGCACTTGCAAAAGGCCCAGTTGTCATCTAAGCCAAAGATACAGACATTCTTATCCTGATGGTTTACACTTTAAAAGACCCTTCCAGATTCACCATGGATGCTCCAAATCAACCCCGACATATTTGTAAATATAGGATCTATATATGATCACATTGGACATGCTGCAAGTCTCAATTTTCTAGCATATCATGCTGTCTCTCGATGGTACAGTGAGTTACTTCTAAAAGGTATCAAAGAAATTAGTCTTTCAATGTTCGCACAGGGTGAAGAAAGACTAAATCTCCTTTCTGGGCTTGGGAAAGCACATATCCTTCACAAGACACCGAACAAAATGTCAAGACCTTTATTTCACATCGTGTACAATGGTACAGGAGGAGAGGATCTGGTAGACACACAAGTAAGGCAATACAATAACCTGAAAGTGAAGACTACACAAACAATTCTATGAACCAGTGAGCCTATGTCAGCACATAAAGAGAGCAAATCTCGTAGCCTACTATTGGTGCCACTGCACAGAGCTGGAAAACCCCAAAAGTTGACCCTTGTTTGTCAGAATGGAAATGAGAGGATGAAATGCTGAAACCTGTGTGATTCACTTGGTTTCAGTTACCTGACATCCTATGTCATAGAAGAAAGGGCGGAAGGTTAGCCATCCGACGATGTGCAGCAGACGGAGATGAGGCAGATGACAAAGGTAAGTCAACACCTCAAAGACACACACAAAAGACCAAACAAAACCTTCGACCACAGAGCCAATTACTGATTGTACAGGAGATGATGACACTGAAAACAAACATCGGCAGCCAATGAACAAACTTCTGCAGATGAATCTTCAAGCTCCGTGAGTGAATGTGACAGTTCAAATCCAGAGTGGACTCCAATATAAATAAATCAATCAATCAAACTTTATTTAACCAGGCAAAATCACCCTTGAGCAAGCTCATTTACAAGATGGTCTTGGACAATTAGGACACACGTAGTACTAGCACTAACAGGGTTGCAGAATATTTATATTGCACACAACAACAAAGAGAAAACACTTGATACAATATAATGAGAGGTTTCAGTGCTGGGGAATGCATACAATGCACAACTATTCATGAATAAAAATAAGACTGGGTATACAAGGTTTCAACGGTGGAGATACTTTAAAGAACAGCCATTGCATCGTTACAGTAACTGAATGGGGTAGATAAGAGTGTGATTATGAGTATGGACAGAACAGGCAGAGGAGACATGAACAGTTAAACAGAAAGTGGACATGAACAAGGCAAAGTGCTAAGGAGTACCTGTAAGTGCCTAATATTTGGGAGCCACAGGAGAGATGACTTCAAGACGGGACATTACAACTAAGGTGTACTATTGACCCAAAATATTCATAGTGTTGGTCAAATCATTGATAAAATGATTTAATTCTAAAAGACAAATCAGCACATACAACATTAATATTTTAAGCATTACTGTACGTATTTCAAACTATTTTATCAGTAAATTGCCTCATGAATTCAATTGTTTTATTTAGTATGAATGTGCATTTGGTCCTGTGTCTAACAGGGAGCCTCAAAGCAATATATAGATGTCATTAGGGTTGCCACCTTTGGATGAGATGAAAACCGGTCACTAAACCACGCCCCAACTCCACCCCTAACTCCACCCTTTTATGACGATGAGGGCATCGCTTGACTCTGATTCGCTTGATTTATTCAGAATTGCTGCTGATATTGCATTGTGTACAACTTCTTTAAAGTACATCAAGATTATTATTTTTGGTTTGTTTGATTTAGATTTAAATATTTTAAATTTCAGTGTGTGTTAACATTTGGTGGGGTTAGAGATGGGGTTCAGGGGACTTTCATCCCGTAGCAGCTTAGCTGACACATCGAGTGACTACAAGGACACCTCTGACAACGGCTATTTTGGAACAGGTGGCCTTTTCTGGTAAAACTCTTTCAATAAATAAATAAACTACACCAGTAATGGTAGATGAGCTGTAATTACAAATATAATCTGCCATTTTAAGATGTGCTACTGTCCTTCCCATTGCTCCTACTCTAAAGCTATTTGTAATGTCACAGAAGTTTTTACAAGTGGTAGGAACTATTCTATGCTGTTAGTGCCTTATTTTATTTCCATATCAGTCATATATACCAGATAGCATGATATGTGTATGTAGCGTGGAGGCAGTATAGCCTCAGTGGTTTAAGGCTCTGAGCTGCAATTCTGGAGACCAGGGTTTGAATCCCACCACAGCCCAGACTTGCATACTGTGTGACCCTGCACAAATCATTTCACTCCCTTGTGCTCCCAGGTTGCACCTGTAAACAAGCTTCAGCTTAGTGTGTCTCTTCTGGAATAATGTCTGATAAATTACCTAAAATTTCAGTGCCATCAAATCTAGATTGTGTTCCTTTCTCCTCACTAGCTACTGCCTCTCTCTCTCTCTGCCTTTTCTCATTTCTGTGGCTTAGCATGACATTAGCCACACTATTCTGTGGTGTTCATCTGAGATGCCTGGAATGGTCTTCCTAGAATATCCAGGTAGTATGAAAATTGACAGCAATAACTACTGAGGAGAGAGAGGTGTAGTAATGCTAGAAATGAAATAAAATATTAGATTATTAATTTAACAAATATTAAAATATAGGACAGACCCTAAAAGAAAAATGGTGAGCATTTAAAGGTATAAAAGTATTCCTTATCACACCAGTCAAAGACCATACTCACAGTGCAGCCTAGAAAGGATTAGGTTGATTTGCTGCTAATGGTCTTAATAGCCCTACTTTAAACCTCTCAGACTGACTGGTATACAAACAAAGGTCTGCATGACATCAGAATTTGTTTGTAATATGAACATGCAAGTAAAATGGTAAAGGATTTAACAGAATCTGTTTTACAAGTATGTGAGCATTCAAAATGACTGAAAATTACTACCTCTGAATAAAACTGGATTAGCAGGTAAAGTTTCTGAAACACATTGTACAGTCCACCTTGGATAAGAGGCTACCCCTAATGCGGAACCTGTCTGAATGTCTAAGGGTTTCAGAAAATGAAGGTGTTAATTAATGTGGTATTGTTCACCCTTTCCATGAATAATCATCCAATTTGCTGCTGTGAAGTTAGAGGAGACAACTGAGCAGACAGGGACACATTTGCTCTTTAAGTGCCCTGCTCTTGAAGGCACTTCCTGAATAGCATGCACTGCAAGCAAGCAAGCACACTGAAATGTCAGACACTTGCTTACAGTCAGATGAGAAGAAATGAAACAGTTAGTGGGGAATCTACAGGTGCTGCTTGACCCACTATAAAACCAAATTTGCAATGGTGAAAACAGGAGGACCGAATCTGGACATAGAAATCAATCATTCGTCAAAAACCGAGTAGGTGGTAACCTTTGATGTCATAAATGGTCATGAAGAAATGTTCAGTATATAGATGTTCATGAATCATTGATAATCAGTATCTTGGAAGCTAGGATTTGGAAATTATTAGCAAATCAAGTATTTACTAGCGATCACGGTGGCCATATTGGATTTTGGTGGCCATTTTGTAATTTCTAAGTTGTTCCATCCAACTTGGCATGGCAACAAATGTTAAAATGACACCTTGGAATTATAAATCGGGCATTCTAGGCCAAGCTATGGGGACGGGAGGACCCAGAACATCCAAAATCAGAAATAGGCCCCACGAGGCCATCCACCAATTTTCTTAGGGTAACATGCAAATTTGAAAGGAGAGGTCTAGCTACACTAATCTGCTGAGATATCAACCTCTGCATTGTAAATCAAAGATTAGGCTGGTACACCTGTCTACTAGTCAAACTGGGAAGAACAATACAAGCTTTCTGGTAAATAAGTCACCAACTATGATTCCACAACATGTCTAGATATAATATTTCATAGTGATGCCTTGCAGTACACCAGATGTGTGATAAAGTAATTACCCAGTGTAACAAACAATGAGAAGAGCTGACCAGTTAGAATATCAGTGGAACAGTAAAACCTGTTTAAACAGGACTACTCTGTGTGTAACTGGTTTGTCAGCTGTAATGGGCATCCACTGTAAGCTACATGAACACGATTTTAGTGGTTAGCTCAATTGTACAGTAGATATGATGTGTTTTTTCTTCTTAAAATAACAATGTTATTAATTTATAAGGTTTAAAAGCTGAAAACTAAGCTTTCTATTATCAGGAAATATGTTTATTTTCGTGTGATACTTGAAAATAGTATTTTATGTTTGTCTGGTGTGTTTTTGCTGTTGCATTTAATTTTTACCCATACTGTCTTGTTGTCAGTGGTTCCAGACTAGTCAAGGGTAGTGTTCTCTCTCATTTTGAGGGCTTGTCTTAACTCTAGCAGAGCTGCTATGATGTCTCGAGGGGTTATAAGTGGGTCACTCTCTGTTTCTGGGTTTTCAGGTTCACGGCCAGAGTCCAAGTTTGCTTATAATGTCATTGCAGACATGTATGAGACTTCCTCAGTTACAAAATTCTTTGAGGTCTCCTCCTCCAGCCAATCTCTTTAAAACTCCACTTTCTGAGAGTGAGAGCACTGCATAAGGACACCATTGCTGAGGGGGACAATGTGCAACACATAGCTACAGATATTCTTGAAAAACCAAGAACCATGCACTCAGGCAGTTCGTGTAAGTGCCAACTTCAAATAAGGAAACACCTCTTAGCAATAGCCAGAACACATTGTGAAAGCTGCACAACCAGGGAAGATTTTCAGACTAACAAAGTAGTAGTCAACAAAGTAATAAGCAACTTGAAAAAGGTTTATTGTGGCAGAGCTCCACGGACAGTGGCACTATATCCTGGACGCCGGGTCCTCACGTGACCCTTTATCAGGGTGTGTGTCTCTGTGTGGGGTTTAGCCTCATACAGCATTTAATAAAAATGAACTGGTAAGTGATACCACAAGCAAGACTCTCAGCAACACAATGTGTAATTAGTACCTTGGTCTCTCATCCACTTGAACCACTGTAAACATCCACTATATATGGACTGGCTAATCTGCTGTATCAAGAAGGGTTAGCATAGAATTCAATCAGTGAGGCTTTTGCAAGCTGAAAACATCTGCAAAACCTAGTGCCGACTATAAAGGTGTCTGGTATGCGGTTCCACTGTACTAGGCTGCTACCATATCCTGAGAGTAATAATAAAAAATAAGGTGGGTGCTGAGTCTGACCAAGGTGAGAAACAAATAGCTATAAAGTTACTACCCAACTAAGGCTGCACAATATTTTTATAAAGCAGATGAAGTGGTCCAAATGATCCACTATGCCTTTCTGCAATGAAGAGAACTTCAGTTTTGGTCAACTGGTCAGCCAGTATCACTCAATCTCCCACCCCACTAATCTTCCACCCTCCAACCCCCATTACCCAGAAACATGGACACTGTTATAGAAATGCTGGGCCCTTGCACTGTTACATAAGCACACTATGTCATTTCAACATCCGCTCCAATGCCTGATGCCGCCATTCCCAAAGTTACATTGTATAGCATTTAGGCCCCTCCTGGCAACCAGTGGCATCTACATATTCAGGTTAACTCAGCTGGCCCCTTCCCTATAGGGTAAACACTTACTATCACTAAATACAATCATTAGTGAATGGAGCATGCAACCAGGAGGGAGGGGATGTGGAGCAGCTGTTTCTGCCATCAGTTGTGCAAATGGCTCTGCTCTCTCCCTCCCTCCCCTCAGTCACATGCCCTGCTTGCTAATTCAAACAATTTATTTAATTACATTAAGAGGTGTGTGCACTATAGGGAAGGGACAACTGAGTTTGACTGGATATGTGGACTTCCTTGGCCTCCCAGTCATGGGTCAGGGACGAACCCAGCTGCTAAACAATGTACCTTTGGGACTGGAGAGCCAGGCTGCAGAGGAGAGAAATACTAAAAATATGCTGGTGGCTTCTGGCTTGTTTTAAATAAAGTGTCTGTGTGCCTGGAGAACACTGAGGGAGGTGGTCAGTGGGAGATGATTTGGTAGTGAGAGGCTGGCTATGGATTAGCCCCAGCCCCTTGGGGAGGAACAACAGGTCTTTTTAATTTTCTTTCTAGGAGTAGTAAAGTTTGATTGGTGACCATAGCAATGTAGTGAGCAAGACTGCTGTGCAAAGTTCAAAGTGTGGATGGCAACCGTGAATTGGGCACCTGAGGAAGGCGCCATCCATTACAGTGACTCTTCCCAGCACAATCCACTCACGGTGATGGAAAGGAAGGCGACTGGATGAGGGGTGGAAGTAACTCAAGCATATGATGTCGCCATAATGTGACGCTGCTTGGGGTGTGGGAGCAAGCATGGCAAGCGTGGGGCTGGGAGGGGGTGGAGAGGCTGTAGGGGTGGCGCTGTGGTTGCTGGGTTGAGCTGCATCATGGCATCGGGATTGGCTAGTGGCTGGAGTGGCTGAGGTACTGGGTTCGAGTCCAGGCACTGGTGTGATTTTTATTGTGCCTGGCCTGAACCTTTTTTACTGCTTTCACCCCCCGACATGCACCCCTGGAGTTAGAAGAATTCTTAAGTAGGGGGTGTGGTGGTAAGCCCCCTGGGGGGGGGGGCACAGCCTCACAGAAAGCAGTAAAAGCTGTCCTGGCGCCAGCAGTTCTGGTGCTACCGGGTTGTCAGAGTGCCAAAATGTGTTCAGTATTTTGACTGGAGCGATAACAGTGATCACCTTTAGGCATTCATTGTTATCACATAGACCCAAAGTGGATGCAGTTCATCTACTTACCCCACTAATATGTAAACAGAACAACCCAATTTAGAATGCTTGTTCAACTATGGATGAATCCAGTCAGGCGCTGACCTATTATGTTTTGTGAATGATCTTTCCTTTGATTCTCATAAAGAAAAGCATTTCTTGATAGGCATGTGATGCATCAGTTTCCATACATGCACAGTACTTACTTAGTCACTGCAGTATTTAAGTCTCTAGTCACATGTGCAATGGCTGCCAAAGCAGCTTATTGTGGATAGAAATGTCCTTGTTTGTTGATTTTACTGGGAAACACAAGGGTAGTTGCGTAGGTGTATGGAATAGTAAGACCAAATCCATCAAGGATGGGACTAAAGCTGTTCTTGCACCTCCTGAAATATGTGTTATAAACATAACAGCTCAATGCAGGATTCCGAGGATATAATAACTGAGCAATTTCATTCTTCCAGTTCTTTACGGAAAAAAGGACATTGCTGAACTAAATAAATTTGAAGTGATTTGTACAGTAAATTAATGTTTGGAAGGTGACTTGTTAAGATAGCCACATTGTTTTAATAATACAACCCTTTAGAGGGCTTTTTCCTGAATATACAAAACAACTCGCAGAGTTTTGTTTGGGGGTGAATAAGGCAAGAGCTGGCACAAGTTTCTGACTTCAGAAAGTTGTGACATAGCTACTGTGGTGCAACATTTTTGACATCAGAAATGTGCTATAAAAGCTTTTTAGAGTGTGTGGATTTCCATACATAACAGTATTTAACCTCATGTGCTATAAGACAATAGCTGAGGTTAGTAGAAGTACAGTAATGTAAAGCTGCTATAGCATTCTGATCTTGTGATCAGTTAATTTTTTCTAGAATAAGATAATTCAGCTGATTGATTGTGAGGTTCACTGGTGATCAAGTTGTACACAACTTTCATACTATTTTATCATGATGAAGATCAAACCATCCAGGTTTTAGAAATCTGAAGAATGATACTACCAGGCTGTATTAAAAGGCAGAATCCATCAAGGCAGAAGTGGAGAACTCTAGCATGAACTGGGTTTATGGTTGCTCAGGCCAACTGTTTGAGGAAGTCAACAGGCACCACTTGTATAGGCTAAGAGTGTTCCTATTTAGAGGTGATTTAAAGGGATGAAAACCCTATTTCTGAACAGCCTGTATGTCACAGTGACATGCACCTACTGCTTATACATCAATAAAACAAGTTCTATCTCCTGCAAGACATAGATCTACCGTTCATTGCTATTCTGGGTCAAGAACCAATTAGAAAACAGTTTTGTTTAGACTACCAAAATGGCAGCCAAATCCTATATACTAACATACTAAAAGCCAGCAGAATAGGCCTAATGGTCTGTTGTGTCTGCTTGGCAGCCAGCCACCTACTGGGTGCTCGCCTTCCAACCCCCAGCCCCGAGAGGGTCTTCTTTGGCTTCAGTTTCCCTTGTACCTGTCCCATCCTTCTTGAAGCCCTCCACTGTGCTCTCCTCCACCAGTCTCCCAGGCAGTGCATTCCATTCCATTGCTCCACCACCCTCTCAGTGAAATAATGTTTCCTACAATCCCCATGTAATTTCCTCCAGGTTCCACAAATGCCCCCTGGTTGTTCCTTCCTTAGCCTGAACAGCTCCTTGGTATCCTGCTATTAGAAAATAAATAGTTTAATCAAGTGAAGACAAAATGTACTGTTTGTACCTCTTTAGAAAGAGTAACTGAAGTTCATGTCTTGAATATAGATTTGATCAACCAAGTATTGAAGCATGATTGCAAATTTGGTTTTCTTTCAACAGTAATCTACCTGGGCCACCAACTTCTGTGGCAGCTACCAAAATGTGCCATCCAATCTGGTATCCCAGGTGGTCATTTCAGGGAATAGTACATTGCTTTCTACTGCTGTCCAAAGAGAATCTGTAAGTCTCTGGAAGTGCTGCTTGCTGGTGAAAAGTGGACTGTCTCCATCAAAACTAGACCCAAACTCTATGCTACACAACACCTGTCAGCATTTAACCCAGGTTCCTTTCACACACTACTTACAATGTTTGCATAAAATTTCCAAGTACTCTTATAACATCATTACAAGAAGAGGTAGAAATAGGGTCACCAGAATTAGAAGGCAGATTACATCTGGCCGCTCCACCTGCAAAATTCAGTTATACTGAGAACCACAAAGTCACCATTTTTTTTCTTCCTGTTACATAACAAGGTTCTTTGTACAGAACTGACAGAAAGCATAGATGGTTTCATTCTGTTGCTAATATGACCAACACAAATGGCTCAGGTATCACAGCCTGCATTCCACAGTAAAAACGGGCATTGTTAGTCACAGTGGCATTCCTCCAACTAGTAGAAATACATACCATTAGTGGCATTTGCTATCAAGCTGAATCTACATGCCATTTTAGACTCCAAGGCTTAGTTTGCTTCTTCCTGATCCACTTTCCTAGAAATAAAGCACTAGGAAAAGACTCCTTTGTAGAGACCAGCTAAGCAACTACAGTATTTGTGCTATGGCATTCTTTCAGTTTTATCAGTGCCCATAAAAAATTAGGGCTGGTTCAACTTGTACCTCTTTAGCATAAAGGCATTTTGAAAATTGGCATACATTTTGTCACAAAATATGATACTACAGATAAAGATTTCAAATTTTATTGATGAGGCATGTGGTCCAAAGCAATAGTAATACTAGGGCTGTGGTAGAATAATAATGGCACATATTTTGTGACCTACCCATTGTTTCAAATCCAGTATTTTCTTTTTTTTTTTACACTCAGTTGTTTTCTTGTGCTTAGCAATGGTGCCAGACTGAATATTCTGCAGACTGGACTCTTCTTTGCAACATTACAGGTAGTTGCAGTATAAGCATCCTCATACTTTCTAGCTAATGTGAGTCTACTGCACTGTTCCTTAGAGAGAGCTGCACCAGTAAGGTTGCCCTCCTGTTCACTATTAGAATGTGAACTGATCCCACTACAATTCATTTGATGCATTAGATAAACACCATTTGGTCATTTATCAGGTAAGTGCGGAAGCAGTATTTCAAGTTGCTGCTTTCAAGCCATTAGAGGAGATGAACTTGGTGGGCCATCTCTCACTGCACCTTTGTTGCTATGTTTGGATTTGAACGTCTTTAAGAGAAGGGAGACATCATAACCCATGTCCAATCCATTAAGTTATTGAGTTCCTTAGGTACAGAAGAATTTTAGAATACTGGAAATCACTGTAGATCAGTCAGCTCTTGAAAATGATCCAATACCTTCTGGATGCATAATGTTGCAGTCTGCTTACTTGTGTCAGCCAAATGCACCTTATTGTACTGTTTTACCCTACACTGTTTACTAGTATGTACGCCTGTAACATATTGTACCATACTCCTTTCTCATGTACTATATTGCTTGCATTCACTATAGTTTATGTATATCTGTTAATGTACTTTCAGTTTTCCCTTAGTAGTAGTAGTAGTTCCTGAGGGTCCTCTCTTCTGCAGCTAACAGTTTAAGCAATTTGTCTTTGAAGCTATTAGTCTTGGGGACCCCCTGGGGTGATTGAACCACTCTGGACATGAATGACCCTCCACTCCTTTGGAGTACCTTCTGGTAAATCATGGGGGCACCTCTGTGGGTTCTAATTATACTGCATAAAAGCAGCACCTGTAAGGTCTGGTCGAGTAGGTCGGCTATTTGCCCTCTTCACCTCTACCTTTGCCTAACTATTTAACATGCTCAACTGCAGAAACAAGGTCAGCATTCTTTATCCTAGAGGTACATCCAGTAGTAACAAAATTTTCTGGGAATCCAACTCTACAGCTTCACCCCACCCCATCAGTTTATGCACCATCATCATAACAGGGTCTAACTTAATTTTAGTCGTGGTATTCCCCTCCAGTTTTCCTCTGGTTTGGGCATGTTGGGGTAGTTTGTCTATTCGCCACTAGGAGACGCTAATCCCAGTGGTGCCTTCAAATGTAAACCCAGAGGGCGCTATCCCTAGGGCTTCTACCCTGCCTGCTTCGCCACTAGCAGGTTGAGGGCCTGTATCCAATGGCGGTGCCTCCACCCAGAGGTCAGGGTTGGAACAGTCAAACATGACTTGGTCACAGCCCTCTGGGTCACTGCAACCCTCTTTCCTTCCACTAGTGGCCCACAAACACTTCTCACCCAAGGGTTACGACTTACACTTACCCCCAAAGTGGAATGGCCAACTTGGTGCCAAGGACCCTGTAAAATAAGATACAGTGACACAATAACCCATGGCCAAGAGGAGCACAAACATACAGTTCAGACAGTGTACCTTGCAAACAACAAATCTGATTTATTGAAGGGAAAGAAACACAGGTGGGAGAAATCAGGTTGATTAGCTTAACACTCTCTACTATATCAGGGCACTGTACAGGCCAAATTTATCAGTCACTGTCTTTGGGTACCCAGGCCTTACAAGGCTAGCCTAGTTAGTGCAGCTGGCTGGGGCCCTGACGAGGAAACAAGCATTTGGTACCTAGATTTGATTTGTAAGAGCCCGCAGGCACAATTCATGCAGCCACTGAAACAGCCAGCCAAATCTTTCCCTCAGAAGGAACATCTGACAGTGAGCTACCCTGATTTAGTACTCACAGCTCCTGCAGAGATCCCTCTCATACCACTGCAGGACTTGGCCTGTGATCCAGACGCTGCTCCACAAATTTACATGTAACACAGAGGGTACCATACCAGGCAGCTGCTCCAAACTCCCGATCACTTTCACTGATCAAACTGGGTGAACAATGCAGCCTCACTTGTCCTGACAGACCGAGCACAATTGAAGCCGATTCTCCAGTCCTCTACATGGTGAGCCTGGTAGGTAGCTGTAAACATACAGCCTCCTCTGTCTGCACTCCTCCATGGATCTTGTCCGCTCCTTACGCGATCTCCCAAGCACCACCTCTTGGCCTGCACACGCCTTCCCACGCAAAAACTTGCACAGCGAGGGAGCCAGAGCCCTCTACCTTCACGATCACCAGTGACTTGACCCTGGCAGTTTGGGCAGAGAATCTAGTTCAGGCGCCACCCAATCCCATTGGACGGCTGCATATGCCAGTCACTCAATCCTGCCCTCATTGTGCAGAAAGGCACCATAGTTCAGGACTTCACTTCCCAGAATTACTGGCTGTATCCCTATGGCCAGCCGGCTCCAAAAGAGTCTCGATTCTGGTTGGTCACTCAGTACACCATTTTAAGCACCCTCCCTTCCGATTGGATCCAAAAGGCAGTTCTGATCCAAAATGGAGGGCAGAATACACAAAGTCCCAGCTGCAAGGAAACAGATTAAATAAACAACAATTTTGTAGCTCACGCTACATTTATTCCAGAAAACAGTTACATCCTTCAACAATGCTCCTCTGCTCGCTTATCAAAGGCAGAAACGGAGCGATTCAAACAGCAGCTCGAGGGGAGTCAAGCAGTGAACCCACAGCCTCCTCTTGCAAGCTAACAAAGCCTGCAGGCAAGCAGCTCTTAAAGAGACAGTACTAGAGGCTCTAAAAGCACTCACAGTGCCCACATTCAAATGGCATTACACAACGCCAGTTAGACAGGAAGCACTTAGGCAAGCTCTGGAAGGCTTTTAGGAACCCCATTTGGTGGGGGTTACACTAGCTTCTGTGATCCTGTAAAGAGCTCTTCACAGTTCACCATCTTTATTTCTTTCAGGAAATTGGAGATCTCTTTTGTACTCTCCTTCTCATCTGGTTTCAAGTGGAATACATGTTCACTGTCTTTTCCAGATCCTCAAAGGATCTGCCTTTCTGGTCCTGAATCATCTTGGTCACCCTGTGTTGTACTGTTTCTAGTCTGTCCCTGTCCTTTTAGGAAGGGACTCCAGAACTGGGCACAGTACTCAAGGTGTGCTTTACTAGTGACCTATGCAGATGAAACAGTACTTCCTGTCTCAGATAGTCAAACCTTTGTCCCAATGCACCCTAGCATGCTGTTAGTCTCCCTAAAGGTCTTGTTACACTGCCTGATTTTGTTTAAGGAGTCACTAAAATGACTCATAGGTCCCATTCCCTGATGCTGTGTCCAGCTGAATCCCTCCATCCAGTACTCTGTTCTAGGGTTTTGTTCCCTAAGTGCATCACTTTGCACTTATTGGCACTAATTTCAGTTGCCAGACTTTGGACCAATTTTCCAGCCTTTTCAGGTCTCTCTCTTCATTCCCTTATCCCTCCACATTGTCAGCTCTTCCACATAGTTGTGTCATCTGCAAATAGTAACAATCTACTTCTACTGATCTGACCACATTCACCACAAATCTCTGCTGTCTCCTCCAACCAACTCCCTACCCACTTTACTATTACCCAGATCCCCGTCTTCTTCAGCAGCCATTGGTGTGGTACCAAGTTGAATACCTTGCTGAAGTCAAAGTATTTATGTCTGTTATCCTCCAGTCCTTGGGAACCACCTCTTGCTGCAAATAGCTATTAATTAGCCCCACTAGGGGTTCAGCTAACACCAATGCCAATTCCCATAAAACCCTTGATACATCCCATCTGGCCCTGGGACCTTGTTTACCTTCAGGCTGCTAACTCTAACTATTTGTTTTGCTAGTATACTTCTGCAGCCTCATTTTTCTGGCACCCTGTATCAGCTGTCTTTATTCCTGTCTCTGGCAAAGGCCCCGTTTTCCCTAGTGAATACAGAACAGAACTAATTATTCAACATGGCTCCTGTGTGCCTGTCTTCCTCTATTACCCTGCCCTCTCTGTTAGCCTGACAATTCTCCCATCTTTTTTTTATCCCTTATATATCTAAACTGTTTTTCCCCTCCCTTGATCGCCCTCCACAATACACAGTTCTGTGTCTGCCTTTGTGATCTTGACTGCCCTCTTGGCCTCTCTAGTTTTTTCCTGATACTCATCCCATTCCTCATCCCGTTTTTACTTTGTACCTTTTGAGACCTTCATTTAGGCCTAACAGGCTCCTTGACCTTTTCAGAGAACCAAATTGCTCTTTTATACTTGTTTCTTTTGATTAATGTTCTTATTTATATTGTTGTTACCTCAAGAACAGCCCTTCTATGACTCCCCATCATTCTTCTATTCCTTGATGTCTACCCACCTCACCTGCCCAGGACCAGGTTTCCTCATTTGGTTGAAATTGGCCCTTCTGAATGGTAACTAGCCTTAGACAAGGGCTTACTGGTGCCTTGGGTCAGTTTGAAACATATGGTACTATAGTCACTGGACTCCAGTGGTTCTCTAACCCACTCTCTGACTACTCTTCCCAAGTTGGTGAGTATCACATCGAGAATGGCAGATTGTCTAGTGGGTTCCCTGACCTGCTATATCAGCATGCAGTCCTGCAAAGTATCAGGCAGAGACTGACTTCAGCACTCCTGATTTTGGGATGGCCCAATTGATGCCTGGCAGGTGGAGATCTCCTCCTACTACAACCTCACCTTTTTACCCACTTTCCAACTTCTTCTCTTATTTATTTATTTATAGTTTCATAAGTGAGTACAAGTCTGCAGCTGTAGGGCCATTGTGACACGCCTAGCTAATCCAAATAGGAGTATTCATATCTTCCATATGTCTACTCTATTGCAGCCTTAAATGTATCAAGGCTTTTACTTAGAACTATCTCTTTCAGCAATCTGTTCCAGACATTTATCACTCTTTGGCAGCCATTTTGCCCTACAGTTTGTTCAGTAGTCGTCTCCTTTTAGATGGAATGGGCATCTACTTTCTCTACTAGTAACATTTTGTGACAAACCTACACATTCCCAGATGTCACTACTTCCAAATGCTCTGTGAGTGAGGCATAGATCTCTCCCTCCCTCTCCTTGCCTCCTGGCCTGTAAACTACCCCAAATGAAGTTTCCTATCTGATGGCTCTGTGAGTTGTAGTCACAGTGATTCTACCTCTCCTTTCCACCACATGAATTCTTCCTCTACTGCCTCTATTCCATCCCTGACATAAATGGTCACACCTTTATCTCTACCCATTCCTCTATTGTGCCTCTATAAGGTGTATCCAGGGATCATCAGGTCCCAGTCTGTGTTCTTATTGGCCCAAGTTTCTGTAATGGCCACTAGATGCAACACAGAGCTTACCACTAGTGCCTGAGTTTGCCAATGTTATTACCCAGACTCCTGTCACTGAAAGACACTGTTCCAGTTTATGCTCCCACCCTCTTGGTTCTTGAATAACTTCCCTATAACACCTCTAGTATAGAAACATAGAAACATAGAATTTGACAGCAGATAAGGACCGCTATGCCACCTAGTCTGCACTTTTCCTACCTAACAGATAAGCTGCAGATCCTAGTTAACCAACAGCTTACTTCCTCCTACCCCCACTAGGACTGCCTTATGTCTGTCCTATGAATTCTTAATTCCCTGCTGTTCTTGACTCCATAACCTCCTCAGGGAGGCTGTTCCATGCATCCATAATCCTCTCTGTGAAAAAATACTTCCTCACATTACCTCTGAGCCATCCCCTCTATCTTCAAATTGTGCCCTCTTGTTCTTGCACATCTCTTTTCTGAAAGATGCTACCCTCTTGGACTTTGTTGATTTCCTTGAGGTACTTGAAAGTTTCTATCATGTCCCGTCTGTCCCTCCTTTCCTCAAGGGTATACATATTAAGCTCCTTTAGTCTTTCTTCATATGTCTTCTGGTGCAGACCCTGCACCATTTTGGTTCCCTCCTCTGGACAGCCTCCCTCTGTCTATGTCTTTTCTTGGGAGATGGGGTCTCTAGAACTGCACACAGTGCCCAGATGGGGTCTCACCAACTGTCTGTACAGAGGGATAACAACTTCCTGTTTTCTACTATTGATGCCTCTTCTATGCATCCCAGTATCCCTCAGCCTTACTTACTGCCTTCTCACATTGCTTGCCCACCTTTAGGTCATCTGATATAATTACCCAGGTCCTTTCCATTTTACTGTTGTCAGTATCTCACCCCCCTTGTGTACTCTTCCCTGGTTTTGTTTCCCAAGTGCATTACCTTGCACTTCTTTGCATTGAATCTGAGCTGCCATACATTTGACCATTCCTCCAACCTTGCCAGTCCCTTCTCATCCTTTCCACTCCATCTTGTGTATCAACCCTGTTGCAGATCTTTGTGTCGTCTGCAAAGAGACATACTTTCCTTCCAGTTCCTCTACATTGTCACTTATAAAGACATTAAAAGGACCAGTCCCAGTACTGAACCCTGCGGTACCCACTAGAAACCCTCTTTCTTCAGAGGGACTCCATTTAATTACCTTCTGTGTCCTGTTGTTCAGCCAATGTTTTACCCAGTCTACCACCTTGGGACCCACTCCCAGGCTGGTTAATTTGACTACTAATCTTTTGTGTGGGACTGTGTCAACTGCCTTGCTAAAGTCTAAGGGTAGGCCATGTCCACAGCCCTCCTGGTCTACTACTTTGGTCACCCAGTCAAAGAAATCAATTAGATTCATCTGACATGACCTTGCCGCTGTGAACCCATGCTGCCTTTGGTCCTGCCCCACTGGCCTCTAAGTACTCAACAATTCTTTCCTTCAGAAGTGATTCCATCATTTTCCTACCACTGAGGCCAAACTAGCTGTCTCTGTAGTTTCCTGCCTCTGTCCTGCTCCCACTTTTGTGAAGAGGAATCACATCTGCCCTCCTCCAGTCCTCAGGTACCACCCATCCTCCATGATTTGCTAAAGAAAGTAGTCAGCGGTGTCACTAGTTCTACCCTTAGTTCTTTTAGAATTTTGGGTGAATCCATCAGGCCCCATTGCTTTGTCCACCTTCAATTTTATTAGTTCTTTCAGAATCCTTTCTTCTGTAAATGGACTGGTATCAACCCCATCTTCAGAGTGTTTCTCTTGTTTGGTTTAGGTACCTCCCCTCCTCTTCCTTTGTGAATACTGAGCAGAAATATTCGTTCAGTATCCCTGCTTTTCACTGTCCCCTCTACCCACTCTCTCCCTTTATTAAGCCTCAGTATCCCTCCTTTGGTCTTTCTCCGCTCCCTAATGTACCTATAAAAGGTGTTATCCCCTTCTTAACAGAATTGGCTATCCTTTCTCCGTTTGGGCCTTTGCTATTCTGACTGCCGTCCCAGCCTCTTTCTGCTTTAACTGATAAAGTTCTCTGTCCTGCTCCTTCTGTGTTTCCTTATATTTCCTGAATGCTATCCTTTCCTTTCCTCCTTAACCTTCCCTGCCACCTCTTTTGAGAACCATAGTGTTTTTTCCTTCGTTGTGTTTTATTGATTTGCTTTACACAAGGCTTGTTGCCTTTGTGATGGCTGTTTGATTACTCCCCATTGTTCCTCCACCTCCTTCTTGCCTGTTTGCCAGTGCTTTTCTAAGGCACTCTCTCATTTTCCCAAAGTCAGCCCTCCTAAAGTCCAATACTCTTGCTTTTGTATGGCTTGATTGTATGGCTGTGTTTATCGTAAACTACACTGTTTGGTGGTCGCTTGTTCTTAGATGGCTACCCACCTCTAAATCTGAGATTCTTCTCCGTCCCCATTTGACAGTACCAGGTCTAAGATTGCTCCCTCCCAAGTGGGTTCCAACTAGCTGTCAGAGGCATGCCCCTGTAGGGCATCAAGAATGATCCTGCTCTTGGATGTGCCTGCAGCAAAGGTGCTCTAGTTAACATCTGGCATATTCAGGTCCCCCATCAACAATATCTCCCTTTTTCTGTCATTCTAAGGAAGCCTTCTATCATTTCCTTGTCCATTCCCTCCCCTGAGATGGGGGTCTGTATACAACCCCGTGCGGATTGTGGTGCCATTTCCTGTCTCCAGGGTGACCCACAGTGCCTCATCTGCTTCCTGTTTACTCTTTAGTTCTGTTGCTTTGATCCTTCCTTTACATAGAGCTACTCCTCCTCCTCTTTTACCCTCCCTGTTCCTCCTGTAGATTGTGTTTCCTGGTATGTTGCCATCCAGTCATGGTTCTCTGTGTACCATGTTTCTGTGACTGCCACAATATCCAGGCAACCTCTTCCATCAAGGCCACTAGTTCAGGGGCTTGTTACCTAGACTACTGGCATTGGTACTCATTGCCCTCCATTTTGATGGCTTTACCCTTTTATCTCCATACCTGTTCTTACTGCTTTTGCCTTTTACACAGACTTCGGCATTTTTTACATGATCTCTGTCCTGCTCCTAATAACTTTCTACCTTGGTGTTTACCTCACTAATTACCATAGTTTTGTGGGAGGCTGGGATTTCCTGCTCCTTTCAGTGCCTCCCTTGGCTAGTTTAAATGCTTGCCAATGAAGCATCTAAACATCTCACCTAGGATCCTGGTTCCCCCTGGACAGATGCAGACCATCGCACCAGTATGGTTTGCATCCTCCAGGTAGCTCCCCAGTCCCCAATGAAGTCAAAACCCTGAGCTCCACACCAGTTTTCAACCACTCATTGAATTCCCTGGTGAGGAGTGCCTAACATCACCCTTGTCATAGACAGGCAGCACCTCCGAGAAGGTTACCGTATGTGCTTGTCTAGGCCCTCCCAACTCTCAAACTCCTCTTGCACTGATCTGATCCCATTCCTAGCCAGGTCATTTGTCCCCAGGTGGACAATGACACCCACCTCCCTCGTGCAGCTCCTCCCATGATCCTGAGGATTTGCTTCCTGTCCCTCCAAGCCGTGGCACCAGAAAAGCACCTTACCTCCCTCTCCCTTCCTCCCCCATTTCTACCCCTAATGATTGAGTCCCCACCAGGAGTTGTTTCCTTCCCGGGGTCCCATGCCACCCTCCTGTGGGTCTTCTTTGTGAAGGTTCTCAGCATCCTCCTTGGTTTCCACTGCAGGTGCCTCCATAGAGGAACCACTATCTACCAGAAGAGTGAATGAATTGTGGAGAGGTACAGCTGGAGGGATGCAACTCTGTTCCACCACCCTCTCCTCTCTGAGCCCACCCTGGTCCAGCCTCTTCGCTTTCTTGGCAGCCTCTGAGGTAGTGGTATTGGCCCTGGTGGTCCCTGGGTGGGAGGAGGTTTCATGAATCCTAGCCAGGTCAGCCTGGAGGTGAGTGACCTCCTCTCTCAGACCAGAGAGTGCCTGCAAATAGGGCAGCATTGCAGCCTCCAGAATGTCTCCCGAACACTGCTGCCCCACAGCCATTGCACTGCACCACTCCTATCATGTCTTATTTTGTGTCCCTCTTCTGTTTCTCTGTATGCTTACTCTCTCCTCTCCTTACAACTCTCACCCTTCCTGTTCTGGGACAGCAACTTCCTATCTTTTTGTAGCCTCCTTCTTCCTTGCTCAATGTCAGACCACCAGCAGCTGGGGAGAGTGAGCTACTTTTTCCTTTAGGGTTGACAAAACCAATGTTTCTCTATGATCCTTCCCTTCCTACTGCCAAACAGGAAGTTCCTGTTGACAGTCCAGATCCAGTGGCTATAAAAGTAGAACTGGCTTTGGGTGGGTGGTGGGTGGGTGGAGGGGGTGGGATGGGATGGAGGACAATTAGTAAAAAAAAGGCTAGCAACAGGAAGTTGTAATTTGAGTCACCTGCTTTTATAGGTGTCTAAGCCACACCCCAATTAAGCTCTCTCTCCTTCTACTGGTTTAGCAAAGTCAGCTGATACAATACCCTTCCCAGCACAGAACACACACTGGCTTTCTTTCTTTTCTTTCTTCTTTTTTACCCTAAATAAGACCCTTCTACTTCTAATAAAGTATCTGTCTACTTAATCTCAAAAGACACTGACTCTTGCTGAGATATAAGTTTTAAATTAATAAGAAAATGTAGCTTGTTTAGTTAGCTGCTTTCTGCTCTACAAGCAAGGCTAGCAACAGCAATATCCTTAGTGTCTTGTATTTGTCCTTATTTGCTGGTCTATTGGGACTGCACTCCCACCCCTGAACTCATTCCACTCAGCAGTGCTACTACTTCTCTACACCTTGCCCCCATCCCTGGGTGAGTCCTGTCTAGGTTCCCACTTCACCTACCTCAACTGTGGAATCCCTTTCCCCAGCCTCCCACACAGTTTGTTTAACTGTCTGCCAATACAGATGTCAAACTTCTTCCTTATTGAACTAGTCTCTTCTCTTGTCAGGTGAAGGCCATCAACATTAAAGAACCTCCTGTCCCAGAAGCCCCCAGTTCCCTACAAAGTGGGACCTGCTCCTGATGCCCCCAACCACCCACTGTTTGGCTTTGATGAAAAGAACAACTAAGTTTGAATATATATAGTACACGTTAAGTTAATCTTGCTGCACCAAGTGCAAATGTGTATAAGTACATTGTTACAAGATACACTTAGCCTATTCAAATTCAGATACACCATGAGTAGCATGACATAAAATGTGATCCTACTGTAGTCCAGTATTGCCATTCATGTATGAAGAGCAACAATGTTTACCCTTTACTTTTGGATAAGCTTTGACCATTTATTGCCAGGCTGAAGAGTTTTTCTTTAAGGAAGTTTTAAATAGGACTGGATTTTTCCATAAAGGTGATACCATTTATAGTGTTAAGTGCTTTGACAGAATACCTGCAATGTGTTGCATAAACTCAAAAATATTAATAGCTATAACGTCCTCCCATAACTGTGGATGTTGATCTATTGCTGATGCCACTAACAGGAGTAATCAGGAAAAGTAGTGATACATTGAGACATAAAGTATCTGAGAAAAATTTCTTTTGTTTCCATGGGAATTAACAGTGATATATTGAGATATATTTCTACATATTGGATGCAGATGCACAGTGTGGTATTTTTGTCTGTATCCTGAACCATGTCTCAGACACTAAACTCTCACCTTTGTAGAACCTATGGTTAGTTGCAGGAGCTTTATTTGTTCTAAATAGCACCAGTGCTCAAACTGGCAGATGCTTCAGTGCACACAGTCGCATGTTCGTGACAGTATTCTTAACAGAACAATGGGAATAGATCTTGCCCTGAAGCACAGTTCAAAACACTGTCAGCATGTGACACCCAGTAATTTAGATGTAATTAGGTCATGTATTTACAATTTCCCTACTAAATGGAGTAAAATCCACAATTTATTGCATTTACTTTCTTTCAAAATCATTTCTTTTGAAGTTTCCTATTAGTTTTCATCTTCATGCATTATGAAAGATTAACTATCCAGCTTGAAACATTGTATTTTCTGCTGTTGCTTTTCCATTTTCATAATGTTTTGTTAACTTCAAGATCAAAACCTAACCTACCAAACCAGTTTCTCTGTGAGGCATCAATCTAGTCACTGTAGTTATTTTAAAATATTTAGGCAGAAAATTCTCAGTCTGACAACGTTTCATTTCCATCAGCCTTCTGGACAGGAAAATGTGTAGCAACATCAGCAGCTATGTGCTGCACAAATTAATCAGCGCATTCATGTATTCAAGTTCTGTACACCACCCTTCAATTTATGCAAAAATGGACAGAACTAGAAAGAAAAAGTATGAGCACCAGTGTGGAGGCAGTGGTGCCATAATTGAAAAGGTTTAACCACAATGCAGTGATAAAGCACCACTGCACGGACTAAATAAGCACCATGACGTGCACATTGTTATAAGAGCCAGTCCTTTATGTATAACACATGTGGTGACAAGCAAGTACATGTGGCAGCGAACCATGGGTTGGTTACATGAGAAAGACTAACATTTCACTTAGTAAGCTGCTATGCTTTTGGGCTACTCTGAGGAAGTTAGCAGCTTGCTAAGTGAAACGTTAGTTTTCTGCAGTAACCACTGCATGGTTTGCTTATGCCACATGTACTTGTTTGTCACCAAGTGTGTTATATATAAAGGAATGGCTCTTATAACAATGTGCAGTGTACTGGTGCTTATTTAGTCCATGCAGTGGGTGTGCTCTCTACTTCGCGTTGTGATAGAACTAGAAAGGAATGTTTTTATTCCTGGAGGTTTGCCCATGTTGCAGAGCCAAGAAATACCATAGCCATCATTAGAGCAATGGCACAAAGCCAACAGTCAACATCACGCGCGGCAATTGTGCGCCCGACCCACAGCATGCTCAATGCCCCAGGTGCTTTCTGCCTGTTTGGGGGCTTGCCCCTGCATCCCCCCATGAACTTATATGTAATCACCTCCAGGTCAGAGGTGTATGGGACAGGGGTGCAACACCCAGATGGTGCCCTTCCTGCCCAGTGCCACAAAAGCCAGTTTGCCTGCATGACTGGCGGAACTGGTTGTGGTGCCCAATAGCAGGCACCTTATAATGGTATACTCATTCTTTGATATTGTAACCACTATTGTTTTCTGACCAGTTTCAAAAGAAATTTTTATGGTATTTATAATACTTGAAATTGTATTTTGAAAGTTACAACATTTGAATTATCAATCATAGAAATAGAAGGATTTTTTTTAAATGAATGCTTGAGCTCAATCAACATGTACAGAGTCAAGCAATATGAGTCACCTGTGTAACTATATTTATTTATTTTGTTTTGTTGACCGGGTAAGTGCACTAGACAAACTCCTGCCTATTTTCAGGCATGACCCGGGAGGGGGATACAGATGAATGCCAACTGACCTTGAACCAGATTAAGCTACATGTCTCTATGTATATGTCTGTACATGTCTATATACAGTAATATGTTGCTAAAATGGCAGGACTTTTATGGAGAACAAGAAATGTTTTTTATCTCAATATGAAATTAAACATTTTATTTTTTATATTGCTATATGGTCACTGTAGTATATTCTTATCAATTTATCTACTTAGCTGACTACAAGCTTTCATACTGTGGACCCAAGTGGTTCAATGACCTATCTCCAGCCCTACTCAAATGTAACAAGGTCAGCCATAGTTCAAATCAGAGGCTACTGTAAACACCTTGCCAACAATAACGCATGTGACTGCGCTATCTAACCTGAGATGTTTCTTCAGTGTTGGTAGTGCAACCTTAACTACCTACACCTTCTCCTCCCTCCCCAAGCCTTTTCACACCCCTTGCAGCCCTGCCCTATGAGGTCAACCCCCTCTCACCTCCCTAACCTTTCCCTCTCCCCAAGTTCTGCCCTTACTCCCAACCCCACTCCCACCACAACTTTGTAATTGACAAGGCTATCTCTGGCAGCTTCTACCACATTTTCTTCTTCCTTCTACCTTAATAGACTCCCATGCTTCCCGCCTCCACCTCTCTCAATTGGACATGGCTATTCACTGGCTGCTCCCACCTTACTTCCTGATCCATTCTTTTACCCCTCTGACTGCTAGCATGCTGCCTGGTTCCCTCAGCCAGGCCACCTAGTACTTTTCAATGCTTTGGACCCTCTCTCTCCTGTGTGTTAGATTGAGACATTGCTCTGGCTAGCCTGTATTCTTACACACAGGAATTGTAATCCTGTAATACTGTTGTGCTGTATAAGCACTTGTTACTTACTGATTATTTTATGTTCACCTGTATGTACTGTTATGTCCTGCTTTGTACTGTTTCACTATGACTTGGAGCCTTGTAAATGAGCCCTCAGCTCAAAAGTATTAATCCTAAACTGAAATAAATAAAATAAATAAAGCTTTCATTAAATAAATTAAGTCTCAAGCCTTAACAGTTTCAAAGTTATCCCATTTAAAAATAATTATATATATATATATATATATATATATTTGAAAGGTCTAACTTTGGAACTGTTGGGGCTATTAGGAATTAGCTCAGACAATACTGTTTTTATGTGTCAATATTATTCCATATGTAGTGATACTATCTGAATCTGCATTTTCATTATATTATTGATTCATGTTTTATAGTTGTGACACAGCCAAAAAATAGTAAATACATAAGATATGATTTTCAAATGCTTTGTAGAATGCCACAGGCCCTGATGTGCTGATCATATGGTGCAGGGGACTCATGCATTCTCTCAGCATAATCCACGATCTTCATTCCTGTGCACCAAATGCAGCAAATTAAACCAGCTCCCCCGGTCTAACTTGTACCATTTGGGGATCTGTTTATGGGGCTTGTGCCAAATCTTTAGCACAAGCAGCTGTAAAGTGGAATGCTGCATCTGGCACCCAAGTTACTAAGAGTGTAGTAGCTGCATCAAAGGAGTTTGTCATAGTTGCATCAAACAACAGGGTTGATGCAGGGCCTGAAGCAAGCCTTGTGTTGACCTTTGAAAACTAGGCCCATAGTATCCATACTATTGTATTGTAACCACAGTCTGTATCGATACAATTTTTGTGTATCAAGTCACGATTGTATGACAATTGAAAAATAAATTAATAAAAGTATTTTTCATAAGTTTGCTATTACTACATTATTTAATTAGCAGCTGCAGTTTTAACTAATTTTCACTCATCTAATGACCTTATCTGTACTGCAGACATTTCAGTGCCCACCCCATACTGTAGTACCAAATCTTTCTTCCTTACACAGGCTTTGCTCTGCAAAAGCACCGAAGGTAATAATTGACATGCACCCAAGCCCTGAATCTCTGGAGGGCCAGATAAGAGGAGGATTGAGGTTTCTCCAAGAGGATGCCCTCCTCCTTCTCTTGGAAGGGAGATATCCCTGCCCTGCTGTGATGCCACCACATTAGCACTCACAAGTAGTGGGGCAGCACTGTAACCGTGTGCAGAACTATGAATGCAGGCTGGCTCTGCATGGGGCATTATTCTGCATACGTGGCCTGAAGCCTGCAATGCTGGTATTTGAGGGTCTGTGACAGGGAGATCCTGCCACTCTTGATGACCGACCTTTTCTTAAATCTGTTGCAACAGTTCTTCTATTTCTTAGCCTAATCTATCCTTTACAGTTTCTAGTCCATAAGGTTGGCCACCTATGGGTGCCCCTTCCCTTTCTTGAATATGCTGTACTGTCCTCTTAAATTTTCCTTTTCTCTCTCAGGTCCCCATACAGAGAGGTTATTGTGGTGACATCAGAGCTGATGTAAAACAACAGGCTGTGTTCCTCATTGTTGGATTTAGTATGCAATAGCACTTTGTCATAAAATACCTTGATGTATATGCCTTCTGTGTATGAAACCTGGATATGTTGAAAATACCATGCACTAGGTGTTTTGATAAAGGTAGAACGTTACTAGGGACTGTATTATAAAAGTTAAGTTACCAGGGTAGAGATATCAGAAAACCCCACTGAGTTAAAATGCATGTAAATTACAGATTGTTTGAGAGGCCCTTGGCACCATGCATTCCTGCTTTAAGCTGAGCCAGTCTAAACTATTGTGGTGATTTGCATATAACATCCCATTATGCTTTGCATCATGGGGTTATGTGTGATGTTGTGTTTCTTTGAAACTTGGCTTTATTGCCAATGCCCTTTGGGTAACCCTTGCTCAGAGCTTCTGCACTGAGGCTCTTTGTCTTTAGCTTATTTGGGGGTTTCTTTTTGGGCTCCCCATCTCCCAGACACACAAGACCAACATAAGAAATGGAATAATTTTCACTAAAGAGATAGATCAATAGATCAGTAGGTGCTGACTAAGTGCAGAGAAAGGAAATACAGTATGCTGCTGCAAACTGGTGTTTTGAAGAAGGGATATGCCATTGCTTAAGGTTATCCCTGTGTTTAAATAAACTTCACACAGAGATTCTGTGTTGAACCTGAAGTTATGTGTCTGGTCCATCTGTTATCCCACAGCCCCTCCACAGAGTCATTGTAGTGGGATGTAGGGAAGAAAACCCTGAGTGTTACAGGATGATGTCTGATAGTCTCAGGCACTGGGCAGTCACCAAAGCAAACAAGTTGAATATTGAGCTCCAAAGTGGATTGCAGTCACCTAGGAAAGCTATGTTAATTAAAATAAACAAATCATCTAAAATTTTGTAAAAACGTAACTGTGACATACTCTGAATATTTGTGTACCACTTGGTTCTGGTGCTATCATAAAGACCACCAAATCATCACTTCTGTGACTCTATGATGTCACTAGACTGTACCAGGGATCTAACAACCCTATGCTTCACTGTTGCATATTTTTGAATCATTTTATACTTTCTTTCTCCACTTACCCTACACCCGTATGGCTCAGAACAGCCTCCCAGTCTGACACAGCCTCAGACTTCAGCCAAACAATTAATCAGTACTTACAAAAGTGGAAAATATAAGAATCTGGTGCCATTACTGCATTTATTGTAGTGATATGTGCTAACTGCTGTGTAGTTTTAAAAATCTTATTGTTTTACAACTTGATGGCCAAAAGGCACATTAAGCTGGAAATCATTTACAAGTATGTTCCCAGGGTGTGGGAAGGGAAGGGATGGGTTGGGGTGTTAAATGGGAAGTGGCATACAGCAAAATAATGCAGCCAAAGAAAACAAAATAAAAATATGATTTAATACTGCATTGATTACCATGCAAACATAGAAATTAAGGTGCAGATAAAAGACATGTTTGTGGTTAGGTGCAAATACAACAAGGTACAATTATATGATATGACAAGTATGAAATGAAAAGAGGTGTATATGTCAACATATCCACAATAAGGAACAGCCGCTGTTTAGAGATGGGGAAAGAGGTTACATGGGTTGAGACCAGGTGGGCAAAGGAAATGAAAGGGGGAGGCAGGAGGAAGAAAGAAAATGGGTGGCCAGTAAAGTGCACTGAGCAGGCAGAATTCCAGGGTGATCTGGGGAGGGGTAATGTAGTGATTACAACAGTAGGGCAGATATAGTGAACTCTGGAACAAGGGGTTGTCTCAGTGCACTGTGCTGCATAAAGTCCAAAGCCACACAGATACTAGCAAAGAAAGGTTCACGCTCACTAAGCCAAAGCAGTAAGATTATATATCATAAGGCAAAAATACAAGAACAATGACATCTTTATTTTACTTACATATATAGGATAAAAATTGAGCTGGGTATATAGCCAAGTGTTCCCACAGTCTGCTAGTAAAATACCCAATGGTGTTTTGTCCCCTCAATGGCGCATTATCAAGAGTAAAAAGGAGGCAGTATAGCGCGAGTGGTTTAGGGCTCTGAGCTGCAAACCTGGAGACCTGGATTTGACTCCCCAAGGCCCCACTTGCATACTGTGTGACCCTGATTAAGTCACTTAACTTCCTTGTGCTCCCAGGTAGCAACTGGAAACAAGCTTCAGCTTATGTGCCTTTCCTGGTTAAACGATTTCCTTCCCTTCCTAAAACAGTTTACAATCCATGCTGTTTAAATATATTCATACATCGATGCCATCACTAATGTGATGCTTTAAAGAAGAAGTGACCCTCAGCAAACACATAAATAATCCATATCCAATTAAACACATGACATACACAAATACAAAAATACACAGCACATACAGATTAAAAACCTAGGTTGTATATCTGAGGAGGTGCTCATTGTGAGAAAGTCCCATCATTATTAATTTATTTTATTTCTGTGGTGGTGGGACTTGAACATATATTTAATGCTCAGTTCATCAGTCAGTCTAGTCTTCATAAATACTGCATGAGTGTTATCTTCAATATTCTTCACTTATTTCCAAAGGACACTAATGCCTCCTCAAAAAAACATAGGTGGTGAGTTATATTTTACATAAATCAGGATCCTACATATCAAGAGTGAAAACAACAGATGTTAATATGGGTCCAACACATCCACACAACATATCCCTAATTTAGGCATAAAACAGAGATATCAACTGAAATAACACATTTCACGAATAGGTAACAAGGTTCCACAAAATATCTGTGCAACATAACCCATACAATGGTGATATCTAGGAATGGAGAAATTTCACAGCATTCATTTAATCCCAGTGCTGTTAAACTGCCTAGGTGAACATCCAAAATGCTTCTCTTCTGAGTAATGTTGCATCTAAATCCCCTTTGGACCTAGGGATGCCCTCTCTATTCATAGAACATCCATTTACATTCACCAAAGCTCCTAGTATATTTAATATGGGCTGCTAATATAGTGTCTGGTTTTTCAGCATCAATATTGTGTATGTGTTCACCCAGGTGAAACTTAAAAGCACAGAAGGTTTTCCTGTGTAATGAGCCTCACAACTACATTCAACTATATACACTATACCTGTAGTGTCACAAGTTATTGTTTGATCTCAAAACTTTTCCCCAATGTATCACTGTAAAATGTTTATGTTTTTGACAAAACCATAGAATTTACATCTTCCACATGGTGCACTACCCACTGCAGGACTTCCATCCAGGTATTTAGATTTGGTTGTGAAAAGGGCTGAAAAGAGCTAACCAGAATGTCACCTTGATTTTTGGCTCCTTTATATATAAACATAGGGTGCTCCTGTGTACATCTATTTAACACAGGATCTGCTTGAACTATATGCCAGTTTCGATTGATTATATCTCGAACTTCACTTGACTTCTTATTATAGGTCATAATATATTTTAACTTTTCATCTCCCTAAAGTTCCTGTCTCATTCTCTAAGAGTCAATACTCAGGCTGCTGTTATATCTGCCTCACTATAACCCCTCTCAGAAAATCTAGCCATCATTTCATTAGCCCTCCCTTTGAATTTATCATTAGAACTACAGTTTCTTCTAATATGAAGTAATTGACCACGTGGAATATTTTTAACTACATGAGAGGGGTGACAGCTAGATACCTCTACGACAGATTTTGTATCCATACTTTTCCTGTGAAGGTTTATCTCAGTCTTCCCATCTTGTCCTTTCTCTATTTCTATCCAAATATACAATCTTCTCCTTATTATATTTAAGGGAACATTGTTAATGGGGGGTAGAAGATTCAAAAATCCACTAATTCCATTAGCTGTGTTTCAGTCCCTTCCATACCATAAATAAATTGTCACTATACTTACAGTATGTTACAATTCAGTATATCTATAGAAAGGGTTTAGGTCAGGGTCCTGTATGGTAGTCAGTTCCTACCCCAGGAATAGATTTGTTAACTGGGGACCATTAATGCTCCCATTGTGGTACCCTGGAGCTGTAGGAAATGCTTCCCCATAAAATGAATTGGTTGCATTTCAACACAAATTCCCAACTGCTTTCAGATAGCCCTCATGTGGAATATTCATAAAAGTGATTCCACATCGGGGTGACTAAAAAAGAATCTGAACTGAAAATTTTTTCATGTAAAGTCTGAGAGTATCTGCAGTATATCTCGCATAAGAAGGAAGTTGCAACACCAGTGGTTTCAAAAAGAATCTACAAATTTTGACAGTGGTTCTGCTAGACTCCTAGTATTTGCCATGATCTGATTTATGCTTTAACACATCACATTAGTGATGACATTATGATGTATGGAGATATTTAAAGAGCATGGATTGCAAACTGTATGTTACCTTTAATAAAGTACTGTTGAGAGGCACAAAACACCATCGGTATTTTACTAGCAGACTGTGGGAACACTTGGCTATATGCCCAGCTCACTTTTTATCTTATATGTGTAAGTAAATTAAAATACATTTTGTACTTGTATTTTGCCTTGTGATACATATTTTACTGCTTTGGCCAAGTAGTGTGAGCCTTTCTTTGTTAGTATCAGATATAGTGAACAAAAACAGTAAAACAATGGTTGGGATTTACTTAGATGACATGACAACCAGATAAGGTGGTGGGAGGATGGCGTCCCAGTTACTGTTTGAGTTTTTTAAATTCAGGGTGCCATGTGGGAGGAGAGTTAAATTGGGAACTTGTGGGTGTGGGCAAGTGGAATTTATTGTTAAGTGTTGCAGGGATGAAGGGTGGAACTGGGTGTTAGTGGGACTCAGTGGGTGAGGAAGGAAGAGAGTGTAGTCTTTGGTGTTGTTTTATTTACTTTGTCAAATATCCAAAATGGGTTGGTCACCTTGTGTTGGAATGGGGGGTGCTAGTCATATATGTGAAAGGAATAGCACTAAATGCATAGGACTACATTTCTTTGGAATGGGTAGGGGTGCCACTAGACACCAGGGACTTATTGGTGTGTCTCAGGATCAGGGATGGGGAACCATATGGGAGTGGGAGAACTCTGGATGCTATAAAAACCTCACAACCACTCACAAATACAGCTCCTAAGCAACAGAAATACAAACAAGATTTGGCTGGCACCTGGTGTTGTTTTTAGTTATGTTGTTTTCTTTGTTTATTTTTCCTGCAGACCTTACTGCCTCACAAGTGTCACTGTTACAATTGTATATCTGCGAAGAGCCAGTCCTTCCACAGTTTTACAGAATTGTTTATACATTTCTTACAGTGAGGGCATTGATGCAGTGGCACTGCTTTCACCAGTGCTCTCTACATGATACCCAGTTGTTCAACTCCACACAACACCAAGCAATTACAGTTCAAGTGAACAAAGAAGGATCAAAGGAAGAGAAATAGAGGCCACTTGATGGATGTGCATTGCACAAGTATGTCTGCAAGCCAAGTTCGGGAGCAAACTAGGGACCTAGGGATCAGCCGGCCAGGCTGGGAGGCAGCACTTGACAGCAGGGTGTTCCAACCAGGGGAGCAAGGTAGCTTGCTCCATTGCTGTAGCAGCTCTAGCAAAGTAGGTGGGTTTGTGTTGGCTAATGCCACTGGGTCTCCTATTGCTCAGGAGGATTGCCCAACTCCAGCACCAGGGAACTGAAGGGATCTGGGAGACCTTAGCAGAAGCGAGGAATTTGTTTCATGCATTGCCTTGCTCAGCTGCAGTTGTGGAAAGGTGCTAATGGGGGGTTCAATAACTAAGGTCAGGCAGGAGGGATACAGGCATGCAGCATGTCCTAGATTTTACCTGATAACATAAAGCGGGAATACAAGAATCTGTGGCTCACACTGTCACAGTGAGGTAGCATTGACAGAGCAAGTGAAAATAGAAATGGAAACAAGCGTACAACATCATTGTAACCCTCTCCCCATTTAGAAAGCAGGAGGTGGGAGCTATTTGAAAAGCAAATTGTAGTTTAGTTAATTGAAGGAGGGAATGAAAACAAAAATACCAACAATATTTCAAGTAAAGAGGTAACATATTCCCTGTATGCCATACCTCCAAAAAGTGAAATAAATTTAATTTTCTGCATTTTTTTGCTAATTATAAAAACTAAAAGGTATATATAAATGAAACACCACTAATTTTGAAGATATGTCTGTGCTGAACAAATGTCATGCTCACAGTACCATGCTATCATTTTTCATTTAAAAGTCTGAATACGGTTAGTAGAGGTAGAATACATCTTCACATCTGGCATCTCTCTCCTCTTTGACATCATCATAGAAGCCATTTTAGACTTTTGAGAGCAGGATTTTAGAATCAGAAGAGGCTGTGTTTATAATTTTCAAATGCTACGAAATTGCATTTATCCTACTTTAATAATTGCAGTTTCAGTATAAATGTAAACAACAGCCTCTCCCTAAGCCTATGAAGTAATTAAAATAATGTACAAAAAGATGGTTTAGGTATTGGCCGAGGACAGGTCTTTAAGGCAATGGGTAGGTCATTCCATTGTCTAGCAAATCTACTGTAAGAGAGACACAGGTTTGGCCTAGCGTGGTTTCCTCATATGGAGCTTCATGCTCTTCTGAGCAGTGTGTGGGGCCCTGAACAGGGTGACTCTTCTGCCCTCTTCATCCCAAGCTTGCCCCAGAGAAACTGTGTGTACTTTGTGCCCCATGTCCTCTTTGTCTTCTACAATGTCTCCTTTTGTTACAAAGGCAGCCATCCCACCTCCTTCCTGTCAGACTTATCCCTTCAGATGTTTACATCTCTCTGTCCTTGTGTCATTTTCTTCCCTCACCAGATCTCAGTGAGTGCCACTTGTTGTGGCCTTGGATGTGCACCAGACCCACAAGCTTGCTCCATTTGAGTAGCTGTGCTCCGCATACTGGCCTAAATGCATCTGATAACAGTTACCTCTGTGTTTCCTAGCCAACCCTGGGGCTATGCTCAACATGTAGGACCTTGCTCTGCTGTCAGTGGTGTTCCTGTATCTATCTCCTGCTTTTGGGATCCCTGTTCCTCCCTTCCCAATTCTGTAGTTTAAATGGCATGAAATAAGTATGATACATCACAGACTGAAGGTATCAAATGAAGTAATAAACAACAGTTACTAACTGAAAGGAAAGCAGTGGTCACCTTGAGTAAGAGAGAATGAATAAAAACACTGGGAGGCTTCTGAACAAAACAGCTTTTCACTATGAGAACAGTCAGCCTATTCATTGTACGAGACACCTGACAATGGATTAAATTGTACATTTAAATAAATGATAAATTATTCATGAAATTAAAACAACCTGCAGTTCACATATGGGATATATCATTTCAAAAGCAATATTCCATTTTGAACAGGTGAATTCAGATTCAAATGATTGAACTTGAGGGATTTAATTGCTCAAAGAAAATCTTGACATATGAGCTGATGTCCTGGACCTTCAACTACAATGCTACTTTATTTAATACTTAGCAGTGGAGGACAACAATGAAAGTGCACTCAGTGGCTGGTTTGCAGAATTGTGTATTAGTAGTGTAGATCTGATCGATAAATGGGACAGAACTTGCAATGAGCATATTGAAAGAACATATTGTGTGCAAGTGTTAAGCACCGAGACTTATTTGCACCAAGACATGAACTTACAGCTCGGCAAACACTAGATATGGATGCCAGGGTTCATAGTTCGTTAACTTATTTGAAGGACAGCATCTCAGACATTGCATCACACACCCCCCATACTGTGGTGCAGTTTGAGTGTTTGGTATGAATGTGCCCATGCTCCCAATGTGGAGCATGACTCCATAAACCTTAGTTCCAGAGATAAAAAGTGCCACCACTAAGTCACCATGGCAAATGTTCTCTATATATTAATAGTCATGTGAAAAGATGCTATGAAGACATTCTTGTCTAATATGCGTAAGATGTTACAGGCAACTCAAGGCTGTGATGTCTAATGGTTAGAGCACAGGCATGGTAACCAGGGTACCCAGGCTCAGATTCCACTAGCCCACCATTGCTACACTTCAATTGAACGAATAAATAAAATGTTATTTTCATTTGAGTAGACAGTTAGGTCAAGACTATTTGCAATGTCATCCTGAGACCAAAAGTTACAGATACATAAAAATATTATAATATTTAAAGAGCTACTGATGCCTCAAAGAAAACTTTGAAAACTTAATACTTAAATACAATTCTGCTTGCATTCCATATATATTCCACAGATTTCTCCTCCCATTATTTATCACTGTGAAAATGTACATAAATACATGATATTTGTCCCTTAGAGTTTATTTGCCTCTATAGTTTACTCCTACTTCAAGTCATAATCCTCTGTTGTGACATCACACTCTGTTGCCATGGAGTAACTGTGATGTCACAAGCAGTGCATTATGACCTCAGGTAGGGAGAAAGCAACAAGAATAGCTGCACTCTTCAGGAGCAAAGATCCTGTTTTCATGCAAATGACCTCAGTGAGAAAAAACGGGAGGAGAAATACAGAACAATGTAAAATATAAGCTGAACTATGTCTAAATAGTATGTTTTGCTAAAGTTCTCCTGAAGCGTCAGCTGTTCTTTAAATATGTAAGTCATAGTACAAAATATTTTTCACATTACAAATATGTACAAATTCAAAAGATAACCTAGACAGTCAGGGCCCCATATGCAGAAACATGTGCAAGCACAGCACAAATTTTTGCTCTGCGCTTGCACCTGCATTCACCCTGGCTGCCGCGACATGCAGTCGGATAGAAAGCAGCACTATCCAGTTCAATATTCGGCCATAATGGTACAGTACTAAGTGCAACTATGCTGCTCTGACATGGACCTGGGCTGTATATACAGTAGTCCACAAGGAATAGCACTGCCTGAAACAGGATACCGCTAAGAACCCTGTGGGCTATATTTAGCCCAGACATCCAAATGAGCTATTGGGCATGCAAGGCATTAAAGATCTTTTTGCATGCCCATTATGGGCTTATTTGCAGGGATGCAGCAGTCCCTTAGCATGACTGACCTAGGGAAATAGTAAGACCTGGTGGCATAGTGGCCCCCACCATCCAATCGCTTTTCTAGGGCACTTGAAATCATCCCTGGTGGTCTAATGTGTTCCCCACCACATGATCACTCCACAGAGCTGCTGCTGTTAAACCTCCATGGTGGTTTAGTGTGTCCCCAAGCCCCAGCTCGCTCCCTCAGTACTGTCATTAAACCTTCCTGGTGGTTTAGTGTATCCATCACCCCTAATCACTCCTCTGGCTCTTCACTATACCCTGGTGGCATAGTGGTTCCCCAACCCCAATCTAGTGGTTCCCCACCCCTGGTTGCTCATTTGCATGGTTTAAAATGAATCCTGGTGGTCCAGTGGCCCCCACCTAAGCAACCCCCCATCTGACCAGTCCACTGAGACTATTTTCCTGCACCTCCCAGCTAACTATGCAGAATTGTACAGCCTTCTTCTCACCTCCAAAACCAACTGTCAGTAAGCACATGTACTGTTTAAGTATGCAGGCTCACTGACAGCTCATATAACAACCAGCCACTGAGGTGAGAGGAGGGCTGTGTCAGTCACTGTATTAGATGGGAGGTGCTGCCACCAGAGGTGAAGAAGGGCAGGAAGGCAGGATGTCAGCAGGCTGGTCAGGTGAGGCACTGTTTGGGGCTACCAGACCACCAGGAACCTCATTCTAAATCATGTAAATGGGTGACTGGAGGGGTGGGAGACCACTATGCCACCAGAGTATATTTTAAGAGCTCAGAGGAGCAATTGGGGGTGGGGTACATACTAAACCACCAGGGAAGTTTAAGGACAGCTCTGATGAGTGATCAGGGTGGGGAGGGACACACTAGACCAGAGATGATTTCCAAGTGGTCGAGGAGCAATCGGGTGGTGAGGCACACACTGAACCACCAGGAATGTGTAACAGAGCTCAAAAGAAGAACAGAGCAGCCTTCTGGGTGGTGGTGGCATAGGCTTAGCAGTCCATTTAGATGTGGGTTTCAGTGGTGGTAAATAGTGCTGCTTGGTGGGCTGTTTACTGCCACCACAAACCTTTAAATATACCACTGTGCTAGTATGCCTTAAGGTACCCCTTAATTGGTATCCCATGATAATTGAGACCCAAATATACCAACTTAATTATCCTGAGTGAAGAATAGCGAAAACAACTTCAGCGACCATAAAATAAGTGCAAATCAACGTTAATAATGATTAATACTGCCATAATAGCACCAGTTATTACCATTTCAGCAATGCAGTTTATTGTTTGTTCAAAACTGTCAGAAGCACTCTGAACTTCTGTTTCCTGCTGTCCAGCCTTGATTTACTCCCCAAGTGTCAGTGTTGTTTCCTTGTTTCGTACGGTATACAAGATCATGCTGTTTTCACTCTTGCTATCATGCACTGTCACTTTTTCTGTAGTCGCCAAAATGCTGTCACCGATATTGAAGTCACGATTATAAAGTCACTATAATAACATAGAACCCCTTATTTACATAGGTGCAGCAGTATTTTAGTGCTTTGATGCCACTGGGTTTGGAGTGGCACCAGGGCTTCTAAATATGGGCCAGTAGGGAGTATTCTCAAGAACCCAGGTGAGTGCCTGTGCTAACTGTGGTAACATGGGCACTAACCTTTGAATATCAGGTCCAAGCTGTTTAAATGGTGACTCATTTTAAAATTGAGTGGAATTCTGTTTCATGTTGGTGTGCCATCAAATTTATAGTCATGCCACAGTACCAAGTACACATTAAACTTATTTTGCTACTAGCTGACAGCCTATTGGCATTTGAGCTGTAAAGGCTCTGAGCAGGAAATCTCTTAATCACTGATATCCGACTGTTAGCCGAGGGTATAACACAGCAGACTGGATAGACCGATGCTCTTTTCTATGGACATTTTCTGTTTTTATGTTTCTCTTTTACTCTCCTCTTGCTCATGTAGTTTTCATTTTACTCCTATTTCAGAAGAAAATACAAAGAGAAAATATTCTACTTGAGTGATACTGTAAGTGGACATGCAAGATGAAATTCAGCACATTTAGCACAGGGCAAGCCAAGGAATTTGGTTTTATACAACCCTTTTCATACATGCTGTATCCCATGAAAACATAAGAATATGAGAGTTAGAGATGGAAGTAGACAAGTTTGCTCATTGTGACTGTCCCCTACTTTTCAGTAGTAGATACTGTGCAACATTTGCTACCCGTCATCATGTATGTGGCCACCAGGCTTCAGAGCAGTGACCAGCTTTTAAAAAGTGAATGTACAAGGTTTGAAATTTCATCTCTGTGCTGGTGGTCTTGAGGCTACTCGCCCCAGTTTTAGGGATTTTCATGCTTTTAGTGCGACTCTGACCTAGACCCCTCAAAATCTATACACTAAGGAAGAACACAAGTTGAAGGGGCTTCGTGAACTGCTGAACTTAGGTAGCATACACTCAAGTCAGGAGCCAGTCCAAAGACTTTCGCCTTCACTTAGGCTCTGCAGGCATGTTGTACCTATAAATATACTGAGCATGTGCAACACTTTCTGGCAGACACCTGACCTTCAGCAACCAAACGGGAGTGTGGAGTCTCAGCAAACCGAGCATTCTGCAGCTCTGTGTGCACTATGGCTTTGGTGTCAGGGAGGAAGGACCTTGCTGTGTGTGGTGTGCTGTCTTTACTCTTTTTGTCAGAAAAAGGTTGCCAGAATCCACCAATTTACGAAGATCAGTTTCTTGAGTTAATTTTTAAGCTGTCACTGCAGTTCCACAGATTTTGTTGGGCAGGAAAAGGAAGGCAAAGAAGAGAAGAGCATTGTGAGGGCAAACAGGGAGGGGAGAAAGGCCCTGGGCCTGCCCTGCTGCAGTAGTCTAGTGCTGTTGTTGTACTCAGGTCTTCCAAATCAAGGTTGTTGGTACTTCTCTTGACTGGGTGGGTGCCCCAAATCTAAGGTTTATCAAATTGTACTTTTGGCCTGCACTGGCTAAGGTGGTTTTGTACTTTCTGGGATATTCCACAACATCAATTGCTTCTAAAGGTGTTTCAGCACAACTGGAGATATTGCCATTCCACATTGCTCCAGGCCAGATCCGGACAGTACTGAATTCCTAGCTTTCTGAAACTGAATTTACCATGTTATCAACTTCACCAATCCATTTGATTATTTCAGATTCCAGCAGGTGCCATCAACTAACCCTATACCTCCTCCAGACAAGTCTTCAAGCACTCTCTCACTGGCACTGGCAGCACCACAGAGTAGCTCAGCACCACTCCTCCTAGCAGTGCAGTCACCAGCAGGAAAGGATTTAGACACACCCTGACATCTCAAGTTCTCCAAAAATAGTAAAACAACTTTTACCATGTGATTATCAGCAAGCTCAATTTGAGCAGGTGGCAGATGTGGTCTGCCTCAACGCCACTCAGCCTCAGCCTCACATGCCTACAAACAGTGGGCTCTATGCAAGAATGGGTGGGAAGTATGCACTGGAGGTGTGTATCCCACCACATAGGTCTGCACCTGCAGACAGGTGCACACCCTTAGAGTATACACACAACAGCTGCACACCTGTCCATAGGCATGCACCCCGCACACAGGACTCCACAATGTGGCAGGGAGCAGAGTTGTGGTCCCAGGCAGGCGCCCAATTTGATGCACAACCCAGGCCAAAGATGGATCTCTTGCATGGTGTGGCATGGGTCAGGGTGCATGAATGCCTACTGCAGGCACCGAACCTGCTCGCCAATGCCCCTGTACCAGATCTCAGTGGCCGCCTCCTGCCACACAGTGGACCCACACCCTGTACAGGCATGTGAGCCACCCCAGATGCACCTGTATGTGACTGCCCGTACCCCATCCTGGTACCCCAGTGACTGGAACTGCCGGTGCTCCACCTGTGTCCCTCTCCCCATGGCTCCTCCCCCCAGTGCCCATACCTGTGATCTGATGCCTCTCCCAAGATGGCCAGCTGCACTGCCCACGTACACCTTCATGGCCGCCAGCCATCTGAGCATACGTGAGCCGCATGAGCTGCACACCCTGTGTACATCAGATGGCTGGTGGCCATGGTGGTGAATGGAAAGCAGTGCCACTGACCATCTTAGAGTGGCACCAGAATGCAGGTATGGGTGCTGAAGGGTGGCTGTGTGGTGCCACCGGAGGAAGGTTTGACGGGTCATGGCAGGGGGGCAATACTCAGAGTCCACGGGCATTTGTGGCATGGGTTGAGGGGCAGCCAATGGGGCAAGTGCATGGCTGTGAGCTGGGGTGAGTTGCAGCAGGCAACCATCAGGGGATGGCATGAGTGGACCCAGTGATGGCTGCGTGGGCTAGCTGCCCAGACCAGATGGCACCAGTGCGCATGCACAGGGTGAATGGGTGGTCCCGGTGTGCATGCATGGGTGCATGTGGCTTACAGCAGTGTTCTCCCTGGCATACCCTGTACCCCTCTGCACCTCCATAGCCAGCACTATGCACAGATGTGCATTGCATGTAGTGCTGGCACACCCCAGCCTTCCCCCATGTGGTGCAGTCCAGGGACCAGGAGAATCAGGTGCACTGGGGCTGCGTGCACCTGGTGGTGAATCCAGCATTGGGGGGTGCATTGGGTGAAGGAATGGCTATGCGTCATGATTTATGCAGATCATAGCCACCCATGGATTGACTATAGGGCCCAGTCAATGCCACTTAAATAATGCCTGTGATGTTACCTAAACCACTGGCACAGCACTGGCAAAGGATGACAATTATCACTTCACCTCAGGCTGCATGGGGTGGGCAGCAGTGTGGGAGGACATCAGATTGATGTTTCCATTGGGCAGCAACTAGTTACAGTAAAAGCTTAGCACTAAATGCAAAAAATAGAAATTAAAAACTTAAAATATTTACACAAAATAAAAAAATGATGGACTACGGAGGGCTTGAGCTCAGCCTCATTCAAGGAAATTAGAATTCCTACAAGTCTTAGCACTGCATGTTAGCAAAATGTAAAAAACATAAATATTTACAAAGACATTTTTTTAAAAGTAGGGACTATAGGGCAGGGGCCTTGAGCTCAGATAAGAAATTAAGAAATCCTGTAGCTCTTAGCACTACATGATAGCAAAATATTAAAAAGAAAACACTTAATATTTACAAACAAACAGAAAAAAATATGCAAATTTGGTAGGTAAGGTCACAAAGCAATACGTTTTATAGAACAGTAGTACTTGCACTTTTTGGGGATGCATATTTTTTGGGGATTTATTTGAAAACCTACATGGAACTAACATAGTAATTGGCATGAAGAGAAAGGAGAGCCTTGAGGTCAGCAAAGGCAACTATGAATTCCTACAGCTGTGATGGGGTGCTTATCAGTCATATGTGTTTGGCGCTGTGGTGATCCCCAGCTGTGGCATGCCAATACCACCTCTCACATAAGCTATAGTATTTCATGCCCATTACTGACCTCAAGGCTTTTTCTCTCTTTTCTGTAGTATATTTTGTGCCCTGTGCCAATTACTACATTGGGAGTCAAAGAGATTTGGCTAAAGTGTCAAAGCCAAACTGAAATTTACCCCCGTTGAAGCTGAACCGAAGTTGCCAATGGGACACTTCATTCACCCTTATTCAGAATCTAATGTCATCTTATCTTGTGACATCACAATCAGTATCATAGCAACAGAGATGGTAATGTTGCAAACAGAGGATTACGCCTTCAGTTCCTGAACAGCTTTAGGATTAACTAAACTGTAAAGGACAAGTTTTATGTTTCCACATATACTGTATATCCTTATTAATAATGAACAACAATAAATTGTAATTGAGTTTTGTTTTCTATGTTTGGTAACATAAGTCTGCTTATATCAACTGTGATGTATTTGAGCTGCTGCCCCACTTTAAAAATGCGTACTGAAACATTAGCCTCATATGCTCAACTTTACATATCTCAAATCCCACCCTGGATTTACATTCAATTTTAGAGCAGTACAATATACCTTACAGTCTAAAAGAGCACTATTTATTTCAAAAATCACACACTACTCCATGGTTTTCATAGTTTCTGCTCGTTTAACAGTATAGTATTAGACCACAAAGAAAGTGTCAGACCACCACAGAGCACAGAGTCCACATGGCTGTATATCGACAGCTTCTTCTTTGTCAAAGGACAGAAACTATTTGCAGTATTGTAATATGGAGTCACCACTGTCATGCAGATCATCTGAAAGGTTATGATGCATGAAATAGAAAGTAGTTGTATGCCAAATGTGCCTCTCCGACAAGATTTTATCTCTAGGGTGCTGATGGATTGACAGCCATATTCCCTGTAAATCCTCTAAGCTGTGCAAATGAAATATTTGTGCTTTTGCTGGCTCTGGTGGGATGTCTGCCAAGCCAGTTAAGTGAAATCCACACATCATCACCCTTTTAACTTTTGGTCTGCATGCAGTGACATTCAGTCAGAATATATCTGCACTGCAGGTAAGACTAAAACTCCTACATGTCCAGTTAAACATTGCCTATTTGAAAGCTGTGGAATTACTAGAGTAGAACTGTATTTTTTGCCAGAGGTCATCATTTTGCAATACAGCTTCCTGTGGCAACAATAACTACTGCTGTATATCTAATTGACTGCTAACATGACATTTCTGCACATCTCTTCCCCTTCCATGACATAAAAGTAACTTTTTAATTCCAGCTCTAATTTCTCTATTAAAGTATCCAGAAAAAAAAAAGATGATTTGATACCTTTAATTGGACCAACATAGATGTTACAAAAGAAAATAGTCTATGTTGGTCCAATAAAAGATATTAAATCATCTCTTTTTCTGGATCTTTGTCATGAGGACCAATACGATAAAACAAATTTTCTGTGTCTATTAAAGTAGTGTGTGCAACCCTACCCAGTGCACTGACTCGTGCAGCATTACTCCCCATGTGGGAGACCTGGGATCGAGTCTTGGCCATGACTCTCCTGCCTTAGGGTATGGAGCAAGATGCAGAGGCCTCACACATCTGTGTGCGGGGGAGTAGCTTGTGTTCCACTACAGTAGCACCTCCTATGGCTTGGAGTGGGGTTTGCATTGATATTGTGGTGACCACATGATGTTGGCTACTCCCCACCTTTAGGAGTGTGCCATGGTGCTTCAGTGATAGATACCAGGGGAGATGAGAGGGACCAGGAAGGGAAAATACACCACACAGATGAAGGAGCGATATCTGCTCCACCCCATTGCCCTGCTCTCCTTAGTCACTGACTAGGTATGTTCCCCAGTGGCTGGCAGCATGTAAATCTCATCACTGTGGCCCCATTGAAAGGGGTTAGCCATAAAGCAATCAAACAGAGGAATCTGTATGGGAGCAACAGGTAAATATGTGTATGTGGGGTATGGTTGACTAAGAGTCTCTGCACAATCTAGCAGTAAATAAGGAATACATTTTAAAAAAAGTGTGTGTTTGTAGATGGGCTGTGTGTATATAATTTTGCTATAGTATACGCTGTTCTTTGCAGTGTATGGAAACCCATACACAACATATTCTTGTTGTAAGACAGTTCAAAGGTCACAAAAGTTGTAGTGTTGTTCTGACATCACAATGATACTAAAGCAACTGTTTTGCTTTGAACTCCCCATGAGATTCCTTAATGCAGTTGCAGGGTTTCTGATACTGAGAGAGAGAAGATGGTGGTGATGGAAGGAGTGGCAGATGTGGATCAAACCGGATGATCATCAGGAAGTGGAGGAGGTTAGGGCAAGACTGTCTCCTCTACTGATCCAGTCCACTGCTCCTACCTATAAATGCTCCAAAGAGGTCTTGTTATAATTTCATGGATCAGGCAGCAGGTTGTGCATGAGTGAATGGAGCACCTGAGTTAAGCTGCACTGGGGCATCTCAAAAATAAACACCTGACATGGGCTATAGGAAACAAATCAGCCTGTTTAGGTAAGCCAAATTAAGTAAAAATGAAATTAAAAGTTAAAGAAAGCTAGATAATTTAACAGCACATCAATAAAGGGGTACAGTGGGAGACAGGGGGCAGCATGCACAGGTCAAAGATAACCGCTTCAACAAACATTGATCAGAACTGTAGGAAATGTAATTTTAAACCATATACTATACAAAATCTCATCCATCACAGCCTCATCTTACGTCCTCCTTAAATATTACAGAAGCACTCTGAACCGATAAGACCGATGTAACATTGAGTACTTACTTGCATTAATTGAATTAATTTTTACTTGTGTTATTTGTCTGTATTGTAAATATCTCCGCCTGCATTGTACTGTTTGACCCAAGCTAACTAGGTTCATCTTGAAATGAGCTTGCTCAACAATGTTCGCCTGGATAAATAAAGATTTTGATTGATATATAAAGATTTTGATTGATTGATTGATTGATTGATTTGAGGAACCATACACAACAAAGCGTATGTTTCCATCTTGGGACTAGTTATGACAGTGGGGACATCTTGAGCTTCGTCTCATGAGGTCCCTATGATGTCATCTCAACCCTTTGAATAGAGCACAGCCTTGCTGAGTATGGTTCCCCATACACTATTCTTTATATGTGGTTGGATCCTGTTCCCATTACGAACACAGTTCATGGTAGGTTTACAAAGATAAGAGAACAAAGTGACTGGGTTGCAATGGGTGTTGGTCACTATTCTTGACTTATATGTCAATTAAGGTTAAAGGGCCTGTGTCAACATTTGATAAATCCTGATAAGGGTTCATATCCAGGAACGAGTTTAAGTTGCACAGTACCTTACCCAGAGAAAGATTGAAGGAAAGTGATATCAGGTATAGTAGTGTCCCCTGAGATGCTGCAGAACCTTTCCACAGGATCACCCCACTGTGACCCAACTCAGTGTAACAACAGCTACACAAAGAATGCAGTTATTAACTCTCAACTAATAATATGCCCACTGAGAGTAAATATGAAAAATAACATAGGCTTTATTAGGGGTTGTGTGAACAGGTTCTAGGGTAAAGAAAAGGGTTAGGGAGGGAAGTAATAAGATAGAATATATCTTTCCATACTTGCAGTAACCTTCAAGACAAAGCTAAGCAAATATAGTGCAGCCCACAATCAAACCACACACACAAATGCCCCGCTGGCTGTACCAGCGGCACTAATGCACTCGACTGGTGCCAGCACTTAATGACTCCTAGTTTGTGGAGAGCACCCTAGTGCTTTACTGGTAACCAGCCATGGAAATGGTGTAGACCTGTTGACTTTATATCTGGTTTGCAGGCATTGATGCACTTGAAAGTTAAACAACAATATTTGCAACATACCCAAATGTAAACTCCAACTAGGTGGTCATACCTCCTGCCTAGATGAGCCAATTAAAGGAAAGGCCCTTCAACCTTTGTTTTCTGCATCCCTAATTTTGTCCTGATTTAAATTTAAATTAAGTTGCTTCAATGTGTTCTGCCCTGGTGTGAAAACCTGTTTCATGCCATTGCAAAGGACATGACCCCACCTGTAAAAGGAAACATGGGAGTTAACATTGAGTATTTGCACACCAAAGGGATTGGAGTAAGCAAAGAGCCCCAGCACATAGGAATTAATCAGCCAAATAACAAAACTTCACAAGCATCAGCATCCTTCCAACTGTCTTTTCCAATTCAGACACTCTTTAAATAACAGAAAGCATTAGGAAACTTACCTTGAAAAGTTGATGGCCAGCACAAGACAAGAATACAGGGGCTTCAGAAGACATACAACAGAACTGACTGACAGTAGTACTTCTGCAACAGGGTTGATACACAAGGTGGGGTGGAAAGAATGAAAAGGGACTTGCAAAGTTGGAGGAATGGTCAAATATGTGGCACCTCTGATTCAGTGCAAAGAAGTACAAGGTAATGCACCTGGAAACAAAAACCCAGGAGAAGAGTACACAATGGGGGGGTGAGTTAATAACAACAACAAAAATCAAAAAAGACCTAGTAGTAATTATATCAGATGACCTAAAGGTGGGCAAGCAATGTGAGAAGGCAGTAAGGAGGGCTGGGGATACTGGGATGCATGGAGAGGCATCAACAGTAGAAAACAGGAAGTTGTTATCCCTCTGTACAGACAGTTAGTGAGACCCCATCTGGAGTACTGCGTGTATTCTGGAGATCCCATCTCCACAGACATAGACGAGTGGAGGCTGTTCAGAGGAGGACAACCAAAATGGTGCAGGGTCTGCACCAGAAGGCATAAGGAGAGACTAAAGCAGTTTAATATGTATACCCTTGAGGAAATGAGGGAGAGGGGACATGATAGAAACTATCAAGTATCTCAAGGGAATTAACAAAGTACAAGAGGGTAGTATCTTTCAGAAGAAGAAATGTGCAAGAACAAGGGGCACAATTTGAAGATAGAGGGGATGGCTCAGAGGTAATGTTAGAAAGTATTTTTTCACAGAGAGGGTTGTGGATGCATGGAACAGCCTTCCTGAGGTGGTTGTGAAGTCAGGAACAGTTGAAGAACTCAAGAATGCATGGGACAGGCATAAGGCAATTCTAATGGGGGTAGGAGAAGTGAGCTGTTGATTAACTAGAAGCTACAGCTTATCCATCAGGTAGAAATGGGCAGACTAGGTGGGCCAAGCGGTCCTTATCTGCCGCAGATTCTATGCTTGGGTGTTTCTATGTTTCTGCTGACTTATGCATGTACACATCATCAACTCCCATGCCTCATGATCTTTGCCATGGTGTCAAACAAGTTTACATACCAGGGCACAACAGAGTGAAGCAATTTCATTTAAATTTAAATTAGGATGATGTTGGGGGGGTGTAAGAGAGGGATCATTGTTCATGGCTACAAACTACACAGGTATGCAGAAAGTAGGTTGAGAGGACTTTCCCTGTAACTGATTCCCAAATGAACTAACAACTGCAATGGTGAGTACTGCAGGGACAAGCCCTGAATTACTCATGGTCCCCCTATCCAGTGGGATCTCCCTAGGTGTAAGCTGCAGTATCAGCAGTGAGTCCTCCCCAGCTGTTTCAACTCCTCTCATGGTTGCAGGCTTGGGGTGACATGCCACATGGATTTCAGGTATAGTCAGGCCTCTCACCTTTCCACATGTAGCGGCTATCTCTACTCTGAACTCACAGATACAGCTTTAGGGATGAAGCCTGCACATGTCAGACCAACAAACAACATCCTGGCATCCAGTCACTAATTTTCTGTGATAACCAGACACAGGCAGTGATTCTGGGTAGGCTGCTCCCCAGACACAGAACTGCTGTCTGTCACAGGATGTATGCTATGGTGCAGGAAAAGTCTCACCACGTGCCTGTAGCAGTCTTCTCCTGATAGTAGCTGCTCCAGCTCAGTGGGTACCTCCTGGACCCAGACTGAAGAAATCCCAGACAGTCCTCCCATACTGGCACTTCAGGTAGGAGATTTGCCCCAAGCTGTCTCTGACGAGACTGAAGTAAACTGACAAAGTTCTGGAATATCCTCTGCTGTTCACTGGGAATTTCGCTTCTGATTGGTCCATCTGGGCTATCAATCAGGAAAGGTAGGAGAGGAGGACTTCTCCTGATGCCCTATTGGATGAAAATCATGGGCAAAATCACTGAATCCTTTAACATCTCAAGATCCCTTTGTGGCTCTTTTGCAGGTTCCGGAGCCTGCTTGGTTGCTGTGATCTATGCCCTGACTCTTGTTGACATGGTGAAGAGTCAGGGATGAAGAATATAGTTGCCATCCTAAGGGGCACTTGCCCCAGTCTTCTACGTCTAGTGGAGTTCCTACTCTACATTTACTTGTGTCCCCACTATGTTAGGCACAGTCATGTGGGTGAGTACACTCAGACCAGGGGCTCCATGGTCATCCAAAATGCCAATTGCTCACTCTTTGTAGCAACAGATTCACCTTTGATGTGTAACAGGGAGCTGGGGTAAACAGCACACAGTGCTGAAAACATCTCCAGGACTCCTGCTCCACTCCAATCCCTCTTGCAGTCCTGAGATGCTGGAGGGAGTGTGGCTGACTCTGGCTATGTGTGTCTGGAGCCACGACAGTAGAATGGTGGGGCGCTCCAAAGAAATCCTGGGGCTTCCTTCCCTTTCCTCCTTTCTAGCCCCTGCAGCTGTCTGAATCTTCAGTGCTGGAGGAAGCACTGATGGTGGTGGGCAGTGGTGCGGGTCTCTGTGAAGACAGAATGTAAGTTCCACCATAGCGGCGGGAGGGATTACATTAAACTGTTAACAATTGTTGCAAAAAGACACAACAGTCAATTGACTTCTGAAGGTGATTTTCTTTAGTGCTGGTGCTACTAGCTACTGTATGTAGTGGTATGAGATTCCTTCTATTAAATCCTGTCAGAATGCTGTGAAATTTCCCTGATTGACTCTAGCATTATAAAGCACTGATCCATTCACTAAGGTTACTAAGCAAAAACTAACTGAATATTTTGGAAAACAAAATGCTTTTTAAGTATCACTAATAAATGAAGCACTGATTGATAACACTTTTACTGCTTTAATGTGCAGAAAATATAAAGCCTAACTTTTAACCTCACAACCCTAGTTTTCCTTTCATGCCTGTTCTGATTATAAGCAGGAGTATGCATTGGAGGTAACTACCATTGTGAGGTCAGTGGTCAGTCACCATATTTTCCTATTCATGAGAAGTTATGGGCCCAAATCTCAGACACAGGTCTGCACTACCACCCATGGCAACTCAGACTGGGGCCCCTAGTATCAACTGAAATAAACCACACAAAACCATTTTGTTTTAACTTTTATCTTTTCTGTTTTTGGCAATGCCCTGTTAATGTTTTCTATTAATACTTTTAAGTAACTAGAATTAGTATTTATTCACTTTTGGCCCTATGCACATAAGGGTGTAAATCCTATACAATGCATATCTTCAGTATGTAGGCAGCCCTACATGTCTGAGTTATGCAGTAGGAGGTCCCAAGGCATTCATGGAAGGAGTATGCCCCCTTCTGCTATCGATCCCCCGTCCATCCACACAGCTACACATGTGGACAGGCCAGGAGAGGACAAGGTGGTCCTGCATACTGCACCATTTACTAAGGCACAGAGTGCTGGGAGGTTACAGGGTACACGCCCTGTCATTGCCGCCGTGTGCCCTCATTGAAGAGCACCTACTGGCCATGCTGAGACTGAACCCCACCTGCCATGCTGCCCCAGGCCTCTGGTAAAGCAGAGGTTGGGGGCACCATGGGAGTTAATTTAACCCTGGGACATGTGGTGTCCCACAATCTCCTGTTCCATGCAGAGCGGGGGTCCACTTTGGGACCAGGATGGGCTTCAACTGGATGCCCACCTGTGTCCACTGATCTGCTCCTATGCAACAATACGCTTAGGGGCACGGACGGGTGATCAGTGGCCAATGATGGTGAATGCTGTGCCCCTATATGTCTGTCTACAGGTGCAGATGTGTCGAGGCGGGTACATGTCACCTATGGTACCCAGCCAACATTAGTGTATAGGCACCTTTGTGTTTAAAAAATATATGATTATTCACAATTCATCACATGATCACTGTGTCATTGGCATCACAATCCCTTATCATTGAAAGGATTTTGATGTCAAATACAACTAGTAAGGCTGTGCTATACCTTTGTCATGGTAGTCTTGGGCATCTGATTTTTCACATTTTTATAAAGACACTCGGTTCTTGCAATTTGCCATAACATCATCATGGCTTTTAGCATAAGAGGTGGGGTTGGGGAGAGGCTGACTAGGTGGGTAGGAAACTGGTTGTGGGGCAAGACAAGAAAGAATGGTGATAAATGGAAAAGAATGAGAGGCAAGAAAGTCACCAGTGGGGTTCTGCAGGGTCACTTCCAGGAACTATCTGATTCAATGTGTTTATCAGTGACATAGGTGAGGGTACTAAAAGAAAGATGTGTCTTTGTGGATGACACAAAGTTATATGGCAGGGTGGACAATGAAGAGGGGTAAAGAGTTGTGCCAAGACCTGAAGAAGCTGGAGAAATGGTAGGATGTGGCAGCTACAGTTCAATGTTAAGAAATGCAAAAAATGGACACTGGGAAGAATAATCCACACAGGAATACTGAATGGAGAGGGACTTGAGGTTATATAGTGACAGCCTCAAAGTCTCTGCACAACGCAATAGGGTTTATGGCAAAGCAAACAGGATGTTAGGATGCTTTGCAGATGCTTTGACAAAGAAGGAAGAGGTAATCTTACCACTGTACAGGTCCCTGGTGAGGCCATATCTCAAGTTCGTGCCGATTCTGGAACTCATACCTGACAAAGCACAGAGAAGCTGAAAGTGGGTACAGAGAAGGACCATCAAGATGATCCAGGGACAGCAGGGATGGTCATGTAAGAATGGCATGCCGACCACACTCTGTACTCTTTGAAAGCCAGGAGGAAGAAGGGAATATGATAGAAGCAAACACGTTTCTGAGGGGCATAAATAGGGTGGATAGTTGTGACATGTGTTTCAGAAACAACATTTTGATTATGAGAGGCATGGTTGAAACTGGAAGGCAGGAGGCTTAAGAGGGATGTTAGGAAGTTTTTCTTTACTGAGAGGGTGGTGGAAAAGTACAAGCTGCCCAAGAGGGTTATGGAAGCAGTGATCATCAATGGATTCATGGTTGGGTGGGACAGATTCATGGGTTTAGTAGAAATGAGATGGGTAGAGGTCAGGAGGAGCTAATCCTATAGGTAATAGCATATATACTAACTAGCTACAGGGCAGACTGGATGGACTACAAATATTTTCCTGCCATCATTTCTATATATCTACATATATATGAATTTTAAAAGTATTAATGCATTTAAAGGAGACAAAACATTGTCATGCTGGCAGTCATGCAGGGGAGGACAAGAGGAACTCTGGGTCACCTTGGAGACAGGGAATGGCATCACAATCCACATAGGGTTGTATACAGACCCCCATCTCAAGGGAGGAAATGGACAAGAAAATGATAGAGGCATTCTCAAAATGGCTGAAAAAGGGAGATACTGTTGATGGGGACCTGAATATGCCAGATGTTAACTGGGCGACATGGACTGCAGCCACATCCAAGAGCAGGACCATTCTCGATGCCCCACAGGGGCATGCCTTAGACAGCTAGTGGTGGAACCCACTTGGGAGGGAGCAATATTAGACCTGGTCCTCAAATGGAGAGAGGATCACAAACTTAGAAGTCAGTCGACATCTGGGAACAAGGCCACTGCACAGTGTGCTTCACAATAAACACAACCATGGAGACAAGCCATACAAAGACAAGGATACTGGACTTTAGAAGGCTGACTTTGGCATAATGGGTGAATACCTGAGGAATGCATTAGCAAATGGCCAGAAAGGAGGGTGGAAGAACAATGGAGAAAATCAAAACTGCCATCATGGAGGCAACAAGCCTTTGTGTGAAACAAATAAAGAAAACAAAGGGAATAAAAAACACTATGGTTCTCAAAAGAGGTGTCAAGGAAAGATTAAGGAGAAAAAGGCTGCATTCAAAAGTATAAGGCATCACAGAAGGAGCACGACAGGAACTGTATCAATTAAAGCAGAAAGAAGTGGGAAAGGCAGTCAGAATAGCAAAGGCCCAAACCGAGGAAAAGATAGCCAACTCAGTTAAGAAGGGGATAAAACCTTTATATAGGTACATTAGGAGCAAAGAAAGGTTAAGGGAGGATAGTGAAGATTAATAAAAGAGGAGGTGGGCAGAGGGAGACAGTGAAAGGGCAGAGATACTGAATGAATACTTTTGCTCAGTATTCACAAAAGAAGAAGAGGAGGACTTATCTAAACCAAACAGTAGAAGCACTCTGGACAGTGGGTTGACACCAGTCCATTTACAGAAGAAAGAGTACTGAAAGAACTCCTAAAACTCAAGGTGGACAAAGCAATGGGGTCTTTATTTAGCTTTTGTTGACCGGTAAGTGCATCTAGACAAATCCTGCCTGTTTTCAGGCATGACTCGGGAGGGGATACAGATGAATGCCAACTGACCTTGAACCAGATTAAGCTGTTGGTGGTATTTTTAGTGAATGAGGGAAATTGGTCAGGACACCGGGAAATTACCTTACTCTTTTCGATAAGTGCCATGGGATCTTTAACATCCACCTGAACTACCACCAATCCAGGCAGATGGGACCTCGGTTTAACATCTCATCCGAAAGACGAGCACCTCAGAAGTGCAGCACCCCTCTCATGCTGCACTACAGTGTCAGTACTGGGATATTAACCAAGTGCCAGATGTGGAACTGAACCAACAGCCCCTGATCTCCTGCCTCAGAGGCAAGTGTGCTACCTATTGAGCCACTGACACTGACTCACCCCAGAATCCTAAAAGAACTAAGGGGAACCTAGTGACACCACTGAGCACACTTTTAACAAATCATGGGAGGATGGGTGGTACCTGAGGACTGGAGGAGGGCAGATGTGATTTCCTTCACAAAAGTGGGAGCAAGGCAGAAGCAGGAAACTACAGACCTGTTAGTTTGACCTCAGTGGTGGGGAAAATGATGGAATCACTTCTAAAAGAAAGAATTGTTCAGTACCTAGAGGACAGCGGGCACAGGACCCAAAGCAGCATGGATTCACAGCAGGAAGGTCGTGTCAGATGAATCTAATTGATTTCTTTGACTGGATGACCAAAGTAATAGACCAGGGAGGGCTGTGGATATGGCCTACCTAGACTTTAGCAAGGCATTTGACACAGTCCCACACAAAAGATTAATAATCGTTAGCCAGCCTGGGAGTGGGTCCCAGGGTAGCAAACTGGCTGCATAGCAGGACACAGAAGGTATAGTGAATGGAACACATTCTGAAGAAAGGGGTTACTAGTGGAGTACCTCAGGTCTCAGTACTGGGTCCAGTCCTCTTTAACGCCTTTATAGGTGACATTTGGAGGGTCTGGAAGGAAAGGTATGCCTCTTTGCAGATGACACAAAGATCTGTAACAGAGTTGATACACAAGGGGGTAGAAAGGATGAGAAGGGACTTGGCAAGGTTGGAGGAATGGTCAGACATATGGAACTTAGATTCAATGCAAAGAAGTGCAAAGCAATGCACCTGGGAAATAAAATCCAGGAGAAGAGTACACAATGAGCAGGGAGGTACTAACAACAACAATAATGGAAAGGGATCTGGGTGTAGTCATATCAGATGACCTAAAGGTGGGTAAGCAATGTGAGAAGTCAGTAAGGAGAGCCAGGGGGATACTGGGATGCATAGGAGGCATCACAGGTAGAAAAAGGGAAGTGGTTATCCTCTGTACAGACAGCTGGTGAGACCCCATCTGGAGTACTGTGTGCAGTTCTGGAGACCCAATCTCCGCAAGACATAGACAGGATGGAAGCTGTCCAGAGGAGGGCAACTAAATGGTGCAAGGTCTGCACCAAAGACATATGAAGAGGGATTAAAGGAGCTTAATATGATAGCCTCGAGGAAAGGAGGAGAGAGGGACATGATACATAGATACATAGACAGTGTCGGCAGATAAGGGCCTATGGCCCACCCAGTCTGCCCATTTGAGCTTGTAAGTTCAGTTTGTTTTCCTAGAAGTCTGTTGCACCTTACCCCTGACCTCCAGAATTCCTTTATGTCTATCCCATGCATTCTTAAATCCCATGATTGTTTCAGCCCCCACCACTTCCTCTGGCAGGGTGTTCCACTTGTCCACCACCCGCTCTGTGAAGAAATTCTTTCTCATGTTTCCTCTGAATCGTCCTCCCTCCAACTTCATCCCATGCCTCTAGTCCTGGAACATCTTTTCGCTTAAAAATAGTGTTTTCCTGCACCCTGTTCCTCCCTGTAAGATACTTGTATGTCTCTATCATATCCCTCTCTCCCTCCTCTCCTCCAGGAGTACATGTTCAGTTCCTTCAACCTGTCTTCATAGGACTTGTGATGCAATCCATGCACCATCTTTGTTGCCCTCCTCTGAACCTTCTCTACCCTGTCTATGTCCTTACGTAGGTATGGTCTCCAGAACTGTACACTGTACTCCAGGTGGGGCCTCACTAGTGTCTTGTATAGCAGAATTATGACCTCCTTTCCTGCTGGTAATGCCCCTGCCTATACATCCCAGCATCCTATTTGCTTTACCTGCTGCCTTGTCACACTGTTTCCTACCTTGAGGTCATCAGAGATGATAACCCCAAGATCCCTTTCCTGCTTGGTGCATGCTATATCCTCACCCCCCAACTGATATATTGTGCCAGGGTTTTGTGCCCCATATGCATTATCTTGCACTTCTTTCATTAAATTTCAACTGCCAACCCCTGACCATTCTTCAAGTTTCTGCAGGTCGCTTCTCATTCTGTTCACACCCAGACGACAGTCATCCACATATTTTAACAACCAGATGTTAGGTAAATCCAATTTTAATGATGAAATAAATATTGAAAGAATGGGACCCAGGACCAACCCAGCCTATTCAGAGTGAACACCATTAACTACCACTCATTGCTAGCACCACTCCAACCAGTTGGCAATCCAATGCGTGATATTAGTACACAGCTTAAGGTCCTACAGAGATTTAACCAATTCAGAATGGGCAACTTATCAAAGGCTTTGGCAAAATCCAAGAATATGTCGTCGACGGGTTTCTCCTGTCTATTTCCCTGTTACCATTTTCATAAAAACAAAATATTTGTCAAACACAACCTATTTTTAGTGACTCCATGTTGGTGGGGGTCAGTGGCCCAGAGTATCAGTTATTGCTGCTGTATGTAACCTTTAATTATACCTTCCTGTAATTTACCCATTAAAGATGTCAAATTGATAGGTCTGAAGTTTTCAGGTTTCGTTTTGGGTCTTTTGTTGAGGAGGGTACCACAGTGGCAATCCTCCATCCTAACGGCATATTACCTGAAGCTAGGGAATGCTGGAATATATGAGTCAGTGGTAAGTATATATAATCACAGAGTTCTGTAACACCCTAGGGTGAATATCATCTGGCCCTAGGGATTTATTGACAGCTAGCTTTTAAGTGTCTCATAAACATCTGTTGGTTAATCATTATTTGTCCTGGTTTGGGTAATAGTATATTCTCAGATGTTTTACATACTAACATACTAAAATGCCAGCAGAATAGGCCTAAGGTCTTTCGTGTTTTAGTAGTATTGTTATTAAACACTGAACAAAAATAATTGTTTTGCATATCGGCCATTTCTCTGTTACTAGCAAGTAGCCCTGAACTATTAGTAAAAGGGCCTACTGAATTCATAGTTCCTCATAAGTTGTTTATATGGGAAAAGAAAGCTTTTTATTGTCTTTAACCCTAGTAGCCATGATTATTTCATGTTGTGCTTTAGCTAATTTAATCCCTGATTTAACTTTTTAACCAATGCTCTATAAACCGAACTAACTGCAGGTTGTCATGTTTGGTGCATTTAAACAATTTTTTTTTGTTAATTTCTTAATAGAGGGCTTCATCCAACTAGGGGTGTTCTTTTGGTGGGTATATATATATATATATTTTTTTATAGTTGGTGTATTCTTAAAGATCTCGCCTTTAATTTTGAAATCAGTAAGTCCTATTTCCTTTGAACTGTATGGCCCACAAAATCATTTTCCCAGACCCATTTTGCCATGTTTTCCTTTATGATAGCGGAGTTAGCCTTTCTGAAGTTTAATCTTTCAGTAACCCTGTCCCTATCTGCCTGGACTGACCCAGAACCTGAAAGTTCACACACAAGTGGTCACTGTTGCTCACTGGTGCCATGGTAGCAATATTAACAATGTTGTTGCCCATATTGGATAATATGATATCCAATATTTTACCATTCTAGTGGCATAAGGGACTTTTTGTTCAAGTCCTATCTGTGCTAGAGTGTCAAGACAGGAGTTGTCGGTTTTACTGGTTCCACTGTATGTTGTCCAGTCAATGCTGGGCAAATTAAAGTCACCCAGGCTAAGAATATTATCGGATGTATTTAGATCACTGATGTGTTTTAATAGTTTGGTGTCATTTTCCAGGGATAGAGAGGGAGGTCTATACGCTAGACCCACTTTTATTGAAGTGCCAGACTGGGGTATATTTTGACCCAGGACCACCAATAGTCAGGATGCCTCCCCAACCCCTACCCTGGTGCGCCATGATTGCCTCCCTCAATATTTGTAGCATTTTAAAAGTGGGATTCCTTCCAGGGCTGGATACTACAGCATCAACCTGATGTCATAGCTGACTCCTCAAGTTTCAGGAGGTTGCAGGGCTTTGCAACTGCCCTCTCACACAGCAAGGAGCCATATCCAACACTGCCCAGCAGACTCCCTGAAGTTTCAGAGGTCGTGAGGGCTTTGCAACTGCCCTCCACACAGCAAGGAGCAGTTTCAACACTGCCCAGGTACAGACCGCCAAACGCCAGATCGCGACCAACGCAGCTGCTGCTGCTGCTGATACTGCTTGCAGATAGATCACAGTGGAGCCCTGCTGTTTGCTTCTTTGCCTTTTTACGTAACTTACAAACATACGAAATTTACCAGCAGATAAAGGCCTAGAGGTCTATCAAGTCTGCTCGAATATGCAGCTAGCACCCTTATCCTGCAGCTGCCCTCCCTTCCACCCTTCCCTTCATTGACCCTCCCCTTGTCCTGTCCCATCCCCTTTGGAAGCAGTCCACTGTTCTACTGGATACCACTTCTACAGGTAACGCATTCCACCCAGCCACCACCCTCTCTGTAAAAAGTGTCTCCTCATCTCCTCCTGAACCTTCCCTCCCTTCCGTCTCATATCATGGCCCTGTGTCCCGTCCCTCCCTTACTTTGAACAGCCCCTCTGTACCCGTCTTGTTTATTCCTTTCATGTACTTAAGGTTTCAATCATGTCCCCCGTCCCTCCTCTCCTCCAGTGAGTACCGTTCAACTCCTCAGCCTCCTCTCGTATGATAAGTCCCCAGCCCCATGATCATCTTTGTCGCCCTGCGCTGCAACCCTCCAGTAACTTAATGTCCTCTTCAGATACAGGCACCAGTACTGCACGAGTACTCCAGGTGCGGCCTAACTAATGACCTATACAGTGGCAAATCACCTCCTCCCTCCTCGAGGATATACCCTTGCAATGCAACCCAGCATTTTGTTGGCATTTGTAGGCCTGGGTTTCTGGTGCCCAGGTGCAGAACCCTGCATTTCCCGGCATTGAACCTCAGACTCCACTTCCTGACCACCTCTACAGAGCATTTAGGTCCTCCTGCAGGGTCACTCCCTCCTCCCCATCCACCACTGCTCCCAACTTAAGAGTCATCCGCAAAGAGACTCGGCCCACTTGATACCCTTCCTAATGTCAGACATAGGCATTCATATTTATATTATATATATCACACACACTTTTTTTTTTTTTTGCAAAACAAAAATATTAATGCGCCACTTTTAAGTACCTCAAGGAATCAACAAAGTCCAGGAGGGTAGCATCTTTCTGAAAAGAGATGCAAGAACAAGGGGCACAATTTAAAGTTAGAGGGGGACGGCTCAGGGGTAATGGAGGAAATTCTTTTTCACGGACAGAGTGGTGGCTGCATGGAACTGCCTTCCTGGAGAGGTCATGGGGTCTAAAACAGTGGGGGAATTCAAACATGCATGGGACAGACATAAAGGCAATTATAGTGGGGGGTTGCAGGAAGTAGGCTGTTGGTTAACTAGAATCTGCAGCTCATCCAATAGGTAGGAAATGGGCAGACTGGGTGGGCCAAGTGGTCCTTATCTGCGTCAAAGTCTATGTTTCTATGTTTCCTAAAAGGGATTTATCTCTGGCTATCTCCAGAGCACTGCTACAGCTTTCCCTGCACTGCTCCATCACCCCAGTCCTGGTCCAGACTGCAGCTATAGAACCCGAGGCTGGACTGGACACTGTCATTTGTTCTGTGGGCTTGTTCATCACCCTTTTCACTTTGGCTGGTGCACTGTCACCTCTCTTCGCTCAACTGGCCTCTGGCCTGCTTTCCTGGGTTGAGAATTCCACAGCAAAAAGGTTGTTTAGTTTCAAGCAGTCTCAAAGCTGCTCGATGTGCAGAACAGCTCCTACCCAGGAGAAAAACTTTGTGGGCACTTGACAGTACTCCCTGCCACCAATTCACCCCTAGTCCCACCAAATTGCAGCCGGACTGGAGGTATTGACCTGATGGTCAGAAGCCACACCAGGGAACAGAAACATGTTAAAATAGAAGACAAAGTGAAAGACTACAAAAGCAGCTATTTTGTAGTTCCTCCAGCCCCAGGTCTACTGAAAGGTGTCAGAGAACAAACAACCTGACTGAGAATGTTGGTTGTTCCTTATTTAGCTTCAGAGCCAGCAGTTCGGCTCTGCAAAACAACTAAATTGGTACATCCTGTCCCTGTGAAACTGACATTAATATGAAGGATAGCTCAGCTCTGTAAAATAGCTAAATTGTAAACTAGCTCATGACTTGTATGCCTGATTTTCCCAGAAACTGACAGCGCTGAGAGCCAGGGGTTTAGCATAATGAGTACTGCATGAGCTGCTAGTTACTGATATTTGGTCCCTGGACTTATACACAAGGGAGAGACATGTGCAATAGAGCAGATTTATCTGGAAGATTACACAGAAATTTGACAGCAGAAAAGGACCACACCAGCCCATCTTGTCTGCCCTTTACATCCTCCCAGATACAAGGGGAAAGACCTGTGAGAAAAGTCAATAATCAGTTAGGGGATTGGAAAAAATCTGTTTTAAGAATCTAAGCCTATTTGCAGTGATGCAAAACTCAGTAACAGGGTGGACATTTGGGTGGTGGGGTGGACAAGATGAAGGCTGACTTGGGGAAGTTGGAGGAGTGGTCCAGGATGTGGCAGCTTAGGTTCAATACTAAAAAATGCAAAATCATGCACCTGGGGAAAAGGAACCCAGGGGCGGAATGCAAACTTAGGGAAGAGGTGTTGGACATAACTGGGAAAGAGAGGGACTTGGGAATAATTATTATCGATGACCTAAGGTGACAAAGCAATGTGGAGAAGTAGTGGGGAAAGCCAATCAAATGCTTGGTTGTATAGGTAGGGGATCACCAGCAGGAGGAGGGAGGTACTTCTTCCCATATGTAGCACTGGTATGACTGCACCTCAAGTACGGCATGCAGTTCTGGTGTCCCTATCTCCACAAGGACAGGGACAGGTTGGAGGCGGTGCAGATGAGGAATGCCAGGATGATGCTGGGTATGCAGAGGAGGTCCTTTGAGGAGAGGCTTGGGGAATTGAACCTGTACTCTTTAGAAGACAGGAAAAGAGGGGGGATATGATTGAGACATTTAAATACTTGAAGGGGATTAATAAGGCACAGGTGGAGAGTCTGTTTCAGTTAAGGGAGCTTCTAACACTAGGAAGCATAGTTTGAAACTGTTAGGGGTCAGGTTCCAGGGAAATGTTAGGAAGTCCTTCTTCACTGAGTGGGTGGTAATTGACTAGAATAGTTTGCCAGAGGAGGTGGTGGCAGTGACAATGACAAAGCAGTTCAAACATACTTGGGATAAGTATATGGGTATACTGGCAATGGGAGGACAGGTTTGAGAACCCCAGTAGAGGGACTCTGCTTGGGGTTTTCATGGGCAGACTAGGTGGGCCAAGTGGTCCTTATCTGCTGGCTACTTCTATGAATCTATGCAAAAGATTTCTGTTTCCTCCAGGAACAACACCACAGTTCCTGCCCTGGGCTTTGTGAGCTAGCAGGACTTGTCCTGACAGAGGGTCTAAATCACCTGAGGCCCTGAGTGATTGCCTGCTCCTTGGGTGGGCGTGAGGCAAGTCTCTTATGGGGTGTAAAGGACATTGGAGACCAGCACAACCCATACCCCTTGCCACCCAGAAGCATGCTGGGTCTGCCACACCTGTATCATCATCTGCATCTGCAACCCTATGGAAAACCTTCCAACAGAGTCAGCCTGCAGAGTCTGCTAAGGTTGTGAGTACTGGGTCAATACCTCTCCAATTCTTCTGCTAGTCAGGAACACATAAGAGTAATTGCTGGACATTTCTGCATAATTATTATTCAAAGCCCTTTTATAGAACTGCAACAGCAGGAGCAACTAGCATTTGTGTTGAATAATTTGTTTGAGATCCTCAACCATCAGCCTTTAATTGGTACCTCACCATGGTTCAGCATCAGGCCTGAAACTGCCCACTGTGCACACAATTAATGGACTGAACTGGGAGCTCCTAAGGACTTTGGGGTACTGGTGCACCAGTATGGGGAAACAGCAGATACTGTGTGGATACTCTCCAGAGTATGGTAGGATTTGGGAAGTAATCTCAAAACTCACTGGATTTAATCTATTCTATTCCCCATCCAGAGCCTGAGATGGATAAAAACAAGTTGCCTTACTGGTACAAATGCAAACACCTGGACCCTGCCAAAGCCATCCTGGTCCATGGATCCCCAAGTGGACCAATAGAGAATGCATGGAGAGCATATTTGGAGTCATCAAGAGTTTGGGAAAAGTTGGTATTCAGGAAGTTAGTGAAATGCCATGAGGTTGCAGACCCCTCCAAAGTGCCTGACCAAATCACTCTGGAAGGGAAAGCTCACACTGGCACACTGGAGACCCAATAGAGTCTTGACCCTCCTTCAAGGGCCCCAATAAGAAAACAGAGTTTGAGAAAAAACTGAAGTTATTCCTAGCAACTGAAGGAAAACTGTTAGTGATGTGAAAGAGTTCCTCTGAGAAGAGGAGCAGACAGCACCTGTGCAACCCACAGGAACCCACTGGTGGACAGAGGCATGCCTTAGACCCACCTTTGAGTTTTGAGTCTAGTCAGTGCAGGAGACTGTGCACTTTCTCTGGCACCACCACCACTCCTGCTGAGAAGGATGACTATGAGAGCTGGCTGAGTCAGACCACACAGATGGCCAAACTGTGGAGATGATCCAAGGCTGAGAAATGTAAATGAATAATTGAGAGCCTACAGGGTATGGCCCTGTACATGGTTAGATCCTTGCATACAGTACAGGACCATTTAGTTATGCTTAAGAGTTCATTTGTAGCCTAGGAGAGTGGGAGGGACCTTGTGTTCCTATTGGGAGCCTCCACTCAAAACAAGAGAGAGAAATTGCCACATTATATAATGACCTGTGCAGAAACTGTGATCAGACACATTGTGGAAGCTGGGGTTCCACTCTTGTCATGGCTGCACAACTGAGAATGGGCCAGATTTTGAGAGGTGCCATGTACTTCCAGTTGATGTTGATTTCCTGCAACTAAAAGAATGCAGGATGGGCCCTCCATATTTCCGTCAGTTGCTGGATGAGGTGAGGTAGGAAGAATCACAAGAGACCATAGCTGATTCATTGCATGTGACCTCAGGGAAAGCCAGCTCCAGCAACCCCAGGTTACTAGACCCAAAGAGAAGCCTGCCACCCCATATGTGAGGGTACAGCTGAATGAACTGACTGAATGTCTGAGAGCATTACAAATGGCAGAGGCCCTCGGCCATGAGCTACAGCCATGCCACCAGGTCAAGAACATGCCCCATACCTTTCTTCTGCCCCATGGGTCAGGCCTTGACTCTTGACTCTGCCCTAGAACAGTATTTTTGTTATTTGCTGTAGAGAGGATAGACGCTTTGCTTGAGGATGCGGCAAAGCAGAGAACCCATCACTGGTAGCCGAAAGTGGGAGAAGCAATCCCAGCTGTACAGAAATGACAATGGATCCCAGTAAGGGACAGCACTGGGACTCCGAGTGTGAACAGCTCCATCAAATGGAGCATACCAGAATTGACAACAGGTAACAATTTGTTTGCTGTGATGTATTACTGTCTTGACGAGGTGCCTTTGTAAATGAGTCTTTGACTCAATGGTCTGTAAACCGATGATCTAATAAAAATAAATAAATAAATACATTTTCACCCTGGATTATTGGGTCCACTGGTGCATGTACTGATTGCCTTGAAGGATGTCCTTGTCAAGCATTATTGGACAGAAGATCACAGGTGACAATCATCTACTGACCTGGTGCCAGCGTTTCTTAATGAGAAGTGTTGACACTGTTGGCCCGGTGTTTGCCTTGATTGTCCGGTGCCTCTCTCAGAGGGAGTCTTTTCAGATGCCTTGAAGGAGGCTCTGGTCAGGCCCCTCTGAAGAAACCATCTTTAGACCCTGATGTCAAGTCGAATTACTGTCCATCTCCAACCTCCCATTCTTAGAGAAGGTGTTGAGAAGGTTGTGGTGCTTCAGCTTGAGTAGCACTTCATGGCCTTTTACTTATATGACCCTTTCCAGTCAGGTTTTGCGGCAAGACATAGCACGGGAACCACATTAGTTCGGTGCATAATGACCTCCCTGGGGCTAGAGATTGAGGGGAGGACAATTCTCATGCTCCTCGATCTCTTCTCAGCTTTTGACATGGTAGACCATTGTGTGTTGCTCACCACCTGAGGGAATTCTGTGGACTCACCGCACTGTCATCTGCTGGTTTGAGTCCTATCTAATGAACAGGAGGCAATGGGTAGTGATAGGAATTCCTCTTCCTTCCCTAATCTCCTGTCGTGTAGAGTACCTCAAGGTTCAGTCCTGTCACCGATGTTGTTTGCCATGTACATGCTGCCCCTGGAGTGCTCATTAAGAAATACAGCTTGGGTTTCCATTTCTATGTGGATGATACCCAGATGTATCTTTCTTTGCACCAGGGACATCCAATGCGGTGGAAGTGCTAAATAAATGCCTCACGAGAGCAATGTCTGGATGGTCTCCAGTTGGTTGTGACTGAATCCCGATAAGATGGAGGCACTGGTTGTGAGTCTAACAGAGGGCATGCTAGGATGACCTCTGGCACAGACAAGTTTGTTCCTGGGGTCTGTGCCATTGAAGGCCTCCTCTAGGGTACATGATCTTGGTGTGACCTCTGACAGTGGATTGACATTAGAGGTACAGATGTCATCCATTGTCTGGTCCAGCTTTACCACCTGAGGAATATCGCCAGGATCAAGTCCCTAGTTCCACCCCTGAACCTCTCCTCCCTGGTACACACTTCATGATGTCAAGGCTAGACTGCTGTAATCGCTCTACCTTGGGGTCTCAGGAGGTACCCTCCACAGACTGCAGGTAGTGCAGAACACAGCTGCCAGGCTGCTGATGGGTAGGCGAAATACTGCCATGTCACTCCGTGTTGCGTGAACTGCACTGGCTGCCAGTCAGGTGGAGAGTCCTCTTTAAGGTGAGCTTACTCACCTTTAAGGCCCCATGGGCTGGGACCTGGCTACTTGTCTGACCTATTGACTCCTGCTACCTCGGTCCATTCCCTCAGCTCCTCCAGTAGGGGCCTCCTTGCAATTCAGGGAGGTTGAAACCGCCAGCAACACAGCATTTAGTGTTGCTGGCCTGTCCTGTGGAATTTGCTCCCACCATCTGTATAGAGAGCCCTTTCGTTTGAAGTATTCAAAACCCACCTAAAGACCCACTTGTTTAGTCAGGCCTTTCCTGACTTTCTGTATTACATCTTGCCCTAGGTTGGACACTTTTTCCTTTTAAGCTACAGTTCTTTTAACTACAATTTTAAATCTGTGTTTTACTTATTTCTCTAAATTGTTTACTTACATTGTTTATTGTAATTTTATTGTTTTAAGAATAGTTTTTTGACTTGTACACTGCCCAGAGCCTCCAAGATTGGGCACCTGGGAAAATAAAACTTGCCTTTGCCTTACTGTTTCTTCTACCGAACATATCTTGACTCTTGCCTATGCGATCCTTGGAAGGACTTGTCATATGGGGTTTGAATAATGCCAGCTACTCCTACAGTGGATATATTGAAGTGCAGATTGAATTTCCTGACACCTTTGTGGGAGTCTGGCAGAAGACTGACACTTAGCTCTATGTGCCCTGATGCCCAGATTTTGGACAAAAGTATTGCAGAAACAATGCCTGTATGTTTGGATGCTTGGTTCATGCCTTCTTACAAATGGCTGGGGAGAGGAATTACCAGACATTGCCAGTCCATGCAATAGTGAGCACTGCCCAAGTGAAGGAGGTGCAGCCCTGCAGTGTCTCTCAGGAGACACTGGGAGTGACAAGACCAAAGGGAAGGACCTTGTAATTGTGTCCCCTCAATCAGAATGCTTACTGAAATGATCTGTGGCGACATTCCTCTGACCAATCAGACAATTATTGTGGAGTCCTCAGACAGCAGCCTGCTGAGAGGACTGATGGTACAATGTGAGTATTGCCTGGTACCAAAGCCATGGTAAAGACAATCGCCCTGAAAATAAAGAATGAGATGCTAAGTAATTAACTGTGCACCCTGGCACCATGATTGCAAGCGCTTTTGCTGCTGATGCTATGGTGGCCCCATAACACTAAGGTAAGGCCCCTCAACTGGAAGAGGAGGCATTCAACTTTGGATCATCTTTCATCCCCTTCACTAGAAGAAACACATGCAATGCCAGCTAGCAGATCATCAGCTGTATTCTCATGCCATGAGTGGGATATGGGGTGTGCCCATGGAGAGGAACATCAGATTTGTCTACATGATGAGACACTTTTCAGGGAGAGGACCAGAAGACTAACAGCAGCTGACAATGAGGATATCAGATGACACCTATAGGAACTTCTGTCAGCAGGGATTATTAAGGAGTCTCAGAGCTCCTAAGCTTCAGTAGTAGTGGTGGCTCATAAGAAGAATGGTGCCATGAGTATGTGTATAAACTTTTGGATATTAAATAAGAAGACTGTGAATGACCAGTACTGCATGCCCCAAGTACAGGATGCCTTGGACAGCCTTACTGGGAGAAAATGGTTCTCTGTTCTGGACTTACGCAGCACATACTGCCAGATACCAATGGCAGAAGAGGATAAAGAGAAGACCATCTTTATCTGTCTACTGGGGTTTTATCAGTTTGACAGGATGCCACAGATAATCTCTGGTGCCCCTCAATATCCCAATGCCTGATGGAAAAGGTGGTCAGAGACATGAACCTTCTGGAAGTGCTAGTTTACAAGGATGACCTCATGGTGTTTGGGCAAACACCTGAAGAGCATGAAACCCGACCTATGAAGGTTCTGGACTGCCTGGTGGAGTATGGCTTGAAGTTATCCTTAGACAAGTGCCAGTTCTGCTAGGCAGCAGCAAGCATGTTGGACGTATCATTTCAGACAAAGGAATCAGCACAGATCCAAGTAAAGTGGAGGCCCTCACTACTGGCCAAGGGCAACCAACCTGAAAGTCTTACAGTAATTTTGGTATTCTGTAGCTATTACCGATAATTTGTAAAAGACTTTACTTCTGTTGAGAGGCCTTAACCAATCTAACCAGAGGTTATCTGCCCACCTGGAAAAATATGGACAAGCTTACAAAAGAATATCACAAAGGTAACAAACCTTTTGGTGACCATTGGACAGAGAAGTGTGAAGGGTCATTCAGAAAGATCATTCTTCACCTGATGGAGACCGCTGTATCTTCTTTGCTGACTTCACCAGGCCAAACACCCTTCTTATTGATTGCACACCAAAACAGAAAAACAAGGCATACAACTATTGATGAGGACCGTATATTTATTAAATAAGGTGCAAAGGAATGCTGGCTAGATATCCATGTACCACCACTTCCTTTTGCTTTGGTATGCAGTTGATATTTTTGTAGCAGCAGCCTTAAGAAGGGAGGTGTGCCTCCAGTTTTCTTTGTTACCCTTCATATTAATGCCTGCATGAGTGTTCTGAGAGCTGTGCTATACCAGGAGCATGAGAGTGGCATGAGGCCAGTATATATGCCAGTCGAAGTCTGAGCACATCAGAGAAAAACTACCTAGTACACAAACTGGAATTTTCGCTTACAATGAGCCATAGTGGAATTCAGTTCCATAACTGTCTGTATGGAACCAGGTTTGCTGTGACAACAGACAACAACCCACTGACATATGCCTTGAGCTCAGCCAAGTTGGATGCCACTGGGTATAGATGGATTGCTGCCTTATCATCTTATAATTTCTGAGTAGTGTACCATCTTGGAAGGAACAATATTGATGCAGATGCTTTGTCTAGAGGCCTCCATCATACTCCACCAACAGAGGGACTCTGGACCTACATTTCAGAGGATGGGGTACAGATGAGCTATTTATATGGTAGGGTGGTGGAAAGTAATTCTCAAATCCTTGAAGAACTTAACTCCCATTTTGTCACTGCTGGCCTAGCCGTTGACTCCAAACCTTATGCTAGCCATGCAAAGAGTTCACCTAGCTCCTCCCTTCAACCTGCACCTCATCTTGTCCCTTTCAACTGCATACACTCAACTATAAAGAAGTTGAAGATTCACCTTAACCTTGATACCAGAAAAGTACAGGGGCTGACGGTCTCGAACCTTTCTTCCTAAAACTAGGCCATGCCCATCTTGCTGCCCCATTCTTCATATTTTCAAACTCTCCATCACTTCTGCCACAGTTCCTCCTCATTGAAATTGGCCCACAACCTCCCCTATTCAAATCGGGGACCCATGTGATCTGAATAACTATAGGCCTATCTCCATCTTGCCCATCCTTTCTAAAGTTTTTGAAAAATTGATCTATGGCCAATTAAAACTTCATAACAAAACATTTTCACTTCTTAACCCAGCACAATCCGGTTTCCGTCAAATCACAGCACTACCACAGCACTGGCTAAAATGACTAATGACTGGGTCTCTGCTGTGGATGCCAAGAAGATTACTGGCACAGTCTTCTTGGATCTTAGTAAAGCATTTGACACTGTTGACCGCAACCTCTTAGTCACTTGCCTTACTAACTTAGGTGCCACTCCATCCACTGCTCAGTGGTCACCAGTTATCTAACAGGAGAACACAGAAAGTCAAAGCTGATGGTCTATTCTGTGCCTCTCTGCCAATTGTCAGAGGAGTCCCCAAGGCTCCATTCTAAGCCCGATCCTTTTCTCTTTGTACATCAACGATCTTGACTCTCACATAACCAGTTCCAACCTGCACTTCTTTGTGGATGATACAGTACTGTATACCTCTGGTTCAACTTTATTTGAAGTTAGGGACGTGCTACAAGCTGACTTTGCTCAGCTTGAAAATAATTAATAAAAGCCAAGCTTCTCCTTAATGCCAAGAAAACTAAAGCAATGATTTTCTCTCGTAGTACCTCCTCTGGCACCTCCCTGTCCTACCAAAAGACTTTATTGTTACCTCTCTAAGTGAATGCTTGGAAGTCATTCCCAAATTTAAATATCCTGGTATCTAGATAGATAATAGCTCTCTTTTAATGACCATATTGAGGGTTTATCCAGGAGGCTCAAAGTCAGGCTAGAGATTCTTCTTTAAAATAGGTCTCTCTCCCTTGAGGCTCGAACCAAGCTCATCCAGGCCACATTCCTTCCCTTACTTGATTACACTGATTTAATCTACACCTCCACTACAATCTCAAGCCTAAGCAAGCTGGATGTCCTCTATCACCACGTGTTACAGTTCATTACCAACTCCCTACCGTACTCACCACTGTGATCTGTACGCAGCTGTTGGCTGGACATCTCTCACCACTAGACGCCTGCTCTGTGCTGGTCTCTGGACACTTACATTACTTCTGCATAAACTTCCGAGTTACCTAACATCTCTCATCTGCATTTTCCGTAGAGCATATTCTCTCAGAAAATCAGACTTCATCCTGCTTGTCGTACTAGGACTCGTACTTTTGGAAAACGAACTATCTTGCATGCTCTTCCTACTATATGTAACCAACCCAATCTGTACTGAAATTAACTAGCATTGTCTCTGTTAACCTCTATAAAGTGCTAGCTACAACTAAAATAAAAGATATTTGTAACTATTATTAAGCCCCTTCCCTACCCTTATGTGTGTTCCATGCTTATCATCTCCTCTGGTACTAGTCCTAGTCAGGACTGAAACCTCTTAACTTGCAACATGTAATCTGTGACTAAAACTACTTGATTTCCCTACCTGCTCCTTTACCCATTTCCACCTTTGGCTTTCTATCTCTATATTACTCCCCTTACTCTTTCTAACTATCCCTTCCTCAACCCAACCCTCCTTATTTATCCTATCTTTCCTGTCAGTGTTCAATACATTAATCTTATTTATTGCATCTAACCAGTGCTAAGTTTTTAAACCCTACCCCATATTGCTTGTACACTATGAACCAAATGTTCCTTAACTGTACATTTCTTTACAATGATGTATATTTCTATGTAATACCTTCTTGAACTATGTACACACTTTGAATACTTGTAATTAATGATGCTTTATTAAGTAATGTCTCTTTGACTGTGTACATGCTTCAGGACCTCCTTGTGAATGAGCTTGCTCAATGGAGTCTTTCTGCAATAAACTTGTACTTGAACTTGAACTATTTGTCAATTGCTAGTGCCTGCAGACTGGCCTACATGCAGTCAATCTAAACAGAGCAGCAGATATTCTTGGAGTGCATCCCAATGCCATACCGAGGTGTATGACCATCTGGCTGCTCTGTGTAACGTGTCTGCCGATCACAACAGAAATGAGACAAGCTCAGAGAACAGACCCCAGTTTGAAGGATGTTATTATGACTTTGGAAAAGGTTCTTGAGTCAGACAAAGTGAAGTCAAAGCACCCCAACGTGCTACTTATCCTACAGGCCCGTAGAATAAGCAGGTCATAAAACAATGGATTGTTGTATTGAATCATACAGGGACAGACCCTTTCCCCACTAACAACTGGTTCTTCCCACCAAGTACAGGAAAATGATCTTGAGAGTGCAATATGAGAATATGGGTCATCTGGGATATGACAAAACCCTGGACTTAGTGAGAGCACAATTCTACTGGCGTCATCTAGCAACAGAAATAGAATGGCATTGCATCACTTGCAAGACTGTCAAAATGGGTGGCACTTTTAGTTGATATCAGGAGCGATGAACTGTTGGATCTGGTCTGCATGGACAAGACGGGAATCAGCAACATCTCTGTGGTGACCAACCACTGCACTTGTTATACAAAGGCCTATCCTAACAAAGATCAGAAAACAGCAACAGTGGCAAAGTGTTGTGGGAAAATATTTTGTGCATTACAGATTCCTAAAATGCTTCCACTCTGACTAAGGAGAGACTTTGAATGCCGTCTCATCATAGAACATACTGCTCTAATAGACATTGCCGAATCTCATTCCATGCCCTACCATCCACAAGGTGACTCTCAGCCTGAGAGAGGTTCATTTGCACGCTTTTGAATGCAGTTTCTGGTCCATGCGTATAACTGCACCAAGAATGAATGTATAGGGTTATTCCTTTATTACCTCATGTTTGAAGGGAAGCCAGGCTGCCAATGGGCCTGTGTTTTGGAGTATCTGTAGATGGCACCTACCAGAGACTTATCTTGAATACACCAAGAGATTAAGACAACAATTACCAATGCCTATAGGGGAGCCCAGGAAGCAGTGGGAAAACTAATTAGAACAACAAGACCAGATATGACAACATGTAAGAGAGCAAGCTCTACTACCTGGAGACACAGTCCTCATTAGAAATCTTGGCATCCCAAATAAACATAAACTAGCTGACCAGTGGAGATCTGAACTGTATGTTATTATGGAAGAGCTTCCTAATCTGCCAGTATACCGCCTACTGCTGGAGAGTAAACACTGTTGGTGAGATACTTCACCAAAATCATCTATTGCTCATCGACCAACAGTTACCTGATCCTGTGAAATAATACATTCTTCATCACCTAGAAGACCAGTCACATGGAAAACGAGGACCCGTACTACTCAGTCTGAACTACTCATTGCAAATCCTGTGACAAAGCCAGACATGGAGGATCAGTTTGTATGCCCTTACATTTCTGTGTTTAGGCCAGCCACATACTTTTGGACCTGCGCTGACCTACACAAAGAGAAAGTGATATTCCAGCACTTGGACATTAAACCCAGCAGCTGCACCTTTCTACCACTTAACTTTGGGACCAAAGTCATTGACACAGCTACTGTTGTGAAGGATGATTGAGGACACTTGGATTTAGCACCACCAGAGAATATAGAGATACCTAGACCTTCTGAACCCATTCCTGTACTGGATGCAGAATCTTCCAGTGACCTTGTACAGAGTTATTGCAGAAGAGCCATGTATACCTTGTTGATCTGGAAGAGAACTCAAGCAACCTGTGAAGCTCACTTATGATGCCCCTGGTGTCTCCACCAGCCATTCCATAAACGTGGTACATGAAAGAATAAACTTGCTGCCCAATCCTTTGTTTCTTCCCTTTGTGCTGTATCCATGTCATCTTTGGGAATTACAGACATACCAATTGGGAAGATACTGAAATTCAAATGCATACCCTGTGTTCATGTTGAATAATGTCATCTTTAGTCAGGATGCAGGTGTATAGATAAACTGTTCTGTTGTGTTTAGCATGTTTGTGTTTTCAATCATTGATGAAGATGTCAAGCATTTCAGTGAGAGAAGGATGTAACCCCTCCTTGAAGAAGTCTTATCTTTGGATCTATCCAGAGCACTGTTGCCACCTTGCCCTGCACTGCTTCTTCACCATGGTCCCAGTCCAGACTGATGGTGCAAGACTTGAGGGCTGGACTTGACACTGTGATTTGTTCTGCAGGCTTGTTCATTTTACCCTTCTCACCATGGCTAGCAAGCTGCCACCTCTCTTCACCCAGCTGTCTCTGGACTGCCTTCAGGGTTGGAAAGCCCACAACAAGGAGGTTGCTTAGTTTCAAGCAGCCTCAAAGCTGCACAGTCGAAACCACTCCTCCCTGAGAACACAAACTTTGGGGACACTCAACAGCACCCCCGCTACCCATTCACCCTTATTCCCATTAGATTGCAGCAGAGACTGAGAGGTATTGATCCTGATGGCCAGAAGTCACACCAAGTAACAGAAACATGTTAAGAAATAAGATAAGGTGAAAACTTCAAAAGCAGGCATGTTTGTAGTTTCTCTAGCCCCAGGACTATAGAAATGGGTCAGAGGGCAAACCTGGCTGGGAATATTTGGTGTTCCTATGTTTAGCTTGACAGAGTCAGCAGCAGCAGACTAGCTCAGCTCTGCAAAACAGATATATTGGTACATCCTGACCCAGTGACACTGACATTAATTTGGAGGCTAGCTCAGCCTTCACTCAGTCTACAAAACAGCTAAATTACAAACTGGCTTAGGACTTGTATGCCTGCTTTCTCCAGGAACTGGCAGTCACTGAGAGACAGGGGTTTAGCATAATGAATAATGCATGATGTGCTAGCTACTGATATTTGATCCCTGGATTTCTGCACAAAGAGAGACCTGAGCAATAGAGCAGATTTGTCTGGGAGTCTACAGGAGAAAGACCTGTGAGAAAAGTCAGCTGTTAGCCACAAGCTTGGAAGCAAGCTGTTTAAAGAATCTTTGCTAAAAGATTTTCTTTTCTCCAGAAACAACACCATAGATCCTGCTCTGGGCTTTATGAGCTATCAGGACCTGTCCTGACAGAGGGTCTACGTCACCTGAGGCCCTGAGTGATTGCCTACTCCTTGCAGGTGAGTGAAAGCAAGTTCCTTGTGGGATGAAGAGGACATTGGAGACAGTTGTTTTCACCGGTGTTGCCTTGCTGGGAGTGTGCATTGCCATTTTGGGTTTCTGGTGATGTACACTCGATGTATCGGTGATTGGTATGTGGCAATCACAGTTATGACATGGAACCCTCCCGTACCACCAGTGTAGCTCGCTGTTTATGAAAGCTTTTATTAAGATATCACTGACTCACTTATTCACTAGCAGCTTTCAGCAACTTCAGGAGAAGGAGCCACAAGAATCACACACCTCAGCTCACTTGCTTCAACTAAATATACAGCACCTCTTCTCTCTCACTCACCCAGCACCACAGTGGAACCACAGATCAGTTCCAAGTATCGCTCGCTGACAGCAGTCTAATGAGTGAGAGCAAGGGACTGTAGCTCATTCAAGCTTTTTCTTCTTTTCTGAGAAAGTTTTTGGCTTGCCAGAGAAGAATGTTCGGCTTGTGTGGTTTCGCAGGAGGGGATGTTGGTTAGTGGACAGAGACTCAGCAGCAAGGCCTTCATGGAGGCTGGATCTGGAGTGAGCAGGAGCAAAGACAATCATTGTGGGAAGTAATTCACTCAGGCACCACTACAAACAAAGGCAAAAGACCACATAAAGGTTAGATGATGATTCTGGTTATTTGTGTAAAGAAATGTTGTGTTTGTTAGATGTGGTATGTGGTAGGATAAATTCTAATGTTTAACAAGCATTTGTCAATGCCTAATGTTGTCGTACTGGCATTGGCATTGGCATTGCTGGAGCTAGAGATGCATATAGGAATGGCAGTGAAGTACTGAAGTGATGCTAACCTCACCCCCACCCTGTAGAGAGCAACAGCTATTGGGGTGTGCCTTTGGGTCTGTCAGCATAATGCTCATGCCATTGTGTACCTCACCCTGCCCTGTAGACACTTGACAAGTGTCAGAGTGTGGTTTGGGGTCTTGGGGCATTATACTTACCCCATTCCAAAAGGAAATACGCTGACATGGGTGCAGTATAGGAGCATGGGTGAACTTTGTGGCTAAACAGTGCAAGGCACACCACGCTGCCTTCAGTAGCTGCAGAGTGGGGGTGGAAATGGCGTGAGCATTACATCCGATGATCCCAAGTGACACCCTGATGCCTGTCAGTCTGTACCAGGTGGGTGCTACAGTTGGAAACCCTAACACTGTAGGTGTTTCGTGGTAGTTTCACTCCACATTTTCAACATGGGCTGCTTTTCAGGCCACCTCATGAAAAGTGACACAATCACTTTATTAGCTGAAAGGTGGTTTTGCACAGCGGCCAGCCATTTGGTGACAGAGGGATGAAAACACATTTTTGGCAGGATGTGAAGAATGACACCTGTATTGTTCATGAGGAGGCATAAAAAATGGCAACGTTGAAAATCTGGAGTGACAATATAAATTATTGGTGAAGCAATGAGCATGCATACAAACTATCAACACACATCCGTAGCTCCAATTATTTTTGGAGTTTGTTAGCCACATTTGTAACATAGGCATTTTGGGATCTCCCTTATGAACAATGGTGCTGCAGTTTATTAAGCTGTCCCAAAAGTTGATTTCCACTGCGACCCTGCCATTGTGCTTACAGGTGTGAAAACACATTTTGGCAGGATAAAAATGACAGCTGTGCTGTTCATAAGGAGGTGTTAAAAATGCCAGTGCTGAAAATCTGGCATGGAAATATTGCAAATTTGCAAAGTTACACGGTGCGTGGAAACTGCGCAATACACGCTTTGCAACACAGTCATTTTATGGACTTACAGCACCAAATTTTCAACAGAGGCATTTTAGGACCTCTGCTCATGAACAGTGTCACCATCATTCCCCAAACTGTCCCGAAAGTGATTTCGCAAAGTGACCGTGCTATTCTGCGCCGGACATGCGAAAACATATTTTGGCCAGGATATATAATGGCAGATGCACTGTTCATCAGGAGGTGAAAATGCCAATTTTGAAAATCTGACTGAAAATATTACAAATTCACGATGTTACGAGCATGTGTGGAAACAGCGCAACGCACGCCGTAAAACAGCCATTTTTATTTTTCCCACCAAATTTGGTAACATAGGCATTTTGAGTAATTCTCCTCATGAACAGTGGCACTGTCATTTTGTTAATCGTCCCAAAAGGTGATTCCATGCAGTGACCCCTATTTATTCCATTATACAGCTTACCGGCATTTCTCAGTTCGTGGTCTGCTTTGAAGAGTGCAGACATGTTCCCGGTCCACCAAGATCGTGGCACCAGACTCTGAAGGTAAGTATGGGGTGAGGGTGTGTGGGAGGCAGGGTGCGAGTGGTTGGAGTGCGGGAGGCGGGCAGGGAGGCGAGGGACAGTTTTCTTTAAAAAATTAAAAATAAACATCGGGGACAGTTTTTATTTGTAGGAGCTTTGGCACACTGGGGTGGGCTCCAGCATGCCACTAAGTGTTTTCTGGGGATGCTATAGCTGATGGGGATTGGGCACCTCTGTGACACACAACAAAAGCAGGGGGGCAAGAGCGAGGGGTTGGGTACCCCTGCACATAACAAATGGGGGGTGCATTATGCCGATGGGGTGTGGACTCTGCTGGAATATACATTGTCCAGGGTATGCCAACAGGGGATTGGGCACCCAAAGTCGGCAGTATGCCACCATGTTCATTTTCTTTTACACCACCAGGGAAAAGTCGGGAGGTCCGCTGCGCCTGATGAGCTTAGCTCGTATTGCAGTGGACCTTTCATTTGATGCCATGGCCACATTAGGTATGGACGGTGGTGGCACCAGCACGCAGGCTGATTGGGGAAAGAGGGATGCACCTACTGATGCGTGTCTCTGCATTCGCCAACAGTGACCGTACCTCCAAATCTGCACTATCAAGAAGATGCGGCTGCGCAAGCGCGCCAACATAAAATGATCATTTATATGTAAGAGAAAGTAATGGGTGTAAAGTTTTAAACTTTACTAATAAGAGAGTCCAAGTTTTTTTTTTTAATTTCTGGGGGCATAGCTATATGTGGGATGGACTGTGTCCTTATACCTGTAAAAGTGCCAGCCACAGGGTTGTTGTCCTACATTGGGTCTTGACCAGTCAGGACACAGGATGTTTCCTACTCCTTTTATAAAAATAGGAAATATATATTGAGTTGTAGTAATAACACATTTATCTCACACCAGTGGCAAGACCTTCATAATGAGTTTGTTGTTTGCCACTCATAACTTATGGTCTTTCCACTCGTATATGGAAGTCAAGGTGTTATTCTACCACAGCCCATTATGTATTACCTTATTATATCAAATTAGTTAATGGGGCACCAGTCACAATTAAAAGAGAATCCCTGATCAGATCCCATACACACAACAAATCCAAAATAAAACAGAATTTCAAGCCATTCTATTATTTAATTTACATTTTAACCCCTCATGGGGCAGCTTCCACATCCATCAGCTCAAGCTGAGCCCCATCCTTACATGTCTCCCACACTTACCTCTGCACTGTGACTCCACAGCTTACCCTGTGGTGGAATCTGACCACAGCCAGGCATCATCCCCCACCACTTCAGCTAACATGGTGTGAGACACCCTCTGTGGAGTTGGAGTGACTGGTGCAGAGAGCAGGGCCTGGACACACAGGCTAGTATGCTGGTCGCTCCATGAATTAACTGTTTTAGGTACTTCCACATTCCTGACATGCAGCCAGTGAGCACCTGCTGTACCAACAAGAAGCTGGGGAACTACCACGTGCCAATTCAGTCCCATTACCCATCTGCAGGTGGTGGTCAGACAGCAAGATGCCCAGCACCCTCCCTTCAGGGTCAGTGCACGATGCCGCAACATTTTGCTGCAGACCCCACCAGTTCAGATAAAGAAGCAGGGACTGAGGCTCAATCCCAGATCTTCCATGTAATGGAACAGTGCTCCACCAGCTGGGATCATTGCACTCTGTGAAAACCATTCTGTTTTTAAAACTAAGGACGACAGTACCTTTGCCCATTGCAGTTCATTTTACCCTAATGCTGTTCAGGAACTGAAGTCAAAATTCTAAGCTTGCAGTATAAATTCAAAGTCAGTTCCTTAGCAACAGATTGTAATGTCACACACAAAGATTACAGCCTCAGCTCTGAATAGCATTGAGGCAAAGTGAACTGCAAAGGACAATAGCATACATTTTCATATTATAGGGGCACGGTCGTGCCTCTATAGTTAGAGTTGAGTAGGCACTTCAATGTTAAACTCGAAATTTTGCACTTTAATAACTGCAGCCGCTCAATGGATTTGCATGCAAATTCCATGCACCACCACCCAGGGCAGATCTCTGGATGTGACAAGTTACGTTCCTGTTGGATGTGCAGTTTCAGGGTTCCAGAGAGGTGAAAAGCATTTTCACTCATTGACTTTGTGGGATTTTTCTTTGAACTTGTCTACAGCTCAGGCGGTTTGGAATCTTGGCCTGAAATTTTCAAGGCAGAAAGGGACAAGCCCACAGATGTGGCTTGTGTTAGTCTAGTGAAAAATAACAAGCTGTTTTTAGTTATTGCATTTAAAAAAAAAAAAAACTGTTTCTGAGCATGCTCAATAAGCACTAAGAGGTAGCTGTATAGAAACGAAAAAAAATTCTTTGTCATATGACATTATCCTTTTCATTTGAGGAAAATCCTTTTCCATATGGCCGCCATCTTGTTTTCAGTTTGCCTGAGAAATTAAAATTTGGAAACCTCTAAAATGATATTCTGGGAGGAATCAACACATGTAGCTTGCTTATCGGGCCCCTTAGCTGTATTCTGCACTTTACTGGCGAAATGCCCTTAAAATTAGTATTTTTTAACATTGAAATTCTTTTTTCATATCAGCATCATACGAAAAAGATCTTGTCTCATTTGACAACTCATGAAAAATATATTTTTTTCGTATGGGAAATCAATGCATTTCAATGGATTTTCAACGCTGGTGCATAACTTTGCCATTTTGCATATTTTGACACCAAATTTTCAACATGGGGTGAGGATATAGCATGCACCAAGCAGGAAAGGGATCTTGGGGTTATCATCTCTGATGACCTCAAGGTAGGGAAACAGTGTGACAAGGCAGCAGGTAAAGCAAATAGGATGCTGGGATGCATGGCAGGGGCATCACCAGTAGGAAAAGGGAGGTCATAATTCCACTATACAAGACACTAGTGAGGCCCCACCTGGAGTACAGTGTACAGTTCTGGAGACCTTACCTACGTAGGGACATAGACAGGGTAGAGAAGGTTCAGAGGAGGCAACAAAGATGGTACATGGATTGCATCACAAGTCCTATGAGGACAGGTTGAAGGAACTGAATATGTACTCCCTGGAGGAGTGGAGGGAGTGAGGTGATATGATAGAGACATACAAGTATCTACATAGGGAGGAAAAGGTGCAGGAATACACTATTTTAAGTGAAAAGATGTTCCAGGACTAGAGGGCATGGGATGAAGTTGGAGGAGAGACGATTCAGAGGAAACGTGAGGAAGAATTTCTTCACAGAATGGGTGGTGGACAAGTGGACACCTTGCCAGAGGAAGTGGTGGGGGCTGAAACAATCACGGATTTAAGAATGCATGGGATAGACATAAAGGAATTCTGGAGGTCAGGTAAGGAGCAACAGACTCTAGGAAAACATAAACTGAACTTACAAGCTCAAATGGGCAGACTGGGGCCATAGGCCCTTATCTGCCGACACTGTCTCACGTATCTATGTATCTATGTATAACATACCCTTTTGAGAACCTCCTCATGAACAATGGGGTGTTATGCAACCCCTGCCAAAAGGTGAATTCGCTGTCACTTGGTGATTCATCTTTCAGGCAGGATTTGCAATGACAGTCATATTGTTCCCCATCCTCTGCTATATATATGTATGCCGATGACAGTCCTGTATGCATCTGGCTCTGTCCTGAAGAGGTTGCAACCAACTTACAGCAAGACTCTGACAAGGTTCAGCTCTGGTTTGCTAACCATCAACTTTTCCTCAATGCTAGAAGACTGCCTCCATGACCTTTGGAACAAGACAGAGACTCTCACGGCTTCCTTCCTACCCATTTTCCACACCCTTGATGGGACTTTACTTGAGGACACATTCTCCTTCAGGTACTTAGGAGTTTGGTTGGACCAACACCTAAACATTTCTGGACATATTGACCCCATCCAGAAAGAACTGCACCCCAAGTTTGGTGCCCTGTTCAGGAACCTTAGTTGCATCCCTCAGCGGTTAGGTGTGAACTTGTCCAGAGGATGATACTGCCCATTTGACTACTGTGAATAGTCTAGAAGTGCCCTAAGTCCTCCCTGGCAGGACTGGACACCATCTTCAATTCCTTCTGCCGCTTTGCCTTGGATGCCCCCTCACACCCACCACTGCAATCTTTATCATGCCCTATCCTTCCCTCTCTTGCAAATAGGTGGCTCTCCCACTGTGTTAAATTCACCTCCAAGCACTGGTTGGGTGAGCCCCTTCCTACCTCACCTCCTCCTCTTCTATAAGACCCCACCCACCTTCTCATTCCTTAGATCAACTGACTCTTGCACCCCAGTAGTCCCCTGCAGATCCACCCAAATTGGCCAATCCAGATACTCTCACCACCTCCCAAAAATCTGGAATTCTCTTCTCCCTCAAATCCAGCACTCATCCTCTGCCTACTCATCAGCTCTGCCTCAATAATTACCTTGCTCTAGCTGCTCCTGCCATGTCCCTCCCTAACTCCCTCCTCTAAGCCCTGGACAAACCCTACCCCTCTACTGTCACCTTCATTTTACCCTGTGCACACCCACCCAAATTCCTAGCTCTCTCCCTTCCCCAAATTGTTCCCCTTACTGGCCTCCCTTGATCTTTCACAGAATGAGGGGCCCGAATGGTCTCCATGGGTCCTCTCCTACTCCCCAAAGGGGCTTGTATCTCTCATCAACTCCCTCTCCCACCATCCTGAAGGAGTCTCTCTAGGACACTTCCTTATCCCTTCTCTCTGATCAGTGCAGTGCAGGGTCCTCACATCCTGAAGTGGTCTCCAGGGACACGACTCCCCTCCCCACCCACCTCACCACTGCATCTCTTTTCCCCTTTTTTCATGTAAGCACTTGTTACTTATTAACCCAGCACTTATTATTGTCCCTCTTTTACCTATCATGTGTAACACTGTTGTAACACTGTTTGTAACATCTGCCTTACAACTGTATGTTAATGTTGAAATTATAACTTAAATGTTTAATGTCTCATTCCTAATGTACCCTTCCCCCAGGTTGCACCAGGAGATGAGCGACTTCTTGCTCAGTGTGCCTTCCTGGTGAAACATTTCAGTAAATAAATAAAATAAAATAGTGTTCATAAGGTAAGCATTAGAAGGCTATGTTGAAAACTTGGGGTCAAACTATGTAACAATGGCAAAGTTATGACCGTTGTTGCAATTTTGTATGTATCATAACTTTGGAAATTTAAAGACTTTGACCCCAAATTTTCAATATAGACTTCTTATTATATATGTCATAGCTGTCATTTCTCAAATCCTAGTCAAAATGTGTTTTACACCTGTGGTGTGGAATGGTGTTGCAGTTGCACAGAATTACCTTTGGTGGGATTAGAAAATTTTCTGCACCAAGTACATAAGGTTGGGGTGATAAGATGGCTATGCCAACAACTTGGTCACTATTGTCCTATAAATGGAAGTGCAGGGCCCTTCAACAGCAACCTATGTATGCATCTATGGAGGGATGGGAGTGCAGGGCCCAAAGGTCCCTGTGCTCCCACAGACAAATAAGGATATGATTACTCTGTCTAAAAATTATACATGGGTGGGACAGGCAAATAAGGCTACAATTACACTATCTCAAAAGTAAGGACATTCTTTGCAAAAAACTATGTTAATGCATCAGTTAGGGTTGATATCAAACTGTAAAAGCGGAGGAAATATGACATTAGGGTTTCACCTAACACCCACCCTACCTCCACACACAACAGGCATCGGGGGTATGCCTTGTAGTCATCAGCCTAATGCTCACCCCATTCTCCTATACTGTACCCATCTCAGCTTATTTAGTTATGGAATGGGGTGAGTGTTAGGGCTGATGACTTAAGGCACACCTCCCGCCTCTTGGTGTGTGCAGGGTGAGGGTGAGGTGTTCGGGTTGAAACCCTAACATCATATTTCCTCCTTTTACAGTTTGATATCAACTCTAACTGATGCATTACTGTAGTTTTTTTTGCAAAAGAATATATGTATATATTCTAAACTAATTAATGATGAAAAAACTTGAAACTCAGCTTTATTTTGGACTGTTGAGTAGTTGGGGTGGTGATGCTAATTGTGATTTTTTTAATTGTTAGTGATTGGAGCCTCTTCATCAAAATGTGAGGATTTAAAGTTATATATATATTTTTCCAATTGTTCAACTATATATATATATATTATATATATATATATATATATATATATATATATATATATATATATGTATTATGCTGTTTGTGCCCTTTTCCTAGCTCTGTACTGCCCATCTCCTTTCAGAGTTTCCAAGGAACATCCTGTCTCCCAGCCATACATATCTATGGTCACTCTCCTCCATCCAGCCAAAGCTCCCGACCAGGTGTGGATGAGTGAGGGAATTACCCCAAGTCTTCTGGGTTTCAATATTGGAAGGAAAAAGACACTCCACAGGCACACCCAGTGCATCAGTAAGCAGTGCAGTCAGGAACAAGAGAAATACGTTACACACAGACACCAGACATAAAGTGCTGTCGTGTTTTTTATTTCATGTGCAGCAAAGCAGTGGGAGCAGGCAACCAACATGAAAAAAGATGCCTTGATGTTTTGTGTACCACACTTTTTGTCAAGAGACAAGTCACACCCCCACCCCGTGTGGCAGTATTTATATTCATTCTTTAAGCGGTATGCACAAGGGAGAGGGAGCATTACATTACTAAGTGCAATAAGGTGCAATGTACAGTTTAAAACAGATTGTTTGGCACACCATTGAAGAGACAATCTAGACAGTTGTCGTTGGCCCAGATGGAAACCTAGAGGAGAAAAACAGTTAATTATACAATCTTCATTTGCTGTACAAAGTATGATACTTTGTAACATGGTATCTAAGTTTCCACAGATGGTCACAGATGGGATGAAGTCAGACAAATGCTCCATCTCTGAAGGGTTTCCCCAAGGTTCAATACTGGGGCCCCTCCTATTCTCCCTATTCATCAATAACTTACCTAAGGACTTGCCGGGAGCCAAGGTGACCCTGTATGCACCGATGATGCCGTGTTGTACAGATCTGCTGCTTCGGATGCGGCACAGCTAAATCAACTTCTGAACCATGACCCTCCATATTGGAAAACTGGTTCTGACTAATCGCTAGTCCTCAATGTGAAAAAAACAAAGCCATCCTATTTGGACCCAAAAGGCAGGGCCCTGATAGATCATGTTTACTGTCCCCCTGCCTGGCCAGTGGTTATCCCATAGAGGTTGTGGATTGCATTAAATACCTGGGTGTGTATATTGATCAAGACTGTTCCTTTCAAGGTTCATGTTGATCAACTAACCAAGGCAGCTAAACCAGAGCTTGGTCTCCTGTATCGTCTAGGCCCTTTTCCTCAGACCTCTAAGCTAAGGGTAGCCACTGGCATGCTCCTGCCCACCCTATTCTATGGGGCCCCAGTGCTACACTCATTACAAAACACGGAGATGCAAAAACCAGGAGAACTGTATCATAGAGTCCATTGCTTTGCCCTGGGTGCCCTGCCTCTAGAACACCACTGTAAAGTACTGCACTCACTAAATTGGCCCTCCCTTGAGGGCAGACTGGCATACCCTCCCTATGTCTGGCCTTCAAGCTTCTACAAACAAATGCCCCCTAGTCTGAGTTGCACCCTAATGCTTAAATGGCCTGGAAGAACCTTAAGGTCCTCAAATCGGGCAACTCCTCCATGTCCTTAGAGTCCGGACATGTCAAGGTTCATGTCTTTGTGACCTACATTCCATCCCTCTGGAATGGCCTTCCTAGTAATCTTCAAGACTACAGATCCCTTGGTGGCTTTAAAAGGCCTCAAGACCTACCTGTTGGGGCTAAGCCTCTGTGCATGCTACCACTGAGGACCAGTACAGTGGGCTACCTTGGTAGCTGCTGTCAACGCCTGGCATGTCTTTACTCCATATTGGGACCTCTATCGCTGATGAGACACTTGTGACTGTAATTTTGTGAAACTGTCCCATTCAATGAACATTATGTAAGTGTCATTCTTGTGAAACTATGTTATCCTTCATGTTAATCCTCAATTGTACCTAACCTGCCTGTGATCATAGAATATGTCTTGATTGTAATGTCTATATTGCTCAATTTCCCTTAAATTGTTCCTCATTTTACTCTACTGTTGCCTGTAATTAATCCCGGTCGCCACTGAAAAGAGACCATTATGATCTCAGTGGGCCTACTCAGTCATCAAAATTTTAAATAAATAAATAAAAAATAAAAGACCTAGAAACTTGGGAGATAGACTTACTCAGAGCCTGCAGTCAGTTCAATGACCTCACTAATGGCTACCACCTTTGCCCTTGGACTGCCACCAGTGTGACTTTTGCAAATTCTGTGAGGTCATTTCTATGACAAAGCAGTTTGTGAATACAAGACAGGTGAAGTTCGTCACATGCAAAGATTCATAAACTGTGGCACCACATGTGGTGTATTTGGCTACATGATCCTGCCTGCAATGTTAATGCTGAAGGATTCATGCAAATGCTCAAAGAGCGAGTGGGAGACCATGTGAGGGCTTTAACCCATGGTAACATGGAATATACTAAGGTAGCTATATTAAGCACTCACAGAATCCCAGTGTGCATAAGTGATCAGGGTGGAGATCTTGTGGCAGTCTTGTCACAAAGGGAGGGCCACTGGATATTTAAGCTAAAAGCAACTAGTGATTGAAAAGTGCCTCCTGCAGGCCCACTGGGCATACCCAGTCAACAAAATTCAAATTGGTTTGGGGTGAAATGATTGAAAAAAGCAATGTGGTAGCCGGTGAAATGATGAAACTGAATTATCCCAGTTTCTTTAATTTAGTAGATGTATACAGTGTTTACTATGTTTCAAAGTATTGCATTTTATATGCCAAATGGGGACTGCATAACTACCTGTTATTTTTTCTCCCTCTAGGTTTCCACCTGGGTCAAAGTTCAGCTATCTAGATTGTCTTGTCAATGTTGTGTCAAACATTCAGTTTGTGAACTGCATTTTATACCGATTGCACTTTAGCAATGAAATGTTTTTCCTAGTGCCTACCATTTTAAAAAGAATCTGTATAAATACTGACAAACTAGAAGAGTGACTTGTCACCTGACAAAGTGTGGCTGCACCTAAACATTGTGACATCTTTTGTATTGGTTGACTGCTCCCACTACTTTGCTGGACATTAAAAGCACTTGACAACGATCTAAGTCTGATGTCTGTGTATGAGGTATTTCTTTCTTCCTGAGTGTATTGCTTACCGATGGACCGGGGTGCCCTGTAAAGCAACTTTTCCTTCCTATAATGTGACTGACTTGAAGCTATGTTCGGCCTGCTTCCTCCATCACTTGTTTGCATAAGGGACTCTAGGAGCATGTTAGCAGTTCTGGGTGCATCTCATGGAGCAAAAATATGAACAAGAGCATTTCTGACATTGTTTTAAAAAGATCTGGTTTTGGAGCTCTCCAGAACTGGGAAATGTCAGCAGAACAGTCAGCTGACGCAACTAAGGTGAACAAGCCATGTACAATCAGAGGCACATTTATACAGTACATGAGACAGACTTTGAAGATCTGTTGCTTGATCTGGCAACAGGTCATTCTTGAGAAATATATGAAGGCAGGCAGAGTGCCAAGAGGACTGAGTAGGGACTGAGACAAACTTTTGCACCCTGAAACAGGAGCTTCATGACTCATTTCTAAGACTTGTAATCTAATTCTTATGGATTTTGTGAGGGTCCAGGAGAGTCTGTCTGTGGATGGACTTGAATGAAAAAGAAAGTGTGTTAATCGGTTTTGTAGCTTTTCTGAGGTCGTGGGGCTGAAAAATAAATTACAGTAAATCAAACAATTAAAGCACTCTGATAAAAACACAAGTAAACAAATTTAAGAAGTTCCTGAGAGAAAACGTGATTATCAAAATCATTGCATTTTTAATTAGAAGCAGTATGAGAAACAACAAACACAGCCATGGTCCATTCAAAAATCAACACAGTGAAAACAGATCCAGTGCTAGTGGCACACAAGAGGAAATGAATCTGACACTGCTGTATCAGTTTTTGAGAAGACTTTCCTCATCAGACACCAGCACCCCAGCACAGCCATGTCACAGCCCCAGAATAATCTTCAAAACTCCAGGAGGACAAGGTGGGACATGTAGAGTTCAAGGAGGCGCGGATGAGGCTGGAGGTACAACAAGCCAAGAAACTGCAACAATAATACAAGAAAGGCCAGAGGCAGAATTAGATTAAAGCAATGATGTCATTAACATCTTGTCCTATCCAATTGACAGAAGTAGAAAGCTATACAGAATAAAGGACTCAGATTTGTGCCCCTACAAATCCTGACCATTTTGCAACAGTTATTGACCTACACAAGTCTACATGGAACTTGAATCTCCAGTGCATATATTCAAATACTAAAATGTGCCATCTAGAATAACAAGTCACACATTTGCAGAAGCAGCAAACTGTCAGCTTAAGGACTATGCCCCAGTTTACTGGATCTGAAGTAAGTTCAACTGATGAACACTAAAGTTACAGGTGGAAGGATAGCTTGTACCCTATGACCAAAATCCACCTGCTATGAATCATACAGTGAAAGGTTTTGTTAAGGTGTTAGGGCTTGTGAACAGGACTTGGAAGACCTAGTTAAGGAGGTGATAGACAACCATTTGTGAATATGAGTGGTCCTGAATTGAAGCCTTTCAGAGAATGATTAAGAATCACCAAATTATAATCAAGCCAGCAGATGAGCGGATAGCATTGTGGTGATCGACACAGACAAATAGTGTAATGCGTTCGAAGTTAGTGACAACTGGCAAATCAAAATTGTATTGCCATATTTCAGTTGACCCAACCATGCCCTTCAAAATGAAATAGACAACTTATAAAGAAGTCTATGTGCAAGGCTGGCTTGAATAACAAATCATTTTTTCATCATACCTCACCCCATGCAACTCACTATTTATATATTGCTGACAGTGCATAAAAGCCTGGAATCACCACCAGGATGTCTCATAATATTGGGCATCAATTTACTGACTGAATCATTGTCCCAATATGTGGACTACCACACAAAGCATTTTGTAAGTGGTCTACATTCATATGTACAGGACACCAGAGAGGTACTGGGTATTTTAGAGGATATCCACATCAAGGGATATGACTATATATAGACCCTCAATGCAGAGTCCCTTATACTAATATCCACCATGGGGAGGGTTGCATGCACTAGGACTTTTCTGGACTGCAGAGACCATGGGAATATGCCACCCACTGAACTGCTGCTTGAACTGCCCAGGATTGTTCTAGAATGCAATAGTTTTACCTTTATGGGGAAAACTATGTGCAAATCAGTGGGCAGCAATGGTGGAAACCTTTGCCAGCAATTTTGCAAGCTTGTATTTGGCCTTATGGGTAGAAAATGTGGTGTATGATGAATCTGTCAAATGTTTCTACCAAAACTCTCCCTGTGGTTCAGGTATATTTCATATCTTGATTGTGTGGCTTTGTGCCATTTTTGGAGGGTAGCAATCTTAACCTCTGATTTGCCATTATGTACAATCTGGAGCAAGTATAGTGTTTCAATAACTACATCATAAAGAATCAAAACTGTGGTGTGGATACTGATTTTTACAAGACCACTGACAGAAACACTTTGTTACTAGCTAGCTCATGTCAACCCTGCCACACCATCAAGAATATTCTGACAAGTCAGTTCTTAAGGGTACAGAGAAACTGTAGCACTATGGAGACATATGAGAAAATGCCATAGAACTGAATCATGCATTCAGAGATACAGGCTACTCATGATTCAGTGTCAGAAGAGCCCATGAAAGGGCAAAAACATTGACAGACAACTTTTCCTGCACCAAGCCCAGTGCACACAGGAGACTCTAATAGATGAAGTTTTGTCACCTCATTTAGTACTCAGGTAAGGGAAGTGGAAAACATTTTGAAAAATAACTGGAGGATTCTGAAAACTGAGCCCAAGCTTGAACAGGCTGTTAAGCAATTCCCAGGGGTGGTTGTTGGAAAGACCTAGAAACTTGAGAAACAGAATTACCCACAGCCTTCAGCTATTTCAGCAACCAGACGTGGCTGCCAGCTTTGCCCTCAGGTTGCCACTGTAGCAAAAGCAGTTTGTGAACCCAAGCACAGGTGACGTCACCACATACAAAGACTCATAAACTGTGACACCACAGATGTGGTGTGTTATTTGGCTAAGTGTTCCTGCTTATCATTTTAAGTGGGGAAGACTACAAAAGCTGAAAGAGCGAGTAGGAGGGCATGTGGAGGCTTTTTGCCCATGGTAACTTGAATATGCTACGGTAACTTGCAGAATCCCAATGCACATAGATGGTAATTTGTTGGTATAGAAAGGTCTCTCTGTGGGTCCTAGGGATTGGGATCTCGTGGCATAATGTGTTGCAGAGGGAGGGCTACAGGATATTAAGCTAAAAGCAACTATTAGTTTGGGGCTAAATGATAACATTGAATTAGCTCTACTCCTTTAATTTCAGTAGACGATACAGTAGTTACAATGCTACAAAGTATTGTAGTTTATACACCAAATGAAGACTGTATAACTAACTATCTGTTTTTCCTCCTCTAGGTTTCCATCTGGGCCAAAGTTCAACTATCTAGATTGTCTTTTTCAATGGTGTGCCAAACATGCAGTTTCTAAACTGCGTCTTATTGGACTTAGTATTGTAATGCTCCCTCCTCTGGTGCATGCCACTTTAAAAGAATCTGTATAAATTCTGGTCACACGAGGGGAGGGGTCTTGTCTTCTGACAAGGTGCAGTTGCACAAACTGTTGAGGAGCCTTTTTCATGTTGGTTGACTACTCCCACTTCTTTGTTGCACATGTAATCAGAAGTATTTTGCAGCATTTTAAGTCGGATGTCTTGTGTAAGATATTTCTTTTGTTCCTGTCTTCTGAGTCTTGTCAGGCGGAGCCATGGCGAAGAGGCAGACCCAGATATGTCAGGTTCCACTGACACAGCTTTGGGGATATTTTGCTATTTCTCCCAGGCCCCAAAGGATGACACTGCTAAGACATCAAGAGAACATGCATGCAGTACATGACTGCATTAGTGTCAGCAATGTCCCCAGCCTCCTGCTGGTCCTCCAATCACATTACCACCTGTAGTCACTCAGGTGGCAATGTTGCAGTGGAGGTCAGTCTTCCCTAACGAGAAGAAGAGCATCATCTGGGATGCTCAATCCTCCCTCCCACCAGCTCCCAATGACATCAGCTTGTTTCCACACCTGGGTCACTATCATCATGTGTGGTAGCCCTACCAATGTGCTGATGGGCCGACTAGGGTTCACTAGCTATATTAACAGGTTTAAAAGTTGTTACATCCACAAACATTTTCATATCATTATTTTTATGTGTGAATGTGATGCAGCCTCTGCTAAAAATTAATTGCCATTGAGTATCCCATACCTTCCATGCTTTCATAGGCAAGCATTGCAGGATAAAAATTACAGCTAGATTCAGTTGAAGTCAATTGCATTACATTCCAGAGGATTTTCATTTCAAGTCCTTCTGTTGTTCATTGCTAAGGGTACTTAAACAAAACAGAAGTTTTTGGTTTTTCCCCTTCAATTCATATAGGCTTATTCAGGAGCTGAAGTTATAATTCCCTGTTTGTGACATCCCAGTCACTCCCATAGCAACCGACTGTGATATCACAAGCAGAGGATCATAATTTTAACTCCTGACTAAGCCTCAGATATAAATGAATGATAAGGGACAAGGATCCAGTTTCCATGTATCTTATTTACTTGTAACTACTGACTATGTTTGATTTTCACAGATCACCATGGTGTAATTTGTTGTTAGAGCCAGCTGGTTATAATGATGAGAGCGAGACAACTGAGAGCTGCCAATTACAGATCTGTAGGTGAGGAAGCCGTGTTTAAACCTGTTGGTTTTCTCCTGCAAGACATCTTTGCACAAAAAGTGCTGTTTTACACATTAGATGCAAATAAATAATTTTATAAATACATATTTTATCAAAATAGCATCACAACTTCACCTCTCACATGCTGGCAGCAGAGAACAGTTTCTAACAGAGCAGATAAATGTCAATTCAAATCACATACCACTCATTTTCACAGCTCAGCAATCTTCCTACAAACACATTTTCTACTTCCTGTTTCTCAGCTTCACATACTGATGCAAAATAATTTTTTCAAAGTTAGCTTAATCTAGTATTCAGCTACTGTTTTATGCAGAAAGTTGTTGATTATGTTTCACTGTGGCACAGAATAAATTGTTTTAAAACTGCATCTTTATAATTGTTCCATGTTACAATGATAGCGTCAGTAATTATGAAATATATATGTGTGTGTGTGTGTGTGTGTGTGTGTGTGTGTGTGTGGTTGTGTGTAATTGGTTTTACACACATTCTTACTGTGTGATGCATTGATAAACATCTCAGGCAACCTCTTGGTTTTATGAGGCATCACACATCTCAGATGTATGTAAAACATATTACACACCGATACATTATTATTCCTTACATAATAAGTGACTGAAAGTGTTAATAAACTGATTTTCCAGACTTTCAAACCCCATAATACAAAGGTGATAATACACATTTGTGAATTATCACTAGTGTATTACAGTGTATACCTCATATACACTGTAAACTCAGCTGATGAACATATTTTACATTTGCCTTGTACATCATGCACTCATTCACTCCTGATTCTCAAGATAAAACAGCACTTGGTACTACACTGGAAAATATTTATCTCACCAACTGTGACAAAAACAGACTTTTTCAGTAAACAATAGAATTTCTTACTGTTTCTGCGACTTTTGCAAGTGTGGCTTTCAGTTTAGCTGTGTCAGAAACTTCAATGCTTTAAAATGAAAGTGCAAACTGTTTAACTCTTTGCAGCACCACTGAAATAAATAAACTGTTAAAGATTCATTGAGCTGTAAAATGTTGATAAACATTATATTCCTGCTCATCTTTTCTTCAGTCAGTTCAAAGACATAACTTTATTGATACAATATACTCTTCAAACAAAGTAAGTAGTCTGTCATCATTTGCAGCAATGTTTATTTCTCTCATTTACAAAAAAAACATATACTAGCAGTAATTATAAAAAATTAAATATGGGGACTAGTGTTAATTTTTTTTTGCACATTTTGGTGTGTGCTGTCAACATAAATCTTTTGAGCTTCACACTTGAGGTTTACAGACTGCAATCACCTTGGGTGAAAAAAAAACATCTTAACATCCCAGTCCCTTACTTTATTCTATATATGTAAATTTGTGCACACCAGGATAGCTTTGTTAAAGTTAGTACTTATTTTTCAAGAAGGTCCTGAAGACAGTAACAGCAGCAATGATGGCCCATTGAAAGTTACAGGCCCATTTTAGGTTAATAGTTATATACTTAATTACATTACAACATTAAAATAGTTACACTAGATATAGATATGCATAATAATAAAGACTAAAAGGATGGCAAGATAAGATAGACAAAGATTATTTCAATTGACAGCTGTTCATGATGTTCCTATTTTCAGAAACTAAATTCATACTGCCAGATAATCCACATTTGCCTGTAACTGGATAAATATTTATGTGAGAAGCTGTATTTTGTATTGTTTTGTTTATCTAGGCTGCAGACTGCACAGTTCTTTTGTAGATCCAGTAACTTGGGATTCTCTGGAGAGTAATGGTCTAATAGGTCAATAGTTTGTGCTAATATTCTGTTCAAGAACTGTAACATAGAAAACACCTAATAACAGGAACATTACAAAGAACTACACATTTCCATAAATGTCCAGTCTCCTTTAAATACCTTGTCTATGCTGATAGTTGTCAAACAAATGTTGTTGTTTATTGTGCTGTCTTTCCTTGCAATTTAAAAAGGTTGTGCAATACATCAATTAAAAGTCAGGCTTCAGAAATATGTAAGGGCAATTTTAAATGGCAATCAATATAATATTCTGGGCATATTATTTGGAACATCATGACAGAGACCTTAGGCTATAAGGTTTTTTTATGCATTGACTACAACACCCCACAGATAGAGAATCATCAGAAAGTCCTCCATCAGAGAGAGCCAACCCCATTTTTCAGTGGAAAGGTATGCAGCCTTTGGGACTAAATACAATGCTTTATTTTTTAATGATCTCTGTATATACTTATTGACAAACAGATTAGTTTGGTACAGTGTGTTGAGACTGATGTTTTGGCAGTGTATAGTAGCTAAATTATGTAAATATAGCCTGTTTCCAGTAGTGCATTTTGTGTTTGAACCTGCTAATTATTTTAAGTGGGTTCATATCATTGATCTTACCTGCTCCATCAGATAATTGTGCTCTACCATGACAAGGAGGTTGGAACATGTACACTTTATCCTTGGTATTTGTGGCCATTTTAGTATATACTTTTATATATATATATATATATATATATATATATATATATCTGCAATACCTTCTTTGTATATGCTTATATGCTTTTTATAGTGTATTTTGCCAAGGGATTTTTACATTTTTTCTAACACCTAAATATTATTTTCTCCATTGCATTTAACCTTTTCACTTTTTAGAGGATTTAAGCATACAGTATATACATTTTGTGTCATTGCCTCATGAGAAGGTGCATATACAATGTATCTTTGTCTGCAGATTAGACTTTCTATACTGTAACATTTATTATTTTGTTTCTGCATATATTCTACAGCACTAGCATGCCAATTGTAAGACAGACATTTATTACAAAGACACTTCAGTACTGTGACCTTTTATAACATCACTATTTTAACACTCATCTTCTAAAAATTCATTAGAAGTGGGTATTTCAAAGGGTCACAAGAAGACTCAGGAAGATCAGCCTTCTGATGAAGTGAAAATGATTTATGAAAGGTGAGGCCACTAGTTTTTTACTGCCCTAGTTTGACCTTTACACCTTTCTAAATGTGTATTATCAAAGCCCCTGGTCTCTGGAATTCAGCAATTCCACAGCTGTGGAATTTTCTGCAGGAATTTGCACCTTGCTGGAGAAAATATGTAGTGCCACGAATGCACTGCTTTTGGTGATCTTTCATTCAAATATACAGTTTCCCACTAGTGTCAGACATCCTTCTGCTCTTGTTTATCCTGAAGCCCCTCCTCTATGCACATAATGTGATGTCATTGATGAAATATCATCATATTTTAGCCAATGGCAGAGCTACATTCTGCCACAGAAACAAGTAGTTAATGTGGCAGAAATGAACAAATGCTACTGCAGAAATGTAGGACCCCTGCTGCAGCAATCATGACTGAAGGACCACAGAGAACCAGGGGCCCTGGGTAATGAATATGAGTAAATTTTCTGCACTTGCAGTCTGTTGGCATCTGATATTATTTGTTATAAGTGCACATCTTGCTCTGCCTTGTCCTGATGCCAATGGTGATTGTGTTTTTCTGGGGACCTAAAACCCACTTTAAAGGTATCAAAATCATGAAGAAAGCAATAAATGCTTACAGGAAATCCATTTGGGAGGAGCATAAATGCCAGTATAGAACTGCTTCTCATTAAAATAGAGTACATGAACAGTCCTCATCATACAGGATTCAACAACAACTGTAGAGAAAAACCTAAGGCAGCCACCTCAGATGCCCTCTAATTGTCTTGATGCACTCTCCTGCCTGAGGGTATCCCATGACATAGGCAACCACGATTGTGTGCCTACAAAACAGCAACTCATTTGCGGTGCATGTCAATGGGGCTACCTACCAAGGAGGGCAACCAGATTGGGGGGTTTGTGCATATAGCAACAGGATGTTGCTACATGTATACACATTTGGGGAGGAGCATGCTCAGTGAGGGGCAGGAGGGGAGGGAGGGAGGGTTTGTGAGAGGTGGTGCCACAGTGAGCTGCTGAGCTGGCCCCATGGCATGGTGGGTGGGTTCAGGGCTGGGGTTCTGATGTTGCTGGGTTTGGGTCCAGGTGCAGGTACCTTTTGTTGCGCGGCCCGAAATATATATATTTTTTCCAGTTGTGCACCCGCCCGACATGCAGCTCCCCAGAGTTTAGAATCCTTTAGTAGGGTATGGGGACACAGCCCCTCATAAAAGAGTAAAACCTAAGTCTCCAGAACCCTTTGTTGTGCGCCAGGAGTACATCGCCAAAATTTATTTTTGGATTTGTACAGTTGCCCTAATGGCGATCACCTTTCAGCAGTTGCTATTATCACATAGAACCCTTACTGAGGTGATGTGCATGTCTCCTTCAGGTTGGGGTTACTCAGTGGGTGTGAAAACCCAAGGAAGTAAAATAGAAACTACATGAGAAAAACTGACACAAGAGAAAAATAATCGTATTGTTTAAGGAACCATGAAGAAACAAACAGTTTTACATTAGTTTTTCTTAAATTACCTATCTGCACTCTCTGCCTTGGGTCTGTCAATGCAGATTAACCCTCTAAGAAGGAATGGATAAACGTCTCCTGTGTTAAAGGTGAACTTTTAAACCTTTCAGCAATTCAACCAGCTCTCATTTGCAGCTTGTTGACAGCCTTATAGTATCATGAGATTACATTTCAATACCTGCACTTTAACCCCTTCAAGGTCACTTCCTCCCAAACACTGCAGATTTTGTGGAAATTTATAAGGCAAGCTTTGGGGTCTTCTGTTACTGGACTCTGAATTACATGTTTCTTATATTCTACAGAAATCTATCCAAATATTTTTTATGTATTCCTTTCTTCCTTTATCTTAACAATCAGTTTGAAACACAAGTCAACCCAGCCTAAGTTTACAGAGTGCCCACAGAAAATACTGACCAAGTTACTAAAATCCAAAATGCTGGGGAAATGAGAGAGAGAGAGAGAGAGTATGAAAGCATTCAATAGCTTTAATCTGTTTGTGGCAGTGTATTATCTGCAGTTTGATTTTAGAACGCTGAGTATCACACTTTACTGTAGTATGAATTATAATGGAGCTAAAGTTCTTGTATGTGAGTTCTGTGCTGGTGCAGACTTTCTAGAACATTAGTACTGTATACAACTATAAAGCAATGATCATGTTAGACTAACACAAAATAAAGTATCGTAAAACAAATGCAACAAACAGCAGATCACTTGATTACCTTACATAAAAGGTATGTTGCCTAACATACCCTTCCACAAAAAGCAGAGGAAGCAAAAATAAAAATCATATGTCATATCTATAAATTTGATTTTGTAACAGTTGGGATCTGTGCTATCCTCATCCTCAGAAGCTTTTCAGTGGGAAAATTCGATTAAGAACTTGACACTCTTCTTTAGACTGTTCAGGAATCCAACTCCAGTTTTCATGAGATACGCTTTAGCAAGCTGTCTTAAATTTATAGAACTGGAAACAATGCATTTGTTTTACTAGACTAAGATTAAAAAGGTATAGTCAAAACTTTCCTACTAATGTTCCCATCTGGAGTCCATGGACTAAATGGGAAAGTCCTTGAACCATTGGTCTGAGAATAAGTAAAACCACTTCCAACTCTGTTAGTTATTTGTGTTCATCAGTGAAGTCACTAACTCAATTTTTATCAAAACACACACACACACACACACACACACACACACACACACACAAACTTATGGTTGTCATTCTAAGAAGAGTATATTATAACTGGTCCAGTGTGCTGTTCTAAAAATATGATGTCAGGCTGTGCATCAGAGCACATCACATGAAATAAAAAGTTAATACAGTAACAACACTTGTATAATCTCTTTCAGTTCGCATGGCTACATAAACCTGTAGAGACTACACATGTTAATACAAAGGTCACCATGCTCTGGGTAAATTATTAAACAAGTCACTGAAGAGCTGAAGGGTTTAAAACTTAAAATATATATATACTACATAATATCTAGAAGAAGGTTGTAGTATAGTTCTCCTTCATAGAAAGTTACCATCATCTTTGTAACATTCATGGAATCAGATATATTGTCCTATAAGTTGCACAGATGTTGTCAAAGTGTTTAAAGTATGTTAAACACATAAATGTACAGTATATTTAATACTCTGATGTACAGTATATTAAATACACTGATGTACAGTATATTAAATACATAAATGTACAGTATATTAAATACACTGATGTTGCTGTTGAATTGTTTTAACATGTCAAGTTATTTAAAAAATGTTGACAATACCAATGCAAAACAATACCAATGCGACTTTTAAGGTCATTATATGTGCAACCTTGTCCCAGGGACACTCTCTTCCTCTGGGGAAGGAGGGAGGATGCATGCCACACCATCATGTGGTAGTGCAGGCACCATGGTGTGGGAAGAATGTCATTAGGCAAATGGCTGGGGCATGCGTAAGCACACACTAACAGCCTGGATGTACATCCCTGTGCTGGTGTCCTCAGGGTAGGGGTGCAAAGCAATTAAAAGGTAAATCCTCTCCACCACAACAAGGTGACAGTTGCCAAAAGGGCAGCCTGAGGATGGTATATCCACCAATAAGCCAGTGCTAGAGAAGCACAAAGTGTATATTTTTGTATACAGTAATTTTTATTAAAGAATATCATATCAATCAAATACATTACATTCACAGTTCACTAGTCAGGAAAACTACCCTTGGATGTATTGCACTAACCAGTAGAATTCATGTGTACAAGTACAGTAACTAGAACTGTATTTGTGAGTTCATAAACTAGAAACAGTGGATAAAAAGAATCCATATAATACTGATTTATATAACATCATCAGTATAAAAATCTAAACAGGCTCCATGAACATGCAAGTAACAACAGCCAAATAAACCTTGAAATAACTAAAATGGTCATCTATTGTATTTCTATGTAACAACTACTATGATTTACATATTTTATCCAAAAGTTAGGAAAAACATACATGCTGAACATTTCTATACCAACAGATATGGAACAATTGTAGGGTCCTAATGTTTTATCTGGGATGTGATGTTAGAGAGAATGAATTGTGGTTAGTATACAGCATCTGGATGAATCAAGGCACAGTACATTGAGATATCCTAATGCTCGTCACAAAGTATATTTGAAAAGAAACATATCTGCATCCTTGTGCAAAGGAAAGTAAAGTTGGATAGGTGTTGTTCAATTGTTTTAAATACCATGATATGTTTCTAACATGCTAACACAAGATTGTGTTAAATTGACAACATGTTTATATTGAATCAAACAGTTCTGTCTGTGCTTTTTAGTATCACTGCTAGTAGCAGGCAGTGTTAAGGAAGGAAATGGACATGTTGATGTATTTAAAACAGTTTGACAATACTTTTGCAAATTTGGAGGAAGGTATATTGGTACCAATACACACTTACACTAAGAATTACAACAATACTCCTTTGGACAGCTAAAACTCGACTTTTACCAGTAGGGTATAGCATGAACCTAGGTATGTAGACATACAAAATTGCAGCAGTAATGTCATCTAAGATTTCATAGGTTTTGTGATAGTTCAGTGTGTTTAAAACATAGCATTACTTTGGAGGAACTTCTGGGCAGACTAGGTGGGCCTTTATGTCCTTATCTGCCATCAACTTCTATGTTTCTATATAATCTTATATTCTATTTGTTCAGCTGAAACTCTTCTCCTTTCCAACACTATATAGCACAAATTTCTAGCATGTAGGGGTACTGAAATATTGATACTGAAATTTGCATAGATATTGTCAAAGTGTTGTAAATAAACATTTTAAAACTCAATAGTTATACTGCATGGTTAAATCATATTGACATACTGTATTTATAGAACATGACAGGGCACACACACACAACAACCTGACTTCAAGTTTTTATTTAAAAATATGTTCCTACCCTAATGATTCCAAACATAGCCCCTTTTCCCAAAAAAATATTTTTAGAAAGGTCTACATTTGGAACCGCTATAGCTAGGAATTAAATCTTCTTAAAATGAATACTTGGAGTCCTCACAATGTGACCTTTCAGATGTTGACATGTTTATGCGCCAAGGACTAGCTCACACACATAACATATGTAGTTCAGGTTTATTGAAATAAGTCTGAGCCTATGCCTCTCAACCTTGGAGTGCCACATAGTTTATTTCTCGGTCCACTATTGTTCAGTCTCTTCATAAATGACCTCCCACCATCTGTAACATTTCAGATGTCCAAATTCAGCTCTAGTCAGATGATACAGTCATACACAAATGCCAAATCAATGGCTGACCTGAACCACTCCCTGCAATTCACTTTCAACATGGCGTAATGATAGAATAAACAAAGGTCTCATCTTGAACCATTCTAAAACATTCTCAAACAGAACTCATATAACTAGTATCCTAAACATTAAACCACTCACAATCCCCTAAAATTGCACAAATTTGCAATAACCTCAGATTATGGTTATACCCTGAATTGTACTATAATTACTGGTTAGACAAAAAATCCTAATTTCAACAACTTTCAACCTCCATAATGCACATATTTGTAGCGTATTATTGCCCATGTATAGAGTTTGCCCATGCTCACACACCAAAACCAGCTGGTCTGTCATTCAAACCAAGTGTCTCGGCTTGCACTGTTATACTAACTCTAGCTGCCTTCAGCATGTATGATGGTTGTTTATACTCTAAATCCCTACTACCACTATAAAACATGCAATAGTCCTCTCATTGTAAAACTGAACTCCTCAGTTCCTCATCGAAAAACTTCTCAGTTAATGCACTCATCTCTTCCTAATTTCTGCTCTACATAGTCCACTCATGCTTTTCAATAAGCTTCATTCTGCTCCATTCAATAAAAGATTATCTGTTTTCTGTCAGCCCCATTGAAACAACATTTTTGTAAATGAATCTAAATAGGAAACCAATGTTTATTTTTTTTTTAAAATAAAGTGTATTAACTTTAATTTCTAAACTCTGATGTTACTAATGCAAACTTGTGTTTGCAACTGACATTGTGCAGTTTTTGTTTGTTTTTGTTTTAATTACTTTTGCTGTGATTTTCACACAAAGTCAAAGCAAAGCAATTTTATTTCTTCAGTGCCCATTCCCTGGGGCTCTGGGCACCTCACATAAAACAAGTTAGGTCAGCAATGCAGTACATGTAAGCTAAAATACCTTACACATCATTAAAATATAAAACAATAAATATCTCTCAGAATAATTTAAAATACAGATTCAGTAAAACTGGTCACTCGCCTTTATCTGGGAAAGCCAAACCAAACAGGTGAGCCTTCAGACCTGCTTTAAAGAACTGGACTGATGGGGCCTTCCAAACAAACCAGTAATTATTAAAATAAAATATGGGTGGGGTATAAATTACTTTTTCATTTTTACACCTTTAGTGTGCAATGTCTATATAAACCTCTTGAGCTTCACTCTCAAAGTTTATGGATATCACACACATTGAGTATGTAACATCATAATGCCCCTTCCCATATATTATTTTCAAATAACTGGGGGCGTTTTTTTTCTCATAGGAAAAGCCAAGTGTAATTTCTGTTATAAGCAGCTGGTTATAATTGCATTCACACCAGTCTCTCTCAATCTGAACACATGCACAGTGTTTGTCCCTCATGCACCTAGTTCCACACATTTCCACAGTTCTAATTAGGCACACAGTGATCCTAAATGCAAACAGTTTTACCTAAAAAATCATTCTCTTCTGTCACACCTGCAAAGTTCCACACATTTCATTAGTTTGTGAATAAACAAAAAAAAATGACACATCACTCTCCACAGTGCTCTCGCTCTCATAATATGACCCACAATCACTGTGGCAACCATTTTTTGACTGAACAGTCGTGGAAAAACCCAAAGCTGCAAACAGGGTACCAATTACACCTAAAGCTAGATCAAATTTGGCACAGTATCCCTCTGATGAAGATCTGTGGTGGGCATGGCTAAACATAAGGCTTTTTGTTTTAATGTTGCCTTGACAGGCAAACTCTACAATCTTGTTTTTAATGAATGAATGAACTCAATAAAGAATTCAAAATGAATTAAGCTTTGAGTTCTGATTTACTGCAGACACAGATGGTGAGTGAGGCTCTACACTCTCTACAGATTGCAGAGTATCTTTTGCCTATGTTAGAAACATAGAAAATGTCAGCAGGAAAAGACCCTCGGTCCATTCAGTCTGCCCTGTTTTATCGTGATCCTACCACTGGGACCTAATGGGTAATCAGGTTTGCTGTCTTCATCCCCCCACCACCACCACCACCACCATCACCAAAAAAACTAAATGTATTGCTTTTGAACCTTTTATGGTTAAGATTCATCTAATTTTATTGCAACACCAAGGACCTGAGGTAGAAAAACAGTACCCAGCAATTATACAAAACTAAAACATGGGTACATGTAGGTATGCAAAAATTGAATTTTATACACACCCTCAGTGTGTGATGCTATTGTAAGCCTTTCAAGTTTCATTCAACAAGCTTCACCCAGCTTTGAAGCTTCACTGGTCTATGAAGCAGAAGGTGTGATGCTATTATAAACCTCCAGCGTTGAAGCTTTACTGGTTTATGAAGTATCACACCTCAGGTATGTATAACATTCTCATTATGTACACCTACCCATGCATTATTCTATATATACTGTAATAGATAGTTGGGCCATTCCTCATAGGAAACTGCAGACTTACTGTACCATGCCATAACTGACAATTAAAATATTGTAATATCATTAAGTAAAACAACATACTAATTGGATCAACATTAAGGTTCATGACTTTGAAGTACATCAAATTACACAGTGACAAAACCTTAATATAAATTAATTATGACATCATCAGTCTGAAATGCCCAATCTAATCAATCAAGACATCATCAATACAGAACATTTTCAACTGTTCTACCTCAGTTTCAAATCCACACTCACAAATAAAAGGCTCTTCTTAATATTTTATTTCTCACCCCAGAAAAGCTAAAGCACAAATAGTGCTACACAAACCCCATTGTAGCTAAGTACTCATTGTGTGATCTCTCACAACTCACTTGACCTTCTAGTGCTGCAGTCCATCCATCTGAGGAAATTGGTAAAAGCAGGACTCAATGAAAATAAGATGTTGCAGTTCAGATGGGATGTCACAGATTAAAAACAGTATTGTATGAAGCATGAGAACTCAAATTACAAATAGTTCAAATTTCAGCCCACTCCCTCAGCTGACCATACATAGTACAAGCAGTTGGGTCTTCTCCAATCTGACAAAAGTAGTTATTAATTGGGGCACCTTGATTTTCAAGCAAGTACAAGGACTATATCCAATTACTTATGTAGCCTGCAAACTCTAACACTGCAAGCATACAAGCTAAGGACACAAGTCGATGACGCCTTTATATCTCCAAGGCACAGACATCAGTAAATGAGCCTCTCACCATAGCAGCTTCCACCACCTGGAACTCAATCCCAGACAATATAAAAAATGTGGATAATCACCAGCACGTCAACAAGAAGTAGTCTCTTACTTCACAGCCACTGTTGTTACCCATAATAGATGATTACATCAACCATCTCCTCTGACCCTATCTATTTCTTTAACCTTTACTCTATCTTTAAAGGAAAAACATGATTAAGCTCCAAAGTGCTGCAGCTGCTGCAGATATGCCTTAATTAGGGCTTTTATTAAGAAAATAATTTTAAAATACCTATTAGATGTATTATTTTATTTCAAAAGTACCACACAACCGTCATGTGGGCTGACTATCCTGCAGCCATCTGCAAACACCAAGTGGCTTTCTGTTCTGTAACCTATGTTAATGACGCTACCAACTTTGCCAATAGTTGGTAGCACGCATTAGCATAACCAGCATGTCTAAAACTGCTTGCTGTGTGTGAGATGGTTGTGGGCTAGTCTGCCAACATGACAGCAGGTCTGCATGGTTCTTTTGAACTACAATAAAACATCTAACAGGTAGTTAAAAATTATTTTATTTGTAAAAGTCCTAAACAGGCATTTTTTAAGCCTTTGGTAACTGGGTAAGACTCACAAGGCACAAGTGCCTGTTTTCATGGGCAACCTGGGAGAATGGAGAGGTTAAGGACTTGTTCCGTCACACAGTATGCAAGTGGAGGTTGTGTGAACCAAACCCAGGTCTGCTGGATGCACCAAGCTCATTCACAGCTCATTGTGCTAACCTAGGCTATACTGCCAGCCCATTTCTACAGCAGCTGCTTTACTTTGTAGGTTAACCAGTGGTTTCCTTTAAGCCCTACGTACTGTGAATAGATTATATAAATACCGTAACTGCAGTTACTGTCTGTTTTGTATATACTTCTGTTATTACACATACTCTATCTTTGTACCTCAGACTAAAAATTTCTTAAGATGTAAATAACTGCGCTGCAGTAACTGCCCCCAGACCTTCTTGTCAACCAATTGTTGCACGAAATAAGTTTATCTCACCATGTATAATTTCAAATTAAATAAACATATCAGCTTGATGTCCAAATGTTTCTAACATATTGATGTCATAGTCAAAGTGTTGTCAACACATCAAAGTAATAATTGTTTACAGACCTTAAAAACATTTCAAAGATGTTTCTAACAGTGGGAACAAGTACATAGAAAATAAATAAGACTGATGAAGCTTTTGAGATGTGAATATCTTTCCAAATACTGCAACTGTGTCACAAAGAATTCAACAATCTTCACTGATCCTTAGTAACCCCAGATCTTCCTTGCTTTCACAAACTTCACCTGCAAGAGCTGCAGATGTAACAGTCAATATAATAACATAGCTACAAACATTCTCTCCTTCAAGAGTTGACTAACATGTGGCAATACTGTACATCAGGAATGTATTTTCTTATTCCCTACTTTGAGACGGTTTAACATGACTGCTTTGAAACATACTGGGAGTAGCAAACTATCTACTGATAGTTTACTGCTGTATATTTTAAACAACTTGCTTAGCTAGACAAGTCAAGTCTGAGTTGTTCAGTTACCTTGTTTCAAGGCGCAATCTCATGGTGATATCAGCACAGGCATTCCATTTGTAAAATTGCAGAAACTACACAGAGACTGCCCTTAAATAGGGGCCTCTGCAACACAACTCCTACTGACTTTAAAATGAACATAATAAAAGTTAACGATCAACTGAAATATATACAGTATATCATACCAAAATTAGCATAGATCATAAACCAATACAGGAACACTGTCAACCAATCCTTTAGTATTGCTGTTGCTCATGGAAACTGAAAGTGGCACTACTCAAACCACCACCCACTATCTCTTTCTTGTAATGCAGTGAATCACAAGATGGTTTAAAAGCATAAATGCTGCTTTGAATGATTATGTTTGGGATTATGATTCGGGAAGCATGTGGTTAAAGGGCTGGTGCCTTGAAAAGGACACAGATTTGTAGGTAACTGGCAACAGTTTGGGGAGCGAAAGTTCTTAAATTCAATGGACTACATTTGACTAAGGAGGAGGCAGTGCACTGGGGCAGAAGTTTGATGTCTTGCAGAATATTTAAACTAGCAAAAGGGAGAGGGTGCAGCACAATACATTGAATGGGAAGAACACCTCCCCCAGCTAGTGATCAAACAGAAGTTCAGCATGTTTGTAGTTCATTTGCATCACGAGGTAAGGAAAAGGTCCAGCTTCCCATATGACGTGGTAGGGAAAAGCCGACCTCATCCCACAACTAACACTAAATTGGGGCCAATGGAAAATCATACACAAATGCCCGCAGTCTGGGGAAACAAGATCCCAGATCTGAGGCAACAATGACTGAGGCTAAACTGGGCATAGTAGCCATTAGCAAGACATGGTTCACCAGTAATCACACTTGGGAGACTTCAGTACCACATGTGCTGTTCAGAAGAGACCAAGGTGCAAAAGGGGAGGGTGGCCTCATGTCAATGAAAATATCAAAGCTACAGAAATTCAGAATACATAAAAGGAGCCAGAAGAACTATGGGTCACACTGAAACAGGAAATGGAACAGCTGTATGAACTGGGGTTGTCTACAGGTCTTCCAAAAAACTTTTTTCTGCAGGGAGCCTCAGTGTCCTTTTCAGGAGAAAATCACTTCACAAGATGTAAAATCTCATATTCTTTTATTATTTTAATTTCCTACGTTTTGCTCCTCAGAGCTTGTTCACAGGTTTTTTTTATCTTTTCATATACAAAATAGACTCTTTTAGTAACATATTTTCGATGTCCTTATACTGAATATTTTTAATAACATTCATTTTTGAACTGCACATTTATTTACCAGCTACACTTCTGTTGCTTGGTGTTTAAAATACTCTAATTTCACCTGTGGCTTTCAACCTTCTGAAAACATACGAACAAACAACAGCTTTAGTGCTTCTGCAGCTCATAGTGTCAGCTGTACGGTTACGCAGTGAATAGTAACTTCTGTTTTAAACATGACTCCCACAACAACCCACATACCTCTTGTGCTGGTAAATTTGGATTTCTCGTCTTTCTTTAAATATGTCAAGGTCCCAGTTTTGTTTGGCTTTTGATCCTCTTTCTGATTTAGCACCTGTAATCATTAAAAACTCTTTTAGAGTGTTTTTACTTCAGATTATTCCTTATTTCACAAATTTCATTAGGTCATTTACCTTTACAAAAGTGTTATTCGCACTGTTTTCCCAGCTCGCTTCTTTTTAGTTTTCCAGCATGCACTCAGCTGAGGAATGCATGCTCCAAATGCTTACTTGTTCCAAGAGGTGTGTCTCCTACAGGGGGCATGACTTAGACAACTAGTACTGGAGCCCACTCAAGAGGGAGCAATATTAGACTTGATTCTCTCAATGGAGATGGAGAGAGGATCACAGATGTAGAAGTGGGTAGCCATCTGGGAACTAGCGACCATCAAACAGTATGGTTCACAATAAACACAGCAATAGAGTCAAGCCATACAAAGACAAAAGTACTGGACTTTAGGAGGGTTGACTTTGCCAAATGGGTGAGTGCCTAAGGAATGCACTAGCAAATGAGCAGGAAGGAGGGTGGAAGAACAATGGGGAATAATAAAACTGCCATCACAGAGGTAATGAGCCTTTGTGTGAAGCAAATAAACAAAACAAAATTATGTAAGAAACCACTATGGTTCTCAAAGGAAGTGGCAGTGAAGGTTCAAGAGAAAAGAAAGCATTCAGGAAGTACAAGGAATCGCAGAAGGAGCAGGACAGAGAACTGTATCAGTTAAAGCAAAAGGAGGCTGGGAAGGCAGTCAGAACAGCAAAGGCCTGAACCGAGAAAAGATAGCCAACCTAGTTAAGAAGGGGATAAACCTTTATAGGTACATCAGGGAGCCAGGAAGAAGACCAAGGGAGGGATAGTGAGGCTTAATAAAGGGGAGGGAGGGTGGGCAGAGGGAGACTGTGAAAAGGCAGAGATACTAAACAAATATTTTGCTCAGTATTTACAAATGAAGAGGGGAGGTACATAAACAAACAGTAGAAACACTCTGGATACAGAAGTTGATACCATCCCATTTACAGAAGAAAGGGTTCTGAAAGAACTCTTAAAACTGAAGGTGGACAAAGCAATGGGGCCTGATGGAATTCATCCCAGAATTCTAAAAGAACTAAGGGTAGAACTAGTGACACCACTGACTACCCTTTAACAAATCATGGGAGGATGGGGTGGTACCCGAGGACTGGAGGAGGGCAGATGTGATTCCCTTCACAAAAGTGGAGCAAGGCAGAAGCAGGAAACTACAGACCTGTTAGTTTAACCTCAGTGATAGGGAAAATGATGGAATCACTCTGAAGGAAAGAATTGTCGAGTATCTAGAGGCCAGAGGGCACAGGACCCTAGGCAGCATGGATTCACAGCAGAAAGGTCATGCCAGACGAATCTGATAGATTTCTTTGACTGGGTGACCAAAGTAGTAGATCAGGGAGGGGCTGTGACATGGCCTACCTAGATTATAGCAAGGCATTTGACACAGTCCCACACAAAAGATTAATATACAAGTTAGCCAGCCTGGGAGTGGGTCCCAAGATGACAGCCTGGAAATAATTGGCTGGAGAATAGGACACAGAGAGTAATAGTAAATGGAGTCCACTCAGAAGAAAGGAGGGTTACTAGTGGGGTACCGCAGGGTTCAGTATTAGATCGTCCTCTTCAATGTCTTTATAGTTTACATTGTCAAGGACTGGAAGGAAAGTATGTCTCTTTGCAGATGACACAAAGATCTGCAACAGAGTTGATGCACAGGGTAGGGTGGAAAGGATGAGAAGGGACTTGGCAAGGTTAGAGGAATGGTCAAATGTATGGCAGCTAGATTCAATGCTAAGAAGTGCAGGTAATGCACCTGGGAAACAAAACCCAGGGAAGAGTACACAATGGGGGTGAGATCAACACAACAACAAAATGGAAAGGGACCTGGGTAGTCATATCAGATGACCTAAAGGTGGGCAAGAAATATGAGAGGGCAGCAAGGAGGGTTGGGGGATACTGCTGGGATGCATAGGGAGAGGCATCACCAGTAGAAAACAGGAAGTTATTATCCTCTGTACAGACAGCTGGTGAGACCCCATCTGAGTACTGTGTGCAGTTCTGGGAGACCCAATCTCCGCAAAGACATAGACAGGATGGAAGCTGTCCAGAGGAGGGCACTAAAATGGTGCAGGGTCTGCACCGAAGACATATGAAGAGAGACGAAAGGAGCTTAATATGTATAGCCTCGAGGAAAGGAGGAGAGGGGGACATGATAGAAACATTCAAGTACCTCAAGGGAATCAACAAAGTTCAAGAGGTAGCATCTTTCAAAAAAGAGGTGTGCAAGAACAAGAGGGCACAATTTGAAGATGGGGGTGGCTCAGAGGTAATTTAAGGAAGTATTTTTTCACAGAGAGGGTTGTGGATGCATGGAACGGCTTCGGAGGAGGTTGTGAGTCAAAATCAGTGGTGGAATTCAAGCATGCATGGGACAGTCATAAGGCAATTCTAGGGGTGGGGTAGGAAGAAGTAGGCTGCTGGTTAACTAGGATCTGCAGCTATCCAGTAGGTAGGAAATGGGCAGACTGGTGGGCCAAGCAGTCCTTATTCTGTCAAATTCTATGTTTCTATTTTCTATGTTTCTCTTGAGACCTAGTGAAATTTGTGAAACAAGGGAATAATTTGAAGTAAGAAACACTGGTCATACAACCTTACTAGGTAACACAGAATGGTTCATTCACATAATCGTGCCTGTGTAGTACGGTATGGTCTGCATGCCCATTGGCCCACAAAATGGACCAATAGGTGTACAGCACATACTGTACGCTGTAATTCGTGGGCGGCCAGGTGGTATGTGGGTGAGTGCAGCCGCCTGCCAATGACAGGGAGGAACTGTGGGTCTGGGTTCTCTGTGGTGGGATGGAGGGGGTTCACCAGGCCACCAGGTAGCATATATATGTCATATACCCACGATCGGGCGATAAGGGAGAGAGGGGGATACCACTGAACCACCAGGTATTATTATATGTCACTACTACCTGCGATCAGACATGACAGAGGAGGGGGTGCACTAGCCCACTGTGGACTCAACACCTGCTGCATGCAGCTATGCAGGGCACCATGATTCTGCCGGGCTGTTTTATGAATGCATGCAAATGGAGCTATATGGCATGCAATGGCCTCATTTGTGCCATGCATATATTATGGCCCCATTTGCATGCCCTCTTCTGAACATTGTGGGTGATGCACCCAGCGCAACTGCATTTGTACTGGAGCATTCCCAGTCCCTCTGTCTGTGTGATTTGCTGGCACATTGTACTTGCGCTTATGCGCATTCTGTGCCATATTGAATGGTGATGCGCAATGGTGCATTACCTTTGAATATCACCCTGTCCTGGCCCCAGCACAGCTCAGTTGCACTGCGCCCCCACTGTGCAGTTGCGCTGCAGTCTGAATATCCAGGTCTGGGTATTGTAGAAAATGGTATGCTACTAGACTAAGAATGTATATATTTTACCAGTTTTACACTTTGACAGCACAAGTAATCTTAACTATTGTCTTAATTTACGAATAAGTGTGTGGCAGGTGCTATGCATTTTCACGGTTGATCACCACTTTCTTATTTTAACATAAAATAGTTTTTATTATTGTGTTCATGGGGCATCTGGCACAAAGGTGCTAGACTTTAGAAAGGCTGACTTCAAAAAGACGGGTTAGTGTTGCAAGAGTTTCTGGACAGAATTCATTCTAATATGGACACGAATCAGAGGTGGAACTCACTAAGCTAGGATACTGGAGGCAACAAATTCCAGCAGCAAGACCCAAAGTAAAAAGGCTAGGGCAAAGAAACCTAGCTGGATGAGCAAGGGTATCATAGACAGTGTGAGGAGGAAAATAGTCGCCTATAGGAGATACAAGAGAACTGGGAGGAGTACCTGAAGGAAGCAAAGAAGGTGACTAGGGAAGAAAAGGCAGAATGGCATCAAGGGAGCCAGGCTGGTGAAGGGAATTAGGAGGGTAAAAAGACTTCTTCAGATACATCAGGAGAAAAGAGGTTGCAATAACCAAATAGTAAGGATTAAGAAGGAGGGAAAATGGGTGGAAAAAGGAGTCAAAAAGGCAGATGCACTTAACAACTACTTCTGCCTCGGTTTTTACTAAAGAGAAAGGGGATACCTAAGGTTGGGGGAGGATATGATCAGAAGGGGAGGCGTGATGGATGGGGAAATCACAGAAGGTAGAGTGCTAGAGGGGTTAAGGGCACTAAGGGTCGACAGGGCTAGATGGCATACACCCCCAGGGTACTGAAAGATTTGGCAGAGGTCCTCTGAGGCACATTGGCAGGCCTATTTTAATGCCTCTCTGACCTGAGGTGTATACCTCAGGATTGGAGGATGGTTCACATGGTTCCACCCAAAGAGTGGTCCCAAAGACAAACCAGGGAACTATAGACCAGTGAGTCTCACGTCCATAGTGGGGAAACTGATGGAAACAACCTGAAGGAGAGGCTGGTGACCCTGCTGGAGGTCAATGGGGTGCAGGACAGTTGGTAGCATGGCTTTATTAAGGGTAGATCCTGCCAGACCATCCTCGTGGATTACTATGACTGGTATCCAGGGAAATGGACAAAGGGCATGTGGTGGATGTCCTGTACCTGGACTTCAGTAAGGCATTCGACTCAGTGCCACATGGAAGAAAAGCATGTATGCTAAGGGGCACTGGGGTGGAGAACTGGCTGCAGGGATGGTAGCAGAGGGTGGTGGTGGAGGAGAATTACCATCCCCAAGAGCAGTGATGAGCAGGGTCCCACAGAGGATGGTGCTGGGGCCGTGGTATTTGGGGTATTTTTTGTAGGCATCTCAGTAGGCATAAATAGCAAAATCAGTCTGTGAACAACACCAAGATGGAAGCAGTGGTGGATGACCAAGGGGTGCAGGGATTGCAGGAATATCTAACAAAGCTGGAGACATGGTCTGACACCTGGCAACTTGATTTCAAGGTGCTGCATTTTGGGGCAAAGAATCCAAAGATGAGCTACCATCTGGGGTGCAACTAGCTGTGACTGAGGAGGAGAAAGATCTGAGGATGATCATTATGGGAACAATGAACAACTCGGCACAGTATAAGAAAGAGTAGCAGTGGCCAACAAGATGTTGGGTTGTATTGCAAGGGATATAAACCTCTAGGAGGAGGGAGGTGATTCTGCCATTATACAGATCACTGGTCTGACCCCACCTGGAATACTGCATGCAAGTAATGCACCTGGGAAACAAAACCCAGGAGATGAATACACAATGGGGGAGGGGTAGTAACAACAACAAAATGGAAAGGACCTGAGGGTAGTCATATCAGATGACTGAAAGGTAAGCAAGCAATGTGAAAAGGCAATAGGGATGGCTGGGGGATACTGGGATGTATAGGATCTGTAGCTTATCCATTAGATAGGCTAGTCCTCCTCCTCCTAATGCTGTCAGGCAATGTGCACCCAAACCCTGGCCCATTCTGCTCTAAAACCTTTAATCTGAGCAAGCCTTTGGGTGCCCTCTCATTCATATCAATCAACATCTGCAGCCTCTTTCCTAAAATGGATGCCCCGCAGGTCTTCACCAACCAGCACAGCCCTGACATCCTGGCGGTTGTCGAAACCTGGCTCACGCCATCAGTACCAGACCATGCAATCAGCCTTCCTGGCTACAGCGCCTTTAGGCTGGATCACCTCTCCAAAAGAGGTGGGGCTGCGCCTCTACCTAAAAGACTCATACAGGGCACCACATCATTACCTCACTCCAACCCACAACTGCTCAGATACTGCCAGTGAGAATCCTCCTCAGAGCCCAATACAAAACCTCACTGTTGCCACCATCTACATCCCTCCAAAATAAAAGGGAACTGGTCTAACAGCTGTTCTTGACTTTGTAAAGTCACTCCCACCGGACAATGAATCCATCCTCCTAGGCGACTTCAACATCAACTGGCCTACGGCTGATGCTGGTGCACACAGGGATACCATTGCTGCAGCGAACCTCACACAAATGGTTGACTCACCAACCAGGAAAAATTACAGGACTGGCACCAGCACACTCTTGGACTGATCCTTACTCAGTCACCCATCGCGGATATCTAACACCAATGTCCTCCCGACTCTCTCAGTGACCACTCCCTGTTAGCTGCACCTGGTCAAATAAATTCATCAAACAACCACCAAAAACTATCACCAGCAGAGTTCTACCCAGTGGTCACCTTCCTCGACTCAAATCCCACCTCCTCCATCAAGACTGGTCCTCTGTCTTCAATGCAACCAACGTAACACTGCCGCTGACCACTTCATAAACATCTTCACTGTGGCCTGTGACACGATGCTCCTATTAAGAAATGCAAAAGTCAAATCACTCAGTAACTCTTGGCTCACAGGTGACCTCCTCAGGATGCTAAAAACAGGAGACCACCTATGGGAGCTGGCCAGAAACTCTGGAAGGCAAACGACATCCAAAACTACAAATGTGCCCACAATGACTGCACTAAACCATCCGCAAATGAAGTTCGCCTACTATAAGCATGCCCTCACAAACTCCTGGGGAATGGTCGAATTCTGAAGAACATAAAGGAACTCACTGGGAATCCACCCAAACCACCCCATCAATATCAACATCAACGGAACCACAACCCTCAACCCAAAACCCTTGTGGATACTTAATAAAGCCTTTACTGACCTCAGCGCCGTCTCTACCCCAGGACTACTTCAAAGATGGTGAAGCCCCTCTGTCCACAATGAACACTACTCCCACCAGCTCCCCCGCTTCTACTTCAAAGCAGTCAAGGCTCACCAAGTACGCAAATATGTAACCAAAGCCCTTGGTAAATCAAGATTCAGTAATGACTCCTCGAATCTCAAAATCCTGTCTCTCACACTTGATGAAGTGCTTAGTCCTCTGACCAGAATTTTCAACCTCTCCTCAGCCTTAGCCAGTTCCCAGACAGATGAAATCTGCCACTGTCACCCCAATCCATAAAAGTGGTGACAAACTGCCCAATGATAACTACAGACCTATCTCCCTACTACCCCACTCTCCAAGGCACTAGAACGCATTGTCTCGGCCAGCTCACAGAATACCTGGATATGTACAACATCCTGTGCAAGCAACAACTTGGGTTCCACAAAGGTCACAGCACCTCCACAGCCCCACTTGAATTCACTGGCACAATCCACAACGCACTTGACTCCGTGAACTACTAGACTCAATCTACATTGACTTAACTAAAGCCTTCAACACTGTCAATCACCACCTCCTGCTTGTCCAGTTTCAGAACACTGGGCTGTCAACCGACTCCATTGGCTGGTTTAAGAGCTACCTTGAAGAACGGTCCCAAACAGTAAGAATCACTGATACACTCGGACCCTAGACGTCCACTCTGGAGTCCCCAGGATCCATTCTGGGACCCTCCTCTTCAGCCTATTCTTAAACTCACTACCGGACAGCTGCCCAGAACAAATAATTATCTATGCCGACGATGCTGTGATCCTCACCTTGGACCCTGATCCAATCCAATTACAAAATAAACTTCAGCAGGCCTTTTCCTCCATCAAATCCTGGTTTCTAAATCATAAACTGCTTCTCAATCAGAAAAACAAGTCTATGGTCTTCTGCAGCCCCACAACAAAAACAAAAACTCCACCTTCCATTGCAACCAAACAAGGAGCCATCCTAGAGCAAACACAATCGCTCAAGTACTGGCATCACGCTTGATCCCCACCTCTCATACGCTGTCCATATCAGCAATGTTGCAAAGTCTGCCAATGCGAGATTAGGCATATTATTCTGGCACAGGAAACACTTAACCCCAGAAGCACTGGCAGTGGCCATCCAAAGCTCCATCGTCAGCATCATAGACTATGGTCTTATCATATATGGGTCTGCAACTACTCTGTTCTAAAATGTATTGCAACCTCCTGAATAAGGCCTGTTGTCTCATCACTGGCTCACATCGACGCACCCACACATGTGACCTTTATTCCCAATCTGATGGCTTCAACTGACAAACGATAGAATACCAAACCTGCATCATGGCCAAGAAAATTATAATGGGTCTGGCCCCACCTGGTGTCTGTGCCCTCCTTAAGCCTAGACATAAGAATGTCACTACAAGGAGATCCAATTCATCTATCTACATATCCCACGATGTCGCCACCCAAGGACAAAGATCATTCGCCTATCGGCATCCAACTGGCTCAACTCTCTTGGCAGCGACATAGCGACTACTCCAACACTGGCCTCTTCAAGTCCAATTATGCCTCTCACTGCTTGTATCCTGCAATTGCCCATCTTAACATTTCCACTGTTCCAGCTGCAAATGCCCCAGCACTCAGCACTTACAATCAGTCTTTGCACCTAGCACCTTACCTGTTATATTCCTCAACAAGGCCCCTGGTCGCACTGTCTCCCACCCGCCCACCTCTCCCCATATCTCTACTCCTGCCCCAACCACCTCCCATACTTCTACCCTGTACTCCTTCCCCTCGATCTCCTACCCTCACTTCCGCCACCACCCACCCCCTTCCCTTGTCTTGCTCATAGCTCAAGTCTTGTACTGGTTATTATATGTCTGTAAGTCAATGACTATATGTTTGTAACTAAAATGATGACTGTTGCACATGCTGATGTGGAACCTTGTAAAAGAGCCTCGGCTCAAAGGTATTGTAATCCTAGATTGAAATAAATAAAATAAATAAATGGGCAGACTAGGTGGGCCAAGCGGTCCTCATCTGCCATCAAAGTCTATGTTTCAAAATCTATGTTCAGTTTTGTGCCCTTACCTAAAGAGGGACATTAGATTCCTGAAGGGGTGCAATGCAGAGCAACAAAGATGATCCAGGGTCGGGGAGTTACCATATGAGGATAGACTGAGGAGTTGAAAATGTTCTCTGGAAGAGAGAGAGGACAGGGGATATGACTGAGACCTTTAAGTACATGAGAGGAATAAACAAGACAGGCACAGAGGACTGTTTAAGGGAGGATGGGAGGGACACTCGGGGTCATGACATGAGATTGAGGGTGGAAGGTATAGGAGGGAATAAGTAGACATTTCTTTACAGAAAGGGTGGTAGCAGAGTGGAATGTACTACCAGCAGAGGTAGTGGCCTGTGAAACTGTGGGATGATTCAAGAGTGGCTGGGATAGGGCAGAAGAGAGGTCATGGAATGGGGAGGGCAGCTGTCAGAGTAGGTGTGTTAGCTGCAAAATCGAAAGCAGACTCGATAGACCAAATGGTCTTTTTCTGCTGGCAGTTTCATATGTTCATATGTTCAGATATGACAGATATGACAAAACATCTAAAATGCAAAGTATACAGTCATAGCATAGAAACGTATGACCAAACGCCAGTACTGTGCTACCTAGTAAGGCTGATGACCAGCATTAAAGGTTCAGCACCTTCTATGTCAATCATCTCAGAAGTATGACTATATCAGCTCAAACAGTGAATAACTTTAGTTTACCAATTCAACATTATATAAAGAACAGTCTGTGGATATTATTCGTATCCACTCCTACTAACAACAAACACAGAAGTCAATCAAAGGTTCCAGGTGATTCCAGTTTCTCCTTGCCTCGAGTCTGTGCCAAGATAACTGTAGTGCACCCTTATTTGAGACAGTGGAATATTTAGGTGTCAAAACATTCACACAGGGGATTGCCAGTTGGGGGTACCGAGCATAGATGAGAGCTAAAATAGGCATCCCACTTGTGATAATAGTTAGTCCCTTATTAAGGTTGCAATAGGAGAGACTCTCTAGAATGGCCACCAGGCCACCGCTGCATGCCAAGCCACTAAGGACAGAGGATGTAGTTGCTTCTATTTCATAATGATAGCTCGCTTGGCTTCCGCCAGCACTGTCATCACCCAGTTTCAGGGGAGTAGCTAATGGTTCCAGTGTCGAGGTGTCACCTAGCAATAGAAGGAGGAGCAGTAGATCAATCCTATGGCCCATGACCTTGGAACAGTCTGCCAAAACTGCTGCCCAGTGGTGGGACAGTTTCAGGCACTGCCACAGTATGTGCAAAAGGTGTGCTGGGCTCTGTTGGCATCTCCAACACCAAGCATTAGGGAGAAGGCCCATTTTGTGCAGTTGTGTCAGAGTCCAGTACCACCAGTGCAGTATTTTCAATTGTAACATTTGACTTCGAGAGTCTCTGTACCTTATATGGGCTTGTTTCAAGTAGCGTGCCCTCAGTTCAGGGATATTATAGCCTGTGCGCCTTATTGACATTGAGCTATATGTCGAAGTCAGGCAGACACAAATTCCTCAGAGTTCTATAGGCCTTACCAGCAATCCTTTCTGCCCACTTGGCTTGTGTAGGTCTCCAGCCATTCCCACTGCTGTGCCAGTCCCTGAGAGGCCTGAGAGATTTTACAGCACCTTGAAGTTGCAGGAATTTCCAAATGTCCTGCTTGGGGAGCTGATATTTTCCTGTTTTGCTGGTAGGACATGAATGCTATTGTGTTTTGTACAAAGGTCCCTATTACCTGAATTCCCTGTCCTCCCAAGAGGCCAGTGCAGGGAGGTCATCCAACCATGATCTGAGGGTTGTCCCTTAGTCTGGTAAGCTGGAAAGTAGGGACCATGCATCCTTAGGAATTTGTAATAGAGACATGTTCATGTGCCAGAACCTCTGGGTCTCTTCTAGGATAGGCTTTTTAACATCCTTGATGATTTCCTGGCCTGTAACAAGGTCCCCAACCATTGTCCTCCCACAGTGTCAGTTGCTAGTTGATCACCACATTCTGGTAAGTTTTCATACCCTGAGATCAGTTCACACTGTCTGCTATTTTACCTGCATTATTTTCTTTGATTCTTTGTAAAGTGTGTGGGGGCAGGGGCGCCATTGGTTTCTAGTGACAATGTTTTAAATAAAAATTATTAATGTTTTGAGGGCAATTCAAATAATTACAGCCACTGCTCAATGAACAATGGCCTAGTTAGTTGAGCGTGGCTGTAATTTGTTTGAATTCGCCATCTAAAATATGAAAAATTGTAGTTTAAAATGGCCCCATGGAAACTAATGGAGCACCCCTCCAACACACACACACACACACACACACACACACACACTTTACAAAGAATCAAAGAAATAATGTAGGTAAAATAGCAGACAGTGTGAACTGATCTCAGGGTATGACAAGTTCTGCCAGAGCTGATAGGGCTGTCACGAGCTTCCAATGACCAGAGTTACACATGCATAGAAATTATTGAATGCTTGGGTGTAACTTGACCATTTTGGAGATGTTGCACCAAATATTCAACATGGCCTTTTGGGACCTCTCCTAATGAAGAGTGCCAGTGTAATTTTGTTCACTTGTCCCTAAAAGGTGATTTCACAGAGCGACTGTACCATTCTGTACTACAGGTGCAAAAGTACATTTCGGGCAGGATTGAAAAATGACAGCTGCACTGTTAAAAAGGAGGCATGCAAAAATGGCAATGTTGAAAATCTGGAGTGAAAATATTAAAAATTGGTGACGATAGGAGCATGCATAGAAACTGCACAATGCAAATTTGTAACTCAGTCGTTTGGAGTTTTTCACCAAATTTGCAACATGAGTTTTTGGGCCCCAAACAGTGACCACAAAATCACCTTTGGGACCCAGTAATGAAGTGAGAATGACACTGTCCATGAGGTGGGGTCCCAAGAACCTCATGTTGAAAATGTGGGGTCTAAATTAAAAATTGCTGATTTATCAACTTAAGTTGAAAATCTAATTGAATTCCATAATAGCATGCTTACCTTTGATTCTTCGGTTTGCAGTTTGGCTTTGAAGAGTGCAGACATGTCCCACTCCAGAGAAGATGACAGCGCCAACCTCTGGAGATAAGTATGGAGTAAGGGGTGCAGGGAAGTGGGTGCTCAGCAGCAGGGTGGGGATGGGAGAGGTTGGACTGGGGCAAAGACGAGGACCATTTTCTTTTGCAGGTTAAAAAGACACGTGGAGGGAAGATGTTCTCTATTTACAGGAAACAAATATATATACATTTGGGTACACTGGGGTGGGCTCCCAGTGTGCAAACATGAGTTGGGAGGCTGAGTACTTGATGCCAACAGGTGGATGGGGGCAACCCAATGTCAGTGGTGAGAAGAAAACAAACATTTGGGTACACTAGGGTGTGTTCTTAGTGTGCCACATCAGTAGGGGGCACATAGTGCCGACATGGGAATTGGGCACCCCAATGTTGGTGCGGTGTAAATAATAATACGTGCTTGGCACACTGGGGGCTCTTTGTGTGCCACATGAGTTGTGGAGGGCTACATAATGCTGACACAGGAACTGGGAACCCTGATGTTGGTGCAGGAAGACAGCAGCAGTGGGAGGGTTTTTCTGCTGGTGGCAGTGATGCAACTCACATGTGTGACACTGCACATGCATAGTTGTGGTCAATAGCACTTTGCCATTCACAACATGATGGCACCATCGAACTGCACGCAGTCGTGAGTCGCATATGCACAGTTAATGCTCCGGAATGCTGAAGTAACAGACAAAATAGTGGGGCTGTTATTCAGAAGTGGCCAATTGTGGCGGAGGGTTTCAAGCTCCATTTGACATTCGGAAGAATACTTCCAAATGTCCAATGCAAGGTTCCACGATCGCCATTTGTGTAAGGTACGATTACTCCCAAAAGGGGAAAACCTTACCAGAAAGTGGTGAGAAACTGTAGAAATGCGTAGCACCTGCCACATACTTATTTGCAAATTAAGACAATAGTTAAGATTACTTGTGCTGTGAAAGTGAAAACTGGTAAAATATAGACATTCTTAGTCTAGTGGCATACCGTTTTCTATAATACCCTGTGTTTGGAAGGATGGTGAGTATTCATCCTTTCTGGAATTAAATTATCCAACATAGCTGAGGCAGAATTGAAAATTAAAACTAGAAGTAAAACACTTCCTTTATACTTGGTGTCACCCTGTTTTAGGCTAACACATGAAAAGATATTTTTATTATTGTGATATTCAGAAAGACCTTTGAGTCAGGGACTCATTTACAAAGGTTCCACGTCATACATATAGGTACATGGAGAGAACTTGACAATACTGGTTACAGAAACATTACAACAAATTAAACAGTTACATAGTAGTTCAACAGATTGGCTAACAGTAGTTTCACTTTGCATTCCTATAGCACAGCCAGAAGGATACAGAGGACTCTGTAGAGGCTGATTGTCATATAGATTCATGAGGGTTAGTTGGTAAAGGGAGAAATATGAAAGTTGTTTGAGTGAAGGAGGTATAGGACATTCTGGGGTCAAGAGCAGTCACATTGGTTAGAGGCCTGAAGGTGAGTCCTAAGCTTGGATTTATAGGCGCCAAGCCTTAATTGCTAGTTATATGACTTGGGAGGGCGTTAGTCCAGGTGGGGGCTCTGTAGTTGAAAGTACGCTTGAATTGGGAGGTCCAGCCATGGGGACCCATAGCAGCCGCTTGTTCGAGCTACGAGTTGTTTTGCCTGGAGGTGCTGGGTGATAATTTGCTCAAGGGTAGGAGGGTGAGGTCAGGTAAGGCCATTTTGGTCATAAGGCAGGTGTGGTACCTAATTCGTTATCAAGGTTTAGCCAGTTTGTGCTGCTGTATAGGGAGCAGGAGTGAGTAAGACGATCACATCCAAGGATAAGGCGACAGGCTTTGTTAAGCACGAGGCTAAGTCTGTTTAGGATTGTGGATGGTGCAGCACTATAGATTAGGATGCCATAGTCTAGTAGGGAGAGGATTGAGGAGTTTATGGTAAGTTTTAAGGCTCAGGGTGAGACAGTGTTTGAACGTATAGTACACCCAGCCTGGAGCTAAGGGCTGTAGAGAGGTGTAGGATATGTTGATGGAATCTTAGGGCGGGTCTAATATGACCCCTAGGTATTTAAAATGGCTAACTTGTTCTAGCACGGTTTGGTTGGCAGTGAGAAGTTGGAGGCAGAGGTTCTTGAGCGGGTTCTGGGGGTGGGCAAATATCATGACTTTTGTCTATTGTAGTTAATAATAAGACGCTGGGCGGTGACTCAGCCTTCGATTTCCACGGAAAGAGTGTTGGAGGGTTTGGTGAAGTTTGAGGGGGTCGGGTCAGAGGCGAACAGGACCATCATCCACGATAGAGCAAATTTCCAGTGCATGACGATGGGAGGGAGTTGAGGTATAGGCTGAAGAGGAGGGGGCCGAGTATGGAGCCCTGAGGGACACCGGAAAGGATTGGAAGGTGGGGGGACAGGACAGGGCCTACTTGACTAATTGCATTCTATCAGAGAGATAGCTGGAGAACCAGGTTAGGGCGCATTGGAGAGCCCCGTGTAGGGCTAGGGGTGTTCAGTAGGAGGTCATGGTTTACGTGTTAAGGCCTTAGATAGGTCCACAAAGATGGCTCCAGTGAGTTGGCCATGGTCCAGGGCAGTGTGGACATGGGAGGTAAATTCGAGGAGGGGGGTGGTGGTGCTGTGGTCTTTACGGAAACCATGTTGCTGTCTGGATAGAAGGTGGTATTTATTAAGGTGGTCAGTGAGTTGGTCGCATCATGCTGCTAGGGCCTTAGACGGGGGTAATATAGAGATGGGGTGGTAGTTGTTTGTGGAAGAGCGGTCACCACTTTATGTATGGGAATGATGTAGGCTGATTTCAGAGGGTGGGAACTTCTCTTGGCAGAGGGAGCGGTTTAGAATGTGGGTGAGTGGTGCTAGAACTTCCTGGAGGGTGAGGCGGAGAAGTCTGAGGTCCAGGGAGTCGTAATTATAGTGATTTTGGCCAATGGCTTTGGTTAGGTAGGGTTTGGCAGACTCGAGGGTAAAGACTCTCTAGGTGGAAAGGTAGGCTAAGGGAGGTGTAGGGTGGTAATGAGGCAGGCGGGGATCGAAGAAATTAGGGGCAGCACATGGAGAGATCAGTGAAAGTGTGTTAAGGGCCATGGCTATACTGACAGGGTTGGAGGAGAGTTTTCCATTTATTAAATTTGGTCTGGTGGCGTATTGGGGCCTTGCCACAGAGTTCCTTAATGTTCTCCCAGAACTTGCATCCAGTGCCCAGGTGGAGGTTAAGGAGGCTTTATAATAATTCACTTTGGCGGTGTGTATGGCCCAGGTGCACTTGTTATGGGACTCCTGATACTGCTGCTGTCCAGAGGCTTTTGGGTCTCATTAGCAAGGTGCCACAGGGCATCACGATGACGAGTAGGCCTTGAGGTGGTCCGAGAACCACGGGCATGATTCCCTTTGGTCATGATTTTGGTGAGGGGCGTATTTGTCACAGACACCATTAAAGGTGCTGATGAATAGTTCTAGGGCGTGGTCTGGGTCAAGGGTGTTTGTTAGGGAGCCCAGTCCAGTCTCTAAGGTGGGCCTTAAGTAGAGCCTAGTTTACCAGGCCCTAGTTTACGCTTAGCAGTAATTTTGGGAGCGGATTTCGGGGGCACCAGACCAGTAGCAGAGTACTGGAGAGTGGTCACTTAGGGTGTCGGGAGGACTAGGGTGCTGGTTATTTTGTGGGCGGTTTGTGAAGATTAGGTCTAGGAGGGAGGATGACCCGGCATGGGCGCAGTAGTCGGGTGGGGGTTCTGACGACCTGAGTGAGATAGAGGCAGCAGCCTCATTGATGTAAGGGGCGCTGTTTTGGCCAGCCAATTTATGTTGAAATCCCAGTAGCATTTTGTCGTGCTTTGGGGGTAGGGTTGTGAGGTAGGACATGATGGATTGGAAGGCTATCTTCTGGTCCCTGGGGACATAAGCTGTAGTGAGGAGGAGAGGGACGAGACCTACCTAGAGTAATTTTGAGGTGAGGGCTTGAGCCCTGGATGCTAGAGTGGGCAGAGGGAGGAGGTGGCCAGAAATTGAGTCCTTGAGGTAGACAGCACAGCCACCCCTCGCTTTCCAGGTCGGTTCGGAGCGGCAGAGGTGGTATCCAGAGAGGTATACAGCCGAGTCGGGACAGAGGGGAGAGCCAGGTTTCACTCAGGAAATGATGTCAGGGTGATTCTGGAATACCCAACATTGAAAGGAGTCCCATTTTTTTTGAATGCTGCAAATGTTTAGAGAGGCAATGCACAGGCCTTACTTGGAGTTTGGTGGGATGGTGTGTTTTGTGGGCCTGGGTTGGGGTGGACATTGCCAGTCAGAAGAAGGAGAAGGATGAGTAATCTGAGGCGGTTGCTGTTGGTCTGAGTAGGTTTTTGGCATTTATGTTTCTTGTGACCGATGGTGGGTATTGGGAGTTTCAGAGTAAGGGGGCAGACAGTGGGAGTAAGTTGTGAGAACAGGGATTTGCTGGGTGGTGGTTGTGCAGTGAGCAGGTTGGCCAGAGAGGGTGGAGCACCAGTGGGTTCCTTGCCTCGGTGGATGGTATCCCGGTGGGGGTGTCAATGTATATTGTGGGGGCAAGGCTGGGGTGCCAGGCTGCATGTTGACAGGGGCTCTGTTCTTGCACCTCAGTATGTCGTTATGGGTGGTCGGTGAGAGCACCTGCTGAAATTGCAGAAGGAGAGTGATGAGGGTAAGTGGGAGCATGGTAGGGGAGAGTTTGGACCAAGTGACAGTATTGGAGAGAAAGAAAGAGAGATAGATTAAGGGACCTCTAGTGAAGGAAAAGGATTATGGAGGTAAGTGACAGTACTGGAGATAGACAGAGAGAAAGTAAGGGACCTCTAGTGGTGGAGAAGGATAAGCTGCAGATGGAAAAGTGGACTGATAGGTTATTTCGTGATCATGTGATCAGAAATCAACCTATATATTGGAGTGCCGACCAAGGGTGTGTGAGGGGAGCTGAACGCGAGCGCCCAGCGGGCAAGCCAGACAGCGCCCGCCCAGCGAGGGTCGTGATTTAGTTACTGTAGTACCTGGGCAGACTGTAAATGGGCCCGTTCCAAACGGGGAGAGCTTGATCGTGCAGCCCTCACGATCGCCGGATAGCTGTGGAGAGAGAGAAAAACCACAGCAGTTAAAATAGATACAGCACGGGGCTCACAGTGGGGTGGGGGCACAGAGACTATATCGAGATCCTTTATCCAACAGTGAAGTCTGAGGCACCAATGTAAATTTCGTAGCAGCAGTAAAGGGCAGGTACATCAGGTATGTTATTATAATCAACTTTAAGTACTTTATGAAATGCCAGGACTTTAAAGTAAATAGTAAGCCTTAAAGGGAAATTTAATTGTAATTAAAGCAGTAGTCAGGAGAGCAGGGTAGATACAGCAGTGCTGAGGTTAACATAAAACAAATAAACTATCTCCATAGCTGAGCCGATGTAATTTCTGTAAAAAGGCGCCAAGAGTTCATTTTTAAACAAAGCCAGCCAGACAGCACCCGCTCCAGCAACGGTCGCGATTTAGTTACTGTAGTACCTGGGCAGACTGAAACAGGCTCCGGTTCCAAACGGGGAGAGCTTGTTCATGCAGCCCCTCATGACCGCCGAACAGCTGGGCAGACTGTAAAACAGGCTCCGGTTCCAAAACGGGGAGAGCTTGTTGCAGCCGCCACGACCGCCGGACAGCTGGGCAGACTGTAAAACGGGCTCGGGTTCCAAAACGGGGAGAGCTTGTTCGCAGCCTCACGCACGCCGGACAGCTGTGTCAGAAATAAAACCTCAAAATGGTCACTTGCTCAGCAGACTGACAGCAGGAGACAAGCACAGTGAGAGCAAAGATGTTTCAAGCTCTGTGAGCCAGCAAACAAACAGCTACTAGCAGTAAAACCATATAATCAGACGAATAACAAAGCAAGCAGCAGCACCCTTTCAAATGCTTTTCTTTTCCATGCCCGAAAAAATGGACTAATGTGGGGGTTGGTTGCACAACCTTCTTTTCTTCTCTTTGGGCTTTGCTAGGAGCCCATGTAATACACCAGCCAAGTGAGTGTGGAGGCACTAGCACCATCGCCTCACTTGTGAGGGAGACGCTGGTGGGTTCCTTCAGTCTACCGTTAAGGGATCAAAATTAAACTTAAAAAATCATATGTCCAATACGGATTTGTGCCTGCCTCTCATGCAGTCGCTGATCTGGGACTGCATGGAGAACAGCTGGATATCCTAGCTCATGAGGGAGGAGTCCTATTGGCGTCTATTTTAAAAGCAGCTGGCTCATGCTTATTCATAATGTTTGCAATATCACAGTATTTATTCCTGCCCATTCCTTGAATATCGAGACGCTGATTGACGCAATTCTAATCAAACGCTATAATCTGAGCCCTGCTCTCTGTTTCTATGCTAAAAATAGATTTCTTTTCCTCATTGAAGTGTATATATATATATATATATATATATATATATATATATATATAATATAAGGCATTGGTACATTGCTAGCTCTTAGTATACCAGATTCTACTGTATGTGCCATAAGTTTATATTTGTAAATTACCTTTTTCATTGTTGGTGAACTGAGCTTGGGACAGTGATGCAGCCTTCAGATGCGCAGGTTAAAACTGAAGAGTGGAAGGCTACAGAAGGGGTTTAGAGGAGGGTTTGTAATTTGACCTAAAGTCACATGTGCATCAGCAGCCTATCAGGCATATATAACCCTATGGTGAGGAAGTGGAGTGCCATGGATATACAGAAGACACAATGGTCACTTGCTCAGCAGACTGACAGCAGGAGACAAGCACAGTGAGAGCAAAGATGTTTCAAGTTCTGTGAGCCAGCAAACAAACAGCTACTACCAGTAAAACCATATAATCAGATGAATAACAAAGCAAGCAGCAGCACCTTTCAAATGCTTTTCTTTTCCCAACTTAGACACACTTTTCACACAGAAAATAATAAGGAACTTAAAGGACACTGTCAAGTTTGAGCTGATTTTATTGCCCCTGCATAGCAGTCACGTATAGGGACCTGTGAGGTTGCAGAAAACATTAATGGTGATTAATTGAAGTACCTATAAGATATGGCATTTTTTGTAACCAAGTATATTAAAGATAGTCCACTGTACATCCCCGATGCTCGCCTCGTAAGTAGGAATGATGCCAGGCTGTGGGTGAGCTCGTCATGATCAAGCTCGTGATTTTTGGTCATGTAATAGCTAAATGTTGAAAACATACCCCCAAGCCACAAATGCCTTTAATATGTTTCAGAAAACAAACCTAGGGCTCGTCTCTGTGTTATTCACTTTATACCTGTGGAACTCGCACTTGGCATGCGCATTAGAGTCGATCATACAGGGGCAATAAATCAGCTCCAAACTTGACAGTGTCCCTTTAACTTGAAAAGTTTGATTGCCAAACCCCAGACAAGAGTGCAGTTACTCCCAAGCTGTGTGACAGCACTGACTGATTGAAAAGCTTCTACTGGCATGTGCATCTACGCATCATCAATACCCATGCTACTTTGCTTGAGTGGGGTCATGAACTTTGAAATGGCACCGACCAGTTTTCACACCTGGGCAGAGCAGAGTAAACAAACTTAATTTATATTTAAATTAAGATGACATTAGGAGGATAAAAGAGAGGGAATCAATGGCTATGCCCACAAACTATGCAGGTATAAAGAAAATATGTTGAGAGGACTTTCCTTTAAGGCATTAACAAGGTGAAAGAGTCTAACGTGTTTCAATATAAGAAAAATAGCAGGACAAGAGGACACAGCATGACATTAGAGGGAGGCTGATTAAGGGTACGTGAGTTCTTTTCACAGAAAGTATGGTGGATGCATGGAACGGCCTACCTCAGGAACTGGTGGATATGAATACAGTTGCAGGCTTCAAACAGGCATGGATAGGCATAAGGGAGCATACAGATGAGTATAAATAAATACGCCATTGACAGAGTAAAGGCCTATGGCACATTCATAAGGTAGAAAAATGGGCAGACTGGATGGGCCTTACGGTCCTTATCTGCTGCCAACTTCTATATTTCTATATTTTTAGTTTAAGAGGGTACAAAATAAGTGTATTGCATGGTCACAGCTTCAGCTGGTTCAGTTATTATGCAAACTAGTACTACACAAAATTAATAGATAACCAATATAAATTCTAGTTAAAATTAGCGCACACACTCTGGGAAGTGTTCTGGACCACTGGTCCTCATAATGAAGTGTATTGTGCAAAAGGCTTGTTCCCCTGGAGGTCTTGTAGTGATGACTGCAGTTAAAACAATGTCCAATCTACAGTATTATGCATTATGTTGCTTTAATGAATTCAGTTTGAGTAGTGTTTCAGAAGTGTTAGTTTTGTTTTTTGCAGAATGTACTGAATACTGTGATATGCTTTTGAAAAGTCTGAACACATACTGAGGAAAAGCTGTTTAGCTTCAGTACCAAGTCAAGTTTAACTATCTTGTTAATGATTTGCCTAAGAATGGAAACTACTGATATTTCTCTATGAGGCTGAGAAGGCATTGTACTGCCCTCCTGCACCTACCAGTTGACAGGGAAATAAAATAATCCCAGAATGGAGGGCCTGTCTTCTATAACTGCTATAGTGGAAACATAGAAACACAGACTTTGATGGCAGATAAGGACCGCTGGCCCACCTAGTCTGCTCATTCTCTACCTACAGGATAAGCTGCAGGTCCTAGTTAACCAACAGTCTATTTCTTCCTACCCCACAAAATTGCCTTATGTCTGTCCCATGCATTCTTGAATTCTCCCACAGTTTTAGACCCCGCAGCCTCCAGGAAGGCTGTTTCATGCGTCCACCACCCTCTCTGTGAAACAATACTTCCTCACATTGCCCCTGAACCGCCTCTATTTTCAGATTGTGTCCCTTGTTCCTGCACATCTTTTTTCTGAAAGATGCTACCTCTTGGACTTTGTTGATTCCAATGAGGTACTTAAAGTTTCTATCATGCCCCTCTCTCCTCCTTTCCTCAAAGGTATACATGTTAAGCTCCTTTAGTCTCTCCTCATATGGCTTCTTGCAGACCCTGCACCATTTTAGTTGCCATCCTCTGGACTGCCACTATCCTGTCTATGTCCTTGTGGAGACAGGGTCTCCAGAACTGGACACAGTACTCCAGATGGGGTCTCACCAACTGTCTGTACAGAGGATAACAACTTCCTGTTTTCTGCTGCTGATGCCTCTCCCTATACATCCCAGTATCCCCAGCCCTCCCTACTGCCTTCTCACATTGCTTGCTAACCTTAAGGTCATCTGATATGATTACCCCCAGGTCTCTTTCCATTTCTGTTGTTGCTACTACTCCCCCACCCATTGTGTAATCTTCCTGGCTTTTTGTTTCCCAGGTGCATTATTTTGCACTCTTTGCATTGAATCCAAGCTGCCATACTTCTGACCATTCCTCCAACCTTGCCAAGTCCCTTCTCATCCTTTCCACACCTCCTGTGTATCAACCCTGGTGCAGATCTTTGTGTCATCTGCAAAGAGGCATACTTTTCCTTCCAGGCCCTCTGCAACATCACTTATAAAGACATTAAAAGGACTGAACCCAGTACTGAACCCTGTGGTACTCCACTAGTAACTCCTCTTTCTTCAGAGTGGACTCCATTTACAATTACTTTCTGTGTCCTGTTGTCCAGCCAATGTTTTACCCAGGCTACCACCCTGGGACCCACTCCCAGGCTGGTTAATTTGACTATTAATCTTTGTATGGAACTGTGTCAAATACTTTGCTAAAGTCTAGGTAGGCCATGTCCACAGCCACTCCCTGGTCTACTACTTGGTCACCCAGTCAAAGAAATCAATTAGATTCATCCGACATGACCTTCCCGCTGTGAGCCCATGCTGCCTTGGGTCCTGTGCCCCACTGACCTCTAGGTACTCAACAATCCTTTCCTTCAGAAGTGATTCCATCACTTTCCCTACCACAGTGGTCAAACTGACAGGTCTGTAGTTTCCTGCCTCTGTCCTGTTCCCACTTTTGTGAGAGGAATCACATCGCCTTCCTCCAGTCCTCAGGTACCACACCATCCTCCCATGATTTGTTAAAAGGGTAGTCAGTGTTTTCACTAGTTCTCCCCTTAATTCTTTTTAGAATTCTGGAGTGAATTCTGTCAGGCCCCATTGATCTGTTCACCTCGGTTTTAGGAGTTCTTTCAGAATCTTTCTTCTGTGAAAGGGCTGGGATCGACCCCCATGCAGAGTGCTTCTGTTAATTGGATTAGGCACCTCCCTTCTCCTCTTTTGTGAATACTGAGCAGAAATATTCATTCAGTATCCCTGCTTTTCACTGTCCTTCTCTGCCCACCCACTGTCCATTCTATTCAGCCTCACTATCCTCCCTTTGTCTTTCTACGCCCTTGATGTACCTATAAAAGGTTTTATCCCCTTCTTAACCGAAGTTGGCTATCTTTTCCTCAGTTTGGGCCTTTGCTATTCTGACTTCCTCCCTGCTTCCTTCTGCCTTAACTGGTACAGCTCTCTGTCCTGCCCCTTCTGTGTTTCCTTATGCTTTCTGAATGCTATCTTTTCTCCCTGACCTGCCCCGTCACCTCTTTTGAGAACTATAGTGGCTTTTTCTTTCATTTTGATTTGTTTATTTGCTTCACACAAAGGCTTGTTGCCTCTGTAATGGCAGTTTTTATGTTTCCCATTGTTGCTCCACCCTCCTTCTAGCCTATTTGCTATACTTTTCTAAGGCACTCTCCCATCTTGCCAAAGTCAGCCCTCTGAAGTCCAGTACCCTCACTTTTGTATGGCTTGACTCTGTAGCTGAGTTTATCCTGAAACACACTGTTTGGTGGTCACTTGTTCCCAAATGGCTACCCACTTCTAGATCTGAGATCCTCTCACTGTCCCCATTTGAGAGTACGAGGTCTAAGATTGCTTCCTCATGAGTGGGTTCCAAAACTAGCTGTTTGAGGCATGCCACCTGAAGGGCATCAAGAATGGCCCTGCTTTTTGGATGTGGCTGCCGCAAAGGTGCTCCAGTTAACATCTGACATATTCAGGTCTCCCATCAACAGTATCTCTCCTTTCTTTGACATCCTAAGAATGCCTTCCATCATATCCTTGTCCATCTCCTCCCCTGACATGGAGGTCTGTATACAACCCTGTGTGGACTGTGGTGCCATTTCCAGTCTCTAAGGTGACCCACAGTGCCTCCTGTCCTCCCTGTTTACCTTTTTGTTCAGTTACTTTTAACCCTTCCTTTACATAGAGATCTACTCCTCCCCTCTTCTCCCTCCCTGTCTCTCCTGTAGGTTCACATCAAAGATTATGAAGAAGATAATTAAATGTGCAATAACTTTCTGGGTACAATTCAGAGGCAGAACTACTTTTGAATGTGTGCATATATTTCCAAGAAGATTGCCTATATAACTATATTAACCATGATTAACACTTTGGTTGCAGACTTCACATTCCAGAGACCATTTCTTCAGGACATGCACCCATGAAACCAGACTCAACCCTAACATTCTCAAAGGATCATAATTATGTATTTCCCATCACCAATTTGTAAATACTGTAAATAAATAGATATAATCTTGACCCCTAATATGTCTTCCTGTAAACTTACCTAGTACATGGTCCCAAACCATTGCTGCTGCCTCTCAGTCACTTTCTGGCCTAGAGGAAGGTCATGTATATATTTTGTGCATATGAGTTTTGTTGAGTCAAGAAGTGTTCTGCTTACTGACTTTTTAATGGGTAACTGTAAATTACTGTAACTGTTGCCATGGAACTGTTTTGAAAAGTAGGTGTTTCACCTAAATGAAATTATTCCAGTGTATGGCATTTCTAAAAAAAAAAAAAAAAAAACATGTCTGTTCTATAGCCTGCCTCCTCTACTTGGCAGATACACTTGGCTAGGAATCAAACTTGCTTCCCAAAGGTAGTAGCTCTAACTAGAGGTGGGCCAAAACAGGGAGGCTCTGGTTCTGGCTTTGATTTTGCCAAATTACCCCAGGTGTTGGTTCTGATTCTGGTTTAAGCCAGTACACCCTCCCGCCAATCACCATCTCTGAAAATGCTATCCCCTCACTAACTCTAACCAAGCTCCCTCACCTTACAGGGCACAAGCACCATCCAGTGTCAACCACTACTCTCCCGTAAAAATATCTACCTTCCTGCCAGTTTCTCTTTCCACCTGACATGTCTTTAATAACAGCCTCCATAAGTAACTCTCCCACAAAGAAAAGGAAAGTAATTCAGTTTTCTACCACCTTCATATACACTGAATCATAGCACACTTTACTAAGCAATGAGTTGGATACTAGTTGTGCAGGGATTGTAGAACAGAAATGGGATTAAATAGCACCTTTCATTGGTAACCTTAGTCCATAGGATTGGCTAAACCCCCTCATTATGCATTTTCAGGGGCTTAGAGGTTCTGTATTTTGTACAGATAACAGATAGCCCTGGGCTCCAGTAGTAAAAATGTGTTTGCAATAGCATGACGGCAGTGGTACCTCTATCTGAGGTGACTCATTTCCAGGTATACCAAGAGATGCTACCCATCTGAAAATGTATGGTACAGTAACACTCAGTATGTTGCTTTCCTCAGGGAAGGGTCTTGCTCTACACTGTACTGGCAGACAGGCTGGGCACTTCTCACACCTATTGTGACTGGTTCAAAACTTGATTTAACCACAGCTCTGCAATGTACCTGTTATCCTTCAGTGCACACGTCAGCACAGTTGCTTTGCTGTGCATTGCATTTGACATAAACAAGGCACACCAGGCTTCAAGTTGTAACAAAAGAAAAGAGGAACAAGTTTATTTACAAACTGTGCCCATGCCTTGGATGTAACCACTTGTCAGATGGTAATACAGTCAACTAAGTGTTGTTTAGGTTCCCTCTCTCCGTACTACAGCATTTGGTTTGGACTACAGTGTGGAGATCAACACTCCAGTGCACCCATTTTCCCTGCACCATACCACTATCTAAGCAGCTGAGTGACACACTGGGAGAGATAGTACTTATGCTAGCATTAGCAAAGACAGAAAAAACAATTGGAGCTCTTCTACCACCCCTTTCCCCTGCAGTGTGCCATTATCTCAGTAGCTGAGAACTGCAGTGGGGAGTGATAGTACTGTACATTAGCATTAGTGTACTATAGATAGAGACTCTCTAGGCTCCTGACCCTACCCACCTTCCACACCCTTGATGGGACCGTTTTAGAGAACACCTCCTCATTTAGATATCTAAGAGTTTGGCTGGACCAGCACCTCAACTTCTCTGTGCATATCGATGCTATCCTGAAGAGACTGCACCCCAAGCTTGGTGCTCTGTAGAGAAAACATAGTTGCATCTCTCTGACTGCGAGGCGTGAAATTGTCCAGAAGATGATATCTCCCCCATCTTTGACTACTGTGACGTAGTCTATGGTGCCGCCTCCCAGATCTTTCCTGACCAAGTTGGACACTCTCTTTAACTCCTTCTGCCACTTTGCTATCGACGCCCTTCCCACTCCCACCACTGTGAACTCTATCACTCTCTAACCTTCCTTCCACTATGTCATAGATACATCTCTCACTGTGCCAAACTAACATCCAAATTCTGGTTCAAGGCTCCCCTATCTCTCATCCTCTCTCTCTCTCCACTCCACCTCCCCTACCCACTCTCTCAGATCAAATGACGCCTGCACCTTGACGGTCCCTCAGACCACTCTCATCGGTCAGACTGGTTTCACCCATTGTTTCCTAAAATCTGGAATTCTCTCCTGTGAAATATGACACCCTCCTCCAACTACTCCCTTACCTCTGCCCTACACAATTACCTTTCCTCAGCTGTTCCTGCTTTAACCCACCTTAATACCTATCCCCAGTTTCTGCCTTCCTATCATGATCCCTCCCTGGCAGGGTTCTCACATCCTGAAGGGGAAATCAGGAAATGGCTACCCTTTCTCCCTCATATTCAGTTCTTGCCTCCTCCCTACTCCACCTGCCCTTCTGGCTCACCAGTGTGCACAACCTAACCCCATTCTTTTTACTTCAACAGCACTTGTGTACTACCTCGAGCCTGCTCCTGCTACACTCATGCACTATAAATGGTTCTATCGCATTATTACTGTTTTGTACATTCATATGTTCTTTTGTATGATTTTGGACATGTATTGTAATTTACCCAATGTTTCACTACTGTTTATTGTACAATACCTTGTGTTCCAGCTGTTGCATAATCTTACAATGTTGTATTGTTTGTACTACCCACATACTATTGTAACTGATCATCCTTCACAATGCTGTGTAATCCCTCCCCAGGTCACACCGTGAGACAAGCAACTTGTTGTTCAGTGTGCCCTCCTGGTGAAACATTTCAATAAATAAATAAATAGATATCAGTGAGCAATCAGAGCTCATCTAGCCTGCCTTCCCCTACAGTGTTCCATTACCTCAGTAGCTGAGAACTGCAGTGGGGAGTGATAGTACTGTATATTAGCATTCATGCAGACAACAGTGAGTGATCAGAGCTCATCTACCCTGCCTTCCTCCCTCCTGCAGTGTGCCCCAGCTCAGTAGCTGAGCATGGAACTGGGTAGTGAAAGTACTGTACACTAGCATTAGTGAAAAACACTGGTGAGAAATGGGAGATCATAGAGATGAGCCTCATTGCTTAGTACTGTCTATGCTAATGCTAGTGCAGAGTTCTTCTCTTACCAGTGTTATGCTCAGCCACAGGGGTAAAGGTGTGCTGAAAATGAAAGGTTGGTTTGTAGTTACATGACTGACCTGGCTGGCAAAGATTTAACTAAAACAAATACTACTGTAATTCAACTGGTTGTCCATCATGCCACTCCCCAAGTTGTCAACGGTTGATTGGGTGGTGGGAGAGCCCCGCCGATCATCCACTGATGATTTAGGAGATAAGGTTAGTGAAGAAGAAGTTTCATGAGCTGTTGCCAAAGGTAGAGAACAGACGGAGTGAATGGGTTCGTAAGTACTTATTGGGAGTAGAAGTGCAGCAGTTTTAATTCACTGTCAAATTTGGCACAAATTTGCAGAAATTCAGGCTAAGTCAATTTTGCAAATCTTCCAGTGGCTATACTAGCTTTGCTGCACAAATTATGATTTCTAAAACTGATTTGTAAGTAAGTCACCAATTTGTAAGTAAATACATTAATATCATCTGGACCCTAACTGTGTCTTCTGTAAACTCACCTAGTCCCTAGTCCCTAACCATTACAGCTGCCACTCAGTTCACTTTCAGGCCTACAGGAAGGTAGGTATTTTGTGTGCATATGTTTTTGTTGTGTCAAGAAATATTCCACTTGTTGAATTATTTTAACTGTAAGTTTTATTAAGAACATTTTCTAAGACAATATTACAGTTACAGACATAGTTCAGTACATAGTTTGCTACCTTGCCAGAAGAGTCAGGTTAGACAAACATAATCCTTTAATACAAAAAAAATCTGAACATTGCTAGATGAAATAATGTGAGTGTTCTCTACCTTAAAATAAAATTGTAAGAGTACAATAAAATCTGTCAGTCATTCTTCATGAAACAAAAGTTGGGTTTTATTCACTATATATACCACCCATTTGTGCCAACCAATTTCAAAAGCAGGATATGAATTATTAAGAGTGGCGGTAATCTTTTACATTCGATGGATGCTATTTATTAAATTACCATGTTTCAAGAGAAGGAACTTGAGAGCTTATCCAAAGCTTAGTAATTACTTTCCTAGGTGCCACTATTAAAATAACCAATAATTTTAGGGCGTCTGGGGTTTGGTATTCTGCTGAAATAGTAAAATAAAGAAATAACAGGGACTAAGTTGAAGAGATGTACTCCAGAGTGCTTGCAGGGCTGATTGAATTGTTGAAAGAATGGTCCTAATATTGGGCAGGACCACAATATATGACCGAGGGAGACCACAGAAGTTCTGCATTGTCTCTAACAATGTGCACCCCTATACAGTAAGTACTTTGCCTGCCTGACTAGGGTAATAAGGTAATTGGGATAGGGTAACTCTTGGACTATGCAGACATACTATACAGTCAAGACCCTAGCTCTAGTCTAGCAAACCTTGACACATTTTATCACCGGCCTTCAGTACGCACCACTGAACACTACATGCTATGCTTGGTTGGAAATCATTAAAACCAGAAGATTCAGAAATGCAGCCACCTGGATCTACAGAGCTCTAACTAGTATCGACATATATCTCCAGCCTGATAATATATCCTACTGGTACCTACTCACTTAGGAGTCAATCCCTACCTATTCCTCGACATTCTTCAAATTAGAACTCACTGGGCCTCTGCATTAAGTCCATTCCTTACCAGCCCACTGGAACACTCTACAGAAATCCTTGAAGCCTTCGTCCCTTATAAAATGCCAACTTTCAAATCCTTATTAACATGCCACATAACTGACTCCTGCAACTGCTTTTCTTGATCCTTGTCCTTTTTATTTCTACAAGCTCTACTAGGCGTGTGTAATGAATTGAAACTAATCCCACTCATTCCCTTCTATCTTCCTCTCACCTCTACCTCCTTGAGGGTCCCTTCCTCTCATCTCACCCTCATTGCCCCTGACCCTCCTCCTTCCTTCTATCTATGCAAGCCTTACCAGTTCCTTTTGATAAACTGAACAATACCCCTATATAGTCCTATGGTGATATTGTCATGGTTTTAAATTGAAGGTATTTTTGCAAACAACTTGTTTGTTCTATGTATGCACTATGATCCATTGTCAGGCAACACAGAATTATGTATATAGTGTATACTCTGTATATTGTATATTTCTCCCTGCCCCTTTTTTGTATCATTCCACAATGTACGAGTGCATATTTTTTGCTTTTTTATTTCTATTTTTGTTTTTTCCTTGACACTGTATAACTATGTTATGTTATGATCATCATTGTACTTTTGTCCAGGCCCACTTTGTATTTGAGTCGCTTCAACAGCGTTTCACTTGGTCAAATAAAAATTGATTGACTGAATGATTTATTGAATAAAGTAATGAATGACAGTTTTCCAGGTAAATTCACAGACATAGGTGTGAAGAAATTACTCTATGAATGTACTTTAAAGTTAATGACCATTGTTGCTCTGTAAGGGCATGCCAAGGTCTTTTTCCAGGCTAATTTGACATGATCTACAGAGTCATCAGAAAAGGCCTGTAATGCCTGATAAAGCTGGGCAATAAGATGTTTAGTAAGGTCATCCCCATTAGTGTCCAGACCACCATAGTTACCCATGCGAGGATATTCCGAGTGGTGGCTCAGCCCACCTGTGTGAATTCAGATAATCCTGGGCCTGTAGATATCAGAAGAAATGTGCAGAGGGAAGGTGATAATAGGCCTTTAATTCCACAAAGGTGCGGACAGCTGAGCCCTGTCAAGCAGTGACCAACAGTGCTGTTTGCTGACTTTTAATGTGTAACCTGTAAACTGCTATGCTGCTGTAACTGTTGCCATGGGACTGTCTTGAAAAGTAGGTGTTCTGCCTAAACAAGGCTATTCCAGTGTATAACATTTCTAAATTAAAAAAGGCAAGAGCATGGGTGCTCTTCATTGTTTGGCTGATCCTCTACTTGGGCAGATATACCTGGCTGGGAATTAAATCTGGGACCCAACAGCAGCAGCATCCTAATTAGAGGCTGGCAAAACAGGGAGGTTCTGGTTCTGGTTTTGGTTTTGTGAAATTACCCCAGGTTTTGGTTCTGATTTTAGTTCAAGCCAGTACCTCTGCCCTCTCCCTGGTCACCATCTCTGAGAATGCTATCTCTTCACTAACTCTAACCAAGCCTCCAAACTTTATGAGGCAAAAGCCACATCCACTGTTAACCATTACGCTCCTATAAATATGTGACCTCCTGCCAGTGTTTCCTTCCACCTGACATGTCTTTAATAATAGTCCCCAGACCTAACCCTCCAACAAACAAAGGAAAGTAATTGGTTTTATAGTACCTTTCATATCACTAAATCCTAACACACTTTACTAAGCAATGAGTTGCGTGTCAGTAGTATATGAAATGGAGAACAGTATCAGGCCCCTTCCCGATCAACCATTGATGATTTAGGGATGAGGTGAGGGTGAAGAAGTTTCAGGAGCTGTTGCCCAAAGGCAGAGAACTGAGGGAGTAAATGGGTTTGTAAAATACTTGTTAGAAGCAGAGGTGCAGTGAAGTTTTAATTCACCACAAAGGTAAAAATTCATGGAAAGTCACACTGTGTGAATTTCATGTATTTTCCAGTGACCACACCAACTTCACTGATGAATTATGATTTAAAACAAAAGTAGTAACCCTCACCCATTATGCTGTAATACCACTCCATACCCCTCCCAAAAGTATTGTACTCATAAATTCCCCTCCCATCCCCCTATGGCAGCTTCCTCCCTCCCAGCCCTGGTGAATTTCAACTGAAAGTGACACAACATGCACAGAAGTTCAATATATCCTTTGCCACACCTGTGTCCAAACATATTTCCCTGCCTCCCCAACTTGAGTCCTGTCATCAGGTCCGTTAGTCATAACACTCCCCAACCAAACCCCTTCTGGCCACACCACCCTGTTCTACTCACCAGTTCCCAGAAAAATGTCATAAATACCTCCCCCATCCTTTGCTGGCATCCTCTTCCCCATGCTCTGGTGAATTTCAACTAATAGTAATACAAGCACATAAGTTCAATATACCTCCCCCAACCATGCACCAAACACATTACCTCACCTCCCCACCCAAGTCCCACCACTAGCTCCATTAGTCATACCATCCCCACTTAATCCCTCTGGCCTACACTACCTTCTTCTCCCCACCAGCACCCAGAAAAAAATTGACATGTAAGAAAGAAATGGTCCACTGGTGCAGAGTACTGTATCTGTTTCTTTTGCCCATTTCGTAATGGCACTGCATGTATGAATGGTGATATAGTTTGTTTCTAGTAAACCAGATTAGGTGAAAATTCAACAAATCAGATTTTTCTAGGAGCAACATATCATCATCATTCATTTGTGCACTCAGCACCATTACTGAAATGTAAACTGAACAGAGCAGATGTTCTGTACCAGGAACTGTTTTCAAGAAGGAGAAAGGATGGGGTATTTATGACTGTAATATTTTTAGGACGTGGAGTGGGCAGTATTACAGCACAGTGGATGGGGAAGTTTTCTTTACTCAGTAAGAAATGCAAGTCACATAATGTTTCCTAAAGAATTCCACAAATTCATGTGGTGAACTATGCAGATTGCCAAATTTACCCATGAACTGGCAATTTGTGTAGATGTTTGCATGGATTTGGTCAATTTGGCAGGTGAATAACTACACAAATTATGGTTATCAGCAAAGTGAAGCTACTGACAGTTGCAAATTATATCATGGAGGAAATTTTGACAACTTTGCACACCTCCTCATATGTAGAAGGGGACTGGCAGGAGCTCAGATATCAAGGGTCATGTGCAGAAGCAGTTTCAAGGAAAAAGAAGATCTGCGCGAGGCTCAGGCTTAGTCTGCTGAACTCCACAAGCTCAGGGTGGCTTGTAATCAGAGCCAATTCTGCACACTGCTAGCTCTAACCATGTAGTTAAAGGAGACTCCGCATTGGTAGCCTGTGACAATGGCAACCACGATTGAGCGCTTTCAAAAGGGCAACTCAATCACAGCACCTGTGTTCAGGGCTACCGCAAGGAGGGTGACTGGATGGGGGTCCACGAACATAGCAACAGGATGTCACTATATGTACATGCTCAAGGGAATGGTGAGCAGGCCATACTATGGGCGGAAGGAGAGGGAGGGTTTTGGAGTGTAGTGTGGCAGTCAGCTGCTGAGCTGGCCATGTGGCATAGTGGGTGGGTGGCAGGCTAGGGCTGGGAGAGTACTGTGTTTGGTCCTAGGCGCAGCCGCTTTTTTGTGTGCCATCCGGGAATTTGTTTTACAGCCCCTGACATACACCCTCTGGAGTTGAGAATACTTATAGCGTGGGGCAAACCCCTTGCATAAATAAAAAAGTAAGTCTCTGGCACCTTTTGTTGTGCACCATAGTATACATCACCAAAACTGATTTTCGCGACGTACACTCACTCCAACAGCAATTGCCTTTCTGTGATTGCCATTATCACATGGAACCTTTGCATTAGCTGGGAAGTTAGCATGTCCTTTATAAAATGGGTAGGTAAAATCCAGAAACATGTAATGTTGGCGCAGGTCACATGGGGATGTAAAGATTTCTGTCTGTCCACACATCAAGCCTGATCTACATCTACAATGTGTAGATCTTATGACTAGTATGAAATCTCTACACTTCTCACAGAGCTCCAAAATCCAAACTGGTAGCTATTTTTCCCACACTAACTTATCACTATTTAAAATTCCATAATCCAAAATATGTCAGCTAAAGATTTTTGAACCTGACCACCAGTACATCAGATTTCCTAGTAAGAAAACATTTTGTTTTCAAAACTGAGATACATATTTCTTCCAATCTCATCCCACGATCCGCTAGCTGGGACATTTTTATTTTTCTAAACTGGTGATCAAGAAAGGCAAAACTGAGCTAAGTCTCATCTCTAGGTGCAACCTAGGGAAGGGTACATGGGGACAAGGTGCAGAAGTCCAGAATACAATAATAGAGACAACGGTATAAAGAGGAGAGTATAGTGTTCAAAAATAGAGGTCAGTAAATAGTCACTGTCCAAACTGCCAATGGTGCAAAAGGAAAGTATAGTACAAATAATAGGCAAACAGAGCACATACTACAACATGCTACAAAGGCAAAAGGCCCAGTGACAAATGGGGAAGGTAATTGGGAAAAGGGGGAACTAGTGGAAGATGAACTAGCAGGAGTATGCATGAGGACAGGGGAGCAAACCATTGACTACTTTAAATGGGAAGGGGCCCATAGAAAGGGGAGTAGAAGAACAAAGGCCAGGAAAGCAACAAGGAAAGAAAATACCATGGGTGATGGCGGGAAAAAGGGAAGAGGTGAGGCAGAGATTTCAAGGAAGCAGGAAAAGAGCCAGGGAGGGAAAAATAGAAGGTTAGCTACAGGTACATAAAGGAGCAAAGTGGTCATGTAGGAACTGCTTGAAAGAGGGGCAGGAGGGTGAGAGGTGGAGGTGAGTAGGAAACGTATTCCAGAATTTAGGTCAGTGGATGGAAAAAGCAAAACTGAACAGCTATCAGTGGTATCTCCTCACCAGCCAGGCCAGGGAAATTGCAAGCACACCAACCACTTCAGATAATCTTATTTTCAACACAAAATACAGAGCTTTAAAATTTGGAAAGGCACAGCTTCTTTACCAGACCCAAAAGTGTGCTGTTTGTAAAGGTTAGCTATTTTCCCAAATGCGCTAACAGGCCACATGGCAGCATTCATTCTCATTGCCTGATACATTAAAATATTTTCTTTCTTGTGCACACTTCCAACTGCTAATCCACTGACAAAATGGACAGTCTAACAAAAAGCAGAGCAAGCTTTCTGATGAAGAAGCCTTGACATTGAAACATCAGAGTGGTTGTAAATTTTAGGTGCATCCCAGTGGGATCCACAAGGAACACCTCCAAATAGAGGGCTCAACAAAACATGTTTGAATAATTTGACTGCCTTTCTACCATTTTATGTCTGATAAGGGAACTATGCATTCCAAATATTTAAAGCACTGTATGTTGGGAATATAGTGATGATAGTGAATGCATATGGGCGATCCAACACAGCGACCCACATGAGGGCGCATCGCCATGGACGATGGTATGGGATGGCCACTGTTGCGACGGCGAGGGTAGGGTGGGCGACAGGAAGGGAGAGGCAACAGGGTGATGAGGGATAGGAACAGGGTTGTAACTCTGTAGTCTGCCTGCTTCCACCGAGCCTACCATGTGGAGTGGTGGGTAGGGTGGTTGACTCTGATGGAGCAGGTCCTGGGTTTGGGACTGCAGGTAGGTACAATTTTGCTACATCCCATAGGTGCAGGACTTAATTTTTTAAACTGGCTGTGCCCCCTCCGTGACATGCACCCCAAGTTGAGAATTTTTAGATAGGAGGTGCGGTCGCCTTTTAGTACATATCGCCAAAAATGTTTTTCGGCAATAATGCAGTTCGCAGTAATAGTGATCACCTTTGGCAATCGCTATTATCACATAGAACCGCATGCTGTATGCTGAAAAATAAATATTTCTAAAAATATTTGGTGTGATCTTGATTCTCCTTGCCTGGCTTGTGAGGGAGGCACCACTGATATCAGTTTGGCTATGTTTCTCAACATGTTAATTCATCCCATTTGACAGTTCCAAAAAGCAGGACAGTAGCCTTCTGTATTTTTCTTTTCATGGAAGAATCAGATTGATTGATGGAGGTTCTGCAGAAGGAATGTGAAGATGGTAGACTGTGTGTTACTGTGGAAATAATCTCTTGCACTTTTGTCTTTCTCAGCTAGCTGATTACACAGTCACAGTCTAATGATTTATTCAGGGGTAGCTAAAAGTAAAAATGTAAACCATAATATCAATATTAAGGACACCGGAAGGGATTTTGGTAGTTGGGTGGTTGGGATAGGAGGTGCATGTGTCTGAAAACAGACCAAGAAGTAAGCAAAACAGATAAAGTTGGGATGACATACTAATATACTAACATACTAAAAGCCAGCAGAATAGGCCTAACGGTCTTTCATGTCTGCTTGGTAGCCAGCCCCTATTGGGTGCTAGCTCCTCCACACCCCTTAGCCCCGAGAGGTCATCTTCAGCTTTAGTATACCCATGCACCTGTCCCACCCCTCTTAAAGCCTTCCACTGTGCCCTCCTCCACTAGACTCCCAGGCAGTGCATTCCATTGCCCCACCACCCTCTCAGTGAAGTAATGCCTTCTAAGTTCCCCCCTGTAGTTTCCATCCTCCAGCTTCCACTCATGCCCCCCCTGGTGTGCCCTCTTTTAGCCTGAACATTTCCTTTGGCTCTGCCCTGTTAATCCTTTTACATATTTGAAGACCTCTATCATGTACCCCTGTCTCTCCTCCAGTGAATACAGCCCAAGGACTTCCAGCTTTTCCTCATAGGTCCTTTCACTCATGCCCCGGATCATCCTGGTTGCCCTCCACTGAACCCTCTCCAGCAATGCTATGTCCTTCCTAAGGTGAGGTCTCCAGAACTGCATGCAGTACTCAAGATGGCCTGACCAAGGCATTATACAGAAGAAGGATCACCTCACTCCTCCTGGACGTAATTCCCCAGGCTATGCAGCCCGAATCCTGTTTGCCTTTGCTGCAGATCTTCTGCAGTTTTCAGTGATATTCATTTTGGTGTCTACCACCACCCCCAGGTCGCTTTCACTCATTGTGGCTTGCAGGAGACCCTCCCAGGGTATATACATGACCTGGGTTTCTGACCCCCAGATGCAGCACTCTACACTTCCTGGACTAAACCTCAGTCCCCACCTTCTTGACCAACCCTCCAGGGTATCCAGATCCCCTTGGACTGTCTCTCTCGCTTCCTCCCCATCTGCCAGTGCTCCAGTTTTGAGTCATCCACAAAAAGGCTCATCCTACTCCTAACCCCTCCCTATATCACAGACATAGGCATTGAGCAGAAGTGGTCCCAGTACAAAACCTTGGGGAACCCCACTGAAGACCTTCCATGGGAGGAGACTATCCCACCAACCACTACCCTCTGTGTTCTTTCCATTAGCCAATTTTCTACCCATCTAAGCAACTAACTTCCAACACCCCATCCTCCCCAACTTTGTCAACAACCTGATGTGGGGTACCAAGTCAAATGCCTTATTGAAATCCAGATATAGGACGTCCACAGGTCTTTGTCGGTCCATGGTCAACAGCATGGCGAGGAAAAGCAAAGACAGCAACAGCAGTAGCAGCAACAAAAGTCAGAAACTATGTTTTTCTTTCACACTATGTTTTCTTTTGTATGAGACATAAAAAATACATAAAATATACTTTTAATATTTAATTTTAAATGTGACAGTTGGCTGCATGTAGAGTTTATGTAATGTAGTGTTTATGGGACCAATCAACTTGACAATGCTCTTTGTAGGTATTTCCCACCTCAGTAGATGTACCAACAAATAGAATTGTGATACTCATGAAATGTTTGAAGGATGACTGAAGTCATAAGTGCAGAAAATGGGCGCTAGAGAAGGAGGACAGGAGGATGGAGGGGCAAGCAAACTGAGCCAAGGAGATCTGGGATTGCTTGCCTTTTTATAGTGCTAAGTGCTGGGGAGAAGAAGCAGACTGCCACACTGAACCACAGGCAAGCCATTTCATTATTAAACTGTACATTTTATAAGTCAATCAAACCTTTATTTTAAGTGCTATTCCAGTAGATCATAGCACTGTACAATGAGCCACAAAACCATAAAATATCAGTACATAAAACAACAGTTATAACAATTTTAAAACAATCATTAATGTAACAGATTTAGCTAGATGGCATTAATATAACAAATATAACTGATAGTAGTAGGCTGGCTAACACTTAATCGGGAAATGCTAAAGAGAATAGATAGGTTTTCAGGGCAGATTTGAAACACTGCCAACCAGGCACTCTCTAATCCGGACGGTAGAGAATTCCATAGGTAGGGGCCACAGAAGCAAAAAGAGGGCCACAGAGGTCTTCAGTTGAACCCTAGAACCTCTAGCAATCCCTCATCAGAGGAACGGAGTGAGTGGAGGGAAGTAGGGCACAGAAGATCTTGCAAGTAGCATGGTTCCTGCTTGTGTAGGGCTTTATAGTTCAGTAATCCAACCTTGAAGGTGATCCGCCAACACACAGGCAGTCAGTGCAGATCGTGGAGCACAGGAGTGACATGGCAAGGTCTTGATATGCCAGTCAACAACCTGGCTGCCGTGATTCTGCACTACCTGCAATCAGCGGATATCAACCTCCGTAGCCCTAGGTATACGGCATTGCAGTAATCAAGGTGTGAGGTTACAAAGGTGTGGACCAGCGTTGAAGATCACCAGGTGGGATCAGGTATTTAATCCAGGTAATGTCCTCAGATGATAAAGAGGTTTTAATAACAGCAGGCCTGATGTTTTAATGGCAGGTTGCTACTGAACATAACCCCCAGATTTTGCCCAGTCAGAGGTAAGCAGCTGGCCACCCCGAGCCAAAGCCCAGAAGGTAGACCTGCCATCAACCCCACACCCTGACAACCTGAATCCTCAACCAACACCTCGATAGTGCCCAAATTTAACCTCAGCCAGTTGGCACTTGTCCAACCCTGGATGTCGGAGAGGCAGCTGTTAAAACCAGGACTGCTCCACCCTGTTCAGTCACAAAGGACATGTAGAGCTGAGTATCATCTGCATTGCAGTGAAAACTCAGCCCATACCACCTTATAATGTCTCCCAACAGCAGCATATACACTCGCAAACAATTTTGGGGACAGCACGGAGTCTCCGCGCACCCACATGACAGAGGGAGAGGGCCAAGGAAAACTTCCTGACACCACTTTCTGAGTCCTGCCAGTGAGGAATGATCAAAACCACACTGTACCAGACAGTCCACAGAGAATCTGCAGGCACTGTAGCAGCATTCCATGGTCTACAGTGTCAAATGCTGCAGAGAGAGCAAGGAGAACCAAGAAAGAATGGCTCCCTGATCCCTCACTATCAAGAGATCATTAAGTACCTGAACCAGGGCAGTCTCGTACTATGCCTCTTCCTAAGCCCAAATTGAGAGGATCATAGACATCATGGGATGTTAAATGGTCATCCAGCTGCACTGCAACCACCTTCTCAATAACCTTGTCCACAAAAGGTAGGTTAGAGACAAGTCTGTAGTTAGCTAAGCAGTCCGGGTTGAGGAAGCTTTCTTCAGGAGGGTACTTCTACCGCCTCCTTCAGGGGTTCAGAAACATGCCTGTCTCCAATGAGCACCAGACTATCTCAAGCGAGGACAAGGCCAATGCGTCAATACACCCACGAGGAAGTGCGTTGGGCCGGATCCAAACCATAGTAGGTTGGGAGAATACTCTGGACGACTCATACAGTGTCCATGATTGCCAACTGCCAAAGTCTGACCAGACAGACCAAGGGCATGCAACCTCTTGCCTATCATCACAATACTAATTTGAGGGTGCTAAGCAGATTGCTGACCTGATGGTGACAATCTTATTGGTGAAGAACTGAGAAAACTTATCACACTTAACTTGTGAAAATGCTCCCCACAATTGAAGGCAGGCTAGTTGCACAACCTATCGACAATCCAGAAGAGCTGAGCAGGTCGATTCCTCGCCGCAGCAATCAACGTGGACAGGAATTCTGCCTTCTTACAGGAAAGTGCCGATTGATAGTCTTTATAATGGGCTATCAATTTCAGTTTATCAACAACTAGGCCAGATTTCCACCAGTGCTGCTCAAACTTTGACCCCTACACCTCAACTCCTCCAAAGTTCCATCAGACCAAGGAGACTTTGGGTGAAGAGTGAGGGTCAAACATGGACAGAAGCCTGGTAATTGAGGCCCCTGTCACTGCCTTATTATAGGCAAGAACCAGTTCCACTTGTTCTCTGCTTACACTTGCATACCTGATAGGTCTAGCACCCTCATAAGACCATCTGGAGTCAAGCTCCTTAAAGGGGGTACCAGAATATCTCCATAGGGGCAGGTCTATTGGTGGGGGCCTCGAATCTGAACCTTATAGTATGATGGTCCAACCACCCAACAGGTTTCACCACCAAATCGGTGATCTCCATCCCCAGAAGGAAGACCAGGTCCAATGAATGTCCATGAACTACATAGAAACATAGAATTTGACGGCAGATAAGGACCGCTTGGCCCACCCAGTCTGCCCATTTCCCTACCTACTGGATAAGCTGCAGATCCTAGTTAACCAGCAGCCTACTTCTTCCTACCCTCACCCCCAGAACTGCCTTATGACTATCCCATGCATGCTTGAATTCCACCACTGATTTTGACTCCACAACCTCCTCCGAAGGCCGTCTCCATGCATCCACAACCTCTCTGTAATCCTTTAAATTACCTCTGAGCCGCCTCTATCTTCAAATTGTGCCCTCTTGTTCTTGCACACCTCTTTTTGAAAGATGCTACCCTCTTGGACTTTGTTGATTCCCTTAGGGTACTTGAACGTTTCTATCATGTCCCCCTCTCCTTCTTTCCTCGAGGCTATACATATTAAGCTCCTTAAGTCTCTCTTCATATGTCTTCGGTGCAGACCCTGCACCATTTTAGTTGCCCTCCTCTGGACAGCTTCCATCCTGTCTCATCTTTACGGATAATGGGTCTCCAGAACTGCACACAGTACTCAGATGGGGTCTCACCAGCTGTCTGTACAGAGGGATAATAACTTCCTGTTTTCTACTGGTGATGCCTCTCCCTATGCATCCCAGTATCCCCCACCCTCCTTGCTGCCTCTCACATTGCTTGCCCGTCTTTAGGTCATCTGATATGACTACCCCAGGTCCCTTTCCATTTTTTGTTGTTAGTATCTCACCCCCATTGTGTACTCTTCCCTGGGTTTTTGTTTCCAGGTGCATTACCTTGCACTTCTTAGCATTGAATCTAAGCTGCCATACATTTGACCATTCCTCTAACCTTGCCAAATCCCTTCTCATCCTTTCCACCCCACCCTGTGCATCAACTCTGTTGCAGATCTTAGTGTCATCTGCAAAGAGACATACTTTTCCTTCCAGTCCTTCTGCAATGTCGCTATAAAGACATTGAAGAGGACCGTCCTAATACTGAACCCCATGTATCCCACTAGTAACCCTCCTTTCTTCTGAGTGGACCCATTTACTATTACTCTCTGTGTCCTATTCTCCAGCCAGTTCTTACCCAGGCTGTCATCTTGGGACCCACTCCCAGGCTGGCTAACTTATATTAATCTTTTGTGTGGACTGTGTCAAATGCCTTGCTAAAGTCTAGGTAGGCCATGTCCACAGCCCCTCCTCGATCTACTACTTTGGTCACCCAGTCAAAGAAATCTATCAGATTCGTCTGGCATGACCTTCCCGCTGTGAATCCATGCTGCCTAGGGTCCTGTGCCCTCTGGCCTCTAGATACTCGACAATTCTTTCCTTTAGAAGTGATTCCATCATTTTCCCTATCACTGAGGTTAAACTAACAGGTCTATAGTTTCCTGCTTCTGCCTTGCTCCCACTTTTGTGAAAGGGAATCACATCTGCCCTCCTCCAGTCCTCGGGTACCACCCCATCCTCTCATGATTTGTTAAAAAGGGTAGTCAGTGGTGTCACTAGTTCTAACCTTAGTTCTTTAGAATTCTGGGATGAATCCCATCAGGCCCCATTGCTTTGTCCACCTTCAGTTTTAAGAGTTCTTTCAGAACCCTTTGTTCTGTAAATAGGCCGGTATCAACTTCTGTATCCAGAGTGTTACTACTGTTTGTTTTATGTACCTCCCCTCTTCCTTTGTAAATACTGAGCAAAAATATTTGTTTAGTATCTCTGCCTTTTCACAGTCTCCTCTGCCCACCCTCCCTCCCTTTATTAAGCCTCACTATCCTCCCCTTGGTCTTCCTTCGCTCCCTGATGTACCTATAAAAGGTTTTATCCCCTTCTTAACTGAGTTGGCTATCTTTTCCTCGGTTTGGGCCTTTGCTGTTCTGACTGCCTTCCCAGCCTCATTTTGCTTTAACTGATACAGTTCTCTGTCCTGCTCCTTCTAGTATTCCTTGTACTTCCTGAATGCTTTCTTTTTCTCTTGAACCTTCACTGCCACTTCCTTTGAGAACCATAGTGGTTTCTTACATCGCCTTGTTTTGTTTATTTGCTTCACACAAAGGCTCGTTACCTCTGTGATGGCAGTTTTATTATTCCCCATTGTTCTTCCACCCTCCTTCCTGCCCATTTGCTAGTGCGTTCCTTAGGCACTCACCCATTTTAGCAAAGTCAGCCCTCCTAAAGTCCAGTACTTTAGTCTTTGTATGGCTTGACTCTATTGCTGTGTTTATTGTGAACCATACTGTTCGATGGTTGCTAGTTCCCAGATGGCTACCCACTTCTACATCTGTAATCCTCACCATCTCCATTTGAGAGAATCAAGTCTAATATTGCTCCCTCTCGAGTGGGCTCCAGTACTAGTTGTCTAAGGCATGCCCCCTGTAGGGCATCTAGAATAACCCCACTCTTCAAGTGGCAGCTGCAACTGCACTCCAGTTAACATCTGGCATATTCAGATCACCCATCAGCAATATCTCCCTTTTCTGCCATTCTAAGTATACTTTCTATCATTTCCCTGTCCATTTCCTCCCCTGAGAAGGGGTCTGTATACAACCCCTGTGCGTATTGTGGTGCCATTGCCTGTCTCCAAATTTACCCACAGTGCTTCTTCTCCTCCCTGTGTACCTTTTTGTTCTGTTGCTTTTATTCCTTCCCTTATGTAAAGAACTACTCCTCCTCCTCTTTACCCTCCCTGTCCCTCCTGTACACAGTGTATCCTGGTATGTTTATGTCCCAGTCATGGTTTTGTGTGTACCATGTTTCTGTAACTGCCACGATATCCAGATGTTCTTCCTCCATCAAGGCCACTAATTCAGGAAGCTTGTTACCCAGACTACGGGCATTAGTACTCATTGCTCTCCATTTTCTGATGGCTTTACCTTCCAGTGCAGCATCCCCACTGACCGTTCTACCTCTGTCTTTTCTCATTTAGTACCCTGTTTTGTAGGGAGAGGCTGGGATTTTCCTGCTGCTTGTCAGTGCCCCCCTTTGACTAGTTTAAAAGCTTGCCAATGAAGCATTTAAACTGATTGCTCAAAGACTTGTTCCCTTCCTGGACAGATGCAGACCATCCTGCCAGTATAGGCTGGTGTCCTCCAGGTGGAACCCCAGTCCCCAATGAAGCCAAATCCTTGCTCCTCCATTTTTCAACCATTCATTAAACTGCATGGTGCCACTACCCTCGCATCCCCATGCTTTTGACAGGCAGCACCTCTGAGAAGGATACTGTGTGTGCTACTCATCTTAGGTCCCTCCCCAACTCTGCAATGTCCTCCTGCACTGCTCTAATCTCATGATGAGCCAAGTCATTTGTCCCTAGGTGGACAATTATGTCCAGCTCGGAATCCCTTGCAGCTGTTCTCGTGATCCTGAGGATGCGCTTCTGTCCCTCCAAGCCATGGCACCAGGCAGGCACCTTACCTCATTTTCTCATCTCCCCCAGTTCTATACCCCTAATAATTGAGTCCCCACCAGGAGCTGCTTCCTTTCCCTTTGGTGTCCTCTGCCTCCTTTCTGTGGGCCTCCTTGTGACAGTTATCATCAGTCTTCTCGCGGGTACACCCATAGGGGAGCTATGCTCCCCAGAAGGGTGTATGGATTGTGAGTGGAACAATTGACTGGGTGTGCCTCTGTTCCACCCTCCTCACCCTCCCTGAGCCCACTGTGGTCCAACTGCTGTGCTTTCTTCGCAACCTCTGGAGGTAGTGGTGGTGGCGCTAGTGCTCCCTGGATGGGGAGGTTCCTTTCTACTGTCCAGTGTGGCCTGGGGAAGGTTTCTTACTACTGTCCAGTGTGGCCTGAAGGCAGGCAACTTCCTCCCTCAGGGCAGATAGTTGTCTGCAAAATAGGCAGCATCTCAGCCTCAGAAGACTCCCGGAAGACTGCTGCCCCACAGCCATTACATTGCACTACTCCCACATGTTTATCTAGTTTTTTTTTTATTGTATTTGTATGTGTGCGTGCATGTGATTTGATTATATAGAAATATATATATATATATTATACAACGTGTATGCTTATATTATCAGTGCAGTGTGCTAGAGAGGATATGACAGTGAAATGCACCTTGCACTCGAGGAAATGATATCAGAACCTCAGGTATAAAGGAATTATTTCCAGGGTTGGGCCTAAACTGTGTCCTCACAAAACAATCGACTAAAAGCTCTAACCCACCGCTGCAGATGGTGCCTTCCTGTCAGCAAGATACCCTACACAACAATTTGACAGAGAAAATACCCTGCTAATCAAACAGAGAAAAATCCAGACATCCAAGAGAGAGAGAGATTAGTTACAGATAATTCGTCCAAAATAGTATATTCCACGCAGCTTCTCAGTTGTTCCCAGCACTCCTGTACACAACCTGGAAGACGATGGACTTCTGGCTCATACAGGAGCACACCACTAGTCTATAGTAATTGAATAATGCTGACAAATGGTCTAGCTAGACAAATGGCTATGATGCTGAGCTCTGACTTGTGAAGACAATTACCCCACCTCAGGCTATGTTTGGCATCCAGTTTCAACCTGCAGCTTTTGCTATTTTGAATCACAGAGCCCACCAAAAGTTGCAAAATATATTGATGCAGATTCACACAGAATTCTAGTAATCAGTCCAGTTAGCTACAAAGGAAAATCAAATATGCAGAAGATAAGCAGTTTTAAAAACCCCTTTCTGAATTAAAAACTAAAATACCAAGCTCTGCCACTTTAAAAGTGAGGAAAACTTCTCTCAGATGTAAGCAAGAGAGAGAGAGAGTTTAGTTTCAGATAATTCGTCCAAAATAGTATATTCCACAGCTTCTCAGTTGTTCCCAGCACTCCTGTACACAACCTGGAAGGCGATGGACTTCTGCGATGGACTATGGGTAGCAGAGGTAACTATCTGTGTCAGGCCCAATGAACTCATCGGTTGGAGGATGTCTTGCCCAACATATGAGAGTTCATCATCAATCCATGTGTTGAAATCCCCAGAATCACCCATCTTGGGGATTCCAACACCAGATCCAATGACTGAAGTCCATGACTTCCTGCAGGAATTCCTTCTCACCACCTGGTGGATGGTAGATGAGAAGTATCCTGCAACCTGCATTTGCACCCATGATACACTCAAAGGATCTGGTTATTACCACTGGGGTATCTACAAGGCCCAGATCCGATTTAAAACAAATGGCTGCCCCCCCTGCCCCTATGGTCATCTCTCGGACAGCGTATCACAAGTACCCAGCGGAACTGTTGATTCCAGTACTGGGCCAGCATTCTCATCCAGCCAGGTCTCGGTGATGCAAGCCAAGTCAGCTGAACCAACAAGATCAGCAATAATAGCTGTCTTGTTTATAATTGACCTGGCACTGCACAACCCGCCTGAGTAGGATAGGTAGACGAGCGACTTGCTCACTCAGGTGGAGCCCTTGGGTATGGGAACCAGATAGGGAGGTCCCTTTCCTGGACCAGTTTTCCCAAGGCATGTTCTCATCTCACCACCCTAATCCGCCCACTCCATCCATAGCCCCACCAGGCCCAAGCCCATATTCTTGCCATTTCCTCCCTCTAGCTATCCCCAATGCCCGGCAGTGCCTATACATCTCCACTGGCAGAGGAAGACAATCAAAAGGGCGGAGGTCCTTGAGCCTGGTGGGAGAGCAGTGACTGACCACCAATAGCCCCTGCCAACACATAATAACCCTGAACTAAACTAGCAGCAATCAACAGTGAATAAATAACAATCAACAATTAACAAGCACACACACACACACATACATACATACATACACACTCAACACCCACTCCTAACTCCACCCAATAATAAAAGAAAATGCTACAAACACACCCTAAAAAACAATTTCTTCTAATACACACACACATCACTCAATTATATGCTAATTACAGAGTTATCATAGTAATACAACTTAATATTAACAAATATGTATAATAAGTGAAATAAAATCAATAAGGATCCAGTCCAAAGAAAAGTTCTTGCAGTCCAATCAGTCCATAGGGTTCCCACCACCCAGGATTAGTAAATATCCCTCCAGAGCTTCAAAACTCCTGCTCTCAAGATCAAGAGGATCTGAATTTTAAGTGAGATTGAGCAAACACACCCAGGACTCCACCCCTAGGAACCACAGTGTCACTATAAAGTACTTCTATGGGCTCTCACTACCATAGAGAACCACAGATCTTCATTAACACTGTCAAGTACTTTGAATAATGGTCATAAGTCTCAGGAAAATCAAATACAAACTCAAAACACTGCAGTTAAAAATATGAGTCACTCACACAGGTGGTCCAGGATCTTTCTTAACAGCCAGTCTTTCCATAGCAAAGTTGTTCTCTCTCTGTAATCAGGCAGTCAGACAAAGGAATAGGAAAGATTTCCAACACAAATGGTCCCACTCAGACCAGGGACACTGGGGACATTCCTCCATTTTTCAGGTGCTGCCACAGTGCTTCCCCATGGGAAAATAGAGTATACAACCCCATCCTAAGTGACAGGGACCTCAATAACACAATCCATGTACCACATAGCACTCCAAGCATGCAAGTAAACAATAACTCTGTAACAGCAAGGTACTCAGTAATTGCAGTCAAATAACAAACCCGCAGTACACAGACACATTTCTACAACTTCCCACTGCTGCAAGTTAACCCCACAGTCACTCTGGGAGTTCCCACAGTCTCAACCACACACAGTCTGGAGATTGCAGGCTTGGTAAGCTAGACTTTGGTGGGATACCATGTAAGGTGGATGGCTCATGGTATCAGTAGATGCTTGCACTAAAAGACAACAAAAGTAATTTAAAAGGACACCTTCAACCCCTTGGCCTCAACGTGTCTCTAGTTTAAAAAACAGATGTTATGATTGGTCATTTTGTAGCAATTACTGATGTATCTGGTAGTTTGATTTTAATTCCTTTTTCTTTTTAAAAGTGAAAAAACAGCTGCCCAGCATACTGGTGTTACCACATAAAGCGTGTTTGGTTACAGACCTTGATCCGCTACTGCATCCATACTGGACTTGGGAATAAATCCAACACAGTCTAGCCACTCATGACACAGTCAGAGAAGAAGGAACTATTGCATCATGAGTTGCTGCACTGTTTAGGGATGTTCCTAATGTTCAGGAAGTATCTATCTGAGTAGATCAAGGATTTGAAACAAAACTAGGTTGAGGTATAATTACACCATGAGCATGCATTTCAGTTCTACTAAGAAAGAAAGCGGATAAAACAATTAGATAAAACAACTAGCAACATTATTGAATTTTAGAGATGGTATACAATCATAAAATGTTGTTTTCAGCTAGAAATAATATGTTGCAAAAGGGTTGATAGTGTCCTCTAAGTTCCACCTGATTGAACAGTTTGTCTTCTTTATGCAAAACAGTCATACAGTAACAACGGGTCTATGTACAATATCTATATTTATCTATTTGCAATAGGTATTGGGGTGATGACAAATATTCATGACCATTTCTGAAGAGATTCTGGCTCCTTTGGGACATCTCTTTCAGGACAGGCAGATGCAGGCTGTGTATAAGTGTGCCAGTACCAATGAGCTCCCAGTGGCAAGGGCTGCAGGCCATATTGTATCTGATAAATCTGGTCCTTTTCACACTATAGGAGACTTGTCTTCAGTAACTCACAGCCACTGAAACTTAGCTCTGTATTACGACAGGTCCTAACAGCAATCTGGGAGAGCAAAGGATGATCACTTACAGTTCTGGAACAAGGCAACCCTTTTACTCCTGATGTACCAGGACACAAGCAAGACAATCCCTGCTCTTTTGCATCAAAGCCCTGGGAAGGAACATTTCCAAAGTTCAATTTGACTGCAGCAGAGTTTAAACCAAAAGGCTAATAGAAGACAGAACAAAGCATGCCTGGCTCTTTCACACTCTTACGCTGATCTGAAGTTATGAAGTAAAAGCATTCCTCTGCCCAGATCTAGGGACCCAGGGAGGATTAGCTGAACAGTCTCATCTAGCAAATATGCTAATCTTTTAATCCTGGTTTGGTGTTAGTTTTGCAGGCAAGGGATGAAACAGAAACAGGAGCAGCTTGCAAGCTCTGCAAACTAAGCTCAGGATTGTCTAGATTTCCTGGGCTGGGTGTATGTCCTTTGACCCCTTTCAAAAGTCCTTGAGTCAGAGGAAAACAAAGATGGTGACCACCATGCAACCTCTTTTGTGTTCACCATGCGTGCAAGCACAAGCGAACACGTTGTTATGAGAGTGCCTTTGAGGAGTGTACACTGTCCACCCAATGCAGAGTAGTGGAAGAGGGGCATGACAGTGGCAGACCAGTCAGCACCAGGCTGACTAGGACAGAGTTTCACGCTGGGCAGGGACGGATCACAAACTTCAAAAAAGAAGTTGCCATTCCTTTTAATCTGCGCCCACCCAGCAAAGCCAGGCTGATCCATTATAGTTAGCCTGTAATGTGTGCTTGCAACAAAGAAAACCATCCATCGATGTCTCTTGCTGGTGGCACTACCGATTACCCTGTCAGTCTAGTGGTCCCTCCCATGTGCGATTGCGGTAATCTAGTGGTCCCTTGCCCTCCCTGTGATGTGCAATTGCTGTTCCCATAACAATAAACAAAAACATACCTGGTAGTCTAGTGGTCCCTCCCCTCCAGTAATGTCCAATCCACATCATCTCCATATAAAAATAAAACAAAAATACCTGCCAGTCTAGTGGTCCTCCCCATGATCCTCCTCCCCTCAAACCCAATCAATTTTCCTGGTGCACCCTGGGCATGTCAGGGTTGCTTAGTCAGTGGCCAGCAGTGCAGTAGCGCAAAGTGTTGGGAGCAATGAGCAGCTCATTAAGTATGGCTCAGGAGTCGCGAGAGGAGGAGGATGGTTGGCTGGGTCTGGAAGAAAGATGAAGTTTAATGCACCACTGCTGGGGTGGTCGAGGAGCAGAGTGGACAGGGACTCTTTCAGCTCTGTGAATGGGGGTCTCGGGGACCTTGCAGGGAAGAGAGGTGGTGGGGACACTGTTGAATGTTGTCGCTGCAGACCCTAGGCAACTGTTCAGTACAGTTCAGTGGCCTTTCTTTACGACCATCACAGCCTCTTCTCACTTCCATGGATGGTTTGCAGACTGCACTATGAATGAGCTGAGCCACAGAATGCGATCATATTCTGCAGCACAGCTCATTCATGGCACAGTCTGCAGCCATCCGTGGAGGGGTGAGAGGAGGGCTGTGATGGTCGCAGAGTACTGAATTGGGATGTGGGAGGGGAAGGGTGCAAACAGGGTGGCGGGGCCACTAGACCACCAGGAAAATTAATTGGGTTTGAGAGGAGGGGATTGTAGAGAGGGCGGGACCAGTAGACTGACAGGTAATATTTTTTATTTTTATATGGGGGACGGGATCAGACATCATGGGGGACCACTAGACTACCAGGGTATTTTTTTTATAAACACCTACCATTAACTAGAGGTACTGTACCACGTGCTGTATTAGTTTTTAAAGACAATATGGCTGTAGCTGTCTCTGCTGAAGAAAGTCCTGCCATGAGTGTTTGTTGATCATTTTCAGGAACTGTTGGGTTCTGAGATTGTGAAAAAGATCTCTTCCAGAAACAGAAGTAAAACTAGGACCAAATAATTGAGCTGTAACATTTTTTATTATTGGTAATATCTGATCTGTGTTAGTTACCAACATACGTTGTTCATTATACACACCACACAAAACTTTTTTCAGTTCTTGCTTTACAAATTTTGTAATGGCATAGTTAGCAGTAGTCTCCCTTGGGTTCCACACTTGTTCTTGTTGCAGGTGTGTGCTCTCTGTAGATGGAACTGTAATATATATTTCTAATAGTACTAATTTGTTGGCTATTATCATTGCCTGTTTCAGCTGTGAGAGACAGAGAGTAATTTTAGTCTTCCATTTGTCCCCGTCTGTACTGTCATGACAGACCCTACTTGACCTCCAGCTCCCTCCCCTGCCTCTTCCTAAGATTCCCATGTGCCAGTCCCATACATGTTTGAAACCCCCACGGTTTTCACCCTTCCACCTCGGCTGGAACACTGCTCCAGGCATCCACCACTCTTTCAGTGCAGAAGCACTTCCTCACGCCCTCTCTAAATTTCCCCCTTCCAGCTTCATTGCATGTCCCCTCGTTCTTCGTGTATCTTTTCCGCAAATGCTCCCTCCTGTACCTTATTCAACCCTGTAGAGGCATGTATAGGTCTCTGTCATGTTCCCGCTTCCTCCTCTCTTCCTGGGTGTGCATACTGAGGTCCTTAAGTTCTCCTCACAAGGCTTCACCAGGTATTTTATTTATTTAATTATTATTATAGGGACAGTGGCAATCACACGTCGGGGGGCAGGGGAAGGACAACTAGACTACCAGGTATTTTTTTTTTTACGGAACAGCTCCTTTTAATGTCACTTTCAGTGGTATCAGCACCACACACCCTCATGACACCACTGCATGCAACCCTCGGCACTGACAAATGCTTGTTCATTCTTTATTTTAAGCAAGGTCTGTCCCTTGGTGTGCCTTCCAGTGGTTGGGTCTGTGTCCTCCTGATCCCTGCTGCAGTCCAGTGGGACCAGGGCAGTGAGCATGATGTGAGAGCACTGTCAGATGCTCTGTGTGTGCAGTCTTCCTGGAAGCAAACCTGGCAACCCTGTACAGCACCTGTGCTGCAAGGAAATAGCATAGCTCGTCCCCTGTGCAAGTTCATGGGACCAGGAGTGTTGGAAATGCTGGCAGCTCCGGCTGCTGAGGTTTGGGCACCAGGTCCATTTTCTACAGTCCATGCCAGGAGAAGGAGGATGCTGTGCAGCTCACTGGCTATGCAGAAATAAGTGTAGCAGGCATCAGGATAAACTTTCCAGTTATCACCTGCCAGTCTTGTTGCAGCAGCCCAAGAAGAGACTGGGGGACTGGGCGGGCAGAGAGAGAATGACTCAGGAGGGAAGGCAGGAGCTCTGCTCTTAGGACAGATTCTAAGGTAAGCCCCTTTGGGAGTGGGTTACAGGGATAATAGATTTCAACGTCATAGGAAGTATAAACATTTTTGGGTGACAAACGCCACCTAAAGCGCGCATATATTCCCCAATGATCAGTGGCAATTCCTGTTATGTACTATACCTTACTAGACTTTCATGCTTGCTATCCTATTGACCACCACTAGATGGCTGAATTACATTTACATTTACAATTACTCATCACTGCCTTTGACTGCTATACACAGATTTCACTACTGGATTGCAAGAGTTTTGTTTTCTCATACACAACATTCAGTTACTAATTTACTTCAACTGTTTAAAAATCAAGACCATAATTACAGCTTTGTGCCAGTCCCACTGCTTATGGAAACTACCAAATGAGCAGGGACAGGTAAAATAGCTTCAGGAGTTAAAGTGTAACCTATTTAAAGCTTTTATGTTTGTATCTTCAAATTAAGGCAAGAAATAGCTCAAGGGAAACAGGAATAAATGATTATGCTCACCGAGGTGGTAGAGCGGATCACAGGTTTGCTACCTTTCCTCTTTTCATTTGTTTGCATGATTGCCCACCGTGACTTTAGTGTGTCTCTGCATATATATCCCTGTTTATTATGGGTCAGTACAAAACCGATAATCAGTCAGACATTAACAACAGCCTTTTAAATAGATTTGGACCACAGTTTGTTTTTCCATTACAGGATGCTTTTTGGTAAGGGTCACAATCTGTAGTAGTCCAGTCTGACAGAATATTTATTTATTTTATTTTGAAATTTTGCACACAAGGATAGTCTCATTAGGGTGCAACATCTACTTTCAGGAGGGTCCTGCAGGAGCTGACAGAACAGAAGAGGAGCTGCATAATAGCTACATCACAGGTCTCTGAATCACTAACATTCATACAACTGCTATTCCACAATTTTTAAGCTACCGTGTAGGCAACTTAAATTAACTCATAAAGATAATCATTGACAGTGACTGTAACAGTTTCCAGCAAGAAGGGCAGGTAGGAGCAAGAAGGGAGATGAAAAAGGATAAGGGGTTTGCAGAACCAGGGTTTTTGAAAGTGGTTGAACAGGGTCCTCATAAGAGAACAAGGAGCTGCAGTCCCTGACTTCATCTGGAGGGATTCCAGGAAGTGGGGGCAGCTATAGAGAATGCTTATTTTATTCAAAATTCAAATCCAAACTCAGCACTACCTTACTTCAAGATCAATCTGTGATTGCTCCTTGACGCCTAACACCACCTCTCCAGCAGTACACCATAATAGCCCCTCCGGTCCCCCATACAAGCCCAGGGCTGTGCCTGTGCATTCCCCAATCCCAGGTTCCCCTTCCTTCCCCTCTTTCTCCCTCCCCCTTTTTTCTCCACTCACTTCTGCCGTAACATGTGGCCATCAAGCACTCTCCCCACTTGTCCTGTCCCCCTCCCCCAGATAAACCTTCTGCTGCCAGACAAGGCCTCTTGCTGGAGAATAATCCTCACCCCCAAACCCTTACCTGCTCCTCCACCCTTGTAGGAGGTGCTTTGTCTTACCTTAATTTCCACTCTGCTCTACCACCCTCCAACACCTGCATCATACACGCTGGATAAGATCAACAAAACTGGTAAGTCAGATACAGTTAACTGTGAATGAGCTTTGTACATCTGCTGGATGTACAAAGCTCATTCACAGTTCGGATCTGACTTACCAGTTTTGTTGATCTTATCCAGCGTGTATGATGTTAACTTATTGCTTGTAACCTTATGTTTTTCTTTTAATTTAAGTTGTACTACTGTGATTATTTGTTCCTTTGTCCTGTGCTCTCCCGGTCGTGCCTGAAAATAGGCAGGATTGTTGCCTAAGCGACTTACCGGTTACCAAAAGCTAATAAAAAAAAAATAAAATGACCAGGGGTCCAGTGAATGTTTTCCTATACCTACCCAATCTCCTGCCTCCATGTCTCTCATAATAGGTTATCACTGTGCGCTTGTGTATGCTTAAGATTTCTTTCTTCTGCATTACTATGTAACTTGCCCTGTTGTTATTGGACTCTTGTCTGTATTCTTTATGTTGCATTGATGTGGAACCTTTGTAAAGAGCTCATGCTCAAAGGCTGTTTTCGAATCTTCTTCTAAATAAAAAAAATGTATTTATTTATTTGTTTCCTGAGAAAAGGCTCCATTGAGCATACTCATTTACAAGAAGGTCCTAGGTAGGACAACTATACACGTTATAAAAGTCAATGATAGAAGACACAGGTATACAATAGAGTATTGTCACATAAGGCGTAAATCCCAAGGAAGTAAATCTCTAACAGATATTTTATATAGTATATATATACTATATATATATATATATATATATATATATATATATATATACACACACATATATAGAATATAGTTGTACAAAAAAATAAAAAAAGATATGAAATAGATATAGGCTCCTTTATTCAAAATTGGTCAAATTTCACTGTGAGACTGTCCCTTATTAATTATAGGCCAGCCCGTAATTCAAAGGGAGGATTCCTATAAAATACCCGACACGCCCAGCCCCTCTGCTTAGTGTTTCTCAGTTTCCTCCACCCTCCCTCCTCCTTCTCTGGCGCTCTTCCCATCTATAGGGCCTTCAACTATCAGCTCATACTCAAGATGGGAACTGGTAAGGCAAAAACAAATAAATGTACAAACAGGTGGCACCAAGCACAATTCATAAATATTATTCCCTTACAGTGAATAGCCAGACAGATGATAGCAATGCTGAGTGTAGCTAAACCACAAGAGCAGACTTCAGTATATATCCATTCAGTGAGTGCCTTAAAGGTGCTAAGTCTGATCAATGAAGTGAGTTTTAGTGAGCTTTGCACTGCATTCTGTATTGTGGGGATGAAGCAACTAATTGTGTTTTTTCCCAATTGAGTAGCATGTTTTCTAGTATCCAATAGGGTTCTATGTGATTTTAGTGAAACAAAAGCGGTGAAAGCAAAAACAGCGTGCAAAACAGCACCTATACAAGCGGTGACCTCACAGAAAGAGCGACTGTTAAAAATCACGAAAATACCACCACACTTACTGTTTTCGGGGAGCTCTGCTCAACCTCCCTTTGTGGGGCTTCACCACCACACACCCTAACTTAAAATAATCACCCAGGTGGATGTAAGTGAGGAAAAGGGAAACTTGACAGAGGAAGGAATACAGTGGAGGAAGCAACTGAGAAACGGGAAGCCAGCCAAGGGAAGGGGGAAGTCAGAATTGATGATCCGGGGATTAAAATGGAGGGAGAGGAGAAAGCTAAGAACATCACAGCAAAAGTTAAGAAAAACAAAACTTCACTAAAAATGGAAGATCCAAAAACAGAAACACTGGGACCCAAACCATTGACAAGGGCACCTGCCACACACATCCAAGAGCTCTAGCCACTACACCACAGAAGGAGCTCAACAGCTATGCACACATCACCATACTACATTAGTCACCAGAAAACACAGCCTGCAAACTACCTTACTTTCTTATGATTGTACCTCACTCAGATACAAAAGTCATGTCGGTAAAACGCATTCGCTATTTTTGATTCACCATAATTGATTTGTGCATCTTGCTTCACTGTTATCACGGGACACTGTCCAATAGTATATGTAACCCCTTGTTCCCAGGGGTTACAAGAAGCCACTAGAATCAGTGGCAGGCAGGAGTAAGCAGCTTGTGAGATGCCAGTTAAATGGGTTTCACACTGTCTCACTCTGTTTTCAGTTTCAGCTGAGCTGGAGTGATGATGCCACCTTAAATTCTCACAGCAGCACAAGCCACAATGGAATGCTAGCTGCAGGGGTTAGCAGTAGAATGTTGGGAATTCAAGTCAGTCTGCATGGAGACTCAGGAGAGTGAGGAGTGCTGCAGTGTGCAGCTCCTCAGAGCCTAGCTCTGATATAGAGCTACCTTAGAAAAGGGGTTGTGTGTTCTTACCCTAGAGAGGAACACAGAAGAACAGTACAAGGAAGTGGTACAGACCATTCCTAGAAGTTGTTCAGTGCCCCATCCCCAGAGGGATGGGGAATTCCAGGATACAGAGGCAATCCCTGGTCCAGCCTGGAAAGGGAGAAGCTGCCTGAGAGTCATTTTGTTTTGTGAGTACCTGAGACATTTGTGGGAAGAAGCCCTGGGGCACCTGCATACCGTGGTGAGTTCTTCTCTGATAAAGAGACTATGTTCACCGAGACAGTGTGTTAAGTAAAAGTATCTGCCTACTGTGGGGACAAAGAGAGACTTGCCAAGTACAGAACTTTTAGACTGTGTATGACTTAGAAGCATCTGCAACAGTGGGAGTCTAGGGTAAAGACATAGCCATTTACAGTACTTTTAAAGTCAGGACACCTCCAGTGAAAAGTAGAATGTTAAATGTGAAAAACATTTCGAGAGGGCATCTACAAACAGTGTTCAGAGAAAGGTGTTGTAACCAAATGAATGGCCGTGTATAGATTTGGGAGCAAAAGGTGGAGACCCCCATCTGAAGTAACCAGGTTTACCCTCCGGTTCAGTTTGGGCACCTATGTTTTCTCTCGGTGCATTTGGCCAATGCCTGAGGAAAGCATCCAGACGTGGATTTGGATTTTCCCTAAGAGCCGGAAAGTGCTCGAGGGTGGTTTAGGAAGCCACCATCAACCCATGCAATATGGAAAAGTGTCCTAGTACTGGCCAGGGTGCCAAGTCAAGGAAAAAGAAGTAAAGTGTACCAGTTCAGGCCGTGTGTGCCCAGATCTGTTCAGAACCTGAGAGTTCATAGTGAGGAAGTGTGCTCTGTACCTCAGTAATCTGCATTACCAGTGAGAGTAGCCCTGTGGGGGTCACTCTAGAATCCCAACCTGGTTTGGACATTACAGTTATTGCTTCCAGTGTTCCGGATTTACTTGGGTGCCACTGACCAGAGTTCAAACCTAGCATAATGCTGAGCAAATGTTTTCTCCCAGGGACCCAGGTTGATGGCCATACTAAATGGTCCCCAGGTGTGAGCCAGGTAGTTGCTACATTTGGTTTGCCTGTTTGAAGGATGGCAGGCTCAGTAGTAGAAGTAATGGGTCCACAGAGTTTTACAGAGATATTTATAGTGACTACCTCCACTCCTCTCAGTGGCACCTAGATGTGAGAGGAGCAGCCCCACTGGTAGAAACATAGGGGGCCGGGGAGGTTACAAATGGAGGCACCGCTGAGGATTTGTATGGATTTTGGGAGAGAACAGAAATGTTTGCTCAGGTTGTGGCTAGCGCTTTGTCTCTGGCAGTTGGTAGCCCAAAATATCGGAAGCATTGTGCATAAGGATTTACCAGAGAAGTGCCATCCATATCTGTCGCTGTGTGCTGCTGTTCATGTGCTGCTAATTGTGCCAACATTTACCAAGGAGCTGTAAAGACAGATTGTGTGTCCCTTGTCCTGCATCAGAGATTACATTTGCCAGCTTTTAATTTTCAAGTTGTGACAAGGAAAAGTATGGAGAACTGTGGGAAACAAAGAGAAATTTGTGCCATAGAAGTTTAAAATGCTTGTTGCGTGGACTGGGGAGTTGTTAAGGAAAGTGCCATGAAAATGGTTAAAATGGTGCTCCCAACGAGGAGTTACAGTTGGAAAGAAAAAAGTTGCTTTGCAGTTTAAATTTTGCCTGCTCAACAATCGCAGTGGAGAAGATCATGAGAAGAGAAAGAGAGCTCATTTGCATGGCATCGAGTGATTGGTGAGACTGCAATCAGACTCACCCCCAAGTGGAAAACAGAGCAGTGGTAGCCAGTGCTACCATCCAGCCGTTACTGTACCCATGTTGTTCCGCCAGTCTGGTGTTCCAGGATCCAGGTGCATACAGATTTGTCAGCCTTGCAGTGTGCCTTTCAGTTCCATTGCCTGGCCTTCCAGATGACATCTGCCAGAGAGGACATAAGCCCAGCTGTTTCCTGATTCATCGCCTGGGATTTTGGATTACTTCAGACCAGCTGTTCCTTTCCAGTTCTAAGGTTCCATCTCCAGATGACGTCATCCAGAGATGACATCATCCCAGCAGTTTCAGATGTGCCATCCTGTCATTTCCGGAAGATTTCTTCCCAGCTGTATCTGAAAAATGCTGCCAGGGAAAGTCTTCGACTGGAGATCCAGGTGCCATACCCTTTTGTTCTTCAAGGGACTGGTAAGTCCAGACTTTCTTACCTTATTGACATTGCAATACACATCCTACACCTGGCAGACTACAGACTGCTTGAACTTCCCACAAAGACTCTCCCCTTCAGGACTACAGTCCTACAAGAACTGTGCTTCACGGGCTCCAGCCAAGGAGAGACTCTTTCTTGGACTTGCCTTCGGGCACTGTCACTAGTTGGGACTTTTAGGGCATTCCATCCCAAAATGTGTATTATATATAATGATGTTTTTCTACTGTTTTCTACTTTTCTAAAAAATTATTTTTGGGGATTCTCCAGTGTTTTGATGGTAAGGGTTATGACTGTGTACTGTGTTGTAGATTAGGGGTGTGTTTTTGTCTTTTCTCTTTCAGGTGGTTCCTGATGAAGACAGACGAGAAGACAAGAAGAGGAATGAAGGGACTCATCGGGTTCCTCATGTGCTTTATAGTGTTGTGTTTAAAGTACAGTATTGTTGTTAACATGTGTTAACTTTTCCTTCCACAGGCGTAGCTATGGGGGGAGTGTGGGAGTGTAATGCTTAGGTGTAGTGTTAGCTCCTTTGTTTGGTTTGCAGGTGTCCAGAGATGGGGAGGTTCCCTGTTTTGGGTAGGTTTGCTTTGGTCAGATAGGTTTTCCTAGAGGGTTAGGGGGATAGACAGGTTGTGGTCCTGACCGCCGTAGGGGCCACAGTACTGGTCTATTAGGCTATGCTCTGAACAGTTCTTCCAGGGTCACTGGTTACCATAGTAAGATCATAGTATAGGGCTGATGCATCAGCCAATGGCCTCTGGGCCCTTAGTGTTGTCTGCCTGTGCCTGGCACATGGTAGGGGAGAAGGTAGCGCTACCTCCCAGTAGTCAACACATACTGTAGGGTAGGATGGCCTGGGGCCGGGTAAGTAATGACTACAGACAGTCATTTTCCTGGCTGAGTGTGGGTGTAACCCCTTGTTCCCAGGGGTTACTAGAATCTCATTTAGAATCAGTGGAAGGCAGGGAGTAGGCAGCTTGTGAGATGCCAGTTAAAATGGGTTTCACACTGTCTCACTCTGTTTCAGCTGAGCTGGAGTGATAATGTCACCTTAAATTTTCGCAGCAGCATAAACCACAATAGAGCGCTGGCTGCAGGGGTTAGCAGTAGAACGTTGGGAGATTCAAGTTAGTCTGCGTGGAGACTCAGGAGAGTGAGGAGTGATGCAGTGTGCAGCTCCTCAGAGCCTATCTCTGATATAGAGCTACCTTAGAAAAAGGGGTTGTGTGTTCTCACCCTAGAGAAAAACACAGAAGAACAGTAGAAGAAAGTGGTAGAGACTGTTCCTAGAAGTTGTTCAGTGCCCCATCCCTGGAGGAATGGAAATTCAGGATACAGGGCAATCCCTGGTCCTGCCTGGAAAGGAAGAAGCTGCCTGAGTGGTTTTGTTTTGTGAGTACCTGAGACATTTGTGGGAAGAAGCCCTGGGACACCTGCATACCGTGGTGAGTTTTTCCTCTGATAAAGAGACTATGCTCACTGAGACAGTGTGTTAAGTAAAAGTATCTGCTTACTGTGGGGTCAAAGAGAGACTTGCCAAGTACAGAAATTTTAGACTGTGGATGACTTAGAAGCATCTGCAACAGTGGGGTCTACAGTAAAGACATAGCCACTTACAGTACTTTTAAAGTCAGGACACCTCCAGTGAAAAGTAGAATGTTAACTGTGAAAAACATTTCGAGAGCATCTACAAACAGTGTTCAGAGAAGGTGTTGTAACCAAATGAATGATAGTATATAGATTTAGGAGCCAAATGTGGGAGACCCCCATCTGGAGTAACCAGGTTTACCTCTCCGGGTTCAGTTTAGGCACCTATGTTTTCTCTCAGCGCATTTGGCCAATGCCTGAGGAAAGCACCAGATGTGGGATTTTGGATTTTCCTGAGAGCGGAAAGTGCTCGTGGTGGTTTAGGGAGCCACCATCAACCTCCATGCAACATGGAAAAGTGTCCTAGTACTGGCCAGGGTGCCAAGTCAAAGAAAAGAAGAGTGCCGTACTAGTTCAGGCCGTGTGCCCAGATCCATTCAGAACCTGAGGATTCATAGTGAGGAAGTGTGCTCTGTACCTCAGTAATCTGCATTACCAGTGAGAGTAGCCCTGTGGTCCATCTTTGCTTTGTTATTCTCTGTGTTATATGAATAAAGCCACACTCTAGAATCCCAACCTGGTTTGGACATTACAGTTATTGCTTCCAGTGTTCCGGATTTACTTGGGTGCCACTGACCAGAAGTTCAAACCTAGCATAATGCTGAGCAAATGTTTTCTCCCAGGGACCCAGGTTGATGGACATGCTAAATGGTCCCCCAGGTGTGAGCCAGGTAGTTGCCACACTTGGTTTGCCTGTCTGAAAGATGGCAGGCTCAGTAGTAAGTAATGGGTCCACAGAGTTTCGCAGAGATATATTTGTAGTGACTACCCCATCCCTCTCGGTGGCGCCTAGATGTGAGAGGAGCAGCCCTGCTGGTAGAAACATAGGGGGCTGGTGGGGAGGTTACATATATAATTTTTTTTATAAGGGAATAGCTACTGTGTGATTTATTGAATAGGTCAGTGCGGTAGCCTGGGAGATCTTCTAGGAGTACTTTGTAAGCCCAGATATATAGATTTAGTAGTCTCCTGGTAGCTAGTGAGGGTCATCTGACTGTGGCATACAACATGCAATGGTGAGTCTTTGGTTCTAATTTGGTTATGAACCTAATGGCTCTATGGCAGAGTATGTCCAACTTTGCTAGGCAGGTGGCTGGGCAATGTTAGCAGCTTAGGTCAGCATAGCCTATGATTGGAAGGAAAGTGGCCTGTGCCAATCATTTACAGGTGTCACACGGGAAACAGTATTTATTTCTAAAGTAAAACCAAAGTCCAACCCTTAGTTTTGCATAGTATTTCTATGTGGTTAGTGAAAGAGAGCTTGCTCTCTAACCATACTCCTAAGTATTTGTATTTTTCTACAACTTCAAGGGTGTCTCCTAAGCATACCTCTCAACCTCTTGCCTCATAAATCAGGGACAAGGCTTAAAAAATCAGGGACAAAGGACCAAAATCAGGGACACATCTTCAAAATTAGAGATATCCACCCAGAAAGCTGGTAGAATATGGGGTTTAGTGCAAAATGCATTTTCAAAGAACAACAAGCATGTAACTTTAATGCTTGACATTATTTTATTAACACAATCTCCACTGTTTAGCCATGGAAACACAAATTTTAGGAGGGACAGACTAAAATTTTGAGGCAAAATCAGGGATGTCCATGAAAATCAGGGCAGTTGAGAGGTATGCCTAAACGAGTAGTGATGGCTGGTGTTGATGAACATTCTGAAATTGCCCTGTGTGATGTGAAAACATAACTTTTGTTTTGGATGCATTTAATAGCAATTTGGAGTACAAAAGATTAAGCTGTAGCTCATTAAATGCCAATTAGAGGTCAGAGCAGACCATGCTAATATTAAGCCTAGGATCTGTCACCTTTGGAAGAGGCAAAAACCGGACACTAAATCACACCTAAGCGTCACCCTAGCCCACCTTTCATGACTGATCGTGCATTGCTCCCCTCAAAAGCCATTTGTTAGATCAGTGAAGAATTTAATGAAACAGTAAAAGACAACACTTAGAGCAGCAGTTCAACAAAAATGTTAACATGCCGTACCTGTTAAATTTGCTTTTATTGGTTCTTCCTAGTTATTTATTTATTCTCTGAAATTATTTTACCAGGTAAACATGCAGAGATAAAGAAATCCACTTCAAGCGTTCACTGTCGTCTACCCTCAGCTGTTTAATATATAGTAAATTCCTCTGATGGCTGTGCTTAGCTGCTGTACCTGTACATGTTCATATAAATCTCTATTGTATACTTCTCCACTACCCCTTCCCCAGGATGCATCTAGAATCGATCGTTATTCCACTCAGTATGCCTTCCTGGTAAAACTTTTGTAATCCCCTTGCAAATGGGGTTCCTAAATGCCAGTCTGGGTTTACCTTAGCCCGGTTTGTTGTGTCCTTCTCCCGCTGTCTCTCGGCTTCTCTAACTTGCTTCTAATTTTCCGCTTCCCAGGTCCTGTTTACCTCATGTGTGCTCCAGCTTGCAGTCAAATTAAAATCCAACCCTCAATGCTTAAACTGTTGACGCAGGCTCCTTCTGCAAAAGCACTGCCTCCAGAGCAGCAGGAGTCATGTTGGTGCACAAAAGCGCCTGATGTGAGCGGCTTGTTTTACTGATCACCTCAGAAGTGCCCATGGGTTCTGGGATCCTTTCCACCTATTTGGGACCCAGTGACCACGGACAGCCTGCTAGGGACCACTCAGATGGAAATTAAAGGGGTTCTGACTGGGGCTTATTTGAGTATGCCTGTGCAGGGCCCTGGTCATCTGAATAATGCATAACAGTGTGTCTGGCTGCCTCCAAGTAGCTATGTTCAGCTCCAGCTGAAAAGTAAAGAATTAAAATGTTTTAAATAATGGAACTGTTACTGCTTGTTAGGAATATACTGTGCATGTGGGGAAAAGTGCTTAAAGTTAAAATGAGTACTGTTTCCTGGCAATTCCAGTATCTGGGACTCTGTGTGTCAGCCTGTCAGCTGCTGCAAGGGAGCTTGCATAAGTGCAGTAGTGACAGGAAAAGTAAAGAGCTCATATTTTTCAGCTGTGCAGCGACTGCAAGTACAGCCTTTAAGCTATAGAACCGTGGGGCATTCGAGGGAAATAATTACTTCTTTCTGGCTGCACCAGGACATTATTCAGGACTGTATCTAATCTGCTATAAGGGACAGTGGGTTAAGCAGCCATTGCCAGCAGTACAGCCAATTGGAATTGCAGCAACAGAAAGCCAGGACTTGTGGACATTCACTGCATCTTATGGGTAAGCACCCAAGTGCTTATGGGGCTTACAGGGACATTATTTTAGGCCAAATTCCACAACCCAATTTTGCCTTGTGTGTCCTGATTGACAGGTCCTTCAGCAACTTGGAGACATGTCACCCCATCCCTGCTACCAATCAGGAGTCGAACTAGGAGCTCTATAAAGAGACAATGTTGCCAGTTTGTCGGAGATTCAGAAGGAGATTCAGAGGAGATTTAGAGATGCAGAGCTGAGAGAGAGAGCAGCAGAGCAGGCTCCAGCCTGCTGGGATCCCCATGGGGAGGGACTCAGGCTGCAGCTATGCCATCAGGCCTGGGCCACTTAATTCAAGCCCTTTCAGTCTTCAGAGGGCATTTGTTATTTTCTTCAGTTAACAGTTAACTAGTTACAATAATTGGGCTTTCTGCAACAGCTAGTCTAGAGGTTGCCAGTACTGTCCTCCAGAGGCCAGTCTTCCCTCCCACATCAGGAAAGATGTGGACCGAAGAATCAGATGTCCAGCAGCGGTGAGAGTGCTGACCAGACCAGATGACATCATGCAGTGGTGAGAGCACTGACCAATTACCTCAGTGGTGAGAGAGCTGAATAAGTCTTCAGGATGCCTTCGATTGCGGATAAGACCCGTGGAGAACCTGAGTGAGTACCCTCGTACCCCAGGTGCGAGGGAGAATAAGCAAGTAATCTTGGGGCTCCATGCCCCATTAAGAAATGTGTGCTGTTATGTGAAGTATTGAAGTCATCAGTCTGGGCTACTAACCCCATAAGAGACTGCCTAGTTCAAGTAATGGATGCATCTTGTCTGTGGTCCAAATGGCTAGTTGCAGGTGCAACAAGATGCTGGACTTAGTGAATCATGTAAATGTGTAGCTATGGGTTAGAGTCCTACCATCGTGGAGCTGTCTGCCAAGGCCGCTTTCCACTTCATGAGACAGGAGGCCTTAGAGCATATTACATAGAAACATAGACTTTGACAGCAGATAAGGACCGCTTGGCCCATCTAGTCTGCCCATTTCTCTACCTACAGGATAGGCTGCAGATCCTAGTTAACCAACAGCCTATTTCTTCCTACCCCCACAAGAATTGTCTTATGTCTGTTCCATGCATTCTTGAATTCTCCCACAGTTTTAGACCCCACAACTTCCTCAGGAAGGCTGTTCCATGCATCCACTACCCTCTCTGTGAAATAATACTTCCCACATTTCCCTGAACCGCCTCCTTCTATCTTTAAATTGTGTCCCTTGTTCTTGCAAGTCTCTTTTCTGAAAGATGCTACCCTCTTGGACTTTGTTGATTTCACTGAGGTACTTAAAAGTTTCTATCATGTCCCCCTCTCCTTCTTTTCCTTAGGGTATACATATTAAGCTCCTTTAGTCTCTCCTCATACGGCTTCTCTTGCAGACCCTGCACCATTTAGTTGCCCTCCTCTGGACTACCTCTATCCTGTCTATGTCCTTGCGGAGATGGGGTCTCCAGAACTGGACACAGTACTCCAGATGGGGTCTCACCAACTGTCTGTACAGAGGATAACAACTTCCTGTTTTCTGCTGCTGATGCCTCTCCCTATACATCCCAGTATACCCCAGCCCTCCCTACTGCCCTCTCACATTGCTTGCTAACCTTAAGGTCATCTGATATGATTACCCCCAGGTCCCTTTCCTTTTTGTTGTTGTTACTACCTCCCGCCCATTGTGTATTCTTCCCCTGGGTTCTTGTTTCCCAGGTGCATTATTTTGCACTTCTTTGCATTGAATCCTAGCTGCCATACTTTTGACCATTCCTCCAACCTTGCCAAGTCCCTTTTCATCCTTTCCACGCCTCCTTGTGTATCAACCCTGTTGCAGATCTTTGTGTCATCTGCAAAAGGCATACTTTTTCCTCTCAGTCCCTCTGCAATGTCACTGATGAAGACATTAAAGGACTGGACCAATACTGAACCCTACGGTACCCCACTAGTAACCCTTCTTTCTTCAAGTGGACTCCATTTACAATTACCTTCTGTGTCCTGTTGTGCAGCCAATGTTTTACCAGGCTACCACCCTGGGACCCACTCCCAGGCTGGATAATTTGACTATTAATCTTTTGTGTGGGACTGTGTCAAATGCCTTGCTAAAGTCTAGGTAGGCCATGTCCACAGCCCCTCCATGGTCTACTACTTTGGTCACCCAGTCAAAGAAATCTATTAGATTCATCTGACATGACCTTCCCGCTGTGAACCCATGCTGCCTTGAGTCCTGTGCTCCACTGGCCTCTAGGTACTCAACTATTCTTTCCTTCAGAAGTGACTCCACCACTTTCCCTGCCACAGAGGTCAGACTGACAGGTCTGCAGTTTCCTGTCTCTGTCTTGGTCCCACTTTTGTGAAGGGAATCACATCCGCTTCCTCCAGTCCTCGGGAACCACACCATCCTCCCATGATTTATTAAAAAGAGTAGCCAGTGGTTTCACTAGTTCCTCCTTAATTCTTTTAGAATTCTGGGGTGAATTCCATCAGGACCCATTGCTTTGTCCACCTTCAGTTTTAGGAGTTCTTGCAGAACCCTTTCTTCTGTGAAAGGACTGGGATCGACCCCTATCAAGACTGCTTCTGTTAATTGGATTAGGCACTTCCCCCTCTTTTGTGAATACTGAGCAGAAATATTCATTCAGTATCCCTGCTTTTTCACTGTCCCCTCTTCCCACCCACCATTCATTCTATTCAGCCTCACTATCCCTCCCTTTGTCTTTCTATGCTTGCTTTTCCTCAGTTTGGGCCTTTGCTATTCTGACTTCCCTCCTGCTTCCTTCTGCCTTAACTGGTACAGCTCTCTGTCCTGCTCCTTCTGTGTTTCCTTATCTTTCCGGAATGCTATCTTTTCTTCTGACTTTCACAGCCACCTCTTTTGAGAACCATAGTGTCTTTTCTTTCATTTTGATTTGTTTATTTGCTTCACACAAAGGCTTGTTGCCTCTGTGATGGCAGTTTTGATGATTCCCCATCGTTGCTCCACACCTCCTTCTAGCCTGTTTGCTAGTGCTTTTCTGAGGCACTCTCCATCTTGCCAAAGTCAGCCCTCCTAAAGTCCAGTACCCTCACTTTTGTATTGCTTGACTCTGTAGCTGAGTTTAACGTGAACCACACTGTTTGATGGTCACTTGTCCCCAGATGGCAACCCACTTCTAGATCTGAGATCCTCTCACTGCCCCCATTTGAGTACGAGGTCTAAGATTGCTCCCTCATGAGTGAGTTCTGAAACTAGCTGTCTAAGGCCTGCCACCTGTAGGGCATCAAGAATGGCCCGGCTCTTGGATGTGGCTGCAGCAAATGTGCTCCAGTTAACATCTGGCATATTCAGGTCTCCCATCAACAGTATCTCCTTTCTCTGCCATTCTAAGAATGCCTTCTATCATATCCTTGTCCATTCCTCCCCTGACATGGGGTCTGTACACAACCCTGTGTGGATTGTGGTGCCCTTTTCAGTCTCCAAGGTGACCCACGTGCCCTTCCTTTACATGAGAGCTACTCCTCTCCCTCTTCTTCCCTGCCTGTCTCTCCTGTAGGTTATGTACCCTGGTATGTTAACATCCCAGTCATGGTTCTCTGTGTACCATGTTTCTGTGACTGCTACGATATCCAGGCATCCCTCTTCCATCAAGGCCACCAGCTCAGGAGCTTGTTGGCCAGACTCAGGCATTGGTACTCATTACCCTCCATTTCCTGATGGCCTTACTCCCTTTTGCCCCATGCCTGTCCTTCTTGCCTTTGTCACTTTCTCCATTTACCCTGCCCTTCTCCCTATCGACACCTCTATGTTGGTGTTTGACTTACTACTGCGATTATTTTGGGGGTAGGATTTCCTGCTCCTTTCCAGTGCCTCCCTTGACTAGTTTAAAAGCTTGCCAATGAAGCATTTAAACTTATCACCTAGGATCCTGGTTCCCCTCCCGGACAGATGCAGCCCATGATGCCAGTATAGGCTTGCATCACTCCAGGTGACCCCAGTCCCCAATGAAGCCAAATCCCTGAGGTTCCACACCAGTTTTCAACCACTGATTGAATCCCATGGTGCAGAACACCCTAGCCTCTCCTATGCCATAGATGGGCAGCACCTCCGAGAAGGTTACCGTGCGTGCTACTTGACTAAGGCCTTTCTTAGCCAGGTCATTTGTCCCTAGGTGGACAATGACATCCAGCTCCCTCCCTGTGCAGCTGCTCTGGCAATCCTGAGGTTCGCTCCCTGTCCCTCAAGCCATGGCATCAGGCAGGCACCTTACCTCCCTCTCCCTTCCTCCCCACTCCTACCTTCCTAACAATGGAGTCCCCACCAGGAGTTGTTTTCTTCCTGCAGGGTCCCCTGCCACCCTCCTGTGGGTCTCCTCTGTGGAGGTTCCCAGCATCCTCCTTGGTCTCCACTGCAGGTGCCTCCATAGAGGAACCACACTTGCCAGAATGGCATAGGGTGTGGAGAGGTACAACTGGAGGGATGCGCCTCTGTTCCACCACCTCACCTCCCTGAGCCTGTGGTCCAACCGCTCCTCTTTCTTGGCAACCTCTGAGGCAACGGCAGTGGCACTGGTGGTCCCTGGATGGAAGAGGAGGTCCCATAAATCCTGGCCAACTCAGCCTGGAGATAAGCAACCTCCTCCTCAGCCCAGAGAGGTGCCTGCAGATGGGTCAACACCGCATCCTCCAGAACATCTCCCGGAAGACTGCTGCTCCACAGCCACTGCACTGCACCACTCCAATCATGTCTTATTTCTGTCCCCTTAACTGTTTGCAATCCTTACTCTTTCCTCTGTTTTTTTTCTCTCTCTCTCCTTACTTTCCACCTGTGTGCCCTTTAAGCTTCTGATTGTCCTGTTCTGAGACAAGAATATCCTATATTTCTCAGTATAAAACTTACTTGCTCAGAGGCAGACCTCCAGCAGCTAGAGGGGCCGGAGAGCTACTCTTGCCCTTCTAGGATGGTGGGTCTTTGGTGGTTCTGTGATCACTTACTTCCTGCTCCCAAACAGGAAGTTCCTGTTGTCATTCAAATCCTGTGCCTATAAAAATAGAACTAGCTTTGGGTGGGGGTGGAGGGAGGAAAGGAGGGCAATAGAGTCCCAGTACAGAAGTTCAGTCACACAGCAGTCCTTTCTCCTGGTGTCTTCTGCCAAGCTATTAGCAGAATATTTCTAAGGCAGTCTTTAAATGTAGCTTCCTCCTAGCTAAGCCACTCCCTCTACTTACTAGATCTTTCTACAAGTAATTTAAACCTCACAGCTATTAAGTCCTTTCAATCACCTGAGATTTACACCTAGATGACTGTTCAGATACCCATTCAGGTTAGTTAACCCAGACAAACACACACTTTTTTGTTTTGTTTGTTAGTTTTTTTTACCCTAAATTAAAGGTCCAGGTACAAAAGTTCTTCTTCTTTAGTCCCAGCAAAGAAGTCCAGTCACACAGCAGTCCTTTCTCCTGGTGTCTTCTGCCAAGCTATTAATGTCTAAGATACCTTAAAGAGAATGTACCTCTGTCTGTACAGAATTGTGTCTAAGAGCACTTGGTATAAGTGTTAAATGGTTAGACGTGCTGGATAGGACTCGCTTGTGGATAATGTTCTTGGTATACAGAATGTACTGGATGTGACTGCCTGTGACTAAAGTATGGGATGCTTGATAAAAGTGTCATTGCCAACTTACTCTGGATGGATGCCTTTTGGTATATAAAGTACTGGATGTGGCTGTGTTTAAACTGCGTTTAGGATGCTTGACAGAAGCATCACTCTCATTACATTGGATGGGACTTTCAAATATTGTGCTGAGCGTTCTGGATGTAAGATCCACATAGTTTGTTCTGGAATGTTCAGAATTCAGCGAGTGCAGGGCAATCCCTAATATGTCTGCAAGTGCAGGGCAATCCCTGCCATGTCTGCTAAAGTGCAGGGCAATCCCTGCTGTGGTTGTAAATAGTAATTTGCTGCTTTACAAAACCTGGTTCCAAGTTGCCCCACCCTCAAATTAATAGCCAGCCACCTCGACCAGCTGCCACTCCATCAGGCCTGCAACATCTTGGACTGTGGTATCTGTTTAACCAGTATGGTATGAGATTGCGGAGTTTCTGCTGCATCTGGGACTGGTACCAGTGTGGGTAATATTAATAATTATGTTTAATATCTGATTTATCAGCAGCTAGATAGCCAGGGCTCTGGATGTCTTAAGTCGAATGGTAAAATGTGATTTATGTCTGCCTGTTAATATGTAGCCACCCAGCTGGAGGGTTCACCAGCAAAATCTAAAATGATCTCTGTACATGTGTAAATATGGTAAGATATCCTCTACTCCTCCTGTTTCCCTTTCCTAGCTCCTTTATTTATCCGAAATAAATATCTTGTTATTTGTTGTTTGAAATCCTGTGTGAGCATATTATTAAATAGAGCCTTTAATTCAAAATGTTGAAATGTGGGGAACTGTGTATTGGGGCATATCTGTGGAAGGTAACTGGTCACCGTGGGTGGTGTAGCAGCTCAGGGGCTACACCCAGTACCATCTCACCCATGTAAAGCACCCTGGGTGGAGGCACTGTGCAAAGGTTTTAAAAATGTCATAAATTAGTGAACCCAAACCCCTTAGCCTATGTCCAGGGTAGTAGGCAGGGTGTAACACTAAGGTGGCGCCGCCCAGGGGTTACATTTTAAATAAATAAATCTCATTTATAGATATCATAGGGGTGGGAGACATGGAAACACTGTAAATAGTGTACACAATTATATATTATAAACAAATCGCTTGTTTCCTATTCCTGGGTCTGATTCCTTTTCATGTCCACGACACTATTTTGAAGACAAAAGAAGTGAAAATACTTCTTACTGGAGGAAACAACCAGTTTATAAATAAATTAACTTAAAACATTTCAAAATATTTAAATTCTTTTAGAGGTGAAAAAGTTTACCAGCAAACAAAAGTGAAAGATAACTGAATCTTTTACTGTTACAAAACATAGGGTTGGACTTTTGCCCAGCTTTGCTGCTGTTCTGCTTTTGAGATGCAGAATGGAAAAGATTAGATAAAGTATCTGCTAATGGTCTTAATGGACAAACTTTACTCTTCCCAAGTTGACTGCTTTTACAAAGAAGGGCTACATTGACAACAAAACTTGTTTGTACAAAAACAAAAGAAGGCGCTACTGTGGGACTAGTTTGGTGCACAGACAGAAAGAAGGCATCCAAAAGCACTGAAAAAATCTGTCTTCCCAAACAAACTGATCAGTAGAACTTCTTAATTAAGTTCCGTTAATTCAAAATTTATTTTTAAATATTTTAAAAGCAGTAGCAAATTGCTTCCATACCAGCATTTCACATCTTGTCCGATGCTTTGTCAAGGTGTGGCTTATGCGATGACATCATTACTTTTTATACACATAAATTAGTCACATGACTACTCATATTTCACCAGTCACATTCACCACATGTCTAACATATCACTATTGCACATTTAACCAGTGAATTAATCAGTGCTCAGCCTTAAATAATACCCAGAACAGCCCTTAAATATCACAATAATACTGTATAAAATCACTATAATTATAAGGTCTAAAAACATTTATAAATCCATGCAGAGCCATAAATATTTAAATATACAGATATATCAGTACACACTACAGAAAAATCAAACTATCACCTACTATCTGGAAATATGGATGCTGGGTTGGGCATGTCGTGGCTGCTCTGGCAGCCTAGTGTTTTACTCCTTTAGTTTTGTTTGTTCCATTTATTAGTTTCTGCTACCATCATTGCTGATTTTATGGATTTGTCTGTTATTTTCTGCCTCTCCCAAATTTCCTACCTCGCTGCTTTTCCTCCTGAGTTCTGTTGGAGTGAAATCGGTAGTGGAGTGTACTGAGTCCACAAGTGATACTGGGGCAATTTTCAGGACCACCTTGTAGTGTGCACTGTGGCAGTCTCGTCCCGGCCCGTTACTCCCTGCACACTCAGTTTGCGGGCCTGCTTCCTTTTCAGCCTACAGACTCTGTGGGACCTTTTACTGTTTACTGTTGAGTGTTCTTTGTCTGAACCCCCGGACATGGGTTTACAGCTGTTGATGTCTGTGGTTTTATGTTCACCTGGGTACCAGCCGACGAAGATTTCTGGAGGCTGTGAGTCAGAGAGGAGGAATTGTGGAGAAGGGACCTGTGAATATACAAAGAAGATTGTGGATTACTGGCAGTGGATTCTTTTTCCCGGAGCGTTTGCAGTCTGGATCAAGGTCACCAGGTGGGTGAGTACAAGAGGAATCAGCTTTGATTTGGAGCAGTGAGTTGGTGGTCCTGATCCTGTGGGTGGGCTGACTGTGGGTGTGCAGCTGTGAAGAGATCCTGGGCCCTAGTTCACTGAGTAGTCGGCTGACTTGGGCCGGTGTCCCTTGGAACTCTCTGTGGACCCTACTGGTAGGTGGGCCTGGGCAGGGACCATTAGCAGTGGCCGTAGACTTGTGGTCTGGCTCCCAGCTGGATTTTTGGGGTCTGCACTGGCTTCAGAGCAACCAACCATTGAGGAAGAACTATCTTGCACTCCCTCCTCCAAGCATGGTCAGACTTTTCCATATTTACCATTTAATCTCTGTTTAAGAAGGCAGTGAAAGTGCCCTCTTTTCTTTCAATCCTGGGGCAGTGAGAGTGTTAGAGGACAGTAAAGTACTTGGACATATCTTTCTAGCACGTCCCCTTGCAGTGAGAGTGTCTTGGGGGCTGGGAAATCACTGAGACATTTAACATTTGTCTGCCCAGGAAGTGAGAGTCCCTCAGGTTCTTTTGGTGTTCTCTGGTGGCGAGAGGCCCACTGGGGACTGGAAAAACTTGATTTCTCCGGTTATTTGATTTTCATGCAGTGTTTTTGTTTCCAGCTACAACTTGAAGAATGTTATGGCTGTTTTATGTCTGGCTTTTCAATCCACCCAAACCTGTTGTCCTGGACTCAGTGACTGTGGCATTTTATTTATTTTAAATATTTATTTTAGTATATTTGTTGTTATTGGGGTGGGGTTTTAAGTTTGCTTTGTTGATGATATATTTTATGTTTTTAGTTCATGACAGTTTTTCTTGGTTGTAGATTTTGTTTTATTTCTTCCCAAGTGAGAGTTGAGGGAGTATTATATTTTATTTGATTATAGTTAACTTTCTTTTTCATTATACTTTATTAGTATACCTTAGTTGAGTTAATTGATTGGAGTTGCTTTATTACTGTTCTTTCTGTAGGTGGGTGTATCTTTTATTGTGGTTGCCAAAATGTGCAGGAGGCCTGCCCCCAGGGTCGTCACGCTATTCATCCTCTCGCTCTTTGCACCCTCTGCCCTTTTATCTCCCCATTGCAGTTTACAACTTATAAGTGCTGTAGAGCACTGGGTATTGCCCGCCAGAGGGAGGGTTGGGGGTGCAAATGGTGGAGGGTGAATGAGCGAGCCACAGCAATCCAGAAGGCCCTGGGGCAAAATAGAATCTGGATCGTGGCTCATCATGCCTGGTTTCTATACCCAAGGTCATCACCAATACTGGTGGGTCAGGTAGTTCGGATGGCCCTGGAGGTCTATCCAACTCGGCGGTGTTATGCAATGCCAGGTCCATTAAAAACAAGACTGCAATTATAGCAGATCTTGTTGAGACAGTGGACCTGGCATGCATCACCGAGACCTGGCTGGATGAGAACTCTGGCCCTATATTGGAGGCCGCAACTCCAGCCAGGAACTTGCGACACACCGCTTGAGATTAGATCACGGGGGTTGGTTGCAGTCTGTTTCAAGACCGAACTGAGCCTCATGAGTGTACTAGCTGAGGAGACTGAGTCATTTGAGTGTACTGTAGTAGCAGGTGTAGGCTGTAGGATTGCCCTCATCTGCCATCCACCTGGGGATGAGAAGCGTTTCCTTCATGAAGTGACAGACTTCGTGATCGACATGGCTTTTGAGTTACCCAGGCTGATAGTCCTGGGTGACTTCAATGCCTGGGTCGATGACAAACTCTCTAATTTGGACAGAACTTCCTCCAGCTGATGACATCTCTGGCCTCACACAGATCGTTACCACTGCTACTCATAAACATGGTCACTCTATTGACTTAATCTTCCTCCTGGGATCAAGCCTCCAATTTGGGGTGGAACCTGTCTCATGGTCCAATCACTGCACCGTGGGGTTCAGTTTTTGCACACACACCTCGTAGGCCTACCCTGTGGAGATGGTCAGGTACCGCCCTTTACAAGATGTAAGCTCCGAAGGCCTGGTGGCGGTGTTGACCTATCGGTCCTTCCACTGGCAAACAATGACCCAGAGACTTTGGTAATGGCCTATAACAAGGTCATTTCTGCAGCCCTGGATGTCGTTGCTCCTGTCCAAGTTCATCCTCTCTCTCTCTTCACCCTCTGTCCCTGGGTTTGATGGGGCATTGAGGGAGATGCAGCAATTAGGACAAGGTTAGAGCATCACTGGTGAAAATCCACCATGGATGCTGACCACTTAGATTGATGGATCATTATCAAGTCTATCAATCTGCAATCACCCATAAGAAGGCAGAGTTCATGTCCGGGAGATTGCGGCTGCTCAGAACTAACCAGCTCAGCTTCTTTTGAACTGTAGACAGACTGTGCAACCCAGCCTGTCTGCAGATTCAAGAGCTTTTACTAAGTAGAATGCAATGAGCTTGCTCGATTCTTTGCAGCTAAGGTGGCTGGCATCAGGCGGAGCTCCAACCAACACACTCTGTGGACGTTGCTTTGAATTGGCGCTGTGTTGCTGTCCCTCAATTTTCCTGGAGTACCTTCGACCGGCCAGAATTCATGGATGTCATGCAGATTGTCCACGGTATGTGCCCTATGTGCTGTAGTTTGGCCCAGGACCAACTACCCTGATTATGGGCTGTAGTGATATTATTGGCCCAGTCCTAACACAGATAGTCTGGTGCTCCTTGGAAGCAGATGAGTTTCCTAGCTCCCTGAAGGAGGCGAGTGACACCCTCCTGAAGAAAGCCTTGGACCCAGATTGCCATGCTAACTACAGACCAGTCTCAAACCTTCCTTACGGGAAGGTGATTGAGAAAAGTAGTGGCCCTTCAACTGGAGAACCATTTGACCATCCATGACATCTATGAACCGCTCCAATCCGGTTTTTGAAAAGAGGCACAGTACTGAGACTGTGCTGGTTTGGGTGCTGAATGATCTCCTGAATGGCAAGGGATTAAAAAACTGTTCCATCTTGGTTCTTCTTGATCTCTCATCAGCATTTGACACGGTGGACCATGGGGTCCTTCTCGTCACCTGAGGTTCATCTGTGGCCTGACAGGCACAGTCCTCAGGTGGTTTACATCTTTCCTCACTGGAAGAACTTAGAGGGTGGTATTGGGAATTCATTCTTCTGACCCAGTTCCTCTGTCATGTGGGGTTCCTTAGGGTTTGGTGTTGTCCCCCATGTTGTTCGCAGTGTACATGCTACCCCTCAGAGACATTGTAAGAAGGTATGGGCTGAGGTTTCACTGCTATGTTGATGACACCCAGCTCTATCTCACTTTTGCACCTGACCATGATAGTGCTCTCTCAGTATTTAACAACTGCCTCACTGAAATCCAGGATTGGATGAATTCGAGCTGGCTGAGGTTGAACTTGGAAAAGACTGAAGTGCTGGTTGTGGACCAGGGTGGCAGATAGGGGTTGGGGGCAGGTTCGCCTTTGGGACTTTCCTTGAGGGCCTACACTCCCTACCTCTGAACAGGTCGCGAAACCTGGGGTGATCTTTGACTGAAGGGCTGACACTGCGATCGTAGGTGTCGGCAGTCGTCAAATCCTGTTTTACCATTTGAGGAACATCTCCCGAGTTAAGCACCTTGTTCCATCTGGTGATCTCCCCATGCTGGTCCACGCCTTTGTGTCCTCACACCTGGATTATTGCATCCCTTTACCTAGGGCAACCTGGGTGGATATCCACTGCCTGCAGCTGGTGTAGAATGCAGCAGCCGGTTATTGACTGGGACTCCCGTACTGTCATTTCTCTCCGGTGCTGTGCAACTGCACTGGCTGCCAATACAGTGGTGTATTGCCTTTAAAGTCAGGCTTTGGACTTGTAAAGCTCACATGGACAGGGCCCAGACTACCTGAAAGAGCTTCTGGTTCCTTACTGCCCTGGGCGATTGCTCCACCTCGGCTGACAAGGAGTTGCTAGAGATTCCAAGGGTTTGTTTAAAATTCTGGGGCCCGGCATTCATGGCCCAACCCTTTGAATCTCTACCCCATCAGTTATGGGAGGCGTGACCATGGAGGGATTTAAATGAGCTTCAAACTTATTTATGGATTGCAGCATATTCTGAATGATTCAGTTTTGCCTTTACCTGCATTTTACTGTATTTATAATGTTTGTATTTATGGTGTATTTGTTTATTTAATTATTTTGTAGGCACCTTGGTTTGTTGAAAGGCGCATTATAAAGTATTATGATTATTATTATTATTATTATTATAACAAGGAGACGCACTGGGTGAAATGGGTCCAGGAAAGAGCTCCTCCTGCCTGTTCCCCATACTAAAGGGCTCTGATTTGTGCAGCCAAGTGATGCGGTCTTCCTTGGTTACTCATCCTACGCAGATGGTGCTATGCAATGACAGGCCCATTAAAACTATACTGCCTTAATTACGGATCTTGTTGGGTCAGTAGACCAGGGTTGCAACACCAAGACCTGGCTGGATGAAAATGCTGGCCCAGTATTGGCTTCAGCAATTCGGCTGGGTACTTGATGATAAACCATCTGAGAATGGATCATAGGGTAGGAGTGTAGCCATCTGTTTTAGATTGGAATTGGACCTTATGGAGATTCCAGTAGGGACCACCAACCCTTTGATTGTATCGAGGGCACGGGAGTAAGGTGCAGGACACTTCTCATCTACCATCCACCAGGAGATTGGAAAGTTTTCTGCAGGAAGTCACAGACTTCATCATCAACATGAGGTTGGGATCCCCAGATGGTTGATTCTGGGGATTTCAATGCCTGGGTCGACGATGAACTCTCGTAACTTAGTGGACTTCTCCAACTTATGAGTTCATTGGGCCTTACACAGGTTGTTCTCCCGTGATCCACAATTATGGTCATTCATTGGACTTGGTATTCCTTCTGGGGATGGAGATATCTGACTTGGAGGTGGAGCCAGTCAGATGGTCTGACCATCGCACCATGGGTTCAGTTTCATGGCTCCCTCCAATAGGCCTGCCCCTCTGAAGATGGTCCAGTACCACCCTTTGAGGGGCATGACCCCAGATGGCCTGATGGCAGTGCTGGACCTATTGAGTATATTGAGTGAATGCTTGGATCCTGGGAATCTAGTACTCGCCATAATAAGGCTGTGACAGAGTCCCTGGATTCCATAGCTCCTGTTCCTGTTCGCCATTCACTCTTCGCCCACGGTCTCCATGGTTTGATGGAACCTTGAAGAAAATGAGGAGGGTGGGACAAAGGCTAGAGAGGCTGGTGGAAATCGGGCATGGAGGTTGACAGGCTTAGATTGATGGATCATTATACAGTCTATCAATCAGCAATCACCCATAAAAGGCAGAGTTCCTGTCCAGGGAGATAGCAGCTGCGAGAACCGACCAGCTCAGCTCTTTCTGAACCATCGACAGATTGTGAAGTCCAATCTGTCTTTAATCTGGTGGAGCCTTGTCACAAGAGAAGTTTGATGAATTTGTTCAGTTCTTCGCAGATAAGGTTGCTACGATCAGGTCCGGGATCTGTCCGCCCCTTTAATGGGGATTGTGGAGGTCAGCAAGAGGTGGCAGATGCCCAATTTGTGTGGTCTGACTTCAGCCAGCTGTAAATCATGGATATTGTGAGGGTCATCCAGACTTGCGGCCAACCAACTGTAGTTCTGACCTGGGCCCTACGTGCTCTTCTTGTAGGGTGCGAGATGTAATCGGCCCAGCCTTGCCGAGATAGTCCAGAGGTCATTGGAGAAGGGGTCTTTCTGGATCTCCTAAATGAGGTGGTTGTTTGACCCTCCTTAAAAACCCTCCCTTGACCCGGACTGTCTGGATAATTATAGACCAGTCTCTAACCTATCCTTTTGGGTAAGGTTATTGAGAAGGTGGTTGTGACGAGCTAGGCAGTCATCTGTCCAGCCATAATATCTATGATTCTTTCCAGTCAGGATTTAGGAAGAGGCACAGAAGCGAGACGGCTCTTGTTCAGGTGCTAAATGACCTCCAAATAGCGAGAGATCGGAGAACTCGCTCCATCTTGGTCCCACTTGATCTCTCTGTAGCATTTGACACTGTGGACCATGGTTTACTGCTGGAGCACCTGTGGTTCATCTGTGCACTATCTGGAATGTTCCTCAGATAGTTTTGATCTTCCTTGAGGGTAGAACTCAGACAGTGGTGTCTGAATTCATTCTTCAGCCCTCTCTCCCTATCCCTGCGGATACTGCAGGGCTCCATTCTGTCACCCATGTTGTTTGCAGTGTATATGCTGCCATTGGGAGAGATCATTAGGCAATATGGTCTGACTTTTCACTGCTATGCAGATGATACTCAGCTGTACATGTCCTTTGTCCCGGATAGGATGTGATCCTCTGGCTATTTAATAACTGTCTATCTGAGATCCAGGACTGGATGAGTGCCAGTTGGCTGCGGTTGAACCTGGCTAAAACTGAGGTGCTGGTTGTGGACCCAGATCATTGGAAGGTGGGTTTGTCGGCAGGACAACCTTCTGGGCTTTGGCTGGGGTGTTCAGCTGACTACCTCAGATCTGGTGCAAAACCTCAGCGTTATTTTGGATGCTGGCTTGACCCTAAATCTCAGGTGTCAGCGTCATCAGATCCTCTTTAACCATCTGAGGAATATCACCCAAGTGAAGCATCTGATTCCTCCTGATGATCTTCCAGTGTTGGTCGATGCCTTCAGAACCTCCCCACCTTGACTACTGCAATGCCTCTACCTAGGGCTACCAGAGGTTGATATACATCACTTGCAGCTAGTGCAGAATGCGGCAGCCAGGTTATTGATGAGTACCTCTAAGACCAGTTATATAACACCTTCAGACACCTTCGCTCCAAGACACCTTCAAGGTCAGGATACTGACCTATAAAGCCCTACATGACCAAGGACCCCATTATCTGCAAATTTCTTTCGCTTTACCACCCTCCATCCTCTCTGATCCACTAACGAGGGATTGCTAGATATTCTCAGCATCCATTTAAAGACATTGAGGGCTTGATCTTTGCTTTTGCAGCTCCAATCCTGTGGAATTCTCTTCTCTTCTGGTAAGAGATTGTCTGACTGTCCAGAGTTTTAAGCCGGCATTAAAACACATTTATTCAATCTAGCATATCCTGATTAGTTTGAATTGAATATTTAGTCTGTTATACACAGATTTTGTTGAAGTCTGATATTTCTAGTATTTCAGATTTATGGATTTTAATATTTTGATTGTTATATATATTTTTTAAATTGGTATTTTTGTTTTGTTTATGTACAGCTTTGGTCTTAGAAAGGTGTGTTTATAAATAAAGATTCATTCATTCATTCATTCATTCATATCTCATATCTATATACATTTATTTGTCTCACCAAAAAATGCTGAGGGATCCACTTTAATCTATATTTGTATGCACACAGTTTATTCACTTAATTCATCTCCTTTGATTCAGAAAGGAACCAGACTAAAACTTTCATATAATCTCGCTAGAGTTAGCTCTTCAAATGTACTGCCATTTACTTTCATTTTGCAGAAGTTTGTTATCCCAGTCACCCCCGCCTCCACTGTTCTAGCCCTTGAAATTTGAATTTATGACTGGGTCCTTTTAACATAACATTGGTCTGGGTCATGACTAAAATGGTCTGCTGGATCAGCTCACTTACCCAGTCACCAAAGACATAAATAAATAAATAAATAACATGCATTGCTAATGCATTCTTAGTATCACTTTTCTCATGCATGCTAAATGTTACAATAATTCTAGTTTTAAAAACTCTTTGTTTTACTAACATAAAAACTCTAACAAATTTCGTAACTTGCTGCATAGACCACATAAGTAGTATTACAGTTTATAAAGTCTCAATTCATAGTCCTTTTCTGTGGTCGGATGCTGAAAACATTGCCAGTCCTGATCATGCAACCAAAAGAACAGTTACCACAAGTATAAGCCTTGTCCACACTACGCCTGTAACGTTACAGAGTGCCCAAATCATTACCGCAATGGTTTCGCGCACACCTGTAACATTAAGGAGAAGGCTTTTTCAGAACTGCTGTTGAAACCACATGAGGTGGTTTCAACAATGGTTATGAAACCGTTACACCTCGTAACGCTACGGATGAAGTGTAGATGCATGGTAATGGTCTGCAGGGCCCGTAGTGCAGCGCGAAGGCATCCTGGGAATGGGTGCCACCGTAACAGCCCGCCCGCACCCCTAGTGTGGACTGGCAGTACTGGTCCCATAACGGATGCCACCACAATGTGGACATGGCACCACTCCCAGCCAAAACGGATTGCATCCGTTACTGGGCCAGAGTGGTGTAGTGTCGACAGGGCCTTAGTCCCACTAGGTAGAGGGTTTCTGGTGGTTCTGGTTTCTTCAGTATACAGGCTATATGTTACTGCATCACCAATATTCCTTGCCCATCTGTGTACAATCCAGGGGTGCTGGTCACCTCTGCCAGTTTCTGTTCTGCCCTCAGTACATGCCAATTTTATTCAAAGTGGTTTTCAATTTATTACTCTGTGGGGTAAAATAACACACAAAATTAAGCTTAGATGAATTTTCCCTTTTAGACTGTATCAATAAGTTCTCCTTGGGAATACAATCAACTTGACTTTGTGCCCTTTCTAAACACCTTGTGTTATATCCCCTTTCTTGAAAATATTTCTCTCACCTTCCACATTGCTCCTATACTTTTCACTATCACTTATGTTCCATTTTAAATGCATCAATTGTCCCTTTGGGATGCTGTTTATGAGGGGTCTTGGGTGGCAACTGTCAAATTTCAGTAAGCCATTTCTATCTGTAGTCGTTCTGTATAGATCCATTTCAGCCTTACCCAGACACCTTTTTCACTTTTAAATCTAGGAAATTTATCTCAGAATTGTCATGTACCATCGTAAACTTTAAATTTGCATTAGTAGATTCTAGATAAACTATTAATTCAGGTAGTTCTTCTTCTGTTCCCCAAAATAATCAACAATAAATTATCGATAAATCTTTTACATAACTTGATTTTGTTGAAAAAGGATTCTTTTCACACAACACATTCTTTGATTCCCAATCACAAGATATGTATTAGCGTAGTTAGGGGTGAATGCCATTCTCCATGGTCATTCTCATTACCTGAAAAAAACTGTTGGTTAAACATAAATACATTGTATTTCAACACTTGTTCTGTTATTGCCAACAAAATTTGAAATTATTTGAATACTTTGATTTCTCATACAGTGTTTTCCCTATGCTGTAGACCCCCTCATTAGGTATATTGGTATATATAGTAGGTTATGTCGAGTGTGACCCAGATATCCATTTGTTTCATATTTACATCATTTAAAATATTTAATAAGTGTGTTGTGTCTTTTGGATATACTGGGCCCATTTTTGACATACTCTTTAATGTTTTGATCTATAAACTAAGCAAGAGGTTCAGTCAAAGATCCCATACTTGGAAACAATTGGACATGCAGGTGGGTTAAATAAATCCATATGTACCTTGGGCTAGCCATACTGCATATTTAGATATTTATGGCTCTGCATGGATTTGTAAATGTTTTAGACCGTATCATAATTTTAGTGATTTTATATAGTATTATTGTGATATTTAAAGGCTGTGCTAAGCATTATTTAAGGGTCAGTACTGACTAATTCACTTGTTAAATGTGCAATAGTGATATGTTAGACATCTGTGGTGATTGGTGGAATTTGAATAGTCATGTGACTAATTTAAGTGTATAAAAAGTAATGATGTCAGTGCATAAGCCACACCTTGACAAAGCATCAGACAAGATGTGAAATGTTGTGGTATGGGAGCAATTTGCTACTGCTTTTAAGATATTTAAAATTAATTTTGAATTAACGGAACTTAACTAAGAAGCTCTACTGGTCAATTTGTTTGGGAAGATTTATTTTTCAGTACTTTTGGAAAACTTGTATGTAACCTGGAAATGCAGCTGAAACAATGAATGATATGACCAAATCTGTTTCTAGTTATGTAAGCACTCAGAATGACTCAAAACCTGACTATCACTGAGCAAAATCAGATTACCTGATAGGAACCCTGAAAATCTGATGACCAGGTAATAAACCTGACAAGAGGCAACCCTAATTAAGCCTGGAATGTGCAATGCCAGGCCTGTGTAGAAGTGTAATTTAACATGAAACATAGAATTTGATGGCAGATAAGGACCGCTTGGCCCACCCAGTCTGCCCATTTCTCTACCTAATGGATAAGCTGCAGATCCTAGTTAACCAGCAGCCTACTTTCTTTCTACCCCACCCCTAGAATTGCCTTTATGACTGTCCCATGCATGCTTGAATTCAACCACTGTTTTGACTCCACAACCTCCTCCAGAAGGCCGTTCCATGCATCCACAACCTCTCTGTGAAAAAATACTCTTACATTACCTCTGAGCCGCCCTCTATCTTCAAATTGTGCCACCTTGTTTTTGCACACCTTTTTTGAAAGATGCTACCCTCTTGGACTTTGTTGATTCCCTTGAGGTACTTGAAAGTTTCTATCATGTCCCCCTCTCTCTCCTTTCTCGAGGCTATACATATTAAGCTCTTTAGTCTCTCTTCATATGTCTTCTGGTGCAGACCCTGCACCATTTTAGTTGCCCTCCTCTGGACAGCTTCCATCTTGTCTATGTCCTTGCGGAGATTGGGTCTCCAGAACTGCACTCAGTACTCCAGATGAGGTCTCATCAACTGTCTGTACAGAGGGATAACAACTTCCTGTTTTCTACTGGTGATGCCTCTCCTATCATCCCAGTATCCCCCAGCCCTCCTTACTGCCCTCTCACATTGCTTGCCCACCTTTAAGTCATCTGATATGACTACCCCAGGTCCTTTCCATTTTTGTCGTTGTTAGTATCTCACCCCCATTGTGTACTCTTCCCTGGTTTTTGTTTCCCAGGTGCATTACCTTGCACTTCTTAGCATTGAATCTAAGCTGCCATACATTTGACCATTCTCTAACCTTGCCATAGGTCCCTTCTCCTTTTCACCCCACCTTGTGCATCAACTCTGTTCAGATCTTTGTGTCATCTGCAAAGAGACATACTTTTCCTTCCAGTCCCTCTGCAATGTTGCTTATAAAGACATTGAAGAGGACCGGTCCTACTACTGAACCCTGCGATGTACCCCACTAGTAACCCCTTTCTTCAGAGTGACTCCATTTACTATTACCTCTGTGTCCTATTCTCCAGCCAATTCTTTACCCAGGCTATCATCTTGGGACCCACTCCCAGGCTGGCTAACTTGTATATTAATCTTTGGCATCAGTGATGGCCTCAGCCAAATCCTTAATTTATAGCATGAAAATAGTGGACCTCGTACCTTTCCACCTCAAAATTTTGCATGCCCTAGCAGCATAGAGAGGAGGTTCCCAGGCTGTGACCTTAGCAAATAGATTTGTGGGGGGCCTTAAATAACAGATCCTTCAGCTATGTGTAGGCTATATAAAATAGGAATAGGAAAATGGTGCAGAGCTTTAAATGAGAGTGCTTTAAGAGAGGGCATAGGATATGAACAAAAAGCTGGTCAAGTTATTTGGACGCTCAGTAGGGTGAGATGTTAGTCATGATCTATGAGGGAAGGCATGTATGACCTCACAAGGCAGACTAAATGGACTGCAAGGCCTTTTTCTGCCACCTGTTTTCTATGTTTCTGCATGAAGAGGGTAGAATCCAAAACACACTTATGTCTTAGCAGGGCCCCAGTTCTCCATTTGGCTAATTCCTGTAGCATGAACGATTGGTTTCTGCAGCAGAAACATGATGTTTAAAAAATATGTTACAGTATACCATCACTGACATCACACTGTCAGTGTCAGTGGCTCAGTGGTTATCAGGTTAGCCTCTGGGGCCAGAAGATCAGATGGTCGTGGGTTCTAGCTTCACATCAGGTACTTAGGGTAATACCTGTAACTGACACATTAGTGCAGTATGACAGGGTGTTGCGCAACTGATGTGCCATCCTTCAGATGAGACATTAAATTTAGGTGCTTTCTGCCCATTTCTGGTCACTGTCTGAGTGGGAGTAAAAGATACAATGGCACTTACTGATGAGGACTAGTGGAGTTTCCCCAGTATCATGGCCAGCATTCCCTGTCAGTAAAAGATGCCTATCACAGCTCTATGTGCCTTTCCTGCTCAGACATTTTAAATAACTAAATAAATAACTGCTGAGCACAGAGTAGGGGTTTCTGAAAGAACAAGGAGGTGACAGGAGCCAGGCACTATTAATGACAAATCACAAGGAACAATGAATTCTGAAGTACTACATATATTTTGTATTGTAATGAAAGTTCTGCAGAAAATTCCATGGCTATGGAATTGCAGAATTTTATTTATTTCTTTTTATTTTAAATTTTGGAAATTGGGAAAGGCACACTGAGTCAAGGCTCATTTCCAGGTGTGACCAGGGCTAGGGTAACAATCACGATACAGGAGATACAGCGGAACCCATTTATAACAGAAACTCTTGTAGTGAACACTTGCTTATAACGGACAGATCTGCCTTATCAAAACCAAAAGCTATGCCAGTAATGTAAAATCCCATTTATACCATATTCTGCAATCACTGTACAGCAGACACTCTGAGCTCCTCTGTACCTGCCTGCTAATTTTCACCTGATTATTCAGCTGGTTTGACTGGCACCAGTGATGGGTAAGTTACTTTTTCTATTACTTTCTATTACTTTTGGAAACTTATTCCAGAAAGCTCTGTGCAGTCACTAAGTGATGGAGAAGTACTAGAAAAGTAATACATCTTACAGTTACAATTACTTATGTCTTTTATACAAAAGAAATATGTAACTGTAACTGATTACATTATTTGAAAGTAACTAGTAACTAACCTATTGCTTTCAAAACATAATCTGTTATAGTTATTTTGTATTTCTTTTTATAAAAGAAATAAGTAACTATAACTGTAAAGTGTATTACTTTTCTAGTACTTCTCATCCTTGCTAGCGACTGTACAGCATGTCCTGGAACAAGTTTCTGAACGTAATAGAAAAGTAATAGAAAAAGTAACTTACCCGATAATGACTGCCACTATAAAGACATCACTCACCTTACTCGATGCCTGATACCTGACACCTTACTTCAGGGATTACTACTGTACCCTCCTGATATACCAATCAGCACAGGTTCTGTACAGCAAAATCTTACCAATCACGCTTACTGCTCAGCCCTCTGATCCCTATGAGCACAGGCACTGTACAGCAAAATCTTTCCAGTCTTGTTTCCTGCTCAACTCCAAATCAGCTACAGATAACAGTTCCCCATACCTCTGGTTGGCAGAGGAGGTGCATGTTCTTATTTTAACTCCTGTGTTTGAGCTGTGGTGGATGAGATTCATACCTTAAGATCTTAGGATATGGCGGATGTCACAAACACACTCAGCAGGTCAGCCCTCTGCTCCCACAGTGCCAACCTCAGAGGACAATAGTGTGAACAGGTAACAGACAGGGTAACCCTTCTGTCTGCTTTTGGGTCTGAATCACCTTTAGTCTCAAGCTCTGGGGGATTCAAACGTGAACCTTATGCTAGCGTATCTAATGTACAGGCTCAGATACTTACCTCTTCGGGGATTGTGGTACAATCTTTCACCAAGGGCACCAAGCCAGGCTTCTAAAATGAACCTTTTAACTCTATAAGAGGCCTTAGGTATATTCTTACCTTTACTCAAGCTCAGTAACACCATCAAGCTGTTGAACCATTTTGTCAGACTTAAACCTCTGTATGTCACATGCAAAAAGAACTGGCAGACACCCAGGCAGTCTTTTAAATAAAAGGTACTTTACTAAAGATGATAAAAATATGAAAAATGTAAACACAGAACAATATATCAAAGAGCTCATAATCCCATAAAAGAATAAGAGAAAAGTACAAAACATAAACTCCTACCACAATACATTTAGACCTTTTCTATCTAATGTCTTACCTCTGTAAGTGTCTATAAGTTAAATCAGAGAACTATGTCTCTAGAGTCCCAAGATGCTATATCTCAAACAGTTCAGACACAAGTATTAGTTTAACTCTGTCTCTCCACACCCCTTCTGTGAGTCATCCAGCTGCACCCTTTAGAATATAATAAAAATACAAAATGATGTCCTGTCACTTCCCAGTTCATGTCACCTCTGGCACTCACGCCTTCACAGTCTGCCTCTCGCTGTTCACACTTCTTCTCTCTGGAACTCCAACTCCATTCTGCACAACTCAGTCTGCAGCCTTATTGCTTCTGGCTCCAGAATGCTGGTGACCTTCCCTGCTTCTGTGGCCCTGGGCTTGCACTGGTCCTGCTGTCCTCCCCACCAGATCTGGACACTGCATTGGCTGCTGACCTGTCCACATCCAAGGTTCGGTCTTTACAGGCACAGTCTGTGACTGACACTCTGGGATCTGCTGCCATCAGGGCATCCACGAGGTTCTCTTGGTGGCTGTCCCCTCGTGCAGGACTCCTCTGTCCTGGCACAACTGCCTCAAGTAGTCTGCAGTGTGTCTGCTGTAGTTGGAAGCCATCTTCTTCCCTAACTATGGCTTCTCAAACTTGCACATTGAAAAAATAAAACAGGTAGGAACTTGACTGTAAGCAAAATGATGACACCCTGAATGTACATCAGCTCCCTCTCCCCAACTCCTTCCTAGTCCCCAGGCACTCACACTCAGACCTACTATTGGAAAATCACAAACCCCTTGCTCATCACTGCTATATACACTCCCCTAAGGACCAAAAGGTCACTTTTCACTCTCTTATGTCCTATCTTGCCTCCTTACCCATTCAAAATGAAAAATGATTATGGGGATTTCAATGTCAACTGGAAGTCTAAGGCCACAGCTCCTTTCATAGATGCAGCCACAGCCCATGATCTAACTCAAATAGTTCCTCCCCACCCAAGCTCAGTAACACCATCAAGCTGTTGAACCATTTTTCAGACTTAAATCTCTGTATGTCACATGCAAAAGAACTGGCAGACACCCAGGCAGTCTTTTAAATAAAAGGTACTTTACTAAAAGATGATAAAAATATGAAAAATGTAAACACAGAACAATATATCAAAGAGCTCATAATCCCATAAAAGAATAAGGGAAAAGTAGTTAAGTTAAGAGGCAAGTTTTTTTCCGGTCGGATGTTGCGTGCAGAACTGCGACGTACAAAAAGTGTGAACAATTCTCACTTTGTAAATTCTTCAGTCATCTCTACAGCCCAAATGAGGTTTGTGGTACTGGTCTGCAAATTTCAGGATATATGGGACTGGATCACTGAAGTGCATTTTGAAGGTTTGGTGAAAAATATTAATCCATTCAAAAGTTATTAAACTTTGAATTTTCCCATTATAGCCTATGGGAAAAATATTGCTAGGCATGAAAATATTCGAAAGCACTTTTACTGCCACAAATGGGTTTTGTACTTTCGTGCTACCTCTATCTTGTTTTCAGTTTGTGACAGCAAAAAAATGCTTTAATTCAAAACATACTGGCCATTGGTAAACACCAGCAGTTGTGTTTACCTAATGGGCCCAAGGAACATGATCCTGACATTAGTTTTTGCGCACAGCACAGGGTCCTCCTCCTTGCTGGACCTAGTTTTCACTAACCATCCCTCAAAATCACTAATGTTACACTCTCCCAGACGTGATTAGTGACCACCTCCTGTCCCCATCTCCTGGACTTGCAAGACCCCTAAACCCCTCTGAAAATTATCCTGTGACACAAAATTGGTCCTGGGAAACTCACTGTACTCAAAGCCCACCTCAGTATGATGGATTGGTCATTCATAACTCTCACCCTTGACCCAGGCAGAGCTCTAGACCTCTTCATTCTATCCTTTAATGCCATCTATGACATGTTTGCCCATCTTACCAAAAGGCTGATCAAAGGTAAGCAGGCACCTTGGATCACGGATCAACTATTGGCCCAGTTGCAGTCACGTGACTCCTTTGGCACCTTTCCAATAAGTCTGGCCTGCCATCTGATAGACAGAAGTACCAAGAGGCCCGGAACCAATGCACATGGTCTCTACAAAAGCCAAGGCTGAATTCTACAAATCTGCCCTTACCTCAACATGGGGTGTGGGCTGAAAATTTTGGAACAATATAAGAACATATGTGGCAAAGCCCCAAACAGCCCCACACAAATCTCCGTTGAAGGGGCCTGACCACTGATCCACCATATTGCCACCGCATTTAACCCGCTCTTCACTGACCGCCCCAAGTACACCCTAGTCAATACCGGGGCCACCCACCCCCTGCCAACACCTCCATCACCACCCCTGCACACCCTCCATTTCACCCACGATGCATCTCCCCAAGACTGCTGAGCTATACCTTAAAAAGCCATTAGCAGCTCCCAGTATAGTAGTGACTCCTTGGACCTGAGACTCTCCGCTCACTCTTCATGAGGTGCTTACCCCTTACTCACATTATAAACCAATCTCTATGCCTTGGGAAATTCCCATCCTGCTGGAAATCAGCCACCATCACCCCCATATTTAAGAACGGGATCAAACCTCAACAAACAACTATTATAGAACATAGAAACATAGAGGTTGATGGCAGATAAGGATCTCAAGGCCCATCCAGTCTGCCCATTTCTTTTCTACCTTATAAATGTGCCATTGGCCTGTGCTCTTGCCAGTGGCCTATCTATTCATACTCATCTGTATTGCTCCCTTGTGCCTATCCCATGCTTGTTTTTGAAGCCCTGCACTGTATTCATAGCCACCACTTCCTGAGGTAGGCCGTCTATGCATCCACCACACTTTCTGTGAAAAGAATTTCCTACATTCCCCTTAATCGGCCTCCTCTAATCTCATGCTGTGTCCTCTTGTCCTGCTATTTTTCTTATATTTAAACATGTTAGACTCTTTCATCTTGTTAATGCCCTTAAGGTGTTTGAATGTTTTGATCATATCACCTCTCTCCCTCCTTTGCTCAAGGGTATACATACTGAGCTCCATTAATCTGTCCTCATATGTCTTCTGATGCAGTCCCTGCACCATTTTGGTTGCCCTTCTCTGGACTGCCTCAATTTGGTTAATGTCATTGTGAAGGTGTGGCCTCCAGTACTGCACACAGTACTCCAGATGGGGTCTAACTAGTGTCTTGTAAAGAGGGATTATTACCTCCCCTCTTACGACTTGTGATACCCCTACTAATACACCTTAACATCTCCCTAGCCTTACCTACTACTTTAGAAGTCTGCTTGATGATTTCAGGTCATCAGTGATGATGATGCCCAAGTCTCTTTCTTCCCTTGTGACTGCCAGCAACTCCCTCCCAGCCTATAGGTGGCTTCAAGGTTTCTTCCCTATGTGCATGATCTTGCACTTCTTTGCATTAAATCCCAGTTGCCACTCTTCTGACTATTTTGCTAGTTTATCCAGATCTCTTCTCATTCTGCCCACCCCATCTGGATCATCTACTCTGTTGCAGATGTTGGTGTCACCTGCAAACAGACAAGCCTTACCCTCTAGTCCATCTGCAATGTCACTAATGAAGATATTGAAGAGGACTGGCCCGGAACTGATCCCTGAGGTACCCACTTGTGACTTGCGTCTCTTCTGACTGTATACCATTTACCACTACTCTCTGTTTTCTGACGTCACAACCAGTTTGCCACCCAGTTGACCAACTTCTGACCCACCCCAAGCCTACCCAGCTTATTTATCAATCTTCTATGTGGAACAGTGTTGAAAGCGTTGCTTGAAGTCTAGGTGGCGACATCAACTGCCCCCTTGGTCCACCATTCTGGTTACCCAGTCAAAGAAATCTATGAGATTAGTTTGACAGGACCTTCCTTTGTAAATCCGTGCTGTCTTAGATCCTGTGCCCTTATGGATTCCAGGTGTTGCACTATCCTTTCCTTAAGGAGTGCCTCCATAATCTTGCCCACTACTGAGGTAAGACTGACTGGTCTGTAGTTCCTGCCTCCTCCCTGCTACCACTCTTGTGGAGTGGGATCACATGAGCCCTTCTACAGTCTTCTGGGACCTCTCCTGTGCTCAGAGACTCACTAAACAGTTCTGCTAATGGCTCTGCTAGTTCCACCCTTGGCTCCTTAAGTACCCTGAGATGTATGTCATCAGGTCCCATTGCCTTGTCCACCCTGAGCTTAGCGAGCCTCATAGGACCCTTTCTTTTGTGAAGGAGTAGCTCACCTCCCTCCCACTGTGTCCATGGTGCTGAGCTGTGGGCCCTACCCTACCTTCTCTTCAGTAAATACTGAGCAAAAGTACCTATTTAGGATAGATGCTTTACAGGGTCCTGCTCCTCACATGCCCCTCTTCTCCTTTGAGCTTAGCAATACCCCTCTGGACTTTCTCCTTTCACTAATGTATCTATAGAAAGTCGTGTCACCTTCTTTTACTGTTTGTGCTAGTGTTTCCTCAGTTTGGGACTTTGCCTGCCTTACTGCCTTCCCTGCTTTCCTTAGAGCAGTTTGGTATGCCTCCTATCTTCATTCCGCTGTGTTCCCTTATATTTTCTGAAGCGAGCCTTTTGGCTCTGTCCTTTTCTGCTACTGTATTTGAGAATGAAAGTGGTTCCTTCTTCTTTTCAATTCCTTTCTGTCTAACACAATGGGATGTTGCTTCAAGTATTGCTTCCTTAATGCTTGCCCACTTTGCCTGTGCCCCTCACCTATGTTTCTTTTTGCCAGAGCTAGCTTAACTCTGTTGGCCATCTTATCAAAGTCAGCTCCTCTGAAGTCCCATATTTTGCCTTGGAATGGGATGATTTAGGTGTAGTCAAATTGAACCATACCATGTGATGGTCACTGGCCCCAGGTGACCTTCTACCTGGAGATCTGTGATCCCTCTCTGTTAGTCAGTACTAGATCTAGGATAGCCCTGTCTCTTGTGGGTTGTTGTACCAGTTGTTTGAGGCCCTCCCTTGCAGGAATCCACCATGTGTCTAGTTCTGGCAGATGTTCTTGCTGGTATTGACCAATCTGTATCCAGCATGTTGAAGTCTCCCATTATCAGAACCTCCTTTAGCTGTCATGTTTTGTAGATCACCCCAATATCTATTCTTCCTCCCTATCGAAAGCTCTGGAGCACATTGTCTCTGACCAGCTCATAGAACACCGACACTCACAAAATTCTCTGCACCCAGTAACATGGCTTCCGGAAGGGACACAGTACTACTACCGCCTCTCCTCGAATTGACTACCCACCTTCATGCAGCCCATGATAGTGGTCAGCTCTCTGGTGCAGTCTTCCTTGACCTCACTAAAGTGTTTGACACTGTCATCCACTCCTCCCTAACCACCCTCCACAACCTTGGTCTCTCCCCAAATGCCCTTGGTTGGTTCTCTAACTATTTGGCTGACCGCTCACAACAAGTCAGAATTGGCACCTCACTATCTGACAAGCTACTGGTAGCTATAGTGTCCCCAAGGGTCTTTTCTTGGACCCTTGCTATTCAGCCTCTTCCTTAACTCCCCCCCAGTCCTGCTCAGGAAACATCCAACTCACGTGACGATGATGTCCTGTACTCCTCAAACGTTAACACCACTCAGCTGCACCTCTCCCTCCACCCCTTTCTGGAGGCTGAAAATGGTTCACCTTATAGTGCCTTATTCTAAACTATAACAAGACTAAGGTAATGTACTTCTGCACCCACTAAACTCCAAGAAGGACCGCTGTCCACTACTGCTTACTGCAACCAGACCCCACTTGAGCAAGTGGACTCCTTTAAATATCTGGGCATCACTCTTGACCCAGCCCTCAATTTCCACCAACACATTCACCAACTGTCATCAACCATCAATATCCAGCTGGGCATCCTCTACCGGTTTAATCACTGCCTCACTCCTGATGCCCTGTGGCTAGTGGTCTCCTCCTCGGTCCTCTCCCTTCTTGATTACTGCATTATAATCTATAGCACTGCCAGTGACTCAGCCTTATCCAGACTGTGGCTCTCCTCAACAAAGTCTGTCATCTCATCCTGAGCTGTGATCATCTAACCCACATGTTCTCTACAATACCACAAACTGGCTTAACCTAGATAACAGAATCCAGTTCCATACATGTCTTATGACCAAAAGATTACCCATGGACTTGCCCCCCAGGTCTCTCCCTCTAATCCAGCAGGCCCAGTCACTACAGCACTCTCAAGTGCTAGTAAGCAACCTCCTGATTCACCAGTGCCGCACCTCCCAATTCCAAAGAACTTTCAGCATCGAGCCCTTCTGGGGTCAATAAACTGCCTAGCATGCTCTTAAGCATGAACTGGCTTGGCTCCTACAAACTCACTTAGGAACTACCTACAGTCATCGAACCTATGTGACTGCAGCAGGACCTGACCTCCTCCTATATTCCATTGACCTAGTCCTTCTGTAAAATCCTCCCCAAACACTCACACTCTTGTTGCTCCTCTAGCCCTCATCTGGATTCACTGAACAGAATTATTGTGGCTAATACTTATATATTTGTACATAATTTGCTTACTTGTTATTCTGTTTCTGTATTGCACCATACTGTCCTCTTTCTTTTCACCTGTACTGACGTGGAACCTTTGAAAATGAGTCTCTGACTCAAAAGTATTTCGAATCCTCAATAAATAAATTAAAATAAATAAATAAATAAATAAATCACTGCCTTATTTTGCAAGTGAGCTGTACATGATTAAGCTGACACACTGAAGAGTTAAAGCTTGTTTTACCAATTTTTTCTTACCACTGCCAACCAAATCTGCCACAAACAGACTCAGCAGGTCAGGCCCTCTGCTCCCACAGTCCCAACCTCCGAGTGCAATAGTGTGAACAGGTGACAGACAAGGTAATCCTCCTGTCTGCTTTTGGGTCTAAATCACCTTTAGTCTCAAGTTCTGGGGAATTCAAACTGTGAACCTTATGCTAGCATACCCAATGTACAGGCTCAGATACCTACCCTCTCGGGATTGTGGTACAGTCTTTCACAGGGCTCCTGCCAGGCTTCCAAATGTACCCTTTTAACTCTATAAGAGACCTTAGGTATATTCTTACCTTTACCAAGCTCAGTAACACCATCAAGCTATTGAACAATTGTCAGACTTAACCATCTATACGTCAAATGCAAAAGAACTGGAAGACGCTCAGGCAGTCTTAAGAAACTGTACTTTACTAAAAGATGATAAAACTACAAAAATGTAAACACAGAACAATATATCAAAGAGCTCACAATCACATAAAAGAATAAGGGAAAAGTACAAAACATAAACTCCTAACCACAATACATTTAGACCTTTTCTATCTAATGTATTACCTCTGTAAGTGCCTATAAAGTTAAATCAGAGCGCGTGTCTCTAGAATCCCAAGATGGTTTATATCTCAGACAGTTCAGACACAAGTACTAGTTTAACTCTGTCTCTCCACACCCCTTCTGTGAGTCATCTAGCTCCTCCTTTTAGAATATAAAAAATACAATCATGATGTCCTATCAGGAGGTATATTAAATAAGGTGACATCAGCAAAACAAATTTTCCAAATTATGAGTCTTTGCTCCCCAGTTCCTTTGAGGTTTACAACCCTGCAGTCCATCAACTAGGTGTGATATAGCCAATAGGAATCAGCTAAATGACGCCCTGTCCTGTAATAAAATGTATATTTAGTTTCCAACGTAAAGCATGAGGTCATAAAAGGCCATAAAGTGCAATTTCTCAAGGAAGATAGTTACATTACAGAGATCAGTCAGTTTACATATCCTGTAGCTTCACTGAAACTTGGGTGGGGCACCCATGGAAGCACAGGCTCGCTTACTATACTTTTATATTACAAATATCATACAACAATCATAACCAGCTGGCCAAGAGTCACAATCCTCCCCACCTAGACTGAATTTGGGGCTCTATCCCTTGCAGCAGATGAGCTCCTAAGTCAGTTCACTCGTCATATAAATGTGACAAGCCATCTGTGTTCTGATTGGTCGCTCCACCCTATGTAAGATTGTCATGCCATACCCTTGCAAGGCAAGACTCCATCTTAATAGTCTACCATTAGTTTTCCCATTTGTGTCAGCCAAACCAGGGGTTGTGGTCAGTTTGCCCCTCAAAATGCTGCCCATATAAGTATGGCTGTAACTTTTTAGGGCCCACACTATGGCGAGACACTCTTTCTCCACAGTGGAGTAAGCCTGTTCCCTGGGAAGTAACTTTTACTCATGTACACTACAGGGTGATCTTTCCTTGGTTGGATGTCTGACTCAGTACTGCCCCAATAACCATGTCTGAGGCATCAGTCTGGACTATAAAGGGTCTGCTATAGTCAGAACTTGTCAATAAAGGAGCACTGCACAGTGCCTCCTTCAGTCTGGTAAAGGCTTTTTCACAGGCTAGTTCCCTGGAAATGTTCTTAGGCATCTTTTCTTTACCAGGTCAGATTGGGGAGCAGCCAGGGCACTGTAATTGGGTACAAATTTCCTATAGTAACCTGCTGTCCCTAGAAAACTCCTAACCTGCTTCTGCATTTTTGGTGTGGGCCATGCCTTGATCACCTCTATTTTACTTGGTTAGGATGGAGCTGTCCCTGGCCTGCAACATGCCCAAGGTATGCCACTTCAGCCATGGCCACCTGGCACTTCTCAGCTTTGACAGTGAGCCCAGCCCTCTGTATCCTGCCCAGCACTTCCCTAAAGTGGAACAAGTGTTGCTCCCAGCTGGCACTAAAGATGGCAATGTCATTCAGGTATGCCACAGTGTACTCCTCAGCACCATTTGACACCTGGTTCACCAACCTTTGAAAGTGGCTCAGCATTCTTCATTCGAAAGGCATTACTTTAAATTCGGATAAGCCTATCGGAGTGATGAAGGCTGACCTCCCTAGCTCTGTCAGTTAATCTACCTGCCAATACCTCTTTGTCAGGTCAATAGTTGTAGGTAGGTCACCCTCCCAACTTGTCCAGGAGTTTGTCCATCTGGGGCATTGGGTGGGTGTCTGACTTTGTGACTGCATTCAGTCCATGATAGTCCACACAGAAATTAGTAGAGCCATCTGGCTTGGGCACAAGGACTATGGGTGAGGCCCAGGGGCTGTGTGATCTCTGGATTACCCCTAAATACAGCATTTCCTCAACCTCTCTCCTGATGTCCTTTTTGACAGCCTCTGACACCCAATATGCTGTCCACCATATGGGCGTCTGTGTCCCTGTCTCTACATCATGCATCGTTAGGGGGTTAGTCCAGGCTTGCCACTAAACAGTGGGACAAAGTCTGCTAAAACCTCCTTACTGCCTGGATCTTGTCTGGAGCCAGCTGGGGTGACAATTTAACTGCCTCCACAGAGGACTCCCACTTGCTTGCTTCCAGCAAATCTGGAAGGGAGTCTCCTTTGTCCGTCCCCTCCCAGGACTACATACTGCAAACACCATGTCAGCCCTATTAGCATATGGCTTCATCATGTTGACATGGTACATTCTTTCTGTGTGTCTTCTGTCAGGTAACTCTATGATATAATTCACGTCATTTACCTTTCTAACTACTTTCTATGGTCCTGCCCGCTCAGCCTGCAGCTTGTCTTTCTGGACTGGAATAAAGACCATGACTTCCTGACCCTCTGTATGCAGTGAGCTCTGGCTGTGTGGTTGTACCACACTTTTTGTTTCTGTGGGCAGTTGCTTTGTTGCTCTGGGCTGTCCCAAAAGCTCCTTCAGCCTTTCCCTAAACCTAAGGATGTAATCCACTATGGGAGTTTCCTGGGTGGCATGCTTGCCTTCCCAGTCCTCCCAGATCAAGTCTAGGGGCCACGTACCTGGCGTCCCATATAAGAACTTGAAGGGGAAAACTTGTGACTCTTTGGGCACCTCCTGTATGCAAACAACAGATGGGAAGGTATTTCCCAGTCCTCCCATGCTGTTCAGCAAATGCTTGGAGCATTGACTTCAGTGCACTATTAAATATTTCTACAAGCCCATTGGCTTGCAGGTGATAAGGTGTCATGTGTCTCTGCACCACCCACACTTCTCCAACAAACATTTCATCAGGTCCGACGGAAGGAACCCTCAATCGGTGATAACCTCCTGCAGAAACCCAATATGAGAGAATATCCCGAGTAAAGTATCTGCCAGTTTGTCTGTCCTCAGTGAGGATAGGGCAACTGCCTCTGGATACCGGGTGGCATAATCCACCACAGTCAGGATGAACCTCTTCCCGGAGGAGCTGGGGATAATTAAAGGCTCCACAATATCCATTCCCACCCTCTGGAATGGCTTCTCCACTGTGGGCAATGGAATTAGGGCAGCTTGGTTTTCTTACTTGCCTTCCCTATTTCTTGGCACCAGAGACACAACCTGCAATACTCCTTCACCTGCTGGGTGAAGTTGGGCCAATAGAAATTCTGGGCCAATCACTGCATAGTACACGCAATTCCCAGATGACCAGACAGGGAATATCATGTGCAGTCTTGAGCAACTGCTCACTGTACCTCTGGGGAATGACAAGCTGCCTGCATATCACCCCTCCCTCTGTCTTAGCATCCTGAGTATACATCAGTCCATTTTCCCAATAACCTTATGTTTACCATCACCTCCTGTGCTCCATCACAGTCTGCCCAAGCCCTCAGCTTTCTAGACTAGGGTATATTTTCTGAGCAGCTGTAAACTCCTTACACATTCCCAAGGCATGGGACAGGTCCCTTCAGTCTCTAAACTAGGATCCCTAGCACTAGCATTGGAGCACTCAGGATCACTGTCATCCCTAACCCTCTGATAATGGGTCACCACTCCTTCTTCAGTAACCCTCCCTAGCTGTGTGGTTAACTGCAACTGGGGAAATTTCCACAATGGCTTCTATGGGGTCCAGGGAACTACAATTTCCCATCCCACTAGGCTACGGTAAGTGCACACACCATCCCTGTTAGATTATTGCCAAGGATGATGTCAGCTGCTAACGTTTTGGCTACAGCCACCTGTTGCACAGTTCCCCTGTTTCACCCCAGTCTAGGAGAACACTAGCAAGTGTCAATATTTTTCCTCACCAGTAAAGTCTTGTACAGTTACAAATTCATTGGGTATAAGCTGACCAGGCTCTACCAGGTCCCTTTTACCCATGTCAGTGATGCTATGGTGTCCCTTAACCCTTGTGTCTGTACACCATTCACCATGCTTGGGTGCATGTGTTCCCTCATGTTCACAGGCATGCTTCCAGGGACACACAAACAGCACACTTCTTTCATAGCCCCATTTTGCATATTGCTCATCCTTTTGGGGCACTGTTTGATAATATGCTCAGTTTCTTTACAAACTCAACATGTGTTTCTTTTCTCAGATAAATCTTTTCTTTGAAACTTGGGGCTAACTGGTTTTGGTGGAGGAAGTGAGGGTTTTAGCTGCCCTGAAGGCGTGTGTTTCCCTTCCTGCACTGCCACATCCACCCCATCGCCTCAGAGCAGGTCTGCTCTTGGCATAGCGGTACGAGAGTTCAGCAGCTCTTGCACTGTTTTGGGATCTCCGTCCTCCTGCCAGGTTTTCAGTTCTGCTGGGCATGCCCAAAAAACTGTTCTAACAATATAGCATTTTCAATTTTATCTAGGAGTTTGCTTCAATTCCTTCCCAGCAACATTTTAAAACTGACGGTTCATGGCTAGCTCTTCGTAGCTCATATCAGGGCTTCTCCTGAGCTTATGCAATTTAGCTCTGTTACTGCAGTTAAATCAAACTATTTTAAAAGTGCAGCTTTAAGTTTGCTGTAATCATTACTGTCCTTATTGTCCATTTGACCCAATGCATCCCAAGCTTTCCGTAAGTATAATATAAGAATATAAACTTTTTCAATCAAATTTAGAAAGGTGTCCATATCCTCCTTCTCTTTAAATTCAACTATCAATTTAGAATGTAATCAGGTCCTCTGCTCCCACAGTGCCACCTCAGAGTGCAATAGTGTGAACAGGTAACAGACAGTGTAACCCTCCTGTCTGCTTTTGGATCTGAATCACCTTTAGTCTCAAGTTCTAGGGGGATTCAAACTGTGAACCTTATGCTAGTGTACCCAATGTACAGGCTCAGATATGTACCCTCTTCAGGGATTGTGGTACAATCTTTCACCAGGGGCACTCAGCCAGGCTTCCAAAATGTACCCTTTTAACTCTATAAGAGACCTTAGGTATATTCTTACCTTTTACCAAGCTCAGTAACACCATCAAGCTATTGAACAATTGTTAGACTTAACCATCTATACGCTATATGCAAAAAGAACTGGAAGATGTCCAGGCAGTCTTAAGAAACTGTACTTTACTAAAAGATGATAAAAATATGAAAATGTAAACACAGAACAATATATCAAATAGCTCACAATCACATAAAAGAACAAGGGAAATGATGTACAAAACAATAACTCCTACCACAATACATTTAGACCGTTTCTATCTAATGTATTACCTCTGTAAGTGCCTATATAGTTAAATCAGAGAGCTATTTTCTCTAGAGTCCCAAGAGGGTCTATATCTCAAACAGTTCCGACACAAGTATTAATTTAACTCTGTCTCTCCACACCACTTCTGTGAGTCATCTAGCTCCTCCTTTAGAATATAAAAATACAAAATGATGTCCTATAAGGAGGTATATTAAATAAGGTGACATCAGCAAAACCTCATTTCCCAAATTATGAGTCTTTGCTCCCCAGTTCCTTTGAGGTTTACAATCCTGCAGTCCATCACCTAGGTGTGAGTATAGCCAACAGGAATCAGCTAAATGATGTCCTGTCCTGTAATAAAATGTATATTTAGTTTCCAACTTAAAAGCATGAGGTCATAAAAGGTCATATAATGCAATTTCTCAAGGAAGATAATTACATTACACTGATCTCCTGGTCAGTTTACATATCCTGTAGCTTCACTGAAACTTGGGGGCACCTATGAAAGCACAGGCTCACATACTATATTTTTATATTACAAATATCATACAACAATCATAACCAGCTGGCCAGGTGTCACTGGTAGAAAAGTGGCAGAAGGCATTTAGAAGGGTGTTAAGTCTGGATAAAGAAGAGGCAGGGGCTGTTTTGTATACTACATCTGCATAGTCAGAAATTGGAGTGATCGCCTTAGTTACTAATTCACGTCCTGACTGGGATTGGGGAATCTCTGTTGTGGCACAGCATACCAAGCTTGAATTTCAAGGCCTTGCATATTAGGGATGCATATTTCAACTCTTCTTATTTCTGAGGAGAGGAGTCCCAGGATACAGTGTGTGTGTAGCCATGCAACATCCTTTTAATTTAATTGGCTTGGTGGATATACCACCTTTTGAGCCATTTTGGCTTTCATGGAGCTGGGTGAAGGGTATTTACCCCTTTAGTTGCCCCAACTGCTAGACCCATCCCATGGGGATGTTGGCTCAAGGAAGGTAATCCCAGTGGAAGCATACACATACGTGTGCCCCACCACAAGCTCCACAGTGCCCCCCGCCACACTGGCCTACTGTACTACCACCCATATTCCTACAGGTGGTGGTGACAGAGTGGGAGAACACAACCCTCCCTCCCTGAGGAGAACATCATCGAGGATGTTCAGTTCTCCTCCCTGGCAAGCCCCAATGTCCCAGGCTTGTTCCCAACCCAGGTCACCTGGCACCACAAATGAGAGCCCTGCCACTGTGGCTACTTTGATGGGTCAGCTCCATATCACATCCTCATGCAATCTGCACAAGCTACTGAAAATTAAAGTTATTTGCAGAGAACCAGAATTGGCAGCTCTATATATTTCCTTGCCATACTCATGGTCAGGTAAAAGTGACTGTTGCAAGAGTAGCTTTGGTGTGCAGGTTAAGACAGGATCTGTTTCCCATGGAGGAGTCCTAGTTTTAGATGTGAGTTTTGGTATGACCATTTTGGTCATGTGGATACAAGCAGGAGAGGATTGATCCAGCTAAATTACCAGGTGTGACCCCATAGCGCAGTGCCATGTGACTGTGTGAGGGCAGACCTGATTGAGGGTTTTGGGTTCATTCATGTTCCTGCAGTAGGGGTTAGTCCCAGAATAAACAATAAGTAGCATGGTGCTTCCATCCAGAGAGAAAAGTGGTCCAGATGTTGTGTGCAGTACCACCCTCTGGGATGTAATACCTGCCTACCTCCCTACATTGGATGGGAGCATAGGCGCCTAGGTTATATGGGCCCGTGGGCACAGGCCCCAGCAATAGTTTGTGACCCAGGCTGAGCCCCACCAATATTTTCATATCATATTTTTATTTACAATGTTTTTTGCCAATCTATAATGAGGCACGCGGACCTGGGTGCACACCTTCTGTGTCCTGTCCTGTCTGTGTGAGCACAGTTTAGGGCCGCCACCCCAATTCCTCTTTGATTGGTGGGCTGGTGGTGGTGTTGGATGGCTGGATTATTTGAAATTAGCACCTCTGGCGCGGGTGATTCAGGAGTCTGACACCCCCAGCCATCCTGACCTGCATCCTCAAAAATCATTGGTGGTCTCGTGGCAAAAGTCACAGAGAGGCATTTTAATTGGGCAGGGGAGGACTTATATTGAGGCATGCAATGACGAGCCATCGCAGAGACTGGGTGTCGGCAATGGTTTCAGAGGGAAATCAACTAATTAGAGATCCAGCCAAGGAGGGAAGAAAGCTGAGTGAAGAGGTGAAGGAGAAGCCTTGAGGGAAGAGAAGAATGTGCAGGGCCAAGGAAGAGGAAAACACTAGTGCCTCCAGCCACCCACCCAAGACCAGCCAACACAGTTGGAGGAGTCCGCAAGAAGGCACCAGGAGGGAGAGGGAGTGGGACTCTGACTGGTAGAGATCACTGACCACCATCGATAATGACTCAGGCCAGTGGGTGGTGGCACAGCAGAGCAAAGCAGAAAGGTGTGGCAGAGCCTGCAGAGGAGATCATATGGGGCAGTGCGAGGAGCAGGATCGTGGCCAGGCCCCGCCTCGGGAAAAGTGCGCCTTAGTCGCCGGTTGGTTGTGGGTCATATCGTAGCACGCCGGGTTATGGTCCTGTTGGTTTGGCATCAGAGACAGACAGCCAGCAACATCAGAGGGAGTAGTCGAGAGCAGCAGTAGACCAGCAGCAGCACTGGCCCCAGTGGTAATATACACTCCCCAAGGGCAAGACAAGGCCCCAAGAGATCCAGCCCAGCACTGCCTTAACAGCCTCAGAGTTTCACTAAGCCCCAAGTCCCAGGTCCAGCACTAACCAGGTAAGGTGTGGTGGGATGGGATGCTCACTGACTGTCTGATGCATGGGGGAAGCTTCAAGCAAGCAACTAGCCAGTATCACTCCAGAACAGAAGCCTTAGCCTTCCATTCCCTTGCCAACTTAGTCAAGGTCAACTGCTGGAGAGAAGGAAATGGGGTCGGAAATGGTCTGGCAGGCAGGCTTCAAAGGAAAGGAGGGAATGGCATGGAAAGTGATATATCTATATTATGGAAGCTGGAAGAGCACTATAGTGTCACAGCTCAGAGGAGGCGGAGGATCGATGGATCTGTATGAGCAAAGAAATTGAAGGGACAAGGGAAGGAGTCAAGGACTGCAGGCAGCCAGCAGATGAGTTTTGACTCCAAGGTGGAATTTTACTTCTTGCCCCCTTCCTGTCCAGTTTAATGGGCATTTGCCTATTTTGATTGAGTGTGGGCAGCTGGCATGGCTGGGTGCAAGCAATTACAGTACCACTACTGAAGCCTTTGATGATGAGTTTATCCTTAACAGGCTGTAGTTTTTTCCACAGGTCACACCCCATGAGCCAAAAGCCATGTTTATGTTATAATAATGTTTTGGTGATGGTGAACTTACCTTATTGTGCTGCTGCATGGGTTCTGCTTTGTGTCCTCTATGTACCAATGGCCATGTCCAAAAAATATATATTTAGCAGTATCTCTGACTTTTCATGTCTGTAATCTACTGATAAAGACATATGCAGTAAAATGATGCAGTACCTGACTCCATTTATGCCACTGACATGCCCTCCTGACCTTGACATCTGTTAATCACATAGGGTAGCCAGACAAGGTGCACCGGGCTTAGAAATTATGTGGAGTGACTTCATGTGGGGAACCGGTGTTTGGGAGGGGGCCTCTTTCATCTCTCTACTAGCCTACAGATTATAAAATCTGGTGTTTCCTGCTGTGTTTTTGAACTTTATTCACTGTTAACTAGTTAATGGATGCCCAGTCTCCAGCCAAAGCAAAGCAACTAAACTATCAGCTACTTTGAAGCGCGATGCGTGATTGTGTGTGTGTGTGTGTGTGTGTGTGTAGAAGGCTATAAATACACACACATGCAAGTGCATGCATGTGAGGAGGTGGGGGGGCAGAGCCTACTGAAGAGGAATAGAAATTATTGTGGTCCTTCTGACCAAACGAGGGATGTCCCTGACCTGCAGCGCCACCTTTATCTGCTGTGTAGGTGTTTCACTGGGCTTGTGCATTGTGTTATTGTAAGAGCATGTCTGGTGAAATGCCATCTTGTAAGTTTGGGTGGCAGGACACTGTGGGCCACACAGTTTTTCATGATCCTGAGGGATAGATCACAGGTTGGTAATTACAGGGAGCAGTAAATTACAGTATCTGAGGGATTTTCTAGATTAACTTTTGTCCTTACACATGCACATGCTTTTAAAGCTCTTAATTGGAACTTACCTGATTGATGTGGGGTTTGGGGTGGGGAAGAAAAGCCTGGGTGATTACCTCTCTCTGATCCTGGTTGTGCATGTGTTGTGGGGATGTGCACTAGCCTCCAGGGTTGGACTGAGATGGAGGTGGGGAGATGGAAGTGACACAGGGTCCCACTCCCACGGTACCACCAACCCTGGGTTTCTAGAAAATTAAGAGGAAAGTCCACAGGGTGATGGACTACCAGCCCAGCACAAGCACATGATGTGCCCACACATGTTCTACCAGACTCCTGGGGTGGGGTGCCATGGGCCCGTGATTTGAAAGGGGGAATACTAACCACCTGAGGGACGGGCAAGGGTGGGCAGATCTAAGGGCATACAGAAGGTACAAGAGGGTACCATATTTCACAGAAAAACATGTTGAAGAACAAAGGGTTGTGATAAGGCATACATAGTCTTTTACAGTGTAGTCCATTCAGAACAGAAGACTTTGCCCTACAGAATTGTTTTCTTTTTTTTTCTCTCACTACCAGTCTGCTGCTCTTCCTAGGTTTGATCTCACTGCCATGGCTGTTTTTAAGGAAGAGCAGAGGTCTGTGTGTCATGTATGCACAAAAGCATTCAAATCTGGTGTGCTGCAATACAGCAATAGCTATGGCTGTGGTCTAGTGCAGCATAACAAACAAGTAGCTGACACAGCTAGCTACTGTGGCACAACATTTGACAGATCCATTTCCACTGAGAGCAAGATTCCACCTGACAGTTTATAGTGAATTTCCTCTGTAGATGACTAGAATGTCTTTGAATTGGGCACTCTGCCCTTCTACAAACAGTGTACGCCCTAGCAATTTAAAGAGCAGCTGACGTCTTCAGGAGAACTGGAACAAAACATATTTAGATAAATAGACACAGATCCAGCCAGCTTATATTTCACATTAGTTTTTATTTATTTTCCACATTATTTTTAACTGAGTCAATTTGCATGAAAACAGGATATTTTCTCCTGAAGAGTTCATGTATTCTTGTTGCTTTGTCGCTATCTGAGATCATAATGCACTGCTTGTGACATCCTTGTTACTCCCATGACATATTATGATGTCATAACAGAGACTTAAGATTTCAAGTAGGAAGTAAGCTATAGAGGCAGATCAACTTTAAGGTATAAATATGTATTAATAAACATTTATACCGTAATAAACAATGTGGAGGAGGAATCTATGGAATGTGTACTGAATGCAAGCTGAGTTTCACCTAAATATTTTGTTTTGCAAAGTTTTCCTGTACGTCAAAAGGTCTTTAAAATTATTTTGGTTCATGGTACTGCAATGTTGTACAGTTTATATAGTATATCCCAAGTGGTTGTTAGCAGGGTTGGGCAGAACTAATGGGACTTTATCTGGGGTGAGGTGACTGTGCTGGCTGGTGGCTGAGTGGGGACTGGGAAGGATGTTAAAGGGTATAAGTGATGCTCCCGCCTCAGTCCCTTACCTCCTGAAGCCTTCACTAGGATTGACCTTTTGTATGAAAAATCGCAAGTGCCCACACTTACTGACAGTCCCCCTGTAAACTCTGCTACTAGGCAACTTGGTGGTTGCAGTGCAGTGCCTCTAATGTTATTGCACAGCACTGCTTGCTCACGGTTAATGCAAGAGTGATGTGGCGCCAACGCACACCAACATGAGATGGCATCAGGCAGCAACACCTGGCATGCTGCCAGCTGGTGAAGTTTATGAGGATGGCCATCGCTGTGAGTTAGTGTGGGCACTTAATTTGCTTTTTTCCAGAAGTCTACTTGGTGGTCAGGCTTCAGGGTGTGGGGTGTGGAGTGTCAGCTAACTAGTTCTTTTAAATTTGTGAACTGAATATGTTGACATCCTTACTTAGGACTGGCTGTCCACACTACGCTGAAATTAACCCTCCATAACGTTACAGGGGTCCAAACCATTACATCAGCAGTTTGCGCTTATACCTGTAACGTTATAGGAGGCATATCCGTAACCATTGTCAAAACCACCTATGAGATGGTTTCAACAACAGTTACAGAACCGGTACTGCCTCTGTACTGTTACTGGCTGTAATGTGGACGCATGAGCATGTAGTCCCACCAGTGCCCATAGTGCAGCATGCACTGCATCGTGGGACAGGCGCCACCACATAATGGTTGCAGGGCACCCACAATGTGGACAGGCTGTGACGGTCTCAAGCCATTACTGGGATGGTTCACTGGCAATGTGGACACACTGTGCCGGTTACTGTCTGTAACTGGTTGGAAACGCTCCATCATTTTAGGTGTGTGGTCGAGGCCTTAGTCTCTTTGGCCCTGGACACACTACAGAACTGTTTTTGAAACCATTTTTAAAACCAGTTTAGCTAAACCATTTCAGTGCAGCCACACTACTCAGTAACCATTTTGATAACGGTTTAGTGGGGCCACACTGCTAGTGTTAAACCTATTCTCCTTGTAACTGTTTTGTGTTAAGTCCAACACACAAAACTGTGCTTGCCTGGACACACAGCAGCTAGAACTGTTTTAGTTATACCATTACAGCTTAAAATGTTTTTACTACTGGACAGGCCTGTGAGTAAAACCATGCTAGCACCTAAACATTTTTTTAAATGGTTTTAAGACTAGGTATCTAGTAGGGTTTATAGACACTTTTTAAAAAGTTTTAAAGGGCTTGTGGTCTTTCTGCAAACAGTGCTAGGGGTATTTAAACTGTTTTAAGGCACTTAAACCATGTTATGTCCCAGTGTGTCCAGGGTCTCTCCAGATTTGTGGTTTTCTAACTTGTGACAGCTTGGCTAATTATGTTAATGTTCATACAAAGCAAGCAGGTTGAGTCACATTATGAAACCTAAATTAATTTACAAGTTCTAAATTGAAAATGCATTTACTGAAATTGTGAAATAGAAGATGTGTGGCTCGTTGAGGAAAAAGATGATATACTAAACAATAGGCCTGTTACCAATACCCTTACTGTGTCAGTATGTTTGCTGGCAAAGAACTCATCATATGGTCTTTCAGCAACAACGACATTTGCATCCTATGATCTTGCTTAGTATAGTTGTGGTTTTCTGAGACCTTTGCAGGCCATGTAGTAATTAATGACTTGCATCATTAAAGATGGCCTCCACTGACCACACACAATTATTAAAGATGTCTGGTTGCTGAAGTTACCTGTGAAATGTATATGCTACATTTTTACTGTGGATGTATTAGGATGGTGTTGCCACATGTTTCTGATGGTGAACATGCTTGACTTTTGCAACTGTAGCAGCTGGTGGAGGGAATGTGCCTGAGTTGGGGTGGGACCCCAGGCCACCCCACCCCCATGCACATCACACAGTACTCCCTCCCTGGTGTACAGTTGATCTCCTTCCTCCAAGCCTGCTTCCATATAGTACAGAATGTGTTGCTGGTGTGGAGTGGTGCATCCACCTCTCCTGCTTTGATCCCAGCACTTCATAGAAAGGAACACGTTGCTCTGATCCCACCCTCCCAAGTACGAATGGTTCCTCAATCCCTTCCCTGGTGTCCAATGTTCTCTCACTCCACCTGCACCTATGCCCTAGGTCATAGCCAAAACAATGAAGAAAGAAGACCACAAGGCAGTGTCACCACATTATAGTACAATTTTTATTATTAACATTCACACTCAGGATCAAACAAAATATCAGGTTTCTTAGGGTAATCAGCACCCCAAAATGCCCCCAAAACAAAGTATCTTCCTGTTAAAGTTTTAAAACAAGTCTTTAAATAGTGTTTCAATTTTCTCACACCTGAGGCCAGGGACCTAACCCCCAAATCCCCACATTATACAAGATAATATATAAGATACTGGTAAGGCCACATCTAGAGTGTGGAACTAGAGTACGGAGTTCAGTACTATTGCCCACACCTCAAAAATACATTAACCTGCTGGAGAAGGTCCAGAGGAGGGCTACAAAGGTGATAGCCGGTCAGCAGAGCAAGGCATACAAGGAGAGGTTGAGGGCACTAAACATGTACTCCCTGGAAGTCCAGCGAGAGAGAGAGGGACATGATTAGGACCTTCAAGAACTTGAAAGGATAAGTAAGATTAATAAGGAGAGTTTCTTAAGCTGAGTGGTAACCATAACACAAGTGGGCACAGTCTCAAGCTGGAGGGTGGGAGGTTCAGGAGGGAGGTCAAAAGCACCTCTTCACAGAGAGGGTGGTGAACACTTGGAATGTGTTGTCAGAAGAGATAATCTTGTTGAAGACAGTGGGCAGCTTTAAGAGAGGCTGGGATAGGCATAGGGGATGGTAAGGATCATGGGTAGGGAGGATGGGAGGAGTGGGATGGAGGACAGGGACATTAGCTCAAGTTGTGGATCCTGCAATACAAGCAGACTTGCTAGACCAAATGGCCTTCTTCTGCTGGCTTTTGTTGTATGTATATATGTATGTATGTATGTATGCATGATAAGATGCTCTATGCCCATAGACCCCCAGTGGTGGTGGTGGGTAGGCCACTGTCCCTGGTCCAGGAGGCAGAGCTTTGACCCCTGACCCCTAAACCCGTGTGTTGGTTGACCTCTAACCTCTGGGACAGGGGCAGAGCTTTGATCCCTGAGCCAGGGGTTGGAGCTTTGACTCTTGACCCTGGGGCCCACCAAAAATTTTACAAACCCGGCTCCTATGGATAGGAGAACCATCTGGGACCAAAACAACAGTTATTACCTCTACCAATACTGTAAACACTTCAAATAGGTTATATAACTTGTTACTTGCCTCCTCTAGTTGTGACTGCCTCATGCCCCCCAACCATGACTAACCCTGTAGCCTCAGTACACAAACTTGCTCCTATGTAGGTCGATATAACTCCACCCACACTGTGATCTGACAAAATCCCTGGAATTGCCCTCCTGTTTCCTGTAAGCTGCTGACCGGTTACCCGATTGGGTAATGGAAATGAGTGGGTTTTTTTTCCCTGTAACCCTGTAAGTAACTCATTGGTGTAATTATTGTATTCTAGGTATTGTATGTCTTGCCTGTATTACTTCCTCCTTGTCTGTAACTCCTATTTTGAAGTGGAGCCTTACAAATGAGTCTCAAAGGGTTGTAATTCCTAAACTTTAATAAATAAAATAAATAATAAACTGGGGCACACATAGGAATGGACTTCAAACAACTAACAGTGCTTTTATTTTAGAACACAGGCCTGGCAACTGGAAAAGAAAGAGAAGTCACCTTGTAAGTCACCTTGAACACTCCCATACATCACTACACTATAAGCCCCTGTGTAATGTTTGTCACTATATCCCTAAGGCCCCCCACAGTCCGGAGATGCACCCGATCAAGCAAGGCCCAATAGAAGGAACTATTTTACCAGGGTGCAACAAACCCTTTAACTGGTACCAATAATTAAACCACAGATTCAGGAATGCTACAATTGAATTTGTCTGTGGGTACCCAGAAATTACGCTAGAGTTCCAGTGCAGGCCTGGTAGCTACAGTACATTGCCTGGTTCTTTCAATGGTTAACTTGGTAAAAGTTAGCAAGCTTGCAAGTTAACCCGCAACAGGCCATAGTGTGCTAGCACAATGCAGAGAACTTTAAATTCCAAATGAAAAGGCTTGGAACCTTAAAACTGTAATCCAAAGATAGGAAAGTACAAAGACCCACCCAGCAATGCCTGAAATCATATGATCCATGGATGCAATAGTTCAGATGAGGAAGGAAATAGCACTTAGCAATAGACTGAACCATAATCAGACACTTCAGACATTTCAGTGTTTGGCAGTAGCGCCATCCTTCTGGCTCACACCTCCTCAGCTACAACCCTTCTGGCTCAACTCTAAGGATGCAAGAACAGTACAGAGTGGCTTCCCTTCCCAAGAAGCCCAGACCCCATGAGCAAACCCACAATCTAACTCTCCAGTAGATCGAGAGTACACCTTTATTCAGGGACGTACTCCGTGACTCCCAGTTCCCCAATCCACTCCACTGGGTATGGGCCAGCAGGCTCCTTACCTAGCTCCAGAGCAACCTGGATAGGACGCAGTCTCTGTTTCTGCTCGGTACAGCTCAGCAGCTTCAGTATACAACAGTGAACAACAGTCTCACACTCTCAGCAATTTCTTCCCACAGTGTTTGCCTGGAACAGTCTCTAAAAGAGTGAAACCAGGAAAATGCTCTCATGGAATCTTCTGAGTGAACCCTGGAGAGGGCTCACAGGATATTTTGCAAGGCCTCTTGCTTGATCTCTACCTGAGGCAACTCTGAACACCACACTCTCCCACTCCAGCTGCTGCTAGCTCCTGAAAACCTAGATACTGCTTTTTACAGTCTCCATTCTTGACTGGCTGTACATGGCTGTTTGTCTCTCCTCCTGTCCTGTTCAGCATTCTTTTGGCCCCTCTCAGCCTGCAAATGTATTTGGGAGGGCTTCTGATGCACTATTCCCCAAAATCCATTCCTTCTCCTGCTGTTAAGGCTTTCTAGCCCTCTGATTGGTTGATTGGCAGGGTCAGAGGTTCCAAATGGCCCTGGCTATATTCGAGGGAGCCTCTGGGCTCCAAAAACTTTTATTTATTTATTTTGTGTCCTCCCTCAAGTGTGCTGGTTGTCTGTGGGGGGTAGCAGCCCCTAAGTCCGGTCTGGTGTGTCTGTGGTGGATATGGTGTGAGGAAGAAATGAGTCATGGCCAGAGTCTGTGGAACTGGGAGCATTGGGAGGAGCCCCACAGCATGCGCTCAACTGTGATGGCAGCTGGACTTCATATGAACATACCAGCAGATAAAGGCAATATGGTCTATCGAGTATACTCAAATGCGAGCTAGCAACCCCTATATTACAGCTGCCCTCCTCCCTCCCTCCAGTGACCCTCCCTTACTCCTGTCCCATCTGAAGCAGCCCACCATATCACAGGATACTACTTCCTCTGGTAATGCATTCCAACCCGCCACCACCCTCTTCATGAAGAAGTGTCTCCTCATTTCCCTCCTGGACCTACCCCCTCCAATCTCAGATTGTGCCCACGGGCTGCTGAGGACATCTGTGCTCCATGTTCTCTCTCTCTCCTCGTCCCACTGCCAGACTCGGGGACCAGAACAAGTAACATGGCTGCAGCAGCAAAGGGCCTGAAGATTCGTGCAAGATCTCAGGAGGGAGGCAGCAGTAGTCCAGGTGAGCCCCAGTGCAAGGACGGGTTACACAGGTATTTAAAACTATATTCATATAACAGTTGGGAGCATGAACACGGCAGTACTTGAACTGTGTTTGGAGGCAACTTCGTCCCACTTATGGGCATAGTCTTGGTCTTAGAATTGATAAGAAGACAAGTGGTGTCCACTTAGGACTGGGTGGCTGTGAAGGCAATTTTAAACTTTTGTTTGAGTTTATTGATGGAGATAGATACCACATAGTGATGTAGATAGATAGATAAAAGTGAGTGCAAAAGAAGGCGAGATTATTGATGAATGAACTAATGAGTAGGAGTCCCAGAATACTGTAGAACTGTTTATTCTACATAAGTTATATTTAGTGCATGGCACTAATCAGCTGCATTGTTCAAATTCAATTTCACCCTCTGCAATTAGCTCCCAATTTATGGCCATAAAATATGCAATTTTGGCAAGCTACCACCATTTTATTTTAACACAATTATCACTTGCTAATATAGCTATATAAAGAATAATGGTTAGACAAGTGTGTTATGATTTTCTTTTCACACCAGTGTGATGACCCATAAACCTCAAGAGCAAAGCTCAAGAGGTTTATGTGGTCATGACACTGAGAGTGTGAAAAAAATCATGAACACACACTTGACCATACATTATTTTTTATAATTACTGGTGCAATGGGTCAGTCTCCTTAGTCAGCGTGCTTCTACAAACAGATGCACATTCTCATTTTCAGTCTCACTTGCTTTCACACACACACACACACACACACACACATTTCCTTTCTGCCTCACTCTCAGAGAGTTTTTCTTTTTTTAAACTGTCTCGGCCATGTCTCTTACCTGGGTCCATCATAGATTAAATTTGAAGTAGGAGACTCGGCATCTCTCAATCCGGAGATAAGGCAGGATCAACCAGATATTTCTTTTTACATTTCAAAGGCAGGACAACTAGATAAAAATAAAAAAATTTAATAAATGTGGGGATGGTAGTAATGGAAAGTGGCTCATTGGAAGGCAGAAAACCGAGTTGCCATGTTTTGAATACTGTTCAACCCGACCACAAGCAGAGCATGAGCCAATGAAATGGCGCGGTACACTGACATGACAGAGAAAGGACCTTGGAGGTAAAGAAAGTTTAGTGAATGCCGTAATAACTCATTTTCAGGTTATTGCAGCATTTTGGAGACCATTGAAAAGAAGTTGATAAAGGGTCACCAGTAGTTATAATTATTTACATCAAATATAACCTGTTCTATGGTAGAACATTATGATACTCTGAAGGTGAGCAGTTTAGGACAGGAGATATGAATGAAAGTGGTCAACTTTCTACCTTCAAGAAGCCTTTGTGTCAAACTCATTTTTAGAGGAGTACTCAATCTACTGTTGTACTGCAATTTGTACAACTTTAAAAACAAAAACAAATCTGTAGGCTATACTAATCTGAGCTGTCAGCCTCAATCATTTAAGTCCTAAAAATTCTGCTGGAAGTATGACTTTTAAAGCAGCAGTGCAATGAAAATGGGCTAAAATTTTACCCCACCTATTTTTTCTTCCGAATTGATTGCAGTTGTCTTCCAGTTTATTTTGGTGGTAAAATTTTCAGTTTTCATTATCTTTAAGAATTTCATGAATCTTTTAAAATAATTATTTCTCAAGAAAAAGATGGCCACCTCTTGTTTCATAGAAAAATATTGAGGACCCAAAGAGAGTAAAAATCCAGACAAAACTGCAAATGTACAGCATACAGCACAGGCAGCACGTAGAAAACACAAATCAATAGTTCTGCCAATATTTTTCATAACCATAGCAGAAAATTTGCTTTTTGAGTAACTTTTCTCATTGCACTGCTGCTTTAAGTTTGGAATATTATAAAAGGGTCACTAAATGCTGCAATATGATTGGTTATCGACATTCTGAGACCTCAGTTAATGTGTGGAACCCTAATGAATAGCCTCATCACAACACACTGCTATAACACTTCCGAAAGGGGAACCAATTTCCTACTCACAATGCATTTTAAAATGACCTCAACGATATCATTTTGTACATTATTGTTAGCTGTGTCCACTACTGTATATGTTGTATATTTTTGTTCTGTGTACCTGACTGTAACACCTTTGCAAAGAGGCACCTGCCTTAAGGGTTTTATTTGAAATAAAGACTAAAAAACTAAACTAAAATGCTTCCACTAAGCAACCAGACAGACAAAACCTATTGAAAAGTCCAATATTTAAAAATAAAGTTATTTGTCAAAAAGAAAAATATTTCTTATTGCCATGCTGCTTTTCTTGTTTTAGGGAAATCTTGATAACTAGGCTGATCAAATGAATATGAAAACAGCTGTCACCACAACGGAGGTTACTGTTGCCAGTGAATGAGCTGCATGTGAATCAGACCAACAAGAACTGCCAGAAACAGATGGCACCTTAGTGCAGGTAAATGAGACCACTTATTTGTTGTAACTGTTTGGAAACATTTGAGTTCCTGAAAACATGCACTGCAAATTCTGCTGCTTCATTTACATGTATTTTTTCATTCTTACAGTAGCGATGTTTCACCGGTATAATCCTGGTAACTGGACCTCATTTCTGATTTCAGTATTGATGAGGAAGCTCTCCGTCATTATTAAAGAGCTAGTGTTCTGTCTGAAACTATATTACCTTTCAAAAGTAAAGAGCTATTGTCTTTCACATCTTAGAGCTGAAGTATTTTCTTTGCTTGCTAATTAGAATATTTCTGCCTGACAATACATGGTGTGGTATGTGGAACACTACTTCTTCCTGGGGGCTGGCATAGCAGTTCTAGTCTTCCTCATACACCATCAGTCCTATGACTATCTGTGACATCACAACTGACCAAGATGAACCAACCATTTGATGCAAGATCTGTCATTTGTGATGTCTCAGTAAATGAAGTCACAATGGTGCTGATGCGGTATGAAGAGAAATTGAACTACAGTAGCCATGCCAGTCTGCAGGTACTGTTGCTTTACATCACACTCTAATACTATCAGGCATAAAACCTGCTATGAGTAAATGGAAAACAAAAAATACTTCAGAAATAAAAAGAAAATTGACTAGTTTTAAAATTAATAACAGTTTCTGCATGTCACTTTTGGCACAGTTAAGGCTGCCATAACAATGCTAGTACCTCGACTCATTCACATTGCCCATTAAGAGGCAGAAACTAGTGAAAGCTGGGCCACCTGCACCATATCCTGTGCTTGCATAAAGCCAAGCTGCTGAACATAGCCAGGTAATAGGAATATAATCATAGGTAACAGATGCATTCAAGAAATGGCATTAGCATATATGTGTGCATCAGTTCCACAATATTACTCATGGGTACAACAGAACTATGGGGAAGTCATTTCATTAATAGCACTGCAGCACTCCAGGGATTATGTTTGCAGTTAGATTTTCACCCCCAGGAGGATGTTTCACTCAACTATGCCTCATGCCATGTTACACTGCAAGAGGGTGATTAACAGATTGCTAACCTAACCCCTGAATGTGCCTTGCTCTAAAGAATAGAAGAGACTAGAGAAGAGAAGAGAATAACATCTTGCATGTACACTGTACCCAAAAGTGCTTTACAAAGCAAACAGCTTGATACTGGCATCGTAAGGACCATAAGTGGTAGACAGAAGACATTAAAGTGATTTTCGGGTTTGCAATAAAAAGTTACAGTGGGTGTTATGAGAGCTGGGTTACTCAAAATTCCCCAACAATTTGAATTGCAGGACTTCATATTTTATTACTGAAGATATTCTTATGAAACAGGATATTTTGCCTGTAGATTTCATCTATTCATGCTGCTTATTCTTCCTGGGAAGTCATAATCCTCTATGTATTACCTCACTGCTTGCTGCCACAAAAATATTCAAACGTCACAAACAGGAGATTACAACATCAGAACAGGAAAAGCAGTAGGACCAGAAGATATCTGAGTTGCAGACAGTGTTGTTATGTAAATATTTTTAGTAATGCCATCCTCCGTCCCCCAAAGCCCCCAGCACCCTTACCTTCTTTTAAATACCCCACTGATACCTTTGTGGGCACAACACAGTGTGTCCCTCATCTAATTTTTCCATATGGGAGGCTGGGCAGTATATTTAGCTTAGTTGTCCAAAAGGAAGGCCCATGTCCCAGTGCCCCTAATATCTGGGTTCATACCAATGTATCCACCCATTGGTGCCAATGTGTCCACCCATTGGTACAGTGTGAGCTGCAAGGGGATCTCATCCAAGTGTTAGCAGTAGACGACAATCTATGTGGTTTTCCATCCAGATGGCAGTTCTAGAGTGAGGCTAGAGTGGGGGCAGGGTTCATCTAAGAGCCTTTAAAACTGAATGCCTTTAGGTAATCCCTGGTGTTCTTACTGTAGCTTTGCCTCCAGCTGAATAGGCTGCATGTGCATGCTGCTGCTTGGACAAACCTCCAACCTCCATGCTCACATTTTGCCAATGAGGAAAGCAAAGATGGCGGCAAATATTTTGTTCCCCAAAGATTAGGGGCACACTTTTAAAGTAACATTTACTAACTTACTTACTAAGAGGCCACAGAAATATCTTTAACAGTGACATTAGTGATCATACTGTAGTCTGTGTGAGCAATGTCAAAAAATAGGTCTGCCTCTAAATTTTTGAAAAGAGATGCTTCAAACATCTTAGCAAGCAGGCACACTTGCATGATCTTGCAACTGCTAACTGGTCATATCTGAACCTGATACCTACAGTGCCCTCAGTAGTCATGCATTTCAATAACCTCTTTTCTTTCTATAGTCAACAAACATGGCTCTATTATTAAGAAATAAATTAGACTAGAGCTCGTCCTTCGCTTATGCACAAACTAAAAATGACAGTACTTGAGAGAGATAGGCTACAGGCTACTGCCAGAGCCACAAAAGCATATAATGATTGGATGCCTTCAGCCAGAAGAGGAATTGATGTAGCAAGTTAATCAGGATGACAAAAGCAAACTACTGCCTGAAAATAGCAGAACACAGTGAATGAGACCCTGCTAAACACTGGAGAAGAGTAAAGATTCTCAAAGGACAATTAAATTAATCAACAATCCCCAAACAACTAAAAAGCAATAAAGCATCACTAAGAAGAATAATATTATTGATGAATTTGTTGTTCTTTTCTTCCTCTTTAGCCTTAGTATTGAAAAAGAAAACTGCTAGTGCTTCTGGATTAACTTTTAACAGGGCCTGAAACAAATAATTTGATGCTAGAATGACCCCAGACATTTAAAATCTAATACAGTAAAATAATTCTTAAACTCTTAAATGAACTGGACACTAAGAAAGCAGCTGGACTGACTTGTTGGACCCATTTTTCCTGCAATTAGCCAGGAATAGTATACTGTAGAAGTTCCTTTGTTTTGTCTGTTTAATCTGTCCCTGAAAAACAAGCATTTGTCAATGCTGAATGTTGTCTGCTGGCATTGGCACTGGTAGTGCCGGAGTTAGAGACGAATAATAGGAATGTCAGTGAAGTATTAAATGACACCAACTCCACCCTGTAGAGACTGACAGGCATTGGGTGTGCCTTTTGGGTCATCAGCTATAACGCTCATGCCATTTTGCCTCACCCTACCCTGTAGACACTGACAAGTGTTGTGGTGTGCTTTGGGGTCTTTGGTGTTATACTTACCCCATTCCATAAGAAAATACACTGAGGTGGGTGCAGTATAGGAGAATGGGGTGAACTTTGTGGCTGAACAGTGCAAGGCACACCACGATGCCTGTCACTGGCTACAGGGTGGGGATGGGGTGGAATGGCATGAGCATTACAGCCGATGATACTAAGTCACACCCCTGACGCCTGTCAGTGTTCTACAGGGTGGGTGCTACAGTTGGAAACCCTAACACTGTGAGGGCGTGTGTTGGTATTTTGACTGCAATTTTCAACATGGGCTTTTTGTGAGCCCACCTCATGAAAAGGCACTATCAGTTTGTTAGCTGAAAGGTGGTTTAGCACAACAGCTATGCCATTTGGCGACACAGGGACAAAACACATATTGGGCAGTATGTGGAAATGACAACTGTATTGTTCATGAGGAGATGTAAAAAATGGCACGTTGAAAATCTGGAGTGAAAATATGAAAATTGGTGAAGTTATGAGCATACAAATAGAAACTGTGCAACACACATCCATAACCCAATTATTTTTGGATTTTTAAATTTACATCTTTAACATAGGCATTTTGGGACCTTCCCTCACGAACAGTGGCACTGTGATTCTGTTAATGTGTCTGAAATGTTGATTTCGCACAGTGACCACGACATTGTGCGCCACAGGTGCGAAAACACATTTAGGGAAGTTGTGAAAATGACAGCTGTACAGTTCATAAGGAGGTGTGAAAAAATGGCAGTGTTGAAAATCTGGCATGAAAATATTGTAAATTCTGGCGGGTCGCTAAAGGTGCGGAACTGCTAACACACGCCTTTGTAACACAGTCATTTTATGGAATTTGTCACCAAATTTTCAACATAGGCATTTTAGGACTTCTGCTCATGAACAGTGTCACCATCATTTCCTGAAATGGTCCCGAAACTGATTTCACAAGAGCTTAATTATGCTATTCTGTGCGGATGCGTAAAACACTTTTCGCCAGTATATGTAAATGACAGTTGTACTGTTCATAAGAGGTGTGGAAAATGCCAATTTTGAAAATCTGGAGTGAAAATATTACAAATTCATGAACTTATGCGTGCATGGAAACTGCGCAATGAAAGTCAAAACAGCCATTTTTGAATTTTTTCACCAAATTTGCAACATAGCTTTGAGAGCCCCCTGCGACAATGGCACTGTCGTTGTTATCGATCCTGAAAGTTGATTCCATGCAGTGACCGCGAAATCACCTTTCAGGACCACATAATACCATGACAGTGACAGAATTTATGAGGAGGGGTCCCAATAACCCCATGTTGAAAATTTGGTGTCAAATTCCCAAAATGCCCAAGATATGCACCAAAGTTGAAAAACCCTATTTATGCCATTATACAGCTTACTGGCATTTATTCAGTTTATCGTTCAGCTTTGAAGAGTGCAGGCGTGTTCCAGGTCCACGAAGATCGTTGCACCGGACTCCAGAGGCAAGTATGGGGTATGGGGGTGTGGGGAGACAGTGCGCCAGAGGGTGGAGTGCGGGTTTGGGAGGGGCAGGGAGACGCTTGAGGCCATTTTCTTGGTTACAGGTTTAAAAAAAAAAAAAAAAACATTGGGGACTTTTTTTTCACAGGGTATTTGGCAGACTGGGGTGGGCTCCCAGCATTCCACCTAAATGTTTTTTTGAGGGGATGCATTGGGCACCCCAACCGCACACAACAAAAGCAGGGGTGGAGACATTATGCTGATGGGGATTGGGCCCCGTTGGCAAAGAAAAACTGTTGGGGCGCATGATGCTGAGGAGGATTGGGCACCCCTTGGCATACATTTTAAATGGGAGGAGTCACTATGCTGACGGGAGTGGCCCGCCTGAAATTCTGACAGGAGGCGGTGGCAGTGTTGTATGTACATCGGAGCATGTTAGGTCACGCTGCATGACAGTCGTTCCTCATTGCAACGGACCTTTTGTTAGATCGGTTGGCCACATTCCAAATTGCTGATGTGGCGTCTGCATGCTGCCTGATTGAGGAATGAGGAACACACATACTGATGTGTGCCCTGCATTCACCCAACAGTGACTGCGCTCCAAATCTAGCATTATTGCAAGATGTTGGCTGGTCAAGTTAAGCCAACTTAAAATGAATAGCTAGATATCTGGAAGACTGTAATCTTGGCTCCCATGTTAAAATCAAGCTCTCTGTCTGATCTGAACAATTATCAGTCATTTCCAACCTATCAGTACTAGCAATAATAAGTTAGTGAATGATCACTCAGCTCATATGGTATAATAACCTCTCAACAATCTGGTTTAAGAGGCAAGCATAGCACTGCATCAGAGTGGTCAAGGTAACTGATGACTTGCTGACTGTTTTAGACCAACAATCTCACTGTGTGGCATTAAAAGAATAATGCATGACAGGGTGAGTGTCGTCAAGGCTGGCCTTAACCATTCTGGGCCCCTGTGAAGCCTCTCTGCCGGCCCCACCACTCCATTCACTGTGAGCCCCCATCCAACATTTACACCTAACTAACCCTCCTGTCCTGAATTAATAAAACAGTACCAGGTCTCTAGTTTAACCAGCATCTTTTAATTAGTGCCATTGACTGCATTAAATTATTTGACTTCACCACTGGAAATTGTTCTGACTGAGCCTGGAGCAAGAACTTAAGTAGTACAGTACTACTGCCGTATTCATTTCTGTAAGGACAGAGACATCATCACTGGACACTCACACCTCCGATACTCGGATTTGCAAATGTAACTTTTTTGAGGTGTGAGAGACAGACTAGAAAGGATTATCATGGGGCATCAGTAAGGTTGCCATCTGTCAGGTTTTTTATCTGGTGATCAGGTTTTCAGGTCCCTATCAGAAAATCAGTTTTGCTCTGTGCTGTTCAGGTTTTGAGCCTTTTGAGTGCTCACGATTTTTGAAACAGATGTTGTCATATCATTCATTGTTTCAGCAACATGTCCAGGTTACAAACAAGTTCTCTTGTCAATATAGCCCTTTGCTTGTGAAAGTAGTCAACCTGAAGGTGTAAAGTATGGCCATAACACAACAGCACTTCACTTCATTTAACCTATCTTTTCTAGTGCAGCAAAGCTGCCCTCACCTTTTGTAATAGTATCAGAGCCAGTTGTCTTTCACTTTCATTTGCTGGTAAACATTTTCATCTCTAACAAAATGTAGGCATTTTTAAATGTTTTAAATTATTTTTTCCTCAAGAAAAAGTATGGGCCCCAAAGGTGCCAGGGCACGGTTGCACCTAGCTAAAGACCAGCCCGTGTGTTGTGCTGGGATAATTATGTTATGCTTGGGTAGTTGGGCACGAGGCCTCAGGCCAAGTGCGCCCAACAGCTAAGAAGTGATGTTATCCAGCACACACACACACTGGAGTGCATTATTCCTATTATACAATGGCTCATGAATTTAAAAAAAAAAGAAAAGAAAAGATGAGAAAAGCACATTTTAAACTAGATTTGCTTGCTGTTTTTTCTATGTGTAGGTTTACGTTTAAAAATATAGTGCTGCTTTGTTTTGGCCAGTAGGAGAGCTGCAGCATTGTAATTGTGGCTTTGTACTGCTGAGTCCCCGTAGTAACCTGTGCCTTGTTGTTCTTCATGGTATTCACTTGGTGTATTGTTAAGCTCACTTTTTCACCCCTTATAGGTTTTAATCACTGTTTTTTGCTTCTCAGTCTCTCCCATCCCTTGCTTTTCAGGCTGGCACTGTCTGTAGGTTTGACTTTTCACCCCCCGCTGCAGCTCTCAGTCCCATACCTCCGCCACAGTTGCAGTTGTCACAATGTCCACTGTTGGAGATTTGTTCTCCTTTTTCTGTTTCTTAATTTAGCAGCTGTTTATCCCAGCAGAGGTTTTACTGGGAGACCTCAGGAAGCTGGAAAGACGATTAGTCACACGCTTACTTTTCTAAAGCGGGGACTATCATAAAGCTGATACTACTACAGTTTTTACTTTTGAGAGGGAGTGCCTGAACACTGGGAGAAGGTGATTTGTAAAGCCAATCGGGTTGGCTTTTTACTTTATTTGTAACATTTTTTGGGTTATATTAAAAAAAAAGCAACCAGAGTTTTAGTCTTTATTAAGCTAGCACTGCTAGTACAGTAGGGATGGGTACTAAAGCCAATCGAAAGACTTCTGTAGATGGTTGTTTTCTTCCTTCACTTTTTGGGGGTTAATAAACCAAGCGGATTTGGGGAAATCTATGACAGTTGGAGTTTGATTTAGGTGGTTTGTGTGCTTGTTGAGAAGAAAAATGTGTCAGGATCATAGTGCATCAGGAACTTTAACAGCTGCCAGTTGTGTGTATACATGGGGAAGTGATTCTTTTTAATGTTTTTTGTCATGTGTGTGTTGGGACTTTATCCGTGATGCTATGCTGGGATAACATCATGGGTCCAGCCCCAGACTGACCAATCAGAGCTCAGCATTCTTTCTGCCATTGTATAATATTCCTTGATCTATGTAAGGTATCTGATATTATGAACCTCTGTGTGCTTCTCTGCAAATTAAATAAAACAGGGCTTAGCCCTCATACCCTAGCCTGGTTTACCAAGAATATAACTGGCAAGCTCCAACAGGTTAAGATTAATTCTATCATCTGGTATCATTCCCTCAAATTCCCTAATCTATTAGGGAGACCCTACCCAAGGCTAAATACTAGGCCTTACTTTTCAGGTTGCATACTGCAGAAATGATTTTGGGATGACACTAAAGATGCTAAGTTACATTTCTATGTAAATGATGCCATTCAGTATGTAGATAGCCCACCTGCTTCCCAAAAATACCACAAACTGCAATCTGCCTTTGATGTCCTTCAAGAAAACTTGATAAAACAGACAGGCTGCCCTTAATGCCTCAAAAACAAAACAATGCTGTTCACAAAGAGTCATAACATTTTACAGTCCATCTAAATTTTCTATCACCACCTTGTCAGGTGATATATTGGAGGTAATATGCTGCTACAAGTACCTTGGCCTATGGATTGACAATAAGCTGTTCATAAAAGGTCAGGATGAGGTTGAGTTCATTTATGAGCAAAACAATTATTTCCACTATGAAGCCAGCAGGTGACTAGTGCTGGCAACATTCTTACCACAGCTGTATTCTGGTGGCTCCGTTTGCATGAATAGGACTCACTCTTGTCTACAGCACCTAGACTGGGTGTACTATATCACAGAGCCATCAAAACTGGACCGCACACCAGAATGCATCATTGCTCACAAGATTAAAAACACATACCTCTTGATCTTTCAATCAAAAATGTATTGAAGTTTCAAATACAACATCACATGAGTGAATCAATTTACAGCCTATAATAGAAAGCATAATCAACCCTGCCAACGATTGTTATAAATCCCTTGAAATACAATTTTAAAAATGGAATATGACAACAGTACAATATTAAACTATGAACATCATGTTAATAAATGTTCCATACAAGTGAAGCTACTAATTCAACCATTAATGTATAGTGAGTAGTGTGTATGTGGTGTGGATAAAGGCTATGTATATTCCTGAGAGAAGGTTAAAATATGGGCCTCTTAAAGCCTACGTAGTGCTTGAGGTGTGCTTAAACAGGTAGCTGGGCATAAAGTGTCCTTCTGAGGTTTTACAATATTACGATGAAAGGTAAGGTCCCCATCTGATGTGGTATTTGTGTATGCCAATAATGACTGAATAATGCAGTCTCTCAAAACTGGCTGCTTTACCCAGCTCCATGAGCCATTCTGTGAGGTCTGGGGATTGTTGCTCTCACTAGTGTCTTAGGATTATCTGTTGTCTGTAACCAGGGTTTCCAGGATCCATTGACTGTACGCTGCTGGTACAGTATTACCTCTATGGAGTGGTGTTGGTGCCCAAGCATCACCACTGTTGGGGAGAGGACCAAGGGCAAGTCAAAAATTGCTCTATGTGTGTCTTGTATTCCCTGCCACAACTGTTGTAACCTTGAGCTAACCCAGAGTAGGTAGGTAATTGTGCCTGCACTAGCCCCACATCTCCAGCAGGCATCTGTGTTCATCAGGCCCCCACCCATGCAACTTTTGCAGTGTCCTATGTCAGCGGTGCAACACATTAAGTTGTATGAATTGATTCTTTGTATCCCTGGAAGCCTGAAGAAGATTGGTCCAACATTTGTACCACATTTACTATGTTATATCACAACAAAGTTCAGTGAACCACCTGAGTCTCTTGCTTTTAGGGTCCGGAAGCAATTCACATTAGGCCTCTATAGATGCAGCCACCCCACAGTGTATTAGACCTGTTTGAGTATAAGAGGTCATTTATGTTGCTTTGTGATGTTAGGGCTTGCTAACAAATGGCTGAGGCATGTCTCAGCTGAAGATATTGCCAGTGCTGCTGCTTTGTCAGGCCATACCTTTCTTGCAGTTGGGCAAAGGAGTACATGTGTCCTGTGGTTTTGTCCACCAGTTTACTATAACACTGTATGTCCTTGGATACCTACTCAAATTTAAGGGCTGACCAGTGATGATGAGGATCGTTCCTCCACAATGGAAAACTGGAGGAACTCTTAGGTTGCCAGTTGGTAAGCTTGCTCATTTCCACCATGTGCCAGGCTGCCTGGATGGTTGGGTGTGATTTAATGGCCTGGGGAGCTCCCCAAACCAGATCACAGTATCCAGATGCATTCTTAACAGGGCCTTCTAGGTGTGTATGCCTGAGAGTTTGTGGGTCCGTCTGGGCCATTTGCATTAGCAGGTGAGTTTTGTGTTTCTAGCCATAGCCTGGGAAGAGGAGGAGCTCCCTCTGAAAACAGTCTTTGTGAACTTGCTGAGGCTCAAATGCCTAAGACCTGTGTCCCACAGAAAGGACAGCATCCTTCTATGTGCCATTTGTAGCAGGTCCTGGGAGAGTGTCATGGACATGTTGTTTAGTATCTAGGAGATCTTTGGGGATGCCATCATTCTGTAGGCATGCACCTTTCCTCAATGTGTGAGACACAACTTGCTCCACCATAGCAGATCACAATCTAGCTCCATGTAGAGTGGGTACAAGTTCAATCTTCCCAGATCTCCCAGGGTCCAGGAAAAGTGTAACCCTAGATACATGATCTGGTCTTTTGCCAGGTGGAGCCTCCAGGAAATCCCATCCCAGTGCTGTTTGTTGGGGTAGACAATAGTATGTGCAATTGGGACACATTGGCCTTGCAGCCCAAAAAGCAGCCATAAAGGTCTAGCAGTTTAAAAGTCTTTGGCACCAAGATGGATGGCTGTGTCAATGTAAGCAATATTCATCCATGTATGCAAGTATTTTTTGCTCAGCTCTGAGTTGCACCCCACTGATAGAGCTGTTCAACCAGACAACCTGAAGAAGAGGCTCCAAGGCAAGTACAAATAGAAATTTCCTAGTGACAGGAAAGAGAACAAAGCTGGAGATCAAATAGAGTTTGTGGTTTTGCAACAGGTAGGGAAAAATGGACAGACTAGGTGGGCCTAGAGGTCCTTATCTGCTGTCAGTTTCTATGTTTCTATGTAAGAACTGACTGCCTTGCCTGGTGCCTCTTCCTGTGGGAAAGCCACTGATTCTTTATGATTTGTAATGACTTTCACCGGTGCACCTAGATAGAGTGTCTGAACCCAACTAATAAAGGTCTCCCCTATTCCAAAGGCAAGGTCAGTGTAGAAGAAGATGGCCTGGTGGTACAGAGGGCTGAGGCATCCAATGCCTTGCCTCTTACCACGCCGGTGACCTGGGGCTGGGAGGAAACTTGAGTCATCGGGGCTGGCCGGGGAGGAGAGGACTGAGCATCTGCTGGACTGATGTCCTCTCCATGGGAGGGTGGGTTGTGACTCTGGTGACTAGTGACTCCTGTGAAGACAGGGAGTACACTGGCTGGGGTCACTTTGGGAACAGGGGAATGGGGAGGCATAGGTGGATGTCCTGTGGGAGGGTGCAGGAGCATGCCCGACCCATGCTCAATGTCATTGCTCATCAGTGCCTCCAGGGGAAGCATGGAAATGCAGGAAACACCCTGCACATTGGGAGGAAGATGCCACTCTAGCCCACCATCTCTCACTGGCTCCTGCTCCAGACCTGACTGCCCTCTGTTCTTCACCTCTACCTGAGCCTGGTATCAGATTAGAGGTATGTATCACCATGGAGCAGAAGGTGGCCCGCCCGGAAGTCATGACTAGGGGCACCACACAGGTGTGAATCATATGTGGGTCGGGAATAGGATTCGTCAGAGAGGAGCACAGCAGGATGGGATCAAGGTAGAGCTGGCTGATGGGGCCCCAAATAGAGGCAACCGGAAGAAAATAGAATGCAAAAATTGGGTGTCGAAGAGAAATCTCAACTCCACCCTATCAAATGCCTTGTGCATCCAGCAAGACTAGAACTGTTGGTGTGTGTGTGCATTTTACCTGCCACATGAGTTTCAATAGTCTCCTGGTATTGACCATGTGTCATCGCCTGGGTATAAAGTCCACCTGATCTGTATCGATTAGGCCTGCCATGACTGTTTGCAGCCATGAGACCATCATTTTGGTGAAGACCTTACAGTCTGCACAGATGAGAGAGATGGGCGTTAGCTACCGCATAACATGGGTCTTGCCTGTTCTTGGAAGTAGTGAAATGGTGGCAGTTCTCACAGAAGTAAGCAAGTCCCCAGTGCGGCAAGCCTCCTGTAGGGCTCCATCAGGGTTCCAACAGCACTCTACTAAAGAATTAGAGGAATTCCACTGGGAGATCATCTCCTCCAGATGCCTTCATAGAGTCATAGATGCTGTCGGCAGATAAGGAAAGCTTTGCCCACCTAGTCGGCCTGTAAGTTCCTCCCTGATAGTGCTCCCCAAACCTCTACTGGGGGCCTTATCCAATATACCTATGAGTTTATCCCATGCATTTTTAAACCTGTGATTGTTTTAGCTCCCACCACCTCCACTGGGAGGCTGTTCCATTCACCCACCACCTCTCTGTGAAAAAGAACTTCCTCTCGTTATCCCTGATCCTGCCCTTTCTAACTTCATATGTGACCCCTAGTCTTGGAAGATCCTTTCCTCTGGAACATACTCCTCACCTGTGCCTTATTTATTGCCATGAGATATTTGAATGTCTCTATCATATCCCCCCCCAGACTCCTTCTGTCTTCTAGAGTACTGATTTAATTCCATCAGCCTCTCCTCGTCGGATTGCAGTGCAGGCCCTGCACCATTTTGGTTGCTGTTCTCTGCACTGCCTCCTGTCTGTCTCTGTCCTTCCGGGTGGGGCCTCCAGAACTGCACACAGGACTCTGAGGTATGGTCTTACCAGTGACATATACAGAGGAAGTATTAACTCCTCCTTCTGCTGGTACTACCCCTCCCTATGCAGCTAAGCATTTGATTTGCCTTTCCACTGTCTCCCATACTGCTTTGCCACCTTCAGGTCCTTGGTAATGATAACTCCCAGGTTCCTCTCTTCCCTATGACAGCTAGTATCTCTCCCCAAGTGTATACACCACCCCAGGTTCTTGCCAGTAGCTATTTTATGAAGGGCCATATCCAAATCTTGCAAGACGAAGGGACGATCCGTTTGCTCCAGCACATGGGACAATACCTTGGTAGGCCTAGGGTATCTGAGAAATTGGTTTGCTCCACTGGAGGCATCTCTGAGGTGCGAAATCTGGGCGTGATCCTTGATAACAGATTGACTTTTGAAGATCAGGTGTCATCTGTTGTAAGTAGCGGTTTCTACCATCTGCAGAATATTGCCCGGATTAAGCCCTTCATTCTGTCTGAGGAACTGCCGATGCTAGTGCATGCCTTTGTGACCTCCAGGTTTGACTACTGCAACTCTCCGTACTTCAGAGTCATGGAAGCGAACCTCCACAGACTTCAGCTAGTGCAGAACACTCATGCCCAGTTACTGATGGGCTTCAAGGTCCAGTTATGTGGCCCCAGTTCTGAGGGCTCTGTACCAGCTGCCAGTGAGGTGGAGGGTCTTTTCAAGGTGGGTCTTCTCACCTTTAAGGCCCTATATGGACTGGGTCCCAGTTACCTGTCAGAGTTCCTGACGCCAGTGACCTCTGCTTGCCCTTCGCCTCTTCGACGGTCCTCCTGGTCGCTCCCAGGGTTTGGCCCAAGACCTCAGGAGATCATGCATTCAGCGCCTCTGGGCCAACCCTGTGGAATTCATTACCACCTTCCATCTGGGAGGCTTCCTCAGCTGAGGTGTTCAAGTGGAGGTTGAAGGCCCACCTCTATGTCCTGGCTTTTTCATATTTTTGAGTCCATCCTGTTCTAGTCCCTTTCTGTGACAGTCTGAAAGTCTTTAACAAGTTTAAATTGTTATATATTGATTTATGCAGTGTTATTGTTTATTTATTTATATGGTTTCTCACTGTGCTTTGCTATGATTCCTGTTAGGCATCCAGAGCCTCCGGGATTGGGCGCCAATTGCCTTTTCTTGCCTCCTGAGTTGAGGATGTCCTCTGTCTGTACAGGGTATTGTAGAAAGACAAGAATACAACATTGATATCCTGGGAGAAGATAATGGACACCCATGTGGTTCATGATCCATGGATTTTGGAGCATTCCTGCTGTTTCTTGGTTGGTAGGACTTCTCCCTGATTCTCAAAAGGCCTGCCAGATACAGAACAAGGCATATCCTGCTTTGTTTGCAGGTGCAAACTGATCTTATACCTGGTGATTGTAATGTCTGCCAGGAGTTTCAGGGTGTGGTTTGTCTCGTCCCTATATTGCTTCTCCAGGCTTTGAACCTGCCGAGCTGCTCTTCTAGGTCCTTTCAGTACATCCCATTGAATGGCCACAGAGGTGATGCCTTTCTGACTGGAGACTAGAAAAGCTTTCATATCCTGTTCTAGTGAGGCTTTAAATGTTGTTTCTTTGGGGCGACATGGCACCAATGCATTATGGGCTGTGCTGGGGAGCTTCCAGAACCAGGTGAAGGTGACTAGGATATGGTCTGAAATAACTATTACCCCTATCCAGGCTTCTGAGACATCTGGAATCCACTGTGCGGAACAAGCCAAAGGTCTATCCTGGAGTAGGATTGGTGAGGAGGGGAGAAGTAGGAGTAATCTTTCCATGGCTCAGTTGGTAGCACATCCACTTGTGTGCCAGAAGGTCATGGGTTCTTATCCCACACCAGGACTGGGCTCATACCTAAATGCTGGCACCTGAGTGCAGTACTAGGGTTGCTGTACTGTTAGGATGTGTCATCCCTTTGAATGAGATATTAAACCCAAGTTTCTTCTACCCATCTCTGGTGCTGTCTGGTAGATGTCCAGGTTGGAAAAAAGAACCCAAGGCACTTTTTGTAAGAGTAGGACTTTCACCAGTATCCTGGCCAACATTCCCTTCCCATAAAACTGGTTCATGCAATTGTCCAAGGCTGTGTGTGGGTGTTGATGTCAAAATGGCTGCCACTTCACATTCAGTCACTTCACTACAACTGCTTGTAAAGTGCTTTGGGAAACAATGTGTAAGAAAAGTTCTATATAAATACTGGTCCTTCTTCTTCTGTTGGATTGACCAGGCAACATATATCCACCAGGCCCATGTCCACCCCTCATGATGCCCAGTGCCTGGGCTGCTGCTGAAGAGGGGTGTCATGAGTGCCTTTGACCTACCCAGAAATTCATCTATGACCACATTGGCATCCCTCCCTATTCCAATTGGCCCCTGATTCTCTCCAAAGTCTGAGCTAAGGTTGAGAAGGTCACATCCCTTGATAGGGGCTATGTATGTTACAAAGAGTGATATCATGCTCCAGAGTGACCGCTGAACTAGAATGTACTGTTTCTCCATGTCTGGATATACCTTATGGTACTGAAAGGGTATGCTTCTGTGTATTAGTATAGACACACCTATGCTTCTTGTATTATAACAACAATCATATACCCACGTAGATCCACCCTGTTTAAGATTTTCAGTTTCCTGGCAGGTGAGGTGGGTGTATTGCAAGAATGCTATCCCCACCCTTCCTCTTGAGGTGATCTAGGATTTTATGCATTTTAATGGGGAGTAAATGCCTTTGATATTCCAAGATATCCACTTAGAAGGGCAACCAGTCATATCTAGTTACTTTTAAAAGCAGAGAGGTGCTAATTATGGATTTGCCAAATATGACCTCTACAATCGATCTCATCTAGCTTGTTGGCCCACATACTAGGGTGAGCAAGCTGCCAACTGTGAAGTTTCACCTGAGAATGCCTGGTCAATGCCCAGTGCAGGTGGATCAGTAGCCCTGGGTGTGGTCTGTGTTGACCCCACAGCTTCCTGTGTCCCAAGGCTCTGAGTTTCTTAAGAAACATAACATCAACAAACAACAACAGTAATAGCTGGGAAGACAGTTCCAAAAGGATTAACAAGCAAATACAAAAGTCCATAATAAACAACAAGTAGTTAGAACAACATTCACCATTTGTGAGACCACAGGGCTACAGCTGGGGGCATGGCCCTGAATCGCATGACCCAGTCTTCATGCTTGCTGTCATTTGAGTTGAGGTGGTAGTTTTGCCATCTGGTTCCTCACTGGGTACCAGTCATAAGTGTACCAGTCCCCTCAAAGGTGGGGGACTTGATCTGTGTCACTGGGTGGTGGGATGTCTCCTAGCATGAAAAGAGTGCCCTGTCTTTTGAGCACATTTACCTCCATGCAGCAGCAGATGGTGGGAGGTGTTAACTCATGCACCAGGTTCAGGTGTGACTGGTGGGGTCGACCATGCCATTCTACACATGAAGTAGAAGCAAGTGAGATGAGGGCAAGTGGCACAGCAAGCATTGTTCTAGCCTCTACGCTATATGAGTCTGGCTGCTTGGACAAGGACCCATCCAGGTTGCACATAATGACAGCACCCAGCCATGGCTTGTGCCTGAAGAAAGCTGGCAAGGTAAGGCTGGGCAACAAGGTGTCCTTCCGCTTACTCCTCATGCAATTTATCTCTGAGATTAGCTCAAGTGAACGGGTCTATACTGCCTGTAGGATCTAAGGGATCGAGTGGAGTTTGCATGTGAATAGGGACAATTCTGAACTGTATCAGCATGTAGAGAAGCCGAACACTGTGGATGGGTAGGGGATGCTGCACCCACCTATGTCCAGAGGTAATGCAGCATTTACACTCCCACCAGTTGTCTGCTAGGAAGGTAATTCTGCAAAGAGGGCTCAGAGTGACTGTCCCAGGAACCACCCCTCCATGCTTGTCATAGGGCGGATCCAGATAACTTAGCAATCCATGTGAGAATGCTGATGTCTGCTCAATGGCTTAGCCCTGGTTCCCATACTGCCAGACCCAACTTGGTGTATGTGTTCACAGCATCCTGACCAGTGGTCCAGGTGGATCTGCAGGGTCAGAACCCTGTCAGCCTGTCAGCCGGTACTAGCAATTGCTAAACCAGTAAACCTAAGCTGGGGGACACACCGAGCAGCAGTAGAAGAGATGCACCTCTAAGGCACTGCTTAATTCAGGTGGAGGGGAGCCCATGGCAACAGTGCTCTATAGCATCCTCTACAATGTGTGGTTCAGTGATTGTGGTGAGGGGAGCATTCTAAAGTTTGTGAAGCAGAGCTATGGTATCAGGGCAGGCAATTTGGCATGCACCCTCCCCGCAGTATCCTATCTGTATTAATGGCGTGCATGATGATAAGAGCAGAGGTCAAGCCCAGAGGTGCAGCACCCAACTATGTGCAGTAGATATATAAGGACATGCACCACCATGTTAGAGGGTCAGCCATGTGGGGGGTGGAGAATGGAGCACTGGGGTGACATTACTGCCGAACCTGGAGATGGTGCATACCACATTGCAGCTGCCAAGGTGTTACCTTGATGAGTGCACTGAACTGGGGGAGGGAAGGTGATGCTACATATACCCGCAGATTTTACACAAGGCTAAACAGATAAACAACAAACATGATGCTCATCATCAGAATGTCCATAGAGTTCTTAAAGCTGGCAGTTCAAAGAGAGAGATGGATATAAATAGTGAGGAAAGTCAGGTTTTTGCCACACAAATCTGGCCCAACAACAAAGCTGGTAGCACTGCTCGATTCAGATGTTCTGCCCTGGGTCTGTGACCACCATGTCTGCCCAGTAGTGCTCTTGCAAGTTGGGTTGAGTTTCAGTGATTTGGATGGGGGTCGGTAGTGGGATACTGGCCAGGTTTTCCACAGTCTTGCCCAGTCTCTTTGGAGCTAGTTCTCCCATTAAATCTGAGCTACATGCTCAATGGCCAGTTTCTTTGCTCTCCTCCCTTCAGGATCCTCCTTGCTTCTCCACCCAGATTCCTGCTTGTCCTTGCCCTCCTAGCTGATTGCTTTGACACAGAAGTCTGCCACTCCATGGGGTCTTGCCTGAGGTGATTCGCTGTGTCAGGGTATTAGCAAGAGGTGTGACAGGGTAGTGATACTGGTCCTGACCTTGCCTTCAGCTGGCTGTCCCCTCAGTCTTTTGCCACCTCTGGCCACTGTCAATTGATGAACCCCATGGTTTCCTCCGGTGGCAAAGGTGTGAGACTCAATCCTGGTTACTGTTAGTTTTGCTGAATATTGAAGTTTATAAGGCACACCCTATTCCTGCTACACTCTTAATGCCCACATATTCCTTGCATTCTGGGCAAGCTCAGTAGACAAATCCAAAAAGTTAAAGATGGGTACCCTTGCCATGTCAGGGGGCCATGGTCCCCACCAGGGACAGGATTTTCTTTGTATGTATATCTGAGGAAGCAAGCCAGGATCACATGCAGCACAGGCCTGAGTTTGCAGTGGGCACAATCTATTTCTAAGCCAATTTTCCCTTTAATCGATTATGGGGACATTTTATATGACGGAGCCACTAGTGATCTAATAACAAAGTTAGATGTTCTAGTTAATCATCTTGCCAGACTGATTCTCAGGTGTCCAAAACTTACTCATCATTGTGTAATTGTATGAAAGATTAGGTTGGTTATCATTAAGTAAGTGAAGAATGATACATAAACAGCTGTTTGTTTATAAATGTGGGCTGGGTTCCATCCCTATATATCTAAAAATAGATTTTCCTTTAGAAGTGTTGAATTGACATTGAGAAAACAAGTTGTTACAGATATGGTCCCCCTTGTAAAATCAAAACGCTCCCAAAATTTATTTAGCAATTATATTCTGTTATGTTGGAATAGCCTTCCTCATGGATATATGCAAAAGATTGACAAATCCTTATCAACATCCCATCTAAGAAGACACCTGATATCTATACAGGAACCTTGTAATTGTTATTGATATTATTTTTCTTATATGTTTTTGTATTGATGTTTGTTGTTTGATTGTATTTATTATGTTGAGTGTTGACCTGTATTTTGTATTTTGTCAAGGTTACCATTGCGAATGAGTTTTTACTCAATTGGTTTTACCTTGAATGAATAAACAAACAAACAAACCAGCCCTCCTTTCAGTTCTGCCTCAACAGACCAGAAAGCTCTTTCTGTAAGAAGGCTAAGACATCTCATTTTTCAGATTTTCTGGGAAGCTGACAAATGAAGATTATTTCATCAGCTTTGTTTTCAGTGTCTTTTGCTCTGTCCCATAGGGTATGGACCATACGCCCAGCTCCTGGATTCTGGCTTCATGGCATGTCCTTGTCATCTAATACTGTATGTATGACAGGTAAGTCTCTGTGTCAAAGGCTTTGTGTGGCAGTTCCTAGATTTTCGTTCAAGGAGGCCACTGACAGTTTAAAGGTAGAAAACTCCTTGAGTACCTGCTGCAGGAGAATCTTCAACTTAGAGACATCTGTGACACTCCTACGTATCACAAATATATTTAGGAAAGCTTTTCAAAACTTTTAGACACCACACCCAGTTTGAGAAAATGGTGTTTGGCTATATAGCCACACTTCGTAATAAATTACAAAGTACAGTAAAGGTGAAAAATGATTAAAGCTACTGTGTTGAGTTTTCAAACTCTGATCAAGACTCACTGTGTGGAACTGTAACTGTTAGTTCTACACAATATATATTGGGCTGTAATTTCTTAGATTTATTCACTGTTTGTTAATATCAAATGACAGTCAATATTGTTTTCATTGTATAGATACTTTCTGTGTATTATTATTTCTGCTGAACAATTTTGTCAGCATTGTTGTAACTGTTTGCTCATGCCCAGGACTCCTTGAACATGAGCTGTGCTGTGTGGTGTTTATTCTGGTAAAACAAATAAATACAAAACTGCACACAAGGTCCAGGAGCCACTGATGTCAATGTTCACCAGTCCACCCCATATAGATGAAAGGGGAAACCCAGGAGAAGAAAGGTGGGGAGAATTTAAAATAAGGTAAAGGGTAGAGAAGGTTGTATGGAGAGATGGTAGGGTACTGTTTAGAGCAACAGGGAGGAGAAGGTGCATGCTGAACATTTTCTCCAAATACTAAAATATTCAGTATTTGGATCCGAATCTGAATGCCATAATATTCAGGGTATTCAGACAAAATATTTGATTCAGACCACACCTCAACATAGTTTTTCTGTTCCACACATTGTTTGGTACCAGGCAGATTTCCTTGTTGCTAAGTAAAAATAGCAACAGTCCACAACTTAGTAAATTCACAGATACTGTGGGCATTTCTTCACTACAAGGCACAACATGCACTTCATGCCCTTTGAATTACTTTCTATTGTGATCTTATCTTAGGCAATGTGCTACCCATCAAGATGTAAATAGAGTAAGTCCTCTTCAAGTTCAGTGACCAGGTGGTCATGATAAGATAGTGCACAAGATGATTGCCAGCACTCCTGTGCCCAGTAAACAAATTATAGGGGGTATTTTCTTGAACTGTTTGCTAAAGAATGCAAACTGTGGTGTGACTCACCCACCAAACCCCTCTGTATCTTGTATCAACATAACCTTTTTTCATGATCCATTATATAAACTGTAGGAAAACTAATGCTTTGAGGCATATAGCTACTTTATCAATGTACTGGCTGGTAATATTTTATCTAAATACAGTGTAATAAAATATATTTTAAACATAAGAACATTCTATTGAGCCTTTAGTTTCTATTCAGCTTTACTCTTGTTTGATGCATGTGGCTTTTTAAAGTAATTTATTATTTACAGCTTCTTAAATGAAAGGTACTGGTCTATTCATTTCATGCTAAACAGTGCATCAGTCGTAACAGAGCACTGTGTAGTTCTCTATAAAATGTTCTTGTTCCTCTGTTACAGATAGAACCTTACATGAAAAGCAACATTCTTAAAACGTTAAGTCCCATAAGAGACTGTAAATAATTCATCACTTTAAAAAGGCCCATATCAAGAGAACATGAGAAAAGTGTCTGGTTCTACGGTGCTGTGCAATGGGGGGTCATTCTGGAATGTTGGTGAGCTGAGTTCATCCCGTAAGTCTGGTATGTCAGAAGCAGGGTCTGCTGGGAGAATTCAGAACATTGAGAGCTTAGCTCTCACGCACTGGCTCCAGGCAGTGGTGTGGCAGTAAGGTATTGATGTCATGGGTGACCACACGCTGTCAGTAACCCGGACAGCTACTAGCATGCACAAGCTTGTGAGAGAACGAGGAAGAAAGACAGAGAAATAATCCACCAGCACGCAGATGATGGCCATAATCACTCCCCATGCCAACGGGCTGCTAGCAGCACCACAAACCTTCAGTCATTGCTCTCTAGATATCATGATGCTGCCCTGTAGGCCTGGGAGGCCTTTAGTAGAAACAAGTTGGCACAGAAGAACCAGTTGGGAGGAGAAACACCTCCACAAGGCCAGAGGAAGACCACCACCACCACAGGAAGACACTGGCCCAAGGAGGCAACAGACCAACTGGTAGTCTAGACAGTCTCAGGTGGAAATGGGAGTAAGTCAGGTGGGTGGCTGGAGCAGCTGTGTGGGCCCAAAGTAGAAGGACATTGATGGGCCAGAATAGGAGATACAAAATGCAGAAAACAGCGAGAAAAAGTTAAACAGGAGCTAAAGAGCCAATAGATTGTCTTATGTTTTCTATTTTATCTAGATTAACTCTTTTAATTAATCTTTGGTAACCAGGTAAGGCCCACTAAGCACAAGTGCCTGTTTCTGGGTGACCTGGGCACATTGGGGAGGTTAAGTGACTTGCTCAGAGTCACACAGTATGCATGTGGAGATTGTGGGAATCAAACTTAGGTCTGCTGGCATCTACCAAACTCATTCGCAGCTCAGTACTCTAACCTCTAGGCTATACTGCCAGAGTATCCTACAGAAGTGGCTACCAGAATATCCTAAGAAGTGACTGTACGCTATGTAACATTGTTGTTTTCTATGATTTGTATGATAGATAATGAAAATAAAATTAATGTTGATAAGAGATATAGAGGCACTTGCTTAGTGAGTTGTATCACAATTGCATTTACATGATACAGCAGTGGCCATTTTATGTAATAGTACAAAATAGTATCAAAAAGTAGTTGCTACAGTATATGGCCAGTTAGAGAGGGTTTTAGTGGCCACTGGGTACTGAGTAGTCATGGTTACCTAGCCTTTCATTTTTGCACCTGCTACCAATTTACCAAATTTTGAGGCAGGAGGTAGTCAACTCAATGCCAAAGTGGCACTTAGCACTACCACGTGTGGCACCCAGGTTTCTATTTTGATCCCATGAAGCCAAATGAAGTCAAACAACATTGTAGATGATATGCGCTTGGCCTCTGCAGTGAGGTAATCCCTTGCCTGATAGAGAGGCATCTTTATTTTTATTTGATAATTTATTGATCTTGGATAGCACAGCCGAGTTTCAACAAGTCATTTCAGCTGAATCCTGTTCTACCAAGTTTACAGCTGGGAGGAGGACAAAGGTACAGGCAGGTCAAACAGCTTGCTCAGGGTAGTAAAGGAGTGACTGTCGAAGGTGGGATTTGAAGTTGTGATCTTATGTTTCAAAGTCAAGAGCCCTGAGAATTAAACCAACCTGCAACTGGAAGGAGAAAATATTGATTTAGCTGGCACCTGTTATTGTGGAGGAAGAGGCTAAAACAAGCTTTCATTGCATCACTGAGGAGGAGAAAGATCAAGGGTGGTTATAACAGGAATATGAACAACTCAGTTCAGTGCAGGAAGGCAGCAGCTAAAGCCAACAGGATACTGGGGTGTATGTGAGAGGAATCTCATCCAGAAGTAGGAGGTGATCCTTCCTCTGTACAGGTCACTAGTCGGCCACACTTGGGGTACTGCATGCAATACTGGTGTCTATTTCTAAAGAAGGATATCAGATTACTGGAGGAAGTACAGCGAGGGCAACAAAGATGATCCAGGTATTGGAGGAAAACCCTATGAGGACAGGCTGAGTGAGTTAAATATGTACACCCTGGAGGAGAGGAGGGATTAGGACATGATCGAGACCTTTAAATACTTGACAGGGTAAACAAGACAGGTACAGAAGGGGTCTTTAAGTTGCAGAGGGAAGGGACACGAGAGGACATGATCTCAGATTGGAGGGGAATATACAGGAGAGCAATGAGGAGACATTTTTTTCACGGAGAGGGATGTGGCTAAATGGAACACTCTGCCCTAAGAGGTGGTATTCTGTAAGAGCGGTGGGTAGTTTTAAAGGAATGAGACAGGGTGGGGTGTAACTGTGGGAGAGGAGGGTGGGGCAGCTGCAATGTAAGGGTGCAGTGCACATTTGAGCAGACTTGATAGACCATGAGGTCTGTTTCTGTTTGTAGATTCGTATGTTTGTATGCATGAAGGATCTGGGTAAGGGTCTCATTCTGATGGTTCAAAACTTAAGGCCACCGTGGAGGCCTCTGACATGTCCAACATTGAGAGAATAAAGTAGAAAATCAAAACAATGCAACCACTGTATCGAATCTGAAGTGGTTTGTGTGGGCCACAACAAACAAGTAGAAGGCACACAGTCGACTTTTAATTCAAACTGTATTTAAAAGAATACACGGTGATAGGGCTGGGTGGAATGTAGACTCCCACCAGTGGATTCATGCAGAAGGGTGATTCTGCTTCTAAAATGCTTTTGAATTTGTTTCTGAACTCTGCAGAATTCCAGAACGCACTTAAGTGTAAACTGAGGAATAACTTGCACAGATTACATAAACCACAGTTCAATGGGTTTGGCAACTGGATGAGATGTTTGCTTGTGTGACTTGATACATTGTGGCTGTTCACCTCTCTATCCATGGGATATACCATCCTGTAGGGGTACAATGCAAAGAACCCCAGAGGAGGGTTCCCCATAGGTGCTTCAGGAATAATTCCCTTAGCTAAAGGTAGCTTAGAAGGAGCCCACAGGAAAGACAGACGAGTCGCTGGAGGATGAATGGAGGATGGTGGGGCAATGAAGAAAATGAACGAGGACTGGCCAGAGGAGGGCTTTTTAAGGCTTAGTTGGGGGAGTGGTTTGTTGTTCTACCCATTGAACTCCGGCCAGCCCTCAGTCATCAGTTTAATTGGGCTTTAACTGGATGAGATGTATGCCTGTGTGACTTTGATACATTGTGACTGTTCACCTCTATCCATGGGATATACCACCCTGTAGGGATACAACACACGGAACCCTAGAGGAGGGTCCCCATAGGTGCTGTGGGAATAATTCCCTTAGCTAATGGTAGCTTAGGAAGGAGCCCAAAAGAAAACCCGAAGGGTGTCAAACAAGAGGCAAGAAGTCAAAATAATCTCGAGAATGGACGATTATCAAGATATACTGATGGGTAGCATGAGCAAGAGATGGAGGTGATGAGAAGTATGTAGTAGAATGGAATCTGACATGATGAAGAAGAACGGACTTCCTAAGGAGAGAGGGAACAGCTGGCCACCATCTGACTCCAGCCAACAGCGGAACTAAACTATAGAACCTACAGAACTCCAATCCTATCTAATATTATGATATTAGCACAGAGAAGAGGAAAACCCTTTGAGGGAGAAACCCTGGGGATTCAAGGCTCTGGTTATCTTCCTCCAGGCTGAAGGATGTTTTGATTAGTGACAGCTCAGCTACTGCAATTTTAGAGTTGAGATCAAGGGAGGAGGAAGAAAATATTCCAATTTAGAGGAAGCTTTCACCTGTCCTTCTGAAGGGACATCTGTTGAGGGTGCGAGCGATGTCTCTGCAACTAGATGCTCAAAAGCAAGAGAGAGAGAGATGACTGCTGAGGCACTCACCTGGCCTATGCGAGTCTGTGAAACAAACCAGGTGAACCAGAGGTGGTCAGATAGAGAATGGCATAGAGGGTGCCTCCAAACCTGCTCAGGCAGCTGAAAGGGGCCCTGGTGATGAGAGACCAATCCAGCTAGCCCTGAGCCAAGGGCAATAGACACAGAAGGCATATCTCCAAGTGGACAGCAGGTTGAGTCGAGGTAGCATTGGACCCAAGAAGGTTGTGCTCGAGTAGTTGATGTGAAGGAGCAGACCCACAGAGAAGTTGGATGAGCAAGGGAGACCAGATACGGTCATGAGGTGACTGATGGTGACAGTAACCACAAAAGTGCAGCAGTTTGATGAGGCAGCATAAGACCCAAAAGAGAGGTCTCAAGTTAATTGATGTGAATGAGTAGACCCTGAGGTCGGACTGAGCAAAGGAGAACCAGACTCATGTCATGAGGAAGCTACCCATGATTGGTAACCGTGAGTGCATGCCAACCGGTCCATTGACAGCCAAATTAGGAATGGAAAGAATTGCATAAAGGTAGGAGCAAGAGTGGCCAGGTGAAGCTGGCAACTGATGATGAGTTAGGCAGTAGCAGGAGGACATCTGAATAGGTTTGACTAGAACGAGAGAATAGGGTTGGAGGAGGAGATGAGTAGGCAGGGCAATATGCAGGAGGGAATATTAGGTGATGTGAATGAGTAGGGTATGGTGGTAGCAGGAGAGAATAGTGGACAGCAGGATAGGGAAGCCCCAAAAAGAAAGCAGAGGTCAAAGAAGGAGAGGAAAGGAGGTGGAGAGAGCGGGAAGAGGACTGACGGTGCCCACCACGGGAAGCACAGGAAGGACAAAATAAGAAAGCACATCATGGCATAACCAAGAACAAGGAGTGGAGAAGGCCAGAGCCAAAGGCAAGTGATGAGAGAGGGAAGAGGGATGAATGTAGAAGGTCTGGGGTGAGGAGCAAGGAACGAGGAAGGTGGGCATTAGAGAGAATGAAGAGAAAGGCGAGAGGAGGAGGATGAGTGGTGGAGCTGCACCAAGCAGCAGGCAGAGGAGGATATCAGATGCCTACAAGTCTTGCAGGAAGACTATGAAGGAAAAATTACAGGAACATGAAGAACAGCTGGTGGGAGGAAACCCCAAAGAGCATTGCTGAGGAGCGGGAGAGAGACCCAGAGCTGGGTAGATGAGTTGTTCAGGATGACAAGTGAGAAATACTAACAGCCAAAATATGAAGTGAAATAGGAGGATTAAAGAGACCAAGATGGCTGATCTACCTTGATGGGCAGGCATAGATGGGAAGCATAAGGCTAAGGAAGGAATGAGAAGGACATGTCTGTAGAGAATGCGCAGCAAGCAAAATCAAAGCAAAGGCAAGAATGCGGAGCACTTCACCATAAACAAAGGATGCCTACAGACATAGTTCCACAAGTCGTGAGCAACAAGGAACGTACAGCAACTGAGGTCGATGAGTCAACAGTCGGTGCATCCAGAAACGACCGAACAGGAAGAGGAATATCAGGAAACCCAGTTGAGCAAGACAAAACTGAGTGTGAAAGCTGAGCACTATGCAAAGGCATAGCAGAAGAGAGATGCAAACCCACAGCCCCAGGCAGACATCCAGCACCTAGGGCATGCCCGGTACAGCATTACCAGACAAGCAAGGCAGGGGCAAGTGAGGTGCGGGCATGTTGCAATGGGACTGATAAGTGGAGCCCAGGACTGAGTAGAGCGGTGGAGCAAAAGGATGAGGAAGGGATGAGCTGGGAACCAAATTGGAAGAATGATGGGAAACTCACATAAGCAACAGGACAGAAGGAGAAGTCACTGAGAGGTACGGGCCACAGAAGCAGCAGAGGGGAAGCAAAGTGGGTTAAACACCCAAAGGAAGGCTAGCACAGTGGAGGCGGAGAAAAACACTGCCCAAGGAAGAGAGAGCAAGCCACAGAGGGTGACAAGGGGTACACACTGAAGCGGGGACAAAGAAAAAGAGGCGAGGGGACGAGAGCAGCGGAAACATACTAACAACCATGAGTAGTGACAATGAGAAGGAGCAAGGGTACGGAGCAGCTGGAGGCAGAACAACTGAACAGGATGGTAATGAGGAGGGACAAATGAGCAAGGTACAGGAGAAGTGCCACTGATGGAGCTCCGTGGCAATGAAGAAAACAAATGAGTACTGGCCCGAGGAGGACTTTTAAGGCCTGGATGGGAGAGTTTGTTGCTCCACCCATTGAACTCCAGCCAGCCCTCATCCATCAATAATAATTTTCTGCAGATTGTGAAGATAAATTTGTGGTTTATGTAAAACATCCTGCTTTTGAAATTTGGGAATTCCTATACAGACAGAATTCCACAGAATTAGACAGAATTTCAAAATCTCACAGAATTCCATTCCATCAGAAATGGAAAATTCCACACATCACTATGCAGTAACTCTTTCCGAATCACAGAGCATTTTGGTTACTACCCACATCAGTGAAACGTTCTGAATATTAATTTCATTATTGCATGTTTCCATCACATTAGCCACATTTAGTAGCACCTGGTTTGCAAGAGGCGGCAGGCCATGAACAGTAGTGACAAAGGTACGTGTCACAGACAGTGGCAGGTAGGACTGAGCAAGGCCCTGAACTTGACGCTGAGTGCCTATCTAAAATTACTATATCTTGTCTATCTAAAGTTACTGCTACACCTTGATTCCTATGGGGAGCAATTCAATTCCAAATTGCTAGTTGGACAGACAAAATATATACATTATGCAGTACGCAACAATTACACTTGACATAGCAGGATAACTACTACATATAGTATGGACAGATGATATAACAGTTAATATAGATAACTGTTGCTGTATGAACACATATCAAATGAACTTTAGCGCATGTAAAGTAGAGAATAATGTACAGTATAGGTAGGGATTTGTAATGAGATTTTTAACAGACACAAGGTATGTTATGCAACATAAACCCCAAGAGTGAAGCTTTTAAAGCATCACACAATGAGGTTTTTTGCACAATCTCATTAAAAACCTAACCGTGCTTTATTTTTAGTATAATAACTAGTTAGTGATGATTATCAACTGTGGTCAGGGTTGTGAAACTCTGTTATACAAGGCCATGTATAATCACCAGTGTATAATGAAGTTTGATTATACACAGCCATGTATAATCCCTCTGTATAACAGAGTTTCATTAAGCACCTTTTGCAAAATTCTAAAATCAATCTTGTGCTAGTGATATTGTCTCCTCGTACTGTTAGCTCGCACTGTCAACTTGGTCATGCTAACCTCACTGAAACCATTGAGCAGGAATTTAATTTACTCATGTGGATGAAGAAAGACATTTCTCACAGAAACAAAAAACAAATAGCGGTCTGCTAACATCTGTCTATCTACCTAAAACATGGCACATTCAGCACCATTTCAGCAACCTAGTGACATAGAAATACAAATCTTCATAGAACAGTAAGAAGACAGAAACACTCTAAGAAAAACCAAGACCGACATTAGGCTGTTCAGCAAGTACCAGTCTGACAAAATAATCAAAGGAACTAATTATTGTAAAAATAAAGCATGGGAAGTGTGTCAGCTCAGATTTTATACACCCTTGGTGCATGATGCCTTGATAAACTCTCGAGCTTCACACTCCGGGGTTTATGAGGCATCAAACACCACAGGTGAGCATAAAATCTTGTTACACACACTTCCACGCATTATTCTATATATTATTGACTTGATGCAAAGGCTTTTTTCCTACACTTGCACATACTCACACATGCACAATGATGTCCTGGTGCTGAACATTGATTTCTTCTCGATTCAGAACCCAGCTGCCTGTCCTGGCACTGGGAAAGACTTTATATTTCACTCAGTGGCTCTCCTCACAGTCTTCGCTGCCTGCCCTGGACTGGAGTCTGAGATCAATAATGCAGCTTGCAGCACTTTCTGGCATTGGTGGTTTCAGTGGTAAGTGGTTTTATATAAAGCTACTGTACTTTAATTGACAGATTTCAGCTGTCTTGTTTTGCTATTACAACTAGCTAGTTATAATGGTCCGTGTATAATAGCACTTAGTCAGTAATTGCTTCATGACATGAAAGGGTGTGACTCAGAATATGTCATTTATCTTCACAACTGAGGGAGCTGGTCAATAACTCACAAGCATCAGAGTCTCAAGTGAGTTATGCTAAGTCCTGTCCCTCAAAAGTGATGGTAATTGGTGTAGTCTTAGTCACGTGTTGTGTGTCCAACTTATACACTGTATTGTAAATTGCAAAGATTTTAAATTTGCTACTTTCATGAAGATTGACTGGTTTCTGCTTGATTTCACTACTGTACTCTGGTTTCAGAGCAGCAGAGCTTTTGTGATGTCATTCAGTATTATGCAAATCACACTTCTGTTAAAGAGTCCTTTTGATCTATCAAGAATCTATCCAGAAGCTTTCCAGAGATGATGATGCTCCTTGTGTTAAAAAGCCATTTATGACACTCCTAGTTTAGAAAGAAATTATTTATATCCTCAACATATATGTTATCAATGAAAATAAATGCCTAAATCAGTATTTTTTTGTCCCATAGTTTCGACAGACAATGAATGCAATGTAGCAGAGCTGATTCTATATGCAGTGGTCTCTCATTATAGCAAACAGTTTTAGGGCCATTCAGTTTGTTTGCTATAATGAGTATTCGCATGAACTGCAATATCAGTGGGATTTGATTCAGCAACAAGATGGCAGAATGGTTACTTTAGGAGACATAATGAATTTAAAACATTTTTAGAAGCATGTATCTGATGGTCATGGCTTAAAAACTGTCACCTGTTCTTTGCACTTACTTGTTTTTGATGCCAACAGCCTCAGCTAGTGATATAAGCTTTCTTAATTGCAGCAGTTGTAGCAAGGAAACATTCATCTGATTCTGGATAAATTGCAGTCCAGTGTATAATGTCACAATAGCCTCTGCCTTGTGTCTGGAAGAAGCTTCTGTGCAGTTCTACAATAATATCAAGGGTTTTTTTCAGCCATGGCAGCCACTGGCATGCAGGGACCATGGAAAACAGCAGGTATTAAAACAGCAGGAGAAAAGTGAGTAACCTGGTACAGTGTTGCACTCAGGAGCAACATTTTTAAATGCAAACTGTGAATGATCAAAGAAAACCCATGCAACCTGCCCAGTGGTGCTGAGGGTTGAGGTGCTGGATGCCACACCTTGCACCATGCCGGCGACCTGGGTTTGCGAATGAGCTCAGGCCGCCACCATTAGTCAGCAGGGTGAGAGAGGATTGAGAGTCTGGAGGACTGCTCTCCTCCCTTGGAGGAGTGAGACCTGTCATCCTGCTCATTTACTGCCCTCTGGCAGTGGCTGGAGGGCAGTATGGGTTAGGAGACACATGCCAGTGTCACCATGTCAGTGAGAGAGGAGGGAGGATGGTAGAAAAGTGAAAATGGGTCTGGCAGGTTCGTGATGGCTCCTACATTCCTGAGGGTCAACCACAGTGTCTGGATTGGGTCTCTGGGAGGGAGGAGGCTGGCACCCTCCTCTCTGGCCTCCGTGGGGAAACCCACAGGGGATTAACTGGGGTCGGCAATACAGAGGCACAGGAAGAAGCTGGAGAGTGAGTCTCTCTGCAAGGAGGGACCGCAGTCACCTGCTAGGGCTCCCAGGAGGAAAAACAGATAATAGAAGAAAAAAAGAAAAACATACTAAAACAAATGGCAACAGAATCGCAAAATGGTAGATAGTAGATGCAATGACAGTTTATTACATGAACATGGAATAAACGATACAGCAACTAACACCCCAAGCTTCAAACCTACCGTTCTTCATCAGAAGGCAGGATCACACCAGTTAAGCACATCTTAAGTGCTGGTTGCTTAAAGCTGCAATGACCAAATTGTTGAAATGCTAATTAGACATCTCTCCCAGGGGAGGACATACACATTACTGTTAGAAGATATACAAAACATGACAGCTAAAGTGGAGGTTCTGATAATGGGAGGCTTCAATATGCCAAATACAGATTGGTCAGTACTAGGGAACATCTGCCAGAACTAGACATATAGTGGATTCCCTGCAGGGAAGAGCCTCAAACAACTGGTACAACAACCCACAATAGACAGGACTATCCTAGATCTAGTACTAACAGGGAAATGATCAATGATCTCCAGGTAGAAGGTCACCTGAGGCCAATGACCATCACTTGGTATGGTTCAATTTGGCCACTAGAACTAAATCATCCCATTCCACCGCAAAATATGGGACTTCAGAAGAGCTGACTTTGATAAGATGGCCAACAGAGTTAAGCTAGCCCTGGCATAAAGAAATACAGGTGAGGGGTACAGGCAAAGTGGGCAAACATTAAGGATGCAATATCTGAAGCAACATCCCGTTATGTTAGAGAGAAAAGGAAGTGCAAAGAAGAAGGACACCACTTTAGTTCTCAAAACAGTAGCAGAAAAGGTCAGAGCCAAAAGGCTGGCCTTCAAGAAATATAAGGAATGCAGTGGGATGAAGATAGGAGGCATACCAAACTTCCCTAAGGGAAGCAGAGAATGTAGTAAGGCAGGCAAAGGCCCAAACCGAGCAAACACTAGCATGAACAGTAAAAGAAGGTGCAAGACTTTCTACAGATACATTAGTGAAAGGAGAAAGTCCAGAGAGGTATTGCTAAGATCAAAGGGAATAAGGGTGTGTGTGAGGAGGAGGACCATGTAAAAGCATCTATCCTAATAGATACTTCTGCTCAGTATTTACTGAACAGAAGGTAGGGCAGGGCCCACAGCCCAGCACCATGGACACAGGGGAGGGAGGTGTACTAGTCCCTTCACAAAAGAAAGAGTCCTACAAGAGCTCGATAAGCTCAGGGTGGACAAGGCAATGGGACCTGATGGCATACATCCCAGGGACCAAAGGAGCTAAGGGTGGAACTAGCAGAGCCATTATCAGAACTGTTTAGTGAGTCTCTGAACACAGGAGAGGTCCCAGAAGACTGGAGAAGGGTTCATGTGATCCCACTCCACAAGAGTGGTAGCAGGAAGGAGGTAGGGAACTACAGACCAGTTAGTCTTACCACAGTAGTGGGCAAGATTATGGAGGCACTCCTTAAGGAAATGATAGTACAACACCTGGAATCCATAGAAGCACAGGATCCAAAGACAGCATAGATTTACAACAGAAGTCCTGTCAAACTAATCTCATAGATTTCTTTGACTGGGTAACCAGAGTGGTGGACCAAGGGAGAGCAGTTGATGTAGCCCACCTTGACTTCAGCAAAGCTTTGATACTGTTCCACATATAAGATTGATTAATAAGCTGAGTAGGCTCGGTGGGTCAGAAGTTGGTCAACTCGGTGGCAAACTGGTTGATGGGCAGAAAACAGAGTGGTGGCAAATAGTATACAGTCAGAAGAGATGCAAGTCACAAGTGGGTACCTCAGGATCAGTCCTGGTGCCAGTCCTCTTCAATACCTTCATCAATGACATTGCAGATGGACTGGAGGGTAAGGTTTGTTTGTTTGTTTGCAAATGACACCAAGATCTGCAACAGAGTAGATGATCCAGATGGGGTGGGCAGAATGAGAAGAGATCTGGATAAACTGACAAAATGGTTAAAAGAGTGGCAACTGGGGTTTAATGCAAAGAAGTGCAAGATCATGCACATAGGGAAGAGAAACCTTGAAGCCACCTATAGGCTGGGAGGGAGTTGCTGGCAGTCAAGGGAAGAAAGAGACTCGGGCATCATCATCACAGATGACCTGAAATCATCCAAGCAGACCACTAAAGCAGTAGCTAAGGCTGGGGATGTTGGGGTGTATTAGTAGGGGTATCACAGGTGGCAAGAGTGAGGTAATAATCCTCTTTACAAGACACTGGTTAGGCACCATCTGGAGTACTGCATGAAATACTGGAGGCCACACCTTCACAAGGACATTAACTAAATTGAGGCAGTCCAGAGAAGGGCAACAAAATGGTGCAGGGACTGCATCAGAAACATATAAGACAGATTAACGGAGCCTCAATAGGTATACCCTAGAGCAAAGGAGGGAGAGAGATGATATGATCAAAACATTCAAACACCTTAAGAGTATTAACAAGGTGAAAGAGTCTAACATGTTTCAGTATAAGAAAAATAGCAAGACAAGAGGACACAGCATAAGATTAGAGGAAGGCCGATTAAGGAATAATGTGAGGAAGTTCTTTTTCACAGAAAGGGTGGTGGATGAATGGAACAGCGTGCCTCAGGAAGTGGTGGATATGAATACAGTGCAGGACTACAAACATGCATGGGATAGGCATAAAGGGAACAATACAGATGAGTATGATAGATAGGCCATTGACAGAGCAAAGGCCGGTTGCAGATTCATAAGGTAGAAAATAAATGGGCAGACTGGATGGGCCTTGTGGTCCTTATCTGCCATCAACTTCTATGTTTCTATGTTTCTAAGAAGACTATCGATCAATAAAACAGGTGCCCCAATGGTGCAAGTGTAATATACAATAAAATGTTTGTAAAGCAGGGGACAGAGTTATAGTTATGAGGTAAGGGCTAAAAAAAAATAAGGAAAGGTTATTTTGTTTTAGCACAGTATTTCTTTAATTGGTTCACATATTAAAGCAGCATTATTTGTTAGCAAAACATTTCAACATATATATTTTTTTTTACAATAATGGATTTCTGTCTGACATAATTTGATTAATCCTCAGTATATTTTTAGTTCTCTATGATGTTTTTAAAGCAATTTTTTCATTCATGACTTAGTTCATTAAAGAGGGCTGCCACTTGCAATTTTTAAAATACCTTTCCTGGAGGTTACTTTTTACTTTCAATACTAGAGTCACACTGTGGATGTAGTAAGAAGATGCTAGCACATATGTCTGATGCAAATAGCGACACCATATCAAAATGTTTAAGTTATGTATAGCAGTAGCAGCCCTAGCAGGGACTTTTAAAAGTGTCAAACCCCATTTCTCAGTTCAGGAATAACACAAAAGAAAACAAAATGGATATACTGATGATTTCAAAAGAACTGTATTATCACTAAAAGCTACTGTATATGATGATTTATTTTTCCACTAACAAATACTGTTGCTTAAATAGCCATCAAGTGTATTGATTACCAGTGTGAGACTAAGACAGCTGAAACAATGGGGCCTCATCAACTGTTACCTATATCTTAGATTTGTTATAATGAGGGATGTTATTGTGATGGACCACAGTAAAAAAAAGGGGTTGGGGAAAATACTGTACTGTGATTATTAATGCCAGATCATATGTCCATTGTACATCTCACACATCCTTCCAAGTTCTTTTCAATTTTTCTTGTTGATTTTCACATTTTACTTAGATGTAAGATAACACACTCCAATAATGTGTCCATGTATTCAGTTATTTGCACACCTCAGCATGTGTTAAGGTATAAGAATTACCTCACCTTAATGTTTGTGTGTGTGTGTGTGTGTATATATATATATATATATATATATATATATATATATATATATATGTATATATTAGAGGCAAAAACTCCGTTTAATGCATTAGTTAGGGTTGTTCACAGCGACAAAAGTAGAAATTGGCTGTTGAGGGTTGAAAACCTAACTCTGAATTCACCCCCAGCACCACACACACACACACACAGACACACACACATTCAAGTATGGGGAGGACCAAGTCAACACAACCAATGACAGACATCCAGCAGCAGGTGACAGAAATAACAAACAATTGTCTAAATGTGCTATGAGACATCCCCACCCACCTGACCAGGTACTGCATGCTCAGTGGAGATCAACAGCAAAACTGAGGCCATGTACACCAAACGTACACATCCTGATTGCAGCTGCATACAACGTACCACACTTAGTAGTTGCATGGCTTACCTACCGATGCCCCACACCAGACCACACCACTTGTGGTGGGCCACCTGAGCAATAGAGTTAAGCAAAACCAAGAAGTTGTACAGGTATAATATCTCTGATTATGACAAGGGTTTGAGAAATGCAGCTTCTAATTGACTGTAAACATTGTAACAGCCTTATGTTTAGTTTTATGGGGCTAAGATACAAATTAGCCAGGACAGTTGTAAATAATATGACTTTTAAATGTTTTTTCTACGTAGTCACGGTTCCTGAGATATAATGTATTTAGTATTCCAAGATCTCATTTTCTACTCGATACTCATTATTTTGCATACATTATTTGTACTCACTGTCTTTCTCTATGCAGGTTTTGGGGAAGAAACCAGCCTGTGCTTACATTACTGTTACTGTTGCCCTTTCGCTTGCAGTTCCGTACCCGTTTCACTTACCGTTGGCGTCTCTGCGCCACCATGTGCGTATCCTTTGCGCTTTCATTTGCGCTATGCTTGTTATTTTTGCCATTTCTGTCTACAGTACTGTTTATCTTTCTGTTTCACTTTACATCACCATGCCCATTGACATTTCTGTTTGCAGGCACCATGTTACTATGTGACAACACATCACGTGGCAGACCATTCCCGTCACGCCACCATGTGCATTACCCTTTCTGTTCTCATTTGTGCTTGTGTTACCATAGTGGCCACTGTTAGCATTTCTGTTTGCGTTGTTGTCCCTGTTAGTATCGTCAAAAACAGCATTCTACTGTCACCTTCCTGCTATGTGTTACTGACCTATCTACTCTGCAGTTGATCAAGGCCAAGTTACTGCTGCCATTTTGTAGAACTGGCAAAGACCTTTGAATCAAAACAACAGTTGAGGGCCATAAATAAGACATGATGGGAGTAGTGCAGTGGCTATGGGTGGCAGTCTTCCGAGGATATTCTGGAGGATGCGGTGTCCATCTGAGGGCACCTCTCTGGGCAGAGGGATGAGGTTGCTCATCTCCAGGATGAGCTGGCCAGGATTCAGGAACCTCCGATCCCACCCAGGAACCACAAGGGTCACTGCCACTGCCTCAGAGGTTGCCAAGAAAGAGGAGCAGTTAGACCATGGTGGGCTCAGGGTGGATGATGGGTGGTGGAACACAGGCACATTACTCCAGCTGTACCTCTTCACAATTCATATGCCATTCTGGCAGAGCATGGTTCCTCTATGGAGGCACCCACAGTGGAGACCAAGGAGGATGCTGGGAACCTCCACAAAGGAGATACACAGGAGGGTGGCATGGGGCCCCATAAAGGAAGGAAACAACTCTAGTGGGGGACTTAATCATTAGGAGGGAAGAACAGGTGGGAGGGAGAGGAGAGGAGGAAAGTGCCTACCTAATGCCAAGTTTGAGAGGAACAGGGAGCGAATCCTCAGGATCATGGGAGCAGCTGCATCTGGAGGGAGTTGGACATCATTGTCCACCTAGGGACAAATGATCTGCATGGGAATGGGATCAGAACAGTGCAGGAATTTGTGGAGTTGAGGAGGGGCCTTGGACAAGTACCACGCATGGTAACCTTCTCAGAGGTGCTGCCTATCTATGGCTTGGGTGAGGCTAGAGTGCTCTGCACCATGAGATTCAATCAATGGTTGAAAACTGGTGCAGAGCTCAGGATTTTGCTTCATTGAGGACTGGGGTCTACCTGGAGGGATGGAGGCCTATACTGGTGTGATAGTCTGCATCTGTCCAGGAAGGGAACCAGGACTTTAGATGATAGGTTTAAATGCTTCATTGGCAAGCATTTAAACCAGCCAAGGTGGGAGGCACTGAAAAGGAGTGGGAAAATCCCAGCCCTCTGCAAAACAGGGTAGATAGTGAGGTAAACACCAAAATAGAGAAGTTGATAGGGAGAAAGGCAGGGGTAAATGGACAAAAGGCAAAGGTAGTAAGGACATGTATGAAGATAAAAGGGGTAAAGCCATCAAAAATGGAGGTCAATGACTACCAATGCCAGTAGTCTGGGTAACAAACTTCCTGAACTAGTGTCCTTGATGGAAGAGGGATGCCTGGATATTGTGGTAGTCACAGAAACATGGTACACATAGAACCATGACAAGGATGTCAACATACCAGGGTACACAATCTATAGGGAGGGACATGGAGGGTAGAAGAGGAGAAGGAGTAGTAGCTCTCATATAGGGGAAGGGATCAGAGCAACAGAACTGAAGGGTAAACAGGGAAGAAAGGAGGCATTGTGGGTCACCCTGAAGACAGGAAATGGCACAACAATCCACACAGGGGTGGTATACAGACTCCCATCTCAGGGGTAGGAAATAGACATGGAAATGATAGAAGGTATCCTTAGGATGGCAGAAAAAGGAGAGATATTGTTGATGGGGAACCTGAATATTCCAGATGTTAACTGGAGCACCTTTGCTGCAACCACAGTAGGGTCATTCTTGATGTCCTCAGGAGGCATGACTCAGACAGCTAGTGTTGGAACCCACTTGAGAGGCAACAATCTTAGACCTTGGTACTCTCAAATGGGAATGGAGAGAGGATCTCAGATTTCAAAGTGGGTAGACATCTGGGAAAGCGACCACCAAACAGTGTGATTCGCGATAAACACAGCAGTAGTCAAGCCATACAAAAGGAGAGTACTAGACTTTAGGAAGGCTGACATTGGCAAAATGGGAGAGTGCTCAGAAAAGCACTAGCAAACGAGCAAGAAGAAGGGTGGAGGAACAATGGGAAACATCAAACTGCCATCACAGAGGCAACAAGTCTTTGTGTGAAGCAAATAAACAAATCAAAATGAAGGAAAAACACTATGGTTCTCAAAAGAGGTGGTGGGGAAGGTTAGCAGAAAAGATAGCATTCAAAAGTATAAGGAAACACAGAAGCAGGACAGAGAGCTGTACCAGTTAAAGCAAAAGGAAGTGGGGAATACAGTCAGAATAGCAAAGGCCTAAACCAAGGAAAAGATAGCCAACCTCGGTTAAGAAAGGGATACAAAGCCTTTATAGGTACATTAGGGAGTGAAGAAAGACTAAGGGAGGGAGGTGAGGCTTAATAAAGGGGAGGTGGGGGAGCAGAGGGTGACAGTGAAAAAGCAGGATGCTGAATGAATACTCTGCTCAGTATTCACAAAACAAGAGGAGGGGGTACCTAATACAATCAATAGAGGCACTTGGGTAGGGGTCTAGATACCAGTCCATTCACAGAAGAAAGGGTTCTGAAAGAACTCCTGAAACTGAAGGTGGACAAAGCAATGGGACCTGATTGGATTCACCCCAGAATTCTAAAAGAACTATAGGAGAACTAGTGACACCACTGACTACCCTTTTAACAAATTATGGGAGGATGGTGTAGTACCTGAGGACTGGAGAAAGGTGGATGAGATTCCCTTCACAAAAGTGGGAGCAGTGCAGAGGCAGAAAACTACTGACCTGTTAGTTTAACCTCTGTGGTAGGGAAAATGATGGAATCACTTCTGAAAGAAAGAATTGTTGAGTACCTAGGGCCAGCGGGGCACAGGTCCAAGGCAGCATGGATCACAGCGGGAAGGTCATGTCATACTAATCTAATGGATGTCTTTGACTGGGTGACCAAAGTAGCAGATCAGAAGGGGCTGTGGATGTGGCCTATCTAGACTTTAGCAAGACATTTGACATAGTCCCACACTAAAGATTAATAAACAAGTTAGCCAGCCTGGGAGTGGTCCCGGTGGTAGCCTGGGTAAAAACTGGCTGGACAATAGGACACAGAGGGCAATAGTAAATGGAGTCCACTCCAAAGAAAGGGAGATTACTAGTGGGGTACAACTGTTCAGTACTGGGACCAGTCCTTTAATGTCTTTATAAATGACATTGCAGGGGGACAGGAAGGAAAGTATGCCTCTTTGCAGACAACACAAAGATCTGCAACAGAGTTGATATACAAGGGGTGGAAAGGATGAGAAGGGACTTGGCAAGGTTGGAGGAATGGTCAAAAGTATGGCAGCTTACATTCAAGGCAAGTGCAAAGTAATGCAACTGGGAAACAAAATCCAGGAGAATAGTACACAATGGGGGGAGGTGCTACAACAAAAATGGTACAGTAAGCAAGCAATGTGAGAAGGTAGTAAAGAGGACTGGGGATATTGGGATGTACAGGAGAGGCATCACCAGTAGAAAACAGGAAGATGTTATCCTCTGTACAGACAGTTGGTGATACCCCATCTGGAGTACTGTGTGCAGTTCTGAGACCCCATCTCTTCAAGGACATAGACAGGATGGAGGCAGTCCAGAGGAGGGCAACTAAAATGATTCGAGGTCTGCACCAGCCATATGAAGACAGACTAAAGGAGCTGTATACCATCAAGAAAAGGAGGGAGAGGGGGACATGACAGAAACTTTCAAGTACCAAGAGGGTAGCACCTTTCAGAAAAGAGATGTGCAAGAACAAGGGAGCACAATTTGAAGATAGAGGGGGACAGTTCAGGGGCAATGTGAGGAAGTATTTTTCATGGAGAGGGAGGTGGATCATGGAAAGGCCTTCCTGAGGAGGCCATGGGGTCAAAAACAGTGGAGGAATTCAAGAATGCATGGGACAGACATAAGGCTATTCTGATGGGGGTTAGGAAGAAGTAGGCTGTTGGTTAACTAGAATCTGCAGCTTATCCAATAGGTAGGAAATGGGCAATCCGGGTGGGCCAAGCTGTCCTTAGCTGCTGTCAAACTATGTTTCTATGTCTCCCACCACCTCCTGCTCCACAGACTTCTTTCAGCTGGCCTGGCTCCATCTGCAGTAAACTGGTTGAGCTCCTACATACAAAACAGGCAGCAATCAGTCCAAGTTGGTAACATCCTATCTCCTCCTCCCTTGGTATACAAGCTGGTTTCCCCAAGGTTCCATTCTCAGTCACTGTGATAGTTTCTACCCCCTTTCTCTTTATCTTTCTACGCTGCTTTGATAAACAGCTGGAAAGCACATGTTATGTTCTTTGTTGTATTCATGTAAAATGTTAATATGTTGTTTGTTGGGCTGGCCACCGATCTTGTTTTGTACCTTGTTCTCTGTCTGCGTCATATGTCTCCCCCTTCTCCTTTCTCTGTTGTGCACTCCAGTTCCTCAAAGCAGGGTGTATATTTCATAATAAAATAAGCTAACCCCCGAGCTCAAAGGAAACCCTTTATTCTCTGGACCTAAGAATAAGTGACCGCTACATTTTGGATTAGTATTGAGGCTTATAAACAAGATTACACCACACTATGGTATATTTTAGCAAAAGTCAATGTATGCATTCTAATGGTATGGAAAACATCCTTTCTGGGTGTAATAGATGTTTAAAGTAACAGACTCACTTTCGGTCAGAAGCTACAAGAAAACCAGGTATTGAGTGAGTTTCAGATAGCGATAGTGCTGAACGCGGTTTTGTTTACCTCGCAAATGCTGCTCTTTCTCGAAGAACTGTCTGAAGCTTTGGGCGCTTCTAAACCCTTTTGTTTAATGTATCACCCACTGGGAACTAAAGCTTACCGGCTGTGTTGTGGGCGAATCGTTTCCTAAAAGGAGGTATTTGCTAGCGAGGAGATTCTTGCTTCAATGCAGGGCTGCTTAGCTCTAAGGTCCCCTTTCCTTACAATAGCTGGGTTTATCTAAAGGCCGGCTGTCTGAATCTCCCTTCCCTTTATACTGCAGTCTGGGGGATGACCTCTAGAGCGCTTTCCTGAACAAACTACTGTACTTTGCTGTTTTATTTTATGTTACAAATATGTCTATGTGGTGGATTGTCAAAATGATATAAACTTAGGACTAGAACAGAAGATAAAATATTCTATATCATTGTTTTGTTTGGAATTTAAAGTAATTAAGGAGTTTTGTTGTCACATGATTTGTTTTGCTATAAAAAGAGTCTCCATAAGGAGGTCAGTCAGAGTATAGGGGGTCTGTGCAGCTGATGACACCCCAACAGAGTTAGCTGAATTCTAATGCTATAAAGAAGTTCATTTTACTTTTTTTTTTTTTGTCTTTGTTTTGCCACCTCCCAGTCCGCTGTTTTCAAATAAATACTAATTTTTGGTATGCCTATATTGTCTGATGCCTCATTCTATCCCACACCAGCTCACATTTGGTGTTAGAAGTGGAATAGTTAGCGGAGAGGTCTCTGCTGGATCTGTGCTCAGATCCTACTCGTATGCATCCTGACAAGGCAGGAGGCGGACTTTCTTGGCCACAAGGGCTATAGTACAGAAGTTGGGCCTGCCATTATTAGCTGGTCTGGAGCCAGTGGTGCGAAGGAAGGTGGCTAAGGCTGACCGCTGAAGGTGATACTGGGCCGATGGAGGATATTAAGCCCATGAAAAGGGTGCTCAAGCTGCAAGAATTGAGATGGAGGACCCTCCAGAAAACCCCATGAGCTACTACGCTGGCTGTGTTGTGACAAGTAGAATTGGAGAGAGAGAGGCGGGTCGAGAATGCTGCCCGCTGGACCGACACGCTTTGAGCTATCCAGGCTTTGGGCACGACAGGACCACCACCAGCACCTGTGGTAGGACAAAAGATATTAAATTGGTTAAGATGGCTGAATCTGATGATATTGAAGCATATCTACTAACTTTTGAAAGGGTGGCTACTGCATGTGCATGGCCTAGAGACCAGTGGGTTGTCAGGTTGGCCCACTATTTGACTGAGAAGGCTCAATTAGCTTATAGCCATACAGAAATTGCTCATATTAATGATTATGATCATATCAAACAAGCCATCCTTAAGAGATATGATATATGTACTGAAACTTATCGAAAACGATTCAGAGCATATAAGTATCAAATCACTGACACCCCTCAAGATGTATATATCCAATTAAAGACTTATGCCATAAATGGCTACAGCCCAATACCAGGACAGTGGTCCAGATTATGGAAAGCATTATTTTGGAACAGTTTGTTCGGGTGCTACCACAAGACGTACAGCTGTGGGTAAAGAACACCACCCGAAACCTCTGAGGCAGCTATCGGCTGGCTGAGGATTATATAACTGCTAGAGCACCAATGACCTAGGTCATTCATAAATCCAAGGAATTCCTCAGCCATAGTAAAGCTCCTTCTACTAGTATAATACCCGCAAGTCAGTCCAGTGGACCTCCTGGGGCAAGGAGCACAGTAAAATAAGTAAGGGGTACAGCCATGATATTATCTGTCATGAATGCAAAGCAAAGGACATATTGCCAGGTTCTGCCCAAAGAAGAAAGTCGACTCAATTCACTTAGTACTTGCCAACTGGGGTCATTATGTAACAACTGTAACAACTGTACAAATAGGGATTCGTGGTATCCGGACTAGTTGACTCTGTCAGTAAACACACCCTGGTCCATGCCTCTCTAGCGGAAAAATTAAACCAGGAGAACCAACTACAGGGGTCAAGTGCATACATGGGGACGTTCATTGGTATCCCTTACGAGACTTAGAGATCCAAATAAATGGGACATTATTAAATATGAAAGTGGGCATCATACCCTCTTTGCCAGTTCCTGTAATCATTGGACATGTTTATCCTTATTTTGACTCATTATTAACCACAAATATTGGAGCTGTTACAACTCGGCACAAGAACAAAAGCAAGAAAAGGAATTGGGGAGTTATTTCCGTTTGAAGATGATGTTTTGGAACTGTTGGTAAAGACAAGAAAAGTAAACGAAATAAAAAAGGACAAATATATGTGGACTAAAAAGATACTGGACTTGAAATATTAGCTAAGAAATGTGACTTGTCCAACAAAGACTTTAGAGATATACAGAAGCATGATGTAACCCTAATGCCTTTTTTTCCACAGGTAAGGGTATTGCCTAGAGAAATCAGGTGAATCACACCAACCCCATTATAAGATTGAGAATGACTTGCTATATAGAGTATGTACTAATCCACAAAATGGGAGGTACTTGAGCAGTTGATGGTACCAGTGCAATACCGATCAGCAATTGCTGACCCTTCCCATGTTATCCCTTTAGCAGGCCATTTGGGTAGGGATCGCACCTAAAACGCCTTTTGTACTGGTTTTATTGGCCTGGGATACATGAGCAGGTGGCAGAATATTGTAAAAGCTGCCCTGCTTGTCAACTGTAGCGCTATAGGACGTAAAGATAAAGTGCCTCTGGTATCCATGCCGTTAGTGTCTAATGTGTTTGAGAGGATAGCCATGGATGTAGTAGGTCCACTTCCTAAAACTAAAAAGGGGAATTGTTTCATTCTCATGGTGGTGGATTATGCTACAAAATCTCCAGGTGATTCCCCACCGTACTATCACTGCTACCAAAATAGCAGAAGAGTTAATAAAGATGTTCAGCTGTATGGCTATCCCTAGAACTATTCTGACAGACAGAGGTACTAATTTTGTTCAAAATTATTACAACATCTGTATCAGGCGCTTGGTATTCAAGCTATCTTTACTACACCCTATCATCCACAGACTGATGGATTAGTCGAACGGTTTAATCAAACTCTAAAAATGTTACGAAAGTTTGTCTCGGAGGAAGGTAACAAATGGGATATATACCTCCCTATCTCATGTTTGCCTTCAGAGAGGTCCCACAATCATCTACAGGGTTTTCCTGTTTGAATTGTTATATGGACATAATCCAAGGGGTCCTTTGGACATTATAAAAGAAGAGTGGAAAACAGTACTGATCAACAAATGGTAGAACCATTGGAGTATTGGCAAACATTACGGCAAAAATTGATAACTTATGTCAAAAAGCCCACCAGGCTAACCTTTACCAACAAGGAAAACAAAAGAGCAGCACTGATAAAGGAACAAAACATAAAGAGTTTATGGTGGGGGTTAAGGTATTACTTTTGTTACCCTCCTCTGACAATAAGTTACTTATGAAATGGCAAGGTCCCTATAAGATAGTGCAAGGTATGGGTCCAGTAACTATGCAGTTGAACTCCCAGACAAGAAACTAAAATGGCGGGTATATCATGTAAATTTGTTAAAACAATGGATTGACAGGAACCCCTGTCTGTAGTTATATACACCCAGAAACCTCGGAGTCCGAGTAGATATAGCATATCAGAGGTTAGAAAATACAGGGATCTATCAGAAATACATATTAACCCTGACTTAACAACAGAACAAAGTATCACCCTACAGAGGGTATTACAGCCCTTTAAGACCTTATTTACTGGAACACCCGGAGGGTTAAAGATGATGTCCATCATATTGTCGTCCCAGATGCCCCTGCCTATACGCCAGAAAACATATAGGATTCCTGAACGAATACGGAATGATGTTATACTAGAGATTAGAAAGATGCATGAGTTGGGAATAACTGAACCCTCACACAGTGAGTGGAACTTCCCCATGGTCATAGTGAATAAAAGGAAGGAGGGATTAGAATATGCCTTGACTTTAGACGTTTGAATGCAGTGTCCAAGCTTGACTGTTATCCAGTGTTGTGAATAGATGATATTATAGACCAGTTAGGCAAAGCTCAATACTTCAGCACCTTAGATTTAACAAAAGGCTATTTTCAAATCCCTAGATACAAAAGATAAGGAGAAGACTGCATTCAGTACACCCATAGGTTTATACCATTTCACCGTGATGCCTTTTGGACTTCACAGTGTCCCAGCTACCTTTCAGCGTGTCATGGATAACATACTACAACCACATGTCGCATATAGCGGCATACCTGGATGATGTGGTGATATTTAGTCACTCCTGGGAGGAACATATACAACATCTCAAGGCAATATTGCCAACTTTATCAAAGGTTAACTGTAAATCCTACTAAATGTTCCCTGGCCATGCAGGAAATGAAATATCTAGGGTTTCAAATTGGAAACAGACTAGTACAACCAGAAATCTCTAAAGTAGAGGCAGTAGCCAGTAGTCCCTGTCCCTATAACAAAGAAGGATGTCGGTTATTTCTAGGACTCATTGGGTATTATAGACGATTTATTCCTAATTGCTCTACCATAGCTGGGCCCTTGACTGACCTAACAAAAAATCCAAACCAGATAAAATAACTTGGACTCCCGACTGCGAAGAGGCCTTCCAGTATTTAAAAGCCAAGATTTGCTCCTCACCCGTTTTACATATGCCTGATTTTACTTTTCCTTCCTACTACAAAAGACGCCTCTAACTATGGTATTGGAGCCGTCCTCATAGCTAGTCAATGACGAAGAACATCCTATCATGTATATAAGCAGAAAATTACATGAGAGAGAAAGGCACTACTGGTTATTGAGAACGAAGTTTAGCCATTAAATGAGCAATAGAAGTCTTACGTTTCTATCTTTGGGTTGGGAATTGAGCTATGGATTGATCATAATCCCTTTGCTGGCTACATGTAATGAAGGAGAAAACACTTGTATAATGCGATGGTATCTCGTAATGCAACCATATAAATTTACTATAAAATATAGAAAAGGGACAACACATAGTAATGCTGATTTTTATCAAGATATGGCATGAGAAATACACTGAATTGATAACAGACCTCGGGTAAAGAAAGAAAGATAAATACCATGTACCATGTGAACTATGTATATGTTGTTTTATGTGGGACCCTGAGGTGGAGCCCTGGAGAGGGCGGGCTATGGCTCCATCCTTTCTCTTGTTAGGATCTGTTATCAGTTAGTGTGATTTCTCTATGAATACCAAAACCAAACAAAAGAGGTTTGGTCTTGAAGGGGAGGAATGTGATGGTTTCTACCCCCTTTCTTTTTATCCTTCTACGCTGCTTTGATAAACAGCTGGAAAGCACATGTATTATGTTCTTTGTTGTGTTCATGTAAAATGTTAATATGTTGTTTGTTGGCTGGCACACCATCCTGTTTTGTACCTTGATCTCTGTCAGGCTATATGCCCCCCTTCTCCTTTCTGTTGTGCACTCCAGTTCCTCAAAGCAGGGTGTATATTTCATAATAAAATAAGCCTAACCCCCCGAGCTCAAAAGGAAACCCTTTATTCTCTGGACCTAAGAATAAGTGACCGCTACATTTTCAGATTAGTATTGAGGCTTATAAACAAGACTGCACCATGCTATGGTATATTTTATAAAAGTCAATGTGTGTGCATTCTAATGGTATGGAAACATCCTTTTGGGTGTAATAGATGTTTAAAGTAACAGACTCACTTTCGGTTCAGAAGCTGCAAGAAAACCAGGTATCGAGTGAGTTTCAGTTAGCGATAGTGCGGAGCCGTGGTTTGTTTACCTCGCAAATGCTCGCACTATCACGAAGAACTGTCTGGGCATTTGCAATGCTTCTAAACCCTTTTGTTTAATGTATCACCCACTGGGGAACTAAAGCTTACCGGGCTGTGTTGTGGGCTGAATCAGCTTCCTAAAAGGAGGTATTTGCTAGTGAGGAGATTCTTGCTTCATTGCAGGGCTGCTTAGCTCTAAGGTCCCCTTTCCTTACAACAGCTGGGTTTATCTAAAGGCCGGCCGTCAACCTCCCTTCCCTTTATACTGCAGTCTGGGGATGGACCTCTAGAGCGCTTCCCTGAACAAACTACGTTACTTTGCTTGTTTTATTTTACGTTACAAATATGACTATGTGGTGGATTATCAAAATGATATAAACTTAGGACTAGAACAGAAGATAAAATATTCTATATCATTGTTTTGTTTGGAATTCAAAGTAATTAAGGTGGAGTTTTTTGTCACATGATTTATTTTTGCTATAAAAGAGTCTCCATAAGGAGGTCAGTCAGAGTATAGGGGTCTGTGCAGCTGATGACACCCTGCAGAGTTAACTGAATTCTAACGCTGTAAAGAAGTTCATTTTACTTTGTTTTTTTGTCTTTGTTTTGCCGCCTCCCATTCTGCTGTTTTCAAATAAATACTAATTTTTGTATGCCTATATTGTCTGATGCCTCATTCTATCCCACACCAGCTCACAGTCACATTCTATTCTCTGTCTTTATTATTGACCAACTGTTTGTCTGCTCCTTGTCCCAAATACAGATGTATGCTGACAACACTGTGACTTACACTTCTAGCTCTTCCATTGCCTATGCATTTACCCCATACAGCACAACTTTGACAAAATTCGATATTGTTTTATGAAAACCAGCTTAAATTAAACCAAAATAAAACCATTGCCATGGCTTTTGGTTCCAGGCAGAGGCTATCTAGACTTCACTCGCCTCCCACGTTTGTCACTCTGGACGGCACTGCCATGGAGGTTGTCCACTCCTTCAAATATCTAGGGATCTGCTGGACAGCAGTCTGAATGTTGTTTTCCAGATTGATGTCCTCCACATCAAACTTTGCCCGAACTTGGCACCCTCTAACATCACAAAGATAGTCTCCTTTTACCTACCGTTGTGATCTTGTCTTGAGAACCATCTTACCTGTCATTGATTATACTTGACGTTGTCCATGGATCAGCCCATGCAACATCCCTTCAGAATTGATACTCTCCTGAATTACTTCCATCGTTTTGCTACTTCCTCCCTCCCTTACTCACCACTGTGTCCTCTACTCTTCCCTCTCTGTCGCATCACTTTCCAATGTGCACAAGATCATTGCCTCTCCTCATTGCCAAATTTTGTTTTGGGACATTCCCTACTTCCTTTCACCTACTGTCCTTTCTTCCTATCCCCTTCACTCCAGGGACTCTCTTCTTTGTCTCCCCTCTCCTCACTCTGGAGCAGGATGGTCTGCTTTCTCCTATCACTTCCCTTTTTCTGGAATCAACTCCCTGGGTGACTCTCCACCCACTTTGCTCATTTCCTTCAAGTGCTTGTTACGTCTCCTTCCTGGCTCCAGTTGCTCATGCCTCCCTCCTTCTCTCCATCACCCTCCTAGTTAAGTATCCCTGCTCAAATCCCAAGCAATCATGACACTGTTGTTTGGCCCCAATGCACTTACCTCTCATATTGTATTCCATTGTTTTTCATGTACCAATCTGTGAATGATTGCTGTTCTCTTTCTGTTGTTTGGTTATGTTGTTTGTATTCCTACTTTGTTGTAAATTTGTATAACCTTTTGTTGAATCATCAAACCCTGATTATGCCTTCAGGTCATACTTTGAAACATGCCTCAGCCCAGTATGCCTTTCCCTGTTATCAACTTTTAAATAAATAAATAAATAAATAAATAAATAAATAAATAAATAAGAAAGATTAATTCTCTTTTATGAAGAAATTACTCCCTATGAAAGAGAAATTCTCTTTGCATGGCCAACTTCTTTTTTATCAAACATCTATACAAAAGACCTTATTGAGCATGCTCAGAACTGACATTTCAAATTCCTTATAACTTGGGAACAGATTCTGGGTCAAGCCCTTTCTACCCTGGAAAATTTCAGACAAAAATTCCAAACCATCTGGGTTGTACTGTAGGTGATGAGTAAAAATTCAAAACAACGCCAATTTTTCCTAAAATGCACTACCCAAATCTCAAGATGCACACATCTGACCAGAACGAAACATGGTAAATCAAGAGACCTTGCCCTCAAACAGCACATGCAAAGTTTAATGCAATTCAGTTGAATGGTATGAAGCTATTAAGGTACAAAGTTAGGAGTTTAACATTTAACAGCCTACTCAGCCCTAACTATAGGAGCACTCCAGTGCCCTTACAAGATATATTTGTGTGTATATATATATATATATATATATATATATATATATTCAAAATTTTGCATTTATACACATAGTAGGCACATCATCACAGATTTATTCACATAGTAGATATGTCACAATCACTCGGAACTCATTTAGAATGTTCAGCCTCAGTACCAGTACTAACTGTATTCAAATGCAAATAACTTTAAAACAAAAAGAGATAGCATAGTGCTATGAGCACAAAAGTTGTGCAGCATAAAATTATCTACAAAATGAGTGGTATTTCATTTATAGATACCTTATAGATTTTTGATAATTAGCAAAACACAGCAGAAAATTCATATTTTTTTCATTTTGTCCACAAACAAAGGTAAATAACTTTAAAATGAAAATGATAGCATGGTACTGTGATCACAAAGTTTATTCAGCACAGAAATATCTACAAAATGAGTGGTGTTTCATTTATAGATACTTTTTAGTTTTTCAGAATTAGCAAAAACAAGCAAAAAATTCCGTTTTGTGCACTGTTTCATCAAACAAATGCAAATAATATAAAAACAAAAAATATAGTATGGTACTTTGAGCACAAAAGTTGTTCAGCATAAAAATATCTACAAAATGAGATGTGTTTTGTTTCTAGATTCCTTTAGATTTTCTATAATCAGCAAAAATGGCAGAAAATTCAATTTTTATTCACTTTTGACTAACAAATGCCCCTACAAAAGCAAAAATAAAGAATTGCATAAATGGAATATGCAATGGAAAACTCATGTAATAAATGATTTATCTCACTCGAGCAGTTTGACCCCGGACACCACACCGTGGCTTACGCCCACTCGTGAGGGTTACCTGAGGTCAAACTGCTCTTTCTGAAGTAAATCATTATTACTCTTCCCATTGCATATCCGTTATATATATATATATTTATATAGTGTTGTGAGGGCAGGTGAATGGATGGATACATATATATATATATATATATATATATATATATATATATATATATATATATATATATATATATATATATATATATATATATATATATATATATATATGCATGGTTATGCTACATAGCCTGTTTAATGTTAAATGTTTTCCACTTTAATAACTTTGCACTGATCAATGAACTTGCACAAAATTTGATATACGCTGTCCGTGGGGTAGATCTCTTGATGTGGCAAATTTCTTCCAGTTGGATGTACAGATTCGGAGATCTGAATAGTTCTAAAACAACAAAAGTCACCCTTTTTACGTTTTTCCTCATCACCTTGCATCCGTGGTGTGCAATTTTGGTGTGATTTTTTCTGGTAGAATCAGCTTGGAGTATGAACAGCATGATTTGTTTGGTATGAAAATATTAATCTGTTGCAAAGTTATTCAATTTTAAATTTCCATTTTTTCCAATGGGAATTCTCCTGTCAAATTAGAGGATATAGTTCAGCCAAGAACTGGCCTTGCGAAAAAGATTTGCTCTCATGAGATCAGTTCCTTTTTTCATAAGGGAAAACCCTTTTCATGAAAGAAAATTCCTTTTGCAAGCCGACATCTTGTTTTCTGTTTTTCTTACATTTAAAAAAGAAAACACCACAAAAATAGCATCCTGGAGTGACACTGCCACATGTAGCTAGCTGTTTGGGAACCGTTAGGCGCAATCTGCACTTCAGTTATAAATATGCTCTTGAAATATGTTTCTTTAACATAATAAATCCTTTGCGTGGTCACGTGATACAAAAATGCTTTTCATATCACAAGTCAAGGAAAAGGATTCTGTTTTATCATGCAAGAATCTTTGCTTGTCCCTCAATTGCCCTCCCAGTACTCTAATGTTTTACCTTGTGTCTAGTGGTCCCCACCCTCTAATACCCTGCCCCTACATTTCTCTGGTGTCTAGTGCCCCTCCCACCCTCTGATCATTGTCCTGTAATCAAAATAATTCCCTGGTGTCTAGTGGCACCCCCACCCTCTGATCCACATATTTTCTATTTTTATTTCATTGGTGTTATTGGTACCCCTCACCCTTCCATTTCTTTCCCTGGTCTCTAGTGGCACCCCCACTCTTTGACTGCCCTCCTTATTATTTTCTTATATGTCTGGTGTCTAGTGGCACCCCACCCTCAATTGACATCCCTCTATGATTAATTCCCAGGTGTCTAGAGGCACCATCCACCCTCAACCACCATCCCAGTAATTATTATTAAATTCCCTGCTGTCTAGTGGTACACCCTAGCCTCTGATCACTGTCCCATAATTTAAGTTTAATTCACTGGTGTCTAGTGACACCCTCAACCTCCCACTGCAGAAAAAGCCTGGAATAAAGAAAACAATCCTGACATCTTTTTAAACCCTAAAAAAAGATAATGGTCCCTTGTCATCCCTACCATCCTCCTCCCCATGCTGACCCTTCCACTGAGCACCTACCTCCCACACCCTTAGAAACATAGACTTTGATGGCATATAAGGACCGCTTGGCCCATCTAGTCTGCCCATTTCCTACCTACAGGATGAGCCGAGATCCTACTTAACCAACAGCCTATTTCTTCCCTATCCCCACAAGAATTGCCATGCATTCTTGAATTCTCCCAAGTTTTAGACCCAAACCTCCTCAGAAGGCTGTTCCATGCATCCACTACCCTCTCTGTGAAATAATACTTCCTCCATTGCTCTTGAACCACCCCTTCTATCTTTAAATTGTGTCCCCTTGTTCTTGCACATCTCTTTTCTGAAAGATGCTACCCTCTTGGACTTTGCTGATTCCACTGATATACTTAAAGTTTCTATCATGCCCCTCCTTTCTTTCCTCAAGGGTAAACATGTTAAGCTCCTTTAGTCTCTCCTCATATGGCTTCTCTTGCTGACCCGCACCATTTTAGTTGCTCCTCTGGACGCCTCTATCCTGTCTATGTCCTTGCGGAGATGGGGTCTCCAGAACTGGACGCAGTACTCCAGATGAGGTCACACCAACTGTCTGTACAGAGGGATAACAATTTCCTGTTTTCTGCTGCTGATGCCTCACCTATACATCCCAGTATACCCCAGCCTCCATACTGCCTTCTCACATTGCTTGCTAACCTTAAAGTCATCTGATATGATTACCCCCAGGTCCCTTTCCTTTTTTGTTTTGTTACTACCTCCCCACCCATTGTGTATTCTTCCCTGGGTTCTTGTTTCCCAGGTGCATTATTTTGCACTTCTTTGCATTGAATCCTAGCTGCCATACTTCTACCATTCCTCCAACCTTGCCAAGTCCTTTTCATCCTTTCCATGCCTCCTTGTGTATCAACCCTGTTGCAGATCTTTGTATCATCTGCAAAAGGCATACTTTTCTTCCAGTCCTCTGCAATGTCACTGATGAAGACATTAAAGGACTGGACCCAATACTGAACCCTACGGTACCCTACTAGTAACCCCTCTTTCTTCAGAGTGGACTCCATTTTAAATTACCTTCTGTGTCCTGTTGTGCAGCCAATGTTTTACCCAGGCTACCACCCTGGGACCCACTCCCAGGCTGGTTAATTTGACTATTAATCTTTTGTGTGGGACTGTGTCAAATGGCTTCTAAAGTCTAGGTAGGCAATGTCCACCGCCCTCCCTGGTCTACTACTTTGGTCACCCAGTCAAAGAAATCTATTAGATTCATCTGACATGACCTTCCCGCTGTGAACCCATGCTGCCTTGGGTCCTGTGCCCCACTGGTCTCTAGGTACTCAACTATTCTTTCCTTCAGAGGCGACTCCATCACTCTCCCTACCACAGTGGTCAGGCTGACAGGTCTGTAGTTTCCTGCCTCTGTCTTGCTCCCACTTTTGTGAAGGGGAATCACATCCACCTTCCTCCAGTCCTTGGGTACCACCATCCTCCCATGATTTATTAAAAGAGTAGCCAGTGGTTTCACTAGTTCCTCCCTTAATTCTTTTAGAATTCTGTGGTGAATTCCATCAGGACCCATTGCTTTGTTCACCTTCAGTTTTAGGAGTTCTTGCAGAACCCTTTCTTCTGTGAAAGGACTGGATCGACCCCTATCAAAAGTGCTTCTGTTAATTGGATTAGGCACTTCCCTCCTCTTTTGTGAATACTGAGCAGAAATATTCATTCAGTATCCCTGCTTTTTCATTGTCCCCTGCCCACCCACCATTCATTCTATTCAGCCTCACTATCCCTCCCTTTGTCTTTCTTCGCTTGCTGATGTACCTATAAAAGGTTTTATCATCCTTCTTAACTGAGTTGGCTATCTTTTCCTCAGTTTGGGCCTTTGCTATTCTGACTTTCCTCCCTGCTTCCTTCTACCTTAACTGGTACAGCTCTCTGTCCTGCTCCTTCTGTGTTTCCTTATACTTCCGGAATGCTATCTTTTGCTTCCTGACTTTCACAGCCACCTCTTTTGAGAACCATAGTGGCTTTTCTTTTGTTTTGATTTGTTTATTTGCTTCACACAAAGGCTTGTTGCCTCTGTGATGGCAGTTTGATGATTCCCCATTGTTGCTGCACACCTCCTTCTAGCCTGTTTGCTAGTGCTTTTCTGAGGCACTGTCCCATCTTGCCAAGTCAGCCCTCCTAAAGTCCATTACTCTCACTTTTGTATGGCTTGACTCTGTAGCTGAGTTTAACATGAACCACACTGTTTGATGGTCACTTGTTCCCAGATGGCAACCCACTTCTAGATCTGAGATCCTCTCACTGCCCCTGTTTGAAAGTACAAGGTCTAAGATTGCTTCCTCATGAGTGGGTTCCGAAACTAGCTGTCTGAGGCTGCCACCTGTAGGGCATCAAGAATGGCCCTGCTCTTGGATGTGGCTGCAGAAAATGTGCTCTAGTCAACATTTGGCATATTCAGGTCTCCCATCCACAGTATCTCCTTTCTCTGCCATTCTAAGAATGCCTTCTATCATATCATTGTCATTTCCTCCCCCTGACATGGGGCTCTGTACACACCCCTGTGTGGATTGTGGTGCCTTTCCAGTCTCCAAGGTGACCCACAGTGCCTCCTCTCCTCCCTGTTTACTCTTTTGTTCAGTTGCTTTTATCCTTCCTTTACATAGAGGCTATTCCTCCACCTCTTCTCCCCTGCCTGTCTCTCCTGTAGGTTATGTACCCTGGAATGTTAACATCCCAGTCATGGTTCTCTGTGTACCATGTTTCTGTGACTGCTACAATATCCAGGCATCCTCTTCCATCAAGTCCACCAGCTCAGGGGCTCATTGCCCAGAATACAGGCAGTGGTACTCATTACCCTCCATTTCCTGATGGCCTTACTCCCTTGCCCCATTCCTGTCCTTCTTGCCTTTGTCACTTTTCCATTTACCCCTGCCCTTCTCCCATCGGACACCTCTATGTTGGTGTTTGCCACACTTACTACCGTGATTTTTTTTGGGGAGGCTAAGTTTCCCTGCTCCTTTCTAGTGCCTCCCCTTTGGTTAGTTTAAATACTTGCCAATGAGCATTTAAACCTATCACCTAGGATCCTGGTTCCCCTTCCAGACAGATGCAGCCCATCATGCCAGTATAGGCTTGCCTCACTCCAGGTGGACCCCAGTCCCCAATGAAGCCAAATCCATGAGCTCCACACCAGTTTTCAACCACTGATCAAATCCCATGGTGTGGAACACCCTAGTCTCTCCTATGCCATAGATGGGCAGCACCTCCGAGAAGGTTACCGTGTGTGCTACTTGACCAAGGCCCTCCCAATTCCACAAACTCTTCCTGCACTTCTCTAATCCCTTTCTTAGCCAGGTCATTTTGTCCCTAGGTGGACAATGACATCCAGCTCCCTCCCAGTGTAGCTGCTCTGGCAATCCTGAGGATTTGCTCCCTGTCCCTCAAGCCATGGAGCCAGGCAGGCACCTCACTCTCCCCTTCCTTCCCCAGTTCTACCTTCTTAACAATGATCCCCCACCAGGAGTTGTTTCCTTTCCCTGCAGGGTCCCTGCCACCCTCCTGTGGGTCTCCTTTGTGGAGGTTCCCAACATCCTCCTTGGTCTCTACTGTGGGTGTCTCCATGGGGAACAACACTTTGCCAGAATGGCATAGGAATTGTGGAGAGGTACAACTGGAGGGATGCGCCTCTGTTCCCCACTCTCACCCTCCCTGAGACCACTGTGGTCCAATCGCTCCTCTTTCTTGGCAACCTCTGAGGCAACGGCAGTGGCACTGGTGGTCCCTGGATGGAAGAGGAGGTCCCACAAATCCTGGCCAACTCAACCTGGAGATGAGCAACCTCCTCCCTCAGCCCAGAGAGGTGCCTGCAGATGGGACAACACTGCATCCTCCAGAACGTCTCCCGGAAGACTGCTGCTCCACAGCCACTGCACTGCACCATTCCAATCATGTCTTATTTCTGAACCCTTAACTGTTTGCAATCCTTACTCTTTCCTCTGTTTTTCTCTCTCTCTCTCCTTACTTTCTGCCTTGTGCCCTTTAAGCTCCTGATTGTCTTGTTCTGAGACAAGAATATCCTATATTCCCAGTAGACCCCTTACTTGCTCAGAGGCAGACCTCCAGCAGCTAGAGGGGGCTGGAGGCTACTCTTGCCCTTCTAGGATGGTGAGTCTTTGGTGGCTCTGTGATCACTCACTTCCTGCTCCCAAACAGGAAGTTCCTGTTGTCAGTCAAATCCTGTGCCTATAAAAGTATAACTAGTTTTGGGTGGGAGGAGGGCAATATAATCCCAGTAGAGAAGTCCAGTCACCCAGCAGTCCTTTCTCCTGGTGTCTTCTGCCAAGCTATTAGCAGAATCTTTCTAAGGCAGTCTTTAACTGTAGCTTCCTCCTAAGCTAAGCCCCCCCAACACTAGATCTTTCTACAAGTAATTTAAACCTCACAGCTATTAAGTCATTTCAATCACCTGAGATTTACACCTAGATAACTGTTCAGATAACCATTCAGTTCAGTTAACTCAGACAAACACGCACTTTTTTGTTTTGTTTGTTAGTTTTTACCTAAATTAAAGGTCCAAGTACAAAGTTCTTCTTCTTTAGTCCCAGTAGAAGTCCAGTCACACAGCAGTCCTTTCTCCTGGTGTCTTCTGCCAAGCTATTACAACCACTGTAGGTCATGGCTGCCATTTTCTGTGGAGCAAGACACATCTGCACTCTTCAAAGCCAAATAGAGAACTGAAGAATCAAGGTAAGTGCTGTATAATGTATTTCAATGGCATTTGAACTTATTTTCTTAACTTTGCCATTTTTTTTTAATTTTTCACCAAATTTTCAACATGGCCTTTTGGGCCCCACCTTATGAATGCTGCAATGGTTATTTCATTAATTGGTCCCAAGTGACTTTGCAATCATCGTGCAAAATCACGCTTTGGGGCCCAAAATGAAATTTCACCTACAGTGATAATGAGGTGGGTTCCCAAAGGGCCATGTTGAAAATTTGGTGTACAAATTCCTAAAATGGCTCAGTTATGTGCATTCATTGAAATTTTCTATGCACATGCATAAGTTTGGTAATTTTCAATATTTTGACTCTGTCAATGGCCTATCTATTCATAGTCATCTGTATTGCTCCTTGTGCCTATCCCATGCCTGTTTGAAACCCTGCACTGTATTCATATCCACCACTTCCTGAGATAGGCTGTTCCATGCATCCACCACCCCTTTCGGTGAAAATAATTTCCTCACATTACCCCTTAAACAGCCTCCTCTAATCTCATGCTGGTCTTCTCCTGCTATTTTTCTTATATTGAAATATGTTAGACTCTTTCACCTTGTCAATGCCCTTAAGGTGTTTGAATGGTACGATCATATCACCTCTCCCTCCTTTGCTCTAGGGTATACAAATTGAGCTCCGTTAATCTGTTTTCATATGTTTTTGATGCAGTCCCTGCATCATTTTGATGCCCTTCTCTGGACTGCCTCAATTTGGTTAATGTCCTTGGAAAGTGTGGCCTCAGTACTGCATGCAGTACTCCAGATGGGGCCTAACCAGTGTCTTGTAAAGAGGATTATTACTCCTCTTCCAACTTGTGATACCTCTACTAATACATCCTAACATCCCCTAGCCTTACCTTGCCTTATTTATTTATTTATTTATTTATTTCATAATCGGTAGGTGTACTGATCCAGAGGACCATTTTCAGGCATGACCTACTACAAGGTGGCAGCAACAGTAAAACAAGCAGGACAGACAGAGTCAATAAATCACGAACCCTAGCATGGGGTGGTGAGGAAAACAAAAAGAAAAATATTCAAGTGCATGAAGACATAACAGTGGATGACACTCTTACAGGTAGTCACATTGGAGTTAGAATAGAGGAAGCTTAAATGAGACAAACATTGTGTGCTGATTATACAGTCCAGAACAAAGATGTCAAGAAAAATACATAACTATACATTAACCAGGCTAGGCTAAAAGAGAACAAAACTATTATCCACAAACTAAATAAGCATGGAAGTACATATGCCAGGCCAAAGTCAAAGAAACAGTTCCTGGTCAGGGCAGTAACAATGGCCACGTAGGTTCAGGACAGTCACATTATTATTTTCCTTGGGGAAGAGATATTTGAGAGACTGGGTGTTGGGGCGTTAGAGGAGTGAGTTGAGTAGAGGAGGCTGGTATGGCAGAGGAGGTAGAGGAGAGGCTGGGAAAAGCAGATGGGGATAAGGATCCTACAGAAAAAGGAGAAGAAAGGAGGTTCTGCTGTCACTGCTATTTTGTGGCACAGTTATAGTGGGCATTATTCAAGAGCTAGTCTTTCAGGTCATGCTTGAAAGCTATATAGTGTGTGATGAGCTGACTGACAGAGTTTGTTCCACATTGTGGGGCCTGAGACTGAAAGCTCTACCCCCATAGTGGTGGAGACATGGGGGACTGCCAGAGGAGGGACTGAGGACACTCTGAGAGACCTCAAAACCACTCTGTCCATCAGCAGTTTCAGTATGGAGAACTCAGGGTGGACTGGCCCAGGGTGCTTGGGATGCTAATTGCATCCTGGCCTGAGTTAGTATGTGGCCTGCGCTGCTTGCTTTTTGTTGTACTTTTTTTTCTCACTCATTCCCCCGCCTGACCATCACCATGTCAAGGTTTTTTTTCTGGTGGAGAGAGTGGTAGGGTCTAAATTAGAATAGAAATTACAAAATATGAATTGACCTGCCACCTCCAGCCTTGCCGCTGACCAATAGCAAATAGCATGCATTCGCAGTGTCAGAATGATCCTCCTTCCTCCCTGTCAGCCCACGCACCACAAGGCAGCCTGTCAACTAAGCAAGCCAAGCCAATGCCAAAGAACCTAGCAGGCCCAAATAGCCAGTATATTTTTAGCTGCAGCGAGAAGATTTGTTACTGGTGGGGGGCCAGAGCTGCCTGTGCTGCTTACTGCCGAAGTCCCATAACCATTCCCACATTGGTGCCAAAGCGCAAAGCCGAGTAGTGAGGGAGTGCCATTTGTAGCAGAGAGCACAGCAGATACAGTTGTTGGTTGGTGGTGGCAGTGTTGGGCTGCAGAGATTGGAGAAGATGAGAGTGGCGGTGGGGTCTCAGAGTCAGACCCACCCAGGTTCCAGACCCAGAGCAAACAGTCATCAGTGATGTGTGGTGATGACCAGGTTAAAAGTAAGTAGAAGGATGAGTCAAGGGTGGCTCACTGGCGCCGGCTGTGCTGTGCAGATGCAGCAGTGGGGTGCCAACGAGGCCATAAATACCTTATACAAAGTGGTTGTTTCTTCCATGGGGTGGGTTAACCTGGGGGTAACAAAGCAGCAGCGGGTGCGGCAGTGGGTGACAGTTGCAGGGCAGCGGTTGTGGCGGGGTGTCGGGCAGGCATGGGGTTGGGGCAGAAAGCGAAATCTGGTTCAGTGTGGGCGACTCTTGTTTGAGAGGTGTGTTAGGCACAGCAGGATACAAAGAACAAAACAAACTGCTGGTGTCAGGAGAGCAGTCAGGTTGTGTTTTTTAAGGATGGAAATTGAAATGGAAGTATTATTGTTTGTCCTACTCCGGGGTGTTGATTTTTGGAGTTAGGGTCGGTCGGGGTGTAACTGTGTTTGCATTTTGTGGTGCTGTGTTGAGGAGGCAGTGCTTTTCCCTCAGGTGTACATTGCAATTTCTATGGGTTCATTCTCCTTATGGTATCAGTGATGGTCCATTTACTGCGCTGAATCACTGATGCTCACTGAAGAATGAATCGCACTACACAACTTTTAATCTAATTCTAATCCTCCTTCTAAACCCTGAGCTACTAAACAATGAACTGTCAGTGAAAATCTCCCCTCAGCTGGGAGGTTGGAGTCACAACCATCAGGACTCAGGGACAAGTCCCAGGTTTGATTGCCAGTGAGGGCTGTAGGTGCATCTGCCAAAGTGTTGGGGGAACAGTCCTGTCTTCAAATGACTTAAGCAAATAATTTCTTGCTCCTTAGAGTTGGGTACAATATACATTAGGGCCCTGTGAAAGTCTCTGATCTTGGTGGAAATCAGAAAATCACCCTAATTGGGGAAGTGCCGACTTGGAAGCTCTGAATCTATTATACTAAATTAACTTATACATGGGGCGCTCACAACAAAAGAGTGTGGTGTTAATATTTTGGTGGTACAGTAGGTAAGTGACAGTGAAAGTGCCCCTCCTTTGTGGATATGGGTTTGAGGACCAGGTACTCCAAGAAGAAATGGCTACTACCTCTGGTTTGGATGGAGGATAAGGGGACTAGAGAAGTAATGGGAGTGGACCCCATGCACTTACAAGGGAGACTGCTGGGTTAAGGATGGAAGAGAAAAAGGTTTGTCCCATGGTGTGTGGACATCTTTGAAGAATGTGACTGGTATATTGACAGATAGTGCTAAAGGAAGCTCAATTGAGCAATTGGTGCACTGTGTACAGGCTGAAGAAACATAGAAACATAGAATTTGATGGCAGATAAGGAACATTTGGCCCACCCAGTCTGCCCATTTCCTGCCTAATGGATAAGCTGCAGATCCTAGTTAACCAGCAGCCTACTTCTTCCTACCCCACCCCTAGAATTTCCTAATAAGTGTCCCATACATGCTTGAATTCCACCATTTTTGACTCCACAACCTCCTCCGGAAGGCAGTTCGTGCATCCCACAACCCTCTCTGTGAAAAATACTTCCTTAAATTACCTCTGAGCCACCCCCCATCTTCAAATTGTGCCCCTTGTTCTTGCACACCTCTTTTTGAAAGGCTACCCTCTTGGACTTTGTTGATTCCCTTGAGGCACTTGAAGTTTCTATCATGTCCCCTCTCCCTCCTTTCCTCGAGGGCTACATATTAAGCTCCTTAAGTCTCTCTTCATATGTCTTGGTGCAGACCCTGCATCATTTTAGTTGCCCTCCTCTGGACAGCTTCCATCCTGTCTATGTCTTTGCAGAGATTGGGTCTCCAGAACTGCCCGCAGTACTCCAGATGGGGTCTCACCAGCTGTCTGTACAGAGGGATAATAACTTCTTGTTTTCTACTGGTGATGCCTCCTATGCATCCCAGTATCCCTCAGCCCTCCTTTCTGCCCTCTCACATTTCTTGCCCACCTTTAGGTCATCTGATATGACTACCCCAGGTCCCTTTCCATTTTTGTTGTTGTTAGTATCTCACCCCCATTGTGTACTCTTCCCTGGTTTTTGTTTCCCAGGTGCATTACTTGCACTTCTTAGCATTGAATCTAAGCTGCCATACATTTGACCATTCCTCTAACCTTGCCAAGTCCCTTCTCATCCTTTCTACCCCACCTTGTGCATCAACTCTGTTGCAGATCTTTGTGTCATCTGCAAAGAGACATACTTTTCTTTCAGTCCCTCTGCAATGTCACTTATAAAGACATTGAAGAGGACCAGTCCTAATACTGAACCCTGCAGTACCCCACTAGTAACCCCTTTCTTCAGAGTGGACTCCATTACTATTACTGTCTGTGTCCTATTCTCCAGCCAATTCTTTACCCAGGCTGTCATCTTGGGGCCCACTCTCAGGCTGGCTAACTTGTATATTAATCTTTGTGTGGGACTGTGTCAAATGCCTTGCTAAAGTCTAGGTAGGCCATGTCACAGCCCCTCCCTGATCTACTACTTTGGTCACCCAGTCAAAGAAATCTATCAGATTTGTCTGGCATGACCTTCCGCTGTGAATCTAAGCTGCCTTGGGTCCTGTGCCCTCTGGCCTCTAGATACTTGACAATTCTTTCCTTCAGAAGTGATTCCATCATTTCCCTACCACTGAGAGTTAAACTAACAGGTCTGTAGTTTCCTGCTTCTACCTTGCTCCCACTTTTGTGAAGGGAATCACATCTGCCCTCCTCCAGTCCTCGGGTACCACCCCATCCTCCCATGATTTGTTAAAGAGGGTAGTCATGGTGTCACTAGTTCTACCCTTAGTTCTTTAGAATTCGGGATGAATCCCATCAGGCCCCATTGCTTTGTCCACCTTCAGTTTTAAGAGTTCTTTCAGAACCCTTTCTTCTGTAAATGGGCTGGTATCAACTTCTGTATCCAGAGTGTTTCTACTGTTTGTTTAGTACCTCCCTCTTCCTTTGTAAATACTGAGCAAAATATTTGTTTAGTATCTCTGCCTTTTCACAGTCACCCACTGCCCACCCTCCCTCCCCTTTATTAGCCTCACTATCCTCCCTTCGTCTTCCTTTGCTCCTGATGTTCCAATAAAAGGTTTTATCCTTCTTAACTGACCACAGAAGCCTGTCTGCTTCACATGACCAGCTTAGTTTTTCTCTAGTTACACCCTGTCTATAATTGTATTTTCCTTAAAGACAATTATTAAAGAACTAGTGGAACCAAAATAGAGGACAAGAATATTATTCAAATTTTAAGAAGTAGTTAATAGTATATGGAGAGTGTTATTGTTACCTGAATTCCATCATTTCCCAGTCTTGTTCTACCATCGTGAGTACATCACATTGATGGTACAACAGCTTAGAACGTCTTTGCACAAGCACAATTTGCAATGTTCCAGACCTCGAAATGGCCATGGCGGTGAGTCAGTGCTTACAGGCTCAAAGTAAGGGCATATTTCCTTTTCCTGTTGCCTTTATAGCCAAGACTATAGATTTAAAAAACACAGATGCTCTAAGAAAATAGGAACACGGGACGGAGTAGGGCTTGTTGTTGGATTGGGAAGAGGGCGGAGAGTGGAACAAAGTCTGATGTAGCAGCTAAGGAATAAGTGATCATCAACTAATTTACTGCTGCCCATACACTATTCAAGACAATGGATGAGCAACAGTAAACAACAATACTGGTGTTCACTTCTCAGGGTTGGACGTATGCTCAGGAAGCATAGTCTGGGTAAATACATTGTAAAAAATGTGCAAAACAGAATCCACAGAAAACAAATAACTACATCTCAGCTGGGCTATTCTGGTTAAATGCATGGAGTGGTAAAATGGGTAAAATGTGACACCACTAAAAAATAAGATGTAACATCTCCTCTGTGCTATCCTGGATAACTATAGTGTAAAATGTGTACAAACAGGACCCAAGTGAGATATTGACTTTCACCTAGCCTATCCTGGGTAAATACATTGTCAAATGGGCAAAAGAAGGACACCACTGAAAATTAGGTATTGCATCTCAGCTGGCCTATCATGATGAGTAAATATACAGCAAAAATATGTAAAAGGAAAGGGGAATTGTTTAACCAGGAAAGGCAAACTAAGTAAAAGCTTGTTTCCAGGTGCAACCTGGGAGCACAAATAAGTTAAGAGACTTACTCAGGGTCACACAGTATGTAAATGGAGGCTGTGGGGTTCAAATCCAGATTTCAAGCTCAGAGTCCTAAACCACAGTGCTATACAGCCTCCTCAAGAAGGCAGGAATTTCTCAGTCTGTATGCTACCTAGAAAAATGAAACAGGATAGTTTGCCATAAGGCTTTAGTATTGGTGTAGGATTTGGTACTCGGTTTCTGTTGACTGCTGGCTTCCAGCGCAGTGCTACCCCATTCCCTGGCATGTGGGATCTGAGATTACAGCAGTATAAAAAAGATGAATGGAGACTACTGCTATCAGTCTATCCAAGTGGTAGAGCTGCTGTATTTTGACCTTTGATGATTGGTGTAATTGTTTAAGATTTCCTAAATACTTTTCTTTTTAACTGAGGTTGTAAATATAGTTGTTTATTTATGCAACAAATGCAAGTCCTTTTCTTAGACTATATACTGGTCTCTGAATGTATTACTTACTAACATTTATTTATTTATTTATTGGAATCTCAGATAACACCTTTGAGCTAAAAGCTCATTTATAAAGGTTCCAATCATAAGGCAATAGACAAGGTACGAGACATTACCAAACAGATAGGGGTTTATACAGCAGGCAAGTACAGTACATTATGGTACATACAGATACAGATACAGATTCAAGCAAGGAAAGTTAAAATACATAAGGTAGGAGAGATCAGCTTTATTGTAACAGTAATAAGAGCATACCCAAGGTGGACAAGCAATTTATAGTGGTAGCTGAGTTTTAGAGCAGGCAGGTAGAGTTATGAGGGTCAAAAGTGGTGGTGACCAAAGGAGGGGATGACAGAATAGATGAGAGCAGGGGAGGGTGGGGCAGAGACAAAGGCGGAGACAGAATAAGGGGTTGAGTAGTCAGAGGGGTGGGATCGGATAGAATCTACCCAGGGTTATCGTAAGAAGGTGATAGGGCAGGGCTGAGTGATGTGGGGGAGGGATAAGGGAAAGGGTTTAAAGTGGGGAGTATGGTGAGGGAAACTGGGGAAGGGGTGAACATTGGGGGATTAGTATTTGTGAAGAGAAAGCAGGAAGGTGGGGGATAAAGAAGAGACATGGGGGTACATGCTCAGTGGGGTCCCACCAGGCAGGGAGGAAGTAGGGGGATTGGGTGCTGTGCAGTACAGATAAGCTACCAATAACAGTAGGATTATGCACAGGTGATGCAGTCGCAATTACTAAGAGTGGCCAGGTACTGCAGCAGCTTGGCCTTAAATGGGCATAGTTTTGTTTCCTCAATCAGCTCAGAGTTAAAGGAATTTAGCTAGCAGGGGCCTTGTATTCAAAGGACCATTGCCTAGTGAGGTCTGGCAGAATGGGATAATGAAGGCAGCTTTACTCGAACCCTAGTTAGTCTGGAGGAAACAGAGTTTCTTAGCAGTTGCCTCACTCCAGGAGGAGCAAGACCTAGGGTGGATTTTTTTCGCTAATAGACAGACTTGGTACTGAACCTGCTATTCAGGTTTAACCAACCAGTGCTTGAGTATAGTTCACAAGTGTGAGTTAAATGGTCCACACCCAGGACTAGTCTGCAGGCTTTATTTATTTATTTATTAGCTTTTGGTAACCGGTAAGTGCACTGGGCAACAGTCCTGCCCATTTTCAGGCAACGACCCAGGAGAGTACAATAAAAGAATACAGTGATGACATCCTAACAAAACAGTAACAATAGAAAGGAAAATAAGGTACAGTCTCAACAGTCTGGGAGGACATATATGATATAAATAATAAACAGTACAAATTATACGATAACAATATCTAGATACAACAAGATAGATAATTCCTAGAACTCTACAAAAACAGGAGAAATAGGGAGGGGACTCCCAGTTAATTGCAGTTGCAGTTTCCTAGTGCATAGAGATGAGAGAACAACAAACGCTTAAAGGAGAGGTGGGAGGAGTGTTTAACCGGGAGGGAGTGAGTTCCATGATTTAAGGGGCAAAATATGTAAGGCCTGTTCCCCATTTTTGTAGAACATGGCGAACTGGTAGCATGGGACGGATGAGGACCTGAGCAAGCAGACGCGTGAGACCAGGGTAAGCAAGTCTCTCAGGAGGACGGACTGGGTGGTCTGGTGAGGGAGTCAATAAAGCACCCTAGGGAGCAAGAACAGAGGTCTTTGGGAGACAGCCAGTATAAGCCAGAGAGAGCAGGCAGTGAAGCGTAAGTCAAGGAGCTGATAAGGCAAACCTACAGATACTGTTGTAGGAAGTGTCCCACTTGCTGAGCACACTAGTATTGACATTGAAGACAACAGGGAGGGCATAAAGGAGTTGAGGGAGTAGCATGCCTCTAGCTACTGCTATCCTAGCAGAGGGGTGAATGAGTGGCATACGATGAAGCTGCGCCAATTCTGGTATTAATGGCTCGACACACCTCATTGACATGCAAGGAAAATCGAGGCAGGGCGGTCAAGCTGACCCCAAAGTATTTGAAAGTCCCAGTGTTAGTGACAGCTTTGCCTTCCCAACTGAGGGCAAGGAGTTTAGAGGATTCCGAGAGCACTTTTTTAGGTGATTCGAACAGCGTAGCCTGAATCTTACCTATGTTAAGGATTTGCTGGTTAGCCGAGAGCCAGGATTGAGGGATTGAAAGTCATGTAAGAGGTTTAGGTTAATGTCAGCAATGGACTTGGCAGAATGGTAAAGCACTAGATTGTCTTGTGTGCATGAGGTGGCTGCTGTGAAGGGAAATACTAGGAATATCATTTAGGAAGAGAGGGATCATTCTCCAACTTGCCAAGTCCCTTTACACAAGGAGGCATGGAAAGGATGAAAAGGGACTTGGCAAGGTTGGAGGAATGGTCAGAAGTATGGTAGCTAGGATTCAATGCAAAGAAGTGCAAAATAATGCACCTGGGAAACAAGAACCCAGGGAAGAATACACAATGGGTGGGGAGGTAGGAACAACAACAAAAAGGAAAGGGACCTGGGGTAATCATATCAGATGACCTTAAGGTTAGCAAGCAATGTGAGAAGGCAGTAGGGAGGGCTGGGGGTATACTGGGATGTATAGGGAGAGGCATCAGCAGCAGAAAATAGGAAGTTGTTATCCCTCTGTACAGACAGTTGGTGAGACCCCATCTGAGTACTGTGTCCAGTTCTGGAGACCCCATCTCCGCAAGGACATAGACAGGATAGAGGCAGTCCAGAGGAGGGCAACTAAAATGGTGCAGGGTCTGCAAGAGAAGCTGTATGAGGAGAGACTAAAGAGCTTAATATGTATACCCTTGAGGAAAGAAGGGGGGCATGACAGAAACTTTTAAGTACCTCAGTGGAATCAACAAAGTCCAAGAGGGTAGCATTTTTCAGAAAAAGAGACTTGCAAGAACAAGGGACACAATTTAAAGATAGAAGGAGGGCAGTTCAGGGGCAATGTGAGGAAGTATTATTTCACAGAGAGGGTAGTGGATGCATGGAACAGCCTTCCTGAGGGGTTGTGGGGTCTAAAACTGTGGGAGAATTCAAGAATGCATGGGACAGACATAAGGCAATTCTTGCAGGGGTAGGAAGAAATAGGCTGTTGGTTAACTAGGATCTGCAGCCTATCCTGTGAGTAGAAATGGGCAGACTAGAGGGCCTAGCGTCCTTATCTGCCATCAAAGTCTATGTTTCTATGACTATATAGAACCCTGAGGAACACCACAGGAAATAGAGTTAGGAGGAGAGAACTCGCAGTAGGAAACAGCCTGGGAGTGGTTGTCCAGGTAGCTACCAAACCAAGATAGGGTGGAGTCAGAGGCACCCATGTCTCTTAACTTGGACAGTAGAAGTGGATGGTGAACCATATCAAAAGCTTTGGATAAGTCAATGAACACAGCACCTGTGAGCAGGCCCTTATCCATATTGCTTTGATATCACTTGTAAACAGGGTCAGTGATGTGGTAGTACTGTGCCCCACCCTAAAACCATGTTGGGAGGGGACTGAAAATTAAAGTTACAGAGGTGCTCAGAGACCTGGCAATGGATGAGTTTTTCAGAAGCTTGCTAAGAGTGGGGAGTAGAGAGATGGGGCTGTAATTGGACAGTAGTTTAGCATCACCCTTCTTAAAGACTGGGATAGTTCTAGCTGATTTCCAGATCAGGGGACAGTGGCAGTGCTAACAGAAAGGTTGAAAAGCCTAGTTATAGGCCTAACAAGCCATGCTGCAAACAGCTGATAATCCATGGGTGTAATCCATCAGGGCCAGGGCTGCCACTAGCAGGAACAGTTTTGAGTAGGTCCAGAACTTCCAGGTAAGTGACCTGAGCCAGCTCCAGAGTAGGTACAGTAGGGGAGCTTGGAGAAGGGGCAGATCGAGACTTGGGGAGCACAAGGGGAAAAGTAGGCAGGAGGAGAAGAGGAGTTGAAAGCATTGGCAATGGTGAGTGGGTGGTTGCAGTGGACATCATTAACGCATACATTAGTGGGAGTATAGGCTTGTTGTTCCAAGAATTTCCTTGATTTGAGACCAGCACTTTTAGGACATGTAGTGGAGGAGCTTAGGAGGTTCTTGTGGTAGGAGCTTTTAGCCAGGCAGATCTCCTGTTTGCATGTTTGTTTAGGACAATCTTGATTCGCTAAGTGCTGTAACGGTACCAGTTCCGTAGACTACCAGTCCATAATCTATGATAGAGAGCACAGAGCTGTTAACTGCAAGCTTGATGGCACTTTCTGTGAGGCACTGCCTATGCCAGTAGAGCTGATCTAGTCTGGCACTAGCTGCCTTGGCAACGTGGTCTATGTGCTGGCTGTAGGAGAGAGCTGTCAAGGTAGACACCAAAGGTAATTAAAGGTGGTGACCATTTTGAGTGTATCAGACTTGTTGTTGTAGATATTGAGGTGATGGGACTTATGACAATTTTGATGGGAGGCAAACAACATTGTTTTAGTCTTAGTGTAGTTGAGCAAGAGCTTAGGCTGAAGGAACCATCTTTCCATAGCAGTAAAGTCATTAGCATGCCTTTTTCCAGCTCTTCCGAGTAGAGTGACACATGTAGAGAACAGCATCATCTGCATATAGAAGATCTTATTCTGGCAGACTTTGGGAATCCATTTAGAAACAGGCTGAACAGCAGGGGGCCCAAAATCGAACCTTGGGGCACCCCTGTGTTGACATACCGATGGTCGGACAGAACGTCAAGAATCTTGACCTGCTGGATTCTGTTAGAGAGGTAACTCTGTAACCAGCCTAGAGAGACAGAGGATATACCAATGTTAGAGAGCTGTGTGAGAAGCAAGTCGTGGTTGACCTTGTCAAGGCCTTGGTAAGGTCGATGAAAGTGGATTCCCACCAAGAGCCCTTTGTCAAGTGCTTCATGGATATGATCGTAAACTCAACAAATGCTATTGAAATACTACGAAACTTGCCAGCAGAACTAGACCTCATGGTCTATCACGCTCTCGAATGCACAGCTAGCACCCCTATACTGTAGCTGCCCCACCCCATCCCCTACGTATTTACTTACTTATTTTTCAATGTATGGTGCTGTGTTGTATTATATTATATTATATTAGATTTTTCTTCCTCTGATGTTTGAGACATATAGTTGAAACCAGGAGAACAGTATGAACAGAAATGTGCTGTGTGTGATTGCTTTGGGTTTGTATATCATTTGCACATAGTGAATGGGCTAATAGTTGCTATTAGAAGTAAGCTAGACCTACCCAAAATACTGGCAAATGTGGGTACTGAGCTATGATTTCAAGGGTGTTTGCTTACACTGTATCATCTCTTCGCAAACCCTCAAAATGTACCACAGAACACTAAAACCGCAGAGCTTATGGCTCATGCCCCCAGACCCCGGACATTTGTTTAGCCCCATGGGAAAAATAAAACTTGGCTCCTATGGGTAAGGAGCTCCCTGTTTTATCTTTTTACAATTGAAAAATCACAAGAAATGTGCTCTTTAAGTGAAAACATGTTCAGCAAAGATGGAACAATACCAGAATGTTATTCGGTATTTAAGATACAGCTACTTGGACCAAATGACTTAAGATTTAAATGCAGTCCTCCTTCTTAAAATACCGATTATTATAAAGATAATTTTTAACTTTGAAAATGTGGCATTGACACGTCAGTTATCTTTACAAAAACTTTGTTTCTGCATCAATATAATTGGCATGATGCAGTAAAAAGATTTTAAAAGTCTTAGCGTGTGTGGTTGTTTATTTTAAATCGATGTAAAGTTTAACAAGTAGTGATTTTTAATATTGATACATTTGCACTTGGTCTTGTAATTTTAGGACAAGTTCCACTACTGCAGTCACTGTAAGAATAAATTACGATTCATACAGGAAGGTGCCAGTCAGCTCAGGCGGATGTGGCCTGTCCTTCACACCTGGCTGTGACCCAGCCAGTCCGCCCCTGGGACAGGTCCTGGTTTCTGAGTGAGTTGTTCAGTAGGCATCCCATAGCACAATTGAAGCATCCTTGAAGAGGAGCCACCCAGTGGCGGTAGAGTGAGCAGCGGTGAGTGCAGGGAGATGCTCAGAGAATGAAAATGACAAATTGAGTTTATGCGTTGTGGTTAATCACAAGTGCACGGAGAAGGATACAAGGCCATGTGCTCCTCAAGCCTAACAACTCACCCCATTCTCATAAAGTCTACATTTAACCTTATTTACAGATGGAATGGGTGAGTGTAGGCTTTAGAAGACCAAGGCGACCTTACACCTTCTCTCCTGCCTAGTTTGGGAGGGTATGGGGTTAGGAAACACTAACACCTCATTTCCCAACTTTTATCCTTTTAACCTTAACTGGAGCATTAATGAAGTTTTTTGCAACACAATAGAGAGATAGATAGATAGATAGATAGATAGATAGATAGATAGATAGATAGATAGATAGATAGATAGATTCTTTGTAAAAAATTGCATTAATGCAACATTTAAGGTTCAGGCTAAAGCAAAAACATAGGAAATGTGGCTTTGGGTTTCCAACCCTAAAACTCCAGCCCCAGCCCTAAAACAAATCAAGGCCAGACTCTTCAAGGGTTGTCAGCCCTAAAGCTCACCTTATTCTATACACTCCTGAAACATACACACTTAATGGGGTGAGCTTTAGGGCTGACAAGCCCTAGGAAAAGTCTGCTCTGATTTGCTTTTAGCAGTGGGGTTGGGGTTTTAGGGCTGAAACCCTAAAGCCACATTCCCTACTTTGTCTCTTTAGCCTGAACCCCAACTGTTGCATTAATGCAGTTTTATTTGCAAAGAATTTCCTTACTTTTAGAGACTTGAGATAGTATAATCACAACTTTATTTGACTGTGGAGGGCCCTGCACCCCATGCATGCATACATTTTCAGAGACTGTTATCATATCCTTATTTGTCTGATGGAGCACAGGGCCCAAATCCATAGATGTGTATATGTATGTTTATGTGGGCAGCATGAGACCCTCAGGGCCCTGCACTTCCAATATAGGACAATACCAACCAAATTGTCAGCATAGCCTTCTTACTACCCCACCTCATGAATCTAGTACTAACAACTGTCAAATCCCCACTGAAACATCATTCCATGCAACCACAGCATTATTCCACACCACAGGCGTGAAAAGACATTTTGGCCAAGATTTGAAAAATGACAGTTGTCACATTCATGAGGTGGTGTAAAGAAATGGCTATGGAAAATTTGTGGTGAAAATATTGAAAATTATGAAAGTCACGAAGTAGCGAGTAAAATGTCAACAGATGTACACAACCTTGCCATTCTGACCCCAAATTTTCAACTCTAACCTTTGTATAACCCCACCTCATGAACAAGTATCCTCCCTGTCTCTCATTGCCCTATCCTCCCTCTTGGCACTTACCCCTCCCTCCCTTGTTTGTCTGCCCTGATTACATGCACTTGGTGTTTTTGCTGTTCTTTAAACTTATTTACTATGTATTTTGTTTTCTGTACCAGTTATTGTAATGAACTGTTACTGTATCTTTTTCTATCAGTTTTTTGGACATTATTTGTGTAACTTGCCTTCCATGTTCTGTGTACAATGCTTTCATTGCTCCAGTGCCATTGTCTTGGCCCGGTCATGCCTGAAAATGGTCCCTGGAATCAGTGTACTTTTCCAGTTATCAAAGTCATAAATAAATAAAGTACAGTGAAAATTTTGAAACTAACCTGAAAGGTGATTTTGCCAACTGACTGCAAAATCGCCTTTCTTGCTGGATTGCAAAATGCCATCAACATTGCTCTTGAAGAGGGGTCTCAAAAGGAGATTTTGAAACTTGGTGCCTCAGACCTGCAAATTGAGAATGTTACACCCAAAGTTGAAAACCCCATTGTAATACATTGAACTACAGTTACCTTATTTCTCATATAGCAGTCACTGGTTCCAGCAGCAAGACATGGCTTTGATCAAAGAGTGGATCTTCACACTGGAACTTGTTTAGGTGAATGAGGGTGTGTGGCAGATCTCAGGGTGGAGGGGTGGAGGGTTCTCAGTGGGAGGTTGGGTGGGGAGTCGCATCACCAGTGGACCCTTTTTTTACAGATGAAAAAAGACATCAAAGATCGTTTTTTTTTTCTGTTTCTGATGGACATTAGGATGGAGGGTACCACTAGTGACCAGGGCAACACAATAATCAAGGAAGACAGACATCGGAGGGTGAGGGTGCCACTAGACACCAGGAATAATGTGGTCATTGGGGGTGCCACTGGATACCAGGGAGAAATATAAACAATTTATACTATTAAAAGAAAACACATGAAGACAATCAGGTGGGGAGTGCCACTAGACACCAGGAAATATAATGTTATTACAGGGACAGCGACTGTGGGGATGCCACTAGACACCAGGAAAAGATGCCAGCAAAGGAAAATGGTTTTCCCCTCACGAAAACAGGATGTTTTGTTGTAACTCATGATAAGAAAATATAATTTTTTTTTGTATCACAAGTCATGAGAAAAGATGTAGAATGTTAACAAAATAACATTTCAGGGCATTTCTATAAGAGTTAAGTGCAGAATCCAGGTAAGAGGTCCTAATAAGCAAGCTACATGTGTTGGTCGCTCTCGCAATGTTGTTTTGTGATTTTCCAAATTAGAATTTGTAAGGGAAAAAAACAAGATTGCAGCAAACAAAAAGATTATTAACCTCACAAAAGGATTCTTCATACAAAAATTCATATTGCTATTTTTAGGCTGACTGAGCATGCTCAGAACCCGACATTTTACAACGTAATAACTTTGGAACAAATTAATACTTTTTCACTAAATCAGGAAGAATCCTTCTGATGCAAGCCCTTTCTACCCTGAAAATTTCAGACCAAATTTCCAAACCATCAGGCACTATACCATTGCAAAAAACAGCAAAACATGGTTATCTTTTGCATTTTTCATGATCCCAGCTCAGAATCTGCATATCCAACTAGGACGAAACTTGGCACATCAAGAGATCAACCCCACGAGACCAAGCGAGCAACATTTCTTGAAAATCCGTTGAATGGTTCCAAAGTTATTAAAGCACAAAATTTGGAGTTTAACATAGACTATCTTGCTCAATTCATAATATAGTGGCTATATATATATATATATATATATTATATATATATATATGTAAAAAAACACAATTGCACATACCCTATAATGTAAATCATTGGGGCCCAAACAAATAATATCTCCCTAAGGGGTGGCTGGCTCCCTCTCCCTGGGCTAAGACACAGCTGTGGCACTGATGAGTCCAAATGAGGATGAGATATGTATGTGTCTGCTGTTCTTAGCCCTTGCTGATTGCACTGTGACGCCTTCTGGCACCGTGCAATTCTGCTAAAGTTGAGCTAGTCCAATTCTCTCATTGGGATTTGCATATGTTTCCTATGATGTTTTGCATTATTGGGGTATGTGCAGTTGTGTTTCTTTTAAAATTTGGCTGTATGTCCAATATAAGCTGGGATAACCCATGCCTCAGGACATTTGCTTTGGAGTTCTTTTGTAAGATAGATAGATAGATAGACAGATAGATATTCATTGCAACAAACTTTGTTAATGCATCAGTTAGGGTTAAAGTGACAAAAGTGGGAAATGAGATGCTAGGGTTGAGCCCAACCCCGGTCACACCCCACCACTCAGTCCTCCTTACACCGACAGGCATCGGAGATTGTGCCATGGGGTAGTCAAGCCAACTCTCACCCATTCCACATGTAAACAGGTTGACATGCTACAGTAAAGAGATCTACCACACGAGACCATGCATTCCAAATTTTGTGCAAATCCATTGAATGGTTGCAAAGTTATTAAGGTGCAAAATTTGGGATTTAACATTAAACTGCTTACTCAACTCTAACTATACAGGTGCAGTAGCACCCTATAGTTAGGACTGAGTAGGGTGTTCAATGTTATATCCCTAATTTTGTACATTAGTGTATTTGGCTCCCTTTGATGAAATGAGCTGACATTTTGTATGTGTTGTCTAGGAGGCAGGGTCTTGATGTGTGGAATTTTTGTGATGGCAGCTTGTGCAGTTTCAGAGATACAGATGTATCATTTTTGTGAATATCTAATTTTTTCCCTATACTGGGCACTGTTTTTGCTGTCACCTACAGCCTGCATGGGAAGACATTTTGCCCCAAACTTGCAGGCGCATGTGTTATATCCTAAGGTAGTGCTTTTGACAAGTCTGGTGAAAAAATTGTATAAGGTTCCTGAGTTATAAGGCTTTAAATTTCATTTTTTCTGACCTGGGTATGTGCTGTAGGGTTTCAGAGTTAATGTTTAGTGATGAAAGTAAAAGTTTGATGCCACAAATGCTGATTTTTGCTTTTGCATCACTGAATTGTAGGGCACCAAAGATTTGTTTTGCCCTGCCAATCGCCATCTTGTTGATTTTTTCCACAAACTGACAAATGTGAAAAATACAAAAAAGCTGAGATTTTAAAAACAAACATCAGAACCTAGCTAAACGGGACCCGCTTAGCTAGATTATGATGTTTGTCTTTAATATTGTGCTCACTAATATGTTGTCTGGGCACCCAAAATCCCAGGAGCCCAACTTAGTAAGAGAAGCACTTCCCCAGCATTCTCTGTATGAGAACACCAGGAATTCCTTGATTTCTGCAGCCACAGCTAAAGTTGTGCTGCGGATGCAATGTTAGCTGTGAGCCCTCCTTTTCCTGGTGTCTAGTGGCACACCCCACCCACCAATTGTCGCCCCTAATTTTATTTTAGTCCCTCTCCCCCTCCCCTGCAGCCCATTGTTTTATTGAATGTGCCAACATCAGAGGGGCCAATCCCCATGCCAGCATTACAAGCCCCACCCCCAGCAGTGTGGGACACTGGGGATCTCACCCCCACAGTGTCCCAAACTATTTATTCACTTGTACCTGTAAATGAAAAGCATTCCCTGACATGTCTTTTTTAAACTGAAAAAAAGAAAATGGTCTCTCATCATCCCTGCTGTCCACATCCCTCATCCCAACCCTCTCACACACCACACCACACTTCTCTTGCCCAATACATACCTCCAGAGGTTGTCATCTTCTGTGGACCAAGACACATCTGCACTCTTGAAGCTGAACCTTGAACTGAGGAATCAAGGTAGGTGTGTATAATGTATTTCAATGGTGTTTTGAACATGTTCACAACTTTGCCATTTTTGAATTTTTCACCAAATTTTCAATATGGCCTTTTCGACCCCATCTCATGAACACTTTTGGTGAAATTTAGTTAATAAGGCCCAGAAGGTGATTTCTCTGTCACTGCATGAAATCATCTTTCAGGACTGAATAATGAAACTTCACCACCAGTGATCATGATGTTGGTCCCAAAAGGCCATGTTGAAAATCTGGTGAAAGAATTCCTAACAATGGTCATTGAGTTTTGTGCATTTGTTGCAATTTTTCTATGTACACACAGAATTTTGGTAATTTTAATATTTTGACTCCAAATTTTCAACATAGCCATTTTTCACACCACCTCATGAACAGTACAGCTGTCATTTTCACATCCTGTCCAAAACATGTTTTCACTCCTGTGGTGTGGAATGGCATTTTGGCATAGATTTGAAAATTTTCACCTAGTGGGGTTTATGAGTTGAGGTCATAAGAAGACTATTTCGAAAATTTGAGGTCCAAATATGAAAAGAATGCCAATGCTATGACCATTACTTGCAATTTTGCTATGCTCACTCATAACTTTGGAAATTTTAAATATTTTACCCCAGGTTTTCAACATAGCCTTCTTACTAGCACACCTCATGTATGTCACAGCTGTCATTTTCAAATTCTGCCCAAAATGTGTTTTTACACCTGTGGCACAGAATGGTGTTGCAGTTTAACAAAATCACATTTTGGCGGGATTTGAAAATTTTCTGTATTAGGTACATGAGGTGAGGAAATATGATGGCTATGCTGACAATTTGGTCACTGTTGTCCTATAAATGGAGCGCAGGGTCTAGAGGGCACTGTGCTTCCACAGCTGCACACATACACATCTACGGTAGGATGGGAGCTCAGGGCCCGGAGGATCATGCACTCCCACAGGCACATAAGGATATGATTATACTATCTCAAAAAGTAAGGAAATAAATTGCAAAAATTGCATCAATGCTCTAGTTAGGGTCACAACCACAAAAGAGTAGAAATGTGGCACAAAGTTTTCAAACCTAACACCTCACCTCCACGCTGTGCACACCAACAGGTTTTGTGGGTGTACCTTGGGGTTATCAGCCCTAATGCTCACCCCATTCTCCTATATTGTACCCATCTCAGCTTATTTACTTATGTATTGGGGTGACTATTAGGGCTGACAACCCCAGAGGCACCCCCGACTCCTGTTGGTGTGCACAGCATGGAGGTAGGTGTTAGGTTTAAACCCTAATGCCACATGTCCCTACTTTGTGGCTGTAACCTAACTAGAGCATTAACATAGTTTTTGCAATTTATGTAGAGATATATATATATATATATATATATATATAAGAATGATAGGCAACTATGGTGCACAAGGAAATATACAATCAAGGGAGTTCATGAGGTAACAAGGCACAAGCCTGATGGGTAAGTGGCAGTAATAACCTCATGAGATCCCCTTGATAGTGTATTTCATGATCATACAACAGTTTTCTATAGTGTATTTTATATACTTCATTTGGATGGTTACTGTTAGTTTTGATCACAACTGCATATACAGGAACATAACTGCTAACCACTTATTTTTTAAACTTGTAAATTTTATAACAAAATGATTTCATAGGGTACAGCACACAGCATCAATAAGCATTCTATTTTACAGGACTTTTAACTGTAAGCCCCTTTGGGAGCTTACTCGAACTAAATAGTTAACCCCATTGCCACTGGGGACCTCCTGTGGGTCAGGAGGTTGTGGTAGGCTACAGGTGGTATAAACTGGGATGTTTTGGCTGGATTGGGGGATCCTGTTGGATTGTGAGATGGTAGGTGGGGAAAGTGAGTGTGGCCGGGGTGAGGAACTTGCCTGCTCTGGCCTGTGCAGCCCAGCTTGGTAGTGTGATTGGTGAGTACCAGTCTGTGGTGGGAATGTGGCTGCATTTAAGAGCCCTGGCTTAAGTTGGACAAGGCAGCTGTTTACTCTTGGTTTAGTGCCAGTTAAAAGTAAAGTGGGAGGAGCGGAAACTTGTCTTTTGTGAGAGCGGAGAACAGCTTAGAGAGTTGCAGTGACCTGCTAAAAGTGTCCTCAGTGACCTGCTTTTGAGGATCTAAGCAACCTGTTGAAGAGGGTGCAGTGACCTGCTAGGTCAAACAACAGCGACCTACTTAGAGTGATCCTTAGTGTCTGAGAGTCCACCGAGCAGATGAAATTGGTATAAGGAAAAGTGCAGAATTGGCTAGCGAACCTGTAGAGTTGCAGCTAAGAACTAAAAAGCTGAATGTCCTTGTCTGAAAGATTTGGGGCATTGTGGTAGTGCTGGATAGGACTGAGAAATGTGTCCCGTGAAGCACTGTCATTCACAGATGTTGAGAAGTGAGAGAGCAAGAAACTTAGGCAGAAACTGCATCAGGGTGACCCATGGCCATATTCAGCCCACCATTTGTGTTGCTGCCACTTTGAAGCCTGATTTGGCTCCAGGATGATAAGTTTAGCATAAGATCATGTCGGTCATGTTTTACCACTATTCTGCTTGGTACTGTTTGTGCTCAGGACATGCTTGTTGGCCCTCACGGACCCCATGTTCTATGGAGTAACTGGTGTGGCTTGTGTCTCCACCACATTAAATGGATTCTTTATTCTTCTAACTTTTGTATGGACATTGGACTTATTTATGAACTGTTGCCTGCCGATTAACTACCTTTCCTTTGCAGTAGCCAGCAATCTCAAGAGAAAGGCACCCCCTCACATCTGAGGCTTTGGACCAGGTAAACGCAGCCATTTTCTGGTTATGAGTTTTCTGCTGTGTGGTTGCCCTCCCTTGGACATAACACCAACATATCCCTAGACACTGGTGGGGGGCCATATAACAGCACCAGAAAAACATTTAGTTATCTGTAAATAGAAGAAAGTCTTAAAAGTCTCTGGAAACTTTATCATAAAGGGGAAATTGTTTAACCAGAAAAGGCAAACTAAGCCACAGCTTGTTTCCAGGTGCAACCTGGGAGCACAAGGAAGTTAAGTGACTTGTTCAGTGTCACACAGTATACAAGTGGGGGTGCTGGGACTTAAACTCAGGTCTCCAGATTTGCAGCTTAGTGCCCTTAATCACTATGCTATACTGCCTCCTATGTAATGTAATTACCTGTAGTCTTTTCTCTCTGATATTAGTGGTACCTCTGAGTCTCAGAGTCCAGCTGGTTTTACTCATCTTTACCTGTTAAAGAACTGTCAGTGTTTCAGCACCACTGAGTTACTGCCTTGGAAAAGTCCTTGTATGCTGTGATAAACCTGTATTAAACCTTGAAGATATGCTTAAACTGTAGTGCTAATTAATAAACATAACAACAACCAGAACTTGTGCGCTCAGTTTATCTGTTTAAAATTATATTGCTGTGGTCTCACAGGAGTCAGATGAAAACTATCAGTAGTGAGTTGAAACAGCTGATTAGCTCAATAAGTGCTCTAACATTGGGATGTTTTCTTCTCTTCATTAAAATGAAAGAATGGAAGCCACCTGAGTTAAACTTCACATGTTTTAATCTTAATAGTTTTGTTATTTCTTCCAAATTTTGGATCTTTCATATGTTATTAAGTAATTGCCTCTCTGAGGGCTGGTTATTCGTCAGCCGGCACTGTGTTATAGCCTTGCCTGCCTCCACTATTAATATTAGAAACTAGTATTTTGTATGGGCAGATCAAGACCCTCTGGGTGGGAGACCTGGACCAAATTCTCAAAAGTAAGGCCAAGAGGAAGTTCTAGCATATTTTTTATTGCAGCACCTACTGTGGGCCAGAATCTCTGGGCAGTCCCAGAAGATATGATTTTGTCCCTTGTCCTCCACACCCATCCAACACCTGTCCGTGGCATTAGTGCCATAATGCTTAGACACTACTGGGGTGACAAAGAACCTAGGGCCCCATTTTCAGAGCTGGATGGCTGCACAAGCAAACAGATGTGCTGTGTGAAAAAAAGGCCAGCCGGCTCTGGAACCATATTGAAATAGATAGTGCAATCGGAACAGATCACACTACCTGTTTGAATATCAGACTGTGGTAGCATGGCACACAGCATGCAGTTGCCATTTTGGTGCAGCACTACAAGAGGACAGGGCTAAAGACCGCCCATAGGGGTAATGCATGGCACACTCTGATGAGCACCATGGCCCCATGGGCAATATTCAGCCCAGACATGAAAATTAGTCCATTGGGCATGCATGGTGGTAGGGGCCATTTTCATGCCCATTATGGGCTCATCTGCATGTGAGTGACCAACCTGAGTAAGCAGGGCCAGCCCCCAAGCCCCGATCCCTGTCTCCATACATAAATATATTAAAATTGGTGGTTCAGCAGTCACCCCTGTCCGGATCCCTGTCCCCATATATAATGTATAACACCTGAATGTTTATGCACTGTCATCCTGCATCAGTTATGTATTGCAATTGTTTGTTTAACTGTATTATATTACATTGGTTCTCATTATAACTTACTGTTTTTATTGTAATTTGTTTTCACTTTGGCCAGATTTTAAGCTCTGCTCTCCTCTTCTGCCAGCTGCTGTCTCAATTTGTCACAATCCGGTGGTCCTGTGGTCTCTTCTCCCATTCTCCAATCACCATCCCAACTCAAATAAATAATTTACCTGGTAGTCTAGTAGACCCTCATCCCTCACTCCAGCAGGTAGTGATCACCACCCCACTCCCCTCAACCTGACCCATACTGGTGACTTGCACAGCCCTCCTCAGAACTCCACGGCCAACCGCTAACTGAACTGTCAATAAGCATGTACAATACATAGTATGCACTCCATTGGTTGACTGGTCACCCTAATGAGTGTGTACTATGTACTGTACATGTTCATTGAAAGTTCAGTCAGTGACTGGCTGTGGCAGTGTGAGAAGGGCTGTACCAGTCACTGACATGGGTCGGGTTGTGGGGAGGGGTGGTGGGACACTACCTGCCTGGGTGGGGAGAGGTTAGGGGCCTCTAGACTACCAGGGAAATTATTTCTTTGGGCCAGGACGGTGATCTGAGAACAGCGGAGGGGTGGGATCACCAGAAATTATTTATATGAAACAGGGCAGTGACCGGGGAATGGGGAGGGAAAGGACCACGAGACAACCAGGGATTGTGACAAATTGAGATAGCAGCTGGCAGAAGAGGAAAGCAGAGCTTAAAGTCTGGCCAAAAGTAAAACAAATTACAAATAAAAAGCAGCATGTTACAATGAGATCCATGCAATATAATACAGTTAAATTGGCAGTTGCAATACATAACTGATGCAGGATGACAGTGCATAAACATTCAGGTGTTATACATGATGCATGGGAACAGGGATCAGGGCAGGGAGGGACTGCTGAACCACCAGTTTTATTTTATTTATATATGTGGACAGGGATCTGGGCTGGGAGGGACAGCTGAACCACCAGTTTTATTTTATGTATGTATGGGGACAGGGATTAGGGCAGGAAGTGGCCACTGAATGATCAGGGTATTCAGCCACTGACAGTACACGAGACGGATGTGCACACTGTTAAGGGCTGCATTTCAGAAGCGTTAAACTGTGCTGCTGCTGGCAGTCATTTAGTGCTTCTGAAAACTTTCAGCATTGTGCTGTGCCACATATGTGCATGAGGGAACCCTCATTTGCATAGGCGAGCACATATTTCATCAACAGCGCTGGCATGGGTGTGCCCAGCATATGTCTTCTTTGAATATGGACATGTCCCCAACAGCTGGTGCTATTCTAGGTGAGCGTGGCGCAAACCAGGTTGTGCCACGATAACCTTTGAAAATGGAGCCCGTAGTTTCTACCTTCTACTGAAATCTCTCCATGATGAGGAGGCAACGAGCAGTGTATTCTTGGCTAGATTTATTTATCAGTCCTCTGGTGTTAACTGAATATTAGCCTCTGCAATCCATTTATTTTGTATTTGTTTCATGACCAATTTACCCTTTTCCCTAGTATAAGGGGATATGAATGTGAGATAAAGCCCTTCTGGTCTAGCAGTAGTGTTTTAAACCACAGGAAAGATTCCCAGGTGACATGTCTACCTTAAGAGTTGCAACATCCAGACCCTTAATTATGTAATTTCTGCACTACAAATATTTGTGAAAATCTCTTTGGTGTAACCGAGAATCTTGCTGGAGGAGTTGGTTAGGCTGTCCTCTGTAATGAACTGAGTTAGGTAAACCAATCCTTCCTTTTCCAAACCTGGAACCCAGTGTTCCATTTGGTTTGGGAAGCAGATGCCATCTTATCAGAATCTTTTGCCATATTGGGTGAGTCAGACTCCATCTTTTTTGATCTGTTGCCAACATTGCATACTGTGTTGAAATGTTACTAATATTCCCAAATCATGTTGGTCCACTACCCACTGCAGCATGTGCAGTGGCAAGTAAACATAAGCCCTTTACTTCATATTTGTTTAGCCATTGTCTTCAGAGTTAGACATCATCCCAGCAATGTGCACTAATTGTGCAGCCTCGTAGTATTAGGGAAAACTGGGGAGACCCATACCTCCCCGCACTCTTGCTTTCAGTAAGGACATTGCAGCAGATCCAGAGTTTTCTAGCATCCCATATGAACTTGGAAAGTATTTTTCTTAACTGTTTCCAGTCATTTTGTAGGATAGTCAGTAGCAGTGAAGAATATAAAAATAAATACATAGGGAGGCTGTTCATTTTACAGTTTCTAATCTGACAGAAAATGAGAAAGGCGGGAACTATCTATTTAGGTCTGCAATGCTTTTGTTTAAGAGGGCTGTAGTTAATCTTATACAGCTTATATAATCTGGTGGGGACATGGATATCTAGAAAGCAGACTATCTATAACCCATTTACATGGGATCTATGTTTTTAGTTGCTCCATCAGGGTACCACTAAGGAGAAGGGTTTCTATTTTGTCTATGTTAACTTTGAAGCTGGAAGCTTGCCCAAAGCACTCTAGTATGCTATGTAGAGTAGGTAGAGGCAGATGGGAGTCCCCACATATACTTTATCAAAGTATCATCCATATACATAGACATGCAATTGTCTTGCCCATGTACTCTGATACCCAAAAGGCCTCCTGCTTTTTCACTGCTGCAACCTGTGGCTCCTTGCTGAGTACAAAGAGTAGTGGAGACAGGGTGCATCCTACATTTCCCCCTCCTAATCTTAAATTCCTCTGAAATAGTGCCATTTCTTTGACTTTTCCCACTAGCTGCATGTATAACCTTGTTATCCAGGATATGAATCCCTTTCCAAAGCACATGGCTTTTAGCACTCCCTGCCTGCTAACCGTTTCTATTCAGAAAAGTCCCTTCCATGTAGTATATCAGAGTATATGTACACATCTTGTCATGCATATTCCATGAAATTCAAGTCAAAGTCAGGCCACCAGATGGCCCAAAAGTAGCTCACCATATATTCAAGTAGGAAGGCCAGCAGTGCTGACAGCATATCCCAGCCAGGGAGGGAAGTCATTGCAGCCTTCTGCCATATTCACCCTTGTGTGGGCCTGGGAGCCTGTTTCCATAAGAGAGGGATGGATTACATTCAGTCAAAGCCCACAATGGGGCTATGAGAGGTGCCAACAGGTTCTGGAAGGGCTGAGGGAAACAATATGCATGAACATGACAATACTGACCCATGATGTGAGTTATGAGGAGAAAAATCCTGTGCAGTTACCAGGTTGACAATCTGCTACTGGCAGTCTCAGGTCACACTCCATGAGCTCTCTCTGCACTGGATTGTGCAACAGAATTGTGGGATCCATCCCCACCCCAATGACAGCCGGGTGCCAAACTATGGAAGGCATATATGAGAGGTAACTGATGTCTAGGCTCAGACATACTAACATACTAATTGCCAGCAGATTAGGCCTTATGGTCTATTGAGTCTGCTCGAACCTCAGATCCCTAGTTGGGTGCCGAGGCCCTCCCACCTTGTGTTCCAGAAACCCCTATCATCCATCCCCACCCCCTGGACCAGGCCATCCTCTGGTAGATCCGTTTTCTGTGTCTGTCCCGCCCTTTGCTTGAAGCCCTCCACTGTGGATCTCTGGAACCAGCTCGCTAGGCAGCGCATTCCAAGGGTCCACCACCCTCTCAGTGAAAAACCTCCTCCTCTTTTCCTCCCTCACCCTTCTACCTTCCAACTTCAAACCATGTCCTCTGGTGATACCTCCCTGCTTTAGTCTAAAGATCCCTCCATGTTTACCCTATTTATTCCCTTGAGGTACTTGAAGACTTCAGTCATGTCCCCTGTCTCTCCTCTCCTCCAATGAAAACAGGCAGAGCTCCTCAAGTCTGTCCTCATACATCAAATCCCTAGTCCTCATATTATCTTAGTTGTCTTCCTCTGTACCCTATCCAAGAGCTGTATGTCCCTCACCAGCAGCAGCCTAGATGGCTGAAGGGCCATAAACATTTAGTAGAATGAAAACTACTATAATAGAATGAAGAAACATTGGGATTTGTGGACAAAGTCAAAAAGAAAGAAAATCAAAGTCAAAGTTTAAGGCCTTGAGATTATTTCACAAACATAACTGCATGTGTTTATGATGTGCATCATCAAGTGGGGTCCACAGGTAGCAGTGCTGGCCTGGACCCAGTACTGTTTAATGTGTTCATCTACAACATAGCCAAAGAGATCACGGTGGCAAATTCTGCCTCTTTTCAGATGACACTAAACTCTGTGGCAGGATAAACACTGAAGAGGGATTAGGGATGTGAAGAGGCACCTAGATTTACTGAAACGTGGCCCAAGGTATGGCAACTGAAGTTTAATGAAAAGAAGTGCAAAGTTATGCAAATAGGAAAGAGTACCCAAAAGAAGTGTTATTAGATGGGTGTGAAAACAGTCAGATGCGACCACGGAGGAAAAGAGACTTGGAGGTCATAAATTTGTGATAGCTTTAAACCATTAGCTCAGTGCGCCTTTGCTCTTCAAAAGACAAGTTGGATTCTGGGACATATAGGGAAGAGGTTCTCTAGTAGGTGAAAGGACACACTGTTACTTCACTATGGTTAGGCTGTAAGTTTTCACGGTAAAAATTGCCATTTTTCATGGCAGCTGTACAGCAGAAATTATATATTTTCATGGAAAACACATATATAAAATGTGGTTAAAATATCAGATTTAAAAATCAGCATTCGCAGACTGACAAAATGAAATAAAAATCAATAAATATAATAATACACTGAATAAAATGTCCAGTTAATTCTGCTGCAGCATTGAATACATTCTCAGATTTGCTGGTGCTGAATAGCATTAGCCATTACTTCCTACTACTGCATCCTGATGACTTGCTGCTCAGCAATGAAACACCACACAATCTCAAGGTGAACTAGAAATGAATTAAAAATATTTTGTTGATACTTATGGAGTGGAGCTTTCTCATCTCTTTCAGCATTTATAAATTGTTTCACCAGTTTCTTGATTAATACATTAGTGCCAAATTACAGTGCTGCATTGCACCCGAATAAAAGAGATCACAAACGGCAATTTTCTCATTGAATTTAATGACCGATTAGGTAAAATCAAGAGCAATGCAATTAACTCAAAGTTGTAACGTGCCTGCACCTCATAACAGATACCTGGGTGGAATAGTGGTATTAGGAAAGTTGATTCTTTTGCAAAACATGTTTTTTAAATGAAAAATAAACAGAACATAGGCAGATTAAATGCTACTTTTAACTTTGTGAATATTTCACAACAATGTCGGTTTTCCGCAGTACAAATCCGTGCATTAGTCAAATACCACAGCCTTAACTATGGGTCCTTGGTGAGGCTGCACCTTGAATATTGTTTCCAGGTCTGGCACCTACACCTGAAAAAAGATAAGGACCTATATAAACTGTCCAAAGGCAAGCTACAAAGATAATACAGTAAAGACTTACTGAGCTGGTAACAGATTATTTCTAAATGCATCCTGGGAGGTTGGAGATAAATCAGTAACAATATAAAAGGTGCAATAAGTACAATACATTAACAATTGTGCAATAGGCAAATACTAGGTGCAGAGAAATACAATAAAGTGCATTATGTTAAATAAATGTGCATATATGCAAATGTAATAACAGTACCAAGTAGGAACAAAAGTGGTGGGTAGGTGTGGCGATGCACTAGAGCAATTGAGGAGCTAGGGAGAGCAGTGGCGGGAGAGTGGTGGATGGCAGCTCATGACATTGGGTCAGGAGCAATTGCAGGAGGTATTGTGAAGTCATGGAGGAGAAACTCCAGGGCAACAGAGGGAAGAAGCAGAGCAGATGGTCAGGGAAGAGTGGTCCAGAATTTAGGGAAGCAGAAGGAGAAGGCAGCTTGCACTGCAGTTGATTTCATTTGGGAAGGAAAATGAGAATCAGTACTGGGAAGTGAAAATGAGGAGGCTGGGGATGAAAGGAGAGAGCAAGGTAGAGGGAAGAAAGCCAATCTAGGATTTAAAGATAAAGGAAGCACAATGGGTGAAGCACCTGGCATCAAGGAAGGAGAGAAAGGAGTACAGCGAGCAGTGGTATATGCTAGGACAGTCCAGGGAAAGTGGCAGAAAAAGTGAAAGTGGGGGTCTAGTCTGGCTAGGTGGACTAGGGAGCAGTGCTGTGTTATACTGAGCATTGACTGGTATGTAATTATATTAGCAATGCTATTTAAAGCAAGTTAAAGCTAGCTAAAGAGCAGAGCTCCAAAGTAAAGGTACTGAGCAAAGTGAAATTTGCTTCAGACTGACAGAAGACTAAGTAATATTGCTTAACATTGAAACATAGATTTTGACAGCAGATAATGACCACTTGATCCACCTAGTCTGCCCATTTTCATTGACTACTGTAACACCACAAACTCTATTTGATCTCTGGCTTTACCTCTGCTTTCCTACCACTGTAGTTCCTTTATGCCTATCCCATGCATTCTTAAGTCCTGTTACCATTTTGCCCCCACTGACTCCACTGGGAGGCTGTTCCAGGCATCCACCATCTTTTCCGTGAAGAAGTACTCGCATCTCCCTGAGTCTACCCTCCAGTTTCATTACATGACCCCTTGTCCTTGATCATCTTTTTTCTGAAAAATGCTTCCTTTTTGTACCGTATTTATACCTGTGAGATATTTGAAAATTTCTATCATATCCACCCTCTCCCTCCTTTCCTCCAGGGTGTACATATTGAAGTCCTTCAATCTCTCCTCATAGGGCTTATAGATGCAGACACTGCACCATTTTAGTTGCCCTCCTCTGGACTGCCTCCTTTCTGTCTATGTCCTTCCGGAGATGTGGTCTCAGAACTGGACACAGTACTCTAGCTGACGTCTCACCAGTGATCTACACAGTGGTAACACCACCTATCTATTTCTGCTTGTAATACCCCTCCCTACACACCCTAGCATCCCACTAACTCTCCCCACTGCCTTGCCACACTGTCTGGCCACCTTGAGGTCATACGACATGATTACCCCCAGGTCTCTCTCCTGTTTGGTGGTCGGTAATACCACTACCCCATTTTGTACTCTGTCCCTGGGTTTCTGTGCCCAAGTGCATGATTTTGCACTTTTCACATTGAAACCTTAGCTGCCACACCCTGACCACTCCTCCAGCTTTCTTAGATCTCTAGTCACTTTCTTCACCACCCCGACACGTTGTCCATATTGCAGATTTTAGTATTATCTGCAAAAGCATACTCTTCCTTCTAGCCCCTCTGCAATGTCACTAATAAAGACATTAAGAGGACTAGACCTAGTATTTGATCCCTGTGGCACCCCGCTGGTCACCCTCCCTTCCACAGAGTTAACTCCATTTACCACCACTCTCTGCCTCCTGTCCCCTAACCAATTCCTTACCCAGTTTACCATCTTTGGACCCACTTCTAGGCTGCCCAGCTTGCTTATGAGTCTCCTATGTGGGACAGTGTTGAAGGCCTTACTGAAATCAAGGTAGGGCATATCCACCGCTCCACCCTGATATAATTCCTGGTCACCTGGTCAAAGACATTTATCATATTTGTTTGACATAACCTCCCCAGTGAATCTATGCTCATGAGATCTTGAGACCACTGGATTCAAAATATTCCACAATCCTTTCTTTCAGTAGTGATTCTATTCATTTCTTCACTACGAAGTCAGGTTGACTGGCCTTTAATTGCTAGCCTCCTCCTTGCTACCACTTTTGTGAAGTGGGACTGCATCTACCCTCTTCCGGTCCTCTGGAATCACTCCCATCTCCAGTGAGTGGTTGAATAGGGCTGTCAATGGTGCAATCTGAGCACCCTCAATATTCATGGAAGCACCCAGTCTGGCCCCATTGCCTTGTCCACATTCAGATTTGAAAGTTCCTTCAGGATTCTCTCCTGTGTAAATGGACTAGTGTCCACCTCCCTTCCTTCAGTGCTCCTGGCACTTACCTGTAATCTATCACCTGCTCCTTCCTCTGTGAACACTGCTGCTTTGTATCAGAACCTGGCTCAGCAAACAGAGGAGAGCACTTGAACTACTATGGCAAGAAAAACCACAGGCAGTGGACCAAAAGTTAATGGAAATGTAATTGGTGAAGCAAAGTACAAACAAAAGCATGATTACCAGAAAAGGAAAAAAAATAAAGGGATGCATCAGAAGTTTGATTTCATGAAGAAAAGGAAAGGAAAGCATAAGTAGCACAAAGTGATGGAGATATGGGACTCAGTAGGAGGAATGAGTGAGTAACAACAATACTAACTAAAGACAGTGAAATAACTGAGTATCGGATATTTTGGCTGTTTACATAGAAACATAGAATGTGACATCAGAAGGGGACCTCAAGGTCTATCTAGTCTGCCCAAAGAAAAAAAAATCATTTTTAAGACATAATTTTTAATAGGATGCCACCCCACCCACTTTGCCTTTCTGTGAAATGATATCCTTGTGCCTGTTCCATTTGCTTTTGAACTCTCTCACTGTTTTAGCCTCCACCACCTTCTGCAGTAGGCTATCCATGGGTCCACCACCTAGTCAGTAAAGAAGAACTTTCTAGCATTGGATTTTAACCACCCATCCTTCAGATTCATACTATAGCCTCGAGTTCTACCACTTTCCTTTGCCTAAAACAACTCCTGTACCTTAACCTTATTTATACCCTAACATACATTGTACTTAAATGTCTCAATCATGTCCCACCTCTCTCTTCTTTGTTCCAGGAAGTACATGTTGTGCTCCTTCAGCCTATCCCATATGCCATCTGGTGCAGTCCTTGAATCATTTGTGTTGCCCTTCTTGCACCACCTCCAGTCTGTTGATGTCCATTTTGAGGTGAGGCCTCCAGCACTGTACACAGTATTCCATGTAGGGGCACACAAGTGACCTGTAGAGTAGCAGCACCACCTCCTTCCAGAAACTCATGATTCCTCTCCTAATGCAAACCAGCATACCACTGGCCTTTAGTGCTGCCTTTTGTACTGTTTCCCTACCTTCAAGTCTTCTGGTATTATGACCCCAGGTCACGTTCTGGCTGGTGGTGGAAGGCTAGCCCCCGGTAGTAATCCTTTTTGAATTGCCTCTGCCGACATACATGACTTTTACTTTTTGGTGTTGAATTTCAACTGCCAAGCTTCTGACCACTCCTCCAGTTTCTTTAGGTCTGATTTCATACTTCTTACTCTTTCAGGGAGTCCACTTTGCTACATATCCTGGTGTCATCTGCAAATAGATACACCTTTCCCTCCAATCCATTCATGATGTCAGCTATAAAAACACTGACGAGAAGATGCCCCAGCACTTACCCTGTAGCACTCCACTAGTTACCTCCCTCTCAGTAGATACTGCACCATTTACCTGCACCTTCAGTATTCTTCCTCTCAGCCAGCTGCTCCCCACCCAACCACCTCCCTTTCCCACCCCTGTGTGGTCCAGCTTCTTTAACAACCTTCTGTGTGGAACAGAGTCGAAGGACTTACTAAAGTCCAAATAGACCACACTCCTTTTAGGTATTTTAATAGCGAACTTGAACTATAATATTTATAGATTCAACTTTATGAATATTGTTGTTTTTTATGGTATTTTATAACATAGAGGTTTAATAATTTTTGATAGTTTACTTGGGTTATATTGTCTATTACACATGTATTAATTTATTGACCATGAGGATCAGAAACACAAAGTCTCAGGAAATATCAATGTCTCCTCTGACATTAGAAATGCTAGAGTGTGACAACAGAATGAGGTTAAACTCAGAAGCAGGTATGGGTAAAAAAGGAGTAATTTAAAAGTTACAAAAGAAAACCTACAAGATGCACAATCTACAACAAGTTACAAATAAAAGGAAATGAAATTGCTAAAACAAAAATATAAATGATGACACAGCACAGTTAAAAATCAAACATTTATTAGGGAAAAGTACTTCAGCCCCAATACTATTACGGAAAGCCCTTAGCAAGTAGCTACTCAAAGGTTAATTAATCAAAATGAGAGTAAAACTGACAATCCTGGAGAATCACCATTAAAGGACACAACAAGTCCACAGAGCATCCTACCAAGAGAATGAAATCAACAGTTAATAAAACTTACTCTTGTTTTGAATATGTGCCTACTTTTTGCTATAAATAACTGTCTAGTTACCCTACTTGATTCATTTAGACTGGTGCTACAGTGCAATGACCTAGTGCCTCAATAATAATTTAGCAGAAATGATGATTGATCTGGGTACCACAATTAAAGGGTTAAAACTCTTTTAAGAGTCATGATCAAGATAGAAGGAACTCAGTTTGTTTCAAAATAAGACTCTAAATGATAATGATGACTACCAATTGGCTTCACTCAAAGTGAGAGACCTTTCCTGTCCCAAGTGTGGCTGGGTGCTCTTTACAAACAAAACCAACCAGGAAAAATTACAGGACGGCACCAGCACACTCTTGGACTGGAACCTTACCAGTCACCCATCGTGGATATCTAACACTAATGTCCTCCCTGACTCTCTCAGTGACCACTCCCTGTTAGCTGCACCTGGTCAAATAAATTCATCAAACAACCACCAAAACTATCACCAGCAGGGTTCTACCCAGTGGTCACCTTCCTCAACTCAAATCCCACCTCCTCCATCAAGACTGGTCCTCTATCTTCAATGTAACCGGCGAAAACACTGCCTTGACCACTTCATAAACATCTTACTGTGGCCTGTGACACGTATGCTCCTATTAAGAAAAGCAAAGTCAAATCACTCAGTAACCCTTGGCTCACAGGTGACCTCCTCAGGATGCTAAAAACAAGAGACCACCTATGGGGCTGGCCAGAAAATCTGAAAGGCAAAACAACATCCAAAACTACAAGCGTGCCCGCAATGCATGCAGCAAAACCATCTGGCAAATGAAGTCCGCCTACTATAAGCATGCCCTCACAAACTCCTGGGGCAATGGTTGGGAATTCTGGAAGAACATAAAGGAACTCACCAGGAATCCACCCAAAAACCCATCAATACTCAACATCAATGGAACCACAACCCTCAATCCATAAACCATTTCTGATACCTTTAACAAACCCTTTACTGACCTCAGCGCTGTCCTACCCTAGGACTACTTCAAAGATGGTGAAGCCCCTCTGTCCATAATGAACACTACCCCACCAGCTCCCAGCTTCTACTTCAAAGCAGTCAAGGCTCACCAAGTATGCAAATATGTAACCAAAGCCCTTAGTAAATCAAGATTCAGTAATGACTCCCTCGATCTCAAAATTCTGTCTCTCACACTTGATGAAGTGCTTAGTCCTCTGACCAGAATTTTCAACCTCTCCCTCAGCCTTAGCCAGTTCCTGGACAGATGAAATCTGCCATTGTCACCCCAATCCATAAAAGTGGTGACAAAACTGCCCACGATAACTACCGACCTATCTCCCTACTACCCCACTCTCCAAGGCACTAGAGCGCATTGTCTCAGACCAGGTCACAGAATACCTAGATATGTACAACATCCTGTGCAAGCAACAACACAGGTTCCACAAAGGTCACAGCACCTCCACAGCCCTACCTGAATTCACTGGCACAATCCACAATGTACTTGACTCCGGTGAACTACTAGGCTCAATCTACTTTGACTTAACTAAAGCCTTCAACACCATAAATCACCACCTCCTGCTTGTCCAGCTTCAGAACACTGGGCTGTCAACCAACTCCATTGGCTGGTTTAAGAGCTACCTTGAAGAACAGTCCCAAACAGTAAGAATTGCTGATACAGTCTCAGACCCTAGACCGGTCTGCTCGGGAGTTCCCCAGGGCTCCATTCTGGGACCCCTCCTCTTCAGCCTATTCTTAAACTCACTACCCGGACAGCTGCCCAGAACAAATAATTCTCTCGCCGATGATGCTGTGATCCTCACCTCGGACCCTGATCCAATCCAATTACAAAATAAACTTCAGCAGGCCTTCTTCTCCATCGATCCTGGTTTCTAAATCATAAACTGCTTCTCAATCAGAAAAAACAAGTCTATGGTCTTCTGCAGCCCCACAACAAAACAAACAACTCCACCTCTCCATTGCAACCAAACAAGGAGCCATCCTAGAGCAAACACAATCGTTCAAGTACCTCGCATCACCCTTGATCCCCACCTCTCATACGCTGTCCATATCAGCAATGTTGCAAAGAATCTGCCAATGCGAGGTTAGGCATATTATTCGGCACAGGAAACACATAACCCCAGAAGCACTGGCAGTGGCGTCCATAGCTCCATCATCAGCATCATAGACTATGGTCTTATGATATATGGGTCTGCAACTACCACCGCTCTCAGACATATCACAACCTCTCTGAATGAGTCCTGTCATCTCATCACTGGCTCACATCACGTACCCACACATGTGGCCTTTATTCCCAATCTGGATGGCTTCAACTGGACAAATGCATAAAATACCAAACCTGCATCACGGCCAAGAAAATTATAATGAGTCTGGCCTCACCTGGTGTCTGTGCCCTCCTTAAGCCTAGACATAGGAAAGTCACTACAAGGAGATCCAGTTCCCATCTACTACATATCCCTGACATACGACCCAAGGACAAAGATCATTCACCTATCGGACATCCAAATGGCAACTCTCTTGGCAGTGACATAGCAACTGCTCCAACACTCGGCTTCTTCAAGTCCAAGCTGCACCTCTCACTGCTTGTATCCTGAGATTGCCCATCTTAACATTTCCACCATTCCAGCTGCAAATGCCCCAGCACCCAGCACTTACAATAAGTCTTTGCACCCCAGCACCTTACCAGTCATATTCCTCAACAAGGCCTCCTGGCTGCACTGTCTCCACCCTCACCACCTCCCCATATCTCACTCCTGCACCCACCCCAACCACCTCCCATACTCCCCTTACCCCTGCACCTCCTCCCCCTCGATCTCCTACCTTTACTTCCCCCACCCACCCCTTCCCTTGTCTTGCTCATAGCTCAAGTCTTTGTGCTGGTTATTACATGTCTGTAAGTCAATGACTATATGTTTGTAACTAAAAATGATGACTGTTGCACACACTGATGTGGAACCTTTGTAAAAGAGCCCTGCTCAAAGGTATTGTAATCCTAGATTGAAATAAATAAATAAAGAGAGAGAGGAGGAGAAAGAGAGAGAGGCCACTAATAAGCAGCAAATAAATTAAATAACATCAACATGGAGGGAACCTGTAATGTCCCAGTAGCAACAGTTCTTTCTAAGGAATTGTTAGAGTATATTATAAAACCTTATAATACAAACACTGTAATATTTTATGGGTTCTTAAGGAGGAAATATTAGGATCAGGGCTAACCTTATGAAAACCAGTGTATGGTAAAGAAACTATTAGAGAAATATCTGTCACAGAATTACTTAGCAGATGAAAATGGCTAATTTATCAAGAAAAAACTTTGAAAATTATGACAAAGAGGTTAAAATCAAATACTGAAAGAAAACGCATGCATCCAAACCAGCTTGCTCCCAGCATTTGACAAAAACATAATACTAAATATTCCAGATACACTGGATGATAAAGATGGAAAGAAAAACAAAGATCCAGGATGAAAGGAAAAATAAAACCCAAAAGCAAAATAAATAAGAAAAATCTAAATAAAGAAACAATAAACAAAGAAAGGGATGTCTCACTATAAAGGAATGTGTGAGATGATGAACAGGAAAAATTATTGAGCAGGACAAGGAGACTCCCTTAAACCTGCAAATTGAATCAGTAAGGAGAAACATTGGAATCAAACCAAAATAGATTCCAATGGAAAAAATAATTTAGTAAATCATACGTCACTGGAAAATGAACCGTTCTCGCTCAATTCAGATACGGTCATGCTACAAACAATTAGTGGAGTCCATAGGCTAGAGATGAAAATAAAAGACATACTAAGTGCAAAAGTGACATTTTGTTGCATTTGGAAAAAAATAGGAACTGAATAATGAGAGCAACAAGATCAGGTGTTACTATAAAACAGATAATGTTGTTTGTGAAATCTGAGGAATTAGCAAAAAATGTTTGGGAAAAAAACAGCTTGCAAGGTCTTAGAATCAGTGTAGATCTCCCTATTCCAATGGATACAGTACTATTAGAAATGAATAAACATCAGGCACAGCAAAATGACAGTGATTTCACAAGTGGCGAAGAGTTAAAGACATTCAGGGAAAGCAAATGAAACTGAATAAGCACTAAAATATAAAGTAAGATACCTGCTAAGAATTACTGAATCTCAGCACTATACACAGTTCAAAGAGAGGTATCCAAGAGCACATTAAAAGTGGAACTGTCATAGTCCGCTTCAAAAATATGGAACCAGGAACACTGATTTGGGAAAATAAGATTTACTTAAGTCACTTGGGATTTCAAGAGAAAAAATAGATTTTAATTAAAACAATATACTGGAGATGTTAAAAGGTAGTTCATGGTAACAATTAGGGATGTGCAGACCTGCTCTGCCACACTTCTGAGCCTCCTGGACTGGGCCAGCTTGGCTCTGACCAGGAATACCGAGCCTTTCATGGTTCAACCCGAGTTGTCAAGTTGGCCCGGTTCAGAGTGTGGTCCAGTTCAGAAATAACACCCTCACTACCAGTACTACATGCAAGTCATGAAACAAGGCAAGGCAGGGTGCAGAAATTTAAAAAAGCATTTATTTTTCCTGATCTCTAACAAATACTCCCAAGTCCCTGAATCATCACATGCCAAACAAAGGCCAATACTCGTTATACTGAGGCACTGAAGGAGCCAACCAATGAGGTTTTGTTCTGTGATTGACTTATGTTCTAGCCAATCCTATGTGTCAGTCACCACAGAACACCCTTAGGAAACAGTGTATCAAGCACATTTGGGGCTTTGCATTGAAAGGAGATGTGTGTGTGTGTGTGTGTGTCTCTGTACATGTGCAGAGAGATTAAAAACAAATGAAAGGAACAAAGTTTTCATTTCTTTCCTTAACCAGAAAGAGCGGGAGAGGAGGGGAGAGAGAGAGAGAGAGAGAGAGTGGGAGAATAGAGGAGACTGAGACCAACAAATTCAACAGCAGACAACAACAGAGTGCAGATATTGCAGCAGTTTTCTTAGTTTTAGAAAAAGTACTGGAAACAGGAAAGGCATTTGGGTACTACAAAAAGCATGGCCTGCCATCTGCAGTGCCATGAGGTATGTGCAGTTCTCCTGAAATCATCAAGCAACAAAAAATATAGTAGCTTACAGGCCTATGCTCCAATAGGTGGGATTTATGCACCTGAGGTATTTTGCACAGACTCTGCACCTACAGACAGGTGTGCGCGCGGTATTCCCCAATAACCATGACCTGTCCACGGGCCCCACCCCCAGTGCACAGCATTCCACAAGGCTGCCGGAGGCAGAGTCATGGACCTGGGTAAGCATCCAATCTGATGCCCATCCTGGGTCCAACAGTAGATCCCTTGCATGGTGGGGGTGCATTAGCTGTGTTCCCCATGGATGTCCACATGGCTGGTGGCCGTGGAGGTGAGAGTTGGGTTGTGCCACTGGCTGTGCCTTGCCCTCAACCAGATGGGATGGTACTGAGGTGCGGGGCATTGGCATGAGGTGTGTTGGGGATCACACTGCACACTACACAAGTGGGGAGAGGGACATGAGGCTGTCAGCCAGTGTGTTTGGAGGGGCTGCAGTCCAGGGGCCTGTGCCACCATGTGTGTGTTTGGGGGTGGCATGCATGGGGAGGTGTGGGGAATGGCTGGGTGCAGGGTGGGTAGCCCCAGGTGGCCAATCACTGCTCCTGTGAAGTGTTCTCTTGTTGAGGGAGGAGGTGTGGGGAGTAGTGGGGCTTATGGCAGGGGTTTCCCTGGTGTACTGGCTGCCCCCTACATGCACCAGTGTGCAGCTCTACATGGTTATGTGCATGCCACATAGTGCTGGCATGCCCCACCTGCCCCTGCATTGTGATCCACACGGGTGGGAATTGTGTGCATAGGGCTGTGCACCCAGTTTGTTAATGCTGAATGGGTGGAGCGATCATGATAGAAGGGAATAATTATTATAGGATTGAACATTCAATTGAGTTACATGGCGGATCCCACATTTAAGATAGTGTCGTGGAATGTGAGGGGAGCACGAGAGCATCTAAAAGGGTTGCTATACTTAAACATACAGCTCTGTTGCAAGCTAATATTTTTTTGCGGAGATGCATCTTCTGGCTTCAGAAGTAAACAAGTTTAAAGGGCAGGAGTACAGCAGATTTTTGTTGTTGGAGATTCCTCCTCTAGAGGAGGGCTAGCAATACTTATTATGAAAACAATTCCATTTCAACCAGAGAATATTATACAGGATCCAAATGGCAAATTCATCTTTGTCAGTGGTTTATTTACAAGGAAACCACTAATTCTGAGCAGTATTTATGGACTGGTGGGGGGTGACTTAGATTTCCTTATTGGTTAGGCAGGTAATCTTGCTTCCTTCCTCCCAAACCCTATTATATTGGGAGGGACTGGAATTGGTCTTATCCCACCTGCTGGATAAATCTGGTTTGCCCTTAGAGCTGCGACTCCGGCCCAGAAAGCTTTAAATGAGCTGATGGATCTCTTGGGATTGTGTGATCCTGGAGGATCCTGAACCCGTCAGTTAAGGCCTTCTCATTTCATTCACAGAGTGCATCAAATGGCTTCCAGACTTGATTTTTTTAATAAGCTCAGTTTTGTTAGCAGGAGTTATTGGGGTGGTTATAGAGCTGATAGTAATATCTGACCATGCGGTGGTATGGCTGCACATCTCTTTTAGAACAGAACAGCAGAAAGACTCTCGATGGAAATTAAACACACAATTGCTGAAGGATAAGTTCATTGTTGATAAAATTTGCACGCTAATTGAGCAATTCAGGAAACCAATGTGGAGTCCATCTCCAGGATGGACCAGGTCTGGTGTGCACTGAAGTGCTATATAAGAAAGCAAATTCATTCGTCTGGCAACAAAGAGGAAGAGGATCAGGGAGGAGCAAGCAAGGAAGTTGTTAGAGCAGATTAGAGCACTGGGCAGAATCCAGTGTCTACATCTCCACAGGAGGTGGTAGCAGACCTTCTGACCTTGAGGAATGCATATTCAGATCTTCTCAGGGAGAAGGATGAGTTTGCTATTCTTAGAACAAAAGCACATCGTTGATCAGGGGAAAAAGCGGAAGGCTCCTAGCATTGCATCTGAAGCAATTAGAAAATTCAAGAACTATTCAAGCAGTTCAGGGTGAAGATGGTACCTTGAAAACTCTTCCAAGGGAAATAGTTTCAGTGTTTGGAAGTTTTTATGCGAACTTGTACAGTCGCCGGTCTGATCCTCCAATGAAAGAGGATACTGAAGCACATCTGGCAGGGTCTGGGCTTCCCCAGTTGCAGGAGGATCAGGAAGTGTTAACAACCCCTATAACTCTGGCAGAGATAAAGCAGGCCATTAGAGCTTTAACTCTAGACAAAACCCCATGTCTGGATAGCTTTCCTTCTAATTTTTCAAAGTATTTGAGAAGAGGTTAGCCCTCTACTACTCGAGTTTTATCAATACATTCTCTAAAGTGGTTTTGGACCCATCTATTCTAAAAGCGTGCGATTGTTTTGCTTCTGAAACCTGGTGAACCACCAGAAGGTTCCTCTAGTTATCAGCTGATCTCTTTGTTGAATTGTGACTTAAAATTCTTACTAAAATTCTGGCTAATCGAATTTTCAGAAACCATGGTATTCTCTACTCAGTCCTGAACAGGTGGGGTTTGTTCCCGAAAGGTCGTGTCTGACCACTTTAAATTAATCATCATATATTTCAAGCGGCTCAATCCACCCTAAATCCCATAGCATTAATATCCTTAGATGCTGAAAAAGCTTTTGATAGGTGGATTGGTGCTTTTTATAGTCAACACTGAAATATATGAATGTTCCCAATTTATTACTTGGGTTCAGAAGATTTACTCAAATCCACCACCAAGGTTTTGTAATCAGGTATTCTCTGCTGGTTTCTCCTTGCACTTGGGCACCAGGCAGGGTTGTCCCTTTCCCATTACTTTTCAATTTGTATTTAGAGCTTTTGATAAGGTGAATTAACGCCTCAAGCAAGGTACAAGGGGTATCTGTGGCACAAGTAATCTCAAAGTATCGGTATATGCTGATGATATCCTCCTGCATCTGGCCAACCGGTAGCCTCTTTGAGGCGGTGTTAGAATTGTAAAGGAGTTTAGTAAGTTTTCTAATTATAGTTTGAATTGTAGTAAAACCGAAATTCTTCCCTTAATCCGCATACATTTCGGCAAGAGTTTCATAAATTTGGTATGAAATGGTCCCCAATATCGCTGAAATATCTGAGGGATTCATTTGACACAGATCAGTCGCGTTACCATAAGTTAAACATGGAGGATCTGATTCAGAGCCTTCAACATGACCTCCTCAGGTGGAAATCCTTACCTATTTCGCTATGGGGAGGATTAATATTATTAAAATGAACATGCTTCCCAGGTTATTTTCCGTTAAACATGAGTAACATTTGGTTGCCTGTCTCCTTCTTCCACAAGCTGCATGCTATCATATCAGAGTTATGGTTAAATAAGAGTCCTAGAAGGGCATATAATAAGCTCACTTTACCTAAGGAGGGGACTTAAGTTGCCCAATTTGCTATACTATCACTGGGCCAGTCACTTATATAAAATAGGAGATGGATGTCCTCAACTTCTAATAATATAGGAAACATGTACAACCCCATCTGGATACAAATTGAGAGGAAATATTTGCTGGTGCCTGGATATCCCCTAGCTTCATTGTTTGTGCCCCATAGGGCACTCCAAAAATGATTAAACAGTCAGCAATTGGTGTATCTATTAAAATTTTGCCCAGGTTTGTGCCTGCTTAAATATCTCCCTGAATAAAGATGTAGCACAGGAAATTGTAGACAACCCCAATCTCAGGGTGGGGACTCTATGATGAAGAAAAGTGGATGCCCCAGTTGCAGGGCCTGTGAGTAGTTGATTTTATCAAGTTAGTGGTCTACTGTCACATACTGCGATTGTAGATAAGCTTCATGCTCATGCCAAGTGTAGTTTCAAGATTTCCAACTCGCCATTTACTCCAAAGAGATTTGGGAGGCGATGTTCCTCTAGATTAAATGACTTAACGGAGCAGATTGTCATTCTGACTAGCTGGCCACGTGGCATCTCATTAGTATATAGCTGCCTCCTGGATACGCTCCACCGGATGCATTATCAGTCTCCACAGTTTGGGATTTGCTTATCCCTAATCATGGGTTACCTGGTCGAGATTTGGAAGGATATGCATAAGTATATTACACAAGATAGGCTTGAGGTCACTCAATTTCAAGTGTTAAATAATATGTATTTTACTCCATGCAAACTAGCCAAAATGGGACGAGGGCAATCTTCCACATGTGCTAGATGTGGCCAAAGTGAGGGACAATGGTGCACATTTTCTGGACCTGTGAGAAAGTTGCACCATTATGGACAAAAATCCAATCCCAAATGGATCCCTTATTAGGATTAGGGCAATGTTTCACTCAAAGATATGCATATTAGGGATCTGTCTTCAATTATGATTAGGAAAGGAAGTTTCATATTTCCCTTATATCAATGACAGTTAAAAATTAGTTCTTAAGCACTGGTTAGATCAAACCACTATTTCATATGCAGAGTAGTTACATGAGATGTCCTTTTGTCTCAGGATAGAAGATGACTGCAAGTTTGCACAATAATTCAGGGGTTTGACAAAAGTGGGGCAAATTATATGCGCTCTGTTTGCATTAGATTGCATCCAAGGCTCGTGCTCTCAGTTTAATCTACTGGTTATGTCTTCGATGGTATATATTTATAACAGTGGGTTTTGTTTTGTAGATTAAGGGATCGCTCCAACAGTGGGTGGGGGTTGGGATGGGTGAGAGGGGAGTTGGGTGATTACATATGTGTCAATGTTCTGGTCACACTGTAACAAGCGTGGTTGTGAAAATTTTGTAAAACTTTCTGAATAAAAAAAAGTAATTAAGTTGCACCCAAAAAATGGATTCAGAATCAGAGTCTGTTATGGAAATGGAACATGTGTCCAATAACAGCAGTATGGCTGAAATTAGTACATATAAAATAAAAATATTCCTGAAAACAAATTCAGAAAAAATGGAAATTCACTGCTGTAGATACAATTAATACAACTGATAACAATGAAGCAACACAACCAGAAAAAGAAAAGAATGTTGGTGAATCCCTGATCAAAGTAATGCAGCATTGCGACATTGCCAGAAAAATCAGATAAAAGTAAACTGCAAAACAGGTAGCCAGAACACTTAGACCTAGAAAGACAATGATTAAGGAAAAGGCTCTGTCTAGTAGCACTAGATGTGGCACTCCATGATATGCATATCTGACTCCTTCATCAGAAAGTAGTGCCTCTAGTGAAGAAGAGGTTGTAAATGTATAAGAACAAGATCACAGTTATACTCTTCCAAAGGTGATGAAACAGAATGTGACACTGATGAGGTAGAGGATGCCACATGGGGTCCCCAAAAAGAAAAACACATACAGCAAGAACCAGCACTAGCCACAACCAGCAGTGAGTAAAAATCAATGATCATGGTAGCTCTTCCAGCAATAGCCACAGTGTGCATGAATCAGGGTCAGAAACAACTGCCACCGAAATATATAGATATATGGATACTGTCAGCAGATCAGGGCCTATGGCCTACTCAGTTTGCCCATTTGAGCTCATAAGATCACTTTAAGGTTTTCTAGAAGTCTGTTGGCCCTTATCCCTGACCTCCAGGATTCCCTTATTAATTGCTGCATTTCCTGGCATGACAACAAAATGTTCAACCTCAGTTGCCAGGTGCTGGAGGCCTCAACAGGGGAAAGACCTAGGGGTCATGGTAGATGCATGTATGAATAACTCTGAGCAGTGCAGGAGAGCTACTAGCAAGACAAACAGGATGTTGGGATGCATCGTAAGGGGATCACCTCTAGGAGCAGGAAGGATTCTGCTGCTGTACAATGAACTGGTTAGACCACACCTTGAGTACTGTGTACAGTACTGGAGACCACACTTGAAGAGGGACATACAGCTCCTGGATAGGGTACAGAGGAGGGCAACTAAGATGATACGAGGACTAGGGGATTTGACGTATGAGGACAGACTTGAGGATCTCTGCCTGTTTTCATTGAAGGAGAGGGAGAGGCAGGGGACATGATTGAGGTCTTCAAGTACCTCAAGGGAATAAATAGGGTAAACATGGAGGGATATTTAGACTAAAGCAGGAGGTATCACCAGAGGGCATGGTTTGAAGCTGGAAGGGTGAGGGGAAAAGAGGAGGTTTTCACTGAGAGGGTGGTGGACCCTTGGAATGCACTGTCTGGTGAGCTGGTTCAGAGATCCACAGTGGAGGACTTCAAGAGAGGGTGGGACAGACACAGAAAGTGGAAGTATCAGATGATGGCCTGACCGGGGGGTGGGGATGGATGATAGGGGTTTCTGGAACACAAGGGGAGGGCCTCGGCACCCAGCTAGGGATCTGAGGTTCGAGCAGACTCAATAGACTGTAAGGCCTAATCTGCGAAATTAGTATGTTAGTATGTTAGTTGTGTGAGCTATTTTCATATACAGTATGTCCCAAAACTGAATGTTTTGCTGTCTGCACCTTTGTCATCAGGAAGTTAGCGGGGGGAGTGAGGGCCAGTTCGAGACAACATCACTAAAAGGCATTTGCAAAGAGCACATCCAACCATTTAGCTGGGCAGCAGTACTGAGCAAAGGAAAATATCTGTGATGAAAATAATCCTACAGACAATAGTAGTGACGGAGAAGAGACTGAGACAGGGTAGGGAAAAACATGTTTGACTTCACTGACTAAAGTATTTGGACAAGCTACAGCTTTGCCACTACAATAATGTGGTTTTGTTCCACTGCACAAACTACACAGCAGACCATTAGTGCAATGCTTGAACAAAAACTGCCTACAGTAGATCACATGAAGTAACATTAAAAATGTATCAGTTAATAGCTGCATTTATTGCCAAGGACCTGCAACCATTTTCTGTGGTAGAATGATTTGCTCTTTAGAGCCCTTTTAAAATATTTTGATCCATGTTGCAACATACCAAGCCATAAATTTTTGTGACTGTGGCTGTTCCCAAAATGTACAAATATATGCAAAATAAAATAAAATTAGCTCTTCATGAGAGTGATTGTGGTTCTGTGCGTGCAACTGACCACGAGACATAGCAGATTCTCAAACTGCTAATTATATATACAGCCCAACACATTGGGTGCCACGGTCATCTTTGAACACCACCACAAGCAGCAGTGTACAAGAAGGAAGACAAAGAAGACAGCTCTTTGCGTTAGTATGTTTGGTAAGCATCACACCACTGACAATATTTTGGAAGAGCCGTGTGACAAATTTTCTGAATGGTTAGATCCCTGGGACTCATTATTGAATTTGTAAATTCAGACAATATTGTTAGGGCATTGAAACATAGTAGTTTTACCATATTCCATGCTTTGCAGACTCATTAAATCTGGGCTGGTAGTAAGGAGTTGTGAGGTTAGCTTATTTGCTTATTGTTGTGTAAAGTGTTCAGTGTTGGATGTTCACTCACTGGTGAAGGCTGAATAATTATCAACACTGTGGTGCACTGTGATATCGGCTTTTGCACTGTGACTTTGTAAGTGATTCAGTTCTTTTCCACAAGTAAAACTTTTCTATCTTGCATAAAGCTTGGAGTGCTGGATGGTATTTACTTTTTGTTCTATTGGTTTCCTAGCACTCAGTTTACCAAGTGGCGTAGTCTTTGTAACCAGAGGCCTCTAAAACAAGAGAGTTTTTGGGGCTATGCACGGATGGCTGTCCGTTACCTGAAGCTTATCTGGAAGAATATGTAATTACCTTATTGCTCCTAATGAGTTAACGCCAAGATTTGGGAGCACAAGTTACATGTTTCAAAGTTTACAGAATATTTGGCGTCGTGATGCTCACTCCTGTACGAATCTGGCTACCAGACATAAGAACTTGGACTGGGATTCAGGCCATGTACCTGCCATGGAGACTGCCTTTGAAGATGGATGAATCAGAAGTTTGTTTTCCAAGCTAGAGGAAGCAGTACTGAAAGAGATAAATCTGCATTATGACATTTTATCTTTAAATAGGTACATTGATAAAACTGGGCTCTAAGAGACTTAAGAGTTCCAAAAATGCCAGCATGTGGTCTAGACAAAATGCACAATAAAGCTGATTGGAAAAACATCTGTCTGATTGTTCAGCTGGGCTGGTAAAAATTCAAATCAAGGAGGATGAATACAACTGGGACATTGTCATTAAAGAACTTCAACATTCCAGTGTTTCATTAAGTTCATCGAATGGCACGAGGTATTCAAGCCAAGAATCAGTTAATGAAAGCACAGGTACCTTAACTGATGTGGTATGCTCAAGTTTAAACAAAAAAAAAAACATCACTAGAAGGGAGAGAAGAAGAAGTGCATGCACCAGCAATAAGTTAAATGGAACTGATGATTGGCCTGCAGATGAAGATTCAGATTTGACTGATTTGAACTTATCTGAAAGGACTTTAACTAAAACACACATAAACGTTTTGAGTTATGGACTCTTGTTTGTACCTGTGTATAGGGTTGATGAGTTTGATATTTACAAATATCTTTATAAACTTTTAGAAAGATCAATTAAAAAAAGTATTTTGCTAACTATGGTTCTTTTTCATTACAGGAGGTAAATTATTTGGTTAATGAGTTATCAGAACACAGTTATGACAATGTTTTAAATGCCAGTTTATTTTGTCAGACAGAGCAGATAGGCATTTTAAATAGTGAATTAGATGAGGTTCAGGAACAAGTTGAACAAATGGACAGAACACCAGATTTGCCTCTTTAGATCAGCTTGGGGATAGAGAATTAAGGAATCTATTAGAACACTTAGACACTTTAGGTAATGTTTCCTCAGATGGGGGAGGCAGCCAGTTCAGTCTTTGAAAGCCCTTCCTACATGAATAGAATCTTAGTGGGGCAACTTGGAAATTCCAGATCTGAAGTCAAACTATGCAAGTTTATGGATAGTTGTAACCAAAAAGATATAAAAAAATATTTGAATAGAGGCAGAGTTTTTTGCATTATGTAACTTAAGGGGTACTTTGCTGTGCAGTGCCGTGCTCTCAGCCAGCATCCTGCTGCTCACTTAAGTAAAATAATTAGGTAACCCAAATGTAATGAAATGTGAGCAGCATGAGAGGTAGAGCTGGCTGGGAGTATGATTCTGCATAAGTAAGTCATCTCATTAATAAAGCATAAGCATTTTGTTGGATGTAGTAATCACACTGGAATAAATTAATTAATGTACTACACCTGGCTAGTATATTATTAAAACACATGACACATGGGTATAGCTAGGTCCCTGATTAAGAGAAATTAGTCCTTGAAGCACTGGGCTGGTAGTAAGGAGTTGTGAGGGTTACCTTATTTGCTTATTGCTGTAAAAGTGTTCAGTGTTGGATGTTCACTCACTGGTGAAGGCTGAATAATTATCAACACTGTGGTGCACTGTGAAATCTGACTTTTTGCACCGTGACTTTAAAGTGATTCAAATCTTTCCACAAGTAAAACTTTTATCTTCCATAAAGCTGGCGTGCTGGATGTGATTTACTTTTTCATTAAATCTGTTAGTATGAGCCTTCCTGTCCAGTGACAACAGTATAGTAACACTAATGGAGCTGCAAAAGAAAATCCATGCTATTTTAAGTCACTCTGTAAAATCACATGGTGACCTCCAGAAAAAAAGTCTTGTCAATACAGAAACTAAAACGAGATGTTCTGACAGGATGGAACTCAGCATTTTACATGTGAGAGACTTCTCACACAAAAGAAACAGTCCATGAATATACCATGGAACACAATGTAGCAGATGGTATTTTGCTGAATTCATTCCAGTGGGGCCTCATGGAGCATCTTACATTGCTCTTGACTCCTTTGAGGAAGCAGCTCGACAGATTAGCAAAAAGAATGCTACTCTAAGCCAGGCTATTCCCATCATAAATTTATTGAACAAGGAACTCAGGAGGCTGCGAGAGTTTTGACCAAAAAGAAGACAAATCTAGTGTATCCCTTATGGACTGACTGACAGCGATTCCCAAATTGCGGAAGACTTCACGATATCACAACGGACAACAATGTTCTTCTTTCCACTCTTCTTCAGCCTCGGGTTAGTTGCGATGATTGCCTCCTTCAGCCTTGGTTTAAGTTGCAATGATTGCCTTCTTCAGCCTCAGTTTAAGTTGCGATGATTGCCTTCTTCAGATCTCGGTGACTCTTATCTCAAATACAAAAACATGCTGATTTCAGCAATTGCACAGGAACAGGAAGGAACTGTATTTGACAATACAAGTAAATCACGTGATGCGGATGCTGTATCTGATTTTTCATTTTAAAGTTGATAATTTACAAGTTAAGTGCTATGAGAAACTAATCTCATTTACAGAATGTCCCAAGTCATAAAAATACAAAACTAGCAAAACAGACTTATAAAACCAAGTACATACAAGACAAATACGTAAACACAGTGGACACAGCAGAAGGAATACAGGACCTACAGGAAGATCTGGAAAAGCTGGGAGGTGGTCCAGACTCTGACAGCTTGGCTTCAATGCCAAAAATGCAAAGTTATGCATATTGGAGCCAAGAATTCCAGGACAGAGTACTACTGGGTAGAGTCTGAGTATCTGCATCAGAGGAGGAGGAGAAGGACCTGGGAGTTATGATCACTAGTGACCTGAAGCACTCAATGCAGTGCAAGAAAGCAGCAGCAAAGGCAAACAAGATGCTGGGATGCATATCTAGGGGATCAGTAGTAGGAGAGAGGAGGTTATATTGCCCTTGTACAGGTTACTGGTAAGGCCGCATTTGGAGTATGGAGTTCAGTACTGGTGCTCACACCTCAAAAAGGACATTAACCTACTGGAGAAGGTCAGAGGAGGGCTACAAAGATGGTAGCCAGTCAGCAGGAGTAAGGCATACGAGGAGAGGTTCAGGGCACTGAACATGTACTCCCTGGAAGACAGGGAAGAGAGGGGACATGATTGGGACCTTCAAGTATTTGAAAGGGATAAATAAGGTTGATAAGGAGAGCCTCTTTAAGCTGAGTGGCAACCATATCAAGGGACACAGTCTTAAACCGGAGGGTGGGCGGTTTAGGAGGGAGGTCAGGAAGCATTTCTTCACAGAGAGGGTGGTAGACACTTGGAATGCACTGCCAGAATAGGTCATCTCATTGAAGACAGTGGGCAGCTTTAAGAGAGGCTGGATAGGCATGGGGAAAGTAAAGATCATGGTAAGGAGGAGGAGAGGCGTGGGGAGGAGGGCAGGGACATTAGCTCAAGCTGTGGACTCTGCAATATGAGCAAACTTGATAGACCAAATGGCCTTCTTCTGCTGGCTTCTTTGTATGTTCATACAAACAAGATTCAATGTACAATTTGACCATAAATACAATAATGATGAATACGACAATTGGTCATGAACAATCAATTGAAACAGGTGCAAATTAATTGTTCTTGTAGAAGCAACTTCTTCAAGTTTTGTTTAAAAGTATTCAAGGAGCGAGAGTTCCATAATAAAGGAGAAGTATGTTCCAGGAGAGAAGGGCATCATACCAAAACTATCCTCCAAAATGAGTTTTAAACCTAGGCAAAAATAAACCACGGTTGGGGATATCACTAAGATTGTGACTGCAAGTAGAAACTGAAAGTCTACCTGATAGGTAAGTTGCGTCTGATGATTTACAGTTTTATAAATCAAAGATAACCAAGTGAAAAATACATTGAGATGAAGAGGATAACCAGTTTAATTGGGCAAGTAGGGTACATTGATGTTCATTCCATTTGGTTTTCAAAATAAACAGCAGGAGCTGGTAATAAACAGTGTCAACTGAAGAAAGGCTGGAAACATTGGCATTACGATAAATTGTGTCACCATAATCTAGAATAGGTAAGCTTGCCTGAGTCACAATTAATTTTCAATCCAAGGATGACAAGTAATACCTGACCCATCTTAAATGGCTCAGATATTCCCAGCTTTTAAGTAGTTATATCAATGTGAGATATAAATTGCATCACTATGAAAAACTGGCATCCTTTCCCCAACCCATGGTTGCCCAAGCCTGTATTCCTGAACCACAATATCTTGACAGTGGGATTTTGCCAGGTAGTGCGAACATGGGAAAATGCAAAATCACTACTCGGGATTTTGGGTTTGGGACTACGGGCTCGAGCAACAGTGGGTTGGGAAATGCATTTTACTTTTCATAGTAGATCCAATTTAAATGTTACAGTGGAATCAAAGGTAAGGCCAAGGTACTTGAATTTGTGTGCAAGCTGTAAAGGAGTATTTTTGGGGTAATGGACAAGGAAGAATTTGCCTGGTTCCACACTAGACTGGGGCTCAAGCAACATTATTTGGGTCTTTTTACTGTTTAGGAGTAAAAGGTTAGTAGAAAATCAGTGGACAATTTTATCAAAGTCCACCTAAGGAGTGTATTAAAGAAGAAAGGTTTTGTGATCAAATAAAAGAACAGTGTCATCAGCATAAAGTTAAACCAAACATCTATTAACTATGGATGGCAAAGGATCCATGAACAAATTAACCAGTATGGGACCGGAATAGATCCCTGAGGCACCCCTGTTGAGACAGGAAGAGAAGAAGACAGTCACTCATTCAAAGAACAGTTTGAGATCTACTATGTATATAGGAAGAAAATCAAGTGACTGCTTTAGAAGAAAACCCTTGAGAATGTAAATGTACCATAAGTAATTAATGATTAATAACATCAAAAGCTTTGGACAGGTCAATGAAAACAGTATACAGCAGTGACCCTTATCCAAAGCTCTAGCGATAGAATCATGAAAATATATTAAAGCAGTTTGAGTAGAGTGGTGAGGCCTAAAACCAGACTGGGCAGAAGAAAGAACTTGGTAAGTGTTTAGGTAATCCAAAATCTGTCTATGGACAATCCTTTCCATAAATTTGGAAATTATAGGAAGTAAAGAAATTGGAAGATAGTTTTTGTGCCAAGATTTATCCCCACCTTTGTGTAGAGGGATAACAATAGAATATTTCAAGCAAAAGGAAAAGTTTGGGTAGTGAGACAGATTGAATATATGAATCAATAGAGGGGTTATTATGTCAGCACGAGATTTAAGCAAAAATTATCCAAATTGTCATTGCCTTTAGTTGAGTCCTCTCTCAAGGAGGTCAAAGATCAAAGACTTCCTCAAGACTAATATGCTGAAAATAAAATTTGGGTTGAGAAAGAGGAGTTAGTAATTGATTATCAGGGTGCAATTTTGCAGTAGATAACCCAGCTTTTTCAATGATAGACCAGGAGCTTTTGAAAGAAAATGTTGAACAGTCCACAGATACCTTCTTTAGAGTGAATTGTAAACCAGTTATGTGATAAATTGGAAACACTTGATACAGATGAAACCTTCCAAATGGAATCAACCAAGTGGCAACATTTTTGGTTGGTCCTTGAATCAGTTAAACATGCCTTATAATAAGAGGATTTAGATTTTCGATTATGGTGACACAATAGTTTGGAATTTCTGAACAAATTGCCAAGCTTCCAGGGTGTTCAATTTCTTGACTTTCTGATAGAGTTTGTAATGAGACTTTACCTGAGAAATAATAAAGGGGTCACCCAAGGTCATGCCAAGATTTTACCCTTTTTCTAGACAAGGAACATAGAGATTTGTGGGTGAACTAAACTGGAAAAAAAGTATTCACAGGCATATTTGACATTTTGTGGTTGAAAGTAAATCCACTCAATTATTTTAAGTAGACTGGTGTGAAAAGCTTCCAAATTAAGGTGCTTAAAACTGCAGAACTTGATGGTATTCGAATAGATTTGAGAGGAAAACTGAAACCTACAATAAGTAAAGGCATGATCACTGAATAGATTTCCTGATGGAGGCAATAATTGGAAGGTCAAGGAAACAATTATGCAATATCTGTTAGTAGTGACAGCAAAAATGTGAACTTAGTGCCACAGTGTACTTCTTCTTCAACATTGGGTAGTCATTCACAATGTCCTCTTTCATGACCCTTGAAAAGGCATGTCATTCTGAAAAGCACATAGATGATTCTCACCTTATTTGGTCAAAACTCATGGAAACTGATAATTCAGATGTGTCTGTCATGGAGACACCTTCTTTGTCCTTGTCTGATATTGTGGATGCCTATTTATGAGAACCACTCATTAATATTACTGATGACCCTTTAAGTACTGGCTGAAAAGAAAAACACCTGTCCTGCACTATCTTCCTTTGTTACTAAGCTTCTTAGTTGCCTTCTCACTACTGTTTACTATGAGAGATATTTAGCACAGCTGGAAATGTCTCTGATGGCCACACAAGGCTTACTACTGAAATTGTACAATGCCTTACCTTCCTGAAAGTCAATCTCAACAAATTCTCTTACCAGTTCAGTGAAGAGTAGCAGTAACATAAAACAATGATGATGAACAGCTGCAACAGGTGTCTCCTAATAAGGTTGCTTCCTTGGTGGTGTTTGAAAACGATGGTGATGATATTATTTAATTTAATGATATATTTCTTTGAATTCAGAGGACAAAGGTTAGCAACCATAAAAGAAAGATCAAGTAAAGAAATTCCTTCTTGTGGTCATGGTGTATATTACATCATATGTATTGCTGTATGTGTTTTTCAATTTGGGAACCCAGGTGGAGTGTAATTTATGTATTCAGCAAGTTAAAAATACAAGCAGTGAATTGTTGGACATCTGGGGTTGAGGGCAGGAATAAAGGGGTAACACAAAGGACAAACCTATGTGCACATGGCCATCATGAGTGCTGGCTCCATGGTCATTGGGTCCTGCACCATGAGGATCCTCACTGACTTAATGATGGGGGCAGCAACAGGACTGGGGAATGACATGTGGGCTTCATGACAGGATTAGGTGGTGGCTGGAGCCAAACAATGTGGATCCCTGCCAGTATGACGGGAGTGGCAGCAGGGCTGGGGACTGGCAGGGGGCTCATGACAAGAGTAGGTGGCTTTGGGGCCAACAGCTCTTTAAAAAGAAATTGCAATGCTGGGTGGTGGGGGGACAAGATCAATCAGATAAAAAGTAGTTAGAAAGCACAAGTTTTAAAAAAATATTGGCCAATCAGTCAGGAGTGTGGGATGGTTTGGGCCCATGATGCTTGCTATATTACCAAGTAGGCAAGCAAAATAATTACAAATAAAAATTACATCTCAAGTCAAAAGGGTAGGAAGGATGGTTGTGGCCCCAGCACATATCCTGATCATGCCACCTGTCTCCCACCAAAAAGCATGGCACACTCAATGAAAGTCTCTCTGCAATCTGCTGTTGTCTTTCTGTTGTTGAATTTGTTGGTCTCTCTCTTTCTGACTAACGTTTGACACACTGCCTCCTTTTGTTCCAAAGCCCCAAATGACCTGCATACACTGGGTTGGATTCATAAACATTTTTGGGACTAAGTTCCACACAGCAGCCCAATTACAGACCAAAATCTCTGCAGCTGTGGATATTACTATTCACATCTGCAGTAGCTGTGAAGATGCTATAGCTAGTCCTACTGGCCATAGCATTTTTTCTGCAGTTATGGGGATTTTCACAGCAACACCATTCACAAGCTGATGTAAATCATGGAGCTGGTCATAAACCAGTTCCACTTTTGAGAATACCATAGCTGTGGGAGACACTGTGGTTCCACAAGTGGCAATGCATTTGCATCGAGTTTTTCCCCCAGCTGTGGGATTTTCAAGAGTTTTGTGAATACAGGCCACTGTTTCCTACAAATGTCATGTGGTGGCTGACATACAGACTTGGCAAGAACAATAGTCAATTTATTTTTATTGCTGTTGGCTGCTTGCCAACCTTAAATGACATGAAAATACAGACACAAAATGTGTTTTAAAGTTAAATTTATTTTTTAAAAGAGGGCTCTAAAAGAATAATACTGATGCATTCCTCATACTCAAATAGGCTAAAAATAGGTCTACAATTCATCAGAGTAAATCAGAGTAAATCTGAACCTTTTAGAAATCAGAGTCGGAATCAGAACTGGGTCACAGCCAACTCGCCCATCCTAGTAACAACCTTGAACCAGTAGTGGATAAGACTGAAAGGATCATTAACTACTTACAGTTACATCCTAGAGAAGTGAAAAGAAAAGGTGGTAAACCATACCAGAAAGCAATAATGATGTTTGGTTGGTCTATTCCACCCAGGGAGCCAGTAGGAAAAACTACAAAAGTTTTACTGACTTTATTTCCTGTACATTGCAAATACTGATGACACATGATTTGGTATACTGGATCCAAATAGTTTTAGAATCATAAACCAGAACCAAATTGATGTATATTAAAAACTGACAAATGCTTGTTTAAACACAACTTTTTGATCAAATGGAATTCATACAGTATCTTAGAGCTTTCTGAAATATTCCTTCAACTAAGCAGGTGAATTACTTAATAATAAATGCTCAACCACAACCAATAGAGGATGAGGCACCCTCCCCAGTTGCTTGCTGTCCAACAGTAGATACACTACTTTGCAGGTCTTCTTTTATTCTGACAAACAGTCCCACCACTTTTCTTTCATATGCAGACAATTTCAATAGCAATGTGCAGCAAACTCCATATCACAAAACATTTGTAATCCTTAATTGACAGGTACAGCCTCGCCTTGTCAATTGTGGGGAAGTCAGGTGCATGCATTTACCCACATGCACAAGGCTGACATTTCAGAATTACTCCTTCCTCAGAGCTCCCTGATGCCCCAGTCTGGATGCCTTATATATTCCCATGGTAGCCATGTGACTTAAGATGTTGGTAACCAGACTAGTCAGTTACTCTTTTGGCCAAAGTGTCATTCCATTTTCTTTGCTCATTGTTTCATACATCATACACAGCTATTTTACTCACAAAATCACAATCAGACCCATTCAAAAACATAAAAAGCACTTACAAAATTCTTTACCTCAGGATGGGAGAGGGTGAAGCTGGAGCAGTGGAAAATTCCTTTCTGTGGCTTCTAAAACCTTTGTAATAATGTATATGAATCAAAACCCAAACATTATATGCATGTTTCTAATAACTAGTTAATGGGGCAATACCTGAAACAATAAAACATTAATTCAAGACAATCCATAGCCTGTAAAGAGACAAAAATCCTTAATTTTCAAATTTCAAATCACAAACAAAAACAGAGAGACATATTCTGTTTTCAGGAGCCAGTTCATGAAGCAACATATTCGCAGGACGCTATATAGAGGGAGTTCATCACTGAGTGCCTTCAGGACAAATTGTCCAATTTAATAATCCAAACTGCTTCCCTTTGTGTCAGTTTCTGGATATAGTTCCCAACTCTTGCATTCATTTCTACTTTCTCAATGGCCGTGCATCTTAAGTTTGTTGCTGACCCATGTCTCGCTTCAGGAAATGTTTCACTATTGCATAGTTCATATTTTGATTCCTGATAGCAGCCTTGTGTTCTCCTATTCTGTATTTGAGATAGCACTTTGTCTGGCCCACGAGATCATGCTGCATGGGCATGTCAACAAATAGATCAGTCCAGTTGCAGCAATTTATGAATGTTGTTTTCAAATTCTTTCTCAGATCTTGAGTAACGAAATGTTTTGCTGTCCCTTGTATCACTGCAGCACATGCAGTTCCCACAGCAATAATTGTCTTTAGCCAATTCTGGTTACTAGGTATTGCATGGGGTTTAGCTGGAATAAAAATTATGGACTAATTCTCCTTTAACCCCCGTAGCTGATTCGTGGTGCAGGCAGGTTACTGAAAGTACTGTCTGTTTGTATAACGTGCCAGTGTTTGTGGATACACTCAGTTAGCCCATTCACTTCCTGCTGTATGTTGTTACAAAAGTTAGTTGTTTATTGTCAGATTCTTTAAATTCCTTCAGGATTAACAGTGTACCTCTGTCCATCATACTTGTGCTCTCATATGCTCTCTCTTTCTGCAAATCTATTCCTCATCTCAAATGCCATTTTATGGTACTCAAGATTCCTACCTACAGTTTCTTCTTACTTGCACCATTTGGTCATATGGGATGTTATTTTTCAAATTTCTGGGGTGACTGCTTGTATATTCTAAGAGTGAATTTCTCTCCATGGGTTTTGATATATGCTTGTTTCCATCTTGTTGCCCTGCCTCATTATTTTCAGATCTAAGAAATTCACTTCTTGATCACTGACAGTCCATGAGAATTTCAAATCTTCATCAAATGAAAGGAAGGCACTTAGCTGTTCCTTAGGCCCAGACCAAAGGAGCAATATATCATCAATATATATACTTTTCATGGTATTATTGATGCTTTAAAGCTGTTCCTATCACCATATATTTTCATCACTTCCCATTGGCCAGCATAAAGATTAGCGAGTCTTGGGGCAAAGCAAGTTCCCTTTTCAGTTCCTTTTGTTTGGCTGTAGCAAGTCTTGTGAAATAGGAAATAGTTAAATGTCAACACGGTCTCTGCCATGTTCAGAATTACCTCATTAAGTGGTAACAGATTTGATTCTCTTCCCTCAGGAAATATTTCATTGCCTCCATACCCCTTGATGGGGTATGTTGGTATACAAACATTCGGGCCAGGATTCACAAAAGAAAGCAAAGTGCCATGCAAAGTTTGAACTGCACCTCGCAGTGGTGCTAGTGGGCAATCAGGCTATTCACAGTTGGATAGCACATAGGGGCAGGCGGGGGCAGCGCTAACCCAGGAAAAGCACCAGAAACCCTAGTAGTGCTGCCCCACAGCCAGCCAACAGAATAGCCTGACAACAATAGCGCACATGCGTTAAGTCACAATTCACTAAGAAGCCATTTCAAATTCGCCCACTGGGCATGCAGCAGCATGGCCAGTCAGCATGCCCACTTGGGCCCATTTGCATGGCCCATGGGTTAAGCGACAACCCACCCACCAGCCCATGTCCCACGCAGCCGCATTCCTTGGTAGTCTAGTGGTGCCTCCCAATCGCTGACCCCATAGGAAAATGAAGGTTTCCATAGTATAGTGGTTCTTCCCAGTCCCTGAGCACCAACCAGATATGTTAATACACTTTTCCATACCTACTTCCCTCCCACTCTCTCCCAGTCACCTGCACCTAGTGTGTCTACTCATTACTGAACCAACATCCTATTTACTTCTCTCAAATCCTCGCACCACAGATAGGCTTCTACCTATCCAAATGCATAATTGTCTGTATTATACATATGTCTTGGTTGTCTAACCACCAATTATAACTTCCTAGCCTCTGGCACTGCCTAATAGCTACTGGCACTTGTAAAACTGAAACTGGCATTTGTTTGTAAATGTGTAGGCTTCCTCTGATTGTAAATCTAGTTGTAATCTTGTTACCCATGTCCCCTGGTCACACCTGTAAACGAGTCTTGGCTCAGTGTGCTTTTCCCAGTTAACAAATTTTAAATAAAATAAATAGTGTAGTGGTCCCTCCCCAGTCCCCAATTGCCCATCTGATATGGTAAAACACTTTTCCATAGTGTAGTGGTCCTTCCCTGGTCCCTGATCATCCACCCAATATGCCAAAATAAGTTTCTATAGTGTAGATCCCACCCCAGTCCCTGATCACCCACCTGATATGTTAAAAGAAGTGTCCATAGTGTGGTGGTCCCTTCCTGGTCCCTGATCACCCACCTCATATGCTAAAAGAAGTTTCTATAGTGTAGTAACCCCACCGGCGATCACCCACCCGATATGTTAAAAGTTTCCATAGTGTAGCGGCCACCCCCCTCTGCAGGTTACTGATTGTCTTTCTAAAATGTACAAATCCATTCCCTGGTAGTCTAGGATCCTCCCTCACCCCCACACCATCCAATGTGACCTACCACCCCACTCCTCCCCATCCCCACTGGTGATCGGTGACCAGCACAGCCCTCCTCACATCACTGTGGCTGGCCATCGACTGAGCCATCATGGAGCACAGTACAGCTCATAGACTGCAATTGGTCATGTGTGACTGGGAGGGAGGAAGGACTGCCACACTATGGAAACTTCTTTTACATATATGAGTTGATGATTAGGACCAGGAAGGACTACTACCTATGGAAAGGTGTTTTAACATATCAGGTGGGTGACGGGGACTGGGAAGGGTCCACTACACTATGACAACTTCTTTAACATTTACAGTTGGTAATTGAGGTCGATGGAGGTGGGGGCCACAGTACCTCCACCAACCACTAGGGTTGTATGAATTACTGACAGGTTTTTGTTGGTGGTAATTTCTGCAAGCAAGGGTCTTTGCAAATGGTCCTTGGATGGAACACAACCTTTGTGAATAGTACAGTGGGGAAATGCAGGTCCCTCCCTTTATTTACATTGCGGCCCTCCTCCCAACTTTACCTGGTGCAAACAGAGTTGGTTTGTGGATACCAACTCTGGGCAACACTCCAGTTTGCCCCGGCAACTGGGTTTGTGCCTGGGGCCTAGGCAAAGTTTTGTGAATGTAGCCTCAATGTCCAACATGACAAATTTACAATTTTCTTGATCCCATCTCTATTCAGTTGTTAATTAAATTGAGCATATCCTTTGTATTCTACAGGTCTGATTTAAATTTTTTGTTACTACTGGTCTCAAGAAACAGTCCTTATATTTAGACAGTGGTTGGAGTTGATACTTGCAATAGTTTGTCTTCCTGGTGGATTAGTGCACATTTCTGTAACTTTGGTAACAGATAAATAGTGGATCTTATTAAATATAGCACTGGTAGATATTTTTCTTTTTTAGTGATATCTTTGTTGTCAAACACTTGTCCAGTCAGTGTATCTTCTTTCCTCTTCATTTCTTCCATTGGATCAGTTGGTAATTCCTGATAGAAGCTGGTATTGTTCAATTGTTTTTTCATCTCTGCACAGTATTTTTCTTTTCCTCATACCACGATGGTGTCCCCCGTCAGCAGGATTTGTCATTAGTTCCTCATTACTTTGTAATTCCTGTAATGGTTTTCTCATTAAATGTCAACTTGTTTTTTTTTGTTGTTGTTGTTGATGTTTTCATATTCAGATTTTGCAACCAGAATTAATGTTTGGCATGACCACATTACTAACAGTAATGGGAATATACCTTTTGGGGGTTGGATAAAATAAAACCTATATAAATCTACTTTGATATTAAATGGGGTTAAACCTTTTTTTCTGGGATGTACATCAGGACTTTTGGAAAAGTTAGTTTGATCCTTGCTAAGTTAAGTATTGGTCAGATTTACAACTGCCACTTTTGGATCTCATTGATGTGCTGGCTGACAGTGAATTTTGCCATGGCCTTCATCTTCTGCTTCTACTTCTTCTTAATGGAATGACACTTTGGCCAAAATAGTACCTGACTAGCCTGGACTACCAACAGCACCAGTCACATGACTCCCATTGGCGTCATAAGCCATCCAGCGTGGAGCCTCAGGTAGCTTTGAGGAAGAAGTAATTCAAAATGTCAGCACATGCACATGCATGAGTAAATGTGTGTTGACTCCCGCAACTAACAAGAGGCAGGCTACACCTGTCAGCAAAGGATTACAAATGTTCTGTGTTATAGATGTTGCTCTACATTGCTGTTGAAATTACCTGCATATCAGTGAAAATTGGTGGGACTGTATGTGTCAAAATAAAAGAAGACCTGCAAAGTACACTAGGCTTGAGCACTTTTTATCACAGTTTCTACCAATCTCCATGTGAGTACACTGCATTTGTTTGGACTCTGATACTGTGTGTCCTGTGGATCACAAGTATAAAATTAAACTTGGCTAGTGGCACAGTGTCTGATTGGTCCTCAGAGCCAGAAGGTCTGAACACTGGAATGTTCGAGGGTTTTTGTTGGTAATAGATATACTGTCTTACCAGAAGTATGGACATGACCTTAGACTGGCGAGCTACTGTAAGTACACAAAAGAATCAACTAAAGTCTAAATGTACTCTCCTGGAACATAGATGTACTGTACGTCTCACAAAACTTAGTGATCCTGAATATTTTAATCACTTACCATAGACCTTTGCAAGAAACATGGTAGACAAATCTCCTAGATCCCTTTATTATACATATATAGATAGATAGATAGACAGATAGATAGATAGATATAGATATATATCAAATGGGTAGGAAATTGCAGCAATATCATTAGCTGAACAGCATTGCATGAATGTGGTATATCAGAGCATGACCGCACACCTGCACTTTACCCCTCCAAAACAATTTTGACATTTTATAAGATAGATAAACCACTCTGAGGTGTGCGGTCATGCTTTGATATATACACGCCTTGGTGGTTCAACACACCTCGACCTGCAGCCGTGTATAACTCACGCACACCAAGGTGTGCAGTATATCAGAGCAGCGACCACACACCTCAGAGTGGTTTATCTATTACGACTGTATACATACATACCTAAAAATCATTGAAAAAGGAACAAGACAAGAGGGGCTGTAATGGCCATTACACTTCAGTAGGACATTAAAGTGTCTAAAATGGATCTAAACAATATGTCATCAATTATTATTAGGGGAAACACTAACATAATCATTATAAGTGTGTATATTCCACCTCAAAAGGCATGTCTGGACCATAGTAATAGTTTGACTAATTTTGAAAAACTTTACAGAAAATAGTAGATAAATATTCTGTTTTTTCCAAGGGTGTGTTTATGATGTTTTGTAGCAGGAGATTTAAATGCTAGGCTCCCAAACAGTAGCTTATATCCAAAGAACATGTTATCTGTTAAGTATGATGACAACTGGATTAATACATTAAATAACAAGCTACCATATATAAGTAAAACACAGGAATACCAAAAATAATACAACTGGAATAATGTTAAACACCATAGCTTTGAACATAGATTTATGTTGGAACATAGGAAAACTAAGAGTGATTCACAAGAAGCATGTACACTACATGTAGTTCATTTAATGGGTCATCCTTAATCAACTTATTTTTACAAATTTAAATGCTGCAGGAAAAGTAATCCTTCAAACATGGAGCAGCAAATAGAACCCCCACATTTCCCATTAAAGGACATGGTCAACCCCATTTGGTCTCAAAGTGTCCCTAGTTTTAAAAACACATTTAATGATTGTTCTGTGGCATTTTGGTATTTGGTCTGCCACTAGGACTGCTTACCTCCTGGTATTCTGCTTTCCCATCTGGTGCTTCTGCTGCAGGAGTCACTAGGTACCTAACGAACTGAGTCGAACGCATAAAATGATGAACAAGATAAGGTTTATTTAGGAGCTTAGGAAGGCACATCTCATCAGCACAGGAACATCCTAGACTGACCAGAAGACAAAAGGAATTTGCCCTTCCTAGCCCCAGCTGGACACTAATTAGCATAACATGCACCATAGCTGGCCGCCCATTACTGTTCCTATTTAAAGGGTGGCAGCTAATCTTTAGCCTAATGCTCAACTCTGTATTCCACATCCCCTGGGTATTGTTAATGTGAGTACCACTCGAACAAATAAAGACAACATTATGCATGAACAACAATAGAATGCAGCAAAACCTTAGTAACAGTAAGATAACATTTAACAGCATTGTGAAGACATTACTAGAAGACAATTGATTAGTTGATTGATTGAAAATACTAACATTTAGAAGAGAAAAATTTAAGATCATACAGGAATTGAGAAGCAATTTGCAGATTAAGACAAAGAATTAACAGAATCACTGCACTGAGTCCAAATAATAAGTCCACTGGATTCTGTGGCTATGATGGTCAGTTGGGATTGCTGAGTGGGTGACTTGAACTAGTTCTTGACAGGATGTGGTCAAGTCAGAAAAAGGGGCCCATAAGTTGTGAGCACTGTTATACCCACACCATTTAACATGGTATGACCAAGATCCATTGATGTACTTTTTGCGCAGAATCTTCTCAATCTGATATGCTGTTTGGGGTGTAGAGAGTCCTGAGATGATGCAAGAGGCTGACAAGTTCCAGAAAGTTCATCTGGTTGGGCAGGAAGAACGGGATCTGGTTGATAAGTGTCAGTACCATGAGGTGCTGGTGGAACAGTTGTCAAGTTGTCAGCAGGAAATTCAGTTTCTGAAAGGATTGCAGGTTCCAAAGAAGCTTCATTACTTGGGGAACTGGGATCATCAGGGAGGGAATCATGCAAGTACCCATGCTTTAACCTGTTAATGTGAATTTTATTGTGCACCAGTTTCCCATCTGACTTTCGGCGTAGTTAACATGAACTGGGGAAGCTTTTCCACAATGTAAAATGGCCCAGTCCAGGGGCTAAGCAGTTTTCTGGTGGTGCTTGGAACAAGGACAGGTTGATACAAATATACAATGTCCCCACAGAAAATGAAGGATCGTGACACTTGGCTGCAGACATTTTTGCATTGCCATTTTCTCTGTCCCAGGGTGTCAATGGCAACCCGTCCTCTGAAGTTCAAGCTGTTCCAACATTGGGATGATGAAAGAGAAACTGACTTTGGGACCTCTAGCAATGAGAGATCTTTGTTCAGAGGTGTTCTGGGTGATGTCCATGGACTAGGAAAATGGGGTGTACTCTGTGCCGCCGACACAAGGGCTGAGTTGTATAAACTGAATGAAGGAAAAAACAATCCCAAGTAATGTGAGTCTCATCCAGGTACTTGGATAGTGTGTTAAGAATGGTTGACATCATTTTCTCACTTTGTCCATTGCACTGTGGATGGTAACTGGTTGTGTGAGTCTTTTGATGTCGAGAAGTTTGCAGGTTTCTCACACAATAGATGAGAGGTAGTTAGTGCCTCTGTCTGAATGCAGGTACGCTAGTACCATGACAGCAAATTATTGCATTGAGAAAGGCACTCTGCCACTGTAGAAGCTTTAATGTCTTTTCATGGATCAGTTCCAAGTATTTAGTGAGGTAGTCCACAAAGACAAGAATGTACTTGTTGCTGGAGTCAGGGAGGTAGGCAGGGGCCCAAGAATATCTGGGCTGACTCTTTGGAAAGGTTCTGTGGCTACAGCATTGGAATGATGTGTGCCTTGGTTGGTTTGGCGGGAGGCTTTCTTTGGGAACAGGGCTGGCAGGATTTTACAAAATGGACAATGTCCTTGTTCATGTGAGGCTAGAAGAAGTGAAGCCTTGTCTTTTCGAGAGTTCTGTGGATACCCATATGACCTCCATGAAGTGGAGAGGCATGAGTGGATTGAAGAACTTCAGAGACTAGGGAAGGCTGGCACAACTAGCTGTACCACGACTTCTGTCTGTGCGATGGCCCTTGCCCTCCTTGGTACAAATGTGAAAAAGCACTCGTCATTGAGAAAATCCTGTAACGCAAAGAACTGCACATCCTGGGTGTTTCTTTTGTAGTGGTAAAGTTCCAGTCTCAAGATAAGTGATGATGTCTGTAAACTGAGAATCAGTTCTTTGTTGAAGTTTAATCATGGCCAGAGAGATAGTGCTGGAGGTTGTAAGAAGCTGCTCAGCTGCTTGCAATAGTTGAGGATTGGTACTTTTCTCCATAGAGGCATTTGGGAGCAGCAAAGTGATTTGAGGTGCTGCAGGAGTGTCCACAGGGAACTCATCTGTGGAGCAGAAGGGACAGCTTGTAAGCAGGCTTCTTCATCAGGAGAGGTTGCTACGGAAGGATACTGTCTCCAGCTTACAGCATCAGTATTGGAGTGAACTCAAGCTGGTCGGTATAGGATTTCAAAATTGTAGCCTTGCAACATGGCAACCCATCGGGCAAATTTTCCTACTGGTTCCTTCATTTGAACAACCATCTGAGGGCTCAGTGATCCACGATGACTGTGAAGGAGGAGAAGTGAAGGTAGCAGTCAAATTTCTTTACAGCAAAGACCATGGCTAGGCATTCTTTTCTGTGATGCCGTAGTTTTGCTCAGCTGAAGAAAGAGAGCGACTGCATAGGAAACAACTTGTTCTTGTTCCGTCTTGGATTTGACACAGCACAGCACCCACTGCAAAGGAGCTAGCATCTGTGTAAAGCCTGAATAGCTGGTCAAGCAGAGATAGGTCAATACTGGGGAAGAAATAAGTTTGTCTTTAAGGTTTCAAAGGCCTCTTGCAATCAGAGTCCATATGTAGTCGCATCCCTTTTTGTGAGAGCATACAAGGAGCTGCAATGTTAGCATAGTTGCAAATGAATTTTCTATAGTAGTCAGACAAACCTAGGAAAGCTCTAAGGTCTTTGAGGTTTGTGGGTTGTGGATAGTCTTTTACTGCAGAAAGCTTATCTGGGTCTGGCAAGATGCCGTGCGAACTAACCATATGTCCCAGGTAATGGATTTGATGTTGAGCGAGGCAACATTTCTCTGACGGAGTTTGAGGTTGGCTTGCCTGAGATGTTCGAACACCTCTTTGAGATGCTGGAGGTGTTCTTGGAAAGTTCTGCTGAAGACAATAACATCGTTGAGATACACTAGGCAAGATTTCCAAGACAATCCATGCAACACAGCCTGCATGACGCATTGAAAGGTGGCTGGGCTGTTCCAAAGTCCCATAGGCAGACATTTGAACTGGAAAAGCCCCAAGTGGCAGCGCCAGGCTGTGTACGGACGTGAAGCTGGATCAATAGCAACTTGGTAGACTCCACTCTCGAGATCTAGAGTGGTGAAGTAGGCTGGGCTGGCTGCATCAAGGCTCTCTAAGGCATCCTCTGTGGTGGGTAAGGGATGGGCATCCTGTACCGTGAGTGCATTGAGCTTCAGTCCACCACAAACTGATACCCTTTGTCCTTCTTGACTACCAGCAAGCAAGGTGCATCCAGGGACTGGTGGATTCCTCAATAATGTCCTGTTCGAGCATGTCCTGATTAAGTTCTCTAGGATTTGCTTTTGTTTGTATCCCACTTTGTAGGCTCGCTGACGAATTGGCTTTTAGTTGGGCTGCACCTCAATGGTGTGTTGCAGGGTATCACAGCATCCAAGCTTATTATCAGGGCTGACAAAGACATCTGAGTAGGTTTCAGGAACTTCAGAAGTTGCTGTTTCTCTGTGGGATAGGCTGGGAGCTTTGAGGCAGAGAGCGCTGGCTGAAGAGCATGTGCATTTCTTGTGAAGTGGGGTGGTTGTGATGGTATTGACAGGATGACTGCTAATGGAACCAGGTTGAAGTTCAGGTAGAAGCTGAAGCTGATCCCCTGAAGACAGACAAACAACTGACACCTTGGAGATGATCACTGGTTCATCCATGAAGTTGCAGCGCTTTTGGAATACTAAACCGCCATGTACAGCAGACAGAGTGTTCCTAGAAGGAGACCTGAGGAGTGCAAAGCTGAGGATCCCATGACAATGCCAACAACACTTTGGGAAGGGGTCACCTTGAATCTTGGCAATCAAAACCATCTCTGACTTAGAAGGTACAGTGACTGAGTCTGTAGCTGCGAGTTGCCTCCGGGGATCTAGTGACAGTTTGTTTGAATCAAAGTCCAGTATGGCTTTGTGCACCTTGAGAAAGTCCAGGCCAAGGATCACGTCTGTTTGAGGTTCAGACACTAAGTAGAATTTAACCTTAGCTTGTTGTGAGCTGAAGTGGAGCTGAGATGGACCACACCAGTGATAGGTACTGTAGCAATGCTTGCAGTGATGATGTATTTTAGGTCAGCTGGATTGTCTAGCATACTGCTGTAGATCACAGAGATTTCTGCTCCAGAGTCGACCAAGGCATCGTGGACCAATTGCCAATAGTAAAGAGGATGTAGTTTGCAAGGAGGGTGATCTGATGACAGGAACTTTGGCTCTTTAGGCAAGATTGTGCCTGACTTAGCAGCTAGAGGGTGCTGTTTGTTTGTGTTATGAGTCAATGGGGCAGTCAGTTGCTTCATTTTCCTGTTCAACAAGAGCCCCTAGTTTGTTGGGCAGTGCTCGTTTCCTGGTCCTGTGAATAGTTGCTAGCATATTGCTGATTGCGCTGTGGTGGATGCCTGTGGCTGTCTTGAGTCCTATGAAAGTTTTGCAGTTTGCAGCAGACTGCAACAGTGTGACCCCTGAACCCGCACCACTGACAGGTCACTAGCTCCCGTGACGATGGAGGTGGCTCAGGTCACTGTGGAGGTGGCTGTAGGGCATTAACAGGAGTTGCAGTGGGAGCTGCAGTGGGGTAATGTATGCTGTTGATAGTTGAAATGAGCTGGTCAATCATTTTTTTGTTGTTGGATGCAAGTAGCAAGTGCAGCCAACTGTGAGTCCCTGAACAGTGGTAGGCGAAGCATGGAAACAGACTCTTGGGCTAACCGTGCTACTTGGATCATGTTCAGCAGGTGGCTGGCTTTTGTTGGATAATGTAGGTACAAAATTGTGGAGGCAGGCCCTGGACAAATGCTGTAATCTGGTCTTTTTCTGATTTTTGTAGACATTTGCACCATGATTCAATGTCCTCTATAAATGCTTCCATTGATTCAGAGGGTTGCATAGTGCACTCCATAGTTGCTGTTCTAACAACCAGGGTGGATGAGCTTGTAAAAATAGTCCTTGAAGGTGGAATGCAGGGTGACATTGTTCCCTCTCATCTGGTCTGGAAGGGCATTGAACCACGATATGGCCATCCTCTCAGGAGCAAGTGCATAGCATTGAAATTTGCAAGGGATCCATCCAACCATTGAATGAGATCCAAGCCTGAAATTCCTCAAGCCAGACAACAGCATCTTCATGAGGTAGTGCTGAGAATGGTACTGGCTGCAAGCTGGAGTGGACCACTGAGTGTGTGGAAATAGCTTTAAGGTAGGCGAGGTCATCCTGGATGGCCTGTATAGTGGATGTCCCTTGGCTGGAATGGATGACAGGATGTCATACAGCATAGTTTCAATCTTGATACCCCATGCTCTTGAGGTAGGTGATGTGGAGCCTCAGAGCTGTTAGTGCTTGGGGCGTTGGTGTCCTCAGAAGACATGGTTGGAGAGGGCTGCATGGCCCTGAACAAAGGTCATAGGATGAGTAGGAGTGGTTGTCATGGAGAGAAGGAGATGTCTTGGAAGAAATGATTCATTGAGAGAATAAAAGGTTTTTTTTGTAGACAAGTACAGTTATATGTAAGCAATTTTCAGCAAGAGACATCTCAATAAACAACTGCCACTCTAATTTGGTGTTGTCTGTTATTGAAATAAACTTTCCTTTTGAAGATGCAGCTAATTGTTGCAGTGTCCATTCATTTCAATGGTGCCCTCAAAACCATGGCGCATTACTTCCCATGGAGTGAGGTCATTTTGAACAAGCTGATGCCCCTCACAAAGATGGCCACTGGACCTGTAACATAGGCTTTTGGCTAATTTGACATTCCCAATATGGCTGCCAACAGGAGGAAGGGTTGCTTCCTGTTTTGTAGTTGTAGGCAGTGGCTTATCTCAGAGCAAATTAAAGAATGCAAGATGGCCACTCTGCAGTCTGTTCAAAAAGATAAATGGCAGGCCTTGGTTTGGCTGAGTGACTCCACCCAGGCTATCCAAAGTATTTGTGTTGAGAGATTTATTGCTCTCTTCAAGGTTTAGAAGCCTCGAATACTTTCTTCAGGCAGAACTGGCAAAATAAATGTCTGTGTATCGGAAGGCACCTCGACTTAAAATAACAAAAGCCATATGTCTCTGGTTTAAGAGTTAATGAACAGGCAGTCCACAGCCCGTGGTGCTCAGGCTAGCATGATTGTAATTTATAGTTCATTCAGTTAGCAAGCTGGTAATATGCAGCACACACATTTTTTTATATCCTACAATGTTAGAGAAGGGCTGCAGGCTGCTGGTTGGCAGGGTTAGTATGGAATTTGCATTTGCTGGAGCTACAATCAGAGACTGCATCTGGAAAAATACTTTAAAATGTTGTTGCTGCTTTGCTGGTTTTATAGTTTGGTGGCTGATCCCTGCAGCAGAGGGCAGTTGGGCAGGGTTTGCAGTGTATCTTCTGTGCTTTTGCTGGCTGGGAGCCGAGTTTTAGATTTTGTGTGCTTTCTAGACATGGGTTTGCAGAAGCCTGCCAAGGTTTGTAGCATGCAGCTCCATGGGGATGGTGGAGCCATAAAAGAACTTTGTACCTTAGTTGCACAGACAGTGTCCTAATCTGGAGCACAGTTATATGCAAGGAGACTTATATATGCTGAGGCAGAATGCAGGAGGCTTACTTTAACAGAGAACAGTTCAGATTTAATTTTCCTCTCTGCTGCCAAGTTTATTCTTTCTGAGCATGCATACAGTTCAGGCACACTTGGGTGATGACTTTGGGGTACCCAAAGATGCAGAGCACACAAGATGGGGTCTGGGCAGAAGAGGATGGGCTGCATTCTCCAACATGTGTGGTGTTTTGGTATTTGGTCTGCCACTAGGACTGCTTACCTCCTGGTATTCTGCTTTCCCATCTGGTGCTTCTGCTGCAGGAGTCACTAGGTACCAAACAAACTGAGTTGGATGCATAAAATGATAAACAAGATAAGATTTATTTAGGAGCTTAGGAAGGCACATCTCATCAGCACAGGGAACATCCTAGACTGACCAGAGGACAAAGAATTTGCCCTTCCTTGCCCCAGCTGGACACTAATTAGCATAACATGTGATCATAGCTGGCTGCCATTACTGTTCCTAGTTAAAGGGGTGGCAGCTAATTTTAGCCCCATGCTCAACTCTGTACTCCACAGTTCTCATTCTACAGAGACTGCTGATGTAGCTGGTTGTTTCATTCAGACTCCTTTTTCATTTTAAAAGTAAAAATTGAGGGCCAGATATTCAAAACTTTGCCCGGGCTAAATTAGCACTGCCGGTGGGCAAACTTAGCCGGAGCACAAAGCAAGCTATATTCAAGGAAATAGCCCAGTGCTAATCCTGCTGAATATAGCAGTCTAAGAAGCTGGGCAAACTGGCCTGGGAGTGCAGGGCTAAAATAGCCCAGGAATAAGACATCACTGAACACAGCAACAGGGCAGTGCAAACTGCAACTGCAGCTCATTAGACTCTGTGGCAAGCCAGTGTTGCAAGTGGAGAACATTGTGTGTGATTTCACAGAGATGTCTCACAGCTACTGCAAACACACCTCTCAACCCCTTGCCTCATAAATCAGGGACAAGGCTTAAAACAATCAGGGACAAAGGTTTAAAATCAGGGACACACCTTAAAATTGGTGATATCCACTTAGGAAGCTGGTAGAATAAGTGGTGAAGTGTAAAATGCATTTTCTAAGGAAGAACACATCTGTAACATTAATTTCTGACATTATGTTATACCTACAACCCCCACTGTTTGGTCATGGAAACACAATTTGTAGGAGGGACAGAGTAAAAGTTTGAGGTAATTAGGACGCCCCTGAAAATCAGGGACAGTTGAGAGGTATAACTGCAAACAACAAAGTAAGCACACACTGTAGAACTGTGCTTAGTGTGCTATGCTGGAGTGAGAGTTTGCCCAGAGCTAACCTGATTGCACAGTGCTAACATTAGCCGGTGCAAACTGGTTAGCCTGGGGCAAACAGGAGCTATATTCAAAGCTCCCATGCAAATGAGAGCCTACTTAGGTAACCCATGGGCAAACAAGTATATTTGCATCTCATTAAGTGCTGTTTGATACATTACCATGCAGTTTGCCTGGTGCAACTGCATGGAGCACAAAGCTCTCCCTTTGGTCAGAATGGAAGTACAGGCTGGATGCTGCAGGCCAAGGCATGCCCACAGCATCCCCTGTTGGTCGGAATGGAAGTACAAGCTGGAAGCAGCAGGAACTGTGTGCTGGCAGGCACAGCTGTGCATGCAGGACCTGTATATATGTAAGTGTGTGTATATACATTATATATATATATATATATATATATATATATATATATAGCTAGATATATAGATATAGATAGATATATAGATATATCTATATATATGTGTGTATATATATATATATATATATATATATATATATATATATCATATACAGATCGATAGCTAAACAGACATACTACCCATGGCCATACATGCCCTGGAGGATGCCTCCCCAACAACACAGGTACCCCACTGCAGTAGTGGGTAAAACACAGTGGGGACACAATGCATGGGACAGGCATAAGGCAAACCTAGTGGGGCAGGAGGCCAAAGGCTGTAGGGTCACTAGGATATGTAGCATATCCAGTAGATAGGGAACAGGGCACACTGACTGGGCCAGGCAGTCCTTTCTGCCATCATGGTCCCTGTTCCAGTGTGTGCCTGTTACACCCTGGTAGGCTAATGTCTCCCCAACATGATCTCCGACTCCTGGTAGCCCCAAAACACATTGAAACCCCTCATGTTCCAGTGGTCCCCCACCCCCAAGCATGGCTCCTGATCCCCATTGAAAATAAAATAAATAACCTTTCCTGGTGGTCTAGTGATCCCACCAACCCCAAGCATGGCTCCTGACCCTGTTGAAAATAAAAAATAATTTTTTTTCAATTCAAACTTTATTAGTACATTTTCCACAATAAAAGGCAGTTACAATGAAAGTGAGATGTAAATACAGCCACTTATAAAGACTTGACTGCCCAACCCTTCTGTCCCTCCTCTTACAGCAGTAGCAAATCCATGCATCCCCTAAATACTAAGCTCATTACCTGAGAACCTGCAGGGCATTTTAGACTGTGACATGATTAAGACTGAGCCACTAAAATTAGAGAGTGAAGGGATCCCATATTTTGGTATATGCTGCAATCTATTGTGAAGACTGGCAATCGCTTTTCTGTACACAGATTGGCAAGAATTTCTCTCACCCATTCTTGAAAGGTTGGGGTGGACTTGTCTTTCAATGACATAAAATAAGCTTCTTGACAGATAAGGCAATCATAGAAATATGAAACCTTCTTACTTTAACTCTAGTAGAAGACAGGTCCCTAAAGGCAAATATCAGGAGTAAAGTACTCCTGAAGGCCCAGTAAAGGATCCAGGAAGTCTTGATTGAATCCCATAAAAGGAAATTTTAGGGCAGGATCAGAACATGTGAAGAAGTGTTCCTTCTTCCGCAAACACTTAGTACATATATTGGAGTTCAAGAGACCCCATTTCTTTAATTTTACCGGGTGCAATACATGTTATGTAATATATGATATTGCATGAGACGCAATCTGTCTTGAGAAACATATTTATGACAGGATCTCCACAGGGATTGCCAATCCAGATGATACTGAGGAAGGACAGAGTTCCAGAATCTCGTGGGTCTCAAAGAGTCCCATATCTTTTGTAAAACAAGACCTGATATAATTTAGATATAACACCTGAAGATCCAAGAAGTGAAGAAACCTCAGGTATCAGGGCTGTGACAGTCTGGGGGTATTGCCAAAACCATTGTAAGTAAGAGCCTTAACCATACAACTTTGAAGTGAGAGGGCTGGAATAAGAAATTTCCTAATAATATCTCCTACTGACAACCATTGCCCCTTCATCCATGAAAGAGAGTAGTTTCCATCCCCAATTGGGACAACCATTTATGGGGAATCTGCTTCTTGTTAATAGTGAAAGATGGGGAATTCCAGATAGACTGGGCCAAATCCAACTGAGGGGTATAGTGCAAAATGAACATAATTGTGCATATACCTTTAATGAGGTAACTATTATAGGGCATTCCTCAGCCATACGCACCTGGGAGATTTTAAGATAGAATAAGGTTAGGAGTCCAGATTCTTAGACCTAAATACATCCAATTCAATCCTAAGCCAAGCCGGCTGTTCTTTTTCCAGGCCGGAGATACCCATCTCAAACATTTTGCTAAATGGCTGGCCCAATAATATATAGCCAGATAGGAATCCGCAAACCCCCTCAAGTTTTGAGCTGCCAATTTATAATAAGCCAATCAAGGATACTTATCAGCCCAAATAAATCTAGTAAATATGCCATGTAACTTTTAAACCAGAGTAGCGGATAAAAGTATTGAGAAGAGATAAAGGGTAAAAATTCTAGGAATATATTCATCTTAATTATGTTAATCTGGCCCCATAGTGAGATGGGAAGTTTGGACCACCTATCAAGGTCATGAATTATCAGCTGTGAGAGAGATTCAAGATTTTCCTTAAACCATGTTAGGGGTTACGGATAGTTTAATGCCCAAGTATTTAAATGGCCTAGGAGTCCAACATAGACCTAAGGACTAATGTCATTTTGAATACCTTATGGTTTAATGGAAAGATTGAGGATTTGCTAGCATTCAGTTTGTAATTGGACAGGGCACTAAATCTTACTATTTCACTCAACAAAGCCGTACAGAAGACACCGATGGGATAAGTGTATCAGCAAGTCATCCGTATATGCAGTAACCTTAATTTCATGGCGCCAACCCAAATGCCTTGTATAGCGGCATTATTGAGAATGTTTTGTTGAGAGGTTCCAGATATAAATTAAATAACAGAGGAGATAAGCTGCAACCCTGTCTGGTCCCTGAATGGAGTGGAAAAGGTTTGAAAAGGCCCTGCTCCCAGAGATCCTTGCTGTAGGGTTTATATAGTGTAGCAATCCAGGATATAAATACAGAGGGAATTGGAAAGCTTCCAGAACTCAAAACAAATAATTCCAATTCATTACGATCAAATGCCTTCTGCATCCAGGGAAACCAGTCCTGCAGTAAACTCAGCATCCCTGGTAGCCAAGAAGACATGAGATAGGGTACGCAAATGGTCAGATGATGAGCCTTCATAAATCCTACCTGGTTCATACCTATTAGCTCAGGAAGAGCCATAGTTAACCTATTGGCTAGTATCTTTGAAATAAGTTTAATTTTTTGGCTTAGAAGGATATAGGCCTGTAGCTTTGAACAAGCTCAGGGTCTTTATCTGGTTTAGGAGAAGAACAGTCAAGGCCTCAAAAGGTGAGGGTCTGCCTCTGCCCCAGTTAAAATATATTGAAATAGGTGATAAAGTACCGGTAGTAATAGATCCCAAAAACTTTGTAAAATTAGGAGGAGAATCAGTCAGGGCCTGGGACTTTGTCTACGGGTAATCCACTGATAACCTCAGCAATTTCCTCCTGTGATATAGGGGTGACCAAAAACCCTTGTGTTGCTCTGAAAGGAAGGGCAGGTGGGAATCCCTCAGATAATTCTCCGTACTCCCAGGACAGGGAGGATACTCCATGTCACTGTACAGTCTTTCATAATATAGGGCAAATTCTTGTACTATCTCGGTAGGAGATACTTTCAGAACCCGTCTACCACTGCCCGAATTGAAGGGATGAATCGCAGATTCTTGTTGTTTAATACACAATGCCAATAGGGCGCCCGCCTTCTCTCCCTGATCTGTGTAACTAGCCCTTGTACAATAATAGCTGATTCTGCTTTTTCCCAAAGTAACTCTAGATATCTGTCCTTCAACACTAGGAGCTTCCTCTTGTCTTCATCTGGGCACTAGCCAAAATATTAATTTGAAGTGACCGATTTGGGACAATACGCCCTCCAAATCTTCGAGTTTGGCCTCCAGACAGATAGCTTCTGTCACGTAGACACTAATTCAGGATCCAGATTCTCTAGCCTTTTCTCCAACGAGACTATTCGAGCTGTATTATTAGAAACAGTTAACGAGACTTCATCCAGTTTTCTAGAGAGTTTTTCAGGTCGATCGCCATTTCTTTCATCTCTTCACGAAAGGGTTTAAACTCTTCTGAGAACCTTTTAAGCATTAAGGTTCCTGTTCTCAACTTGACTCGAAGGATCAGGCCTATCTGGCCCACCTGAGGCCCGGATTTCTTCGGGCCTTTCGGGAGTAGCGGGGTGGGTGTTTCTATGGGCTTTCTCATGTAAGCCTCCATCCACCAATCGAACTCACAAAACAGGCTCACAAGATGTTTAGATAGTAGAAGAATTCAAAAGCAGAGTAAATGGAGAAATATAAATGTCTAAAAAGATGAATTAATGATCAGGAGGCAGGAACTTAACGGAGGAGCTTCTACTCAACACTCTGCATCACGTGATCTCCCCAAAATAAATAACTTTTCCCTGGTAGTCTAGTGGTCCCCCCACCCCAAGCATGGCTCCGACCCAGTTGAAAATAATATAGTAGCACTAATTTGTACCTCAGTTGGTGGCTGGCCGTGGTGGTGAAAGAAGGGCTGAGCCAGTCTCTGGCTCCGTTTTGGAGTCTGATTAGAATGAGCGGGCATCACTGCTGAGTGGGGGAACCACTAGACTACCAGGGAATGGTTCTTTATTTGATTTTCAATGGGGTCGGAGCTGTGCTTGGGGTGGGGGACCACTAAACTACCAGGGAACAGTGCTTGATATTATTTTCAATGGGTCGGAGCTGTGCTTGGGGTGGGTGGACTACTAGACTACCAGGGAACAGTTCTTTATTTGATTTTCAACAGGGTCAGAAGCCATGCTTGGGGTGGGGGACCACTAATCTACCAAGGGAACAGTGTTTGAAATTATTTTCAATGGGGTTGGGAGCTGTGCTTGGGGTGGGCGACCACTAGACTACCAGGGTAGCATCTTTTACTTTACGGTCAACGGGGTTGGGGTTCATGTGGGGGGCACTGCTGCATTACCTCAGCTTTTGTTGGCAGTATTTAGAGCCATGCTACTTTGAATATGCGGTGCACCAGCATTCAGGGTCCCTCCCCAGTCCCTCCCTGCATACATTATTATTTAGCATCGGGTGTTAAACACCTAGCACCGTGGTAAATGTCCTTTTGAATATTGCAGTCGGGTGCAGATTCGTGCTAGTCCAGTGCAATGGATTTGTGCCCGTGCTCTGTTTGAATATCTGGCCCTGCATGTCAACCATACTGGTGTTACCATACCAAACATGTTTGCTTACATTTCTTGACCAACTACAACTCCATCTTTTGGACTCAGAAACACCCCAACACTATCTAGCTACTCATTATGCAGTGGGAGTAGATGGGACTATTGTATCATGAGTGGCTGCATTGTTTAAGGGTGTTTCTAATGTTCAGAAAGTATGCAGTAAGCTTAGGTAAACAATCTGGAGCAAAACAAAGCTGTGTATAACTATACATTCCCATGCATTTCAGTTCTAATAAACAAGGAGGCAGATTAAACAACCAGCAACATCAATGACTTTTAGAGAAGGCAAGCAATCATAAAATGTGGGTTTTACCTAGAAATAATATGATGCAGAAAAGGTTGACAGTGTCCTTTAAAAATCAAGTTAAGCTATGTAAAATCAGAAGCAGCAATAAGGACCAGTAGTAATGATGCATATGAAATACATAATACTAAGAAAAAATGGTTGCAAGGAAATATAGAAAAATACAACTATTACAATTTTGTATCAAAATTCTACTAAGACTCAAATACTGGAGCAGGAAGATTTATCAAATGCATCAATTAAACTGTGGGAAAATCTTTGTCAATTTATAGCACCTTTAATGTATGAGTATACCCTAAAAGATATGAAAAACAGTGGATAGTTGGTTTAATTCTAAGTGCAAGATGACAAAGAAACATTTGAATAAAATAGTACAACAAGTTAAAAACAACAAAACTAGGTCAAATATTAGAATACTAAATTTAGAAAGGAAAAACTATAAAACATCTTGTAAAAGAAAAGTGTAAGTATCCAATTAGTTTGTAGTCTAAATTGCATAAAATAATTATAGAAAAAGAACTAGGATTTTTGCCTTTTATTAGCAAAGGATGCAACTCATACTCTAGTTCTCAAGAGGCTTTCATACAACCTGGGCTCTGGGAAAACATTTTTCTAGTGTCTATTTTGATAAGGAAGAAGAACAAAGGTCAACCATTGCTACATACCTATGTCAAGAATTGAATAATATAGCTCATCCAAATCCTATTACTATCACAAAATGGAAATACAAATATTAATTTTATTAACAAAAACAAATAAAGCTTCATGACCTGACATGCTACAGCTGGATATTTATAAATATTCTGTAGACTGGTGGACATCTATATTGCATTATGTGTACAACTACATTATACAATATCAAATATTACCTACTTCCTAAAGGGGAACATCGTATTCCTAGACATAAAAGGACCCTGAATGACCCCTCATGTGTTCATGTGTTGTTTAGTCAGCCTTATCAAGACCTCTCAAAATGTGTTTACATAGCAGAATTAGAAAATTGGGTAAGAAAAATAATATACTTGATGAAACACAGAACAGATTTTGGAAAACCGTTCGCCATACAACATTCTATGGTAATGTGCCATATAATTCATAAATATGCAAAGATTAAGAAAGGAAAATTATTCTGCTGTTTCATAGACCTACAGTATGTATAGCATTTGACAGCATTAGCTGCAAAACATTGTGGTCAACTTTATATACCTTAGATATAGGTAAATCCGTCCTTCGGATGAGACGTTAAACCGAGGTCCCATCTGCCTGGATTGGTGGTAGTTCAGGTGGATGTTAAAGATCCCATGGCACTTATCGAAAGAGTAGGGAATTTCCCCAGTGTCCTGGCCAAATTTCCCTCATTCACTAAAAATACCACCAACTGCTTAGTCTGGTTCAAGATCAGTTGAATTCATCTGTATCCTCCTCTGGGTCGTGCCTGAAAATAGGCAGGATTTGTCTAGTGCACTTACCCGGTCAACAAAAGCTAAAATAAAAAAAATAAAAATATTTGTTGGCTATCATAATTAGGGCATGAAGTGATGTGGCCAAAAGTCCAGTACAACTTGGCAGGAAGCCTAACAAGTATTATAATAACGTATCTTGGTGTCTAGCAAGGGAGCATTCTGGCACCTTTTTTTTCATCTTTATGTAAATGAAGTAATAAAGCAGTTATATGATTATGAGTTTCACTCACCTAAAATTATTTTCAAAAGGTACCATTACTTGCATATACAGACAATGTTGTTTTAATATCTACATCATTACTGGGGTACAATAAACAATTTGCAAACTTATATAAATTAAGATTTCTTCAAATAAATCAATCAAAAATATCATTTCTAATTTTCAATGTAGGTAATAAGAGTAGATATTCACTATACACGGAGAGGACTAAATTAGTGACAATTCATTATTATGAATATTTAAGTTTAATATACACTATTATACAATGGCAAGAAAGAATCTTGATCCCTGCTTGGTCAGTCTGGGGCTAGACCTGTAATGTTATCCCAGCACAACATCATGGGGTGGATTCTCAAAGGATCGGTGCAAGCCGCGCCAAAGGTGGCTTAGCGTTGATTGTTGATTCGCCAGGGACCCTGTGCCCAATCTCTCATTGGGCAGGATCCCAGCAACCAAGTCCCTTGGCTTGTGGCAAACTTGGCCCTGTTCCAAACAAAGGGTGCATCAGGCAGCCCTGTCACAAGCTGTGGGTGGACTGTGCAGCAACAGCACCATAGACAGGTGCTGTACCGCCCTCAGCCCTGATCACCCATAAAGTGTAGTGTGTTTACCTGGTGGGCTAGCGGCCCTCCCAAAACCTGATCACCCATAAAGTTATTAGAGGGTCCTAGTGGACTGGCAGCCCCTCAGCCCCAAATTCCCCATAACAGTACTGTAAATATCCCTGGTGTTCTAGTGGTATCTCCCCAAGCCCCAAACACCCATTATGACTAATACACTATCCCTGGGGTCTACTGGAGTACTCCAGCCCTGATCCCCCATTCATACCATTTCCAATTATCTGCTGATCTAGTGGACCCCTCTCCTCGTGGTACCCAACCACCCTGCTTCTCCCCATCCGTAGATAAGCCATTGACTGGCAGTCCACTGCTCCATCATCACAGCCAGCTGCCAACTGAGCTCTGTATGAGTATGTACTGTATATATAGAGAATAAAGGATGGGGAAGGGTGCTATGAGAATTTAATGCACTCCCATGTTGTGGATGCTTAATAAACCCCGAGGGCAAAGCCCAAGGGTTTATCAAAGCATCCCACAATGAGGGTGTGCATTAAATTCTCATAGCACCCCTTCCTCAATCTTTTTATTTTATAATACACTGGGCAGCAATTTTTCTTACTTACAGTCATGTTGTGGCAGCTCTGCAGTAAGCGAGAACTGAGCTGCCATGTTTTTGAACTATTAACCCGCCCACAAGGAAGACAAGCGTAATGAGGAATGGCATACTTTGATTGACATGGTTCATGAATGCCATAACAACCAGTTGGTTGTTACTGGAAATATCAACTGGTCCAGCCATAGGAAAAATTGCTGACCAGTTATTATACAGTAGTACACACTCAATGAATGACAGCTGCTGCTTCATTTGTCATGAAATGAGTAGATCCATAAGGCCTCAAATGGGTTAAACTAAACAAAAAATAAACAATTTCCAGAGAAATGAAACAAGAAAAGGAAAATAGTAAATCTATTTGGAATCCCAGTCTTTAGATAAATTTAAATATATTTGACTTTTCAAGGACTAATGGTAAAACAAACATGTAATAAAAATAAATCAAAATTACAATAATGCATTTAGATGTAACTGAGGATAAAGGAAATGTAATCCATATGCTGGTTGGCATGATGTTAGGATTTCATTTTTATTTATTGTTGTTACAGTTCAGTCCGACTCTGGTGGTGTTGTGTAATGCCAGGTTGTAGGAACAAGACCGCAGTGATTGCGGATCTTGTAAGTTCAGCAGATCTGGCTTGCATCACCGAAACCTGGCTGGATGATAACACAGGCCCCATATTGGAGGCTGCTGTTCCAGCTGGGTATGCGGTGATACACCGCCGAGATCGAACCGCAGGGAAGAGGGGTTGCAGTCTATTTCAAGACCGAAATGGAGCTCACCAGTTTTCCAGTTGAGTTGACCAGCTCATTTGAATGTGTTATAGTAGCAGGTGCAGGCTATAGAATAGTTCTCATCTATCATGCAGCAAGTGATGGGAAGCTATCCCTTAAGGAAGTGAGTGGACTTTGTCATCGAGCAGGAGTGGAGTCACCCAGGCTGATGGTCCTGGGTGACTTCAATGCCCAGATCGATGACAAACTTATATAAGAGAGAGACTTAAGGAGCTTAATATGTATAGCCTCGAGGAAAGGAGGGAGAGAGGGACATGATAGAAACTTTCAAGTACCTCAAGGGAATCAACAAAGTCCAAGAGGGTAGCATCTTTCAAAAAGAGGTATGCAAGAACAAGGGGCACAATTTGAAGATGGGGGTGGCTCAGAGGTAATTTAAGGAAGTATTTTTTCACAGAGAGGGTTGTGGATACATGGAACGGCCTTCCAGAGGAGGTTGTGGAGTCAAAACAGTGGTGGAATTCAGCATGCATGGGACAGTCATAAGGCAATTCTAGTGCTGGGGTAGGAAGAAGTAGGCTGCTGGTTAACTAGGATCTGCAGCTTATCCAGTAGGTAGGGAAATGGGCAGACTGGGTGTGCCAAGCGGTCCTTATCTGCCATCAAATTCTATGTTTCTATGTTTCTAAACTCTCACAATTTGGACAACACTTCCTCCAGTTGATGAATTCACTAGGTCTGTCACTGGTGGTTACCACTACTACTCATAAATGTGGCCATTCTCTTGACCTCATTTTCCTCCTGTGGACTGAGGCCTCAGACGTGGGGTGGAACCAGTCGGTTGGTCTGATCACTTCACGGTGAGGTTCAATTTTGGCATCCCTCTTGTCCCCTGTGGAGATGGTCAAGTTACGGAATATTACTTCCGATAGTCTAGCTGTGATCCTTGACCCATCTGAACTTCCTGCAGATTGCAATGATCCTGAAGCCTTGGTTTTGGCATAATATTGCCATCTCCTCAGCTTTGGATACTATTGCACCAGTCCATGTGCGACCTCTTTCCTCCACCCTCAGGCTCCATGGTTCTATGGAGCCTTGAGGAAGTTGTAGTGTTTAGGTCACAGGTTAGAACGTTGTTGGCGGAAATCTGGCCTGCATGCCGACCTCCTTAGACCTTAGGTTCTAATATTTTTATTTTAGAAAACTACAGTAACTGTCTGAAGTCATCAGTCTGAGTAGGTCAGTGCAAATCCCAGAAGCAGCCCCGAAGAGTGAGGAAAACTATTCTCCCTCCCTGACTCTACTGCCTGATGGCTTTCTACTACTGGAGGACAAGAGGGGAGCAAAATACTGGTGGACAGCCAGAGGAGTGGCACTGTGAGGGTGGACAGCCTACTGTAAAACAAAAAAGGTCTTTAATTTACTAGCTTTGCTAACTGAGACAGACTTCAGAGTGAACATGCATCTAGTGTAAATGACATTTATAGTAAAAGTAGGTGAATGATCAGTGTGAGGAATTTCAAGAATGCTGAATCTTGTAGTACCATCACTGTGACATCAGTACCCATGTATTATTTTTATTTCAGTTTCAAGTTTATTGATAAGCAGAAGTGTACAACACAAATATAAAATATCTTTTCAATAAATAAATGTTTTCAATAAATACGCAAATAAAAGTTTTAACATATATGCACTGCTCTTTTAAATTTTTGCTGAAGTATTCTGATGGATGTGTTACTAAACTCTTGTTTAAGAGGACCAGATACTATACATAAAATGATCTATAAGAAGGTTATGGAAAGTAGATGAATTTATGCTCTTTAGCTAATTCGACAAATTTGTGAGAATGTAAATAGGACATCTCTGGGTTCCTGTCTTTTACCTATACCCCTATTTAATGTATTGATGCCTGTATTCCAATGCCCAAATACATTGAAGACCAAATTTTAATCATAAGAAGAAAATTATATTCTCTAGTTTACTTTACAAATGTTATAATATAAGAACAATAACAATAATAGTAATTCTTTATTTGTAATGCCTTTCATAACCAAGGCACATAACAATAAAACAGTTAAAACATATAAAATAAAACATCAGCACATTCAGTAAATACATACTTGTCAGCGACACCTTTGCTAAATGCTTTATTCCACAGAAATGTTTTTAAAGCCTGCTTGAAACCCCACGTCATGCACTCCCTAATCTGACAGGGTAGAGAATTCCAGAGGGTCAAGGCCATGAACAAAAATCCCGGCTCCCACAGATTTTAAGGTCACCCTTGAAATTCTAGCAACTCCTCATCGGCTGAACGGAGGGAGTGGAGCTCCGGATTTGCACTGACCTACTCAGACTGATGACTTCAGACAGTTACTGTAGCTTTAAAAATAAAATATTAGAACTATATATTACCCTCCCCCAAAAAATAGGAGTCATGTTTACTCAGCAATAATTGCATCTCGAGGTTCTGGAAACATGATTTAGCCACTCAAGCTTCAGCCTCATGTTAGTCATAAAATTATTATAGAATGTGATGGCACATAAAGACCAAGGATCTTCCAGTCTGCCCATTTTGCATTACCTATACCTTGTAATCATGTTGCAAAATATCTTGATGCAATTATAAATATTATTATTAGCAGTAGTAGTAATATTATTATGATTAAGATTTTGTAGGCCAGGAGAGAGGGCTAGACAATGATGCCTACGCTCAGCCTCAACCAAGGGAGAGGGAGGGGAGGGGCTATAGATGCAAACCAACTAAAATTAAACCAGATTTAGCTGTTGTTGGAATTTTACTAAATGGGACCAGGACATGGAGAAATTCCACTGCTCTTTGTGAATGTTCCATGGAATCTTTAACATCAACAAGAATAGGCAGAGGGACCTTGATTTAATATCTCATCCAAAGAATGGCACACCCAAACAGTACAGCATCCCCTTAGTACTGCACTCAGGTGCCAGCAGTTATTGTATAGGCCCAATCCCAATGTGGACTAGAACCCATCACCTTCTAGTCCAGAAGTAGATGTTCTACCAAATGAGCCATGTTGATACCTATAATATCAGTAGAGGTTATATTATACCCTCATTATGCATGGCTTCCCATATATTATTCTATTTGTAAAGCCACATTATCAGCTTTACAATGAATTATATCATTAGTTTAGGAGACAATAGTTGGTGAGACAGCATCTGTTACATTTCCCTCCTGTCCTCATGGAACTCGAAGGGCATCAGCTCCCATTCATTTCAGTGGGGTGCAGGTCTTCAGAAAGGATATTAGGATTCCATTAAAGCATATCTCACATGGTCAACCAGCAAATTGGCAAATACCTAACAATCTCATAGGAAAGACCAGTTGTAGAGCAATACCGCTTCTGACTGCTGAACACAGCAATTTGACAGAGCCAATGGAAATTGCCACAGCTCAGTATCACCTTTTGTGCAGCCACATAAATTGCTCCATTGACTGATCTATCAGATCATGAGCAACCTGGGTCTTCCTCTTTTATGCACTGATCAATCAATGCTGATCAGCCAGGGAAGCCCTGTACGAACTTGCCAGCAGCATGCCTGCAGACCAGCCTCGACTGCTTTGCAATGGTGCCAGCCTCAATGCCGGATGACATCAGTGAGATCAGTACATGGTGGTCTGCAGACATACAGGAACGCTGAGCAGCCCCTCTTGCTGCCAGTGCATGAGATGTAGCTCCATGTAGTAGGTAAGAGGATCAACTCTAAACTAAAAGCGAAATGACTGTTAACTCTTGCAATCCAGCTGTCCTATAAAATGTATACTGAGGATCACAGAGTGACACTTAAAAGGGGTAAAAGCAAATCAAACCTTAATAAGCCAGTTTTGTTTTTGTTTTTTAGGTTTTTTACTGAAAAGGAGATAAGTTAACAGCAAAAAAGTTACATAAAGTAGAATTTTGACTTAGATGGAATTTGGAACTGCAAAGTTCAGCTAATTTAACAAGTGGCATACTACTTTATATAAGTAAAATGCTGCAATAAAGGAAATGAAAATATGTAGTAACTAACACAGTGTTTTAGTTAACACAGTACAGCACCAATTATGTACAGTAAAATGTGTTTGTATTATTTTAATTTTAGAAGTGCAACAAAAACAGATAATTCGAAAGCCTTGAGCACCATGAAAGCTGTGCAGTGGATGAGAAGTATGGTAGACATTTTAGGGCACATGTAATAACAATATGCTGTGTAATGAAGGAGTGTAGTAACAAATCTAAAGAAATGTGTTTCAAGGTTTTACCATGTTTACATTTTGCAGATGAATGGAATATGAATTAAAGGAATCAAATCAGTTGTATATGAGTGCTAAAAGTTTAAGTACTGCTATGTGAGATTTTGCTATTAGTAAATGAGGTGCAAGAAATGCAAAGTTATTAACATGAATTCGTCTTAGATGTACTGTATGTTTTAATTTTGTTCAGAATTCGCCAGAAGAAGCCTTATAGGAGAAATGTCAGAGTTATAAAATAAAGCAACAGAATCAAACAACTTTGTGTGTAGTGGCCTTTTAGTCCAGAGTGACCCAAAACATGTGCTTCCTGTCAAAATTTCTACTGAGTACCCTAGGATCCATCTTGTGACCTATGCTGTTTAATGTATTTTCAATGATTATCTGATATATTGCATTCTTCATAAACCTGTAGGATCCAATACCTGGATGATATTTCTTTGAACAGAAGCAAATGATTTGATACCTTTAATGGACCAACATAGATGTAACAATAAGAACAAAGTGCTCTAGCTTTCGGACCAACCAGTCCTTCTTCAAGCCTAATGGCAGTTGTTTAGAAGAAACAATACTTTTGACAGCTAGATTATGCAGGAAAAACTGAAAAAAATCCCCATTGGTTTAAAATACTCATTTAAAAATACAGAAAATGATGTCAGAGAAGTTTAGCAGTACCATATTACCTTCAGCCAGGAGGGTCCCGGCCAAAGGTGCTTGGTGGAACACACATACAAAGAATCCTACTGCATATAAATTTAATTGACTTAAGATAACACTGCTGGAGCAGATGACTCTTAAATCAAGCTATGAGTGTCATAATGTGTATCAGGATGTGATTACTGAAAAGCAACCCCACCCAGATTAAAGACATACTAAGATTGTCTTAGGACTCCAAGAAGTTTCAATGCCTGCATTATAGACAAGAAATTACCAGTAAAGTTGTCTTAAAAACATCAGTGCACACTGTATGATGTGTAGAACCTAGCTGGACCTGTCACCCAGCTGTACTCTCCAGCTAGATATCATGCCCCATATATTTCAAAACCTCTAGTGTAGTGACAGGACTTTATAAATGATAATTTAAATATAAATTGACAGTATTAGTGTCAAAACAAAAACTCTAGTCGAGGACCACCAAGGAATTAAGACCATGTAGCCTGATATGTACTGATATCAATAAACACTGAGAATGTAACAACTTGATGTACCAGAAGTGTCTAAGGAATCTGAAAAAGAGATAAAATGTAATTTCCCTCCTCCTCTTCACACAAACAATACATCCTACCACCCCACATCACCATAATGGGGGGCAGATACTAGCTTTAAGAAAGGCAACGCTCTCTCTCTCACATACACACACACACACACACACACACACACACACACACACTCTCTCTCTCCTAATGAACCTTTATTCACATCAGTCACTGCAATTGTTCCCATACAGTGTGCACTGATGTTTTTAAGACAACTTTACTGGTAATTTCTTGTCTATAATGCATGCATTGAAACTTCTTGGAGTCCTGAAGGAAGGCTGGTGGCCCTCCCAGAGGCCAAAGGACTAAAGGACAGCAGAACTGCATGGCTTCATATGGGCAAATCCTGCCAAACCAACCTGGTGGAGTTCTATGACTGGGTAACTAGGCAACTGGACAGGGCCATGCAGTGGATGTTCTGTATCTGGACTCAGTAAGGCATTCAACCAGGTGCTGCATGGAAGGCTGGGAAGTAAGTTAGTAGGCACAGGGACAGATGCAAAGGTGGTGAGATGGGTAGGAAACTGGCTTCAGGGAAGGCAACAGAGGGTGGTGGTGGTGGGTGGGGAGCTCACACCTAAGGGTAGTGACGAGGTGTTCCACAGGCCTCGTGTTGGGACCAGTGTTGTTTGGGATATTCATTGCAGACATATCATTGGACATCAAGAGCAAGATCAGTCTGTTTGCTGATGATACCAAGGTAGGAGCAGTGGTGGATGACCTGGGGATGGCAGGGGTTGCAGGGTGATCTGAAAAAGCTTGAAACCTGGTCAGACACCTGGCTACTGGGGTTTAATGCCAAAAGTGCAAGGTGCTGCATTTTGGGATGAAGCACCCAAGGAGGAGTTACCAGCTGGGGAGTGCAGCTAGCCCAGACAGAGGAGGAGAAGAAGGATCCGGAGGTGCTCATTACAGGGTCAATGAACAACTCGGCACAATGTAGGAAGGCAGCTGCAAAGGCCAACAAAATGCTGGGTTGTATTGCAAGGGGTATATCCTCGAGGAGGGAGGAAGTGATTCTGCCACTGTATAGGTCATTAGTTAGACCGCACCTGGAGTACTGCGCAGTACTGGCGCCTGTATCTGAAGAGGGACATTAGGTTACTGAGGGGTGCAGCACAGGGTGACAAAGATGATCAAGGGGCTGGGGACTTATCATATGAGAGGAGGCTGAGGAGTTGAACATGTACTCACTGGAGGAGAGGAGGGACGGGGACATGATTGAAACCTTTAAGTACATGAAAGGAATAAACAAGACAGGTACAGAGGGCCGTTCAAAGTAAGGGAGGGAGGGACACCAGGGGCCATGATATGAGACTGGAGGAGGAAGGTTCAGGAGGGAGATGAGAGACACTTTTTACAGAGAGGGTGGTGGCTGGGTGGAATGCACTACCTGCAGAAGTGGTATCCAGTAGAACAGTGGACTGCTTCAAAGGGATGGGACAGGACAAGGGAGGGTCAATGAAGGGAAGGGTGGAAGGGAGGGCAGCTGCAGAATAAGGGTGCTAGCTGCACATTCGAGCAGACTTGATAGACCCCTAGGCCTTTATCTGCTGGCAAATTTCGTATGTTCAGTAAGTTCGTAAAGAATTCAACTTGTCATGAAATCCTAAGTAAAGGGCTCATGTATCCTAATACCTACAGAGCAAAATGTGACACTATTTAACCGTACTACTATCTGCATAGTAACCTTTCCAAGGATTCTGTATAGAACTACAATGAAATAAAACTGCCACCCTCCCCATGATACGGTAACTAGAAGTAAATTATAAAGTATGTGTGTAAGACCAGAGGTTTAACTTACCTACATTTCCACAAATTTCTACAATATTAGCCTAATGTAAAAGATCTGTCCAGGACCTCCATGCAAATGAGATCTCAACTCAATATGTACAGAGTTAAAAAATATGTAACAGTCTATGATAACACTCCTGTATGTACAGCAACAGGCTAGGTAATCTGAATATGGTAAACGGAATCAACCCCACTCCCGGCAAAGATAAAAGTAAGGAGGAATTAATATTCATTGTGTGTGAAGTAAGAATAGTAACACACTGTAACTCCAAGTATCTAAACAGAGGCCTACCTCAGTGTGACAGCAAGCCCCACACCTGTCATATCAATGCACTACAACACATACCCACACACATACATACACACACGCACCACATCCCACACATGCTGAAGTTCTATAATATGTCAGTCTGAAGAAGAAGAGGTCTGTGGATGTCAGCTTCTGCAGTGTCCCATGAAACCTAGATCAATGTTCATCCCATCTGCTACCATATTGAGATGTAAAATAAGTTTAATCTCAAAAGCTTGTCTCTGTTGTGTGTTTTCGAGATTTCCTTTTAAGACCATTACTGACATATCTGAGATTGAGTGGTCAGAGGCTGGGAGAAGTGGTGCCCCACTGGTTTTCAGTCTTCTTTGCTCAATAGAATGTCTGTACACATTCATCCTAGTTGCGGAGCTGTTGGTGTGTCTCTCCAACATAACCTGTTTGTGGACATCTCTTGCATTGAAGGAAATAAACAACATGTTGTGATGTGCATGTATAACTCCCATGCACCTTTAATTGTCTGTTTTGTGATGTAACCACACAGTCCCGAGGTGGAAATGAGGCTCACAAGTCTTACAGGTGCGTTGACTGCAGGGTCGTGTGCCCTTGTGTGATATGGTATTCTGTTCAGGTGAAAGTTTGCTCCTAATAATTAGGCTGGCTACATTTGGTGGTTGTTTAAAAGATAGTAGTGGGAGTTCCTTAAAAATACAATTAAGGGTTTCATCCTTACTAAATATTGGGTGGAGGCTTTAATAATCTTACATGAAGTTCAAGGTCTGGACGATATGTGATTACTAAGGGTATTCTGTCTGTAGCTGTCTTTTCTTTATATTGAAGTAGTTGTTGTCTTGGTACTTGTGTTGCATGCTCTGTTATCCTGTCAATTTCTCTGGAAGATTGACCCTGCTCAATAAAGGCGTTTTCAACATAGCCAAATGTGTATCTCTGTCATCCTCATTTGAACAAATATAGTGACATCGGAGTGCTTGACTGTACATGATATTTTTGTATGGTTTGGGTGATTACTTTTCTTGTGCAGGTATCTCTGTCCGTTGGCTTCCTGTAAATACATGTATGTAAGGTTCCATCCTTAATAGTGACTGTGGTGTCCAGAAAATTAAATTAACAGTGGTGGTAGAATACCCAGGGTAAGCTTTTATGGTAGGGTGGAGATTATTAGGTTTGTGATGAAAATCTTTAAGTGCATGTGTGCCCTCTGTCCAGATGATAAACAAATCATCAATGTAACGGAAATAAACTAGTGGTTTATGGGGCACTGCCTTAAAAATCTTCCTCCAAGTCTGCCATAAAGAGGTTAGCATACTGTGGAGCCATTTTGGTGCCCATTGTTGTTTCCATAGTTTGAACATAATGTTTACCATTGAAGTTGAAGTTGTTATGTGTCAAAATGAATTCCATAAGTTCCCCACCACTTCAGGGTTGATGTTTTGTTCGTCCTTTCTCCTGTATGTATTTAAGGCATGCTGTAATGCCATCTGTGTGTGTGGAATATTAATGTAGAGGGATGTTACATTCATTGTCACTAAAATGGTATCAGGTGGTAAATCCTTATAACCAGAAAGTACACACAAAAGTGCATAGTGTCCTGGATATAACTGTCTTTCCATAACCAGCGGTTTCAAAATGGTCCCTACAAACCCTGAGATACCCTCAGTCAAGGTACCATTACTAGAGACTATGGGTCTTCCCAGATTGCCAGGTTTATGTATTTTAGGCAGTATGCAGAATGTCCCTGGCCTGGGTTCAGCAGGAATGAGGTCAGTTAGTTTTTCTCGGACATGGTCTGGAAAAGTTCTAATTAAGTCACGTAGTTCATATTTATATCTTGTAGCGGGTCACTCTCTAGTTCTCTGTAGTATGTAGATCTGTTAGCTGTCTGTTAGCTTCATTAATATAATCCTCTCCGTTTAAAATCACCACTGCAGAGCCTTTATCAGCTTTTTGATGACAATGTTGTGGTTTGATTTCAGTGTCCATATAGCTCTCTGTTCCAGTGGAGAAAGGTTATAATGTGTCTGTTTTTGCCTAGTAAGGATCTGACCACTGACTTGTTGGTGGAAACAATGAATGTAATTGTCTAGTTTTTGTTACGCCCACTTGAGGGGTAAATTCAGATTTCTTTTTTATCCATTAAATTATTGCTGTTTATGATGTCTTCACTACCAGTGATTTCTTCCTTGCCATGAAAGAATTCTTTAAGTCTCAAGCTAAGGAAGTATTGCTCCAGTTCACCACAAAACTGTATTTTATCCAGTGGTTTTGTTGGGCAGGAAGTGAGGCCCTTGAAAGTACATTTAGTTCTCCAGTAGTCAGTGTGTGGTTGGACAAATTAACAACTGAAAGGTGCCCATCTGTATTGTGTTGTTGTTCAGTGACTCCATTATGTTCTTCGTGGTTGTGAGGAAGTATGATATGTTGAAGGCATCCAATTTCCTATTTTTCGTAAGCATGGCTTTTCTTAAGGTCCTTTGTAGTTAATGTGTATCTCTCGCAAGATGTCCTGAATAGGTTCCCCAGACATCCTTTCCAGAGTGGTAGGAATTTCAGCAAACTCTTTGTTCAGAACAACTTTTTGGCATACATGTGAATCCTGTGATTTCTAATTTTCTCAGAGGTCCTATGACAGAGTTGTTCTGCATATGTAGAATTGTTTGTATTTCTTAATGGATTCCAAATAGTAAGTCCTTTAGGGATTATGTTTCTCCTCTTGCACTGGGTTAGAAAATAGATGTCACTGTCTAGCTGTGCCTATTTCTTCTTGATGTTATGTTTTGACCTTATCCAACTTGTTCTGGGGCTTGCCTTTCCTGATGGACTCAAAATGTTGCACTTGGTGGATTACTTGGGCCCTGGTAGCTCTGCTTATCCTCCAGCTATCATTTTGTGAGCCAGTTCACCAGCTCTGTTAAGGTTTTCACCATCTGCATCATTTCTTTCACTGCCCAACAGTCATATATTGGCCACTCCATAGTGTCTGTGTTGGGCACACTACTGCCAGTCATCTATTTGGTGGTCATGCCTGTTCTTGACACTCCCTACTTTATTTTTGTCTGGCCACCCTTGTCAGATCTGCTTTCTGTCTGATGACTTATACTAAGGTATTTAGAGGCCTAGAAGGCTGCAAGCCCATTGGTGCTCCTGTCCATTCACCCATAATATGGTAGAGCATTTCCATCCAATATATATTCATCTAAGTGGTTTTTGAATTTTCATTTGTTGTTACTTATAATGATTTTCAGAGATAAGCTCATTCCAGGGGGACACCACTCTCTGTGTAAAAAGGCCCTACTTCTGTTTGTGTTAAAGTGTTTGGGTTGCAGTTGCAGCGGTGCCCCTGGTACATACTGAACTATTTGTAAAGTTTAATTTTAACTGATTTAATAAGTAAGCATCCTGCATGATGTCATAACACATCAAGAGATCTCCCCGGATCCTTCATGTCTCCAAGGACATACAGTTTAAATCCCAGAGCCTCTCTCTGTATGACTGATCTTTACATCATATATATCATCTTCATAGTCCATCTCTGCACCCTCTCCAAACCATCCAAGCCACCTGTTGTTATTGGACCCCACACTGGGCTACCATAATCCAACAGAGTTCTCACATATGCTCTATACAGTGGCAAAATTACCTCCCTACTTCGCTTCTAAAGTTTCTTCTTATTACCCACAGTATGTTGCTTGCTTTATTGATTTGATTTGTGAGTTGCATCTTGTATGTTCATTTATCATCGTTAATTACACCTAATCTTCTCTCGCTGACAGCCTCAAGATTTGACCATTCAGGGAGTAGTCTGCCATTTTATTCTGTTTGCCCAGGTGTATGACACAACATTTATCAGTGTTAAAACTCATGCCCTTTTGAGTAGCCCAGTAATACATTTTGTCTAAATCTCCTGTATAGAGGCAATACCCTCATCATTTGATGTGACTCCTGTGAGTTTAGTATCATCTGCATATTTACTTAGCCAGTTTATTGTGTCTTTCCCCATTTCAGCCATAAATACCCTAAACAGCACTGGCCCCAGGACTAACCCCTGCACCTCCCCGCTTGTCATGGGCACCGAGGAGGAGTAGAATCCATTTATGCACACCCTCTGAGTTCTCCCTGTCACCATGCATCTATCCATCCAACTATCCCTGGGCCCAGTCCTATGTTTATTAGGCTATTGACTGTCTCACAGTGAGGGACCTTGTCAAATGCCTTTGCAAATCCAGATAAAAACAATCCACCTGCTTCCCTCATCCACTTCTGAAGATATTGTTTCATAAAAACACAGCAAGTTTGTTACATATGGCCTCCTGCCACAAACATGTGCTGCTCCTGGTCAATTTGTCCACTACTTTGTAGGTGAGCATTGGTTTCATCTTTTAAAGGGCCTCTAACAGTTTTACTGAAACTGATGTTAAACTAATCAGTCTGTAATTTGTATAGTCTGCCTTGTCCCCTTTTGTGAACTGGCACCAGATTTGCTGCCAGCCAGTCCTCTGGAATCTCACTCTGCTGCAAGGATTTTAAAATATAAGTTTCAGAGGTTTAGCTACTTCCGGGCTAGTAACTCAACATAGCATTTGATATGTTATCTGGCCCACAGAATATGTATTTTAGTGCATTTATTTTATCATTTATGACGCTTTCAGTTATCTGTATAGAGGGTGATTCATTTTTCTTGCTTGTTTACACTTTACAGTTCTTGGGAGAACACTGTTCCAAAGTGGGAATTAAATATATTTACCATTTATTTTAGGACCATTTACCATTTTACCATCAACAGCTAATGTACATAGACCTTGATTTGTCTTTCTAAGGAATTTACATAACCGGGAACTGCTGCACGTTATCTTTTCTTGCTCCTCTAGCAGATTTTTTTCCATCTTTGTTTACTTTTTATTAGGTACTTGCATTCTTTTTGTGCCATCTATATTTTTACCATGCTTCTAGTGATTTTCCTTCCTTTCAGGCTACATAGAGTTTGTGTTTTCTCTTTAACAGTTTACTTATTTTTTTGTGAGCCACTACGGTTTTTACCTCTATTGTTATATTTGCTCTTCTTTCTGATATGCTTATCGCAGATCCTAGCTATGTGATGTTTAAAGCTTTTCCACATTTCATTTATTGATATGTCCTAAAATTACTTCCCACTGTATTTTTCCAGTTCACTACATAGAAGTCCCTTATTTGCTGTTTTTAAGAGGTAGATTTCTTTACAACCCTGTGTGAGAGGAATGCATTTATTTATTGTAAAGTAGACACAGTTGTGGTCACTGCTTCCTAAAGGAGAACCTGCTTTACAGTTAGTGGCCCTAATTTCCTTAGTTGCCATCACCAGATCCAGTATCTTTTCACCTCTCGCAGGATAGTTTACATACTGAGCTATGCCCTATTTGGTTTACTATGTCCAGTAATAGTTTACTCTGTACTTTGCTACCCTCCATCCTTTCCCAATTTATGTCTCCAAGGCTGAAATCACCCATCAGTAAAACTCCTCCCATAGCACAGGCTATTTCAATCTTGTTATATATGGTGATAGTATCTCCATGGCTTAACCTAGGGGCATAGAACAAATTCTGATAATTATACAGGGGTTTGTCCCTGTTTCTAGCCTTATCCATATGGTTTCTACTTCTTTTGCTTCCTGCTTAATTTTGCTTGAGATATTTATCGACTTTATGGAGTTTAATATATATGCTGCTCCCCTCCTTTTTTCTCCTTTCTGCCCAGGAAGTGTAATGTATATCCAGAAATTCTCTCCCCATGTGCCTTGAGGTGTCCACCAGGTTTCAGTTATGCCCACCACATCCAGGTCATTACATATTATAACTTTCAATTATTCTTTCTTGCCCCATGGGAATAATCAAAACAGCCATCGAGAGGCAACAAGCCTTTGTGAAGCAAATCAATAAAACAAAACAAAGAAAAAAAAAACACACTATGGTTCTCAAAAGAGGTGGCAGGGATGGTTAAGGAGAAAAGGATAGCATTCAGGATATATAAGGAAATACAGAAGGAGCAGGACAGAGAACTTTATCAGTTAAAGCAGAAGGAGGCAAAGAAGGCAGTCAGAATAGCAAAAGCACAAACTGAGGAAAAGATAGCCAACTCTGTTAAGAAGGGGATAAAACCTTTATAGGTATATTAGGGAGCAAGAAAGACCAAGGGAGGGATACAGAGACTTAATAAAGGGAGGAATGTGGCAGAGGGTGACAGTGAAAAGCAGGGATACTGAATGAATATTTATGCTCAGTATTCACAACAGATGAGGAGGGGAGGTGCCTAAACCAAACAAGGGAGAAACTTTGAATAGGGGGTCGATACCAGTCCATTCACAGAAGAAAGGGTTTTGAAAGAACTCTTGAAACTGAGGGTGGACAAAGCAATGGGGCCTGATGGGATTCACCCAAGAATACTAAAAGAACTAAGGGTAGAACTACTCTCTTTAACAAATCTTGGGAGGATGGAGTGGTACCTGAGGACTGGAGGAGGGCAAATGTGATTCCACTTCACAAAAGTGGGAGCAGGGCAGAGGCAGGAAACTACAGACCAGTTAGTTTGACTTCAGTGGTAGGGAAAATGATGGAATCATTTCTGAAGGAAAGAATTGTTGAGTACCTAGAGACCAGTGTGGCATAGGACCCAAGGCAGCATGGTTTCACAGCAGGAAGGTCATGTCAGATGAACCTAATAGATTTCTTTGACTGGGTGACCAAAGTAGTAGACTAGGGAGGGACTGTGAATATGGCCTACCTAGATTTTAGCAAGGCATTTGACACAGTCTCACACAAAAGATTAGTATACAAGTTAGCCAGCCTTGGAGTGGGTCCTAAGGTGGTAGCCTGGATAAAAACTGGCTGGACAACAGGACACAAAGGGTAATAGTAAACAGAGCCCACAGTGAAGAAAGGAGTGTAACTAGTGGGGTACCACAGGGTTCAGTACTGGGACTGGTCCTCTTTAATATCTTTATAAGTGACATTGGAGAGCACCTGGAAGGAAAGGTATGCCTCTTTGCAGATGACACAAAGATCTGCAACAGGGTTGATACACAAGGTGGGGTGGAAAGAATGAAAAGGGACTTGGCAAGGTTGGAGGAATGGTCAAATACGCGGCAGCTCAGATTCAATGCAAAGAAGTGCAGGTAATGCATCTGGGAAACAAAACCCAGGGAAGAGTACACAATGGGGAGTGAGTTAATAACAACAACAAAAATCAAAAGAGACCTAGGAGTAATTATATCAGATGACCTAAAGGTGGGCAAGCAATGTGAGAAGGCAGTAAGGAGTGCTGGGGAATACTGGGATGCATAGGGAGAGGCATCAACAGTAGAAAACAGGAAGTTGTTATCCCTCTCTACAGACAGTTAGTGAGACCCCATCTGGAGTACTGCTGCGTACTCTGGAGACCCCATCTCCGCAAAGACATAGACAGAGTGGAGGCTGTTCAGAGGAGGGCAACCAAATGGTGCTAGGTCTGCACCAGAAGACATATGAGTAGAGACTAATGCAGCTTAATATGCATACCCTTGAGGAAAGGAGGGAGGGGGCATAATAGAAACGTTCAAGTATCTCAAGGGAATTAACAAGGTACAAGAGGGTAGTATCTTTCAGAAGAAGAGATGTGCAAGAACAAGGGGCACAATTTGAAGATAGAGGGGATGGCTCAGAGGAATGTTAGAAAGTATTTTTCACAGAGAGTTGTGGATGCATGGAAGAGCCTTCCTGAGGAGGTTGTGGAGTCAGGAACAGTGGGAGAATTCAAGAATGCATGGAACAGGCATAAGGCAATTCTAGTGGAGGGCAGGAGGAAGTAAGCTATTGATTAACTAGAATCTGCAGCTTATCCATCAGGTAGGGAAATGGGCAGATTGGGTGGGCCAAGCGGTCCTTATCTGCCATCAAATTCTATGTTTCTTTGTCTCTATGTCCCTAATGCTTCTTACATTGGTCAGTAAGCACTTCAGTGTGTTCTTTTCAATTTCCTTACCTTTCTGTATTCTATTTACTTTAACATGTATATGTGGGGTGGGCTGCCCTTTTGTGCTCCCCAATCAGTTTAAATGCTTCTTTACTTCGCGCTATATGAGTAGCTAGAGTTGTTGTTCGAGCTGCTAAGGTGCAAACCATCCCTGGCATATAATGTCATTTTGAGAAAATGTCTCCGATGTGTAGGAAACTTATTTTGTCCATTATGCATTTGTTTATTAGCCTAGCATTAATTATTTGAATGGTATGATAAATTTCAAGTGGCTCACTCCTCCAAGGTTCTCATCCAACTCGGTGGTATATAATGCCAGGTCTATAAAAACAAGACAGCAATAATTGCTGATCTTGTTGAGTAATCTGATCTGGCTTGCATCACTGAGACCTGGCTGGATGAGAATGCTGGCCCCAATTTGGCATCAGCTGTTCTAGTCGGGTACCGGTGATACACCGCACAAGATTGGATTGAAGGGGGTCGCTATCTGTTTTAGATCAGAATTGGACCTTGTGGAGGTTCCAGTGGTGTCCCCAGATCCATTGAATGTATCATGGGAGCAGGTGTGGGCTGCAGAATTCTTGTCATCTACTGTCTACCCGTGACAAGAAAGTTTTCTCCAGGAAGCAGCGGACTTCATTGTCGACCTGGTGTTGGAGCCCTTCAGGTGGTTGTTCCTGGGAGACTTCAGTTCCTGGATTGATGATGAACTCTCGCATTTGGTCAAAACTTCCTCCAACTAATGAACTTGTTGGACTTCACACAGGTTGTTACCGCTGCTACCCATATTCAGGATCATTCACTGGATCTGGTTTTCACCCTGGGATGGAGATCTCCGGATTGGTGGAGGAACCAGTTGGGTGGTCCGACCATCACCCCATAAGGTTCAATTTTATGGCCCCCCTTTGAGACCTGCCTCGGAGATGGTCTAGTACCACCCTTTAAGAGGTGTTACTCAAGGTCTGATGGCAGTGCTGGGCTATCGAGTTGGCCTATGGAGTGCTTGGATCCAAATGCCTTAGTAAATCACTATAATAGTTTGGTGCTGAGGGTGTTGGATTCCACAGCTCCTGTCCACATTCTCACCCTCTCCTTCACCCTCTTTCCCTTGGTTTGATGGGACTTTGAGGAAGCTGAAGAGAGTGGGGCAAAGATTGGAACACAGCTGGTGGAAGTCTGGTCTTGAGAGTGACAGGATTAGATTGATCGTCCATCATTTGGGTTACCAATCAGCAATCTCCCATAAGAAGGCAGAGTTACTGTCCAGGAGATTGCTGCATCAAGAATCAACCAGCTCTGCTCTTCCAGACTGTCGATAGGCTATGCAATCCAGCCTGTCTGCAGGGTTGAAGAGCTTTGTCACAATTAAAGTGTGAGGCGCTTGCTCGGCTCTTTGATGATAAGGTGTCAATGATCAGATCTGACATCCGCAGGACGCATTCAAATGAGCATGGCGGAGATCGATGCGTGGTTACAGGCCCTCGGTCTGTCTGGATGGACTTCACCAGCCGGCAATCACAGATGTCATGAAGATTGTCCAGAGTTTGTGGCCGACTTGCTATAGCTTGGATACTGGTCCCACGTGCCTCATTATGGGTTCCGTGAATGTGATTGGACCAGTCCTTGTCAAGATTGTTTGGTGCTCATTGGACCAAGGAGTGTTTCGAGTCCTTGAAAGATGCTGTCATGACACCTCTTTTGAAAAAATCTTCCTTGACCTGGACTGTTCTCACAAACTACAGCCCAATCTCTAACCTACCCTTTTTGGGTGAGATTATTGAGAAAGCACTGCAACTTGATGACTTTCTTACCACCCATGGCATCTATGATTCTCTCAGTCTGGTTTCAGAAAGAGGCATAGTACTGAGATGCTGTTAGTTCAGGTACATAATGATTTCCTAACCGCGAGAGATCAGAGGAGCCGTTCGATCTTGGTCCTCCTTGATCTCTCTGCTACATTTGACACCGTGGACCATGAGATATTGCTGGAACGCCTGCAGCTGATCTGTGGTCTGTCAGGACAGTCCTTAGATGGTTTCACTCCTTCCTCACAGGCAGATTTCAGAGGGTAGTATCAGGAATGTTTTCTCTGCTCCTTTGCACTGTCCTGTGGGGGTGCTGAGGGTTCTGTGCTCTCTCCCATGTTGTTCACAGTGTATATGCTACCATTGGGAGACATTATAAGGCATCATGGGCTGAGTTTTTACTGCTGTGCAGATGACACTCAGCTGTAGATGTCCTTTGTACCTGAATAAAATGACGCCCTTACGGTCTTTAACAACTGCCTCGCTGAGATTCAGGATGGGATGAGTGCCAACTGGCTGAGGCTAAATCCGGATAAGACTGAGGTGCTGGTGGTGGACCCTGGTCATCATGTAGAGAAGCTGACTCTGGATTTCCTCTGGCCTTGTGCTAGGGAGCAACTAGTTGAGATCTTTTGAGGAGGTGCAGAATCGCGAGTAATACTTGACTGCAGCTGACACTTAAGTCTCAGGTGTCGGCCATTGTCAAGTCTTCTTTTTACCATCTGAGGAATATAGCCCGGATAAAGCACCTTGTTCCACATGATGACCTTCGGTACTGGTTCATGCCTTTGTTTCCTCGCATCTAGATTACTGCAATGCTCTATATCTAGGGTTGCTGGGGTGGACCTCCTCCGCCTGCAGCTGGTGCAGAATGCTGCAGCCAGGTTGCTGACTGGGCTATCTAGATCTTGCCACATCACAGCTGTTCTCACGCGAACTGCACTGGCTGCCGGTACGTTGGAGGATCCCTTCAAGGTCGCATTGCTGACCTATAAGACCCTACATGGACAGGGACGAGCTACTTGCAAGATCTCTTGCAGCCTTACCGTCCTCTCCGCCCACTCTGCTCCGCTTCTTGAGGATTGCTAGAGATTCCCAGGGTTCGTCTTCAATCTTCTGGGGCCCAGAGCTTTTTCTTTTTGTGGCTACAACCCTATGGAATTCTCTACCTCATCTGATTAGAGAGTGCCTGTGCACAGAATCCTTCAAGGCTTCGTTGAAAAGTTTTTGTTTACTTTAGCCTTTGCTTAGCCCTTTTTTGCTGCCTTTTAATTGTGTTATATTTTAATTATTATTTATTATTGATGTATTTTTATGTGCTGCGCTTTGGTATTTGAAAAGCTTAATAGAAATAAACCATAATTGATGATTGATTAATACAACTTTACCTTAGCTTTTACTGTGGAGATTTATGGCATCTTTGTTTTAGTTCCAATACAAATGTCTTTGTACTCATTAGCTCTGTGTGGCCTCAGTAGCCTAGATCACAATTAATTTTCTTTTCATTGAATAAAGAAAATGCTAACAGTGTGGCAAGGCTGAGAGTTAATATGTATGAGAACAAATTTCTTCTAGGCATATTAGCCCTACCTGATGTATAATATTGTATATTTTGCTAGAAAAATATGTTTCCTTGTAATTGTTTTTAATATGGTTATTCTGCTAATGCTGTTGAATCTGTATTTATTTGGTATCTTTCTATGACTCTGTATTGTGACCCAAAATGCATTGGTTCCTTGAAAATAAACTTTGCTCCATTGGCTATGTCCAAGCAATAAACAAATTTTACTTTTACTGTACTATTACTTTGGGGCAGTCTGCTGGAGACAGACACCAAAAACAAATATTAGTCTCAGGTACATAGCTGGTTTTGCTTGCCTGCAGGGTATGCAACACATTTACATTTTATATGATGGCTGGTCACTGGTCACCCATTTAATTATAGCCTGTGCTAGAAACAGGCGTAGGTCACAGTACACTTACACGTGTGGAGCATATAAATCTCCCACCTGGAAAGTAACATAAAATGTCAAGCTCTCCAGAGGGACAGGTGAGAAGGAAATCTACTGAGTCATAGGTCTAGACTGTTAAACCCATAGTGAGGAGGATAATGATCAGCTGTTAGCAACCGAGCTGACAAGTGATGCAATCTTCAATTCCTGGGCAACAAGAAATGCTGGCTTTATCATAAGCTGACAAGCAATTATTTTTGTTACAGTTCTTGGAACACCAGAATTTAACTTTCATTGCACAGTAATAAATCTTAAGATCCTACAGCCTGTACACATGTAGTTGATGTTGCATAAAAGCCTTGTTTATTAGAATGTAAATGTTCACCAAGCAGAAACAATTGCAGTACACATATGTGCATTGTGCAAGCACTTTCATAGCTAGATAGCCAGAAAGCTAGACAGACAGGCAGATATTACATGTTTATAGAGTCTAGCACATCATTTTACTTGAGTGATTGAAAACTTGTTATATGGGGTTTGTATTTAATGCACTTTAGTCTGGTCCTAGGAAAAGCAATATATACAGTCTCAGTTTCAGCAAAACTAAAACCATTTTACAAAATGAATAATGCACATCAGAATTTGTGTTTAAGCTATGTAAACACCTCTCTCCTAGGCGCTGAAGACCCTGAACTGCACCTTGTACCCAACCGGCCTGAAAGTATGTTATTGTAGTTTGACCCACACTCTGTTGTGTTTTGTTCTTTACTTAGCCTTCCTGCAGCTACTAGACAGCTTAGCGAAGGTGTGGATATCCATACACATGTGTAACATGGATCTGCAGTTGATAATTATTCTCCATCCAAACCTATGAACAATGCACCGCCAGGAGAAGATCTCTTATATTCTATTGTCCATTTGGTAAAATATTGCAGCCAGACAGGGATTTGGAAGTTGGTGAGGCCTTCTTCTCCTTCCCTGCTAGGGCTGGAGACCTTCCACTTTCCACTCACCTCATGCTGGTAGAAGACTAGTTAGGATTTCACTCCTGCTAGGTGGAACTGGGTGGATGACCATGGCTGGAGTGAAGTGGGAAATTAAGGGACAGGCTAGGGAAACTGCACTGGGGCAGGCATGGACCAGTCAACTGGGGAAGAGAGAGTGAGTAAGGAGTTTAAATAGAAGGTACAGAAGGCATTTGCCCCACACTCTTCCCTGGTCAGAGTCAGACTCAGATACCTACCCCTCCACCCTTATTAAAGCAGAGTCACAGGTGGTTCTGGATGTGGGAAGAATGGGGCTCTCTTTGCCCCAATAACTATCTTGAGGGAATGAAGAAATTTTCCTGGGTTCTCCTACTAATGGCTTTCCCATTTTTGCTTCCATTGAAAGGTTACAGTTAAGTAACTTGAGCTGGTGAAAGCAACTGTCATATCCATTTTATGATTTGTGGCATGGAAGACCAGCATGGTTGTGGTTAAGAGGGGACCTGTGCCTTGTCCAGACAGGTCCCAGGTCCTCTATAATCAGCAAACAGCAGGGCTGCCAAAACTGATCCTAGGTCTGGATGGATCATGATGACATTTGTCCAGGTATTTGCTGGGGGCATATGAGCTTTGCCAGATGGGCAGGCATTCCTTCTGCTTGGGACACCCCTCAAAAATGTATCATCTGGATGTAGCGAGCAGTGGTCTGTTAATTTGACAGACCCCAGGCAAGGAGGTTAGCCTCCCTCCCTTCAGATTGTCACCACTGCTTTAGGTTTGTCCTGAGGTGGAAGACCCTCTACTAAGAGGGTCCCTCTGCAGGGAGAGAGATCAGCGGTAGTGCTCCCTAGTCCCAGCATTAAGAGAAGAGGGTAAGACAAGACTACCAGCAGTGGAGGAGACGAGACTCCCAGCAGTATATGCCACATATGTCTTTACCCTTGTCAGTTGAGGTGTCATCAATAAACATGTCTATAGCTATTTAACTCCAGTACTGCATGGTTTCTTGTGTCTAATGCTGGATGAGGAAGGGGAACAGGTACCAGGCAACCCAGTGATGTTGTCTGCAGATACAGTATTCATTTTAATCAAGGCTATCGGAAAATGAATCTCACAAATGCATAGTTGGCCCTAGTTGGTAGAATCCATCAATTATATAGTACTTGAAGAGCAGGTTCATGCTTTCTTAGTTCAGCCCCAAACATATATAGTAAACCTTACCTGGCCCAAGTGGACTGGTATCAAACTTTAATTTATTTTGGCAGGATTATACAATAAAATAGATAGTAGTTAGCTCCTTGTAGTTAAACAGGAAAATGCTGTTACTTCCTGGTTGTGAGACACGCCCCATGCCAGCAGCTTTTATGATGTCAGTAAATGGAGAGCACAGTGGCATGCTCCATAAAGTATAGTGAGGCATTTTGATGCTTTTTGTATACTTTAGAGTTGTGTTATGGCAAATTAAGGCCACCAATCAACTAACATGGACCTTTCTAGTTGAGCGTGACCTTAATTTGTCATAATCACAACTCTAAATTATAACAAAAGCAGGTAAAAAAAAAGGGCCATCATTGTACTCTATGGAGTGGGTCCCACACTTTCCATTTGCTGACATCATATAGCATGGTAGCGTCGAATGCAGGGGCATGTCTCACAATCCGAAGTAGCAGTGTTTTCTCTTTCAGCTCCATGGAGCTAAGATCTATTTTATTGTAAAATCCTGTCAGAAATAAATTCAGTGTTTGATGCCAGTCCACTTGGGGCCAGGTAAAGTGTATTATATATTTTGGGGGTCCATAGTGGGAAGCTGCTCTTTAACAAATGAGTTTATTTACATGCATTGCACACTTCACAAAGGCACTACTCTAGGTTTTCAGTGCATTTCCTGATTAAACGACATTGGCCAATAAAGAAGTGTACAGGATAGGACAGTCAGTGTTATTACCACATCACCCTCAGCCCTTGCCCCCCTTACTGCTTCCCTGTGTGTAACTATTAAACCTTTTACTTGGTCCCAAAGTGTTTGAAACCATTGATGGTTCTTGTACCCACCACCTCTGCTCGGCTGGTAGGCTGTTCCACAACTCAACCACTATCATCTCTAAAATAAAATTTTGCACATCCCAATTCTCATTATAAAGGTGTCAACATGGCTCAGTTGGTAGCACATCTACCTCTGGACCAAAGGAGCATGGGTTCTAATCCCATAACATGACTTAGGCTCATACCTCAAATGCTAGCGCCCAGTAAATTACTAGGGGCTGCTGTACACAGAGTGTTCCATCCTTCAGATGAGATGTTAAACTGTAGTCCTTTCCATTCAGCTCTGTGGCTGTCCAGGTGAAAGTAAAAGAACCCATGGCACTGTTTGTAAAAGTAGGGAACTTTATTGCAGGAATAAAATATCAATATTTAAATGTACAGAAACTAAAACAAATTATGAAACAAAGAAAAAGGCTCAAATTACAAACAAAGTTATACACATACAGACCATGTATGTAGAAAAGACTGACTATTCAAGGAAATACATAGGGGCCTATTCATGAACATGTGCAAGAAAAGCGGAATTCAACATAAGTAGGGACACGAGCTATGCCCTATGCAGAGCACCCTGACTAAGCATTCACATACAGGCGTGGATCCTGGTGGGAGGGCAGAGGCAGGTGCATATCTGCATGCAGGAGTGGGCCACTGGATGTGCGTAACCATCTCCCTGCCATGTAACTGCACCATGTAAGGAGCAGCAGAACCGCTTATGCAGGCATCCTACATGATGCACAGATTGAGATGGCAACAGGGCTTGCATGAGAAGGCACCAACGGCCAGAGGGAGGATGCACCAGCAACATGGCCTGCAGCCACCATAGCAGATGATGGGCCACCCAGCTGAGGCAGGGGCCAGCGGCCACAGGCCACTAACTTTATGGATGCACAGGTCACTGTGCTGGTGATGGACATCCACTACAACTATGATGTACTGTATGGGACTAGGGCCCAGTCCATCCCTACAGAGGCCAAGGCACAGATATGGCTGGACATCCAAGCCACCTTCAAAGCTGCAGGACTGAGGCACGCACGCCTCGGCCATCATGCACAAGTGGTGTGACCTCTGCTCCCAGGTGAAATGGAAGCTGTGCCAGGCACAGCAGTCCCAGGGTGCCACAGGCAGTGGCCCCTCCCCAGAGCCCCACTGATGCCCATAGAGAAGTTGGTAGGCAACACTATCAGCAATGTGGTGACAGATGGTGAGTCTCACAGGATTGACAGCATGCAAGGTAGGTGGACATGACAACAGCACAGCCCACACATGGAAACATGGCACTATTGGCACAGCTGACTGACACCCTGTTCCCCAACCCCACACTGCAGGACGACGTGGACCATCTGGATGAGAGTCCGTCCTGGGCAAAGCACAGGTCCCACGCAAGCAGGCAGCATAACAGGTAGGTTCAGTCACAGCGGCCTTGTGGTGTGCCCCACACACACACACAAGCACACACACAGACCACAACCCCGACAACTAGAAGGCAATATTGCAGTGGTTTAAGGCCTGAGCTGCAAACCTGGAGACCTGGGTTTGAATCCCACAGCACTCCACTTGCATACTGTGTGACCCTGAGCAAGTCACTTAACTTCCTTGTGCTCCCAAGTTGCACACATGCCTGGCCACCCACACCTGCATAAACCCCCACACATGGCCACATGCAGCACAGGGCTGTGCACACACAGATGGTGGAGTGCGATGCTGCATGCAACACACAGGCAGGCCCTCCAAATGCCTGTGATACCCATCCGCTGTATAACATCGACACATGCACACACAGCACACACACGTGGCTGGTGGTGTGGTGGATGTGCCTATGCTGCATGTCGACACAGTGCCCCATGGTAGCTGAGCCTGCATGCCCCGTGGGGACATGGGTGATGATGCATGCACAGAACATCCACAGGGCCATCCATCCTATGATATGCTATGGTGTGTCACGTGCAGCACTGGCGGCCATGCAGCACTGCCACCTGCTGTACCTTGGGCATACGCAGCGCACTGACCAATGGGTGCTCAGCTCTGGGGTGTCCATTGTACTATGGCACAGCATTGCTAGTGCCCGAATGCACCATGAGCAATGTGGTGCCAAACCTCATGGTTGGTAACACTTTGGTGGCAGCTCTCCACAACGTGCCATGGTACTGTATCGTGACCATGCTGCACCTGGTCTGGCAGGCAGGGTGAGCTATCATCGGATGCAGCAGAGCACTCTCCGGTGGTACGGGCAGTCTTCGCAAACACAGCTGCATCATGGTGCATGCGGTGAACACTCTGCATGCCTGCCCATGGCTAGCATCATCATGCCACCTGTGTGGTCCAGGCAACAGAAGTGCATCTTCATGAGTCCAATGCTGCATTCCATGATGTTCTTCACCCTCTTATGTGCATGGTAGAAGGCCTCTCCCACTGGGTGCTGTGGTACCAGGTAGGGCATTAAGAGGTACATCTGCAGTGGGTATCCACTGTCCCCTGTGGAAGCGAGGGTACATTGCATTAATATGGTCATGGCTATACACTGTGGCACACATGTCTGGGGTGTCACATGCATACTCACTTATGAGCCACCGGCCCCCTCCTGTGTGGACAGGTGCCATTAAGGGCTCTGTTGTCAAAGATGTAGGTGTCATGGCATAAGCTGCTATTAAACGTTGGTCCATGCCTTGGTGACCTCGCTCTTGATTACTGCAATGCCCTATACCTAGGACTACCAGGGTTGGACCTCCACTGCCTGCAGTTGGTACAGAATGCAGCTGCCAGATTTATGACAGGTTTACATAGATCTGACCATGTCACACTTGTGCTCCATCCTCTGCACTGGCTGCCAGTGCAGCGGAGTATCACCTTCAAGGTCGGATTATTGATTTATAAGGCCCTACAGGGACTGGGACTGCGATACCTGCAAGAGCTCCTTTGTCCCTACTGCCCCTTCACCCTCTCCGCTCTGCTGATGAGGGACTGATGGAGATTTCCAGGGTCTGTTTGACAACATCTGGAGCTAGGTCATTTGCTTTTGCTGCTCTGACACTGTGGAATTCTCTACCTCGTCGGGTAAGGGAATGCCCCTCTGTTGAGGCCTTCAAATCTGCCTTCAAGGCTTATTTATGTAAGTGACATTTTTATATTGATATTTGGATTCCTGCTATGTTTTTTAGAAATGTTTGTTTTATATTGTTTGTTGTATATTGTAAAACGCTATGATCTGTTGTGGAATAGCTTCAGAAATAAGGTTTGGTTTGGTGGTTTGATATTTGGTGAAGACGTTGGTGATGATGCCTCTGATGCTGCACACCACCTGGCAGTTGATACTATGGTAACCCTACCGATTCCTGTATCCTGCTCATCCAACAGTGGCACCAGGATGGCCACATGAGTGCAGTCTGGACACCCAGTGTGTTGGACATTCCATATGTGTGGAACACCCATGCCATGGCCCTGCTGTCCTCCGGCATGGTGGAGAAAGTGATGTGGCTGGTGATATGCCACATCAGGGCATCCATCACCTGGTGCAGTGCCCTGGAGACAGATGACTGGCTCATGCCCACTATGTCTCCCGCTACCTCTGGAAGGACCCCATGGCATAATACAGCAAGGCACATATTACCTTTTGTCTCGATGGACATGGCCCTGAATGTGCCATGCGTGGCGTGGCATGGCCTGGTCATGCACAAGCCCACAGATGTACCTGAACATGTCATGGTCCATGCAGAATCACTGGAAGCATTCCATATCCCGAGCGACTGCACCTCCAGTCATATGCAGTACATGCGTGGCCATTGCCGCTGTCGCTGTGCCTGCTAAATGGCATCCTCAATGAAGACTACATGCATCAATGCACCAGGGCACATCCTACTGTGCAGTGTACCTTGCAATGCCATTGCTGAGCATTAGTGTCATTACTGCCATCCTGAGGCATGAGGTATGGGGCATGGTTTGTGTTCACATGCCCTTTAAGGTGTGTGGGTGGTCATGTGTGGTGGGAGTGTCATGCACCCCGCCATGCTGCCCGTGCATGTGTCACTGGCAATCATAGTGTGGCCACAATGGCATGAGCAGCACATAGGGGAGCATGACAGAGTACATGCATGGACTACCTTGGCAGCTGGTTCAGGTGTCCCTGTCATGCTACCAGGACACCCTCCCAGTGGGGGAACATCTGGGAGGTTTGGGAGAAACCACAGGTAAGTGCTATTGCTTTAATCCTCCACTGTATGTCCATTCCTTGTGTGGCTCCCTAGTTCATGTGTCCCACCCTGAATTGTGTTGCAGAGCACACCAGAAGGCCCACCATGATGGTGTTGGAGCTGCTGGACATGCAGGCGCTGAGGCAGCGGTGGCCACCAGACATACCAGATTACCTCACCAGACACTGGAAATCACATGAGGTTGTCTACAGGACAAGTGCAGGGGCCTGTGGGCCATCCATGCACCCTATGAGGTGGGTTGACCATATGGACATGGTGAGTGTGTTACTGAGTGTGTGTGTGTTTATGTCCTCTGCTACAGTGTCCCAGGGTACTGATGTCCATCTCCCTCTATGTTCTTCTTGTTATAGGGTTACAGGGAACTGTGAGACAGCTGCTACTAGTGGAGCACCCATTCACGAGGACCACCCTCCTGCCCGTGAACTACAGTACCATGGGGTCCTCCGAGTATGACTGAGAGGCTGCCCATCATGTCATGTGTGCACTGCCAACCCCACCCCACCCCATACCCTCCCAACCTCCATTCCCATCATGTTGTCTTGCAATACAGCTGTCTTTTTGGTACCACCATTGCATCTCCATCCTCTCGCCCCACCATGGTGTGATCTTGGCGGTCATGTGTGGCATGTGTGTGTGTGTCCTCCCAATGTATCAGGACCTGTGTGTCTGCATGGCTCACATCTGGTGTGTCTGAGGCTGCCCATTGGTGCTGGCCATTCTGGCTCAGGCACGGTGGACATGCATCCCGCGCCATCCACCATCACTATTTTCCCTCTGCCTGTGCCATTTTGTCTCATGGTGTGTTGTTGGTTCCAGTGGCTGGTGCTGTGGGTGTGTTGTCACCAGCACACTGTGGCCCGTTGGCTTGTGTGGGCTGCCTGTGATGATGCACATGTCCTGGGGTGTATGGTTGCATCCCTGGCATGGCTGCTCCACCTGCCCCCAGAGTGCTCTACGGTCTGTTGAGCCCATTGCCCATAAGTGCCCATGGCCTGTGGGTGACTCCTGTACACCTGGCAGTGTTCTGGTGTCCTGGTGGCACGAAGGTTGTGCTGGAGACCACAAGTCATTGCAGCCTATGTGTGGCAATCTGTGCCAGGCTGCACAGCCTGTCGGCGGCTGCTTTTGCCTCATGTTGGCTGCAGCCTGGTGCCATGCACCATTTTTTTATGTGCCATGCTTTCAGCATATGCATAGGGTGCCACCAGCATGTGTTCTGTGCAGCCACACCCCTAGTCCTTGCCAAGACATGTGTGTGTCCCAGCACTATGCACTGTGCTGTGTGGCTCTCATGCATGCCACACACAGGTAGCTTACATGCCCAGTGCATATATTCACTATGCGCAGCCTTCCACCCAATGCGTAGCTGTTGTGCACGCTCGTGAATAGGCCCCATAATGCACTGATATTTCAGACCTGTTCTAGCAGACCTTCATATCCAAGTAACATGTTTCCAACATTTTGCAACAACCTGTGGCTACAATGAGGGCACTTCTGAATCAGACCAGCCTCACATTATATTTTATTATTCTAAAAACTTCCTCAGTGTTCGATATCTGTTGTTGCATAACCAGTTTACATCTAGTTTGCCAAAAGAAAAATATTTCACAAAGAAGATTATCCGTAAAGTGCTCTTTATGGCTTTCACTTATACACTGAAGAAATGTCCGTAAATTGTGTCCATGTAAGGAGGACTCTTCCACCTTGAATCCTTTCATTGGACAGCTAGAGATGACCAAAGAGCAGAAGCAAAAGGACAATCTTTCAGCAAGTGTTTGCATGTTTCAATATACAGTATATTGTGTCCCTGCTTGTGCTGACTGCTGCTGTTTCCATTTACAGATTCCCCTACTATGAAAGAGACAGAGTCAGGGCAGAGCCAGCAGCAACAATGGGTCAGTTAGGCCCAGCAGACCACCCATTGAGACAGCCATCCCCAGCATCTGAAGGAAATGACCAGTCAGTAATGAGTTGCAGCAGTAACGTTGGGAAGGTGCTCACTTTCTGTTTTAAAAAGTATTTCTGGCACCAGACAGTGCAGTAGGAAGCAGACATGGCTGCAGGGGCAAGGCAAGCCCCACGCTAAGCACCTCAAGTGGGAAGCATGCCCCAGTTATGAAACACTTGCATTTGATCCAATTGAAATGAAGTAAATTTGTAATGCTGCAAATTCCTTTGCCATACTGGGATGGGGCAGCCAGGAGAGACACCATAGCTGTTGAAAGGGAGGAAGTGGGGATCCTCAAAAGGAAACTCCAAGGAGGGAGGAAGAGGTTCTCAGCTGAGGATGAAGAAGCTCTGCTGGAGGGCTCTGTTATTAGGAGCATAGACTTAGTAGCATGGGAAGAAAGGGAGAGGAGGTAAAGTGCCAGAGAGGTGTCAGCTTTGAGGGATAGGGAGTGGATCCAGAGGACATTCGGGCAACAGGAGAAGGAGGGAGCTAGATATCATAGTTCACCTGTGAACAAATGACCTGGCAAAGGACAGGATAGATGTATGTAATTGCCTATTTAATATTTATGAATTGCACTATTTAAACACATGAAGAACCTATGTCTCCTCTCCCGATGAGAGCCCCATATGTAGGGCAATACATAAGGAGACAACCTGCATTGATTTAGTCACTGCACAAACATTAATAAAAAAAAGTGTTCTGTGAGTGCACCAGGTTTTTATTTCTTTTTCACCCTTCACTGGCAAGGCCCTCCTTCATGTCAGCTGCACCAGCCCCATCACCCGGCTTCTCATGGGCTTACCTCACAACTCTTTCCTCCACTTGTTGCACCCTCTCAGCAGGGGCAGTGGGCTAGACCACGCACTGTTCAGACCAGATCCCAGATCAGAGGAGAGCCACATCACCAGTGAGGGCCTGTGGAAGCCAATATTCATCCTGCTTTTCCAGTCCCCATCCCTCTGGATGCAGGCAGCAGGGATGTGCACACGCACACACGACCATACTTAACGAGGCACCAGCCAGCATCTCCCTCTCCCTACACCACTCACGGACTGCACTACCCACTGTGGTCACCCAGGTGGCAGTAAAGCAGCAGAGCTGGCAGCTTCCATCCGGGAGGAGGAGAGCATCCTCTGAGATGTTCAATCCTCCTCCCTCTGGCTGCTCCTCCCAACAATTTAGGCTTGTTCCCAAATCTTGGTCGCTGGAGTCATGAGCAGTAAAGCTACCAATATGTCAACAGGGCAGCAGTTTTTAATTTCTGTTGCCGCTTTTGATATTAAGCTTACAAGCTGCACTAGTCCTGTGAGGTGTGCCCAACTTTCTCCTCTCTTCTGTGTGTGTGGCATCTTTCCACTTGAGTCAGACATTTTTGTGTCAGGCAGAGCAGCTGGAACACTGTGTAGTAGAGATACAGTTTTCAAGTGCAAAGACCATGATTGCCTCATGGTAGATAGTCAGCAATTAGTTCTCACTATAATAGATTAAAAACAAGGAAGTTGGGGCAGAGTTAGCAGCCGACTGGATTTGATGCCTTTCGCTGAGCTACCATCTGACCGCCAAATCTGTATATTTTTAGCATTTAATGGCAGTTAATTTATCTATTTATTTATTAAAGCATTTCACCAGGAAAGACATACTGAGCCATAATAGCTTGTTTCCAGATGCATGTTGGGGAGAAGGGGTAGGAGAAACAACTAAACAATATATACATTTATGCATAAGTTTGAATACATAGTAATAATAAATACAACGGTGGATACAATACTGTAAAATATACATACAAAATAATAAATATATTCAGATATACAAACAAGTGAGAGCATGGAAGTCAGGTATATAGCGAGGAATATACAATATTTACAAAGGATGACTCACTGGACAAGTAGTGGATCGAGCATTAGTGCCTCTAAAGGCACCAAAATTTGGGCATTCAACAGGAGATAGACTGAAAGCTAGAAAAGGGGAAAGGAGGAGAAATTGTGAGAAGGGGACCAGCCAAGTTCAGGGCAGTGGTAGGATGGAGAGATGTAAGAGCAGAGTAAAAGATTAGAGAGGATTTGGAGGAGGCACTGCAAATGGTTAGAGGAGAGAGTTTAAAAGTTTAGGAAAGCAGAAAGAGAAAGCAGGCTGACCAGCAAGTGATTTGTGAGGAGGGGTCTGGAGAGAGCAAAGCCCAGAGTTACAAAGGGAGTAGGAGGAAGGGGCAGAAGGTGAGAGGAGGGAATCAAGATGGGGAAGGAGGAGAACCAGAAATTGGAGGTGAAAGAGGTGCAAAGGGTTAGGCAGGATTCTCTAGGAGGGGGAGGGAGGGGTGAAAGCATACAGTGGTGGGTTCGGTGGGGCAGTTAAGGGCAAAAATAAAATAATAAATAAAGCAGCAGAAGGAGTGGAAGAGGAATCCAGTCTGGCTAGGGTGGACTTAGGGCAGCACATAGACTATGTCACCATAATCAAAATGGGAGAATCATCTTGGTAAGGATGTCTCGATGGGCAGGTAAGGTAAATAATCTCTTGATCCCACCACTCTATAGTATTTGCCGGGGCTTTATCTTGACATAACTTTTGCCAACTTTTCTAATGGGCAAGATTGACAAACCACCTCACAAGATTCCGGCAAAGGGCTGGCAGGGAAGCTGCAAGATGGCTCACCGCGAGATGGCTGAGGACAGAACTTAGGAGGAGGCTGAACCAACAAATGCCACCTTGCTCTCAGCAGTGCAAGATCTCAAACAAGAGTTTCAGCAAGCAGTCCAGGACTGAGATAAAAATTGAATTATTTCAACACATGAGTGATATATATGGAGATGCACCTGGATTCTGGAGAGACGGAGGCCAAAACTATAACAGAGACAGTGGGAAATCTGCAGACAGTTGTCTCAAATTTAGTGAAAGATAAAATCTTGAGACTACGTTAGAGCATTTGAAGACAGGGTTCAATCAGGTAATTATCGACTTTTAGGAATTTAGGAGAGTGCAGAGAATAGACTTACTAAGGCTTATGTTATTGCACTTTGCAAAGTACCTTGGGAATGGACTTATCAGGACTTATATTGAAGCCTATCGCATAACACATTGTCAAAGACCTGCTAATACAGATACCCTTTGCACTATTTTGATCATCACACGGGATGAAGTTCTCAATGATGGCCAGGAGTAAATGATCCTTATAGGCACCAGATACAGTAGTTTGTCCATTTTTTGTTTCCAGGCATAAATTTTGCCATTTGTCAGCTAGGCTTGTCATGGTATTAATTTCTGGCGGTATGATAACTGTCACATGTAATACTAGCGGTTATCGTCATACCTTGTATTGCAGAACAAGTACTTTTCGCACAAAATAGAAGCCTCCTCAAATTGAGTTCTCCTGAAAATGCAAACAAACTAGTTGAAAGGTCCCAAAACCGTGTACCGTGAATCACATTTATCGCGTATCAGAAATTGCCCATGGTATCAATACCGTAACTTCTGAATACCACGGTATACCGTAACAAACCTACTGTCAGCGTAGAAAAAGTTTTTTGATGTGCGACAAGGACTCAGACAGTTGAGGGTCTCACATTCATTACAATTGCCTGCACAATTTAAAGTTTCTTACTCAGGCAATATGTATCTCTTTACAGACCCTACAGAAGCATGGAAGCATCTGGAGAAAATTATAATGGACATTTCAACTAGGGTAGATGAACAGAACTTGGAGGAGGAAGACTCTTAATAGACTGGTGACAGTGTATACTACATTACAATCTGCTCAGTGTTATTGTTAACTATTATATTGCTGAAGGTATTTTTAATGTGGCTGGCAATGTTAGTGCTTGCCTATCCTCCTCTATGCAGTCTGTTTAGTCTGTACTCTGCAATATGTTTTAATGATGCTGTCAGGGAGGTATATGCTTTAATTTTGTGATTCTACTTTATCTTATGCTGTACCTAGTGCCTCATGAGAGGAAGGAACAAACCTTCCAAGATGGCCACTGTCATGTGGAGGGTAGGTAAAACATTTCATGCAATATGTACTTTTAGCTACCCCAGGCGCACACATAGCTTCTTCATTTTATAATGACGATTACATTGCAATAGGTAGCATTTGCATTATTGGCTCCTGGGAGGAGATTTTTGCTGCAGTCCAGTTTACTATGCCCTGGAAAGACTATATATATACTGTAGTATTAGTTAACTACTGTTATTGACTTAGTTTCTACAATAGCCCTCGCCTTCCTCCTCTAATTTCCACCCTGATACTATTGCCCCAAAGCAGCCACAATGGCCTTCACTCTGTCCCAACTGTGTCTTGAAACCGTTTATGGTTTTGGCCCCTACCTCAGCTGATTGATTTTTCCAAGGTTCCACTACCCTCTCAGTAAAGAAATACTTCCTCAGACCCTCTTAAACCTTTCCCTTTCAGTTTCCACTCATGGCCCCATGACCTTTCATTTGTGCCTCTGCTAAATAACTCCTCGCTGTTCATCTTATTTATTCCTTTCAGAATTTGAAGGTCTCTATCATATTGCCCCTCTCCCATGTATAGTAGTCTCCAGCAGGTACAATGTTTAATGCTTTTAGCTGCTCTTTTAAGATCTTCCCTGCTGGCCCTGTATCATCCTGGTCACCCTTCGTTGCACTGCCTCTAGCTTGTGCTTATCCTTCTTGAGGTGAAGACTCCAGAACTGGGTGCAGTACTCCAGGTGTGGCCTTGCTAAAGACCTACAAAGAAGTAATAGTATCTCTTTCCTTCTACTGTCTATACCCTCCCAATACATCCCAGCATCTTATTTGCCTACTAATGGCCTTATTGCATTGACTTGATTGCTTGAGGTGTTGCTAATGATGACTCCTAGAATCTTTCTTCAGTCATAGTGCTCAGTTTATCCTCCTATCCACTGCTCTGTCCTGGGGTTCTTGCTCCCTAGGTTCATCCATAAGTTCATCACTTTGCACTTTTGGGGTTCTTGTTCCTAGGTTCAACACCTTGTGCTTTTGGCATTGAATTTCAACTGCCAGACCTTGGACCATGTCTCCAGTCTATGCAGGTCGCTCTGCAGTTCCCTCATCACTGTCCACCCTCCCACAGAGCTTTGTGTCATCTGTGAAGAGACACAACCTGACTCATATTTCTTCTCCAGTATCACTGATAAACACATTAAAGAGTACTGGGCCCAGGAAAGATTGCTGTGCACTTGACCTCCTCTCTGAGTCTCCTCAGTGGGCGGTGAGCGTAATCACCGTAAGGTCTCCTCAAAGCCCACCAGGGCTTCAGACCTGCTGGATAGTCCCTCTTATGAGCCTGCTTCCAGCGTGGCTCCTCAGGATCTCAACTCAGCCGCCGCTCTCCAAGATGTTCCTCATAGAAAGAGCCCAAGTCCCCAAGGTATCACCCCAGCGTGGAGGACCACGAGCCTGGCTGATTCCTGGCTCAGTGGGCAGTGAAGATATAATCACTGTAAAAGTCTCCTCAAAGCCCACAGGGCTTTGGATCCATGGGATAGTCCTCGATGAGCCTGCTTCCAGTGTGGCTCTTCAGGATCTCAACTCAGCCACCGCTCCTCTGAGGCATTCCCTTGTAGAAGAAGCCCAAGTCCCCAAGGCATCACCCCAGTGTGGAGGACCATGATGCCGACTGATTCCTGGCTCAGCAGGCAGTGAAGGCGTAATCATTGTAAAGGATTCCTCAAAGCCCACTGGGGCTCGGACCCACCTGGATAGTCCTTCTCATGAGCCAGATTCCAGCACGGCTCCTCAGGATCTTAACTCAGCCGCGCTCCTCTGAGACGTTCCCTCATAGAAGGGTCCAAGTCCCAAGACATCACCCCAGCGTGAGGACCACAAGCCCAGCTGATTCCTGGCTCCACGGGCAGTGAAGGCATAATCATCATAAAGGTCTCCTCAAAGGCCACCAGGATTTCAGACCCACTGGGATAGTCCTTCTCATGAGCCCACACCAGTGCGGCTCCTCAGGATCTCAACTCGGCTGCCACTCCTCTGAGGTGTTCCCTTGTAGAAGGAGCCCAAGTTCCCATGGCATCACCTGCACGGAGGACCATGAGCCCGGCTGATTCCTGGCTCAGTGGGCAGTGGAGGTGTAATCACCATAAAGGTCTCCTCAAAGCTCACCAGGGCTTCGGACTGGCTGGGATAGTCCCTCTCATGAACCCACTTCCAGCGTGGCTCCTCAGGATCTCAACTCAGCTGCTGCTCATCCAAGGCATTCCCTTGTAGAAGGAGCCCAAGTCCCAAGGCATCACCCCAGCACAGGGGACCATGATCCAAGCTGATTCCTGGCTCAGCAGGTGATGAAAGCATAATTGCTATAAACATCTCCTCAAAGCCCACGGGCTCTGGACCCACCAGGACAGTCCCTCTCGTGAGCCCACTTCCAGTGCGGCTCCTCAGGATCTCAACTCGGCAGCTGCTTCTCTGAGGTGTTCCATCATAGAAGAAGCCCAAGTCCCAGGCATCACCCCAGCGTGGAGGACCAGAGCCCGGCTGACTCCTAGCTCAGCGAGTGGTGAAGGCATAATCACCATAAACGTCTCCTCAAAGCCCACTGGGGCTTTGGATCTGCCGGGATAGTCCCTCTCATGAGCCCACTTCCAGTGTGACTCCTCAGGATCTCAACTCAGCCACCGCTCCTCCAAGGAGTTCCCTCATAGAAGGAGATCAAGTCCCCATGGCATCACCCCAGCACGGTGGACCATGAGCCCAGCTGATTCCTGGCTCAGTGGGTGGTGAAGGCATAATCGCTGTAGAGTCTCCTTAAAAGCTCACTGGGGCTTCAAACCCACCAGGATAGTCCCTTTCATGAGCCTGCTTCCATCACAGCTCCTCAGGATCTCAACTCGCCACCGCTCCTCTGAGGCATTCCCTCGTAGAAGGAGCCCAAGCCCCAAGACATCACCCCAGCATGGAGGACCATGAGCCCAGCTGATTCCTGGCTCAGCAGGTGGTGAAGGCATAATCACCATAAGGTCTCCTCAAAGCCCACTGGGCTTTGACCCACTGGATAGTCCCTCTGTGAGCCCGGCTTCCAGCGTGGCTCCTCAGGATCTCAACTCGGCCACCGCTCCTCCAGAGCGTTCCCTCGTAGAAGGAGCCCAAGTTCCCAAGGCATCACCCCAGCGTGGAGGACCAGAGCCCAACTGATTCCTGGCTCAGTGGGTGGTGAAGGCATAATCACCGTAATGGTCTCCTTAAAAGCCCACGGGGCTTCAGATCTGACAGGATAGTTCCTCTCATGAGCCGCTTCCATCACAGCTCCTCAGGATCTCAACTCGGCCACCGCTCCTCGAGGCGTTCCCTCGTAGAGAGGCCCAAGTCTCCAAGGCATCACCCCAGCAGGAGAACCTCGAGCCCGGCTGATTCCTGGCTCAGTGGGCAGTGAAGGCATAATCGCCGTAAGGTCTCCTCAAGGTTCACTGGGGCTAGACCCACTTGGATAGTCCCTCTCATGAGCCCGCTTCCAGCACAACTCCTCAGGATCTCAACTCAGCCACTGCTCCTCCGAGCCGTTCCCTGTAGAAGGAGCCCAAGTCCCCAGGCATCACCCCAGCATGGAGGACCACGAGCCTGGCTGATTCCTGGCTCAGCAGGTAGTGGCAGAATGCCCTAAATGTCTTCACAAAGCTCACCAGGGCTTGGGACCCACTGGGATAGTCCTCTCGTGAGCCTGCTTCCAGTGCAGCTCCTCAGGATCTCAACTCGGCCGCCGCTTCTCCAAAGCATTCCCTTGTAGAAGGAGCCCAAGTCCCCAAGGCATCACCCCAGCTTGAGGACCACGAGCCTGGCTGATTCCTGGCTCAGTGGGCGGTGAAGGCATAATCACCATAAAGGTCTCCTCAAAGCCCACTGGCGCTTGACCACTGGGATAGTCCCTCTCGTGAGCCCACTTCCAGTGTGGCTCCTCAGGATCTCAACTCAGCTGCCGTTCCTCCGAGGCATTCCTCTAGAGAAGGAGCCCAAGTCCTCAAGGAATCACCCCAGCACGGAGGACCATGAGCCCAGCTGATTCCTGGTTCAGCAGGCGGTGAAGACATAATCTCTGTAAAGGTCTCCTCAAAGCCCACGAGGGCTTCGGACCCACCAGGATACTCCCTCTCATGAGCCCGCTTCCAGCGAGCTCCTCAGAATCTCAACTTGGCCTCCGCTCCTCTGAGGCATTCCCTCGTAGAAGGAGCCCAAGTCCCCAAGGCATTATCCCAGCATGGAGGACCATGAGCCAGGCTGATTCCTGGCTCAGCGGGAGGTAAGCGTAATTGCCGTAAAGTCGTTTTCTCCTCTTCACCCAAAGCGTTCCCTTGGAATTTCAAATCAGTCGCCGATATCTGGTTGTCTGTTCCTCCTTTTGGACCTGTTTCTGATTGGAGCTCCTTTTTTGAACTTTACTCGGCTGCCTGTGGACTGGGAGCAGCCCTCTGAACTTGCACCTTTCAAACTGGATTCAAATTGTTTGACTGTACCTTAATTAGATAGCTTTACTGCTCTACCTTTACTGATATTGTGGTTACAGCTCCTCTAGGATATCTCTACTGCTGTTTTAGTAATTCTCCAATTAAATGCTAAATTCTTAGCACTTTCAGACAAAGTTGAAGTAATTTTGGAATGCCTTAAGTTATAGGAGGTTTATTTAGGACTACTGTGCTAAGTTCCTTCGTCTGGGTCTGGGTCTGGGTCTCTCTCTCTGTCTCTCTCTCTCTCTCTCTCTCTGTTCTCTCCCCCTCTCGTCTACTCCCACCTAATCTACTGCCCGCCCAGTTTTCTTTTATTAAAACTCACTCCCTCCCACCACCTGCCTTCTTAACCCCTCTCCCTTCCTGTGTCCTCTAGGTCTCCTCAAAGCCCACTGGGGCTTTGGACCCACAGGATAGTCCCTCTTGTGAGCCCGCTTCCAGCATGGCTCCTCACGATCTCAACTCGGCCACCACTCCTCTGGGCGTTCCCTCATAGAAGGAGTCCAAGTCCCCAAGGCATCATCCCAGCATGGGGACCACAAGCCCAGCTGATTCCTAGCTCAGCCAGGCAGTAGAACATCATCATGTCATAAAGGTATATTTCTCTCTCTTCACCCAGCACTCCCTTGGAATTTCAAATCGCGAGTGCCAAGTATCCGTTAGCTGTTCCTCCTTCGGACCTGCTTCTGATTGGAGGCGCCTTTTTGAGCTTTACTCGGTTGCCTGTGGAGTGGGAGCAGCCCTCTGAACTTGCACCTTTCTATCCCACCCCCACCTGGGTGGGCTTTCCCTATATAGTGTTTCTTCGTGTCATATGACTAAGTGCCTAGATTTCCATTGGCTCATTATAAAATTGTGCCGCTAGAGAGCTGATGAAGAATTGTCTTAGTACTGGCTGATCTTACGGTCCTGTCTAACTATCGCATGTCATTAGCTTCTCTCAGGCTTTAGCACTCCAGGTGGTAATACTATCTGGTAATTTACCCTTGTTTTCCAAGCTATGTTTCTAAACCCTGCACTGTCTTTGGACCACCGCGAGACCTATCCTTACTGACCTTTAGCAAACTTTTACTTGCTTACACTCCTTCTTAAAGGAAGCTTTTAGCCCTAATTTTAATTGCACTGGAATCAGATTCTGACACTGTCACGCTGCCCATTTAACAACGTCAGGGCAAATCAGTTGGATTTGTCTCCACACTATCTTACTGTTTACCAGGCACCAAAGCTATGATTAGCTACCAACTGGGGGGTGAAATCCTCATCCTCCCAGTGTTCCTCTGTCTGAATGTATCCTATCTCTCACTCTCTATCCTGTGACCACCAGGGCATGGTAGCTGACCTCCAAAACTTCTGCTTCTCAAACCTCCTTGTCTCTAGCCAGTGGCCAGTATCCATCTGGCAATTTCTCCAATTCCTAATGGCTGTTCCTTTTATGAACTTCTAACTCTTGAAAGATGGAGGAGGTGGGCAGCAAACACTCACGCTTACCACACTGTTAGGCTCTGCTAATTAGCTTTACTAAAATCCTTCAGTCGGGTGACATTGAATTAAATCCTGGTCCATCTGTCCACTTTTGGCTGGTGACTTAACAAGGCTAGCTAGTAAAGGCATCTTCATTGTGCATATGAATATTAGAAGCCTTACATGTCACAAGGATGAGCTAGAGGTGTGGATGAAAGAATACAACCAGACATTCTTTGCATCACAGAGACATGGCTGAAACCCAAAATACCTGACTCTCTCTGCTCTATTGCAAACTACTCCCTCATCCATAGGGACAGGCCAACTACCAAATGTGGAGGTGGTGTTGCTATCTATCATAAGGAACATCTCAACATTACTGCTATCCATGACTAGGTCTTATCCTCATTATGTGAACTTATACATGTCACTGTCACAGTTGACTCAAAGAAACTCCATGTCATCTGAGGCTATAACCCCCGGTGTCGCTGGTTTTCAAGAACTACTTGGACAAACACTGGCTAATGCAAACCAAAATGAGGCTATAATCCTTGGAGACATAAATCTTAATTAGCTGGGACCCACCCATAGCTCGTTAGTAACGGTGACCAGCAGCTATAACCCACATCAGGTAATAACTGAACCAACTAGGACTCCTAATCCACCAAAACAGGTACCCTGATAGACTGGCTACTTATTAACCGTATGGAGCATTTGCCTATATCTGGCATCCTTTCTGATGCTTATAACGACCATGCTCTAATTTTTCTGTATATGAGCCTAAGGAGCTCCCCATCTCCCCACCATGCTACATTACATTCCACAAATTTTGCTAATTTGGACGAAAACACCTTCTTTCATGACATTTCCACTGTTGACTGGTCTGAGATATATCACACAAACTACATTGAAGAGGTGCTACGATCTTTCTCACCAAAATCACTGACATCCAGACTAGGCATCGCCTAAGGTCACCAGGAGAGTCAGAGGTAGACAAACCAGGTGGCTACACAAGGCCCTTCTGGCAGAGCTATGCAAGAGGGACAAACTAACATACTAACATACTAATTGCCAGCAGATTAGGCCTTATGGTCTCTCGAGTCTGCTCGAACCTCAGATCCCTAGCTGGGTGCCGAGGCCCTCCCCCTTGTGTTCCAGAAACCCCTATCATCCATCCCCACCCCTGCCTGGGCCAGGCCATCATCTGATACATCCGCTTCCTGTGTCTGTCCCAACCTCTCTTGAAGCTCTCCACTGTGGATCTCTGAACCAGCTCTCTAGGCAGTGCGTTCCAAGGGTCCACCACCCTCTCAGTGAAAACCTCCTCCTCTTCCCCCTCACCCTTCCACCTTCCAACTTCAAACCATGCCCTCTGGCGATACTCTCTGCTTTAGTCTAAAGATCCCTCCATGTTTACCCTATTTATTCCTTGAGGTATTTAAAGACCTCAATCATGTCCCCCGTCTCTCCTCTCCTCCAATGAAAACAGGCAGAGCTCCTCAAGTCTGTCCTCATACGTCAAATCCCCTAGTCCTCGTATCATCTTAGTTGCCCTCCTCTGTACCCTCTCCAGGAGCTGTATGTCCCTCTTCAAGTGTGGTCTCCAGTACTGTACACAGTACTCAAGGTGTGGTCTAACCAGTCCATTGTACAGCTGCAGAATCATTTCCCTGCTCCTAGAGGTGATCCCCTCCGATATATCCCAACATCCTGTTTGCCTTGCTAGTCACTCTCCCACACTGCTCAGAGTTATTCATACATGCATCTACCATGACCGGGCGTTTTCCCCTGTTGGGGCCTCCAGCGCCTCCCTCCCAGGGTATACCTGTGTTTAGGGTTTCCTGCCCAAGATGTAACACCTTGCACTTGGTGATACTGAAATGTAATTTTCATGTGTGAGCCCAGCTTTCCAGGGTGTCCAGGTCCCTTGCAGGGCCAACCTTCCTTCTTCCCCTCAACTACTGCTCCCATCTTGGAGTCATCAGCAAAGAGACTCATTTCACACCTATACCCTCCCTGATGTCCGATATGTATGCATTAAACAGGATCAGACCCAGGACCAGAGCCCTGCGGTACCCCACTACCAACCTCTCTAGGGTTCGAGAGAGCTCCCCAACGACCACTACTCTCTTGGTGCATCCAGCTAGCCAGTTTTCAATGGAGGCATTTTAATCAAACTGGGCAGTTGTCTGATTACAACACCTATAGGACCCACAGAAATCTCTGTAAAAGAAAATAAGAATAGCAAAAAGCAAGTACTGCAAGGATCTGCTTGCTAGTTCTGCATGTGATTCCAGGAAATTCTGGGCACATATCAAGTCTTTCCTTAGGTCCTCCCAGTCCAACACACCAACGGATATGTTACTAAATGTGGCAAACTGCAATGACCCTAACACCATAGCAAATGTTTTAACAAGATGTTCTCAGATCTGTCCCTATACCTCCTCCTTCAAACCTCTGGCTAATCACCTACACCCAAGGGACTGATCAATGTGCCTGACACCTCCACATCCTCTCCAGAATCTGGGCATGGCCTGCCTTTCTATTTCAAAGTTATAATGGCACCTGGGGTCTTTAGCTTCTTCAATCGATGTCAGAAAATACCAGACTTGGGGCGGACCACCTTGAGCCTCGCCTTCTCAAGCTTGCAGCCTCCTATATTGCCCCTCCTTTGGCAAACATATTTACTTTGTCCCTCTCTTGCAGCACTGTCCTGGATATCTGGAATTTAGCTCACATAACTCCAGTTTTCAAAAGGTGACAAAAAGATATCAATAACTACAGACCCATTGCTATTCTATCAGTTTTGTCTAAATTACTTGAAAGGCTGTCGCCTCCCAAACACTAGACTTCCTCTCAAAGTTTAACTTACTTTCTGATGCTCAGCATGGTTTCAGAAAGAACCATAGCACATCTACTACCCTGCAAAACTCACCTCTGACATTCTCTCAATATGGATGCAGGCGTCTTACCAGAGCCATTTTTATTGATCTTACAAGGCCTTTGACCTGGTAGACCATCCCCTGCTCCTATCTGGCCTACTAAACCTGGGCTTCTCTACTCCAGTTGTTAAATGGTTTAATAGCTACCTATCAAACAGGTCTCAAATGGTAAAATTTGACTGGGCTATATCAGACCCTGCATCAATAAATATTGATGTACCTCAGGATCCATCTTGGGGCCGCTTCTTTTCTCACTCTTTATCAATAACATTCCTCATGCCCTTAGAAACTGCTCATCTCTCCTATATGCAGATGATCTTGTCATTTATACCAGTGCAAATAAAGTTGATGACCTTAACTGAGCCCTCTCCTACGATTTCAAGAACATTCAAAACTGGCTGTATAATCATAAACTGGTTCTAAATGTTAAGAAAACAATGGCCATGCTTTTTGGTTCCATCCTTAAACTTAGAACTGGTCCTGTGACCCTTATGGTCCTCGGCATGGGTGGATCTCAACTGGAATCTGTCTCGTCCTTTAATTATCTCAGGGTCTTGCTGGATCAATCCATGGATCTAAACCTTCATTTTCAAACTACCTGCAAAGCAGTAAATAATAAACTGGGTGCTGCATACAAGACTAGTTATATGCTAACGCCATCAGCTAAACTTACCATTGCAGGAAATTCTGCTGCCTACCCTCACCTATTATGCCTCCATCCTGGTGCTGCCAGAAAACCTCCCTTCAGAAGTGTAATGTTACATACAACAATATATGCCACTCACGCGTCCTCTTCCCTCAACTAAAGCACCGCTGTCAACTTTACAATGACCTGGGCTGGCTCTCCCACTCTGCATCCAGACATTACTACCTTGGCTCTCTTGTAGACTCTATTATCAGGTTGGAAACCCCAACATCACTGGTGGAGATGCTACTTCCTCCCACCTCCTCTCATGATCTGAGGTCAGTCAATAAATCCTTACTAAAGTCCCAGATGTCATACCTCTAAAGGTATGGTGCTCTCTGACACATGGCTCCTCAGTACTGGAATATGCCTCCCCTTGAGCTTAGGCAGACTGGATCCCACCTACACTTCAAGACTGTGTTTCAGCGTTATCTTCTGCAGGCTGATCCTTGTACTTGTTTTGATCCACCCTAACTGACTTGTTAGAGTCCCCACCTCACTGCCCCTTGCTCCTCTGCCCAGGGACTTGTCTCAACCCTACTTATTGGATCTTGGTGGAGCACATCACCACATATGCCCAGACTGCTCCTCCTACCTTGCTATTAATTCTAACTACAGCTGTATAGTTGCTACCTGTATCTCCCTTTACTGTATTGTCTTTGTAATATTGTATGACCTGCTTTTTAACTTATTTTGCTAGCTGTTTTGCCACTGCTATGTCTCTAATTTCTCCTTATGTTGTACCATTTGTAAGCTGTTAATACCCTGTAAAGTGTAATGCTGCCCCACGTTTTCTTTCTATGATTATGTTTCACCATCTAACTTTCTGCATCTATGTACAAGGAGTTGTCTCCTAAAAATGTAAGGTTTGTTTCTCTGTCGTTTGAAATGTTCTGTACTTATTTTCACTATGTTATGTACTCTACCAGGTCGTGCCTGAAAATAGTCACATTGTTGGCTAGTGCACCTACCCAGTAAACAAAAATGAAATAAATAAAAAAATATCGGAGGTGGAGAGAACACCCAGGTGCCTTAGAGTCTTTAAGGCTCCCTCCTCAGGAACATTAACTAGTGATTTATAGGTGCTAGGGTGGGGTCTAGCTCTATGCTCCAAAGAAGTAGTAACAATATTGATTGAACAAGACAAAAGGAGCTACCAGAGGACACAAGAGACACTGAATAAATTAAGAACTGAATTACAGTTCTGACAGTCCAAATTTCAGATTTTAAAGCAGCAGTGCACTGAAATTTTTTTTTCAAAAAGTTAGTTGCAGCTACAGTTAAGAAAAATATTAGCATACCTGTCAAATGTATTTGTCTAGGTATCTCCTATTCTATGCACCATGAGTATTTTTATTTTATTTTTTTATCCTAATATTTGCCAGGTCTACAATGCTATTTCTATGGAAAATGGTAACCATCTTTCATTTTCTTGAGAAAAAACAAAATTGAAACATTTACAATATACTCAAATTTTGGTGGGATTATAAAATTGTACCACCAAATAGAAATGGAAAATGCCTGGAATCTTTTACAATGAAAAAAGACAGGGTCTCATTTTTGTCCAATTTCATTGCACTACTGTTTTAAATCACTGGATGAGAATCTAAAGAAAAAATTGAAAAGGAGCTTGAAGGAAGGAAAATATCTAAATTCCAAATGGTCAAATGGGACTAACAGTTGGGGATTATGTGTTTTCCTAGGATAAGAGCTTAAGATCCAAGAGGAGCACCTCTCTGGGCTGAGGAAGGAGGTTGCTTATCTCCAGGATGAGTTGACCAGGATTCGGGGATCTCCTTTCCACTCAAGGACCACAGGAGCCACAACTGCTGCTTCAGAGGTTGCCAAGAAAGAGGAGCGGTTGGACCACAGTGGGCTTAGGGAGGGTGAGGGTGGTGGAACAGAGCGCATTCCTCCAGTTGTACCTCTCCACAATTCAAATGCCATTCTGGCAGAGTGTGGTTCCTCTATGGAGGCACCATGATGGAGAACAAGGAGGATGCTGGGAACCTCCACAAAGGAGACCCACAGGAGGGTGGCATGGAACCCCACAGGGAAGGAAACAACTCCTGGTGGTGGATTCCATTGTTAGGAGGGTAGAACTGGGGGAGGGAGGGAAGAGGGAGGTGGGTGCCTGCCTGGCACCATGGCTTGGAGGAACAGGAGTGAATCCTCAGAATTGGTGGAGCAGCTGCACAGGGCAAAGAGCTGGATGTCATTGTCCATCTAGGGACAAATGATCTGGCTGGGAAAGGGATTAGAGCTGTGCAGGACAAGTTTGTGGAGTTGGGGAGGGCCTTAGACAAGTAGCATGCATGGTAACCTTCTTGGAGGTGCTGCCTGTCTGTGGCTTGGTGAGGCTAGGTGTTCTGCCACCATAGGATTCAATCAGTGGTTGAAAACCTGTGCAGAGCTCAGGGTTTTGGCTTCATTGTGGACTGGGGTCCACCTGGAGGACGCAGGCCTATACTGGCACAATGGTCTGCATCTGTCCAGGAGGGAACCCAGGGTACTAGCGATAGGTTTAAATGGTTCATTGGCAAGCATTTAAAACTAGCCAGGGGAGGCACTAAAAGGAGAAGAGAATCCTAGCCCTCCCCAAAAATCAGGGTAATTAGTGAGGTGAACACCAAGATAGAGAAGTCAATAGGAGAAGGGCAGGGAAATGGAGAAAAGACAAAGGCAGTAAGGATAAAGATAGGGGCAAAAGGGTAAGGCCATCAAAAATGGAGGGTAATGAGTACCAATGCCCAGTCTGGTAACAAGCTCCTGAACTGGTGGCCTTGATGGAAGACGGATGCCTGGATATCATGGCAGTCACAGAAACATGGTACACAGAGAACCTTGACTGGGATGTCAACATACCAGGGTACACAATCTACAGGAGGGACAGGGAGGGTAGAAGAGGAGGAGCAGGAGTAGCTCTCATGTAAGGGAAGAGATCAAAGCCACAGAACTAAAGGGTAAACAGGGAGGAGAAAGCACTGTGGGTCACCCAGGAGACTGGAATATATAGACCCTGTCTCAGGAGGAGGAAATGGACAAGGAATGATAGAAGGCATCCTTGGGATGGCAGAGAAAGGGGAGATATTGCTGATGGGCGACCTGAATATGCCAGATGTTAACTAGAGCACCTTTGCTGCAGCCACATCCAAGAGCAGAGCCATTCTCAGTGCCCTACAGGAGGCATGCCTCAGACAGCTAGTGTTGGAACCCACTGGGAGGGAGCAATCTTAGACCTGGTACTCTCAAATGGGAAGGAGAGAGGATCTCAGATCTAGAAGTGGGCAGCCATCTGGGAACAAGTGACCACCAAACTGCAGTTCATGATAAACTCGGCTGTAGAGTCAAGCCATACAAAAGTGAAGGTACTGGACTTCAGGAGGCTGATTTTGTCAAAATGGGAGAGTGCCTCAGAATAGCACTAGCAAACAGGCAAGAAGGAGGGTGGAGCAACAATGGGAAACATCAAAACTGCCATCACAGAGGCAGCAAGCTTTTGTGTGAAGCAACTAAACAAATCAAAATGAAAGAAAAAACACTATGGTTCTCGAAGAGTTGGCGGGAAGGTTAGGGAGAAAAGACAGCATTCAGGAGAAGTATAAGAAACACAGAAGGAGCAGGACAGAGAACTGTACCAGTTAAAGCAGAAGGAAGTGGGAAGGCAGTCAGAATAGTGAATGCCCAAACTGAGGAAAAGATAGCCAACTCAGTTAAGAAGGGGATAAAACAATGATCTGCCCGGTGGCGCTGAGAGCTGAAGTGCTGGTCGCGCTTCCACCTCGCGCTCGCGGTGACCCATGCTCGGGAATGAGCCTGCAGGCCACTGGGGGCTGGCAGGGGTGGAGAGGGATTGAGCATCCAGGACTGCTCTTTCCTCTCCGAGGAGCAGGATTTCAGAAGTCAGTGCACTTCCTGACCCCCTGGCAGCAGCTGGGGACAGAACACCAATGCTACAAGAAGGACTGAGTGGGGAAGGTGCCAGAAAGAGCACATGTGGATGTGTGAGCCCCTTCACTGGCGTCATTGCATGCCCCACTCTTGATGGAAGACAGGAATAAGGAAAACGGTCCCAGGTCACGCAGGATGAACAGCCACCTCCACAGGCCCTGACTCAAATTGTGCTCCCCGATAATCTGAATCCTAGTCGAGGTGAGTAAGTTAGGGAATACCTCATTGTCCTGCCATGGAGGAAGCCATGGGGATGTCGGGGATAACGGCCTGATCTCAGGTGTGGGGCTAGGGGGTGGTTGAGTTGGAATGCTGACTGGTGGGGACCAGGGAGAAACAGATACATGAAAAAATAAAATAACAAAAAAAAAAAAAGAAGGGGATAAACCTTTTATAGGTACATTAGGGAGTGAAGAAAGACAAAGGGAGGGGTACTGAGGCTGAATAAAAAGGAGGGTAGGTGGGCAGAGAGGGACAGTGAAAAGCAGGGATATTTCTGCTCAGTATTCACAAAAGAAGAGGAGGGAAGGTACCTAATCCAATCAATAGAAGCACTCTGGATAGGGGGTTCAATATCAGTCCTTTCACAGAAGAAAGGGTTCTGAAATAACACTTAAAACTGAAGGTGGACAAAGCAATGGGGCCTGATAGGATTCACCCCAAATTCTAAAGAACTAAAGGGAAGTAATAACACCACTGACTACCCTTTTAACAAATCATGGGAGGATGGTGTGGTACCTGAGGACTGGAGGAGGAAGAATGTGATTCCCCTTCACAAAAGTGGGAGCAAGACATAGGAGGAAACTACAGACCTGCCAGCCTTGACCTCAGTGGTAGGGAAAATGATGGAATCACTTCTGAAGGAAGGAATTGTTGAGTACCTAGAGGCTGGTGGGGCACAGGACCCAAGGCAGCATGGGTTCACAGGAAGGTCATGTCAGATGAATTTAATCAATTTCTTTGACTGGTAACCACAGTAGTAGACCAGGAGGGGCTGTGGACATGGCCTACCTAGACTTTAGCAAAGCATTTGACACAGTCCTGCACAAAAGATTAATAAACAAATTAGCCAGCCTGGGGTAGGTCCCAGGGTGGTAGCCTAGGTAAAACATTGGCTGGACAACAGGACTCAGAGGGTAATAGTAAATGGAGTCCACAGTGAAGAAAGGGGTTACTAGTGGGGTACCGCTGTTCAGTACTAGGTTCAGTCCTTTTAATGTCTTATAAGTGACATTGCAGAGGGACTGGAAGGAAAAGTATGTCTCTTTGCAGATGACACAAAGATCTGCAACAGGGTTGATACACAAGGTGGGGTGGAAAGGATGAGAAGGGACTTGGCAAGGTTGGAGGAATGGTCACATGTATGGCAGCTTAGATTCAATGCAAAGAAGTGCAAAGTAATGAACCTGGGAAACAAAAACCCAGGGAAGAGTACACAATGAGGGGATACTGATAACAAAAATGGAAAGGGACCTGGGGTAGTTATATCATATGACCTAAAGGTGGGCAAGCAACGTGAGAAGGCAGTAAGGAGGGCTGGGGGATACTGGGATGCATAGGAAAGGCATCACCAACAGAAAACAGGAAATTGTCATCCCTCTGTACAGACAGTTGGTGATACCCCATCTGGAATACTGTGTACAGTTCTGGAACCCCATCTCTGCAAAGCCATAGACAGGGTGGAGGCTGTCCAGAGGAGGGCAACCAAAATGGTACAGTGTCTGCACCAGAAGACATATGAAGTGAGACCAAAGAAGCTTAATATATATCCCCTCAAGGAATGGAGGGAGAGGGGGACATGATAGAAACTTTCAAGTACCTCAAGGGAATCAACAAAGTCCAAGAGGTAGCATCTTTCAGAAAAAAGATGTGCAAGAACAAGGGACAAAATTTGAAAATAGAGGGGACGGCTCAAAGGTAATATGAGGAAGTATTTTTTCATGGAGAGGTTGTGGATGCATGTAAGAGCCTTCCTGAGGAGGTCGTGGAGCCAAAAACAGTGGGAGAATTGAAGAATACATGAGATAGACATAAGGCAATTCTAGTAGGGGTAGGAAGAAGTAGGCTGTTGGTTAACTAGGATCTGCAGCTTATCCATTAGGTAGAGAAATGGGCAGACTAGGTGGGCCAAGCAGTCCTTATCTGCCATCAAATACCATGTTTCTATGAGAAGTAGATCAAGAAGTCGAGTAAATAACAAGAATAGACAAAGACACACTTACAGTGACACTGAGGAATTTTCTGAAAACCAAGCTAAAGAACCAAATGGCAGGTTAAACTTTTAGAAGGAACAGCAGAGTCCATGAACAACAAACTTAGGGAAAAGGAAAAGGAGTACAAGACATGGGGAGGAAGAAAAATGGTCAACAGGGACAGAGGAAATCAACACATAAAACCAGCAAGTAATTAATATCTTAAAGGTTCCCTTGTCTGACACTCAAGTCTCAGTACTCTCTACAGGCTTGTTCTTCGGACCTACAACTGATATTGATTGCTTTCAGTTGTAGGTGAACATTTTAAACTTCTAAGACAAATTAATTTAAAATTCCATTTCAAAGACAATGGGCTCTATGCCCTAAGAAGTGAATTGCCTAGGTGGAGGAGTGGAAGCAACTCTAAGTTGGAATGCCATATAGCATGGCAGGTGCATGACCCTCACACACTCAATCCCCCGCCACCCACACAACAATGCTCCACGTGTGGTCTGGGAAAGTGTTGAGGGCATGCCCGCACTCCATGTCATTCACTAAGATGAGGAGGCGAGGCACCAGGGGCACAAGATACAGCAAGGAGGACTCTGCCATAACCAACGTGTGTTCCACCAATGACACCTGCTGGCTCTGACAGGACAGGAAATCCCCAACCTGATGACCCAGCCCTGTTAGCTGCATGGTAGGGCTGGGGGTAACCATTCTGCCACTTGCCCATACCTCCAAATCCTGGGACCCATGCCTGCCCAGAATCCCTGCTCATGTGGGCAGGGGATCCCACCTGAGACCTAGGACAGGCATCTAATTGGATGCCTGCCTGTGTCCTGCCGTCAAAACCCAGCCACCCTGCTCTCCTGTGCACAAAGGGTGGGCCCATGGACAGGCAGCAGCCGATAGTGAATGAAAACCGATGCGTGCCTGTCCATGGGTGCAGAACTGCATGGGGCAGGGTATGCCCCTCATGTACCAGGTGCACATTAGTGCATAGAGCCCAATAACACTAGCACTATTTTACCACAGTTGAATTTGTTGCAACAACCATGTAGCTCTGACACTAACCTGGATTTGGCACTGAGAATCCTCTTTGAGGAAGGGGAGAAGAAAAGTTGGACCCATGAGAAATGATTATAATACTTCTACACTAGCTGACATCCCATGTGCAAGGGACATTGCAGAATTTATGCCATCTGTCCCCTCTGACCTCAGGGAGAAGGTTGAACATTTGTTGTCTTTGGAAATGTTGATATTGAAACTGCATGCAGAGCCCTCCAGCACAGTGGTAGTGCTACCACTTGCAAAGCCAATGACTGAGGTTCAGAAGTGAACTCAGGGCATCAGATGGTTAGCCAGGGGAGGAGGATTGATCATCCATAGAACTGCTCTCCTGCTCTGGGGTGGGAAAACATGGAACTCAGGCAGGCACCTGACCCCTAGTAGAGGCTGGGAGAAGGCAGTCTGGGGCCACCTGAAACATGCAGAGGTGTGGCAGCTGTCAATGCATGTTATGCAGAAACATGCAATATGCATCATGACAGCACCACATGTCACCTCTCCTTGGGAGAAAAACAGAAAACTCCCAACTGGTAGGATGACACCTGTCACCCACAGGCCGACACCCAGCTATCCAGGCCCTGTCCAGTGCACCAGATGCTTTTTGATAGCACAGGTTGGGAACCCCCAAACTGAGGAACAAGCCCTGGGGAAGGTGTAGAGAGCAATCTCTTGAGTTTGCCTGGGTGACTGGACTGTGGTGACCATTGCAAGGAGCTGGTCAGACAGGAACAGAAAAGGTAACTAAAAAAGAAAATGCATGTTGGGGAACTGAACATTGGAGAAGTGCACAGTACTGAACAAGCTAATGACTGTCTTATGTAAAAACAATTCAGGACAGGACTCCAGTCTAAAGGTACCTATTGCCTTGATAAACCCAGGCATCTAGTGGTTGAAGTATTTGAGAACTTGATGAAAAAAATCCTGAATATTGTTTCCACACCTTCACAACCACACTTCAGCAAGATATCTGCAGAGGAAAGGCGGGCCATAAAAGAACTGGCAGCCATGAAACAAATAATAGTTAAGCCAGCAGATAAAGGAGCATTGTAGTTGTGCAGGATGTGGAACAATATATCAGTGAAATTAGTGTCTGACCCACATTGTTACAGAAAACTCACTTTTGATCCAACCAGACCTTATAAATCTGCTAACTTTAATCTATGCCTTTGTGACCTCGCCTTTACTGCAACACTTTTACTTTGGGCTTCCAGAGTTGATATCCTCCACTTGCAGCTGGTGCAGAATTCCATATACACGGTTGTTGGCGGAAACTCCTAGATCCTCCCATATTATACGGTGCTGCGGGAACTGCACTGGCTGCCAGTTCAGTGGCGGATCACCTTCAAAGTCGGCTTACTGATTTTTAAAGCCCTGCATCAACTGGGCCCTGATTACCTGAAAGAACTCCTGATTCTTTACCACCCTGTGAGACCACTCTGCTCTGCCAATGAGGGGTTGCTAGAGATTCCAAGGGTGACTTTAAATCTGTTGGGGCCCGTGCATTTATGTTTGCGCCCCTCGCTTTGGAATTCTACCCCATCGGATTAGGAGGCACGACTGTGGGGAGTTTTAAACAGGCTTTGAAATCTTTCCTCTGGGAAAAAGCTATGGAAGTACTATTTATTGAATTGTATTGATTATGTGGCTGAATCTGTTGGATTTTATTCTCTTATTGTATCTGCCTTGATGCCTGAAAGGCACATAACAAATAAAGTATTATTATTATTATTATTATAAAGGCATCCTGGATGACCACAGTGATGAAAAACTGAAGAGGGCGGATTGTGCAGAGTACTCAACATTCTTCAAGACAGACTATCCCATCTGCACCACCCTCAATGCCTTGCTGAAAATACACAAATTTGTGAGAGACCTTTCTGGGAGACCCATTGAATCTGGTACTGAGACTCAATGAGGCCCCTTCAGATTTGTGGATTGTTTTGAAAACTCCTGTGCCAAAGTGTCCCCATATATTAGAAATACCATGGATATGGCAAACAACTTGGAGGGCATGTACTAGTCACCCCAATATTGTTGGTTAGCATCTGATATTCAATTGCTGTACACCTGTACCAAACAGTAAAAACGTCGGGCTACATAATATTTTCTCACTACTGAGCTTGACCTCATGAGTGCACCTCATTGTTTCATAGTACAGCTGCTTTCCTTTGAATTACAGTACATCACACCAATTTTGCTTTCACACTCAGTATTTTCTACGCCTGAGGTGATCAGCCATGGGCACATTGTTGGTGTCATCTTATGCTAATCTGTTCCCATCATGGTGGAAGAAAATTGTTAGCTTTTTGATGAGTCCAAACCCAACCTCAGACATACAATATGGTAGTAACATTTTATTGATGGTATCAAATGTGTCTGGGGTGGGGGTGGACTCAGTACAGACATTTATGGATTGGCTGAATAATAACACAGTGAACCTGACATGCACTCATAAAAAAGAAAAGGCGTGATTGAGTACTTAGACATCTACTGTACTTAGAAGTGGGGTTTGACAATACAGATATTTGCTTGCCCTATCACCAGGAGATGTCAGGGACTACCCTACTTTATGGCTGAGAGCTCCCATCCTAGAACACAGGTTGACAGCATCCCATACAGACAGTTTCTTAGAGTTAGAAACAGAGACAAACAAAAAGAGAATTGTCTTGCTAGATAAAGATAATACCTTTATCAGGCTAATGAAAAGTTCAAGATACAAGCTTTCATGGCCTACATTACTGCCTCTTCTTCAGATATACTGCACAATATAGGTTAAAACACCTTATATAGGATTTATTTCAAAATGCAGTTAAAACTGCAGAAACTTTGAAGTGTTGATAATATCAAAGTAGTAGTATTCTTTTATTTGTTCAATCATAAAAAGATTATTACAAAACTTAGTACAAAACAGACATAAGTAAAAGCATACAAAATAAATATGTTCTGTGCAAAATATAAGAGAATACAAACAGCCATACATAATAAAATTTAACACTGTATAGTGCATATAATTCTTCTCCTTATTTTCTGTATATTGCATAAATACGGGCAGTATTTTTTATAATTTGTTCATCTTCAGCGACAAAGAGAATTCTCAATATTGTATCATTAGAGCAATTTACTAGAATGCCAAATGCTCCCAGCCATCTATGTCTTGCTTGCCTGATACCATTGGCATCTGAGAATTACATGTTCAAGGTTTTCTTTTCATTACTACCACAGAAACAACAGGCACTCATTGATCCTTATTTTGTCAAAGCTACATAAAGAACATTAGATTCAAAGAATCCAACTCTAAACTTTGCAAATGTTCTACGATATTTGGACATTCCAGAAATTCCAGATAATAATGGCACAACCATTCTGAGAATACCAGATCGAAAACCTTGAAGTCATTATATATTGTAAATCAAAAACGATATTTCCTGATTATCAATTTTTGATGTAGGATTTATAACCATCTCAGATGATTATTTTTTGTGTTGTAAAATAAAACAAATTTAATAGACCCACCGATTTCATTATATCTTTACAGAAGTGAGCCATTCTGATTTTTATAGTCAATCAAATCCCAGTGAATTTTCTCTTTTAGGCACTTTTTGGCATAACATTGTTCTGATAAAAAATTCAATTTAATCTAAAGTTTATAATACAGTACGTGATTCAGCATAGACTACTAAATTAGGAAGACCTAGTTCAGCCCTAACAAATTGAGCAGGGGTCGATTTGGAAAATCCCATTGCTCCTGTAAGAGTTTGAATTACTGTTTTTCAAGATTAGTAAGATATTTATGGTCCCAAATTTCAATGCCATATAAAACCTGGGCATTATATTTTGCCTATATTGCTCTTTAAGGGGGATTAATGGCCTCACCATATTTATAGTTAAAGCCTTTCAGTGCCATGATAGTTCTCAAGGTTTTCATTAAGGGTGCCTCATAATGTTTTTCCATTTAAAAGAAGAGGAAATAGTGAGACCCAAATACTGATATTCTTTCACCAACTCCATTTTATCAGTTTTGACATTCCACTTATATTTACAGAGTGAACCTCCTATTATCATAACCTTTGATTTATCCATATTTACAGTATTTTTAAACAGTTCTTGTCTGCTAAGTCTACCAACTCATTAAGTTTTACTTGAAGTCCCATAGGTGTCAATGAAATAACAGAAGTAAGTCACCAGCATAGGCAAGAATTCCACAGGTATCAGAGCCTATCTTTGGAGAATCTGAGAACAGGATATTAATTTTCCAAAAATTATTTATATAAATTGAAAAGAGTGAAGGAGCAAGGATGCAGCCCTGTCTCACACCACAATTGGTCCTAAAGTGATCTGTCAATCTACCTTTGCTTTTCTAATCTGAGCCCACATATCTGTGTATAGTAGCTTTATTGTTTTTATAAGAGCAGGGTCTATCCCCCATTTCTCATTGTGGTTCATTAGATTTCTATTTATAGGTCAAAGGCTGAGAAAAAGTCAATAAATGCCAAATATAACTTTTGTTGTCTCAATTTAACACATTTTTCAGAAGATGTTGCTCAATATACAGTATATATATGTTATCAAGTGTAGAGTAAGTCTCACAAAATCCTGGCTGTCCCTGAGAAACATCATTTAATGTATAGATGTTTACCAGAAGTCGTTTAAGCAAAATTCTGGAAAAAATATTTCCATTACATCAATTAAGCTGATAGGGTGGTAGTTGACTGGCTGTAATCTATCCCCTTTTTAAATATGGGTACAATTATAGCACCCCACCATGAATCATGAATATAATTTTTTCAAATACAGTTATTAAAGAATCCACCAAAGTATCTGCCCATTTCACATTGAAACATTTATAAATTTCACTTGGGATTTGGTCAGGCCAGGTGCTTTATTGTTTTTAACATCTGTATTGCTTCAATTACTTCTATGTTAGTAATTGCTGTTAATTGCTGTGAAGCATCCATATCTAAACTGGGGTTAAATCATAAGATTCTGAACATAAGATCTGAAAAAATTTAATCCAATCCTCATCATCAATAGAACTTTCTATATAATTAGTAGAGTGCTTACAACCAAATGCTACTAAATGCCAGAACGTTTGATCATCTCTACTTACAATAACTTGTGTCATTTGTTGCCAAAGCTATAAATAATATTTATTCTTCTTGTCAAGCAATAACTGTCTATATTTTTCCTATCCAGCCAAATCATCTACATTACGTGACTTCCTATATTTCCCAGTTTGACATTCAATTTATGTTTCTGCTTATATATCTGTTATCAAACCATCCCTTATTGGGTTTGATAGATTTGTTGTTATTAACCCTGATATATGTGATTTCAGAATTCTTTTAAAAGTTTCCATCATCAATTTACTCTTAACATCCATATCTCTATGCATGTTCTTACAATATTTCTCAAAGAATAAGTTCAGCTCCTCCACTGTACTTTGTTCTGTAATACTGGACCACATTATTCTTTTCTTATTTTGAAACTCCAATTCATCCTTTATAATAGTTTTAGGATTTATAGCATCTTCTCAAGATATTTTATTCTCGAACTGTAAGACGGATAGGTTAATGATCACTCTCAACTCTGCATTCTACTTTAGTGAAGACCAGAAGTACAAATGACTTCTCCACAATGCCAGATCTAAACTGATTCATTCTTAGCTGAATGATATGTTTATCCCCCACCAAGTCACCAGGTAAACATCCATTCAATGGGTAGATTCCATTTATTTTAAGAATCTCAATAAGTTTAACACCATTACTATTGATATTATTATCTTTTGAGTATCTAATAAAATTTTCAGCCTCAGGGTAAATGTAGTTTAGAATGGTATCATCTGCAACCCATCATATAGTCCAATTCTTGTATTAAGATCACCAATTAATGAAAATGATCCTCTAGATAATCACCAGCTAATTGTGCAATTTGTTCCTCTAATTTACTCCAAATGCCTGACTCATAGAATTTTGAGTTTTTGGGAGTATATAGGAATTACACAAAATCATTGAAAACCCTCCCCCATCATTCTTCAGATCCCAAAATGACTATTCATATCAAGCTGTAAAATATTTGTAAATATGTTAATTTTAACATTAATAATCAGTCCACCAGCTATTGTTGCAAGTTTTGATATTCCTTAGAACAGGGATTTGATTAGTAATAACTGAGGAATCAACTATATAAAAGTCCCATTTTATCTAGCATGTTTACTTTGGCCATTATTCTTCACTTACTTGTTTGTTATAACAAAGCAGATCAACCTGACTGTCATGATGCAGCTGGGATGCCTAAATGCATTCATAATTCCATTTCTCCCCAGCTTTACCCCGAAGATGTTGGACAAGAAATTGCAAACTGCCAACCTAAGCTTATTCCTTGTTTCTTTAAACATCTGTTTTAAACCAAAATAGATAGTGAGACAGGGCTGCATCCCATGTCCCTCACCTTTCCTGTTCCATATCATATCTATCTACCAGTTCAAAACATAGATTTCCTATTGTTTGTTCTGACATGTTTCTCCAAAGATAGTGCAATACTCTCCTGTGAGAACAAAACACTTGTATAACACTTTCGCTGTCTAAGAGCTGATGAAACTCAAGACACAAATAAATCCTTATCATCTATGGAAAGGCCAACAATGTTTCTAAAGAGACTGAGTATTCTTTCCTTTAAAATGATTTTGTCTCATCAAGTTCTATAGTCAAACCCATAATCTTAATACAACTTTGAAATTCTATTAGAGTTGAGCACTCCTTCTTTCGAGTTTCATATTCAACCCTATTTCCATTATTACCATTATTTCCAAGATTCTGATTTATGTTCTTACAATTGGGTTGCTCATATGTATGTAAGTTTTTAGGAACACTATTATAATTGTGTGTTTCTATTTTACCCTCAAGTCCCTTAGCATTTTCTCCATTTTTCCTCTGTTTCTTCAGTAACTGAAATGTTAATGCTGCTACAGATCATCTCATTTTTATGTACCGATTCTTCTTTTTTCCCATTTTACTTTTTTCCACTTAGCTTTGCTTTCTTAACTTTAGTTCTTATATGCGTTTGTTGTTGAACTTTACAATTGTTTGGATTCCTTAATCTGTTTTTGTTTGCCTTTCCCTTCTTCTTCATCTCCTTAATATCATCTTTAATTATTATTGTGGAAAAATCAGGCCTAATATTCTCACCTGGCAGTGCTACCTCTTCTATATCCATCAAGGGTAGAAGATGATTCTATAGGAGGATGGGTGTTATTTAATAATCTAATTATGTCCTCCATTCTTGCCCCATTAACCACTATATTCAATTTTATGTTCTAAATTTCTTCTCTCACAACAACAAACTGCTCCATGAAGATTAGATTAGCAGTGTTTTGATTTTTCATAATATCAATTATTTCTTGACTCAATACTGTAGGATAGTACATCATAGATTCCTCTTTCTTTGAATTTGTTGGAGTTACAGGATCAATTAGTTTTGGAATATGATTCTCCAATGCTATTATCTCAACCTTAGGGACTGTTGAAAATTTATATCTGTATTCAGGATTTTAACTCTTATATCGTGATTATGTAAATCCATCATTATCTCCCCAGATTAGTAGTAAAATAAGTTTTTATGTCGTCATCATTCTTTGCTCTTGCACTCTTAGTTTCAGTGTTATTAAGTAACAATTTATCCTCTTCTATGAGGAGGTCCAATCCATAGAAGCTGAAAGCACAACGGGGAGACAGCTGCTTCCATCTCATAGTTATTTGCAAGCACCTGCATTGAGTTAATTAAGGATCTCTGGATGCACTATTCTCATTTTGTACAGTGTATTCGTTTTGTTCCTGTATGTATTGAATTTCTACATTTTTCTTTAAACCAACATCACTAAATCTAATGTTCTCAGGTTAGATAAATTCAGAGTTGATGTTAAATTTGAGTTGGTTAATACACTGTGTCTCCTCTCCAAATCCTTTCCTATCACCTGGGCTTTTTCCTTCAACACACAATGAGCAAGAATATTCATCTGCTTGATCTGTTTTCTGTTGACTTTCTTCTTTATATTATCCTCATTTTACTCTCCAATGGGTTACTTTTCCCCTTCTCTGTGCACCCATTTGACAGTTTACAATTCAAAAGCCATCTAACTTCTTGTATGGAGCTATTAGTACCAAGGACTTTTCCCTTTTCTTCCTCTTTCCTTCTTAACAATAAGTACCTGGGAGGAAAAGGGTACTGCCTCTGGATTTAATCCAGAGGGAACCCCTCCTATTCACCCTATAAGAGGAATCACTTAAATATGATTGTTCATCCAGTAAGATCATTGTTTGTGCTCTTGTAACCACCATAATGTATTGTGGTTATGAACAGAAAGTAAACTCTGAAGCAGAGGATATAAATATATCTAAATATATATAAAAACTCTTTGAATAATGCTTTGAAATTTATAGCCAGTAAGAGGACAGAGGGAATGAAATTGATCTAACAGGACCAATATATTGCACAGGTTACATATAATTTAAATCAAGCTCAAGACACATAGTACACATAGCACAATAAGGTAATAGGTTAATAAATTGGTCAGTTACACGGAAATCTCAGAGGACCCATGAATCCTAATGCCTTACTCGAAGAACCTGAACCAGCCTGGCACATGTCCCAAGAAACAAAATCAGATGTGTTAAACTACAGTCACCTTTCACCTTTCCAAGGCTAAAACCCTTGAATACTTCTTGGACTTTAGAAACTTGCAAATGGCCACAAAATATAAGGCTTGAAGGCTTGAAGAAAGTCAGAAAACTCTCAAAAATAACACCAAGCTGTAGCAGCAATAAATAAGGTCAGTAATAGTCCCAATAATCCAATAACCCAATAAAATCAACTCAGAACAAATCTCAGCGAACAAGTGAAAGTTCCACTGTCTTTCTTCTATCATGTATCCCAAAATTCAACTATTGAGCCAGAACCTAGAAAAGAGTCCTGTAGTTTTTAGCAATTATTACTTTCTGCTTTTGATACACGCTATTAACAACATAGGGTACTGATAGGGCCTCTATAGACCTAATAAAAAAGAAAACAGGACTGAGTTGAATACAATAAAAATACCTTGATACATAATATGAGGGTATAAAATAAGCCCTGCATGGGACCTTAAACAAAACCAACTGCTGTAAAAATCTAAAAATCCAAATTATATACAGAAAAGGCAAAATATAAAGAACATATGTATATGCACAATATACATGTAACCCCTACCGGTCTGCTGTTTCCATCTGACAGCAATACCAGGTGGGCTGGGTTCGGGAGAAATAGGTCTCTCGGCACAAAGACTAGGTTTAGCTACTCTGCACAGAGGCACCCAAGTAACTCCAAACACAGGAAGCAATAACTGTAATATCCAATACCAGAAGTGAGATTCTAAAGTGTGGCTTTTATTCACATCCAAACAGAATAAACAAAGCATAGATGGACCCCACAGGGCTACACTCCTGTTAATGCAGATTAAAGGAGACCAGAACACATCCTCATCACTTTAGTCCTCAGGCTCTACAACACACTGGGCACACAGCCACGGACTTGTACACCTGCTTTGGGTTACACAGCCCGAACTTATACACTGTCCTGGGTTTTCCCTGGCTCGGCTCCCTTGCCAGCCACTTGGACACCTTCCATACTTCATGGAAACATTTTCTGGTGGCTCCTAAACCACCTAAGAGCACCTCTGCTCCATCAGGAAACTTCCTCTTAATCCCACATCTGGGTACTTTCCTCAGGCACTGGCCAAGTACCTGAGAGAAAGCAAAAGGAGTCTCAGAACAAATCCATAGAAGTGAATTTGGTTACTACTGATGGAGGGTCTCCCACCTCTCGCTCCCCACAATTCATACCTGGCCATTTCTCTGCACTGCAAACACCTCATCCTTTAACACTTTGCTGTATAGATTCTTGCTAAATGAATTTCACATTCCATCTACTTATCTTGCTTCCCATTTGTGCTGGACTTGAACATACTTAAATTAAGTGGCATTGTCCATTACTCTAGACCACTCCCACAGGTTAAGCAGTCCAAGCCCCACATTCTTTCTTTCCATTTGTGCTGGACTTGAATATACTTATTAGTGGCTTTGTCCATTACTCTAGACCCCCACTGAGTTAAGCAGTCCAATCCCACATTCTTCCAACTGTACTTGGCTGTCTTTTCCTGATCCCACAGTAACAGTCCCTTTAGTTTCCTTCTGTTCAGGTGAAACACATGACCCTTTTTCAGAGTGAACTCACCCTTTGGTTGCAGGTGCCCCACAGGTGTTTCCTAATCAAGAAATCTTCCTCTCAGAGCTTCTGGTGCCTCAGCACAACTCAAACAGGTAGCTTCTTTCCCTTAGCTGGACCCAGGGGGTTGCCTGTGGAAAACAGACACACTTCCCCCATCCCCTCAGGGATGGGGCTCTGAACTCATTGACAGCGGTCTCCACTGCTTCAATTACCAGTTCCTGTGTTCTTCTTCAGGTTGAAACACACACCTAAACCAAAGTAGCTCTAAAACAGAGCTTAAAGCTCAGAAAGCCTGCACACACTCTGCTGCACTACAGTCTCTCACTCAGACTGCACACAGACTGCCTTCAAATTCCTAACGTTCTACTCTAACCTCCAACTGCAACATTCCAGTGTGGCTTATGCAGCTGCGACAGTTCTAAAATGATGTCATCCCTCAGTCTCAGCTGAGACTGAGAACAGAGTGAAACAGTGTGAAATCCATTTAACTGGAGTTTCACAAGCTGTCTTCCTGCCTACCACTAGGTCTTACTGGGATTCTAGTAACCCCGGATAACAGGGAGGTTACATACAGTTACCAGTTTACCAATTTAACAAGTATTAAATAAAATGCAACTGCTTAAAGAAAAGCACCAATCTTCACCAACCAGGGTAATCAAAATAATACACTGAGTTGTAATAAGAAGTGCAAATGGCTCAACTTACTGTGGTTTTATGCACATATTACTCATCTTAATCACAGCAATCCTGCATCCAAAGCAAACACTTCACACATAAAATACGAGGAAAAGACCTCTGAAAAAACAACAGAAATGCAGTCCCATGTAATGAAACTGTTCTACATGTCTCTCAACTCAGCAAAGCACAGTACAACACCACTCGACTCAACATAGCAGAGAAATGGCGAATCTGACCCAGTGAATGCCGTGCATGCTTTTTAAACTCTTATGTCATATGTTACTCTAGTCCAATAGGGTCTAAAATTAGATGAAGTGCACACAAAATAAAAAATGAAAATACAACAAATATAACATAACAAAAGCAATACAATAAAGTAAAAACTTTAAAAGTTTAAAACTAACACTTAAGTAGTTGTATAATACAAGCTCAATAATAAAAGATAATAAGTTGAGCAACACAGATAATCAGCTTGATTAACTTAAAACTTGCAGACTGAGCCCAACATTAAAAATATCCACTCTCAGGAGACTATGATTCAACCTTTTATCTCCTTGTAGCAGAGTTCACTCTCAAGTTTCACTCTCCACACCTCAATAGTGATTGTTGTGAAAGTCACCACTATCTCCACTTTCCTTTGCTTTTCTCCAAAGTTTGAATCTCTCCACTCCACAGTTCCACAAGCCACTCTGTATAGCACTCCTCAATAACACAGGCTTCAGTAGGAATACAGTTGAAAGATAAAACTCCCTTCAGTTCTCAGGCTGATGTTCGAGGTTTGGACCTTTCAAAGGGTCCCTCTGCTTCTCAGCGTCTGGCCGCCACCTCAGCTTTCCTCTTGTAAGAGAAGCAGAGAACACCTGAAACAACAACCCATCTAGAGCACTGCACAAGTTGTATCGGTAAGATCCACTGAAATTTCAAGCAACAGTGGCATACCTCTATAAAATAATTGATAGCTTTTCAGCAGATCCTGCTCCCTGAACTCTCTCTCTCAACTCAGCAGCTCGGCAGCGTGCAGCTCCGCCCTCGGACTTCTCCAACAAGATGTTGTCACAACAAAACATGCAAGCAGAAGTTAATGTTTTGCCCACATTAACTGAAACACTAGGGATAAAAAGAAGCATGATTATGCTGGTTTACATCAAACTGAAGATGAGCAGAAGGTGTCCAGACATTATTTACACATAGGCTTTTTTATGGAGCTGTCCTGTATTGCTGCATGCTTAATGACAATGAATACAAGAAAAAAGAACAAAATTGAAAGATCTGAGTAAACTTTGAAGTGCTAATTAAAGATCAAATGCACACATATTTCATGAAAAGCATGAATTCACTTGAATTCATGTTCCTGTGTCATGATTAGTGTTTCCTGAAAATATCATGCTGTTTGGTTTTGTAGTTTTCTTTAAATCAGCATCTGTTAGTGTGCTCTGCAGTAACTGAGAACAGTGAAGAAACAGTGAAGATTTTTCTGTCCCTGTCAGTGAGCAATGACATCATACTTGTCCAGACTGCTGCTTCAGCAATTAAGTCCCTGATTGATCGAATAAGCTGTTGCAGTTCCTACAGTAGTTAGAGCAGTCTGTAGAGCTAATTGTTTTCACTCAGAGTTTGTTACTAACCCATCTGGTTTGTGTTTAGAGAGATATGCTTAAAACCTATCTTTCTATTCTCATGAAAGTTGATCATTTGTGGTTCATTGCTGAATTGAAGTGGTATGAATAAATGTCTGTGAGAAATGACCGTGTCTATATCACAGATGTCAGATCTCCATCATCAAAACTCTGCATTCTATTCTGGCTATGTAATACAGGTTTTTAATGGATATAAAATAAATCTGCATTCCTTTAATTCATAGAAGCAGTGTGTCTTTGATGTACCCTCAGTAAACAGATTGCTTGAAAAAGTAGTTAACTCACAACTTAGGAATTATTTGGACTCCTCAAACCTGCTTAATCTGGTTCAGTCAGGCTTTAGGCCCTTCATAGTACAATTTCAGCTCTCACTAAGTAACGAATGACTGGCAGAAAGTTCTTGATGTTAAAAACTTGTGTCATGAGTCTTCCTTGATCTAAGTAAGGCCTTCGACACTGTTGAGCATGACTTGCTTCTGGATACCCTTCATAACATCGGCATGGGCAAGTTATCCCTGACATGGTTCTCATCCTACCTTACGGTTGCACACAGCAAATTAAACCCGTGGGTGATCTCTCAAAATTGAAACCAATCAGCAGAGGTGTGCCGAGGGGTTCTAGTTTGGGTCCTTAACTTTCGCATTATATATTAACAATATCGACTATAGAATTAAATCATCTGACATCCATCTTTTCACAGATTATACAGTCCTCTACCTCCAGACTTACCCCTGAGCATGCCTGTATGGACCTTCAGTCTGATTTTAACATACTGCAACAAAATCTGCTCAACCAAAACTGCTCTTAAATACCAAAATATCCAAGGCCATGCTTCTGTCCCTGACCATTTATGCCTGTAATCCATCCATGACACGTACCGTGCAACCTATTATCACATTGCTAGGTGACTCACTGGATTACACAGAAACATTCAAATACCTAGGGATGTGGATTGACTACTGCCTTTCCTTCACTGAACATATAGAGGAACTAGCAAATAAATTGAAGCAAAGGCTTGGTTTATTTCATAGAATCGAGCATCTGCTTACACATGAGGTTAAGAAGAGGTCGGCTCAATCTACCTTCCTAGCAATTTTGGATTATGCAGACTTCCTATATGGTCATGTCCCAGGGTCAACCCTAGCTAAGCTTGATGTCCTGTATCATAAGGCCTTACACTTCATTTCTGGTGCAGTATACACTACACATCATTGTGCTCTGTATTCTCTAGTGGGTTGTCCATCCCTTATGTTTAAGAGGCAAAGGAGCACTGCTCTATGGACATGCAGAGCAATTACCAAGATGTTACCCCAGTATAAATTTGATTGTTTTCCTCTGTGCCTTGGGTAAATATGCCCTGAGAAGTTATTCCGACATCTCCTTAGCTGTACCAAGGTTAAATCCCACTTTGGTAGATCCTCTGTCAGCTTTGCTCTACCCCAGTTATGGAACAAGCTTCAAAAACACTAAAGTTGGCTAGTCCTGTAAGGCTATCTGAATTCAAAAAGCTCTACACAAGATCCTTCACTGAGCCTTGTAAGTGTTTCACTTGATGTGCTCCATCTAGCCCAGATCCCTTCCAGTACAACATGTCACACCATGGTGCTCCCCTCTCAGGCAACCTTTTCCATCTCCTCCTTTGCCTTGCCTCCTTTTACTATTATCCAACTATCCTAATAGATCTTCCTAATATACACTGCCATTGTTCAAATGCTCTAAGTGTTAACACTATATGGCGTTCCATCGTACATGGTACTTTTGCTGTTATTGATAACTTTTATATGAGTGTTTATTGTATATTCTACATATTATTATACTCTGTGTTGTTTCTCCCCATTATGTTTCTCTATGCCCTGTTGTTCCTTCTTATTGCTGTACCTACAAATGTTTCAATCTATTTATTGCTGTTTTTGTATGTTCACCCAGGTCCACCTTGAAAATGAGCTTGTTCAAGGGTGTTCCACCTGGTAAAATAAAGATTGATTGATTGACTGAATTTTCTTTTCCTGTCAGGTTGACAAACCTGCGTGCCACACTCTGCTATTTCAGGAACATGTTTGGTATGAACTCATAAAATTCAGTTCTTTGTGGGTTTCTGTGTGAAAATACATCATGTATGTGTATAACTAGAAATACTATATGGCATCCTGATGCCCCTGTCTCCTGCCTCTCAGTTGAGGCTGCTGCACCACTTCCTCTGTCCTCCACCCCCACAGTCAGGGCCAATGACACTGTTGCCCCCATTTCCTGTCTCCACAGACAGGGCTGCTGTGCTCTGCCAAGCCCTAGAGTCCCAGGCCTCTGCTTTCACAGTTTGGGCTGCTGCATGCTTCCCAGGCCACCAAAGGTGGAGCCTTGCTGCACCCTGCTACCCACTTCCATTGCCCCAAATGGGCAGCACTGCTGCACCACGTGCACCCTGTCACACAGTCAGTGCTACTGTACCCTGATTCCCCACTGTGTCCTGCACCACAGTCAAGGCTTTTGCACCATGCTGTCCTCTGTCCCCTGACACCACTGTGCCCTGTTGCATCATAGAGCCTCTTGCCTCCACAGTTAGAGTTGTTGCACCATGCTGCTCCCTGCCATTAGTCAGATCCTTTGGTACACTGACCAAAACTACCAAAAAGAAAAACAAAAATAGTTTCATCTTGTGTTGTACAGTGGGGAACAGAGGTAGCAGGGTGCAGCAGCTGAAACTGTTGTGCAGGAGGCAGCAGGGTGCAGCAGCCCTGACTGTGTGGAGAAGACAGTGGGCATTGGTTGTAGCAGCCTCATATGGAGGCAGGAGACAGGGGACTTTGGGCAGGGAAAGGGGAAGCAGAGAGCTGCTGCCTCAACTGTTGGGCAGGGAGACAGGGGCATCAGGATGCCATATAGTATTTCCAGTTAAACACATGCATGATGTATTTTCACACAGAAACCCTCAAAGAACTGAATTTTATGAGTTCATACAGTACATGTTCCTGAAATAGCAGAGTGTGGCAGACACAGGTTTGTCAATCTGACAGGAAAATAACATTGTTATCACATGAATATATTTATTGAGGCTACATCAAAGACATGCTGTTTCTTTGAATTAGTGAAATGTAAATTTATTTTATATCCATTAAACAACCCTGTGTTATATAGCCAGAATAGAATTCATAGTTTTGATGACAGAGAACTGACATCTGTGATACAAGGTAATTTCTCACAGATATTCATTCATTCATACTACTTCAGTTCAGCACTGAACCCAAATAATCAACTGTTTATGAGATCAGAAATATAGATTTTTAAGCTAATCTCTGTAAACACAAACCAGATGGGTCAGTAACAAACTTTGAGTGAAAACAATTAGCTCTACAGACTGCACTAGCTATGCACTGCAACAGCTTATACAGTCAATCAGGGACTTAATTGCTGTAGCAGCAGGCTGGACAAGTACTGTATGATGTCATTATTAAGCTGACAGGAAAGAAAAATCATCACCGTTTCTTCAGTTTTCAGTTACTGCAGAGCACATTAACAGATGCTGATTGAAGAAAACCACAAAACCAAACAGCATGATATTTTCAGAAAACAGTAATCGTGACAGGGATGTTAATTCAAGGAATTCAAGCTTTTATCAAATATGTGCATTTGATCTTTAACACCAGATCAGTAGGAATATAGTAATGTCATTATTTACATTCTAGCTGTTGTCACAGTAGAGTAAGTTGTTGTGTTTTTTTCTGATATGCAGACACAAAGCTGCAAAGATTTTAAAACATTAGGGCTAAAACAAGATTAATGATGGTAATTTACATCAAACAGGGTCTGAGCAGAAGGTGTTCAGAAACTGTTTATATGTGACCTTTTGTTATGTAGCAGTCCAGTGAGAGACCATGTTAGGTAATGAGACATGAAATCTATGTCTTTATACAGCCCACTTACCAGGGTATTAAAAGTCTGCATAAATTTGAACTCTGAGGCCCTTCTCTCCCTATGGGTTCTGAAGCTGTCTTTCAAGACTACCAATTTTATGTCATCTAAACTATGTTCCATGTCAGAGAAATGTTCACCTGCTGGTGTGTTCATGATCTGGTGTTTGATATTATAGCAATGCAGGTTCATTCACTTCCTAACAGTCTGTCTTGTTTCCCACAAAGATGTGTGCCAGAGCATTTTGAGTGCATGATTGGATATATAACATTAGTGGAGCAGCAGTTAAATAATCCTTGTATTTTGTAGTCCTGATTCATGTGAGAAATGGAGATTGTATCTTTTGTAATAATATGAAGAGAAGTTTGTCATCTTCTCTGTTTGCAGCAGAATGTCCCTGATACATTCTTTTATCTGCTGGCCTCTTGCTTCGGAGAATAAGTTGCCATAAATTGTGGGGTTGCCAATATACCAGGAGTGTGAGGTTGAGAAAAGACAGCTTGCAACCTCTCATCCTCCTGGAGAATGAGATTGAGATCTTTAATGATCTTGTGCAGGTGTTCAGTGTGGGGGCTGAATGTGGCAACCAACGGTGTGCAGTTATGTTCCTGTTTTTCTTATATTACAGAAAGATCTCCCTGGGTATTCTTGTTGCCTTACAGACTTGGGTTTCTATGCATTTGGTTCAGGGCATCAAGAATAGCCAGGAAGAACTATTATTTAGTTTTTGTTTACCAGGTTGGTGCACTAGACAATACAATGTCTATTTCCAGGCATGACCCAGGAGAGTACAACATAAATAACAGCAGCACAGTGGCACAAGAGTACAGAACAATCTTGCATACATCAGCAGAAGTCAAACAATGCTGAACCACGGTTATCACATACAGCCCCACATTGAACACCTTCATTTTCATTAGGGAACAGCTCCATAACAAAGCTTGATTTCTTGACTGGGTGACCAGCGAAATAGATCAGGGAGGGCATTGGACATAGCCTAGCTGGACTTTAGCAAGGCCTTCAGTGCTATGCAACACAGGAGACTGATAATGAAATTGAGCAGCATAGGGTGGGATCCAAATCGGTGAATTGGGTAATGAACTAGTTAATACATAGGTCACAGAGGTTGGTGGTTAACAGCACTCATTCTAGTAAAGGAGTGTGCCCAGTGGGGTGCAGCAGGGCTCAGTACTGACACAACGAAAATGGTGCAGGAATTGAATCAAAAGTCCTACAAGGATACACTGAGTGATCTCAATATCTACACCCTGGAAGACAGGAGAGTGAGAAGTGACATGATAGAGACCTGCAAGTACCTTACAGGGATGATCAGGGTGCAGGAGAGAGTCTCTTTCAAATGAGAAAGAGCAACAGGACCAGAGGGCATGCAATGAACCTGGAGGAGAAGTTTAAAGAGCTGTGAAAAAGTACTACTTCAGTGAAAGAGTGGGGGATGCCTGGAATAGACTGCCAGTGGAAATGGTGAAGGCAAAACAGGAGGGGCTTCAAGCATGCATGGGATAGACATGGGGAATATTTGTAAATGGGAAAGGAGGAGGAAGGGTTTCCAGAGACCATTTAAGGTCTGCGGAGACAGACTATGCAGGGATCATCTTGGCAGGCTGGGTGGGCCAGGTAGTCCTTTTCCACTGACAAATTCTATGATTCTGTTTATGTAGAACCACATACAATAAAAATCTGAATGACCATAGACAACTTGGCTTATGTTTTCTTCTCAGGGCTGAGATAACAGCATGAACCTCTTGAGCTTCACTCTTGAGGTCCATATGCTGTTATCTCAACCAGATCCTGAAACACAGGCTTGTTGTGTATGGTCACCATCATTACTCCTTCAGTGCTGGGGAATAGCCTATAGTGCTTGTGTATACATAAACTTTTGGCCTTTCTTTATTCCCAACCTCAGTAGGGAAGCCAGGCAGCAATAAGGGAACAAAGGCCCAGCACCAAGGGTGAGTTGAGTGTCAGAGGATGTGAAGGAGGTTGGAGAGATGGTGGGGAACAAAAACATTGAGTGAGGAATGCTGTGAGGGGCTGGCTTAAATCTAAAATGTAGGAGGGCTATTCCCCAGCACTGAACCATGGTATAGCCCTCCCATTCAATGCTGGGAATGGCGTGTAGTGCTTGTGCATACTTAAACCTTTTGGCCTGTTGGCCTTTCTCTATTCCCATCCTCAGTAGTGAAGCCGGACGGTGATTAGAGAATAGCAGGCCCAAAAGGTCACCTCTTCCAACTCAGAGAGTGTGGATGGTAGTACACAGGAGAGAAGAAACCCCTTGTAGAAAAACCTCTAAAGACCCATGGCAACTGACTTACCTGTCCTCTAGGCATACTAAGAGGAGATAACCTAAAATGCCTGATTATTTCCTTGCTCTGGATAAGAGGTCCATTATTTTGATGAAGGCTTCAAGATTGGTAGATGATGCTGCTTTTGCTTTTGATTGATGCTGAGTAGAAATGGTTAGGCTTTGACATTCAGAAATCAGGCATGAACAGTCCATTCTGTAAGATATTTGACTTAGATGATCATTGTGAGGAGTTGCATGATGAAGGTAGGTGAGGAGTTTGAAGGAATTTCTTTGCATGGAAAATTAGATGCAGTAAAAGCCATAATGCCAGATACTGAGAAGCAACTATTTAGTAAGCGTTGAGTAATGGTGGATAATGTTAGATCCTGCTTATTGTTAGAGCATCGATATCCTGGTATGGAGGCTGCAATAATCGATTAAGGTTTCAAGAGAATGAGGCTTGGTGGAGGTTCTTGCAAGGCTGGAGATGAGTAAGCTGTATTGGAAATGGAGCTTGTATAAAGATGTGAGGGGACACCCTGAAGACCATCTTCGAGTTGAATGTGAGGATGAGTCCAAAGGCGCTCCTTGAAAGCTAGAGTTGAGGCATGTAGGAAGACATCCGAGGAGGCTCCCTGAAGACCATCTTCGAGGTTGGCAAGTGATGGAGAAAGCAGAGAATCCCATCTTGGAGGATGGAGGACGCCTATTCATGCTTGACTCACCCTAGAGGAACCAGTTGAGTAGACAGTGCCCTGGGAGCTGTTGGTGAGGGCTGCAGAAGAAGGAAAATAGCTGCTACAGTAGTGCTGCACATGTAAATATACTGTAGTTAATATAGTAGTTTATTATTCATGACAGCTCTATGAAGTGTTGATGAGTTGGTATCCAATGAAGGTTGTCAAGATTTCATGGTGTAGATGTGAAGCCCAAAAAAACACTTCCACGACAATGAACAACATAAGCAGAATGAGTGGTGAACAGTAGAACTCAGCATTGACATAGCAGGTTGTTGCTGTGGCTTTATTGAGGAGGTTAGGTAGGATACCAATGATTATGGGAGCTCAGCGAAAAGGTGCTGGAATGTTGGACCTGCAGGAGTTCTCAATTAGTAGAAATGTTATATACCGAAATAAGGGCATAAAACAGCCTGCTATATGATTGTATAAAATTATAATGATTTAGGAGAATAGCTGATGCTTGATTTAATAAAAGTCATGAGAAGGTTCCTTAATGAGTCAGACTTTGATGAATTAGCATATTGAATGAGCAGGAATGGAGAGAAAGAGAAGTTGGCTGCAGTAGACTCTATGATCGCAAAGCTGAAGTACTGAATGAGTCCAGCTGAAAAGACAGAGTGAAGGACTGTTCATTTGAGGAGTTCTGGATATGTTCTGATGTAGTGATGGTCAGGTCAAATTCTGCATTATACTATAAGCAGATGTGGAAGACAGAAGTAATAAGCGAACATAGAAACATAGAATTTGACGGCAAATAAGGACCACTTGGCCCACCTAGTCTGCCCATTTTCCTACCTAACAGATAAGCTGCAGATCCTAGTTAACCAACAGCTTACTATACTTGACATAATGGTATGCCTGTATTTCCCAGTAATAATTCTTGTTTGGGAGCTAAATACTTTAAAAGGTCCCAAGTGCAGACAGTCTCCCTTTTAGAGACAAAGGATAAATATGGGTAGGACTCAGCCATTATAAGTGCAATAGGCAGCTAATTGCACAGGCAGGTAATCAGAGTCTGAAGGATTTGTTTATTTCTGCCTGTTAACTGAGTCTGAGTAACAGATACAGAGGTAACATTACATTAAGAGCTGATATCACCTACTACAGAGAGGTAAAGCAGGTTGTGCATCTTCAAAGGCCTTTGACTCTGTGCCCCACAAAGTTGATCAGGAAGTTGGTGGATCTCACGGTTGGGGAAAAGATGGCCAGATTGGTAGAAAACTGAGGGACAGAACCCAGATGGTGGTTGTGGGGGACAGTTATCTGGCACCAGAGGTGTAACCAGTAGGATCCTGCAGGGCACAGTGCTAGGGCCGGTGTAGTTCAATGTCTTCATCAATAACATTGAGGATGGCATTAAGGGCAAAATATGCCTATTCATGGATGACACCAAGCTCTGTGGGAGAGTGGACACAGCTGAAGGGATACAGGACTATAGGAAGATCTGGAAAATCTGGGGAGGTGGTCCAGGATCTGGCAGCTTGACTTCAATGTCAAGAAATGCAAAGTTATGCAAATTGGAGCCAAGAATCCAAGGACAGAGTACTACTTGGGTGAAGTCAGAGTATCTGTATCAGAGGAGGAGGAGGAGAAGGACTTGGGAGTGATGATCACTAGTGAATTAAAGCACTCCATGCAGGGCAAAACAGCATCAGCAAAAGCAAACAAGATGCTGGGATGCATATCTAGGGATCAGTAGTAGGAGAAATGAGGTTCTATTGCCCTTGTACAGGTCACTGGTAAGGCCACATCTAGAGTATGGAGTTCAGTACTGGTGCCCATACCTCAAAAGGACATTAACCTGCTGGAGAAGGTCCAGAGAAGGGCTACAAAGATGATACCAGGTCAGCAGGGTAAGGCATATGAGGAGAGGCTGAGGGCACTGAACATGTACTCCCTGGAAGACAGAAGAGAGAGAGGGACATGATTGGGACCTTTAAGTATTTGAAAGGGATAAATAAGGTTGATAAGGAGAGTTTCTTTAAGCTGAGTGGCAACCATAACACGAGGCACAGTCTTAAGCTGGAGGTGGGAGGTTTAGGAGAGAGGTCAGGAAGCACTTCTTCACAGAGAGGGCAGTGGACACCTGGAATGCACTACCAGAAGAGGTCATCTCATTGAAGACAGTGGGCAGCTTTAAGAGAAGCTGGGATAGACATGGGGAAGTCAATGATCATGGGTAGGGAGGATGGAAGGAGTGAGGAGGGAGGGTAGGACAGTAGTTCAAGCTGTGGACCCTGCAATACAAGCAGACTTGATAGACCAAATGGCGTCTTCTGCTGGCTTCTTCATATGTTTGATATGTTTTGAGATATCCAGAGATAGAAGATTGAGGTTTGAGACGGTAGGTGAGGAACTAGCAGTCACATGTTTCCAGCAAGAATAATGATGTACTAAATGTGCTGTGAGAATGTAACATCCCTAATTTGATGAAAAGTGATTACTGAAAGGCAGCTGAAGTCTAATAGTGGAACTGCTACCCCATCTGATGAGTTGCCTGCATTAAAACTTTGGTTATATGCCAGCTAAAGTTTAAGCCAAAGTGATATAGAGCAGACTGCAGATAATACAAACATGCCAACTTGCGCTTAAAGAGTTGGTGTTGGAGCCACAATGTTATGGATCAATGGATAGCTGTATTGCAGTGGTGAGAAGTAGAGCTTTGATTTACGTTCCTTTTAAAAATGCAGTAGGAACCAGGCCAGATTGGAAGGTACTACTGGAGTGCAGATTCCAGCCACCTGCAAGTTTCAGAATGTAACCGCTTTTATTGATGAATGGACTGCGGAGCTGCATCATGCTTAAAATAAGCTTGAGTAAACATGTCCCTGCTAATGTTATAATGTGAAAACCCAGAAGCCAAGAGGCTATAGAGTTCAAAAGCTAAAAAGCCCAAAAGAAAACAGTGAATGAACACAGACATGGAGGACAAGAGGACAAAACAAGCAAAGGTAGAGGGGAAGGAACAAAATAGCAGAGTAGGGATGAGACACGGGGTGGGGGATGGCAGGGAAAGGAAGATGAACACAGAGGAAAAAAGCAGGAGAGAGACAGCACAAGAGACAAGGTGAAGTGGTGGCAGGAGACACCGAGAAGCACACAGGACACACAAAAACAGGGAGACAAACAAGGCAGCAGTGAAGACAAGGAGAGCAGAGGAGAGCGAGCCACAAGGACCACACAGCTGCCTGAGCATAAAAAAAAACACTGAACGAGGAATGCTCTGAGGGTCTGGCTTGTATCTGGAATGTGGGAGAGGCTATTCCCCTGCATTGAACTACGGGCATAGCTCTCCCATTATATGTTGTGTTGTACTATACTGTATTGTCTTATTGTATTGCAATATGTTGTTACCTCTTCTTGTACATGGAAATCAGACTGTTCAAAATCCTTGTTGTGCATGTTTGCACATGTTCTAAAAGTGTTGCTGTGCATGCTATAAATCATATCCCAAACATCAGCATCCTTTGGATAGCACATTAACCTAATCAGGCAGCAATGTTGTACTGGACATCTTTTCTATTTGGATGACCATCTACTATAAAAATAGAATATGCACAACTATACACAGCTCGGCATGAGTTTCCATTTTGTGGTTAAAAGAATATCAGGGACCTCTTGAGTTTTGCTCTCAAGGATTCTATGATGTCTTCTCATCCCCTTGATAAAAATATAGACTTGCTGTGCATGGTTGTCCATACACTATTCTGTATGTGTTGCAAATAAAACCCTTACAATGCAACATGTTCTGAAATGGTACTAAACCATGTTTAAAATGTTAGAACTACTCTGTTATACCCCATCTCAATTATGCAGATATTAACTAGTCTACCTCTTTAAGAAAATCTAAAGAATCTTTAGATTTTCCAAAACAAGGAGGCCAGAATTAGCCAGTTAAGAGGCTATCATAGTTTAATGCACCAAATGTGCATGCTACACTCACTAGAGTACAGAACCAACCCATGTATCTGTCCTTACAGATGCAAAATGTTATTCTTCTCTTGGTTTGGCATGCTGTCTCCAAGCCACATGAATAAACTCAAACCCACAGCAAAAGCATCATGGGTAACAGTATACAAAGGTAAGTCAAGCTGACATGGCTTCACTAGAATGAACACAAGTTGCTTGAACACACTTTTAATTTTGTTGTAATTTTGACTGAAAGTAACAGACTGTAGACATGACTTTTGTCCTATTTGGAGTTCTCAAAATGGTTTACTCATGTCAGTCTGACTGTAATGTGGCCCCATAAATTAGAGTACATAGAAAAGGTTGCCCGTCATGACCACTGCCACAAAGTTACAGAGCCAAAGGACTGTACTGTAATAGAAGTCACCTTTTGTGGGGACTTTGCCCCTGCAGCCCCAAAATTAAATATAACCACCTCCGGGTTGGGCATGCCATGAAGGGCAGGAGAATGGTCCAGACACTGAAAACAGTCTGAGTCAGAATGCTTAAAATAGAGAAACGCCCCTGTCACTCGTGACCTTGTTATAGTGCCCCACTAATGTACTACCCTCAGAGTAGAGCAGTTGCTGTTGCTGTGGTTGGCGTGAATGATGGTGCATTTGGACGTGTGTGTGTGTGTGTAGGTATACATCTCCTTAAAACTAGTTATCTTCCACTGGATATGGGAAGAATTTAATTTGTATGATTCTCATTAAGATTCCTTAGACATTTTCAGTACATCAAATTGTTATATTATACACTGAGAATTTATTGAAATCTGTACATATCAGGCTGCATGGTCTTAATTTCTTGGTGGTCCTTGACAAGCAGTTTTTGTTTGGCACTTATACTGCCAATCTATATTATCATTTATAAATTCATGTTACTACACTATAGGCCTTAAGGTTTATGGGGCATAATAGCTAGTCTGAGATTATAGTTGGTTAATGGTTCCAGCTAAGTTTTACATTCCATATAGTGTGAAACTCTTTGTATGCCATATATAGATACTTTTGTAGTCTTATTTTGTGAGGCTCATTTTAACTTACAATTTTAGCATGTCTTTAATCTGGGTGGGTTTTGCTTTTTAGTAACTGCATTCTTATACACACTGTGACACTTATAATTGGGTTTCAGAGCTCTCTGCTCAGTAGTTGTTATCTCATTCTGAAAGTATCTCTAAGTCATTTTAATTTACATGCAGTGCACTCCCTGTATGGTGTTATGCCCTAAGCACATCTGACCTTTAGGCCCTTTCAGCTGAATGTGAACTGGTACTACTCAGCTTCTCTGACATTTTCTTCTCTTATTTTTAAATGAGTATTTTTGAACCAATAGAATTTTTCTGCATGATCTGGCTGTTAAAAGTATGGGATATTCTAAATAACTGTCATTAAGCTGCTGAGGAAGGACTTGTTGGTCTGAAAGCTAAAGCACTCTGTTCTTTTTGTTACATCTATGTTGGTCCAATAAAAGGAATCAGATCATTTGCTTCTGGATCTGTTCTTACAAGGACCAATATGGCAAAACGAAATCTGTATGTTAGTCACGTGCATTGGTTAGCTACTGAAGAAACCAAATCTCCTTGCTTTATATTTGAACAGTAATGTTAAAGAGTCCCAACTAATGTTGTGGATATTATTTTCTACATCAATCAAAATATGTGTTGCAGAACAATTACCCATAAAAATATTTGCTACATGTTTAGCATTTTCAATGAAAAAAGATATGACTTCACCCCAAAATATCTTCAAAAATAGAAATTGTCTTTTATGGATTCTTTTGTTGGTGTTTGCAGATCTTTCTTTAATCTTGCAGTATTACACATAAATCTGTAGTATCCCTCCACAAGAAAATGTTAGCCAAATGTTTTTTTGCAAAATGTTCTGCATTATTTTGCAGAATTCTGCAAATGTGAATACTTGGAAATTCAAAAACTCTGCACAGCACTTGCCTCAGCTAACCACACCTGTGCTGCAGATCCAATAGAAGAGAGAGGAGGGAGGAGGGAGGAGGAAGGAGGAAGGAAGGAAGGAAGGAAGGAAGGAAGGAAGGAAGGAAGGAAGGAAGGAAGGAAAGAAAGAAAGAAAGAGAGAAAGTGCACTGAACAGATATACATTTAACTTTTGATTGCAGCATAAAACAAGCACAAAACAAGCATCATTCGGGGTGAGACTAAAAGTGCAGCATGTGATAAATGCATGTAGCATGTGATAAATGCTGCACTTTAGTCTCCCCTGATGAAACCCTATATGTAGAGTGCTACATAGGGAGACCTCAACTGCATTCCTTCTTTATACTGCAACAAAAGTTAAATGTATTTCTGGTGAATCTGACACTTTCTTTCTTGAAACCAGGACTGAGTTACAGTGTATGCTTTAATGGCTGCTCCTTCAGTGGCATGATGTTCCTGACTATCTTTTTATTTTTTTCCAGTGCAGAAGGCAACATCTAAATTCAGTCTACCATGGGGCCTGTTCTGAAACACATACTGTACATACAGAGCATATGTAGCAACCACCTGGAACCCCCAGTGTTTACCATTCTACCCTCCCAAGGAGGCCGGCCTGGGTTGCAAACATTGTGCTACACTGAGCACTCGGGTCTAATAGTGACATGGTGCCACCACTTGGGGTAGCAATAGGGATAATTCAATCAAATCTTTATTTATTTATTCAGGCGGACATCATTGAGCAAAGCTCATTTACAAGATGGACCTGATAGGTCAAGGATCAAATTGAAGGTACAATAGACAGACATATACAGAACACTTATATTTAAACAGATACAGTAATATAAACATATATACAAATGAAGGATAAGGATGATTCAACCTAACAGGACAAGGTAGGATACAGTGAAGTACCCTAGAAGAAACCAGAATGTCAAGATCCAATAGAGGAGCCAAAGCAACACATAATACATGGTAACAGGTGGTTACAGGCTCCAGGGCAAACTCGCATGAACAAACAGATGTAATGATTTATGACTGCAAAATGATGATAAACAGCCTCTGACGAATGACATGGAGGGGCTGGTGGGAGGATTCAGAGAGGGACTAAGGCTACTAGTAGTAGGAGGTATGGAGGAGTGGTTGGGGTAGAAGCAAGTGCCAGGAGTTGGTGTGGAGGTCTTAGTCAGGTGAAGCTAAGCTGTAAAAGGTATGAAGGGGCTGAGATACAAAAAAGGGGCTGAGGGAGGGGAAAAACTAAGGGAAGATTTATGGAAGAGCTGTCATAATAATTGCTGACTGAAAGGGGAGGTTGTGAATGTGACTGGACTAGGTCTTGTGGTAGCAATTGCATTTCTCTGGGAAGAGACTTACGTAGAGCTTTTAAAGGATGCTAGAGGTATAAAGTTGGTCAACTTTAGGGTCTTCTGTAGAGAATTCCATGCCAATGCTAGAGAGTAGCTGATTGCAGACCTCCCATGCCGGGTGTAGGCTTTGGGTAACTAGCGTGATGAAGTTGTTGCTTCTTAGGGCATAGGACCTAGCTGTGGCCAGTGTAAAGCAGTCTAAAATATAGGATGGAAGTTTATTAGACAAGGCTTTGTATATCCATAGTGCAGCATTTCTGTTCCTTCTGAGGTGTAGGGATGTCCAACCAACTGCAGCATAGAGAGAGCAATGATGGGTGTTGAATGGAAGATCTGTAATAAACCGTGAGTGCTCTGTGATACAAGGTATCCAATTTGCTTAAGTAGGAAATAGGACAGTGACCATAAGGAAGTCTGCATAGTTGATAAGTGAGATAAATGAGGCATAGATTAGTCTCAGCCTTGAGTCTCTGGTTAGAAAATGTTTAATTCTGAAGAATAGACCGAGCCTCTGGTGAAGTTTTTCAGAAGTTCTTCAACATGATGGGTGTAGTCAAGCCTGCTATCAATCCACACCCTAAGTATTTGAATTTATCTACATAGTCCAGGCTTTCTCCAAGGATGGAGGATAAATGAGGAAGATTGCTTGGTGAGGAGGTGTTAGTATGGTTATTAGTGGAGAAGAACATAGCTTTTGTCTTCTTTGCATTTAGGAGGAGTTTTTCTCAAGTAATTAGTGTTGCAAGAGGAGAATTCTGATTGTAAAATTTCACAGGCCACTGCAGGCGATGGGTTACTGACATATAAAACAGTGTCATCTGCAAAGAGGTGAACATTGGCTTTGGTGAGATTAGTGTCAATGTTGTTAATGTAAATGGCAAAAGGATGGGGCCCAGGATAGATCCTTGAGGAACTCCTCTTAGAAGCGATTTTAATGAGGATAAGTCACCTTCAGCTTTCACCTGCTGTGTTCTATCAGTGAGGTAACATCTGAACCACTTAAGAGAGGTGGGTCTAAGCCTATGGAGTGCAGTGAAGATAGTAGCAGCTCATGATCACGGTGTCGAATGCTTTGCTTAGATCAAGGAATACAGCACAGACACTGCTCTTTTGTCAAGCTCAGTTTGCCAGTCATTTGTGACTTTGGCCAGTGCAGAGATGGTGCTGTGCCTGGCCTAAATCCAGACTGAGCAGGATTTAAGAGGTTGTTAACTTCAAGGTAGTCTCTTAATTGGATGCTCACTAATTTCTCTAGCATCTTGGAAAGCACTGGAAGAATGGATATGGGCCTGTAGTTGTTGAGGTCCATGGGGTCCCTGATTTTAGGAGGAAACACTTGGGCTGTTTTCCATATCGAAGGAATAGAGCCAGAGGTTAATGATAGATTAAAAGATGTGTTAATGGAACTGCAAGCACATGAATTGCAATTTTAGAAAATAGGGGTCAAGAGAGTCTGCACCTGCGCTTTTTAGTGTCCAAATGCAGCATTAGGTCCTCTACTTGTTTCAATAAAACGGTTTAAGGAGAAGGAAGAAACAGCCCTCTGAACCTCAGTAGACTGGGAGTTTAGTTGTGCCCGCAGTAGATTAGCTGGAGAGGTGTCAAAAGCAAGGCCAGCTGTAGTGAAATGATTATTGAATGCATCCAGTACTTCCCGTTTATCAGAGATAGCAACCTTATTAAGGTGCACTTGAGATGGCAGAGAGGTGCTAGAGTCCTGTCCTAAGATCCCTTGGCGGTGCCCCAGAATCTAGCAGGATTGTGGTAAGAAGCATCAAGTTCAGCCATATAGAAAGCAGCCTTAGCATCCCTTACTTTCTTGGTGCAGCTATTTTCTGGCTTTCCTTAACAGCATCCAGTCATTTGGTTCCTTAGTCTTCCTTGCCAGTTTCCATAGTTTATCTCTCTCCAATAGTGCAGATTTAAGGTCGGCTGAGAACCAGTGGCAAGATTTGCTTTTTGTTCTGACACTAGTGATTGGTGCATGAGTGTTAAGGGCACCTATGATTATGCTATTTAACACCTGATGTGCTTTTCCACAGAATGTGTAAGGTAGAACTCCTGCCAGCATGTAGAGTGGCTTAGGTCATGGAGATATCCCTCAATATTAAGGTTTTCTTAGATCTTCTCAGAAGGAATTTTGCTGGGTTAGCTGGTTTGCGGATTATCTTATTCCTGCAATGAGACAGTGGTCACTTATGTCACTGAATAGCACTCCAGGATGTGAGAATAGGTGGGGTTTGTTTACCAGCATGATGTCAAGTAGGGTGCTACTACTTCTATTCTTTAAATTGATTCTTGTTGGTTCATTTATCAGTTGTGTGAGCCCATGTGTATCATAGAATGATACTAGAGGTGCAGCTGTCTTGGAGAGCCAGTTTAGGTTTAGATCACCTAGGATTATGATATCTTCAGGGCCAATTTGATTAGGTTCCCCAGGTGGGTTAAGAGTTTGTGGTCAGCAGAGGGGGCCTATAGCAGCCAACTAGTTGAAAAGCTGCCATGTTGGGGAGAGTTATTTTAAGGGATATACATTCGAATTCCTTGGGCAATGATGTTGCACTAAGGCAAGATGCAGATATATTTGACTTTACATAAATAGCTACTCCACCACCCCTTGTCAGGCGATCTGCTCTGAATATTTGGTAGTTGGGTAGATTTACCTCCTGTCTGTTGTTGCAGGTTTGAGCCATGTCTCGGATATTACGAGAAAGTCTGGCAAAGTATGGGCGACCCAGGCTTGTAATAATGAAAGCTTTTCAGGAGGCTGCATGCATTGATATGAAGGAAGCTTAGTCCTTTGATGGAGCAAGATCTGCTGGGGAGGTGATGCTCTCTGGAGGGCCTGGATTGATTTCAACATTACCAATACAGATCAGCAGAAGGAATAAGAGTTTCATAAGGGCTTGAAAGACAGGAAGATGGGACTGTCTTTGGGCCTTCTCTTCTTGCTCGAGGCCACTGCTTTGAGGTGATCCACTTGGGGTTGCGACTTGGTATCCTGTCACAGAGTGCTAATTTGGTGGGCAGGTGTAGGGGAACTGTGGACCCAACAATGGAGCATCAGCGTAAAAGTACATGACAGGTTACGTCCTTTTGTGGGTTACCCCACTGATTATGATGTAACATCGGTAGGGCATATGTGAGGATCCGGTCAACATCCACGGAGTGTAACAGAGAGGCTAGGCTGGTGGGCGCATTATTCAGTATGGTATATAATTAATTAATGCAAACAATGCCATCTCTCTGCAAGAACAATTGAATTATTATCACCCATGCAGTAGTGCTCCCAGATTGATTTGGCATTTTACCTGTAACTGCAAAGCGATTTTCCTGTGTTTTCCTGTATTGTACATTTTTCCTATGGAAGCAAATTGCTCTGTTTTCCTGTATAACCAATGCAAGCCTGTGGGAAGAATTTCCTGTAGGTGGCTCAAATCCCTTTGAAATACAAGAATCCTGTAGATCTGGGGCCTGCAAATGTAGCCCCTCCCCAAAACCTGTGACACTGTAAACAATGACAACCTACAAACAAAGAAGTGCCATTCAAGCAATTTATTAAAAGGGAGGGTAAAGGAAGAACAAGGAGACAAAGGAAAAAATTTGAGCAATGAAGAAAAGGTTAAATTCTTATACTCTGTATCTTATTCATTGAAATGTTTCACCAGGAAGGCATACTGAACAACTAGTTTATTTATTTATTTATTTAGCTTTTGTTTACCGGGTAAGTACACTAGACAAGTATTATGCCTATTTTCAGGAGCGACCGGGAGAATACAACATGAGGAACAACAGTCAAGGAGACATGGCAAAGAGAACACAGTTTTTGTCACAGTAAACAAACATGTGAAATACATCATTTGACGCTAGAAACATACAGTAGTAAGCATATTTCAGATTATACACTCTAGACTAGCTAGTTCAACTGACAGATATATACAGGTCATCCTACATAGGAGTGGAGCATAGATCAAGGACTGGATTGGTCATAATATAACTTATAACATTGTCGTATACACCCCTAGGCTAGTTGGATCGTGGACAGGTATATACAGCTCATCACATTTTTCTAAATATGCACATGTTAGACAGAAACAGAAACACTTGGTAGTACAAGTTTCTACCAAGTGACCAAGGTGCAATATGTCATGGTTAGCCTATGACCGTGGAGCAATAATGGTGTAAAATGCCCAAGGCTCTTTAGGCAGGAGTAGTCAGAAGTCATTGATACAGTGGGAAATATCTCCAGGAATTCAATGGAGGCACCCTGGGAGGTTCAGACAAAACAATTTGACACTTTACTCTAGGGAGGTTTGGGAAGTCACACTCTGATGCTAGTTTTAGAAACCCCACAGGGAATTTTGAAAACTCAGATAGAGGGGCAGCTCGGATATCCACAGGCAGAGAATTCAGAGTCTGGGCGCACTTATGGCAAAGTCCGATCCCCATGAGGGTCGGGTGGGAGGGACTTTGAGCATCCCTGATGTGAGAGATCTAAGTTGGTGGGGGTGGGATTCAGCTTAGGCAGAAGCCAGGCCAGCCCCTGGGGGTGCTAGTACTGATCACTTTCCCAGAGAGGCATCCCAAACCAAAATCAAGGTATCTAGCTGGTGAGAGCCAGCAGAGTTTCTCATATAGCTCACAATGGTGGGTGAGTCGGGGGGCAGCCAGGCAAAATGACAAATATTATTGTAAGCAGTGTACCACCGGTGAGATGTGTCTTTGGAGAGCGAGCAAATAGGTGCAGCCCATAGCTGAGGGGAGGAAGGAGCACACCCTTCGCTAGGGCAAGCCTGGCTGCTGGTGTAAGGTTATACTAGGCCTATAGGCCAGACCCAGTTTGCAGTTTGCCACCCTGCAGATGTTAAGGATATGATTACCCATGTCAAGTTGGGGGTCAAGTGTTACCCCAGATATTTGATGGAGCTCACTATGGGTAGTGAGGATCCATCTGCGCTAGTGACGTGTAAGCAGGCCGATGAGGCTTTGATTTTAGCCGTTGAGCCAAGAGCATAGCCTGTGTCTTTTCAGGTTCAGGACCAGCTTGTGACTAGTAACCCATGACAATACCCTGCTAAAGTCATCGGTCAGGTTCTGGTTTAAGGTAGTGGCATTCTTGGAGTGAGCCAGGATTACCAGATCATCTGCATACATGGTGGCGCTACAGCTGGTAGTAACCATGGGTAGTTGATTGATGAAGAGGGAGAGAGGAGGGACCCAGTACTGAGCCTTGAGGCACTCCGGAGGTCACCAGTAGGGGCTCGGAGGACTTTATTGAAGCAGGTACACTGCTTTCTGCCATGTAGATAACCCATTAGCCATTTCATGGCATGGGGAGAGCCAAGTGACCACAACTGTGCACCAAGCAGTTTGTGGTCAACAAGAGTCAAAGGCTTTGGACAGGTCGATAAATATTGTACCAGAGAGTTTGCCCTGGTCCATGGCTGTCAGATACTTGATGTAACCGAGATTAAGGCTGTGGTGGTGCTGTGTCCCTTCGAAAGCCGTGCTGGGCTGGGGACAGAAGTTCATGAGAGTGGATATATTCAGCTGCTCAGCCACTACCTTTTCAAGGAGCTTGCTAAGGGTTGGGAGAATGGCAACGGTCGATAATTGTCAGGTAGTTTGGGATGTCCTTGCTTCAGTACAGGGACAATCCTTGCCTCTTTCAGATGTCTGGGATGGTCCCCAGACCAAGGGATAGGTTGAAGATAAAGGCTACTGGTGAGGCAATGTGTGCAGCACCAAGCTAAGGAGTTTAGGCTCCAGGTTGTCTAGGCCAGGACTGGAGTACTGGGAGAGGTCAGCTAGGCATTTCTGCAAGTCCTGAACTGATACAGCCCTGAGGTGGAACATTTGATGAGTAGGGTGACCCTCCAGCAGAGTGGAGGAAGGGGTGGGACAGAGCCTCATCAGGTGAGAAGAGGGTTGTGAGGCAGAGAGGTCAGAGAAGTGATTATTTAGGGAGTTAGCAATAGTATGGGGATTATTGCAGGAGACTCCATTTATGACCATGTCCGTAACCCCGGATGGGAGGATCCACTGACAAGGGATTTAATATCTCTCCAGAACCTCCTGGGATTACTGGCAGAGCTTAGTAGAAGCAGATTTGCAAGTCACTCTTTGCTGCCCTGATGGCCTTTTGCACTTGTTCCTGAGGTGTCTGTACCTTTGAATAATCATGGGATCACTGGTACCTTTGGAGCAGGCCCAACACTTATCTCTCTCCCGCATCTGGGCTAGGAGATTCCCATTTAACCAGAGGTGTGGGACCCCCTCACTCTCCGGGTGACCTTGGGAGCATGCTTGTCTTGCAAGGCCCCAAAGGTGGAGAGGAAGTAAGAGGCTGCTGCCGAGGGTCAGTGGCACCATACACCCAGACAAGTCAGTAACTCTTAGGTCTTCCAGGAACTCCTCAATGCATCGAATCTAGAGTAGTTTCTGACATGCATAATTTTGTGTGGAATTTTGGGGTGGGAATTTTCCATACACAGAAAACCGGTGAGTGGTCAGAGATGGAGTCAGATAATGTACCCGCTGATGAGATCCTGTCAGGATGGTTAGACATGATCCAGTCCAGTAAGGTGCTGGAAGATCCATTTGCTGTCCACCTAGTTGAAACATAGAAACATAGAAACATAGACTTTGATGGCAGATAAGGACACGCTAGGCCCATCTAGTCTGCCCATTTCCCTACCTACAGGATAGGCCACAGATCCTGGTTAACCAACAGCCTATTTCTTCCTACCCCCACAAGAATTGCCTTATGTCTGTCCCATGCATTCTTGAATTCTCCACAGTTTTAGACCCCACACCTCCTCAGGAAGGCTGTTCCATGCATCCACTACCCTCTCTGTGAAATAATACTTCCTCCACATTGCCCTAGACACCGCCCTCCTTCTATGTTTAAATTGTGTCCTCTTGTTCTTGCAAGTCTCTTTTTCTGAAAGATGCTACCCTATTGGACTTTGTTGATTCCTCTGAGGTACTTAAAAGTTTCTATCATGTCCCTCTCTCCCTTCTGGTTCCTGAATGAGCTGGGTCAGGGCAAGGTTAGCAAGCAGAGGCTCAAACTGCTTAACATTACCACTATCCCAGTTAAGGTTTACATCCCCAGGATTATGAGTTCGTTATCCCGACTCTGGGACCAATTTTGTCCATGAGGTGACTTAATCCAGGTAGACCACCTTTTGGAGGATTATAGGTGCACACCAGGTGCAGTTTTGCGTCCCCAAGTAGCAGTAGCACATGTAGCAACTCACAGGGGACAGTTTGAATCCTGGTGGGCCATTTGGGGAGATTTTAAGTGGCTCTTATGGTAGATTAGTATACCCAACCCCTTGCCCCCAACTCTGTCCAGTCGGGTGAATTCATACCCAGTGAGTTCACAGGCAGAGTCAGGGATAGAGGTTTCAGCCAGGTCTCTGTCACTCCCTAGGATGTCGGGTTTGTAGAGTGCAACCCATGCCAATAGCTCATCACGATTAGGTAGCAGACTCTAATGTTAAGATGAGCTATTTTTAGCCCCTTACCCATGCCCCATACGGGAGGGATTTTGTGGGTCAGATTTAATGGGCCAGGGTTGGTTTCAATATCACCAGCCAGTAGTAGTGCAAGTAGGAGGAGCCAAGAGATACCACCCTATGCACTTGACAACCTGGGAGTTTTTAGCACAGGTACGCTTACCCTGCTTGTATACATAAGGCACCGAAGATCTAGACAGCAAGTAACACTGCAGTGTGCTTGGAGATCACAAGGATATTGGAGAAGGTGTAGTCGGGGACCCGTGGGTGGGCGACCATCCCCAGTTGTCACCCAGTGTTACTGGGGAGAGGTGACCAGATGCAACAAGGAGAGTCCCACTATAAGACCTACAAGGCCTATATCCTACGGATGACAGCCAGCACCCTCTCTACCTTTAATATTTGAGTATCCGGATCCTCACTAGATGGATGGGAGGGAACCACGTCCACATCTTGGCTGGAGGCATAGCACTAGCCTGTGAGATAATTACCAGTCAGCTAACAAGAACTTCTGTGAAGGAAGGAGAGATGGATGTACTAAGGCTGGAAGAAAGTTAGTGAGATTTGTTATTGGTATGTGCCAAGTAAATAAAATAAGGCTGCACAGTGCAATTCAAGGCTACCAGCTATGGGACTGAGGGGCTGGGGTTTATTTCTGGGAAGGAGTTCCTGCCTCATCCTTTGTAAGGACACTTACCACCTGTCGACAGTTATACGAGGACAGGGTTTAGACAGCCAACAACCAAGCAGTGCAAGTGGAGTTAGGATTGGTACAGTGATTTGTGTAGAAAGACCAAGAATCCTCTAGTGGCAGGTCTGTATAACCTGCTAATGGAAAACTAGCCACTATTACACAGTTGAAATGTGCTCAGTTCTATCGAAAATCTACTTGTCAAAAGTGCCAGATGTCTGAAGCAGGGAAAAAGTCCTGGCCAATCAGAGTGGGTTTGCTGGAAGCACCGTGTCCCAATTGGCTGCACTGTCCAGTACCTTCCAAGGAGCTGCAGGCGGGCGTCCTGGTCTCGGTTGTTGGCTGGCTGGGTGCGGCTGACTATGGTGGAGCTGAAGCAGCCCTGTTCAAGGGCAGACAGCTTCAAGGAGCTGCAGGCGGGCGTCCTGGTTGCTTGTCTCCCAGTGTGACCTGGGTGGGGGTACAATGGGAAGTTGAAATAACATGCTGTTAACATTTAACATGACTGAGCAAATAAACATACAATTACATTTATAACATGACATACAGTTAAGTAAAAACATGCCTGTGTAATATACATACATGTACAATGTGCATATCTGGGGATCATAGTACATAAATTTAATGCAGTCACGTAGCCAACACCTGCAGGAGTGGGGTACATTTGAGAGACAGAAGGTGAGCAAATTATTGACTGAATGTGGTGCAGTGGGGGGCATACCTTAATATACTCTTAATAATAAGAACACTCAATCTGCCCACCAATTGCAGACCCTCAAATCTCCAAGCAGATGCAACCTACTTCCCCACACAGGCCATGGACAAGAGCTGATCTCTTAGTTGCAGTGGGTGCCTCACTGGGAAACCAGTTACTGCAGGAAGATAGCTTGGTGGCATACTTAACTTGGCAGGCAAGCTGTTATAAAAAAAAATGTCTTGAACAAAATAATCATTATCTTGCTGAAAAGGGGCCCTTATTTGTAATCCAAAATGTGTGGCAATTTGGCCTTCTCAGATCTGCTGCCTGGGCCTTGCAATTTTACACAGTCCACCCAGGACTTTCCCTCTTTTCACAATTGCAATAACCCCAGTTACAGGGCTGAAACCCCAGTCATTGCCCATGGTTTTGCTGACTCTCAGATAACCTCTGTTTTTGGATAGCTGAGCAGGTGAGATGCTGGGCATGCCAGTGGCTGAAGGGCTGACTTGTATGGGGTTGTCTGGTCTCTGTCACCAGTCTCTTCTGTCTCTCTTGATCAGTCATTCAGCTGCAGTTGCAGGGGGTCTAAGGGACCATGTAATAAGTGGTGGCTTTAGACTTTAGATTGCTGCTCTGTGGAGTGTGACCCCTGTGAATGTCACCGATGGGACAGGAAAAACTCATTCCCAGCAGTATTTCTTGCCTTTCTTATTTTAATTCTGATGAAAACTGCTTTCTTTCTTTCAAATCAGATCTGTACAAAATCTTTAGAGCCTGCCAGGACTGCATCTTCTGGCAATCAGTAGATCTCAGTCTCACAGCTTCTACCATCTCACAGACTAAGCCCAGACTGTTGGTTTCAGTCCTTTTATACCATACTGAACTCAGTGTTCCACTGGTTAGACTTTTCCCAAGCTGACAGGGCCTTAGAAGGTTTCTCAGTTTTGCAGAACTTGCATGCCATCTGGGGAGCTAAGCAGACTCCTTATTCACCTAAATTCATGGGCAGACTCTTACTGTCATCTTGGAGTCAGAGGTCCTGGCAGATATATGCTGCTACCATCTTTGTTTACTTTTGTCCTCAGCTTTTACAGTGTGCTTCTGCCTTTATGTTAGCCTCAGAGGACAGTTATTCTTGTGTCTGGCCCTGCTGACTGTCCTGGGGCCAGGATTGTTTATTGTTCAGGTAGTTTTCCCATTTGAGAGTGGTGGGGAGGCTTTCAGGGTAAGAGCTACTCTCTCACTGCTGGGCACATGTGCTCTGTCCTGCTCTGGTTACGGACCTTCTGCCTGCCCTGAGGCCAGGAAATACTTAAATAGGTGACGGCTGGCACATGGGTCTTTAGTCCTGCTCTTGGAGTCTGGGACACTTGTTGCAAGTGTGCAGCCTGAGATTGGTGACTTGAGCTTCAGCTTCTTTGAGAAGTGTGCCACACATGGGCAGCTATGGCAGCTGTTGGGGCTTAGTTCCCTCAGCCCGCTGCCTGTCCTGTGGTTAGGGACACACATCTTCTGCACCCAATGGCAATCTGGCAGCTTCCTGTCCTGACCTAGATGCCAGTTCTGGGGATGGGATCCTGGGGCCATACATGAGACTGCAGCCAGAATATGCAGGAGTCAGGGTTCTACTCCCAGGGATCCTGGAGGTTGCTTGATGCTCTACTGGTCCCTCATACTAGCAGTACAGCACATAACGGACATGAGGGTGAACACAATATGGAGTTCTGGACAGCAAGCCCCAGATAAGGGGGTTATATACATCTTTAGGGAGGAAAGAAGACCATCACTCCATCCATTCCTAGTTTACACTAGTTGAATAGGACACTGAGCTCCAAGATCAAGCTAACAGTACAGAACTTACACAACAGACAGGATCTTGAACATATAAACCACACGGTAAACACAGATGTGGCCCTAAACTTAGGTGCTTGTCATGCACCTATTCCATTTGATGCATCTGTACCTAATTTCTAAACAGTATGTGCATTTCTGGCACTTGGATGTGCATTGTAGTAGCTTCAATATAGGTGATCTAGGTTTAGATAAATGTGACTCTAAGATGCTCAAAACTGGCCCCACCTATCACGCACACATTGGACCAGAGAGATATGGTCTAGTGCAGTGGTTCTCAAGTCTCAAATTACGGTGGCCTTAAGCTACAACTCCCATAACTTACTGGTGGCTTCACTTTTATATTTTTACCAAACAACTTTTATTACAGCAAATCTCTCTTTGCACACTACAGCGTAAGTCAATTTGCTGCTGCCTAATCCTTTAAAGTGTACAGTATCTTCTACAGTACATATTATCCAGACAAGACATTTCCAGTTCCATGGCATTTTTAACTGTGTTTCCAAAGAGCTCTGTGGATATACAAAATTGTGCAAATCTGAGAAACATAGCTCTTACTAAGGTTTATACTAAGGTTGTGATGGAGCATTAGAGGTTCTAGCCCATGTTTCTGCCTTCTAATTGAAGTACCTTAATTACCCTCTATTCAAAATGTATGTGTCCAGTTTATTTTTGAATTTAGTCTTGATCTACTAATAATTATGTTGAGGGCAAGGAATTCCATGGGTTTATGTTGCTGATGCTTTGTGTGAAAAATGTTTTCTCTGTATTGAGTTGAATTTTTCCTGTGATTTGTAATATCTAGTGCCAGTGTGGATTTGTTTAAAGTCTAGTTTTAATGTGCGAAACAGGTAGGGGTTGTTTATGACATCATACATCATCAAAAGGCCCCCCTGAGACAATGTACTTCAAGTGACATTAAATTTAGGTCACACCTTATCTTAAGTGTCAGTTTCAAATATAACTGGGGGTAGTTAATCATTTATTACATGCAACAGGGGTAATTACACTGCAGTTCCATGTTGTTACATTGTAGTTAAACAAACTGAAAAGTGGTACCTAGGTTTAGAAAAGAGAGTCTTTTCTGATAGAGCTTGATTTGTTATATCTGATATGGATTTAATGATTTTCCTTTATACTGTCTTCATTTGCCTGATGTCTTTCTTTCTATAAGGACATGAAAAAGGTGCCATAGCCCAGATGGGGTCTGACATAAGCCCCCTGTAAAGAGAAAAATTGTGTTTTATCACATGGCCTGATGTTTCTCTTTATGGACCAAATAATTTTATTTGTTTTAGCGATAGCATTGTTACACTGTTTAGAGTTTCCAGGTCTTCAGTTACCATAACCCCCAGATCCCTTTCATGTGTTGTTGTTAATGTGGTGTTACCTCATAATTTATACTTTTAGGAGGTTGTGTGCACAGAAGTGCATTACTTTTCATTTTCTATGTTGAATTTCATCTGCCACTTTTCCCCGTCCTATATAAGATCCAGGTCTGTTTAAATAGTTGATGTTGTTCTATAGTAGTGCAAGGACCCTACAGTTTAGAATCATCTGCATACTTGGTTGACCAGCATGTTAAATGTTTGGTAGATTGGAAATGTAAATTTCAAATCTTATGGGGCCAAAACAAAGCCCTGAGGTACACCACTCATAACTTTTCCACTATTTGATTTGTACCCATTTATAATGACTTTCTGGGTTCTACTGGATGACCAATTCATGGTTCACTTATTTAGTCTTCGCTAGCGGTGGCATGCCTCAATCTGTTGCAGGGTACCCTACTGTAATTGTTTGATGCAAGTCATGTGCTTCAAATATTTGACATAACTGGGACTTGTGTCAAGAAACCAGTGCCAAAAGTCTTGCCCAGTTTGTTAGAAAACTTGATGTGATACTTTTAAATGTTGAAAGCCTGCCTTTTATACTGGAACAATCATATGTCTCTTTAACCAGCAAGTTGAACACCTTATCCCAACTTTTGCATGTCAGAAACAGCCATATTAGTCTTCTCAGTAGTATTTCATGACTCAGAGACTCCAGCATGAAACCAGACAATACTTTTCCTTGTCCCCAAACTGGGTGGTACATTTTGGACAGCATATCTGAACAGTTTATGCCACATAGACAGAGATGTTAGTACTCTGATGGTTGTTTGCACACCAGTCCTTATGCTGGAAGCTGCAGTTTATTAAGTGCAGTGCAGACTGTACAGAAGCACAAAGGTAGTGCTGGAACACATGCAAATGAAAGGCACATGGTACAACGGTATACTTAAGGCAATAATAGTATTATGTGTGTTGCACCTAATATATGCAATGTTGTTACTATGTGTTACATCAATATTTATTCTTGTAATTGATATGTGATTTACCACTGTAACTGATGTGTGACTGCTGGGATGCCATTGCAAATGAGCTGCGCTCAATGGTTTTATCCCATAATAAAAATTGAAATTGAAAGATCAGAGAATGCACTAACTGGCCATTTATACAATGCTAGTTAATGCTTGGTAAAAGCATCTTTAACAGTATATAAATAATGCAGACCATTTATAACACTGTCCCAGCACCCCGTAAAGCCAGTTATGATGCTGCAGTGGTGAGCAAAGGGATCGACTGACATTAGTAATGAAGCTCTCTGTAGTATTGTTGACGGAGGGTGGACTACTTTGATTTTAAAACAGTGGACCTCAATGTGATGTCATACTGCTGTAGTGAACATTCAACAAGCACATGACAGATGTCATGCTGCCCCCAATACAGCAATACAGTTATTTCCTCCTGGCCAGAGGTGCTGTACTCTCACATCCAGCTCTTTTCACAGGTGGATCTGGATTGCTCTGCTGTACTATTTATTTATTCATTCTCAGATTACAAATACCTTTGAGCATATAACAGCTCTTTTATAAAGGCTCCACGTCAGTTTAAAGGGTGACAGACATACAACAGATGGTATTACATAAAATTTTGATAAGAAAGTATTAAAATGACAATATGACATTAACATTGCAACTAAAATTAAAACTATGAATGGTAGAAATCAAAAATAACCTAATAAAAGAGGCAGCCCCATGGTGCTTCGTCAAATAGATATAGGTAGATTTGGGTGAACAAAAGTTCTGTAAATGAAGATGAACAGTGGAAAGAAGGTGGAAGTGATGGGGTGAGGTGAAAGTAGGATCGGGAAAGGAGGCAGGAAATAGGGGAGGCGGTTGGGGTAAAGTGGTAATTAGAGAAAGGGGAAGAAGTAGGTACAAAGGATATGTTGATACTGCTGAGGAAGTGCCATGTCAGTTGAAACAGTCACGGAACTGTTAGCTGTAAGATGCTGATGAAGAGTGCCTTAAATGGCCCCAATTTTGGTAAGAAAGAGATATCACTGGGCAGCGATTTAATCATAGTGGTGCTCTATATGCAAATGATCACTGCCCTTGTGTAATCCGGCATCTTGAGACAGAAAGAGTTGGCTGACTGAGCTATGTGTGTGCTGGGAGCTGCAAGAGGGTTGAGTAGCTTGTAACACCAGAAGACAGGAGCCAGAGAAGTGCTTTAGTTAGCAAGCAGGTTTGTTAGTGAATCCTCCCATTTTGCTGAAGCCAGCCTATTTGCACATACAGTTCACATGTGGGTAAGGTGTGCTGCTCCAGTAAGAAGTTTGCATGCTTACTAGGTAACCCAGAGCCTCCATCCAAGGTGAGAAGCAAGATGCCTCAAAATGACATGTAAATATCACAGTGATGTGGTAAGCAGACATTAGCCCTTGCATGATGGTCATTAGCATTTTATGCACCAATAAATCAGTTCTGTGCTGCAGCACTAATAAGTATGTGCCTCACAAAGTGCCCAACTTGTTCAGAGTGAAGATCCATGTGAAGTTCTTTAGGTGATTTTACACACAGGGTTTAGAAACGGAGTGAGCGTTACCTGTGTAGTGCCATGTACTCTGCTGCGTTCAGTGTTCCCTTTACACTTCACGCGAATTCCAGCAACCCTGCCTCCATTTGTTTTGGCTCCCCACAGAGTTTGCTCTCTATAGGCTGTTTCGCAGTGTTGCCGGAATGGCTGTTTTACAGCCAGTCAAAACGAACATATTGGTGCAAACCACAAAAGCAGAGATTACGATTTGCACAAAACGCTCATGAAGGGAACAGAACAGATGCACTTTACACGAAGGGATGTAATGGAATACTGTTTCCACAGTAGCATCAGCCGTGTGTAAAGTGCCTTTTGTGACTGTGGTCATAACTATGGTTTACTGGCAGCTCTGTGTAGTTTGATTGACAAGCTAGATTAATACAACATTTTATGTAGCAAGATCCTAACAGCATGTAATCAAACTCTAATCAGCTAGGAGGCACTGCTCATTTTTACTGAACAGATATGCTGTATTTCTTTCTCCTCTAGTGTTCCTTCCACATCTGTGAAACATAAATTAATTGTTCCGTGTTTAGTAGTAGATTTTTTGCTATGTCCCATTGCCACAGGAGCCTCCTAACAACTTTTCAAATGCTCCAGATTACCCTGTACAAATATTCTTCATAAATCAAATATAACAATGAATAAATTTTCCAAATCACTTAATGCACAGTCACAAAAATGTGTTTGAGCACAGAAGACAGGCTTTAAAAAGCAACATTAAATGAGTACAAGAAAGCAAACTGCATGTTGAGTTGATGATATCTTTATGCTTGATTAACATTTTTGAAATGCCCTGACACTGCATAAACAGTTCCGTATGGTAATGTTTATGCAGTGTAAATATGCTTGACTTCCTTAACATTAATCATTGCATGACACTGACAAACTCTTAATGTGTGACACAGATTTACCTATTTTGAGTTTTCTGTTTTCAGAAAAAGAAATGTAATTCTCTAAATAGCTATTAAAGAAAACCATTTTATCCACTGTATAAAATGCTATAAGTACCATTCCCTTATTCTAAGGTGGCCTATATCAATGACACTTGCTTTAATTACTGCTATTTTGAAACAGAAGGATCACATTTAGGTTCTGAGGAGCCAGCAGCATGATCTCTTTAACTTCTCGACTCTAAAGCCATGCCCCTGCATGCCAACATTTAGTGGAGACAGGAGTGTAGGTGGACATTTTACATTTGCACCCACATTTTCCAACAGCTACCACCACCCAGTTGTGTGTTGTCATGTATCACTCTGGGGTATCATTTTGAACAGAAAGGAATGTCTCTACTAATCAAAACGAGCATTGTTCAATGCAGAATGTTTGCTGGCAGTGTAACAGAGCTTTAAAGAACCCTAGATGCTGTTGGGACAACTCAAAACCATACTATCTAGATACAATATAGCTTATACCTGTATTTCACCCTTTTTGGTAATTGTGCCCTTATTTGTTTATTACTAAGGACATTTGCATGAACGGGATCTCTGCCCTATTTGCTCCATCTGTCTACTTCTGCAGTCACAGTTCTGTTTATGACATCCCAATCTGTTGCTGTGGAGGTAATTATTATGTCACAAACAGGGCATGAGGATGTCTTTTGTAGACAAGCAGCCAAAGCTAATGAAGTCCAAGAATAGTAATCTCATTTTATGTCACTTTCCTTAGTAATTATAAAGAAAAAGGGAAAGATTTGTACAAAATAAAGTTCTGGCTTGATCGATACGAGGGTAAAAGTACAGAACTGTAAAACTGTGGGTTGCAGGTCCAGCCCTCCTCAATGCCATAAACAATATTTTTAAGGAAATTTGTGCTACAGTAAACTTGAAACAGAATTTGTACACCCAAGGGCAGAGACTCAAATGAAAAAGCACCCCAGTCTCAGCTTTTTAATTTATTGTTAAAAGTGCCACTCTATAGTTCTATATTATAAACTACGGCTGCAGTCATGCTGGTGAAAATTAACAGTATCACATTATATTTACGCCCAGTCACAATGGGCTTCATCAGAGGTGGTACACACTTAACACTGCCCGCATTCAATCATATTCTCATGTGCAAAATTTTATTGAAAACATTGCATATCATAAAAATTTTAGGTTTCATCTTAGATTAAAAATAAATTCACAACGTTAAAATATTAGGTACAATACTCCCAGGGTTATATTAAGGAATTTTCCAAAACCCTCAATTACAGCAGCAGTATACAAACAATTTAAACTCACAGTACACAGACTTACTAATCATGTCTGTCTGTACTGCCTATGCCTACATATGAATTATTTTCACCCTCCCCATATTACTGTACTATTTAGGGGCTGAGGCACACATTAAACAATTATTTATGAGGCATATAAACACGCCAGCAGATACATATATTTAGTAATGCATTCATGTCAGGTTGCATGGGAGAATTAATGCAGAAAACTGACAGATCAGCACTGTCATTTAGAGCAAACCCTTTCCTGGCTGGAGTTTGAAAATCCAATAACTTTCACAGCATTCAATCAACTTCTATGCCCCCCACCCCGCCCAAACACACACTACAAAAACAACTTTCTCAATGGCTGTGAAAGAAACTTTATGGAAGTGCCCACGAGCACTCTGACAAATAGACCACTCCTGCACTGCCACAATTCATAAAACTCCTAATCCAAAATACTTCACTCCTGTTGTTGGGATTTTCAAAATTATCTCCATGTGTACTACAGGGCAATATTTACATTTACCACATTTATGTGAGCCAAATGGTAAGGGGGTAACCAAGAATGTGAGTCTGGCTTTTTAATGATAGATAACTTTTAACCACAGTATCTTTCACAGTTCTAGGGTGTTTAAACACAGACTGTGGACCATCTTTCACTATCTCTCACAGGGGTATTATCTGTATCTAATATACCCTTTTTGACACTAATGTAGTTCACTTCCTTCGCCATAACACTGTAGGTACAGTAGTTATAAATCTACAAGTGTACTGATCTCTGTACTCATTTTACTCTTTTGGAACCAAGGTATCAGCCTCATATTATATTATGGATGTTCTCCACTTGCTGTATTAAGTCTGATATTACTTTAGGGTATAACCTCTCTGTTGGAATCTTATAATCTGAACTGCCCTTTTAATAATACTCCTCCTGATTGCTGCAATTCCTAGGCACATATAATTTGTCACTCGGGATATTCCTTGTTACATGTAGAGGTGGCAGCTGTTAGACATCAGTAAGCTATTATGGTTTGTAGCTTTCTGATAAAGTGTAGTTTCAATATTGCCATTCCCTGCCTTATATATATTAAACGATCTAGGAACACGATACTCTCTCTATCAAATGTTGCCTTGAACCACAAATTAGGGTTTGTAGATTACAACCAATACACAAAGCTGTCAAATTGTTGCTGATTACCTCTCATTAGAATAAAATATCATCAATATGCAGTGCTCAAATCCAAACAAACAATATATGGATTTGTGGTGTCACCATACAGAAACTGCAATTCCCAATAACTGACATACAAGTTGATATAACTGGGTGCCATTGTTGCACCCATTGCAGTGCCCTTGATTTGTCTGAAAAATCTTCTTTGAAACAGGAACATATTACTTTCCAAAACCAATTAGCAAGTGTTACCAAATACTCAGTTGGCACTCTCTGATCCCCTAACACCTCTGGTGGGGTATGTTGGTATATAAACTCTAAACATCCAGGGTTGCAAAACATCATTCTTTCTCCATGTTCACATTTTCCACAAGATTTACACCTCCATCCTATCCTGAATGTAGGAAAGTAATGATCTCATAAATGGTCGCAAAAAAAATCCATAAAATCTGACAAGGTTTCAGTTATCCACCAATCCACACGGAGGATCTGTGGGAGCACTAATCTTGCTCCTGTAGTGGAGAAACCAGCGGCTCCACAAAATGCTTTACTTGTGCTTGCTGGGACAAAGGTCTTTATCTTCCATCCATGCCTAAGGACTCCAGCAGGATTCTGCAAGGAGCTTTGGAAGCATCAGCTGATAGCAGCAAGGAAATCCCACAGAAGGGCGGTAATCACACCGCAACATCAACTTTCCTCCTAAAGGGTTTCTTTTCTCCCCTACAGACATCCAGCACTAGCAGCGGAAGCGGCATCCCTGAGCTTCTACTTCTACACTAGGATCACCGCATCAGTTGAGTAGCTGATTGTTTCCAGCCACCCTAGCTATTGCTTCCCCTTATAAGAGCCACTGCAATGTCACACAGCTACAAAAAAAAAAAACAAAAAACACACACTTTTCTATCTTATCACACATTTGTTTTCCTTTCTAGTAGGCCACAATGTAACAGTGAGACTCTCAATGCTGCATCTATCTGATAAACAAAAGGCTCACTAAGTTGCCACACTACTTCACTGTCATCCACAATAAATAAAACTAGACATGGATACTATCAATTGCAATCATTGTGGTACACTATACTGCAGGACATTCACTCAGAGTGGGTCACTGTCCTACCTGCTGGTATATGAGGGACCTTAGAGCTCAGCTGTGCATCGCATGGGATGAAATCTCATATCTGTGCACAAGACTCCACACAACAACATCATTTCAACAACCTCTGCCCCAAAGGACAACCAGACTTGGAAGCTGGCAAGCAGTAGGTAGGAGTACATCAAAAGCCACAAATAACAGTCCATGCTTGCAGACCTCATCAGTCACCCCTATTAAACAACAGACCAGTTTGCACCACTACAGACCAGTTGAACCTCAGCTATGGTAAATAGCTCTGAGTCAATTCAACAACATGCACAAAAACTAATACCGCCAACATAGTCTCAGAAGGGACTCAAAACAAAATATCTTCTAATAGTAGGTGACTCTACGATCCTTGAAATAGAACCTCACCTCCAACAAAATTCACAAAAGACAGTCGAGCTCAGTTGCCTTCTGAGAACATCATCATGGAGAGATAAAACCACATAGAAAAGATCATATGCATTCAGACAAAGGACACACATCCTAATCCACCTTGGAACAAATGACCTAGCCAATCATTCAGTGGATGAAACTAAAAACACTACTACACTAGACAACAAACTAACTTCTCTTATGTCTGGATTATCCATCTCCAAAATCATGCCTGTCTAGGAAAGAGAGATACCAGGCAGAGAATCAGAGAGAAGCAAATCACAGAGTTCAACACCTGGCTCAAAGACCGGTGCCAGGAAAAAGGATATCACTTTGTCGGCAAATGGCAGAATTTCTGGGAATGGAATTCTTCAAATATGATGGACAAAATCTCAATAAGCAGGAACCTGGGTATTAGGCCAAAAATTCTATGTTTTCGGGAACATTTAAACTAGGAGAAGGGAGAGGCATCATCACCTAGCACACCTCAAAAGAAATGGATGCCCTCTCCAAAATCTTTCTTTCGTCCCCGCCAGGCCTACAAATACACACATAGGACAAAGGTGAGGGCATCACCACCCAATGCATCTTACAGGAAAGTAGATGCCCCTCCTTCAAATCTTTCTTCCATCCAGATAAGCCTACTAAGACATCTGTAGGACAAGGGAAAGGGCATCATCACCCAGCGCACCACAGAGGATGGTTGATGCCTTGCCATCCTCACCAACCAGCACATCATCCTCTCAGATAGCTGAGCCTACAAAGGTCCCATTAAGTCTCCATGTGGCACAAAACAACATCAAACTGCACACGCTTCCCAACTGGACCATCATTGAAAGGCACAAAGTCAAGCATGGTAAAAATAGGAAGCCAGTCATGGCATGCACTGTGCATCAGTGCTCACAGCCTGGTGAATAAAATCCCAGACCTGAGCACCATGATGACAGAAGCCAATCTAGATTGGGTTGCAGTAACTGAGACATGGTTTAGCGAGAACCACAACTGGGATGTCGCCATCCCAGGGTACACTCTGATCAGAGCGAGACAGAAAAGGAAAAAGGTAAGGGAGTTACAATATATCAAGGAAAATATCAAGGCCACCGAGATACAAATAAATCACAATGAGGCCAAAACCCCATGGGCTACCCTTGGAGCAGGGACAAGGCCCCAATCAGGATAGATGTGGTGCACAGACCACCATCGAAGAAGCAACGAAGGACAAAGTACTTTTGAGGCCATATTAATGATGGCTGACAGAGGAGAGCTGCTGATAGTGGGGGACTTCTGTTTGCCAGATGTAAATTGGTCCTCCTACACAGCCACATCAGAAAAAGTAAGGTTTCCTCATTGTCCTACAGAGGTAGGTCTGACACAGATGGTGGATACTCCCACAAGAGAGGAAGCAATCCTGGACCTTATGCTTACAAACAGCACCAAGGTGTCATCCGGCAGTGTGGAAGTCAGTCTGGGTTCCAGCGACCACAGGTCGGTCTGTTTCAGATCAACAGACATGAGGATAGCAGTCACACTAGCCTGAAGATCCTCAACTTTAGAAATGCTGACTTCAACAAAATGCGATACACCTTCAGGAGTATACATGAAAACATGGCACATGGTAATGTTGAGGCGAACTGGAAGGCTCTTAAGACAGCATTAAATATTGTTACATCACAGTGACAAGGATAATCAGCAAATCCAAAGAAGAAAGAACCTCTTCGTTCACAAAAGAGGTGGCACAAAGAATTAGGGAAAGGAAAAAAGCATTCAGGAAATATACGGACAGTAAGAATGACAATGATAGAGAGCTAAACAGCCCTAGCCTAGACGAGGTGGGCAAGGCAGTTAGAGCAATGAAAGCACAAACAGAAGACAGGATTGCTGAAAGAGTAAAAGAGGTGACAAGGCCTTCTATAGATACATACATGAAAGAAAAAAGACCAGGGGGAATAGTTAGACTAAAAACTAAATAGGGTCAATATGACGAGGACAACATTAAGAAAGCAGAAGTTTTGAATGAATATTTCTGCTCAGTATTTACAAAGAAGATAATGAAGTGGACCAACACAAGGTAGAAATTGGCACAGCATCAAGGGTGTAGACACAAGCTCCTTCACCAAGGAAAGAATCCTAGAGAAGCTCAATAAGGTGAAAATTGACAAAGCCATGGGCCCGACAGACTATATCCACAAATCTTATAGGAGGTTAGGAGAAACTCACCGCTCCACTTAGTCGACCATTTCAATAAATCACTGACAGCAGTAAAGTGCCTGAGGATTGGAAGAAGGCCACTGTTGTACCCTTACACAAGAGTGGAAGTAAGGAGGAGGCAGAAACTACCACCCACTCAGCCTCACCTCAGTTATGGGAAAATGATGGAATCATTACTAAAGGAAAGGATAGTGGCATATCTAGAAGCCAGTGAGAGGTTAGACCCTAAGCAATATATATTTGAAGCTGGACAATCATGTCAAACAAACATGATAGACTTCTTTAACTGGGTAACAAAAACAGTGGACCAAGGTGAGGCAGTTGATGTGGTATACCTAGATTTCAGCAAAGCCCTCTGATTCTATCCTCACAGGAAGCTCAGCAACAAGTTAGAGGATACAGGAGTAGGATAAAAACTGTTAACTGGGTAAGAAACTGGCTTCAGGGAGAACCCAGAATGTCATGATGAATGGCTCCCTGTCATGAGAGGGAAGAGTGACCAGTGGAGTTCCAGAGGCATCGGCACTGGGACCTGGCCTCTTCAACATATTCATCAGTCACAATGCAGATGGTTTGGAGGGAAAGTAGTGCCTGTTTGCAGATGACTCCAAGATCTACAACAGAGTAGACAGACAAAAAGGGCCTCAGTGATGGAATCAGATCTAAGAAAGTTGGAGGAATGGTCAACAGCTTGGCAGTTGAAGTTCACGCCAAGAAGTGTAAGGTAATGCACCTGGGAAAAAATAACCCAGGTAAGGTGTATACACTAGGGGGCAAACATTTATCTGTTACAGACTTAGAAAGAGACCTTGGGATCATGGTATCCAGCGATCTGAAGGTGGGAAGACAGTTTGAAAAGGCAGCACAAAACTAACAAGCATCCTTGTATGTATAGGCAGAAGCATCACAAGCAGAAAATGGGACATAATCACACCATACAGATCCTTGGTGAGGCAGCACCTGTAATACTGCATTCAGTTGTGGAGACCACTCCTAAAAAGGATACAGATTGGTTAGAGACAGTGCAGAGAAGGACCACTAAAATGGTACAGGACCTACACCAGAAACCCTACGAAGAGCTACTTAGACAATTAAATATGTACTCCCGAACAGAGAAGAAATAGGGTGACATGATGGAAACGTTCAAATACCTTAGAGAATTAACTCAGTGCAGGATGAGAGCCTATTCAAAGAAAACAAGGAACAAAGAACTAGAGGTCACATCCCGGCCCCATGGTGCTGAGGGTTGAGGCACTGGACACCACACCTGTGCCCGCCAGTGACCCAGGTTCGAGTGGAGCCTGGGTCACCGGGGTCGGCAGAGGAGTGGAAGAATTGAGCATCCGGAGACAGCTCTCCTTCCTCAGGGGATCCGGGAACTATGCCCGCACTCGATGACCTCTAGTGGGACCGGAGGTACCACAACACTACATGGCTTAACTAGAGGGCTGCGGAGCCATGGCAAGATGTTGCCTGGTGTCATTGCACGTCGGGACCCACCTGGGGCAAGGTGCAATGAAAACAAGGAAAAATCCCCACTCCCAGAGACTGGCAATGGCACCACCCTGCAGCCACTCCATTGGCCAGACTCATCCAGCTCCTGGGCCGATACCAGCCCGGCCCAAGTTGCAGACAGAGCACCCTGGGCGATAGGCGGCCCCACCTCCCGGGAGGCTCAGAGCCGAGGGATAGCGGGCTGGTGCCAGAATGCTGGTGAGTTTCAGGCCTGGAGGTACCGCTTGGGCAGTGACTGCCCAAGAGAGTTCTCTGGGCTCAGTGGAGCCAGAAAAAAAGAAAAAAAGAACTAGAGGCCACAGCATGTGCCCAACAGGAGGAAAATTTGGACCAACATCAGGAAATTATTCTTCACCAAGAGGATGGTTGAGGCCTGAAACAGGCTGCCATGAGAGAGGCGAGGCAAAGAAAGTTAGGAATTCAAGCTTTGTTGGAATAGGCATTTCAGAAACCACAAACAACAAGTCTACTCGGAGGTGGGTATTCATATGGGCAGACTAGATGGAGCACGAGGTCCCCATCTGCCACCACATTCTTATGTTCTTATGTTCTTAATTGGTCTACCTGGTGAATTGCACATTATCTTTGTGGATTTGGGAAGCACATATATAGTTGGAATTATTGGTGAGTCAACTCTCAGTGCTCTGTATTCTACTTCTGAAAAATATTTGAAGAATAAACTAAACTGTGTCTTACTCTCACATTTTTCAAAGTTATTCAACTGGTATCATGGGTTCTTAAAAGGAACATAAACAATATGTAATCTAAATCAAGTATTGCTGGTGTATTCTGTTAATTATTGATATGCTGCTGATTTTATTATTTGAAGCTATTATTTTTGCATTCTACATGATGTTTTTTCCCAACTCAGTTTTGTGTTTTCAGGTGGGTGCTTCCTGTCTGTAACTAGGGGAACACACACACACACATACACACACACACACACTATGAGGCTTGATGTTTATCTTCAAAGCCTGATGATGATCTGCTATCTGGCTAATGGGCAGAAAACAGTGTGACTAGTGGGGCTTTCTCCTTTGAACTACAAGAAGTTTATGCCCACCAGCAAGCCGAACACTGTCGCTGTCTGCCTACTAAGGATTGTTTTTGAGAGGCAAGCCTCCTGCATTTCTGCATCCATTGGCTTATACTGTACAGTACACACCACACAGCCCCTAAACTACAATAACAATGTATTTGATTTGCACATACACACAAGAAAACATAAAAATAGGTTCTATATTTTACATTGTTGTCCTAATAATCAAAAATTTAAATTAATCTGCCACAACTATAAACCAGTGGCCTCCTTGAAATATACCACTGTTGTATTTCCATCACTACTTGTAATTACAAATTAGACAAGGGTTATAAAAAGCATACAGCTTGGAACAGGTGCTTGAAAACTGCACACGAATGTACACAATGAGTATGCCTACCTGCACCATTGAATGAAAAACTGTTTGAATCCACTACAACACTCTCCACTGAAGTGAATTAAGTTGTCTTTTGACTTACAGTTTTTATACTTTGGCATACCTTTGTTTGTTAAACCTATGGAGCAAACTTGCAAAGGAAGAGTTGTAGGTAAGGACTGTCGAGTCATGTAAACTCAAACTGGATCAGATCTTCATAAAGAATAGCATTACTGGGCACAGCATTTTATTTCATGGGGAGGGAAGGTCACATGGAGCATGGTGGATAGCAGAATTTTTATAACAGGAGAAACAAGCATTTGTCAATGCCGAATGTTTGCTTGCTGGCATTACAGTGGAAGTACAGGAGTTAGACAGATGCAGTATAGGAATGGCATTGAAGTATTGAACTGGCGTCAACTCCAGCCTCACCCTGCAGAGATGGACAGGCATTGGGGTGTGCCTTTGGGTCATAGCCCATGACGGTCATGACATTTCACCTCACCCTACCCTTCAGAAACTGACAAGTGTCGAGGTGTGCCTTGGGGTGTTTGGGCTTTACATTCACCTCATTCCTTAAGAAAATATGCTGAAATGGGTGCAGTATAGGAGAATGGGGGTGAACTCTGGGAGCAAAGGGTCCAAGGCACACTTTGATGCCTGTCACTGGCTGCAGGGTCGGAGTGGGGTGGAATGGCATGAGCATTACTGTCGATCAATCCCAAGTCACACCCCTGATGCCTGTCAGTCCCTTACAGGGTAGGGGTGTTATGGTCGAAAACCTAATGCCCTGAGTGTTTCTTGGTATTTTTACTCCAAGTTTTCCACATGGGTTTTGTAACCCCACCGATGAACAGACAAACAGAATCAGTTTGTTAGGTGAAAGGTGATTTTGCACAGCAACTGTGCCATTTGGTGCCACAGGTGCGAAAACACATTTTGAACAGAATGTGAAAAGTAACAGGTGTACTGTTCATGAGGAGGTGTAAAAATGGCATTGTTGAAAATCTGGGTGAAAATATAAAAACTGGTGAAGTCATGAGCTTACGTAGAAACTGCAGCATGTACACCCATAATGTAATTAGTTTGGGATTTTTACAGCAGATTTTCAACATAGGCATTTTGGGACCTCTGCTCATGAACAGTGTCACTGTGATTTTCTTAATGTCCCGAACACTAATTTCCCATAGTGGCCACGCTATTCTAGCGAAGTGCGAAACACATTTCGGACAGGGTGTGAAAAATGACAGCTGTACAGCTCATAAGGAGGTGTGGAAAAATGTCAATGTGGAAAATCTGACTGAAAATATTACAAATTTGAACTTACGAGGTGCTTGAAATTGTGCAATGCATGCTCAGAACACAGTCATTTTATGGACTTTGTCACCAAATTTTCAACATAGCAATTTTAAGACCTCTGCTCATTAACAGTGTCACTGTGATTTTCTTAATGTGTCACAACATTGATTTGCACACCGACCTATGCCAATGTGCTTACATGTGCAAAAACACATTTTGGGCAAGATGTAAAAATGACAGCTGTACTGTTCATAAGGAGGCATGGTAAAATGGCAATGTTGAAAATCTGGAATAAAAATATAAAAATTCTCAAAGTTACAAACATACATAGGAACTGCACAACGCATGCTAAATAAAACAGTCATTTAAAGAATTGCTTCATCAAATTTTCAACATAAGGTTTTGAGGCCTACCTCATGAAATGTGACACTGTCATTTTGTTAATCAGTCACAAAAGGTGGTTCCACGCAGTGACCGGAAACCAACTTTCAGGACTGAATAACAGAATGACAGTGACTGAGTTCATGAGGTGGGGTCCCAACAACTCCCATGTTGAAAATTTGGTGAAAGAATTCCCCAAATGGCCGAGATATGCACCAATGTTGAAAAAACATTTATGCCATTACACAGCTTATCGGCATTTCTTCAGTTCGTTGTCGGCTTTGAAGTGTGCAGACGTGTTCCTAGTCCACGAAGACAATTGCGCTGGCCTCCAGAGGTAAGTATGGGGTGAGGCGTGATGTGCGCAGAAGGAGGGCGTGGGTTGGGGAGGGGCAAGAGAGTCAACGAGGGACTGTTTTTCTTACAGGTATTTATTTTCTTTTTTTTACAAAGATGACACGGGACCTTTGCCACGCTGGGGTGGGCTCCAGCATGGCAGCTGAAAGTTTGTTTGGGGGCAGTGGAGCTGATGGGATTGGGCACCTTGGCCGCCACAGTGTGCAGGGTGGGGAGCATGTGAGCATGTTGGGGTGGGCCCCAGCATGCTACTTTGGTGTTTGTTGGGGGAATCCAAGAAAAAATAAAGCCCGTCTGACAGCTGTTCAGATGCAGTGCTGACATGTAGGCACTTTGCATACTGCTGACAGCAGTATGTAAATTCCTGCCAACGGCAGTATGCAAATTGACTACATGTTACCACCACTGATTGTAGTGGTCTTTGCTTCCAACTGTCGCCACTACATCTGAACTGCTGTAATAGACAGCTCAGACATTTATTGGTGCGATGAGGCCACGCCTGCAAAAGGAGCAAGGCATTGAAGCGGGGTGGCACACCTATGAAAATTCAGATGGTGGCATTATGTTTCTTGCACATGCATGCAAGCAAACATAAAAGACAGCTTTGTTTTTATTGGATTCCCCCAACAAAGACAGATCCCATGTCCTCAGATTCCCAGAGATTCCACCACAGGATCTTCCTTTCATTGTGCCAAAGTCCATAATTTAACCATCACACTCCCCATTAAATAAAGACTACAGTATGTGTCATACTGAATGCTGCAGCTGCTGGGATGTCACAAGATGTGCATGGTGGACCCTTGGCATACCTTCTCAACCTTTGTCCCCAAATGTGGAACATTGCCTCTCAAAATGTGGAACAAAGGAGCAAAATGTGGAACACTTAATCAAATCTTTACCTTAGAAGCTCAGAACACTGTTCAAATGTTTGTATTTATGTTCAGAAAGTCTGTTATTAATTGAATAATATATTTTTGCATCATTTACTATAGATTTGTGCTTTAAAATGTTAACACTTACTGTGGGACAAGTCCTCACAATGTGGAACAGGGAGCTTTTGTGAAGTAAAATGCGGAACGTTCCTCATAATGTGGTACAGTTGAGAGGTATGACCCTTGGTCTTATGTCATTTAGCATTACTATGTTCCTATTTAATCAGGACAACCCAACTGAGACAAAACACCCCATGTTCAGTGGACTCCTGTTTCTAGCCATTTTACAGCTCAGTGGACTAAAGCACAGGAAGATCAAGTAAATTGTTCAAGGTCTCACACTGGCCATTGGTTATAGTGGGATCTAAACCTGGATTTCCTAGTTTAAATGTCTGTCCTATAACAACATTAGCTAGAGATATGCACAGGCCAGGATATTTCAGTGCCAGAAGAGACCAGCGCCAAAGGATGTCAGGGCATGATAGCTGTGGCATAAATGGAGATGGGGAAAAACTTGAACTAACATGACGGGAGCTGTAGAAAGACTTGAACAGCTGTCAGGAACATAGCAATTAAAGCTCAATGCCAAAAAATGCAAGACGGTGCCTAACTGTTGAAAGTTTTAAAACAACTAAAGACTTTCCTTTTGCCCTAGCATTTGCAGGAACATAATAAGTATGTGTATTGTATGATCGTTGGATTTATTGTTCTGAAATGTGTTTCAAATTATTTGAATTATTGTAAAGCGCCTGAGCTTGGGAAGGGTGATTGATATAAATCAATTTTACTTACTTACTTTACTTACTGGTAATACGAATCTGTGAACAGAATACAGAACTGGACAACAGGTCCCAAGGCAGATAGGGGACTCTGGACCGACTACATGTATCTTTGCTTTTTGTCTGTCATCATTGTCTATGTTTCTAACATATGGGGTCATGGTAGAACTCTTGATAGAAGAAAGGGATCTAGAGGTAATAATAAACAGCAGTATGAACTTTTAATCTCAGTGCATGACAGATTTGCAAAGTATGTCTTGTAATACAATTGTGACGATACCAAATTCTTTGTGAATATGTTCTGACCATTACCTGTTTTACTCCTGTATGTCTGCCTAGAGGCACAGTTTTTCTGAGCTCTTAAAACTGCCCCTTCGAATATTTTCACTGTGTGTTTCAGGTGACATCTGGAAGCCAGGAGCATAGAAACATAGAAACATAGAATTTGACGGCAGATAAGGACCGCTTGGCCCACCCAGTCTGCCCATTTCCTACCTACTGGATAAGCTGCAGATCCTAGTTAACCAGCAGCCCACTTCTTCCTACCCCATCCCCAGAACTGCCTTATGACTATCCCATGCATGCTTGAATTCCACCACTGATTTTGACTCCACAACCTCCTTCGGAAGGCCGCTCATGCATCCCAACCCTCTCTGTAAAAAATACTCCTTAAATTACCTCTGAGCCCCCCTCTATTTTCAAATTGTGCCCTCTTGTTCTTGCACACCTCTTTTTGAAAGATGCTACCCTCTTGGACTTTGTTGATTCCCTTGAGGTACTTGAACATTTCTATCATGTCCCCTCTCCCTTCTTTCCTCGAGGCTATACATATTAAGCTCCTTAAGTCTCTCTTCATATGTCTTCCAGTGCAGACCCTGCACCATTTTATTGCCCTCCTCTGGACAGCTTCCATCCTGTCTATGTCTTTGCGAGCAGAGCATTAATGAGAGAGAAACTGCAGCACGGTAGAAAGCCAGGAGCAGATTATGTCGGATATGACATTGATATTTCAGCAAAGGGGTTATAGCAATACCATCATACAAAAAGCTAGACTCCATGCCAGTTCACAGAATAGAGAGATGCTGTTGGCAGATAATACAAGGGAAAATAATACAGCAACAAGATTCAATTTTGTGACTACATACTCTGTACAGGCCAGGATCTAAAGAACATTATCAAAAACACTGGGCAGTATTAAGAAGTGACCCTGGCCTGAAGCAGTTGGTAAAACAGCCCCCAAGAACTGCATATAGAAGGACTGCTACTCTCAAAGATATATAGGTCCACAGTCATTACACAGAGCCACAGGCTCCTAATACTTGGTTACATTCAAATGCAAGAGGCTGTGTTCAATGCAGGAGGTGTGTTAATTGTAAGAATGTTAAAACAAAGATTTTTCAGAGTGTGAATTCTAAAGAAAGTTATGAGATATGACAGCTGATTACATGTGACTCCAGTGAGGTTATTTATTTGGCTACTTATTCATGCTCTGCATTCTATGTGGGCAATACCACAACAGCGTTTAAAATGAGAGCTGGTGAACACACCCAAGCGAGTCGGAGAAGAGATCCACTTATGCTACTGCCAATCATGTTATGCAAAGTAGAAATGTACAGAGACACCTATTCAGCTTTCAGGCAATAGAAAAAGTAAGGGGACTACCTAGGGGCAGAAATTTTAATGATGCAGTATTGAAAAAAGAAAGTTTTGGATAACTGTTTTAGGAGCCAATAAGAAAACAGGTTTGAATGTTGGCATGAATATCAAACCATATATCAGAAAGAGATGAGGTGTCATCTTATTGAAATGTTATAGATATACTTGATTATTAAGATATTTACTAAAGTATGAATGACGGTATTATATTGTAATCTGAGAGCTAGAGTTACAAATATTTTATATGTAGTTTCTTTCTTTACTTTTTCTACCTCCTGTCCCTTTCCATACCTCTAATCCCTTGCCCCCCCTTCATCTTATTGTCCAGGTCTTTTCTTCTTTTCTTCCTCCTTTTCTTTTACTTCAGCCTCTGGTCCTTCCCCTACCCCTCCACACACATGCACATCTCAATTCTTAATATTAATTCTATGTAATTTGCATCAACTAGTTTTTTATACTGCAGCTGTACTGTAACACTTAGATGTATTTATGTTTAAATATTTATGGTTTGCATATGTTTTCAAGGGATTGTATATATTCTTTACACTGCTTTCATCTATGGGGTTCTCTGTGGATTGGGTCATTTGAATTAATTTTCAGCCTATTGCTATTAGACACGCCACTGAGACATCACATCTTGTTGGGATATAAGTGCATACTGTGTATGTTTTAACCAGCCTTTAATAAAGGATCAAGAGATCTGAAATACGCAGGCGGCGTTGTCTGTGTGTCCTTATTTTAACAATAAAATCGTATTTCAAGTGACCTGGGTGTCCATGTTTATAGAGGTGGTGAGTGCTCTGCTTTTAAAACTGTCCCTTGAAAACATCTAGATCCCACAATGCAACAGTACTTTCATCTGCACATACACGCTGTGTGGCATACACACAATTATCCTCTGTGGGGCCTCTGCTTCTACAGCCTCAGATATAAATCAATGAAGGCAGCACATCAGTGCTACTGCATTTGTGTCATCTGAAACAGTTGTATGTTGTTGGTCTTACCTGATGATGGTTGCCTATGACTTGGAGGTGGGGATGGGGACTTAAGGTTTGAAACCTAATGCCACATTTCCCTACTTTTGTGGCATTAACTTGAACCCTAACTGGCCCATTAACACTTTTTTGCAATAAACTTCCTTTCTTTTGAGAAAGTGGAATTGTTCCCTCATTCACACAGTTCCTTTCAGGATCTCAGTTAACAAATGCAGATACTCAAAGTCTTCTGGGCCCTGAATTAGGGAAGAGTCCATATGCATGCTGAAATGTCTATCTGCCTCTCGGATATGAATGCAAAAATCTGTGGGGCTGCAGAACCACAGGGCCCTCAGGCACCTGTGCTTCCATGTAGCTACATATGCAGATGTGCTGGGCCAAGAGTCCTTCTGGCTGCAGAAATGCAAAGACTTCTAGGCCCTGTGCTTTCATGGAGCTATGGGTACAAGAAGTGCAAGGACCTCTGGGTTCTATGCAAAACAGATTTGTCTTCACTACAGCATATGGTTACTTGAACATGCCAATGAAGACTGAGATTAGGAATAGGAGCTACAGAACAAAGAGGGCTGCTGTTGGGGACAACAGAACATTCCTGTCTGCTAGCTAGCACTAACTGTGCTCATTGTTACAATACATTAGGGAGCCAAGAAAGACTAAGGCAGGGATACTGAGGCTAAATAAAGAGGAAGGTGGTTGGGCAGAGAGTGACAGTGGAAAAGCAGGGATACTGAATGAATACTTCTGCTCAGTATTCACAATGGAAAAGCAGGGGAGATACCTAATCCAGTCAATAGAAGAACTCTGAATAGGGGTTGATATTAGTTCTTTCACAGAAGAAAGGGTTCTGAAAGAACTCTTAAAACTGAAGGTGGATACATCAATGGGGCCTGATGGGATTCACCCCAGAATTCTAAAAGAACTAAGGAAGAACTAGTAACACCACCGATTACCCTTTTAATAAATCATGGGAGGATGGTGTGGTACCTGAGGACTGGAGGAGGGCAGATGTGATTCCCTTCACAAATGTGGGAGCAAGACAGAGGCAGGAAACTACAGACCTGTCAGTTTGACCTCTGTGGTATGGAAAATGATGGAATCACTTCTGAAGGAAAGAATTGTTGAGTACCTAGAGGCTAGTGGGGCCAGGACCTAAGGCAGCATTGATTCACAGCAGGAAGGTCATGTCAGACAAATTTAATTGATTTCTTTGACTGGGTGACCAAAGTAGTAGACCAGGGAGGGGCTGTGGACATGGCCTACCTAGACTTTAGCAAGGCATTTGACACAGTCCCACAAAGATTTATGAACAAATTAGCCAGCCTGGGAGTGGGTCCCAGGGTGGCAGGCTGGGTAAAACACTGGCTGGACAACAGGATACAGCGGGTAATAGTAAATGGAGTCCACAGTGAAGAAAGGGGGTTACTAGTGGGGTACCACAGGGTTCAGTACTGGGTCGGTCCTTTTAATGTCTTTATAAGTGACATTGCAGAGGGACTGAAGGGAAAGTATGTCTCTTTGCAAATGACACAAAGATCTGCAACAGGGTTGATCATAAGGTGGGGTGGAAAGGATGAAAAGGACTTGACAAGGTTGGAGGAGTGGTCAAATATATGGCAGCTTAGATTCAACGCAAAGAAGTGTGAAGTAATGCACCTGGGAAACAAAACCCAGGGAAGAGTACACAATGGGGGTGAGATACTGACAACAAAAATGGAAAGGGACCTGGGGTAGTCATATCAGATGACCTAAAGGTGGGCCAGCAATGTGAGAAGGCAGTAAGGAGGACTGGGGATACAAGGATGCATAGGGAGATGCATCACCAGTAGAAAACAGGAAGTTGTTTGCCCTCTGTGCAGACAATTGGTAAGACCACATCTGGAGTACTGTGTACTGTTCTGGAGACCCCATCTCCGCAAAGACATAGACAGGGTGGAGGCTGCCAGAGGAGTACTAAATGGTGCAGGACCTGCACCAGAAGACATATGAAGAAAGACTAAAGGAGCTTAAGATGTATAGCCTTGAGGAAAGGAAGGAGAGGGGAACATGATAGAAACTTTCAAATACCTCAAGGGAATCAACAAAGTCCAAGAGGGTAGCATCTTTCAGAAAAGAGATGTGCAAGAACAAGGGGCACGATTTGAAGATAAGAGGGGACGGCTCAGAGGTAATGAGGAAGTATTTCTTCACAGAGAGGGTTGTAGATGCATGGACCGGCCTTCCTGAGGAGGTCGAGAGTCAAAAGCAGTGGGGGAATTCAAGAATTCATGGGACAGACATAAGGCAATTTAGTGGGGTTAGGAGGAAGTAGGCTGTTGGTTAACTAGGATCTGCAGCTTATCCGTTGAGAAATATGCAGACTAGGTGGGCCAAGCAGTCCTTATCTGCTATCAAATTCTATGTTTCTATGTTTCACTGAGGACTACTGCCGATTTCTGGATAATAAATGACTGCTTTCACTTCCTGTGGTGACAAAGAGAAAAAGTGGTGTTCCTTTATATGTCTGTTTGCAGGATGAATTTATATTCAGCCTCCTTTCATATCTGTCACAAGCTAGTCGAGAAAATTATTCTTCCAGGATTTGACTACACTGACATAGTCTACAGCACTGCCTCTGCCGTGTCCCTGTCCAGGCTTGATACTCTCTTAAACTCCTTCTGCCACTTCATTTCAACCCCCACACACACACACACATGCATCACTGCTCTCTTTACTCTTACCGCTATTATATCTCTATCCCATTAGTGCCTGACCCACTGCATGGCTTTCATGGCCAAATACTGGTTTGAGACCCTCCTTTCCTATCTCTCCTCCCTCCTTTCTGGTGCTGCCCTCCTCCTTCCCTCTGCTCTACAGAGACTCTGGTTCTTTCTCCCTACCTCATCCCCACTCAACTTCTGATCTGTCAGCTTTCTCCTACTGACTCCTCCTTCTGGAATCAGTTCTTCCCAACCACTTGCCATTCCACTTTGCTTCCAGTCCTTAGCGCCTGCTTCAACGCACTCTTTCCCCTTGTTCCTGTGCAGCCCCTCCCTTGTCTGTCAGCCTCAGCCCCATTAGCCCATTGATGACCTTCTAGTTCTCCTCCTCCTCCTGACACACAATTTGCTTTGTTGACCTGCCTTCCCTGCTTATATTTGATGGTTGCAGCATAATCTGGATGTATGATTTTGCTTCTATTTTTGTTCCACTTACACACTTACTTTGCTATAATTTTGTGACTGTTCTCTCCCTCTGTTTGTATCATCACCCTGCTTCCCGGGTTACACCTGAAATTAACTCAGTGTGCCTTTCCTGGTTACCAAAGTTTAAATATAAATACATAAATTAATATTCTAAGCAGTTAACACAAGAACAAAATATTTTTTAACATGAGCCACTGCCTCGCATTAGTTCCATTTGCCAGCACAATAAACATCTGAACTGCAGAGAATTAAATATTACAGTGTCTATATGTGATTCACAATAACATGTGAATTCTGCAGTTTCTAACATATAGAGTTAGTGATCTGCAGAAATAGCAGTAAATATTGTAAACATATGTATGTGGGATGCTGACTGTACTATTTACAATAATAATCTCTCAATTAATTAATAATCTTTCAGATAATAGTTTTTTTTCTTTTCCTGTGAATGCAACATGTCTGCAGTATACAGGGCACACAAGGTAGAAAACAAATATGTTAAACTTATATCTGACCTACCTAGGCATGAAAATAATTAGTTACAACATTGTACAACTTTGTGTGACTACAGGGCTGGATCCAAGCAGGGTTGGATGCCCTGAATCACATCCTCAGTGTCTCTATACATATAACTCGGTAGAGCATAAGGAGTTTGTTTAGGCTGTCCGATATGCCAGAAGTACCAGACAACACTGAACTGAACTCACTTTCTCATGAGAGGGGTTCATGCTAATGAAGTAGGGGAGCCCCATCAACATATCAACACCGAGTCAATTGGCTCTGGTACTGTATCCATCTTTAGAGGTGTAACCTGAATACAATCCTATCCATATGTAATTTTCCCCAGGTGGGAGGTGGGTGGTGATAGCACAGCACGATTCCAGTGCTAATCCATGTCAAGTGTTCTTGGTATGAGGAAAGATAGCAGTAGATTCTGTGCAACCCATCTACCGATGTCAGTTAGAACTAGTAGGTGACCAGCATATTCTCTCACATCCACCCAACATAAAATTCAATTGTGAATGCACACAAATAATTCTTGTGTCATAGTAAATGTCAAAGCACAATACTACAGTCCCCATACTGGCAGAAGATCTGGATGCCCCGTATACACAGAACATTTTGAGGTGCAATGATATCTTGAACACCAAAAATAAACTGTAAAACCTTTACTTTGTCTCCAATATTCAATTCCCAGTACTGATAAAAAAATTGATTTGAACTGAAAATTTTGGTTCATACAAAATGTTTTGATTCTAAACTGAAAATTTTGGTTAGAACAAAAATATATCTGACAAAACTTCAGTTGAACTGAAAACTTTTGATTTGCAAACTGTCATTTTGGTTTGATCCGAAATGTTAAGTTCATGAATTGAAATTTTCAGTTCATGAACCAAAATGTTTCAGTTTGAACCAAAAGATGTCTGACAAACTGAAAAGTGGATGAGAGCAATCCTAACATCCTAAAATACAGTTTCTGGCTCATTAAAAAAAAAAAAAAAAAAACAGATTCTTGCTTAGAAACATAGACAATGTTAACTGAAAAATACCATTGGTCCATCCAGTCTGCGGTGCTTCCCTATCTATCCCTGGGACCTAATTGTCATCCAGGACAATAGCCCTCACCTTCCTTCTCCCTAATTTCCACCCTGCTACTATTGCCCCAAAGTAGCCACAATGGCCTTCACTCTGTCCCAATTGTGCTTGAAACCATTCTGGTTTTAGCCCCTACCTCAGCTGACAGACTCTTCCAAGATCCCACTACCTCTCAGTAAAGTAATACTTCCTCAAGCCCTCTTAAACCTTCCCCTTTCAGTTTCCACTTATGGCCCCATGACCTTGAATTTGTGCTCTGCTAAATAACTCCTCGCTGTTCATCTTATTTATTCCTTTCAGAATTTGAAGGTCTCCATCATATTACCCCTCTTCCACGTAGTCTCCAGCAAGTACAATGTTTAGTGCTTTTTAGCTGCTCTTTGTAAGATCTGCCCTTCTGGCCCTGTATTATCCTGGTCACCCTTCGTTGCACTGCCTCTAGCTTATGCTTATCCTTCTTGAGTGAGAGACTCCAGGACTGAGTGCAGTACTCCAGGTGTGCTCACCAAGACCTATAAAGAAGTAATAGTATCTCTTTCTTTTACTGTCTATACCCTCCGATACATCCCAGCATCTTATTTGCAAACTAATGGCCTCATTGCATTGACTTGATTGCTTGAGGGTGTTGCGAGTGTTGCTAATGATGACTCCTAGATTCCTTTCCACAGTCATAGTGCTCAGTTTAACCCCTCCTATCCACTGCTCCATCCTGAAGTTCTTGCTCCCTAGGTTCATCCATAGGTTCATCACTTTGCACTTTTGGGGTTCTTGCTCCCTAGGTTCATCACCTTGTGCTTTTGGCATTGAATTTCAACTGCCAGACCTTAGACTACATCTCCAGTCTATGCAGGTCACTCTGCAGTTCCTTGATTCCCTCATCACTGTCCACCCTCCCAAAGAGCTTTGTGTCATCTGTGAAGAGACACAACCGACCCATATTTCTTCTCCAGTATCACTGATGAACACATTAGAGAGTACCGCCAGGGCAGATTCTGTGCACTTGTGATCTCCTGTTCACCAATTTGACCCCATTTAGCTTGACCCTTTGCTGCCTCCTACTCAGCAAATTTTCTTCTCATTTGCTGTGTCCCTTTCTGTTCCCAGATCCTCCATCTTTTTCAGCAGTCACCTGTAAGGCACTGAGTTGAAGGCTTTGCTGAAATCAAAATAGAACTAGATCCATGCATGGCCCCATCCAGTGTCTTTGACACCCAGTCAAAAAACTATTAGGTTCATCTGACAATGCCTCTATACCACAAACCCATGTTGCTAACTATCCTGGAGTCCATTGTTCTCAGATAATCCATAAGGTCCTCCTAACTAGTGACTCCATCAGTTTCCCTATAACTGAAGTAAGATTGACAGGTCTGCAGTTCCCTCCCTGCTCACTGTCTCTATCCCCATGGAGGAATCCATGCCTGCCACTCCAGTCCCTCAGAACTGCTTTTGACTATAGCGAGCTATTGAATAGCCTTACCAGGGGTTCAGTCAGTTCCACTGCCAGCTCTCTGAGCACCCTCCAATGCATCCCATCAGGTTCCCGGGCCTTATCTATCTTAACAGCTGTTAACCCTCTCCAGACCCTTTTCCTAGCGAATACTGGCTGCTTCATCTCCAAGATCCTTTTAGCTGCTGCCTTGATACCATTCACTGGTAAGGGCTCACTGTCCTCTCTGGTGCAAAACAGAGCAAAGTAGTTATTAGGATGGCTACCTTTTGACCATTTTCCTCTATTAACCTACCTCCCTCTAATAGTGTAATATTTTCCCCTTTCTTCTTTTTCCCTAATATACCTGAAATTTCTTCTCTCCACTCTTACCCTTATTGCAGCGCCTGAGCCATTGAAAAAGGCACTACAGATGTCTGTACCTTGCACTTCCACAATACACAGCTCAGTGTCTGCCTTTCCTTAATTGCCCTCCTAGTTTCCCTAGTTCTTAGTTTGCATTCTCCCATTCTTTTCTCCCCTGCTTTTTTTACTTTATGAAGGCCCTTTCTTGGCCTCTCCATTACTCTGACCCTTTCCATGAACCAGTTGGTTGCTTGTGCCTGTTTCACTTGGTTACTGTCTTCAGGCATATCTTTGATGCCTCAAGAATGGACCTTTTATTGTCTCTAATCTCTCCTTCACCCCCACCAAGTGCTCTACCTGACTAACTTGCCTGAACCAACTCCCACATCATGCTGAAGTCTGCTCTTCTAAAATTGATGACATCAGCTTTCAATTGGGGTATACCCATCAAACCAGATAGAGTTATGATCGCTGTTCCCCAGTGTCTCCCATACCCTTCTATCATCTCCAAGTTGGGAGCAGCACACTGAGGATGGCAGCCTTCCTAGTGGGTTCTCTAACTAGCTGCACCAGCAGACAGTCCTGGACTGTATCCAGCAAGGTGCTCCTGGCAACTGGAACCTCCCAGTCAACGTCCAGCAGGATCAGGTCACCCATACCACATCTCTCCTTTTTCACTCCCTTGAACAGTTCTTTCCCAAGATCCCTATCCTCTCCTCTCTGCCTTTCTTGGTGGTCTGTAGATCACCCCAGGTCTGCAATGAGCTGTGCCCACAGTGACTCTGACCCCTCATTTGTCTCCCTGATGTGACCATTCCCTCTCCTAATACCATCCCCAACATGAGGGCTACACCTCCCCTTTACCTTTTACTCTGTCCTTACTAAACATGGTGTAGCTTGGGACTGCTTTTCCCAGGCATCTTTTCTGAGGCCCATACAAGGCACAAGTCTTAATGATAGCTACTAGGTTCACCTTGGTATCTGCCATCCTTGCCTGAAGCTTGTTGATTTTATTACCTAGACTGCTGGCATTAAGGCTGACCCTCTTCCATCTAACCCTTGACTTCTTCTGGCTATTTACTTGCCCTTTGTCTTTGTTCCTCCCTCGTCCTCTTCCCTTCCTTGTTTGCAGACTCTGTGGCCACTACCTCTTTGATTCCTTTCCCCAGCCCACTTTGGACCTCAAGCTCATTTTTTCCACTATACTCTACAAGCCCCAAAATTTGGGGGCATACTAGATAGGTTCCCCTTTCTCACCCCACCACTTTGGTTCCCCTAGACTTAGTCTTCCCATAGTCAGGGTAACTGTCTGGTAAAGATGTCAAACTTCTACCCCAGTGCACAAACCCAAACCTTAGGTGAAGGATGTAACCTTGAAAAGCCTCCTGTCATGAAGTCTCCCAATCCCCACAAAGTGATACCCCTCATCCTAACACCAACCACTCAGCCACCCATTGAACTCCTCTATCATGTCCTTCCTTGCTCTTTCACCACTCCTTCCTCTACCCCACAGGGAGGATCTCAAAAAGATCAGAGTGGCTGTGTGTACCTTGAATCTGTCTGCCTAACTGCGAAAGTTCTGCTTCACAATCTCCACAGTCTGGTTAGCTAGATTATTGGTACCCAAGTGTATTAACACCCCAGCTCTCCCTGCTCCCTCCACCATCCTTCCTATCCTATCTAAATTCTGGATGGCTTTTGCCACAGGAAGGCATCTGACCATCATCCTCCTCCTCCTCCTGTCCAACCCTCCTTCCACCACCCTCCCTACCCCCCAAACATTGAGTCTTTGACCACCAAAACTTTCTTAATTGAATTCTTCATGATTTTGCCCCAGGTACCATCAAGTTGTCCTTACTCTTTCTATCAACTGACCCAGAGTCATCTACAGTGGAGCCAGGAGCCTGAGGCTTCTCCAGGGTGCAAAGCAATTTGCCATCTGGAAGGAGTGGTGCTGGACAACCTCTCAGTGGCTAGCCCTGGCTCCTTCTCCTCCCATCCTCCCCCTGGACCAGTGGGCCTCTGGGGAAGTGGGGTGCAGTGTAATGGCTCCAGCTGAGCTGGCAATGCAGCAGAGATATCCATGTCTTGCTGCAGCCAGCTCAGTTTGTAGCACTGCAAAGTTGCTGCAGATGGGACAGTGCCTACTTGTCCCTGGAGAAGAGTGCCCCACAGATGCCACAACTATCTCCCCATAGTACGCTATCTTTATACTGAACCAAGGAATAGGACTTCACCTAGAAACAGTGTTGCTAGACTACTTGTTATGTTTAACTAACTAATTGTAGAAGTGGCTAGACAGTTCCTAGAAGCAGGAGCAACTAACAACAATTTAAACATGATACTTAGCTATTAGCAGAATCAGTATAACACAATTTGGCAATACACCTGATAAGCTGCAAAATGATTTGTTGGATACTGAATTGAACTACATGAATACCTAGACTGGAGGTTACTGGGTTACCTTTAAATTTAGCAAAGCATTTGACATAGCAGCCTTTAAGGCATGAGGTTAATTTACACATACAGTAAGTTACTTTAATCAGTTTGCTATTCTCAGAAAGCAGATACTGTAAGCAGTTTGCTAGTCCCAAAAAGCAGGTAGGAACCTTTACAGCAGGTAGGAAACCCTACAGTCCCAATAAGCAGGTAGGAAATCCTACAGTCTTGGTAGTAGTCTTTTACTTGGTAGCAGGCAGCAGCAGACAAATAAACAATATAGGTAGTATACCCAATCTAACCCCACAATTGTGCTGGCCACATTAGCAAAATGACAGTACAGCAGTAAAGCAGCATTGTCATAGAAGCAGGATCACAGTACTCACAGTGTTGTTTGGATTAATTCCAGCAGCATGCCTTGCCCTAATTCCATCTGTTCTGGGCTGACTCAGGCAGATTCCAGTTGATGTCCATTGCACTAGGTCCTTACTCGGAGGGCCATGATATGTCAGCCTTATAGAGATTGCAGCGCAATCCAGAAGGAACAATGGAGCAGCAGCTGATTGTCCCATTCAGTTATAGGAGGCACAGGTTACCCGGTATCCATATGTCTATTTGTGACCTACAGGAGCAACTAGGCAGTTGCTGTGAGGGCACAGAAAGCATAACGATTGTGTCTCCATAGGTCCATTGGCAGCATGTGGTGTGGAGGAGGATGGTCAAAACAAGTCAAAGTCAAAACGTTTATTTGATCAACTGAGATGACAACAATGTCACCAAGGTTTTACAAATTAAAAAGGAAACAAGGACATTATACAATCATACAAAAGCATGTACAAGCAGAACAAATACTTTTAAATAAAAAATTATGCCAAAAACAGTCAATATTTGTAAAAGATGAATCACAATGTATAAAAGTCAACAACCATAAAAACATGATTAATTATTTAAGCATTCCTGTTAACAGAAGGTTATCCTATCCAATCAATCAAGATTAGTTTATGATTACATTATTTGTTTATTTTAAGTTAGATTGGAACCTCTTTTAAGCTTCTTAAGACTCTTTTATTCTTCATTCTCACTCTATAAATTGATTTTTTCCACTTTAGAGAGATTAAAATGGTGCTACATTTTCAGCCTCCTGAAGTGTAAACTGTAAAGTGTGAAGAAGAATAAAGAGCATGTCTAATTTACTCTTTTATAACAATTTATAATGTGGTCTAAATATTCTTTATGAAGAGCCAAATGTAAATTACATGTGATAATCAAAGAGATAGTGTTTCTTGTGTTATTTCATCACACTGACAGATTACATTTTAGAAGGGTTAGAATCATCATTGATTTTGTTAAAGTAAGAGTATTTTTAATTTATTAAACCAAATCTTGCCCAAGTTATTGCTTTTCTTTATTGGGTTCCAGATGGAAAAGAAAATAATTTTCCAGTCCATGGTCTATTTTGTTTGTTTTAAATTATGGAGCATTTTTGAGATCTGATTAATTTCATAACCCCATCTTTTGCCTTGTGATATAATTTTTTTCCTCATAAGTTTTAAGTATTGTAAAGATATAGTTATATTCTTCTGAGAATCTAACTGTAACCCCGTTACCCGGGTTACTAGAATCCCAGTAAGACCTAGTGGTAGGCAGAGAAGGCAGCTTGTGAAACTCCAGTTAAATGGATTTCACACTGTCTCACTCTGTTCTCAGTCTCAGCTGAGACTGAGGGATGACATCACCATAGAACTATCGCAGCTGCATGAGCCACATTGGAATCTGCAGTTGGGAGTTAGGTTAGAATGTTGGGAGTTTTTGAACAGTGAGCTGCAGCAGTTGTGTGTGAGCAGTCTTGAAGAGAGGAGCACAGCAGTCTGTGCACAGGCTCTGGAGCCTAAAGCTCTGATATAGAGCTACTTTTAAGTGAAAGGTGTGTGTTTCCGCCAAGAGGAACACAGTAAGCTGTTCTTGAAGTGGTGGAGACTGCTGATACTGGTCTCTGTGCCCCATACCTGAGGGATGGGGGTAAGATTTGCCTTTTATTCCAGGGGCAACCCTCCTGGTTTCCAGCTAGGGAAGAAGCTGCCTTATTTTTCTAGGTTGTGCTGCAGCACCAGAAATGTCAAGAATCGCCTGTGGGGCACCTGCAACCAAAGGGTGAGTTCTGCTCTTACATGGGGCCTATGTTTCACCTGAACTGTTATAAAGTGGGGATTGGACTGCTTAAACAGTGGGAGGCCTAGAAGAATAAGGCTAAGCCACAGTAAAAGTATGTTCAAGTCCAACACAAGGGAAAGTCAAGACATGTAGGAAATGTGCTATGCATTTACCCTTTAATCTACACTGCCAAGCTTTTCAGGAAGAGATGTTTAAGTATGTTGAGTCTAGTACAAGGGAAAGTCAAGACATGTAGAGAAATGTGTTGTTTAATGTCCAGAGAAATGGCGGTATGGATTGTGGAAGCTAGGGTGGAAACCCCCATCTTTAGTAACCAGGTTCATCTCTGGTTGTTCTGGGGCCCTTTTACTTGGCCAGTGCTGAGGAAGTACCCAGATGTGGGATTGAAAGATTTCCCTTATGGAGTCGAAGGCTCTAAGGTGGTTTAAGGCCACAGGAAAATGTGTCCATGGCGCATGGAAGGTGTTCAAGTGGCGGCAGAGGCAGGCCAGGAAAACCCCAATAGAGTACAAGTTGGGCTGTGTACCCAAAGCAGCGTGCAAGTCCGCGCTGTGTGCCTGGTGGTCCAGAGCCTGAGGGCTGAAGTGTTGAAGAAGTGTTCTGTTTCTCTCATCTGCATTACCAGGAATGTAGCCCTGTGGAGTCCGTCTATGCTTTGCTTGTTCAGTTTGGATGTGAATAAAAGCCACACTTTAGAATCCCATTCTTGGTATTGGACATTACAGTTATTGCTTCCTGTGTTCGGTTTACTTGGGTGCCCCTGTGCAGAGTAGCCAAACCTAGCCCTTGTGCGAGTAACCTAGTCCTCCAGACCCAGTCCCCCACCTGGTGAGCTGTCAGCTTCAACAGCATACCACCTGTCATTTGAAAAAAGGCAGGGGTGTAGGGGTTACATAACCATAAATGGGGAGTCCTATTGAGATAAGAATCTTATACAGGTTTGAAAGCCATTTAGATTTCAAACCCATTTGGTACTAATTTTGTTTTTCTTGTAAGCAAAGGGCTGAAAGGGTATTATGTTTATTATTAATAATTTTGAGTCAGTAAAATAGAGTCCTGAATTGATCAATCACATTTATTTTATTTTTCCTAGTTCAGCCTAACCATTGCTGAAGCTCTGGACAGAGGGACCATTAACAGAATTTTATAAAAGTACAATAGAGGGGTCTCTAAGGCCAGGGTTTGTTCTATGGCTGCAGCTTCAGCTCCATAACCCAGGAGAGGATTAATTTTTCATCCACTGGTGTCAAAGCCGGCCTTATATCTAGTCCTCCATATTTAAAATGGAATCTTAGTAATGTTTTTGCGTTCAGTTTGGCTTTTCTGACTTGGGTTTTATGGTGAGATAGCCAGGGTGTGTTTGCCGATAGTGTCACTCCTAGGTATACTGTACCTATTTCTTATCAGTTTCAACTTTTGGTTTCCTAGATAAAAGTTGGTGTTGATATTTCTTGAACCGAAAACTAAAGCTTTTGTTTTGGAGTTACTGATTTTTAACTGCAAATATTTGCATTTAGCTGTATTAATGCCTATTTTTCCTTAATCCTGTTTTTGTTAAAGAGCAAAACTAAATGTTCTGTATAAGCTAAAAGCACAACAGTGAAAATTGTTAATCTTAGGGGGTATCAAGTTGTAGGTTTCCATCAAAGCTTAGCAAATCATTGATGTATAAATTGAATAAAGCTGGTGCCAGAAGACACCCCAGTTTTACTCCTTTTAAAAGTATGAAAAGGCTCTGTAGTGTTTCCTTGTGTGTCAAATCTCACTTTAGTATACATATCAGCATATAAAGATTGAATGGGATGAAGTAGGAACTCCTTTATGCCTCCTTGTCTTAAAGTATCCCAGAGAATATCACAGTTTATAGAGTCAAATGCTGATGAAAAGTCTATAAATAGAGTGTATAATTTCATTTTCTTAATGTGAATGTACTTTTCAATCAAATGGGTTATTGTAAAATATTGTCTATTGTGGAGAAATGACATCTGAATCCAGCTTGGGAGGAGATATTAACAGTGTCCTCTTTGCCCAGGATATCAGTTTATTCAATAATATCCTCGAAGATATTTTTAGATATTGAGTCTAGTAAGCTGATAAGCTGGTAGTTTAAAGGTCTAGGGGAGAATCTTTTATGGATCGGTGCAATAATATTAAGCCTCCATGATGTGGGAGTATGATTTTTCTAAGCATTTATTAAAGTATTTTGTTAACACTGGGGACCAGAATTCTAGATTATGTTATGTTATGTTATGTTATGTTATGTTATGTTATAGTTATGTTATGTTATGTTATGTTATGTTATGTTATGTTATGTTATATTATGTTATGTTATGTTATGTTATGTTATGTTATGTTATGTTATGTTATGTTATGTTATGTTATGTTATGTTATGTTATGTTTATATATCTCAGAGTGTATGGAATCTGGGCCTGGTGCTTTATTATTGATTAGTTTACAAATGACATCTGTAAAGATCTGTTTCTTTAATTTTAAGTGGCTTGCAATCACTAATTTGGGGATATAAAGGTGAATATGCTTCCCATTGTCCTAGAAGATGATTAAATAGTTTATCTTAATGGATTTCCAGTTTTCTTTTGTAATGAGAGAAAGGATAGTCGAATGATGGGATGCTGCACCTCTCAAGACCATATCCCAGAATGCCTTAATGTCTTTATTTTCTATTGTTTGTAGCATAAGGTGCCATTGATTATTTTATATTCACTGTGTTTCTTTTCAAAAATTCCTTATAATTATTTCTAGCTTGTGTCAGTAATTTAAGATTAGGTTTATTAGGGCACCTTTTGCCTTTTTACTATTTGTTTTACTTTTTGTCTTTTCTCTCTAACTTGCAAGAACTGTCAAACCAGTTGTTTTTATTTTGATTTTATCTTGGTAGTATTTTTGGATCAATACAAAGTTTGATGTGCTAAAATAGATGTTGAAGAAAACTTTCCATTTCTGTTATGGAACTTGAGCACAGGAAGAGAGTCTTGAAGAGCAATTGCTAAATTTGTATTATAAATATCATTAACATTTCTCACAGACTGAGAGTTTATCCATAATGTTTTATTACCCAGGATCCTAGATTCAGACAGGAGGTCAGGATTTTGAGATGTACTATGATCAGACAAGATAACAAGTGGATTAAAAGCCAGGGGAGCATGGTCACTTTCAGTGCACATATCAATAATTAAATGATCTATCATAAAAACAGAGTGTGGTCAACTAATATGTAATCAGTCACACTTGACCATTTTAACAAAAAGAGTTCTATATTCACCCCTGTTCTACCATTCAGTATAACCAAAGAGCTATTATCAATAAATGTTTTGAGAGATTTGCCATTTTCATTAACTACTTTATCCTTTGATTCTCAAGGAGAAAGATCAATATCATCATTTAGTTCCTGTATATAAGCTTGATTATCTAATGATGCCAATCATGCATTAAAATCTCCACATATGACCATATTTGCTTGTGGGAAAATTGAATAGATTTTGTCAAGGTCAAGTGATACGTTATCTAGTATTTCCTTATAGCTTTTTTCCTCAGAGGATGTAAACATTTATCAAGATAATAGACAACATCTTCCAATTAATCACTGCTATGGTATAATAAGAGGTTAATTTACATATTTTCTCAATTTTATATCCTTGGAGATTTTAATGTAACTGGCCAATCCTCACGTATCAACCATATTTTTAGATTTAATTGCTGGACAGTCAATAACTTCATAGCCATTCAATGGTACAGTTTCTTGGGACCAGGTTTCTTGCAGTAAGATTTAGAAGAAAAGTTAACATATTCCATCCATTCAGAATCCACAAGTTTTTGTTTTAACCCAGCTATGTTCCAAGATAATATATTTGACTCTGTTTTTTTTTTTTTTTTGTTTTGTTTGTTTTAGGGTGTCTCTACCATTCTTGGTGTTTAGTGAAGTGGATTCATTTAGTCAGTTGGGTTGGTTATTATTCTGAAATATTTTGTTATGAAGATCCACAATTAGAAAATTGTTTCATGTATATGTATTTGTCTAATATTAATTTTGTAAGGTCATTTGATCTAATATGAATGTCTATCTGGTTTCCCTCCCCATAGTTGTGAGCTCTTGTAATGCTAATAAAATCATCCTTAGATAAAGGAGTATCCAGTGTAGAAGACAGCATTATTATGACCATATTTGCCAAAGTATCCTAGGTTTCATCAGGTAAATACAAGCAACTAGGAAGTAGCTCTGAGGGCACAGAAAACCTGAAGACTGTGTCTCTGTGGGACCACTGGCAGGATGTGGTGTGGAAGAGGGTGATCAAAACAGCAAAAACCTTGTGAACCCTGTGACACTTGCGGCACTGCTAACAGCGGGAGAAAGAATTATAAACCCACAGGGAGACTTAGCAGCCCACTTTAAACCCCATTTGCACAGTCTGGGAGAGCAAAGGAGGAAGCAGCTGATTGGCCCATTCCATTGTAGGAGTTGTGGCTTAACGGAATCCATACATCTATTGGGGCCCAGGGAGTAACTAGGAAGTAGCTCAGAGGGCAAGGGAAGGTTGAAGATTGTATCTCCATAGGTCCCTCAGCTGGATGCCTTGCAGGGAGGGCAACCAAAACAGCAAAGATCCTTGTGGATCCTGTGACACTTGCAGCACTGGCTGGAGGCAGGAAAAAGTAAATTATAGCTTAGGACATCCAATTTAGCAAGATTTGTGTTTGTGTGTTCAAAGTGTCCATTTGTATGGCTTTTGGGGGTAACAGAGATAAAGAAACAAGCTAGCAGCCATCAGTGACTGAAACGGAATGTTGGTTCATGAGAAGCATTTTTGGTATGCAACACATAAGTAATGTGAACCGAAAATGCTGTTGCATCTAAAACTTTATGGTTCATTCTGAGCATGCTCAGAAAAAACTTAAAATCATTATAACTCTGGAAACATTTTATATATTAATGAAACCTTCAAAAGGCACTACCTCATTCCAGGCTGCTTATACCCTGAAAGGTCTGTGAAAAATGTCTGTAATGTCTAGGCTGTGGGTGAGAGCATGAAAATGTGTATTAAGTATAGGAAAAAAGTGTCCTTTTCCAAAATAAAGTTGTATGCAGGTCTTGGAAACTGCACAAGGTGCCATCACAAAGCGTTTCATCTCTTGAGACTATGCCACCTTGACCGTACATGCAAATGTTTAGGCTATTCTGTCAAATGCCACCAAAGTTATTAAGCTGCACAAATTGGGCTTAACATTGAGCATTCTACTCATCCCTAACTAAATTGGTGCCACTGCACCAGTATTATGTATAAATATGTATATTCATTGCAAAAACAGCACTAATGCATCAGTTAGGGTTCCACTTAATGCCACAAAAGTTAGAAAATTTAACATTAGGGTTTCCAACCCTAACCACCCCCAACAGCAAAATGACAAGCCCACACAAGCAATCATAGACAGCCATTATAAAGTAAGACAAACAATATTCAGCTGTTTCCAGATGACGCACATGCAATAGCACTGATGTGCTACCTTTGTAGATTTGTGTCTGTGACATGCACCCTGGAAGACATACACACTCATTTCTGGCAGCAACTCACTTCTAGCTGCAGACAGAAATCCATGTTACTCAAATCATAACACTACTTCTGCCTGAAGAAGCACAGGCCCCTGTAGTCACATCTATAAATTCATGTAGCCAACACTGCACTACTAGAAAGTGACTGTGTGGCCAAGGGTGGAAACCTGGAAAATAAGTTGCTTTGTAGGAGACTTTTGAATCTATCAGTCGGTGCCCCTAAAATCCAGGTCTCAATGACAGTTTGGATATTTCACCATTCCTGAAGAGAAATGAAATTCTGACCTTGTGATGACTACCTGTATATTTTGTTTCTCCTTTCCTCTCTAGTTTTCTTTTTGTCTTCCTCCTCTCCTTTTTTTTTTGGTTTTGATATTCCCTCCTCCCTCCTCTTCCCTCACCTTCCCCCACTTCCTTAAAACATCCCCCCTTGTTCCTTGCCCTGTTAAGTAATTCCTCTTATTGAGATATTTTTGCCATTATAAGCATTTTTCATCTAAAGATGTTGTTTGATATGAATTAAGCTGTTTATGATGTTCTCATATGTGTTACTGAACTGCTAATTCAGACTTTTTTTCATTTTCCAGACATTTGGCCAGTTATTCCGAGATGCCATACAAACATACGAACATCTGAAAATTTGCCAGCAAGATAAAGCCTAGGGTCTATCAAATGCTCGAATGTGCAATAGCAACCCTTATTCTGCAGCTGCCCTCCTTCCACCTTCCCTTCATTAACCTCCCTTGTCCTGTCCCATCCTTGTTTGAAGCAGTCCACTGTTCTACTGCATACCACTTCAGGAGGTAGCCATTCCACCCAGCCACCACCCTCTCTGTAAAAGTGTCTCCTCATCTCCCTCCTGAACCTTCCTCGTTTCCAGTCTCATATCATGGCCCCTGGTGGCCCTCCGTCCTTTACTTTGAACAGACCCTCTGTACTTGTCTTGTTTATTCCTTTCGTGTATTTAAAGGTTTCAATCATGTCACCCTGTCTCTCTCTCCTCCAGTGAGTACATGTTCAACTCCTCAACCTTCTCTCGTATGATAAGTCCCCAGCCCCTTGATCATCTTTGTCGCCTGCGCTGCACCCTCCAGTAACTTAATGTCCCTCTTCAGATCACGGATGCCAGTACTGCACGCAGTACTCCAGGTATGGTCTAACTAATGACCTATACAGTGGCAGAATCACTCCTCCCTCCTTGAGGATATACCCTTGCAATACAACCCAGCATTTTGTTGGCCTTTGCAGCTGCCTTCCTACATTGTGCGAATTGTTCATTGACCCTGTAATGAGCACACCCAGATCCTTCTCCTCCTGTCTGGGCTAGCTGCACTCCCCTAGCTGGTAACTCCTTCTTGGGTTCTTCATCCAAAATGCAGCACCTTGCACTTTTGGCATTAAAGCCCAGTTGCCAGGTGTCTGACCAGGTTTCAAGCTTTGACAGATCATCCTGCAACCCCTGCCATCCCCTAGGTCATCCACCACCACGCCTCCTTGGTATCATCAGCAAACAGACTGATCTTGCTCTTGATGTCCCATGATATGTCTGCAATGAATATCCCAAACAACACTGGTCCCAACACGAGCCCTGTGGAACACCACTCATCACTGCCCTGGGGTGTGAGAGCTCCCCACCCACCACCACCCTCTGTTGCCTTCCCTGCAGCCAGTTTCCTACCCATCTCACCAGCTTTGTACCCGCCCTGTGCCTACTAACTTCCTTCCAGCCTTCCATGTGGCACTGAGTCGAATGCCTTACTGAGATCAGATACAGGACATCCACTGCATGGCCCCTGTCCAGTTGCCTAGTTACCCAGTCATAGAAGCAGCGACCAGGTTGGTTTGGCAGGATCTACACGTATGTAACCATGCTGTCTGCTGTCCTGTAGTCCTTTGGCCTCTAGGAGGCCACCAGCTTCTCCTTCAGGATAGTCTCCATTAGCTTACCCATGATGGATGTGAGGCTCACTGGTCTGTAGTTTCCCGGTTCATCCTTGGGGCCACTCTTGTGGAGGGGCACCATGAGCAATCCTCCAGTCCTGAGGTACACATCCTGAATGTAGTGAGGCATTAAATAGGTCTGCCAAGGTCCTGCAAGGACCTTTGCCACTCCTCAGTACCCTGGGGTGGATGCCATCTGGGCCTGGTGCCTTGTCCACCCTCAGTGCCTTCAAACCCTCCCAATTCTGCTCACCATTTCCCCATCTGTCACCACTTCCCACCCTGCTTCTGCCATTTCTCCACCTTGAGTGTCACCCTCTTCTCTTTAGTAAATACTGAGCAGAAGTACTCATTTAGTGCTTCCACCTTATAGCACCTGCTTCACCCAAACCTCCTTCCTAATCCTTACTATGTGATCCTTACAGCTCCTTTTCTCCCTGATGTACTTAAAGAAGTACTTCTCCCCCTTCTTAATGCCTTGTGCCAGCCTGAGTTCCGTAGATGCTTTGGCTCCCTTACCGCCCTTGTCACCTCCTTGATTCTCCTCCCTTTCCTCCCCTCCCTGTTTCTTGTACTTCCTAAAGGCAGCTGTTTTCCTCCTTACCTTTTCCATGACCTCCTTGCTCAACCAGATTGGTTTCTTAACCCTAGCCTTCTTGCTCTGGGCTTTGCAGCAGGTTTGGTTGCCTCCACTATCCCCAAGCTTTATGAGCTCCAACCTCTGGTTAGTGTCCATACTAGATTGAATTCTGGCCAGGTACCCTTTACCACTTCCCCATCCTCCCAAAGTCAGCCCTCCTGAAGTCCAGCACTATTGTGCCAGATTCCCTCCTTCCTTGCCCATATCCAATGTGAGCCATACTGAGTGGTGGTCACTCCTGACAGCGGTTCCTCCACTATAAGTTCTCTCACAAAGTCCCCATTTGCCAGCACAAAGGTCAAGGTATTCCCTAACCTGGTTGGTTCACTAACCATTTGCAGCAGGAAGCTGTCCTGGAAGGCATCCAGCAGTACCTGCTCCCTTCTGTTCCTGGTTGTTGAGGTGCTCCAGTCCACTCCTGGCATGTTGAAGTCCCCACAATCAACACACTACCCTTTCTGAGGTCCTCCTGATCTGTCCCGCTAGTTCCTGTCTAACTCCTCCGTCTGAGATGATGGCCTGTACACCACTCCCATTCTAGAATCCTATTCTTGGAATCCTGGATTTGCATCAAAGTGACTCCATACTACCCTCCTCCCTTCCTCCCTTACACACTTCAGTCCTTCCTTCACAAATAGTGCCACCCCCTCCTTTCCCAATCACCCTGTCCCTACAAAATAACCTGTACCCTGGTACAGACAGGTCCCAGTCATTGTATTGGGTGGCCCATGTTTCTGTGATGGCAATGTCCACCTCTCCTCTGCCATGAGAACCTGTAACTGCAGTTTTCCTCCCAAGGCTCCTAGCATTAAGGGTAACCACCTTCCACCCTATTCAATGACAATAATGGAACCATCTGACTTACTGGAGATGGAGCAGGTGAAGCATCCCCTTGCTTGTTTCTTTGGGACACTGTAAAATCTAAATTGTAACAAATATTATGTATATGGCATTTAGATATAAATACTATGCCTGTTTAGTTTTTAAGAACGTTCTATTACCATTAGCAAGTTGTGGTTAGAAGTGAATTAACATTCTGTTTCACTCTGAGTACTGTTTAATATGTATTATCTATTTTACTGCAACAAGCAAATTTCTAATCTTTGTTCTTTCCAAATTTAGATTAGTGTGATGTCACTTTAAATTCTTCACTATTTAATATGGTGCACTATTTGGGAAGGCCATCCTCTGACGAAATGCTCACATCGAAACTGATCGGGGCCTTTTCCGTCTGTGTTGGTGTGTTTTACCTCTGTGTGGCACTGTGGATGTTTTACTACTAAGCTGTAAGTAATAAACTCCTTTTTGCATTATAATACTGGTGGATGGTGCTGTTTTTGCTTTGGCTGCTTGTGTGTTTGAAGACAGGGCACATCAGTCCATGAGTAGCCCCTCTTGCTCTTATCACAGCACACTACCCACTGGACCAAAGGATGGCCCTGTGCACAACATTTCTTCATAACATTTTGTTTAACATTTTGACCCCATGTCATGAACTTGGTGGCTAGAATGTATTTAAATTCTGCCAGAAATGGGGGTTTGCAGAGCAATTGTGAAATCACCTTTCAGCCTGTATTTGAAAAGTTCCGCCAGCCTTGTTCATGATGTAGAGTCATGTAAACAGCACATTAAACATTTTGGGACTAAAATATAGTAAAACAGTCAAGTTATGAGTAAGGTATGTGAGACACAATCATTGATTTCTTGCATTTCACATTCAAGTGTGACACAAAATTCTTCATGACACCAAAAACTGAATTTTTGGTTTGCATATTTAAGTGTGACCCAAGAAATCCATTTTGGTACCACGGAAAGATTTAGTGTCACAAATTTTAGCATTGCTCTTTAATGTTGTATTTAAATGTACAACATGAAAATCTGATGCCAATGACATGTAAACGGCCTTTCAGTAAACTGACAACTGAAATCCCCAAAGGTATTTCTGGTTCAGTTTTGAAACAACTCAGCACCACCTATCATAAAGAACAGACAAAACCAATTAGGTCAGCAAAATAACAAATCATTTTATTCACTCCTGATGGCGCCTTCTGGTGAAACTGGTAAGGTAGTGGGTTTCTACCATTCTCCTGGTACTAGGTCTTATGCACACTTGGAATAAAATTATTTGTTATTTTGCTGACTTTGTTGGTTTTATCTGTTTTAACAATGGGTGGTGCTGCAGTTGTTGTTTTACCTGCTACTTTATTCTCCATGGCATACCCACCTTTTGGTGCAGTTTCCTGCTGGCCATATCAGTTTGGGAAAAACAAATAACAGAATCTTGCTTAATCATCCCATTTAGCAAGCTTCATGTGTTTTGTTTTTAAAGAGCTCATTGTATGTATTTTTTATTTTTTGTCCCCAAAAAAAAAACAAGATGGTAGGTGTTTGATATGAAATTTTTTCCTTTCAACATGAAATCACTAATTTTATGGAAGTAAAATGGCTCATAAATGTAAATTTAGGTGTCACATTAGAATTATCCTGACACCCTACTTAGCATGCTCAGAAGCCAAATTTCAAAACCATATAAGTCTAGAACAATTAATATTTTTCACAAACCCTTCAAAAGGCACACCATTGTCTCCACCCTCTTCAGCCCTGAAAAGGTTCTGAACAAAATTCCATATTATTTAGTCAGTAGTTGAGGGCACAAAATGGCCAAAATGGGCCAAAAGTGATGCTTTTTGTGTATTTGCGATGTATCCAGATCTCGGAATCCAGATTAGCGACCATCACAAAACTTCCCCATCTTGACTTTCCACCTGGACACCACATGCCAAGTTTGGGGCAATTTCATTGAATACTGCCAAAGTCATTAAGATGCAAAATTGAGGCTTAACATTGAGACCTCTGCTCAACTCAACCCTAACTATACGTACGCTACTGTGCAAGTATAATACATATACACACATATATATATATATATATATATATATATATATATATATATGTATATGTATATATAGACCACATATTCAAACTGTGCCCAAAAAGTGTGCAGCAGCAGGAGCAAGCACAAGTCCATTGTGCCCATGCGCAGAAGGTGTGATATTCAAAAACTGCACTGGCCAAGATCGCCTACTCCCGGCGACTGAATATCGCACCACCTGCACCATAGCTCAACTAGGGAGTGAAGCTGAGCATATCTGATGCGCCATAGCGCAACAAAGGGATGTTCAGCTGAGCAGTCCGATGCACCATAGCAAAACCAGGGATGCCCCCAGCAGGAGGCAGTAATGCAACAGCACAACCAGGGATGCAGGGGCCCACCACCCATGCCACAGATGGGCAGAGAAACACACAGCAGAACAGACATCATCCCCATACCCCATGTACTGCACAACTAGGGAGGGCTGGAATAACCACTGGCCCATGGAACCCGGCAACCAACCCACGGCTGGGCTATGGTGCCCCATCACACCCCTGGCAAGCTGTGACCAGCATACAAGGATGGCCAACCACCCCATGCCACACCATCCCACCAATGCAGAGCACAACCTGCACGTGACCCCCAGACACCCTGCCCAGGGCAGTGTCCACCAGTGCAGGATACCCCGCATGCCACCACCCCCACTGTGACAATGCAACCCTGTGCACCACAGAACCATGCAAGGCAGCCCCACCATGAGCACCCATCAGCGGGTGGCAGCACAGTGATGCAATGACTGCATGCACAGTGCCACCATGCACAGCCCCAGGTACAGCTGAGACCAACCATGCATTGGCACACAGGTACCCCACACATGACAAGGTATGCCCTGAACCCCACCACCAGTGGTACAGCACCCTGCACACCCTCCCAAGGACACACCCTGACCCAGCACTGGCCACAACAGCCAGCACAGACACCCACACTGGTGCATGGCGTGCACCACACGGATGCAACACAGTGCATGGACAAACACCACCCATACCCAAGGGCACACACCAACACAGGGACAAAGTAGTGGGGGCAACCAAGCCCCAGCGTGTGGCCATGGAAACCGTGTACACACAGCCAGCATTGCTCCATGGCACAGGAGTGCCAGCCACCCTGCGCAGGCACTGTGGAGCTGTATGCCACCAGCATTTGCCCAGAGCACACATGACAGACAGTGGTGCACATCCCTGCACACACACAAGCCACAGCATGGAGGTGGGACAACAACAGCGGAGACCACAGTGTCACCCGAGGCAGACATGCACCACACCAGTGACAGGAGGCAACCCAGCATTGTGACAGGTACAGTGGCTGTCCTGCATGGACAACCACCACTGACATGCCAGTGGACGTGCAGGTCACAGACATGCAAGGGTGTCAGCTGCATAGGTCATGGATGAGCTGACAGGTGCACCATGGACACAGAGCATGCACCATGGACCACTGCACACAGTCATCCAGTGCACAGAAACAACACTCACACCACAGACAGTGACTGATAGCTACTCCCACACTATAGTCACTTCCCACAGCCACACACACATGCCCATGACTGCACCACCCTTGACGCCATGCACACCACTGCAGCTGAGCACCATAGCCTGCTGCAAATCAGAGACCACCACAGTAGTCATATCAAAAGAAATGTATTTAAAACATCAAACAAAACTATGTACAAATATTTACAAAAGTTTGGGGGCCACAAACAAGGTGGCGGTGGGTAAGGGCAGGGGTGAGAACAAATGGTAGAGGGAAGGAGGGGTGTGAGGGTGGGTCCAGGGGGTAGGAAATCAGGAACATTGTTTAGCTCAGTGGGGCCCTGCTCCCTCTCTGGCTGCTCCTCCTGTCACCGCCTGACACCCAGCCTGTCGATCCTTTGCAGGATTTCCAGCGATGCCCTGGCAACATGAAGTATCTCCACGGTGCCTCCCTGATCACCTGCAGCTGCCGTCCACCTAGGACAAGGGAGCAGAGTCAATAGGTGTTAATGCATAGCCCCATACAGCCCACCCACTGTGCATGGTACACGCCATGGGACATGCCTCTGTGATGGTATGTGACCACCCACAGTGATCGTGTCCACAAGACCTGCCACCCAGGCACATACAGCTATGCAGAATGCTGCACACACCCACTGGCCAAGTCATGCACAGCACCACCGTGGCCATTTAGTGACATAGCTATGTGGTGCAAGGCAGTGGCACAGCCAGGTACCTGGTCACGCATGCACCACCATTGGCCTTACACCCAGACATGCAGTGCCACTGGACAGTGCTGACTGTAACAAGTTGCGTGTATGACAGTGGTGTCAATGGATGGTGGCCATGCCCTGCTGCCCGCCCTGTTACACAGCATGCAATAGTACTCATGGATGTAAGGCACTCACCATCATCAGGTTGGTCCCTTTGCCTCTGTGAACCTTCGCCTCCTGGAGTGGACGGTCTTCCTGCTGGTGCCTCCTCTCTCTCACCAGCCGTCACTCATCTGGGCCTAAGGTAAAAACATGGAGAGAGGAACATCAGTACAATCCTGTAGCAAATTCCCCTGCCCTCATGTGTGTGCAATCCCACACAGCCAGACCCACCACCCCCACACCCTGATAACACCACCACAGCCAACCGGACGGTCCCCTCCATGTTCGGACACATGCAACCGTGATACTGATATGGAAGATAAAAGTGTATGGATGTTAAACCTACAGGCTGTGGCACCGTGCCCTACTGCGCGTGCCGCAGGCGAACAAGCAGGTCTGGGTCCCTCCGCCTCAGGTCCCCATATCTGTGGCGGCACTGCTCACTGTCCGCCCATTTCTGTGGCCTCCTCAGGCGTCCGGCCACCTCCTGCCACACCTGACTCCTGGACCTGTCCAGGGGTGCCTCACAAACAGTGGGCCAACAAGTGGCTCCACAATGGCAACCAAGTTTGCCATTTCTATCTGGCTCCACTGTGCAGCTCTCCTCATGCCATCTGTCTTGCTCGGTAGGGTCAAAATGGCCTCTGCAGCACGGTTCCGCCATGTACAGATACTGCGCAGTACGCACTGCCATTCTCTATCGCGCTGTCACTGAACAGCATGATAGTCGTGCACCATGCCTGACACATGGCACCTAGAGGGCAAAGGTCAGGCACAGGGTCAAGGGTCTCTGGTGCACAGACAGCCACAGCATGATTGGAACCCAATGCATGTAGCATGATTGGGTGCCTGTGTGCACCTCCAGTAGCGAGCCTACTGTGCTGTTGCCCCAGTGCACCTATGGCACCCCAGTGCCACAGCGCCATATAGGTGAACATAGCTGTAGTGCCACTGGTACAATGGTGGCCATGCCCTGCATTGCCTCCCATGTATTACGTCAGCAGCACAGCAGGTGCCTGCGTTATCAACCCGGCATGTGCAGTTAGGTGTGTACTGCGCATGTCACAGAGAACTGCACCCTTGGCTCCAGCACGTTCAACACAATTGCGTAAAGCTCAAAAGCGCGATATTCAGCCATCATATGCAAATCAGCTAATCAGCCATTCAATGGCGCAGCACTGCAATTGCATCCACTTAAAGTTGTGCCTAGCCTCATTTGCATGGGTTGCGTTATAAAAGTGCGACATTGGGCTGCACTGGTCATAGTCAGTTACTGCAGTCTATTGGTGAGTTGCATGGTGTTTGGGAGTGTGGACTGTGGGTTTTGGGACATGCATGGGACTGCACAGTCACAGGTAACACCTGTCATTCTCTACAGAGCTGAATCATGACCGAGCGAGTTGTGGAGGAGGGAACAGAGTTGTGGGAGGAGGAGGGGCCAAATTTCACAAAGGCTGGAGCGGATGCCCTGTTCGAGGCCTACCTGGACCAGGAGGCCCTTCTCAGCAGATGCCAGGAACATCACAGGCCCATGCTGCTGCATGGGAAGAAGTGGCACGTGCTGTGAACCTGCATGGCAGCCACCAGCACTCAGTGCAGGAGTGCAAGAAGAAGATGGCACAGACAGGAGGAGGAGGATTAAGGAGAAGGTGGCTGCCATCAGGGCAGCATGATCTGTGACAGGTGGGGACAGCCGGAGATGCTACGCCTGACCCCACAGGAGAGAGGGTTGCTGGCAGCATGCAGCGTTGTGCCATTGAGGGTGTTCTGGGTGGTGGATTCCAGATGGGTGGTAGCCCATCACTGCATGGTAGGTCATGGTCTGTCTATTGGGGGGACAGGGTAGGTCACATGCAGTAGCAATTTGTTTTCCCTTACAGCTCTGAGCATCTGCATGGGTCAGTGGTGGTGAACCTCTCCACTGAGGCCAGTCAGATGGACATGGAGGAGGCCCATCCACCTCCACAGGAATACTACGGCTCAGTGCGACAGTGGGCCCGCCTGGATGTCCAGACTGATGTTGTTGGAACAGGTGTGGAGGAGGCCCTGCCCATGTCCCAGCATCCATGGATGCCAGCATGCTGTGACTCGGGCTGGTGCCGGGTCTGTCACCAATGATGATGTTGCTAACGTCAAGGGCAGTGACACGTGTGTGCCACACGATGGCCATACAGCAGGTAACATCGTGACCATGGCTGTGGGTGGTGCCACCGTGGAGGCCTGCATGTCATCACAGTCCCAGCCTGTGCCTGTCAGCACGGTGGGGCATCACTGGTGTGTGTACAGGACAGTGGGACTATTGCAGCCACTGCGGCGGCACCAGTGAGCCCTGGGGGTTGCAGCCGAAGGGCAGCATCGGCAGTCAGCCAATGGGCTTGGGGGTACAGTATCAGGGGCGGTGTCAGTATACCACCTGTGGACAGGCCCAGGCCTGGCTCTGGTGTGCAGCACCCACCCTCAAGGGGTGCTGAGCATCAGGGTCATGCACACCCTGAGGGACAGAATTCCGATCAGGCAGATGACCTCTTGGATGAGCACACCCGCATACTGCAAGCATCAGTCAATCAGCAGATTGCGATGGTGGTGGATGCACTGAGTGCGACTCTAGAGTGGGCAGAGGAGTGCTGCAGCAGAGAAACCGCTCTGCTCCTGAAAGGATGGACCGAATGCGGGAGGATGTGACCGCTGCCATTGACAGGCTGATACATACAATAACAGCTGCCATGGCCACAGAGAGCACACAGTTATTTGCCCATGCGGCGCAGACACGCGCAGTGCAATGTCCACCCCCATTCCTGGTGTCGGCGACACCCTCCTTATCAACACGGGTTCAGTTGTGGGTATCCCGAGCATGCCTGGCGCGAGGCATGTTCGTGTGTGCTGAACCCCTGCGCAGGCACTGTCACGTTCATGCAGTGGAACCCTGGGGGACTATCGGTGCCACCCATGAGGCCAGTGGTCAGCTTGTCAGTGCTGGCGGGTCTCGGTGGGCCTACCCATGCATCTGTGGTGGCCAGAGCACTGTGGCACGTGACTGACCTGTCTTCCAATGCGGCTACTGTCTGATGCTGCTCTGTGTGCATTGTGTCATTCAGCAGGCAATACATGGGTGAGTACCTGGCCCTGCGCAGACACACAGTCCATCTGCAGACCCTCACGGCTGCTGTATGCAGTTTCATGTGCATGATGATGCCTGCATTGCGCTTGTACACCAATGTGCAATGGTGCCCAGCATCTGACACATGCATAATGACAGGCAGTGGGCGTAGTGGTCTGTGGACATGTGTGTGGCTAGGGTGGTGTTTACTGGGTCGGTGTGCCTCCTACCTTTATGTATGTCTGGTGCATTTTGTGTGTGTGTGTGTGTGTGTGTGTGTCTGTCTGTCTGTCCACATGCCATGTTGGACCTCACCCATCCCTGGTGTGTGTGTGGTTCCATGCCCGCCACTTCCCTTGATGGCATGCACCCTGGTGTGTGTCCATGAGTGTCTGTGGGTTGTGCCTTAGCCACTGGTGGTTGCACATGGCCCATGACTTACCTGGGTTGGCTGAAGTGCTCCTCTGTGATGGTGTCCTGGTGCAGCTGTGCCAGCCAGAGCAGTCGGGGTCCCGTCACCCAAGGGGGCTGCCTATCACCATTGTCACCGGTGTCCTCGCCGCCCCATTGCTGTTCCCTCTTCAACCTCTACAGCTATCCAAGATTCACTGACCATGTTGTGCAGGATGCAACAGGCCAGGAATAACCCACAGGCCTTTGAGGGCTGTACTGTGAGGGCACCGCTGAGGTGTCCAGGCAATGGAAATGTGCCTTCAGCATACCAAACACCTGCTCAATGACATTACGTGTGGTGGCATGTGCCTCATTGTAGCGTTGCTGCGATGGGGTCGTGGGCGGCGGTATGGTGTGAGCAGCCAGGGACGAGTGGGTATCCACTGTCACCTGTGTGTAGAGGGTGGAGGTTGGTTGGTGATCAGCATTACCCTGCCCGGGCCATGGGCTACTACCCATGTCACCTCTGACCATGCCCTCCCAAGCCCTATGTTTGTCCATGTGGTTTGCATACTCACCCACTAGGTGGCAAGTGGGGTTGTCCCCACTCTCGTATCTGTGGCACAGTGCTGACTGGTGCCAGATGAAGGCATCATGTGCTCCCCAGGGTGGCACAGACATTGATTATGTGCCCCTGGCATCGCACACCACCTGGCAGTTGATGCTAGCATAGCCCTTGTGATTCATGTATGCAGCCCCTCGGGGCCAGGTGGTGTCTGGGATGGCCACATGGTTGCAGTCTATTGCCCCTAGAATGCCAGGCATACATGCTACCCTGTGGAACTTCTGTATGTTTGCTGTGCGCTCCGCCCGGTGTGCTGGAAATGAATGTGCTCCGCGGCAAGTGGCAGCAGTGCGCTGAGATGGGTGGAGGTGGCATGGCGCGCCGACTGGGTTATGCCTGTGGTGTCCCCTGTTGGTCTCTGGAAGGTACCCGTGGTGAGCAAGCACATGCAAGCTGTCACTTTAGTCTCCACTGACAGAGCATGGCTCTAACGTGTGGGTGCCTGCATCACATCACTGCACAGCTCACAGAGCTGCCTCAGAATGCCGATTCAGGTGGTACCAGCCCACGATCTCCATATCACTATACAGCCTCGCTGGTGTGGGCTCGGTACTGCCTGTTGGGGGCATACCACCAACGGGCCCTTCCACAGCCATGCCCCTGCTGCCCATCTTCTCACCCCCTCATTACTGCCTCCATCTGGATGGTGGCATTGGCCATGTCCCTGGCTTGTGTCACCCCCGCAGCTGTTTCTGTGCTACCCCGCTGTCCTGGCTGCTACTTCCCTGTGCCAGGAACACCTGATTGTGCTGGCCTCACTGCTGTGTGGCACTTCCCCTTCTGCACTGTGGCTCCCACACCTTCCCTGAGCCTGTGGGTTCCAGAGCCCTTTCACTGTCCTGCCCTGTATGTGTGTGTTGCCTGTGTGACTGGCTATAGTTCAGCAACTTGTGGCTTCCCTGTAGCGTTCTTGCACCTCTTCCTTGTTTCTTTTTATTTTGGTTCATTTCGCTAGCAAACAACTTCCATGCTCCCCTAATGCGCATGTTGTTGAATATCCTTTTCGCCATTATGCATGGTTCCTCCCCTTCACTTGCGCATACATTCATTATCATTGCGCTGTTGCTCAGTGTGATTTGGGGCGCTAACTGCCTCCCACTGAATATCACAGAATGGCGTATTTTCGACCGCGCTGGCATCAACCTCATTGCGCATGGCGCAACTCTTTGAATATCTGGGCCATAGTGTATAGTGGAATGTTGTTCTGTATAGAATTCCACCCCTTTCAAAATGCTGTTCAACTACAGTTCAAAGGTCATGGAATGTGGTTCTACCCTACTGTGGTAGAACAGCATTCTAGAATGTCTAGAGACTGCATGAGTTATTTTCATTTTGAAAGTAAAAAGAACTCACAAAACACACATTTAACACAGTACTATACACTATAAAAAATACAGGATGAGCAACTCTATGCACAACCAGTGTGTTTTCCACCTCGGTGTTCTGATTCCCATGGACCGTCATAGGAATCAGAACCCCTCTGTCACAGAACGCACTGGTTCGGCATAGTTGCCTATCCAGTATTCTCTATATATTTAGAAAATGGCAAGAAAAATCTAGAAATCTCATTGGCCAAGAGACATCATCTGACTGTACTTTAAATCTCTATATACACACAGTCATCCTGGTCCTAAACCACATCACACAATGAGCAAATCAGTCCTCCTACAACCAGAACTATCTTCCATCAGTCCCTCTACAACCAGAACTGATCTTCCATCATAAACATGGCTGCTACCTTTACACTGTAAAAACCTTCAACTAGGCTCTAAAAATAAAACAAATTAAATGTTGTTTCCTGATCATCATACTTTTCTTACACATAGACAAATTAGAAACATTAAGTATTGTTTATGGTTTTCATTACAACTGTTTCTTTACTAACAGTGAAAATCACCCTTCTGTCTTTACCTGCTCATCAGGAAATCTGTTCTACTTGCCCTGACAGTGAGATAATTGAGTCACTGGCTCTAAAACAGGCCTTTGTTGTCTGTGTATACAGTATGTTAGGAGAGTAACATTCTACCAGCGGAACTAAGCAGAATTTTGAATCCCTGTTTTCCATGGTAAACATTCCATGATAAACATTCTATTTGAATGAGGAGAAAACAGAAAAAATAAACAACATGAATAAAGTAGGCAATACAGTAATACTTTATAAACAAAGAGAAAAGGTGGGAAAACACAGTTACATAGATAGAGGCAGACCCAAACTGCTCAAAAATATATTGCTGTCCCTCAACTCACTAGTTTAGCATTTTCAGTGAGTTGCTATTCAGTCAATTTTACCACTCCTCTGCCCAAGTCTGGGGGCTATTCTTTTACCATATTTAAATAAAAACATACTATTATTAAATTTTTAATAATGTGTCCAGAGTTTGTTTGATTGTTATAGACATAATTGTTACCCATTATATAAGAGTGATAAGACACTTCAGAGTGTGGGTTGTTACTACCCAGCTGCTGTTGTCACTCAGCGCAAGCACCTCATGCATAACAATGACCTGGGGGCGTGCTTTTATCAATCAACAACACACCCTGTCGTGTCTTATTGCTTTCAGATATATATATATATATATATATAGGATATGCAGGGGCGACTGTGGGATAACTTGAGTTATTTGTACAGTAGCCTGGGACCTTGGTAACCATGGACATCTAGGCCAAAGCCAATGTTCCCATGCCCTTGTACAGTGGGACTCGCTAGTTGCTCTCTGGCCTCTGCCAGGGGCAGCAGACAGTGAGTCATGTCCCTCCCTTCCTCCAGAGTAGGTGAGCAGTCACGGGACGCCAGCCTTCTCCCCTGGCCGCTCTCCAGCTGACCCAAGTCCGTTCCCGAACCCGGTCACTGGCGCCACAAGTGGAAATCCAACCACTGTGCCGACGAGCCAGCAAAAGAGTGTTTTTATTTAAAATGGTTCCAGTTTGGGAGGGGTTAGGGTGTGCATTTTGTGAGTTTTGGGACTGTGATAGCTTGGCTTGTAAAGAGCATTGTGAGAAGGTGAAAGCGAATCTGGGAGGCAATACTGCTGAACAGGCAGCACAGGTGGTGGTGGTTATTATGTAGAATCACTGTGTGGATAAATGAGTGATGATGTAATCACTATGTGAATAACTTGAAGTTATCTACAGTGATTACAGCACCACCCATTTATCCACACAGTGACTCAGATAACTGAACTTATGTGTCAGTTGTTATCCTGACACCTGTTGCATAATATATATACATATATATATATATATATATATATTTTTTTTTTTCTTTATATTTGATCTTTACTGTTTTTATATAAGATACATGACACAGTAAAAAAAACAGTTCAGAGATAAAAAATAACAGAACTACGGACAACATCAACAAGGGTTGTGGTATCAAATTGGTAATTAAGTACAGTGAACAGCATTCATAAAAAGCTTTACAAAGTAGGTTATGAAGAAAAGGTAAAGAAAAGATCATCACAATGTTGACTTTGCATATGATAAGGGATATATATTGTACAGAATGTGTGTATTCAACATTCCTAAAATAGGTGAAAAAAGGTCCTCCTGCCCCAAAACAATAAAATTAACTAAGGCACAAGATAATTGTCATATTCTATGATGTAAAGTACCTATTTCTACCATTTTCCTGAAATTGGGATCCTTCCCTCATAAGGAAGCAGTCAATCTCTGTTTGATAAATGGAGTTAGCTGTGGTTCTCCAATGCATAACAGCTGATGGCTTAGGCTGAAGCCATAAACATATGAAGGCTTCTTTTGCAGCTGACAGATATGGTAGGATTAAGGTTCAGTTTGTCAGCTGAATGCCCTCAGGTGAGATTGAGAAAAACCTCCATATGCGAGGGATCAGGTTGGGTATGACAATTTCAAACAGGGTATTAAACTAGGTCTTTAGGGATGTCCAGTGCTCAGTTTTCAGTTGAAGCAGTGCATTCAAAATATATGCTCACAACCTATTTTGAGCACTGCATTTCCTCTAACACCTCCCATATTTTGGCCCCATAAACTTCTGAATTCATGGCATTGAATGGAATAGGTAACGTTATCACTAAAGTGCATATTCTTATCACTGGGACTGGGGAATAGACATGGATAGTTCCTTGTTCCATTTCTCCAACATAGGACGTTGTGGTTTTAATTCTACTAAGCACCAATAAAGTCACCAATCAAGTGCATTTAGTGTTCCCCTTCTGTGCTGCCATAATTAACCAAGTATCCTTGGTATTGGGGGCAACTGTGTCCTTTGTGGTCAAATAAGAGTGGTCATTTGTGCAGGGGCATAAGTGGAGCATAGTTGCTAGCCTTTGCTTGTAGAGCAGAAAGCAGCTAACTAAAATAAGCTACATTTTCTTATTAATTTAGCACTTATATCTTAGCAGGAGTCAGTGCCTGTTGAGTTTAAGCAAACAGATGCTTTATTAGAAGTAGAAGGGGCCTTATTTAGGGTTTAAAAAAGAAAGAAAGTCAGTGTGTGTTCTTTGCTGGGAAGGGTTCTGTGTCAGTTTACTTTGCTAAACCAGTAGGAGGAGAGAGAGCTTAATTGGGGGTGTGGCTTAGACACTATAAAGCAGGTGACTCAAATTACAACTTCCTGTTGCTAGCCTTTTCTTACTAATTGCCCTCCATCCCACCCACCCTAAGCCAGTTCTACTTTTATAGCCACTGGATTTGACTGTCAACAGGAACTTCCTGTTTGGCAGTAGGAAGGAAGGATCATAGAGAAACATTGGTTTTGTCAACCTAAAGGAAAAAAGTCACTCTCCCCCAGCTGCTGGTGGTCTGACACTGAGCAAGGAAGAAGGAGGCTACTGAAGAATATAGGAAGTTACTGTCCCGGAACAGGAAGGGTGAGAGTTGTAAGGAGAGGAGAGAGTAAGCATACAGAGAAACAGGAGAGGGACACAAAATAAGACATGATAGGGCGTGGTGTGGTGCAATGGCTGCGGGGCAGCAGTGTTCAGGAGACATTCTGGAGGCTGTGATGCTGCCTATTTGCAGGCACCTCTCTGGTCTGAGGGAGGTTGCCCATCTCCAGGCTGACCTGGCTAGGATTCGTGAAACCTCCCCCCCAGGGACCACCAGGGGCCAATGCCACTACTTCAGAGGTTGCCAAGAAGAGGAGAGCTGGACCGGGAGGGAAGGGTGGTGGAACAGAGTTGCATCCTCCAGCTGTACCTCTTCACAATTCATTAGCTCTTCTGGTGGATAGTGGTTCCTCTATGGAGGCACCCGCAGTAGAGACCAAGGAGGATGCTGGGAACCTTCACAAAGGAGACCCACAGGAGGGTGGCATGAGACCCCACAGGGAAGAAACAACTCCTGGTGGTGGTGGACTCAATCATTAGGGGTAGAAATGGGAGAGGAAGGGAGAGGGAGGTAGGTGCCTGCCTTGCGCCATGGCTTGGAGGGACAGGAAGTGAATCTTCAGGATCGTGAGAGCAGCTGCATGAGGAGGAGCTGGATGTTATTGTCCACCAGGGGCAAATAACCTGGCTAGGAATGGGATCAGAGCAGTGCAAGAGGAGTTTTCAGAGTTGGGAGGGGCCTTAGACAAGTAGTGCATACAGTAACCTTCTCGGAGGTGCTGCCTGTCTATGGCAAGGATGATGCTAGGTACTCCTCACCAGGGAATTCAATGAATGGTTGAAAAACTGGTGTGAAACTCAGGGTTTTGGCTTCATTGGGGACTGGGGAGCCACCTGGAGGGATGCAGACCTATACTGGTGCGCTGGTCTGCATCTGTCCAGGGGAACCAGGATCCTAGGTGAGAGGTTTAAATGTTTCATTGGCAAGCATTTAAACTAGCCAAAGGAGGCACTGAAAAGAAGCAGGGAAATCCCAGCCTCCCCACAAACAACAGTAATTAGTGAGGTAAACACCAAGGTAGAAAAGTCATTAGGAGCAGGCCAGAAGTAAATGTAAAAAAGGCAAAGGCAGTAAGGACAGCAATGGGGCTAAAGGGGTAAGGTCATCAAAAGTGGAGGGTGATGAGTACCAATGCCCGTAGTCTGTGTAACAAGCTCCCTGAACTAGTGGCCTTGATGGAAGAGGTTGCCTGGATATTGTGGCAGTCACAGAAACATGGTACACAGTGAACCATGACTGGGATGTCAACATACCAGGATACACAATCTATAGGAGGGACAGGGAGGGTAAAACAGGAGGAGAGTAGCTCTTTATGTAAAGGAAGAGATCAAAGCAACAGAACTAAAGAGTAAACAGGGAGCAGATGAGACACTCTGGGTCACCCTGGAGACAGGAAATGGCACCACAATCCGCATGGGGTTGTATACAGACCCCCATCTCAGGGGAGGAATGGACAAGGAAATGATAGAAGGCTTCCTAGAATGGCAGAAAAAGGAGATATTGTTGATGGGGACCTGAATATGCCAGATGTTAACTGGAGCACCTTTGCTGCAGGCACATCCAAGAGCAGGGTCATTCTTGATGCCCTACAGGGGCATGCCTTAGACAGCTAGTACTGGACCCCACTCGGGAGGAAGTAATCTTAGACCTGGTACTCTCAAATGGGGATGGAGAAAGAATCTCAGATTTAGAAGTGGGTAGCCATCTGGGAACAAGTGACCACCAAACAGTGTGGTTCACGATAAACACAGCCATACAATCAAGCCATACAAAAGCAAGAGTATTGGACTTTAGGAGGACTGACTTTGGGAAAATGAGAGTACCTCAGAAAAGCACTAGCAAACAGGCAATAAGGAGGGTGGAGGAACAATGGAGAGTAATCAAAACAGCCATCACAGAGGCAACAAGCCTTTGAGTAAAGCAAATCAACAAAACACAACAAAGGAAAAAACACTATGGTTCTCAAAAGAGGTGGCAGGAAAGGTTAAGGAGAGAAAGGATAGCATTCAGGAAATATAAGGAAACACAGAAGGAGAAGGACAGAGAACTTTATCAGTTAAAGCAGAAAGAGGCTGGGAAGGCAGTCAGAATAGCAAAGGCTGAAACCGAGGAAAGGATAGCCAACTCTGTTAAGAAGGGGATAAGACCTTTAAGGGTACATTAGGGAGTGAAGAAAGACCAAAGGAGGGATACTGAGGCTTAATAAAGGGGTGGGAATGTGGGTGAGGGTGACAATGAAAAGCAGGGATACTGAATGGATATTTCTGCTCAGTATTCACAAAGGAAGAGGAGGGAGGTACCTAAACCAAACAAGAGAAACACTCTGAAGACGAGGGTTGATACCAGTCCAGTTACAGAAGATAGGGTTCTGAAAGAACTAATAAAATTGAAGGTGGACAAAGCAATGGGGCCTGATGGGATTCACCAAGAATTCTAAAAGAACTAAGGGTAGAACTAATGACACCGCTGACTACTTTCTTTAACAAATCACGGGAGGATGGGGTGGTACCTGAGGACTGGAGGAGGGCGGATGTGATTCCTCTTCACAAAAGTGGGAGCAGGACATAGGCAGGAAACTATAGACCAGTTAGTTTGACCTCAGTGGTAGGTAAAATGATGGAGTCACTTCTGAAGGAAAGAATTGTTGAGTACCTAGAGGCCAGTGGGGCACAGGACCCAAGGCAGCATGGATTCACGATGGGAAGGTCATGTCAGACAAATCTAATAGATTTCCTTTGACTGGGTGACCAAAGTAGTAGACCAGGGAGGGTTGTGGACATGGTTTACCTAGATTTTAGCAAGGCATTTGATACAGTCCCACAGAAGATTAATACACAAGTTAGCCAGCCTTGGAATGGGTCCCAATGTAGTAGCCTGGATAAAAATTGGTTAGATAACAGGACACAAAGGGTAGTAGTAAATGGAGTCCACAGTGAAGAAAGAAGGGCTACTAGTGGGTTACACGAGGGTTCAGTACTAGGACCGGTCCTTTTAATGTCTTTATAAGTGACATTGCAGAGGAACTGGAAGGAAAAGTATGTCTCTTTGCAGATAACATAAAGATTTGCAACAGGGTTGATACACCAGATGGAGTGGAAAGGATGAGAAGGGACTTGGCAAGGTTGGAGGAATGGTCAAATGTATGGCAGCTCAGATTCAATGCAAAGAAGTGCAAAGTAATGCACCTGGGAAACAAAACTCAGGGCAAGAGTACACAATGGGGGTGAGATACTGACAACAGTAAAATGGAAAGGGACCTGGGAGTAATTATATCAGATGACCTAAAGGTGGGCAAGCAATGTGAGAAGGCAGTAAGGAAGGCTGGGGGATATTGGGATGCATAGGAGAGGCATCAATAGTCAAAAACAGGAAGTTGTTATCCTCTGTACAGACAGTTGGTGAGACCCCATCTGAGTACTGTGTGCAGTTCTGGAGACCCCATCTCCACAAAGACATAGACAGAGTGGAGGCTGTCCAGAGGAGGGCAACCAAATGGTGCAGGGTCTGCACAAGAAGACATATGAAGAAAGACTAAAGGAGCTTAATGTGGATACCCTTGAGGAAAGAAGGAGAGAGGAGACATGATAGAAACTTTCAAGTACCTCAAGAGAATCAACAAAGTCCAAGAGGTGGCATCTTTCAGAAAAAGAGATGTGCAAGAACAAGGGGCACAATTTGAAGATAGAGGGGATGGCTCATAGGTAATGTGAGGAAGTATTTTTCACAGAGAGGGTTGTGGATGCATGGAACAGCCTCCCTGAGGAGGTTGTGAAGTCAAGAACAGTGGGGAATTCAAGAATGCATGTGACAGACATAAGGCAGTCCTAGTGGGGAGTAGGAGGAAGTAAGCTGTTGATTCATTAGGATCTGCAGCTTATCTGTTAAGTAGGAAAATGGGCAGACTAGGTGGGCCAAGCGGTCCTTATCTGCCATCAAATTCTATGTTTCTATGTAGTTCTTAGAAAGGAAGCAACCCCTGAGGGAAGGAACTGGAACACATAGCTAAAACTTAATTTGCTATAAAGTTAGGAATCCATGGTCCATCTGGGAAGGATGAAAATCCTGATCTTATGCTAGGGTTCAACAATAAAAGAAAGGGTTACCTAGGTCCCAATTCCAAAATAGTTTATTCCATTCAGCAAGTGATACAGCGGAATACTGAGTGAAACTCCCAGCTGAGAGGCTATATGTGGGGTGGACAAATAAATAATAATCAGTGTTACAGAAATATAGAAACACAGAAACATAGAATGTAATGGCAGATAAGGACTGCTTGGCCCACCCAGTCTGCTCATTTGTCCCTCCTATATTGTCACCACAGATCCTACTTGATCTCTGGCTCCTCCACTTTCTTCCAACTAAGACTCCTTGAGCCTATCCCATGCATGCTTGAAGCCCACCACTGTTTTTGGCCCCACTACCTCTGCTTGACGTCTGTTCCAGGCATACCCCACTGTTTCAGTGAAGAAGTACTTCCTCACATCTCTCCAAATGTTCCCATTCCTGCTTCATTGTATGTTCCCTTGTTCTCATGCAACTTTTCCTCAGCAAAGTACTCCCTCCTGTACCTTATTCAACTCTGTGGGTATTTAAAGATCTCTACCCGTCCCCCTCTCCCACCTCCTTCCAGGGTGTACATATTGAGGCCCTTCATTTTGCTTCTCATAGGGCTTTTGATGCAACCACTGCACCAGTTTAGTTGCCTTCCTCTGGACATCCTCTACCCTGTCTATATCCTTCCTGAGATGTGGTCCTGAGAACTGTAGTCAGTACTTCAGGTGGTGTCTTACCAGCAGTCAATACAGTGGCAACACCACCTCCCTTCTTCTGCTGGTGATACCTCCTTATGCATCCCAGCATCAAACTGGCCCTACCAATGCCCTATCATACTGTCTTGCCACTTGAGGTAATCAGATATGATGTGATGTGATATGATTACTCCCAGGTCCCTTTCCTCTTTTGTGACTGTCAATACCTCTTCTCCCATTTTGCACTCTGCCTCTGGGTTTCTGTGCCCTAGGTATGACAGGTAGCTTGCTCAATGACTTTTGCTTAGGTGCTGCCTGTTCATGACAAGGGAAATGAGAGGTAACTCCACATGAAGAGCTTCAACTCATGGTGGAAGGAATCATATAGAGAGGAAGAGTTCAGCTACATTGGGGTTTGAGGATCCATCTGGAAGGATATTGGTATATATAGGGGTGATGGCCTGCATCCATCCAGAGGGGAACTGCAGTCCTCAATGGACAGTTTAGATGTTATTTTAATTAACATTTAAACTAGTCGAGGAGGGTGGCAGAAGGAATCAGGGAGGCAGAAACTGCCCCCACACACACACACACAGGCTCAAGTAGAGGGTAAGGAGAAACAGAGTGGAGAAGAATCCCCAGGATGCAAGCAGTAAAGGAAGCAGGTGGTAGAGATAAAGGGGTATGACAATGGAGAATTAAAAGAGAGGTGGGAAGGAGGGATGGCAAAAGGAAAAAGGGGGGCAACAAGCAGAGTGTGAAAAGATAGATGTCTAGGAAATAAGATTCCAGACATAGAGACCATCATGGCAGAGGTAAACCTGGATATTGTGGCCATCACTGAGTCATGGTGCACAGAAAACCATCGGTGGGACATGGCCATACCAGGCTATAATCTGTTCAGGAAGGGCTGTGTGAGAAGGAAAGGAGGGGTGTGGTGCATTATGTGAGGGAAGCATAAAAGTGGCAGAGATACAGGAAATCGGGGTGAGGCAAAGGTACTGTGTGTCACCCTGGAGACAGGGAATGGGCCACTCTTCACACTGGAATGAGCTACAGACCTCCAGCACTGGGTGAAATTAGATAAGGTACTGGTGGAAGGGGGTGCTGTTGGTGGGGGACTTCAACCTGCAGACATAGATTGGAGCCTCCAGCGGCAACTTGAACTAGAAGCAGGGACATCCTGGACTCTTTGCAAGGGGCATTCCTCAGGCAACTAGTCAGTGAACATACTTGTGATGTAGTAAAACTGGACCTGGTACTCACTAAGAGGGCAGTATTGCAGATGTCCAAGTGAGAGGCCACCTGGGGATCAGTGATCACTGTACAATGTGGTTCAATATAAGGCAGGGCAAGACAAGACAAATTTTATTTTTCTGGCACCCAATACCAGAGGCTGTGGGTGTCGTACAATCAAAACAAAAATATTAAAACACAATAAATAAAATATAAACATTCCAATAAATACTTAAAATCCAAACACTAAAATGAGGGTCTAAATTGTCAGCAGAATGTAAGATGCCATTATACAAATCTCTCAAAATATTGTCTAAAGGACAGTGTCTGGGAATGCCCAACTGAATAAAAAGGTCTTATGGTGGGCTTTGAATGCCTCAGCTGAAGAGGCCTCCTTACTGATGGAGGAAGCGAATTCCACAGGACAGGGTCAAGTATACTAAAAGACTCTGTCGCTAGCAGTTTTTAACCTTGTCCTAGGATATAAGGATGTATATTATATATAATATATTATAAGGATGGCTGCAGAATCAAACCACACAAGGCAAGGATCCTGAACTTCAGGAGGGCAGATTTTATAAAGATAGTTGAATGCCTCAGGGATAACCTGCAGGAGGGGTGGCCTAGGTGGATTGAAGGAACAGTGGGCAAAGATAAAAGAGGACATAGTAAAGGCAACAAATGTCTGTCAAACAAACGAGCAAAAGCAAGAGGAAAAAGGACTGCTATGGTTCTAAAAAGGTGACTGAAAAGGTAAAGGTTAAAGAGCAGCATTCAGAAGATATAAGGAGACACAGAGGAAGGAGGATAGGGAGGTGCATCAGGAAACAGAGGAAGCAGGAAAGCAGTAAGAGTGCAAAGATGCAGACTGAAGACAGACTAGCCCAGGAGGCAACAAAGGGACAAGACATTTTCTAGGTATGTAAGTGAAAAGAGGAACACCTGGGGGTGGGGTTGTAAGGATAAAAGGAAGGAGGACTGTGCAGAGGGGACCAGGAAAAGGCAGACATCATGTACAGATACTTTTGCTCAGTGTTCACAGAGGAAGGAGAATGGGAGGGCCACAAAAAGTAACAGAAGCTTTGGAAGGAGGAGAGGACAACTGTCCTTTTATGGAGATGAAAGTCCTGAAGGGATTCACTAATCTGAAGGTGGACAAAGCAGTGGGGCCAGGGGTGTATCCAAGAGTACTGGAGGAGCTCAGGAAATAGTGGCTACACCTCTGATCATTCTATTCAACAGCTCACTGGAAACAGGAGTGGTTCTGAGGACTGGGGTTGCAGTCCCACTACGCAAAAGTAGTAGCAGGGAGGAGGCTGGCAATTATAGGCCAGTCAGCCCAACATCAGTGGCGGGAAAGTTAATGGAATCACTGCTGAAGGAAGAATTGTGGAAAATCTTGAATCCAGGATGTTACAAGACTTGATGCAGCATGGTTTCACAGTGGGGAGGTCATGTCAAATGAATTTTATAGATTAATTTGACTGGGTGACAAAGGATTTAGATCAGGGTGGAGTCATGGACATGGTCTACCCAGATTTCAGTAAGACATTCAACACTGTTCCACATAAGAGACTAGTAAGCAAGCTAGTTAGCATAGGAGTGGGTCCAAAAGTGGTAAACTGTATAAGAAATTGGTTAGGGACAGGTGACAGATGATGGTGGTAAATGGAGTTCACACCGAGGATGGGAGGGTGACCAGCTGGTGCCTCGAGGATTAGTACTGGGATCGGTTCTCATCACTGTCTTTATAAGTGACATTGCAGGAGAGTTGGAGAGGTCTGCCTCTTCGCAGATGACACCAAAATCTGCAATAGGGTGGACACACTGGGGCTTGAGGGGTGGAAAGGATGAGCAGAGACCTGAGAAAACTAGGTCAAGGGTACAACAGCTGGGTTTCAATGCAAAAAGTGCAAAATAATGCAGTTAGGGCACAGAAATCCAGGGCAGAGTACAAATAGGTGGAGTGGTATTGGCAACCACCAAGCAGGAAAAAAGCTGGGGGTAATCATATCAGATGACCTAAAATGACCAGGCAGTACAACAATGCAGTTCGAGGGTAGAGGGATGCTGGGGTACACGGGGTGGGGGGTGGGGTGGTATCACCATCAGAACCAGAGAGGTGGTGTTGCCTCTGTATTGATGGCTGGTAAGACCTCACCTAGAGTCCTGTGTCTAGTTCTACAAACCTCATCTCCACAAGGACATAATCAGAGTGGAGGTGTTCCAGAAGAGGAAACTAAAATGGTTCAGTGTCTGCATCAAAAGCCCCACAAGGAGAGACTAAAGGACCTCCAATATGTACACCCTGGAAGAGAGATGGGAGAGGGGCATATGATCAAGACTTATAAATACCTCACAGGGGCAAATAAGGTACAGGAGGAAGTAGTTTTCAGAAGAAACGGTGCTCAAGAACAGGGGCATGCAATGAAGCTGGGGGTAGATTCATGAGAGATGTGAGGAAGTACTTCTTCTCAGAAAGAGTGGTGAATTCCTGGAACAGCCTTCCAGCGGAGGTGGTGGGGTGAAAACAGGGTGGGGTTAAAGAATCCATGGGATACACACAAAGGAATCATAGTGGAAAGGAAGGTGAAAGAGGAAGTGCCATAGATTGGGTATGGTAATAGTGTAAGTAGAAAGGGATGGGTAGACTGGGTGGACCAAGCGGGCTTTATCTGCCATCAAATTCTACATTTCTATGTTCTTTTGTGCACTGAAACACAGCTGCCATGCTCTTAACCACTACCTGTTTTCTCAGGTCTCTCCACATTCTTTCTACCCCTCTGGAGTGTCTAACCTACTGCAGATTTTGGTGTCATCTGCAAAGAGGCAGACCTTCCCTTCCAGCTCATCTGCAACATCACATATAAACACATCAAAGAGGACTGGTCCCAGCACTGAGCCCGAGGCACCTGCTGGTCACCCCACCTTACCGAGTAAACTCCATTTACCACACTGCCCCCTAGTGCCTATCCATTAACCAATTTCTTACCCAGTTTACCACCTTAGGACCCACCCAAGCTGCACAATTTCCTACGGGTCTCCTATGTGGCACAGTGTTGAATGCCTTACTAAAATCTCAGTAGGCCACATCCACCAACCACTCTGATCACCCAGTCAAACAAATCTTTAGATTTGTCTGACATGAACTCCACCCTGCCCCATGAATCTTTGCTGCCTCAGGTCTTATAACTCACTGAATTCAAGACACTCCACAGTCCTTTCCATTAGTAGTGACTCCATTAATTTCCCCACCACTGATGTCAGATTAACTGGCCTAGGTGTTTGCCAGGTTCATCCCTGCTACCCGTTCTGTGAAGCAGGACTACATCTGCCCTTATTCAGTCCTCTGGAACCATTCTTGCTTCTAGTGAGTTGTTGAATAGGGCTGCCAAAAGTGCAGCCAGTACCTCCTGAGCTCCCTCAATACTCCTGGGTGTACCCTGTTTGGTCCTATAGCTTTGTCTACTTCAGATTTGAGAGCCCTTCAGGACTCTCTCCTCTGCAAATTGACTTGTGTCTGTCTCCCTCCCCAAGTGCTCCTGCAACTTTTATTTGGCTCATCCACTTCACCTTCTTCTATGAAGACTAAACAAAAGTATTTACACACAAGAAACACACACAAGGAATTTTTCAAGGATTTTATTTTGTTCAGTACTGTTTCAGTAGTTACCTCAATATGTCTTTCCTTATTGGGCCTAATGTCTACTTGTCCCAGTTGTTTTTGGAAAATACTGTACTGAAGTAGTCATTAAAAATATTTGCAGCTTCAACTGGATTTGTAACTCTCATTTCCCTTATTAACAGAGCTTAAATTATCTTTAGATTTCTTTAGGAGTTAACATAACTATAGAATTGTTGCATATTACCTTTTTGGCTTGAGCTCTAGCTTTACCTCCGTTCTTTGTTTGTTTTCTTATCATCTGCCTACACTTATCCTGTGTTGTTTTATATTCCTCCATACCAGAGGCTCCCCATATTTTTATGTAAGTTATATGGTCTCTGCTTTCTCTTTATCAATTTTAATATGGGTTTGGTAAGCTATTTAGGGTTTTTCTCCTTGTATTATAGATTTTTAATTTCTTTATACGCTTTGTTGCATATACTAAAGATTTCTTGTTTAAAGGTGTTCCACATTTCTTCCATAGTTTTATTTTTTAACTTGCTGCTCCAATTTATTCCTTCTAGGTCCATCAGAATATTATCAGTGTCTGCAGGGCCAAGATTATAGATTTCTCTGCATCCCTTGGTTATGAGACTATGCTGTCTGAATGTGAAGATAACCCTGTTATGGTCACTATCTCCTAAGGGTGGGTGGTATAACAGAGTGTGATATTTATTAATTTCATTGTCATCAGTAAATCTAATATAGTTGTTTCCCTAGTTGGAGTATTAACATTTTGGGTCATATCTACTTCTTATCAAAGTTCTAAAACTCCAGACCCAGAGGGCTCACTACCTCTAGTGTCATGCAGTTTATATCTCCATAATTGGTCTCCCACAAACAGTACTTTCCCCAGTTCACAGGCTCTGTTTATCTCTTTATTTATTTCTTTGGATACCTCTATTGAGTCCCTAGAGGCCTGTAACATACTCTTATAATAATGTGTACATTTTTTCTGTTTCTACCCTAATCCAAATTGATTCTGATCCTGCACCCCATTTAATTTTTTTGATATGTCAGTAGATTTGAGGGTGCTTGATATATATTGCTACCCCCAACACCCTTTTATTTTCCCTATCTAGGTGGTACAGTTCATAACCTAGGAGGTTCCTTCCCAGACATTTTTATCAGTCCACCAAGTTCCAGTGATAAAGGCCATTTGTATTCCGTTACATAGTTCAGCTTCCAGTTCTTCCCTTTTGTTATTTAAGCCTCTCGCATTTAGTAATAAACAGCGTATGCCATTTTTCATGTTGTTTGATCTTTATACGTTTTTATTTCTTTCCTGGGCCCTCCCACCCCCATGCCTAGTTTAAAATGTCTGTAGTGCCTCCTTTAATGCTATAGCCAGTGTGTATGTGCCCATGCTACTCAGGTGTAGTCCGTCTTTTTATAATTTTTTTTGTTTTCAATAAACATCTCCCATAGGTTAATAAATACCACACCCTGGTGCTGCAACCATTTATCAATCTACTATTCACTTTCTGAATAGTGTGTTTTCTCAGGATTACAACCAAAGGAGATAGTATTCCGAGATACGAGGTGTCTGTCCCTTCATTTGTATTTGGTCTGCACACAGTATTTCAGCCACAATGTCTTTCTTATGGTCCTTTCTGATATTGTTACTGCCACATGCATCACTATTAGTTGAGTGTTAGGTGTATTGTGTACTATTCTGGATAGGCGTCTTTTTATATCATTGAGTCTAGCTCCTGGGAGGCAGTTCACTATTGTACTATATTTGCTTCCTTTAGTTATTATAGTGTCCATTTTCTCAGTATGGAGTCTCCTATGATCAGTGCCTCTATTTCTGTAGCGTTGTCATTAGCTGGGAGGTCAGAGCTAGTCTCCAGTAATGGTACTAAGGGGAATATTCACTGTGTAAGGCTAACTCAGAGGGTCCCAATGCTTTCCTCCATTTTTAATGGCCCCTAGATACAGCAGACCAGTTACTGGAATTCAAGTCTTCACATGTGGTGATCCAACCTTCAGTGTCAGAGTCCCCAACTGTATTTCCAGTAAGGGCCCCACCATAGAAACATAGAATTTGACAGCAGATAAGAACCGCTTGGCCCACCCAGTCTGCCCATTTCCCCTACCTGATGGATAAGCTACAGATTCTAGTTAATCAACAGCTTACTTCCTCCTACCCCCACTAGAATTGCTTTATGTTTGTCTCATGCATTCTTGAATTCTCCCACCATTCCTGACACCACAACCTCCTCAAGAAGCTTGTTCCATGCATCCACAACCTTCTCCATGAAAAATACTTTCTAACATTACCCCTGAGCCGTCCCCCATTATCTTCAAATTGTGCCCCTTGTTCTTGCACATCTTTTTCTGAAAGATACTACCCTCTTGTACTTTGTTAATTCCCTTGAGACACTTGAAAGTTTCTATCATGCCCCTCTCCTCCTTTCCTCAAGGGTATACATTAAGCTGCTTTAGTCTCTCCTCGTATGTCTTCTGATGCAGACCCTGCACCATTTTGGTTGCCCTCCCTTGAACAGCCTCCACTCTGTCTGGTCTTCTGGAGATGTGGTCTCCAGAATTGCACGCAGTGTGCTCTAGATGGGGTCTCACCAACTGTCTGTACAGGGATAACAACTTCTTGCTTCTATTGTTGATGCCTCCCTATGCATCCCAGCATCCCCACAGCCCTCCTTATTGCCTTCTCACATTGATTGCCCACCTTCGGTCATCTATATAATTTACTCTTAAGTCTTTTCGATTTTTGTTGTTGTTATTATCTCACCCCCACTGTGTACTCTTCCCTGGGTTTTTGTTTCCCAGATGCATTACCTTGCACTTCTTTGCACTGAATCTGAGCTGCCACATATTTGACCATTTCTCCAACCTTGCCAAGTCCCTTTTCATCTTTCCACCCCACCTTGTATATCAACCCTGTTGCAGATCATTGTGTCATCTGCAAAGAGACATACTTTTCCTTCCAGGTGCTCTTCAATGTCACCTATAAAGACATTAAAGAGGACGGTCCAAGTACCAAACCCTGCGGTACCCACTAGTTACTTTCCTTTCTTCACTGTGGACTCGTTTACTATTTCCCTTTGCTTTCTGTTCAGCCAGTTTTTTATCCAGGCTACCACCTTGGGACCAACTCCAAGGCTGGCTAACTTGTATATTAATCTTTGTGTGAGACTGTTTCAAATGCCTTGCTAAAATCTAGGCAGGCCATATCCACAGCCCCTCCTGGTCAACTACTTTGGTCACCCAGTCAAAGAAATCTATTAGGTTCGTCTGACAAAACCTTTCCTGCTGTGAAACCATGCTGCCTTGAGTTCTGTGCCCCACTGGCCTCTACAGTAGGTACTCAACAATTCTTTCCTTCAGAAGTGATTCCATCATTTTCCTACCACTGAGGTCAAACTAACTGGTCTATAGTTTCCTGCCTCTGCCCTGCTCCCACTTTTGTGAAGTGTAATCACATCTGCCCTCCTCCAGTCCTCAGGTACCACCCCATCCTCCCATGATTTGTTAAACAGAGTAGTCAGTGGCGTTACTAGTTCTACCCTTAGTTCTTTTAGAATTCTTGGGTGAATCCCATCAGGCCCACTGCTTTGTCCACCCTCAGTTTCAAGAGTTCTTTCAAAACCCTTTCTTCTGTGAATGGACTAGTATTGACCCCTATTCAGAGTGTTTTTCTTGTTTGGTTTAGGTACCTCCCCTCCTCTTCCATTGTGAATACTGAGCAAAAATATTCGTGCACTATCCCTGCTTTTCACTGTCACCCTGTACCCACATTCCTGCCCTTTATTAAGTCTCTGTATCCCTCCCTTGGTCTTTCTTCACTCCTAATGTACCTATAAAAGGTTTTATCCTTCTTAATAGAGTTGGCTATCTTTTCCTCAGTTTGTGCCTTTGCTATTCTGACTGCCTTCCTTCCTCCTTCTGCTTTAACTGATAAAGTTCTCTGTCCTGATCCTTCTGTGTTTCCTTATATTTCCTGAATGCTATCCTTTTCTCCTTTGCTCCTAGTTGTTGTGCATTTGTTTCCTGTAATGTTGCAGAGAGGTATTACATTTTGTTGTCTAACATCCTCAGAACCCATACATTTAACCTCCTAATTTCATTCTTCAACTTAGTACTTTCAACACATTTATTACATACAAAGTTTTGTAATGCTGTGTCCTGTATTGCTACAGTATACATATCACATGCAGCACATTTTACTAGCTCCCCTTCTGACTCAGGACATCAAAAGATGTTCTACTTTAGTATCTGTGGCTGCCGTTTCTTTTCTAGTAACAGTCTATAAGTTACCATAAGTGTGCCCTCTGTCCCTATGCATTGTTGCCTAGCCTAACTTTTGTATGCAGCGTCCTCCATACAATTCTTTGTAGATTTAGCCCCAAGTCCCTTGTACATGCTGGACCGCAAGACATGTGCACAGACATGCATGTCTGTTCGCATGTCTCTAGCTCCATGTGTGCCGCCGTGTGCTCGAAATTCGCACGCTTGATCTGGCACTTATGATTTATCTCGTCAGACCAGAAGTGCATATCTCCAGTCCCACCAATCAAACCCCAGTCATTTTAAATTACTATTTAATTTCTTGCAAGGGATGTTTGCCTAGGTAATCCTTTGTCCCCAAATCACACCACTGTCACCCAAAGAAATGCTATATAATTTGTAAGTCATAGTCCACTAGTGCACTGGTGAACTACAACCAGTGCCCCACTTCCTGTATCCTGTCAATGAGATCTGCAAAACTCCAAACTACACAGTTTTGAACAGTTTTAAATAAATTCCTGGTGTTCCCTGTTGCTTTGCCTCGCTTATGCGCCAGTGACTATCTCAGCAACCGTTCACACAGGAATCAACTTCATATAAGAAGAATTTGCTTAGGATATCTGCTTTTTCCTGATCCTCCTCTGTGCAGTCCCCAGCCCTTCCTAACCTCACAGTCCCTTCACTAGTCTTCTTCTTTTCATATGTACCTAAAAAGCAGTCTTGTTCCTTTAGCTACCCTGTGAGCTACTCTCTCCTCAGTTTGGGCCTTTGTACTCATCACCACTTTCCTTACTTCCTCTCCTTCTCCTGATACACCTCCTACCCTCTCCCTCTTCATCTCTTTATGCTTCCTGAATGCTACCTTTTTAGCCATTACCTTGTCAGCTACTTTCTTTGAGAACCATAGTTCTCTTTTTTCTCCTGTTTTCTTACTTGCTTTGCAGAGGTTTGTTGCCCTTCACTATGCCATCCCTTAACTTGGCCCACTGTTCCTCCACCCCATATAAGTCATTAAGATTAAACACAATCTCCTTCCATACCCATAATGCACTGTTCTGGACTACTATTTAATACTGTACTTCAGCAGATTTAGCCCTGCCCTTTGACCTTGGCAATTGTAACACCTAGGGATCGATTCTTGGCTACTCAATTGTGGCCAAGGTGCCTGTGTCAAACAGAACATAAGGTGCACCTTGCATCACAACTTGAGAGCTTGTGATTCAGAAAGGGCACTGTGGCACAAAGGGAAACCCCTGCACCAGACTGGACATGTGCTAGGCTTCCCCAAGGTTGGTGTGTGCCAGGGCACGGGGGGCTTAGCGGCAGACACTGGCTGCAACATCCCTTAAATGGAATATGGCAGCCAGTGGGACTCGTTAGGACTTAGACCACCCACAGGTGGTCTAATGGTCTTGCACCACCCCTGGAGCCTTGGCAAGGTGGGAGAGAACCTGTGCCACTGCTTGTCTGCAGTATCCCGACCCACAACACCCAGAGCACTCACACCAATGATGTGTTGGCTACAGGTTCCCCATGGTGCCAGGCATGCGGCGGCCACCCCCCACGGATGGCACAGGCACAGCTGCATCCTCTTTGGGGACTTGTTGCCACCCCTGGTACCCTTCTGTGTCCTACGTGCCCTACCTAGCCCCTGCTCCATCCTGCCTGACACTGCCAGCCTCCAGACTGGTCCCCATTACTGGGTGCTGATGCTGCCCAACCACCCCCGCTTGTGCTAACCTCTCCAATGTGCCTTGCCTTTGGTGCACAGCAACATTGCCACAAGCTGTGGGACATTGGCACCTATACCCCACCTATCCATGAATCAAGTGCAGGGTCCCTGGCACACCAGTGATCGGCCAAGCTGCCGTTGTGGCTTGCATGAATGTTTGTTAATCGAACCTAAAATTTAATACAAGATGGTTACTAAGCCAAATAAAATGGGACATCATCTTACTCCATGATTTAAAGTAACTATTATTTGGTTCTATGTGGAGTGTCTGAAACAAATATAACAGATGTGGTAAAATGTTCATATGAATATTTTCCACCCTGGAGAAAAAAAAACAGTTAAATGAGTCCATATTAATATCAGAGGAAATCTGTTGAGCAAGTGGTTTGAAATTTACTTTAAGTTCATGATTATTCAGGTTGTGAGGAATTATGACATCCACATGTTTTATGACCCCATTGTTCCATTTGAAGGAAATATATTTTTGAAAATGTCAGCCTCAAGTAATAGTGGCTGTACATCATCTACTATTTTCACAGTTTTTCCAGTTCTGGATTGTATGTTACTGCTAGAGGTATGCGTTCAGATACTCGCTTTAGTTTGTACTTTATTATACTGAAAAAATCACTTTTAGCCAATCACAATGCAGAGTCACTGTCCGGTTGTTCTCGATAACTGGACAGTAGACTGAATGGGACAGTGGCTCTGCATTCTGATTGGCTGCAGTATGAGTACTTCAGCCAATCAGATATGCGCGGAGATAATACTACAGTGTGTCTGTGAGGAAACAGTTCCTGCTTTCTCACACACATGCTGTAGCAGGACAAACAGATTCTGGCAATTTTACTTTTTTTTAATATAATATCAATAATACAAATAGTGATCTCAGTTTCCTTGGTAATAACTGGACCAGGGGTTAATAGGCATCTCGTTCTTTGACTCTAGTGTTTATCACCCTGGCCGGTCGGTTATTACCTTGTAAACCCAGACCACCACAGTGTTAATACTATAATAGTTCTCCCCTGGTATGCATTGTCAAATGGATTTGCTTGTCATTGGTGTTGGATTAATGTCCATTTTGTCTGAAGGATTCTTTAGTGTACCAAGGTTTCTATTCTGTCTTCTGGTTGAATACACATGGTGGTATTAAATGGCCTTTTGTTATGAATGTTTTGGTGTGTGAAGGATGGAAGCTTGAGCTTTGGCTGTAACTATGTACTGTAAAATAGAAAAATAGTACGTTTGCTTTATTTAGCTCTCTGACCTGAGCAGACTTGTTGATGGTAGAAAAACGTCATGGTCCTGCATTGTGTAATCGGTACCAACCAAAGCAAATAATGAGCTGTTGGTATAGGTGTCAGGGAGAGGTAATTGACTGTGGCAGAGAGTTAATTGTCAGCAATCCCTATAATCCCCTCTATACCTGACACCTCACCATTCACAGGTCACAACTAATTCGCACTGTAATTACATTCAAAACAGAGCTGTATTGTCCATTTTAGTTTGAGGCTGAGTAATTAACTAACAATATTTGTATCAGTCTGTGGTGTCACCTTCATTTGCATTTGCCTTTTACCCAGCAGTTCACTCAGGAAGTCTGAGGCAGTTTGAGCTACATGATGTCACTTGTACAGTAGTTTGTAGAGATGAAAGGGAGTTAAGCGAGAACTCTCCTTGACAGGCGAAATTACATCATTATTTTATTTGAATCCATTATAATCAAATTACACAGACAACTACAATGTGCACTACTGTATGTATTGTTTCCTCTGTTTTAGAACTGACCAAGATCAGCACTGATGAGATTAAGAGTACAGCTGAATCAGAGCACTGCAATACTTCTGTTTTCACAGTTCATATTTCTGTCAATGAATCTTATTTCGAGTTTATTTATTGCTGCTGTTAATAAAGTATCACACCTTAAAATAAGTGCTGTTAGCTTTAACATTGAATATTTGGTGTTCTACAGTATATCTGTAGAGTTCCAGTACAAAACATTTAAAGTGCCCTTTTAGTGTGATTGCGAGATCTAGAAAGTGCACACACTATGAAGAAGCTTATTTTCAATTTTCATTTGAAGGATAGCATTAAAATTGTTTAAGTGTTCCTCCTGCTGTCCATATCATAAAGCTATCATTATACTGGCAATATTTTAATAGTCTGTGGTGTTGAGGAATGTTTCTTTTAGATCTGCCATGAAGAGATTTGCAGACTGCAGTGCCATCCTGGTGCCCATAGCTGTTCCCATGTTATAAAGGTATATCTCAGTCTTAAGAGGAAGAAACTATGCATAAGGATGTATTAAATAAGTTTAGTAGTCACTTATGGTGACCATTGACTATCTGTGGCGCTTTGCACAAGTATTGGCATGCCATTGTGCTGTCTCTGTGAGGGATGTTGCTATGTAAGGGTTCAATGCCCATGTTGACTAAACATGGTGCCAGGTAGTAACTGGTCAATACTCAGCAGTTTGTTTAAAACATCTGTTATATCCTGTATGAAGCTGTCTGTTTTTATACTAATGGCTTGAGTATTCCCTCTATTAGTCCTGAAATCTCCTGTTACTGTATCAATTCCTGATATAACTGGCCTGCCAGAGTTTCCAAGTTTGTGGATCTTTGGTAACATGCAGAAGGTTCCTGGTCTTGGGTGTTTGGTATTAGGTTTTAAAGTTCATTATATATTTATTTTATTTATTGAAATAATCGAATTAATACCTTTGAGTCAGTGACTCCTTTACAAAGGTTCCGTCATAGAAAACAATACAGAGCATACAATGTGCAGACATTACAGTATAAATAGCAGTGTGGGAAATAACACACCTAACGATTGATACAGAGTAGAGTACATCAAGTACATGTGGTACAGAATAATTACAACAGTCATAGACATTTGCAGTACACAGGCAAAAATACATAAATACATAATCTACAGGGTAATCATACAGTAAGGTGATGTAGAAAAGTATGTATGACTGAATTGTGCAAAAGCAGAGCAGTCCAATGATTGTCAGCTCATCTGAGGCTAGGGTCAGACTGACGCCAGAGGCAGGGCACCCTAAAGGCAGGACTAAGCTGGTCCATTGTCATGGCACAGGTTTAGGTCATGGATAGGTCAGGTACAGTCACAGGTGGAGTCATATATGCATTTTGGAAAAGTGCCAATTTATTTTTTCAGTTGCTTTGTGAATTTTTTGTAGGGACTGTGGTGAGCCTCCTGTAGTAGGTGTTGTCCAAATGTTTCTGGGAGCCTTATTTATGTAGTCAGTTGTATATATAATCACATCTGCACCTCCCCTTATCTGCAGGTTTTAGTACACCTAGGCTGCGATATAGGAAGTATGCTTGCACTCACTAAGTGGATTAGTGCCTCACAAACTGTGCCTAGCATCTCAAAGGCAGGGCCTTGCTAAATGTGCCATACTGGAAGGCACAGTTAGTGAGGCACTAACCTATTCATAGTGGCACTAACATATAGTGTGCCTATGCAAGCAGCTGACTAGCTTGCATAAAGGTGCAATGGCATATTGGGAGGTTTGGAGAGGTAGTAAATAGCCATTAGTGTCTCACTATTCACCACCTATGTAAACCAGATCTTATAGCATGTGCCTCCCCTAACCTCCCATTGCCCTCCCAATATAATGAATAAAGCCCCTAGCAGACTAGCATCCCCTAGCTCCCCTGATCACAACCCAATGACCAGACATAATATTCCCTGGTGGTTAGTGGTTCCTGCTTGTCAGTTATATTGAAGACCCCCTTCCTCATCTTGCCCTCAAGCCCCTACACACCTCCCCCAGGCCCCACTTACAGTACCTCAGCAGCCATGTTCCCTATCCCAGAGATGGTGATTGGCACAACCCCTCAACTCATCACCTTAGTCCACTGCCATTTTAATGGCAGGAGTGATGACAGGACTACTGTAGAAACATCTGTTGCTACAGTAAGTATAATAGACGCTTCCTCAAGAACTGTACCATGACTGACACTACAGCGACAACAGTGCCAGCATGTATCCCCTCCCCATTAATGTGGTACACTGGGAGCCTAGCCCAGTGTGCCAAAAATACTTTCTTTGATGTTTCTGACACTGGGATGCCCCCCCGGTGTCAGATATGCCATCCCCCATGCCCCTATGTTCTCAGCCGACCTCTGGGTCAGCACTGACCCCCTCCAGTACTCTGGCACACTGGAAGCCCACCCCAGTGTGCTGAAATATGTTTGTTAATATTTCACCTGTAAAAAATAAAACCGTCCCACAACGTCTTTTTTTTTAAACCTGAAAAAAAAGAAAACAGTCCATCATCATTCCACTGGCCCCCTCCCCAACCCTCACTCTTCCTCTGCACACCCCACCTCCCTAGACCCCTTACCCATACTTACCTCCAGAGGTTGGGAGCAGTGATCTTCTGTGGACCAGGAACATGTCTGCACTCTTCAACGACCAACCAGGAACTGAAGAAATGATGGTAAGCCCTATAATGGCAGTCAATGGGGGTTTCAACTTAGGTTGATATCTCAGCCAATTTTGGGAGTTTTGGTCCCAAATTTTCAACATGGGGTTCTTGGGACCCCACCTCATGATTACTAGCACTGTCATTTAATTTCTTGGTCCTGAAAGGTGATTTCAGCAGTTTGCTGCACAGAATCACCTTTTTGGGATAAAGTAACAAAAGCTAACAGTGCCACTGTTCATGAGGTAGGAGTCTAAAAATCCTTGTTACCAAATCTAGTGAAAATTTCCAAAAAACTGCATGATGAGCGTCAGTTGTGCAGTTTCTACACGCTCGTAACTTCATCAGTTTTAATATTTTCACTCCAAATTTCCAACTTTGCCATTTTTCCACCCTTATGAACAGTACAACTGTCATTTTTGCATCCTTCCTAAAATGTGATTTTGCACCTGTGGCACAGAATGGCGTGGTCGCTGTGCGAAATCAACTTCGGGACATAAATCACAGTGCCACTGTTCATGAGAGGAGGTCTCAAAAGGCCATGTTGAAAATTTGGTGAAAACTATTCAAAAAATAACTGCGTTATGAGCGTGCGTTCGCGAGTTTCTGCACACCTCATGACTTCGCCACTTTTTCATATTTTACTAACATACTAGACACCAGCAGATTAGGCCTCTTGGCCTATCAAGTCTGCTCGTGCTTCAGCACCCTGAATGGGCACCACAGCTATCTACCCAGATCCTGCCATTGTTGCACAATCCCAAGTCCCACTCCCCCCAGGTAGCCATCTTCTTCTTTACCCCTTGTCTATACTTATCCCACCCTGTCTTGAATCCTTCCACCATGTCTGCCTGTACCAGCTCCTGGGCAATGCATTCCGGATCCACCACTCTCTCCGTGAAGTGCCTCCTCCTCCTTTCTACCTTAATCCTCCCCTTCAATCTTCCAACTGTGTCCCCTGGTGATTCCCCCTCCTTCCGCTGTATGATCCCATCTCGGCTTACCTTATTTACTCCCTTGAGGTACTTGTATACCTGAATCATGTCCCCCAATCCTCCTCTCCTCCTGCAAGAAAAGGTTAAGCTCCCTTGTCGCCTCCTCATATGTCATATCCCCATGCCCTAGATCATTTTGGTTGCCCTCCTCTGGACCCTCTCCAGGAGTTGGACATCTCTCTTTAGGTGCGGCCTCAAGAACTGCACACAGTACTCCAGGTGTGGTCTAACCAGGCTGTTGTACAGTGGCAAAATCACCTCCTTCTCCTAGAGATAATCCCCTAGCAATGCAGCCCAGCATCCTATTTGCCCTTACTGCAGCCTCCTACTCTGCTCCAAATTATTCATGTTCACATCCACCAGGACTCCCAGGTCTCTTTCCCCCTTTCAGGCCTGCAACTCCCCCAGGGTATACATATAGCTGGGGGTTTCCCCACCCTAGGATGTAAGTACCTTGCACTTGCAGGAGCTGAATTTAAATTTCAGATGCAGGACCACCTGTCCAGAGTATCCAGGTCATGTTGCAGGGCCAGTATTCCCTCCTCCCTTCCACCACTGCCTCCAGCTTAGAGTCATCCACAAAAGACTTATTTCACTCCCAATACCTTCTCTGATACCGTAGATGTAGGCATTGAACAGCAGCAGCCCCAGGACTGATCCCTGAGGGACCCCACTTATGACCTCCCTAGGAACTGAGACCTTCTCCCAACTACTACTCTTTGAGTGCACCCAGACAGCCAATTCCAATCCACCTAACCATCAGTGGGCCTACCCCATCCTCCCCAGCTTCCCAGCAGGCCATTGTGAGGACAGAATCAAACACCTTGCTGAAGTCCAGGAACAGGACATCCATGAGTTTCCCCATCGAGAGCTGACATCACCCACTCGTAGAATTCAACAAGGCTGGTTTGGCATGATCTACCTGGCACAAACCCATGCTGTCAGCTATCCAGGTCCCCTTGCCCTCCAAGAAACACTCCATCCTTTCTTTAAGTATGCTCTCCATTATTTTCCCCACCACCGATGTCAAACTGACCTATAGTTTCCTGGCTCTTCTCTCAATCCCCCTTTATGGAAGGGACAACATGTGCCTGCCTCCAATCCTTGGTACCATCCCCATCTGCAGCGACATGTTAAACAGATCTTCAGTGGTGCAGCCAAAACATCTGCCAACTCCCATAGCACCCTGGGATGAATAGCGTCAGGCCCCAGAGATTTGTCCTTTTAGGGACTTGAGGGCTTCCTCACTAGCAATGTGACAGGGTGTGTGTGTGTTTTTATTATTATATTTATTAAAATGTTCAATATATGACAAACATACACAGAAGAAAAACATTAGACAATACAAGATAAAAATAAAAATACAGCATTACAGCCTATACATTAGTAGGTTGCATAAACTTATGGTAAACTTCAGGACAGTTAATCTATTGTTCTAATTGTTCAACTAGGTATATTTACTACAACTATATGGCTTAATTCCATTTTTGCCCCTAGTTATCAAAATTAGCCAGTTAATGTAAATTGAACCAGACCCACATTATTATATGGTATCTCATTTTCTTAAGAAACATAAAGCCCTTAACATTTGATTAGTATAACAAATAAACTAAGGAAAAGAAACAGGTCATTCCGCTCAGTTTATAACTTTCAACCATAAATTAAGACATAAAGTAAATCCTTAGGCTATTGTGAGTTGATTTATCTCTGTTCAATGCTCCTACACTGGTCCAAGAGAGTTTCCTGTCCACCAACTTATATGACCAAAGGGATTAGGTAGGGCACCCATGCCACCACTGCTGCAGATCTATATTTGTATGTAATATTGGTATTTATCCTCCCCACCTTCCTGCAACAGCATAGCTTCTCCAGTCGGAATCTACCCCAATCAGTCAGGAACTTCTCTCTCTGTGTTTTAGAACATAAGTACACCTGTCCACTGCCAGCACCTGGATTGCCAACCTTTTCCATTGATCTATTGTGGGGTTCTGAATCCCTTGAGGGGCTACAGCTAACAAAACTCTTATCCATCTAGGGTAGAGACTCCACTCCTCTTCCTCCATCCCCTCCACTCCAGAAAGGAGTAATAAAGGAGAAACCTCTAAATTATGACCCCCATCACTGATGACTCATGGAAACCCCTCTAATATGGGACCAAATGGGGACAATCCCAAAAATAATGAAAAAACTTCCTCCAGCTGTCCCACACCTACCACAGTTCGAGATACTCCCGGCAAAACCGTGAACACTTGGGGAATAATACAGATGATGTACAAATTTATTTATTGTACTTCCCTAAACTTGTTACAGAGGAGAAGGCCGATGTGAGATCCACCAGCAGTTCCCAGTTGGCTTCAGAGATTTGGATACCGAGGTCCCTCCCACCATTGTTTAGTCTTAACAGAATTATTAGGAAAGAAATCTCTATCCTGTTTAGCAGCTCTCTCTATAAGGCCCTTCTCATTTTCCTGGCACCAAGAACTACCTGGTCCAAATTAGTAATGGGGAAGTCTCTCAGAGACACCGTATCTAACTTTCTGCTATAATTCCAGACTTTGTAAAAATCTGAAAAATTAGGCGAGGAATCCCAGTCCCAGTTGGATCTCCCCAAAATTAAGCATTCCCATGTTAGCAAACAAATCACCTAAACAGTGGACCACCTCTATCTTACCATAATAAAAATCCAAAATCTTCTACACCGGAGGAAGCCAGGGTTACCTGCAACTGGAACCAAGAGAGTATTAACATGATCTGCTCCTCTCCTTCTCTTAATGGTTATCCACAACTCCCGCACCAAAATGACTAGAGGATTTGGGTTACCTAATTAGTGATAGGCCTAACCCTCCCTCAGCCAAATAGGCTGAGACCCTACTGGGGCATCCCTCCTCTTGCAGATCAAGACAACTGGCCATACTACCTCTATTTACTGAGTTATGTAAATAGCAATACTGGACAGCTAAGTAGTATCCTTCAATATCAGAAAAGTCCATACCTGCATTCTCCTCGAGGCCTTGAGCTTCTTTAAACTAATCCTCAGCTGCTTTCCCTTCCAAATAAATTCAGAAAAGCCTTGCTCCAATCTCTTAAGATCCTTATTCAAGGGATAGAAAGGTACCATCTGCATAGTGTAAAGGAGCTTTGGCAGAATATTCATTTTAAGTAGGTTTATCCTACTCAGCCATGATATTAGGAGTGCTTGCCATCTGGCCAAATCTTTCAAAACTGAGTCAAACAATAGGGTATAATTCAAAGCATACAAACTGCCAATATCAGGACCTACTCGAATACCTAAATATGCAAAGGACTTATCAACAAGCTTCAGACCCCAAATGCACCTCCCAACTTCCCCACCCAATGTTTTTGCCTAGATACATTATCTCTGACTTATGCAAATTGAGTTTATACCCTGATAATGAAGCAAATTGATCTATAAGCTGCAATAAAATGGGGTCAAGTCCTCAGGTCTTGTGACAAAAGCAAGATATCATCAGGCATATAGTGTGATGATGTGCTGGTGTCCCCTCCCCTCCCCGGAATGCCAAATATTGAAGGATCACTCCTAACCCTGATGGCGTGTGTGCATGTTGAAGGGTGAGTGAGGATGTTATGGAAATGAAAAGGTCAGGGACAGCAGTGGCTGGCAAAGTCAGGAATCAGCTCTGGGAGGAAACACAGAAACATAGAAGCGTAGAATTTGACAGCAAATAAGGACCGCTTGGCCCACCCAGTCTGCCCATTCCTCTACCTAATGGATAAGCTGCAGATCCTAGTTAACCAGCAGCCTACTTCTTTCTACCCCCACCCCTAGAATTGCCTTATGGCTGTCCCATGCATGCTTGAATTCAATCACTGTTTTGACTCCACAACCTCCTCCGGAAGGCCATTCCATGCATCCACTACCCTCTCTGTGAAAAAATACTTCCTTACATTACCTCTGAGCCGCCCCCATCTTCAAATTGTGCCTCCTTGTTCTTGCACACCTCTTTTTGAAAGATACTACCCTCTTGGACTTTGTTGATTCCCTTGAGGTACTTGAATGTTTCTATCATGTCTCCCCTCTCCTCTTTTCCTCAAGGCTATACATATTAAGCTCCTTTAGTCTCTCTTCATATGTCTTCCGGTGCAGACCCTGCACCATTTTAGTGCCCTCCCTTGGACAGCTTCCATCTTGTCTATGTCCTTGTGGAGATTGGTCTCCAGAACTGCACACAGTACTCCAGATGGGGTCTCACCAGCTGTCTGTACAGATTGCAGAGGGCAGCAGTAGATGCAAGTGCGTGTTTGACTGTTTTTTTACAGAGCTCCTATTATGAAATGTAAAGGGATTAATGTGGCTAGCAAAGTCAGATGGGTACTGCACTATAAATTAACATATTCATTGTCTTTAGAATCTGTTTAATTTCTTTTATACACTTTCTGGGATTTCATGAGCACATAGCTATGTTCAATGAGTAAATACAGCCATGTTATCAAAAGTAATATGAAAAGTAATATGAATTACAGTTACAGTTACTAAATACTTTTATATGAACCCCTATAAAGGGGTTCTAAAAGCCTTCCTGGAGCTCATCTAAATAATCCCTGCCCTAATTGGTGTTCGCGTAAGGCCGCTAGATGCGGACGTGAGAGAGCTCTTTACAGCCTCCAGTACTGTCTCTTTAAGAGTTGCCTGCTTGCAGGCTTTAGTGGTTTGAATGGGGGACTGGGGTTTCTTTTGTTCGAATCCCACCTAAGCTGCTGAAATCACCCCTCTAGGTAGTCGCTGAAAAGCGCAGTGGGAACCGCTGTGAAAGATGTAACTGTTTGGCCATAAATAGCTAGAGTACCAGTGGAATTACAGTTTGTCTAACCTGCTTCTTTGCAACTGGACTTTGTGTGCTGTGCCCTCCATTTTGGACCAGGACTGTCTGAAGGGTTCAATAGGTGCAGGGGTATCTAAAATGGAGTGACTGGCAACCAACCAGAATTAGAACTCTCTAGGGAGCTGGCTGACCAATGAAGACACAGCTAGTAATTCTGGGAAGTGAAGTCTGGACCACGGTGCCTTTTCGCACCAATGAGGCAAGATTAGTGACTGGCATCTGTAGCCAGCCAATGGGATCGGGTGGCGCCCGAGCTGGGAGGATTGCCCCCATACTGCCAAGGGGCAGAGACATTGTGGCTGTGAGCGAGGAAGGAGCTCTGGGCTCCCTGCACTGCTGAGTTTTCACACGGAAGCGTGTGTAAGGCCAGAGGGGCCATTTTGAATCATCAAGCAGTTACGGACTAAACTGGGGCAACGGTCAGAGGAGGCTGTGCAAAAGCACAGCTACCTACCAGGCTCACCCTGTAGAGGACTGGAGAATCTGCTGAATCGCGCTTGGTCTGTCAGGAAAGTGAATGCGGCAGTGAGACTCCCAATTAGCTGTGAGTTCGGTCGGGCCCTAGGAGCAGCTGCCTGGTATGGTACCCTCTGTTGCTTTCCATATAAATGTGTGGAAAGTGTTGGAATCCAGGCTTGGTCCTGCAGTGGTGTGGGATCGTTTTTCCTTCTGGAGTCGTGAGTACTGAATCAGGGTAGCTCCTGTCGAATGTTGTTAGTAAAGGCAAGATCTTCTGGCGCTTTGCTGACTACACCTACTGAGCCTGCTGGCTCTTTAAATCTTCACGGGAACCTCATGTTTGTTCTTGTCTCAGGGCCCCAACCAGCTACATCGAGGAACTAGCCTTTAGGGCTTGGGTACCCATAGACAGTAAACTTATAGGTTAGGCCTGTGCACAGTGCCCTGGATAGATACTTATATATTAGATTGGTAAGCTAATCAACCTGATTTTCCCGTCCTTGTTATCTCCCTTAAATAAATCAGATTGCTTGTTTTGCAAAAGTACACTGGCTAGTTTGTGTATTAATGGTGAAATACTGCACAGTGAATATGGTGTAACTGTATTATTTTCAGGGGTCCCCGGTGAGCTGATTGGTTCGAGCTGGGGGTAAGTGTATATGGTAAGGACACTGAAATTGAACTGTGTGAGCCACTAGTGGGAAGAAAGGGGTCTCTGCAACCCAGAGGGCTGCGACTGAGTCAACTCGACTGTTCTAACCCTGACCTCTGGGTGGAGGCACCCGCTCACAGATCTGGGCCCCTCACCCTGTTACAGTTAGGGCAGGTAGGGGTAGTAGCCCTTAGGATAGCGCCCCTGGGGTTACATATATAAAACGTAATAAGTAACTGTTACTGATTACGCTTTTAAAAGTAACTTGCTCAACACTGCCTGCCACAAGTGTACCTTTCCATGAGTAATGTTTTATCAACCAAGAGAATGTACTAATGACTGGGACCAGTCCATGTATTTCCAGGGTGGGGCAGTTCAGCTAACTGTTGGACAGGAGTCACCACAGCAGGTGGCAACAGTGATAAAGGCCCTCTGTGACAAGACCATCACTGCTGATGGCAATATCATGAAATCCCTCCAGAGCAGAAGACACCACTGCATATTTTAACATCTATTAAGCCACTTTGGTGCAAAAGCCCTGCAAGTGGTAATGTTCATGTTTGTAAGTGTGTATGTGTCTCTGCAAGTGTGTGTGCATGTGTGTGTGTGTTTATGGATGTACTGTCATACAAACCTTAGCACTGCTCAGTACCATTGGTACACATTTTAAAATGTACCTAAAAGGTGTATTTTGCACAATTGTAACTTACCCAGTTAACAAAAATAAACTATTCTATGTACAAATGTTGCCATTTACTATGTATTATGTTAAAATTAATAACAATGTTTCACTTTATATATAATATGCAAGAGTACCAAGCCATTTTATAAGTGCAATAAGCCACTTCAGGATGTATATTAAAGGATATGAATGCACTTCCCAAGGGCATAAGAACACACAACCTTTGGCCTCATGCCTCACTCACCTGAGGCATGCATTACATAGAGATTAAGCCACGAGAAAGGATGGTTCTACTGTGGAATTAATCCATGGTTGGGGCTATGCTGAGGGTCCAACCAACTCAAGGATTAATTTCACTGTAGACCCATCCTTTCGAAAGTGGCTTAATCCACTTGTAACATGGCAATGAGTGTATGACTAATAGTCGTTGAATAAATGAGTACAATCACACTGATTTACTTTAATACTGTATGTTGAGCTGTTAAACATGCGTATATATACTTCAAAACAATTGGAACACAGCTATTGGAAATATCGTGGCTGCTATTTCACTTTTGTTAAAATAACTTTCATTACAAAGCTTTAAGCTTTCTAACATCAAAACATATTTTACAACTTTTAAAAAACTTGCAATTCACTTTCTATTCTAGGTGCTTTGATTTTCCTCTCTGTGTATTAGAAGATATGGGCTGCACTGCTTGATGGAGTGTACTATGGTACATTTTAGTTTTGTTCCTGCAGTTCCTTTGCAGACCAATAGGTGGCTGTCAAATAATCCTAGTAGCACAAGCACCGTTTCCCCAAATGTACTGAATTAAGCCAATCTGAAAAAACACTTTATTGAACAACTACTATTTTTGGAATATTATTTTCACCTTTTTCCCTCTAAACTATCTAACTCAGCAGAACATAGAGCAACATAACGTTTACTGTTTTCACCTTTCAAATACTTGTTTTGACTAGTATTGTTAGTCTGTTTCTTGATTTCTTTTTGTTTCTCTAAATTTATTTTTTTTCACCCATAGAAGTATCCTCTCTCTTTGATTTTGCTTTATCTCAGTGTCTGTTATTTTGCTTTCGGTTATAGAAGGTGCATGCATCTTTACCACTGTGTATTCACCAAGAATAGGCTAAGACAGATAATATTACTCAGTCATCCACAATGCATTGTACCCACAGTTGCTTAGAAAGCAGTAGATCAGAAGGGATGGTAACAGTATGTAAATGTTCACTTCTAAAGAAATATTGTTGCAGCATAATTAACAGTATATATGGAGTTTAAATGTACAATCTTTAGTAACTCATGAACTTCTGTCGCAGTTACAACATAGAATAATCTTGAAAATATCAAAACCCTGTGCCAGAAAAACCTTAGCAAATACAAGCTGGGACAACTGCAAACTATTTGCATATTGCTTTCACCTGTGTACTGCTTTTGCCTGTAGTGGATTGGCAAGTATTACATCATAAACCGTGATCTACTATGGTATTAGACCATGGTTTCTACTGCCACATGGTGTGTTTGCACCTATCTGAGTGCTTCGTTTCATTTTTCTTTTTATGCCATGTTACAAAGTGCTTTAAAATAGCATTGTAGGGTTTTATTTACTCTCCAGCCAGCCACTTCCTTTCAGGATTTGGCCACCACCCAGCCACATTAGCTAACCAAACCAGCCTCAAGGTCCTCCATGGCTTATCCTGCATGGTGGGCTGGCCGTGAGACACTTCTGCTCCAACCGGCAAATATCTGGCATTAGGGCTCAACAGGTGCTACAAGACCTGAGTGTGCTGGTGCCATGATCATTGACAGCCACTATTTTGGCTGCACTTCTTTCTGACCCATCCACCACCCCATGGGGGTAGCAGACCCAGAGACTTCTGTAGCTCACATATATGCAGACATCCCCTATCACAAGGAACAACATTTCACTGCCCTGTCAGGGTACTGCAGTGGTAGAGGCACCACCAACCCTCCCCTGGCTGATAGGGATTTTCTTCCCAGTCATTGGCTGTCTGATGCCAGCTCCTGAGTTCACTATGAAACCAGAGTCACCAGCATGGCACTGCATCCCCACTGGGTGGCCCCTGAAACAGTGTTTGGTCTTCTTTGTGTTGCTCTGTAATGTCTATTTGAAAAGGTTACTCACCAGCATCTCACAGCCAGCTGTGAGCTTTCATTGCTGTCTCTATACTAATGTGCACTATCAACTAACTGCAGAGTAAGTAGAGTAAGTAAGGGAAGTGCGCAGCAGACCACGAGATGGTAGCCATTTCAAATGGAAGTTACAGAGCAGTAATAAAGTGCCAACATCACTGTTTTAAAGCACAACAAAACATTTTATAAGTTACAAATGCAAATCAGGGGTTAGCTGTGCATGGAAGAGGCTCTTCATTGTGTGTTGTTTTCGTTTAGCTCTTCTGCCCACCTGATTGGGATCAGGACCTTGGGTGCAAACTTACCCCATAGGAAGCAAGTATGCTTACCTTACCAATAGAATGCTGAGATGACATCTTAAGGTTTCTTTTAACACCAAATGAATAAAAATACTGGATTCCAGTTACTCAAATTTGCATTTATGGTCCATGTGTGAGAAGTGCATGCTGAACATTTTACACTGCATGCATATTATGTAAATCAATCCAAGGAAAACATGAGAGAGAAAGAAAAAGCCACTCATAAAATGCCTCCTGCTTAATCATAATTACCATTGCAAAGACTTTACTTTAAAGGTACAACAGGGTATTGTGTTAAATGTCAAGTATAATTTGATGCTGAAACATAGTTGACTACTGCCCTGAGAGAAAAGTAGACAGTTCAGATCAGGGTGTCATTATCTGCACTATACTGAGTTTTTCAGTCTAACACAACACAGCATGGCACAGTGCCATACTACAATCTGTACCTCAGAAAACGGAAAATTAACCATTTCTAAACCTTAGCAAGCACCATCAGTCTACTTTTCTGAGAAAGCAGTTGTAAAAGCATAGCATTAATTAAACTTGCATGTAAAACCTCTGCCCTCTGTTTGCCCAAGTCTGGTACAGAGCAAGTTAAAATACGTAGTCAACAACTCGCCTTAATCCTGATCTGAGGAGACTACAACATTCAGTTCCATCATTATCTCACTGGGTCTGGGGCTTCTTCTGAGCAGTCTGGAACTGTGCCAAATCCTAACAAAGCTGCAGAGACTCAGGTTGCTTTTTAGCAAGTAGTAGTGTTTATTGTAAAAACAAAGATGAATTTAATCACAACATGTAGAGCCCACACCCAAAAACGGTTGATATGGTAACTCTAGGAAATATTTTTTTCTCAGCAGGGTATGCATAAAAGTAAGTCATGCCTTACCTAGAGTAAACCTAGGATTATCTATTTAGTCTGCAGAAAGAATGAAATCACAAAAGGACTGGCTTATTGGTTTAAGAAATTATTGCACTGTTAGCTCATAGATGTTCCAAATAAAAACATAATTCCCCATTCTTAAACAAGGATTTACTGGTTAAGCCATGACACAGACGATAGCTTACCTGTATGAAGAAATACCTATGTGAGCATAAAAGACTTGTCCTTCTTTATGGGATTTCATTTTATTGCTCTCTGTATGCTGCAGCAGGCAGCCAAACATTTGTTGCGTGAAGATGTTAATCAAAAGACAGTATCAGATTTTTTAGGGTGAGAGTTACTTTAAATGGTTTCAAACGCTAGTTCAGTTACAAAAGTCACTTCGTCATTAATCTTCTGAAGAAAGATTTGTTTGCCATTTCTGCAGATTGTAACAGCAATGTACAAAACAAAATTCAGATACTGTACCTTGAGTCTTAGCTTGTAATGAATAAAAGTTTTCTGATCTTGGGTTCAGAGGCTACATCCTTCAACTGAGTATTAAGCTAATAGAATACTCCAAAACTCTTGTACTGTCATGTAGGAGTGGGCAAACTGGCTGTATGGTACATTTGTCTCTCACCACCCCTCCACCCCCACCTAAACAGGTAGGGCCAGCAGCTGAGCTCAACCTGGGACACAGAGCCTTTTGTAGTTTGACATGGATCTCTGCAAACGGAAAATGTTTTTCAGAAATGTTGCCATAGTAACTGCTGTGATACAAAACTTAATTTCATCAGCAGTAACAACAATATGTATAATATATGACAGTATAGCCTAGAGGTTAGAGTAACAAGCATTGAATGAGCTTGGTGCATCAGCAGACCTGGGTTTGACTCCCACAACTTCCACTTGCATACTGTGTGACTCTGAGCAAGTCACTTAACCTCCCAGTGCTCCCAGGTTGTCCCTGAAAATAGGCACTTGTGCCTAGTGGATGTTACCGGTTACCAAAGAATAAATAAATAAAAATAAAAAAGCATTTATTAGGCAACCACGTGTGAACCAACCATATGACCATTCTGGGTGAAATTAGATGTGAAAGTGATTACTACATGTAGAGAATTTTAGGAGACATTGACTGGACCACTCATCACTGTACTCTGTTTGACAAGTGCAGCTACTTGAAGTCCCTCAGGCAGACAAGACAATCACTGGTTCTGTTTGTTATATTATTTCTTAACTTGCTCTGTGCGGTTGAGTCATGCCTACTCACTCCACTCACCTGCACGTCTCCACTCATCTGCACATCCCAACTTTTGAACTCCTTGAATGAGGCAAATTTCTGGTCAAAGGCCTTTGCATATTCTGCCCTGGGTTCCTGGTATACCCCCAACAATTTAGGAATATCCTCAGTCTGCAAGTATTCAAAACCAGTATTTCCCACCACCGTGAACCCTTTGTACATCTCTCACCCACAGTCGCCCACATCACAGTACATTTAAGTACCTATTTTCTTACTGATACTTTTCCAGCTATGTTATCTATTGGGGCATTGCTGGATAAACCTGTTAGTAATTTTAGCCATTCTGTTTGTAACAGAAATCAAGATGAGAATGAGAAATATTGATCAACACAATACTATTTCTAATGTCAGTTCCTTGAAGGCTAATCATTGGCTGGCAAGAACAAAATTAGTCATGGAATGGAGAGTTTTCGAGTTAATCAGATTAATCCACAAGTAATAAGAATGACCATGTTTATAAGATTTGAATTATATCCTCTAACTTATTTTGGTTTAAGAGGTGGATACAAGGATTAATCTCCCTACTCATGCGTGTAATAGTATAGACATAAAAACACAGTGTACATTTTCTTTCTTGTAGCTGGTATAACAACATAAGCAATGCAGTTCTGGGACCACTAATGAAAAATCTGTATCATGGAAAAGAAGAAATTGTCACTGTACTTCTTTCTTCAGAGGAACAGAATGTTCTTTATAGGTTCGCTTTCTTATTTTAATAAAAGCAATGGATAGCAAGAGGGTTACTCTCTCTCTTGGACTGTCAAATGCATTCCAAGTCGACGTCTGAGTAAATGCCCATTTGTTATAGTACTAACCAAATTCTAAGGGACTGCAGGTTTGATTATATGGATGCACATCCAGTTTTACGTTTGTGTTAAGACGACACATATTAAAGGTGTTTTAAATATTTTTTGCTTGTAATGGCAAATTAGCTGAACAATAAGCTTTAGCTTAGCTCCTGTAAAGACATATACCTTTCTGTTACTTAAGTCAGCACTGTTCACATTCTATGTTTGTATTTAATTGCATTCTTTTGTAAGTTCTCTTTTGTTATGCTTGTTTTCTGTTTTGTGTTGCCTGTACAGCATTATTTTTGCTGTATATATTTTCTACCCTTTCTCTTCCCTTTGGTCATACCCAGAAATGAGATTTGGCTCAGAGTGCCTTTCCTGGTTACCAATTTTCAATAAAAAGTAAATTATGTCTTGAATCAAATTTATTTATATTACATTTCTACCTTATAATAGTAATGAAGTATGTAACTGCTTTTCTGCTGGCTCAGTTATACTACTACATGCTGTTATCCTCCTAAAGCTGGGACTACTATGAAAATGAGATGTTGAATATTATGGGGTTATCCTGGTTGAAGAAATTTCACAAAGATAAATAAATAAATAAATATTATGTAGTTTTTTAGTACACCAGGTAGGAGGCAACACAGGAGTGTAAGAGGTCATGTTGTATTATACAGAAAAGTCCTCTCAGCAAAACAAAGTGCACAGCTACTGTCCAGTTATTCTTCCATAAACTGTAAAGTACTGTCACCACCATACTGGGCAAGAAAGCTAATCCCTCACTCCGACTGACTAAAACAAATAAACAGATATATGCTGACAAATTTCATAACTATCCTGTGCAGTAAAAATGGCAGCAACAATTTCTGGAGTTGTCCTGAGTCTGCAACAATTTTTATTATATCTTTCTCATTTTTTAGTATTATAGCAATAAAGCTACAGCGGTGGTGGTGGTGTCAGTTACTGCATCTGGGAAAAACCTACAGTACCTTGCCCTCAGGCTTCGTGACCATGAACTCCCAGATATTGCTTTTGCCTCATAAACCCCACCAATATACTTTCATCTCTATAATAACTGGATGCCCTTGGTGAGCTGTGAGGCCGACTGCCTTCTACCACCCAGGAAGAGCAGTTACTACAATGTAACCTCACATCATGTAGTGTGTTACTGTCCTTATAAAATGGCAGCAAAAGTCCTCAAAAGCTCAAAAGGCATTTTAAATTACCAGTATGTTTATACTGCATTAATATTTTATTGAATATTGATGAGCTTAGTGAGGCTCCTGATTGACTACTGGATCGGTCATTAACGTTTTAGAAATGACCACTCCAGCTGCCAACTGATGCGGTGCAGGATGTAATTTCTTAAATGTGAGATGTATTCATGCCACTCAGCTCACGCCACACCACTGGAAAACAAAAAAGTAAGTACAAGATATTGTAAAGCTGAGCGTTGGTAGTGGGATTAGACCTATAATCACAATAATAGCCTTGAAACTGGTAATTTCCTTGGGAAAATGATCAGATGGAGGAAGAGTCCCTCAGCTGTGCCATGGGGCCACCATCCCCCAACTAGCCAGTAATCCCTAGGAAAAGACTGGCTTTTCAGTTGTTCTTGCTTAAATAACTGCAGTATCATACTACTGGACTCCACCAATGAGGCGTTGATTTCCCTCCTCAATTTCCTAAGCAAGATTGTCCGAGCCTGTAAAGTTCCTGTACAGATCTTCCCTAATGAAGCTTGGACCATTCTGGTAGTTTGTGGCCACACTGTATAGCAGCTCCCGATGTAGCAGTGATTGGAGAAAATGTGCAAGTAACATAGTACAAAGCTGAGCCTGACTGCATAATGTGCTTACCTCAGATGGGAGGGGTGTGGAACTGGGAAGGCATGTTTTTAGCTTTGTGATGAAACTGCTAAAAACTGGAGGGAGGGTTCTTTTGAAAAAGAAACTTGGACTGCAAGTTGGTATGTGAGTCTTGTCACTGTGCCCTCATGCATTTCCCACATTAGTGTGTAAGCTTAAGTGGGCATGTGTAAGCCTTTGTGTGTATCTGATTTTGGACACAATGTTTTCTTCACTGCAAGTCACAACTGGATTTGCAGAGCTGTGTGAACCTCTCTCAAAGTTGTCCTTTTGAAATTTAAATGTCAAACCTGAAAGTATCTATGTTTAAGGTACAGCAGGGTTTGATCCCTTAAAAGGTAAAAAGTGAATTCCATGTGTTATGTATTAAACCTGTACTTATCTGCACATTTTGCTTCATTATTTTATTTATTTGTTTTTGATACCAGGTAAGATACACTAGGCATACCTGTGCCTATTTTCATGCAACGACCTGGGAGAAAAAGATATACAGCAATCAAAAATTTAGACTAACATCAACAGAGGTTACAATTAATAGACATCATGAGTAGGCAGTAATATAACAAAAATACAGCAGTCAGCTGATAGCACCCCACAGTACTGTCATCCAGTGTTCAAGACTGTGTGAATGTAGGGCCAGCTCGATGGTGCAGTTGTAGCATAACAGTTTGCAACACTGGTGACCCAAGATCAGGAATGAGCCTGGAATGTCAGGGGTTGGCCGGGGAGGTAGGATGAGCATCCTATGGCCAGCTCTCCTCCTCTGGGAGGGACCATGAGTTCCTGGCACACGAGTTACACTCAGTGGAGACTGGGTGTACACCAGCCAGTACTACACACAGTAGGGGAGGAGGAGTGGCAGACAACTGTGAAAGCGTGCATGGGCGCATGCATTCACGCCTGTCATTGCACATCCTCGCCTCCAGGGGAACTGGTACCCTTCTGGATGACACCCCAGGTGTGAGCCTCAGCTGGGACCTCTGTTATTTTTGATCCCCCAATGGAGACCCACTGCAGGAGGCAAGCTGTGGGCCACCCAGTCAGGCAGCTTGGGTAGGATTCCAGGTGGGCTAGTCCAAGAGCCAAACTGGGATATATCCACCTCCTGAACTGGAGAAATAAAATAGAGTTGAAAAAAAGCCTGTGTGCTTGGTGACTGGCCCAAGGGTGTGCGGGCTGAGGTTGTGCACACCACCTTTCACACTGGTGACCTGAGTTCAGAAACAGATGTAGATCACCATGGGCTCGAGGGGAGGGAGAGTATGGAGCATCCCAGGGCAGCCTCTCCCCTCAGGGAGGAGGATACACACATCCCACTAGGTGGCTGCCAGCTGATGGGATCTGGGTGGCAGTGCAGCAGGATTCCAGGGAAGGAATCCCACCTGCAGGATGCCGAGGGCATCTCCATGGAGACAGAGTATGTACAATGTGTCATTGCACATGCTGCGTGAGCGCCAGAGAAGAAAAAGGCAGACAAAATCCTGACTACAGCTGGCTGATGGCTGGTCCCCGCCAGCCCCACAGTGGTGACTGTGCACCTCCGATCCTGTAGCAGAGAATAATCTGAGCACACAGTAAGTCCCAGAGAAGCTGAGTGATGGGATTGAGGGGACCGGTCAGGATGGGGGGCACAGGTCGGACAACAATATGACATAAAATACTGCTTAAAAAAGACTGAGTGATTCACACATTAGGTGTCAGGAACTATGGATTGCCAGGGAGTGGGACTGGGCAGCACTGTTTTAGAGGCAATATAATGCTTCTCTTTTGAGGCAATGCATTTTTGCGGTAGATATGTAACAGCAAAATGTCCTTTTAGAACAAGGTATTTGGTCTCTTGATGGTTAAACGTGGCTTTTCTGCCAATTCACAACACTGTGCAGTAAAAGGAACTTGATCTTTGAGTTGTGGAAGTGCCAGACATTTTGTTCTGGACCACGATCTCCTCAGCTTTCATAATCTAAATGGCATGAGAGCATGTATGATGGTGAGTACTCATGTCCCAACTGCACTGTGTCAAAGCACCAGCAGTTGTCAGGTCCTTTATTCCCTTGAGAAGGTTTCTTGCACCTTATTTATTGTGCAATGTAACCTTCTACAATAAATTTTCATTTGTGCACTCAGCGGGACATAGTGCTCAGTCTCTGTGTTTCTCCCTTTATTTCCTGTACATTTTAGGTGCATCTATAAGAGTCATAGCACAGCCAGATACCAACGCTCTTCACTATTGTTATGACTTGATGTTAGAGGATATAAAAAGCAGTTGTTTTCCTATTGTTGCTTGGAGTCAAAACATTTGGAGTGTATGGTTCAGTGTTGTTTTGTAAGGAAATCCTACACCTCTGGATACTATTGTACCACAGTAATGATGTTGGAATGCAGTTGTACCACAGTAGCTATGTTACTACTGTGCCTGTGGTATGGCAGCAGACAGTAGAATTCTGTGTCTATTAAGATTCCTGATGCATACATACATTGCAGATTCCTCATACTGGAGATATCAGCAAACTGTAACCATCCCAGGTGAACTGTTTTTAAAAGATGAACTAATAGAAATGTTACCAGCAGATACAGCTATTACTTAACTCACATTAAATGTTTTTAATCATGTCCTGTTTATTTATTTCAAGCATTTTACAAGGAAAGGCATATGGAACTGGAACAGCTCATTTCTAGATGCATCATGGATGGAGGGAGGGGAGCATTAAACAATAAGTTACAATAAATTACAAAATATAAAAATACAAAGTTAAAAAATAAGCAGCAGCAAAATAAACAAACTGTGCAAGGTCAGGGTGCAGAGTAATGGCAGTAGCTGCAGTTATAGGATGAACAAAGCAGTGCTGGGAACAGCAAGGGGAATAGTTGAGATCCTAGGGGATATAGAGGGAGCTGTACTTTGTCACAAGCGGCGGACTGGGATGGTGGGATTGCAGGACTGTTGTTTGCTTTTTCTGTTTATTTAGGTCAAGACAGAGTTAGAAAGAAGGTAAATGCATTAAAAAAGCATATATTGTGCAAAATAATGTATGGGCAACCATACACAACAAAGCTGATGCTGCGCTCTCGAGATTTAGCAACTCACCCTCCTCAGGAGCAGGAGCATCAGTGGAGCCACTAAATCATGGCTCCTCCCTCCCTGCAGCCACAAGCAACTTGCCCTGCCTGTGGAGCAGGAGCAGGAGCAGCATCAGTGAAGCCACTGAATCACGGCTCCTTCCTCCCTGCAGCCACAAGCAACTCACCCTCCCATGGAGTAGGAGCAGCATCAGTGGAGCCACTGAATCAAGGTGAAGTGAAACAATGGCAGCCACTCTCAGCTGGCTGTGGTGCTAGGCACCTGTGTTAGCACATCATCGCTTAGCATGACTGCCCTTCAGATTCTATCAGCCCAAACCCCATTGGCACCTTTATACTAATCCTACTGGGGTCACTGTGGTGCACACTCTATTTCACTATCTTACTGCTCACAGTAGCTACTTTTCTCCTAATCACCCCAAATTTCCTTCAGCCTTAGTCTCCCACCCTACCCCCTCCACTCCACTCCACACCACACCACACCACACCACACTATCTGTCTCTCACCCATCCAGGGATTCAAACCTCTGACCTTCAGCACCAAAGGCAGCACCCTAACCACTACACCACAGAGGCTGCCTTCGTCACTTATCTGTCAGCCACAATGCTACCTCCTAGTAGGCTGCTCCTCTTAGCCTCTCCACCTCTCTCCTTGTACTGTTCTCTCTCTCTCTCTCTCCACACCCCTCCTCCACCCATGGTCCTTTCCTGCCCCCCAGTACCTCCCCCTGCCCCTCACTGGCAGTCCAGCACCCACTGCATCCTCAACCCTCTCCTCCCCTATGCTGCATTTGATTCCTCCACCCTCCCAGACCCTCTCCCGCTCACCCTCTCCCTCCCCACCAGGCCCTCCATCCAAGACCATACACCCCAGCCCACTAAGAAAAAAACACTCCCAAAATTCTTAATCCCCTGCCTCTTGCTTCTCCTACTCACCTGTGATGTGGAACAAAATCCTGACCTCCACCCCTGCCCCCACCCTCCCAGCAAATGGGATAGGCATCTATCACATAAATGCAAAGAGCCTCCTGCCTAAATTAGACCACATCAAGGCCTGAATTATGCAGTGGTCTCCTTGACATCATCTGTATCACTGAGACTTGGCTATTTGCCAAAGTCCCACGCTCCTCAGTCGCCATCCCTGGGTATGCCATTTTCTGCCAAGACAGGGGCAAACACGGTGGTGGTGTCGCCATCTATATCCATGAGTTCCTCCATGCCTCCACTATCCTTCAGGAGGCCATCCCAAAATCACATGAACTACTTCTCTTAAAGATGACATTTCCTTTGTGTTGGTACAGTTCTCCAGATCCCTCTGTTTCAAACCACTAGGAGCAATTTTCAGTTGGGAATAGCACCCTTAGCTGCAGAACTGCACACAGTTTCCAATATATATAAGATTTTGCATGACTGGGCCTTTCTGGCAATTGATGGAATAAGCACATATTAAAACTCCCAAGCATCAAACCCAATTATTGACGGACTGTCCTGTGGGAATAAATAAATTCATCACCCAAGACAGATTAAGATTAATGCAGATCCAAGATCTACATAATAATGTATATGACCCCAGTTAGGATGGCCAGATTCAATAGAGCAATCTCCCCACAATGTGTACAGTGCTCTCAAGCAGGCGGCACTCTACTCCGTATACTCTGGGAGTGCCAGGTGGTATCATTATGGTCTCTTATCAAAGCTGGAGCAGATCCACTATTGGGTTTGGAAGACCTATTCACATTAAATATATGCCTACTAGGAACTATTCCACAATCAAAGTAAAAGCTTGAAAATATTATATGGCTCTTATCTCCATGTCTGTTAAAAATGAATGAGGAGTCCGTGATGCCTTGCTAGAGAAAGCAGCGCTCTCGCCTTTCTCCCACTCTCCGCTCCTAATTCGACTTCAATTCCTGACTTAAACTGGCAAGAATGACTTATTTTCTGAATATTGGTACATCTGACAAGCCTACCTGGTTTCCGACAGCAGAACTCGCGTCAATTCTAACCATGGAGGTGCACATGAGGCAGGAGCCCCGCCACACATCCTCTGCCCTCTCTGAGACAGCCGCAAAAATCCAGACAGCAGCCTTCAAATTCAACTCCAGTTCTGGCATTATGGGCATACCTGTGAGCAATTCAAGATATGTTTCTCTCCTCGATGATCTCTTAATCTTACTTGAAAACCTGAATGAGGCTGGGCCCCTGTTGGTTGATTTACTTAATAATTTTACTAAAATTTCTGGCCTTGCTTTGAATTATGGCAAATCACAAACTATGCCCTTAACGACCACTGTAAAGCCTTTATGAACATACTTCTTGGATTCAGCTGGTCACCACAGGGTATAACATATCTAGGAATCAAAACTACTAGTAACTTAGGGAAGATGTGGGACATTTACTTTAACCCCTTGTTTGATAACATCAAAACAATTCTGGACAGATGGAAGCTTTTAAAATCTCTTTCATGGGGAAAATTTCAGCCATTAAGATGTCTATTTCTCCCAAGATTCTTTACCTCTTTGTCAATATTCCTTTAGTCTTACCATCCTCCTTTCTTGTAAAACTGATAAATTAATAGGTAACTTTATCTGGGATGGGAAACCACCGAGATTTAACTGCAACAAACTCGATCACATTGGAAAAAGGGGATTCGGACTCCTGGTTCAAAGTCTACCTCTGGGCTTTCCAATGGCCCAAACCATTAAATGGTTTCAGAAACCCTCCTCACTCACCACTATGGGTTGTAATGGAATCTGCATTGTGCCCTGGAGGAGTTTCCACTTACTTCATTTTTAATCCCATTTCCTCTAAACTAAAATCTCACCCAACTATATCATCCTCTGTTCTTTATTGGAAAATAACCCACAAATTCCTGAAATCCAGTCCAACACCCTGGTTTTATGCCCCTTATGGGGCAATCCACTGCTCACTCTAGAAGATCACCCAATTTTCTGTCGCATATGGAGGAACAAAGGCATTTTCTTTCTAGAAGATATCTTGGACAAGAATTCACTCACTCTTAGATCATTCTCAGACTTGCAGGTCACATGGAAACTTCCTAAACAGGACTTCTGGAAGTTTTTACAAATCTGGGCAGCTTATAACTCTCTCTCTCTAGTTTAGTGTATAGGCATACTCTTCTATACCCATACATCTCGCACTGGACTAATTTATCAGTAAAATTAAATAGCTCAATTTACAAAGACATTATTGATAATCTGCCTGATCAGTCTATATAGGCCAAAAGTAAAGGAGTACTTCTTAACTACAAATATTTCAGACGCACAATGGAGTAATTGTTATGACAGTATAATACCTTTAAAGATGCCCGTAGTTCTTTAATACAAACTAAAATCTATATGTTTGGTATAGAACCCACTCTGTGCTTCAACAAATGGGCCTATTAAATAATAATAATTGCTGGCATGGCAATTTGGCCAACGAGGATCTATTTCATATCTTGTGGTCTTATGCTCCCATTAATAAGCTCTGGCATAAAGTCTGTTTACTTACCTCCAGAGTAACAGGACAAAACTGCCTTTTGACCCCAAGCTATTCCTTCAAGGCATCCTTATCCCCAATAAGTCTCTCCTCTCACATGTACATTTTAGACTGGCTAAACATACTTTCTCTTCTGGTCAAATGTCTGGTTCTTATGAAATGGAAATCAACTCTGGTGCCTTCTCTTTCAGATGTTCTTCAAAGCCTCTGTTAGTATGCCACCCATGACTGATTATCTCATGTTACTCATAACCGACTCACTGTATATGACAGATGTTGGCAGGATTACTTCAAGTACATCGAACCTAGTTCTTCTAGACCCTAATTCTTAGGGATATTTAGCCCTCCTTATTTTGCTCTCAGATTAGGTTTTCAAAACTTTTGTGCACAGATTTCTCCTCTTTTCCCTTCTTCCCTGTTTTCTACCTCTCTCCTTCCCTTCTTCCTTGCCTTTTTCTCTCTCTTCTTTCTTTCCTTGCACACTTTTCCCTTACCTTCACCTCTCCATTACTGAACATTGTTCATATTACCACATTTATCACTTTTGCAATTTACTGAATGCCTTGCCATTGCTGCCTTAGCATGTATTTCATACATGGTTGCCATTTCTGATCCTATAATACTCTACTGATTGTAACCCATCTGCTCTCCACTTACATCCTGTCTAGGTTTGTGTTTTATTATCAGTGTTATATAAGGCTTCTCAATATGTTTACCCTAAATACTGTGTTTTGTTAAGTGATATTTTATACCTTACATGGAGGATAGTCTTCAATTGTATTAGATGTGTGCTTTCTTATATACTCAATTTCAATAAAAAGATAAAGTGAAAAGAGATCAACTCCAGCTCCCTTGGGCAGGGTCATGGCGCACCATTAATGGAGGAGTGCTTCTTACAGGAGATGAAGCTGCTCCAAGAAGCACTACTATCATTAAGAACAAACATCGCAGCTCTGAAAAGGATCTGTAGATGTCTTTAGGCAGGCCAAGGACACTGAGGCACAGGCAGTCTCGTTAGAAAAATGGAGGGTGATTATGGACCCTGAGATCACAGCTCTCAGTAAGCAGTTGAACAAGATGGAGTTAAAACTGAAGGATCTCGAGGAACATAGTCACCACAACAATTTGGTGGAGATCAGGCTCTCGGAGGGGAAGAAGGATCCTCCCCATCCTTTTCACACAGAAATTTCTTGGAAAAGTAGCAGGCCCATCACCAAACGAACCCTCCTACATAGTGGAACAGGCCCGAGCATTGCGCCCTAAGCCAGCCCCAGGGTCACTCCCTCAGTCACTCCCTTCGGAAACTGCTCAATTACCTGGACAAACAGCATATCCTGGCCAAGCCTGCTAGGACATTCAGGCAGTGATGTGGGAGGGGCATAAGATACGAATTTTGCAAGACCTACCGGCCTCAGTGAGACAAAAGAGGAGTTAATTTCATTCAATGGTCTCCCACCTCATCCCTGCTGGAATACACTTTTGGATGCTGTATCCAGCCCTGCTGCAAGTCCACATACATGAAAAGTGGCACTCATTTGAATCTAATAAGCAGGCAGTAAGGGAATTACAGGAGCTGCTACCAGAGTTGTTTAAGAAGTGAACATGTCTACTGCTAAATGTGATTCTGTAGCAAGAGTAGATTTAGTGGATTGAAACGAGTAACAATATGGGATGGCAACCAACTGGACTGAAGCTGGGCCAACTACTATCATGGCCCTAGAGCCACTGACAGATTTGCATGCCACCGATCCTCTATTGTGGTTCTTTACTCCTATTTTAGCTGCAACCCACGGGATGTTAATCCCAATTCAGCAGAACTAGATTTAAGTCTACAAGTGCAGCAGGTTGATTATGACCGTGGTTTTCTAGACGTAGTTATTTTTATTTTTTTTATTTTTATTTTAGACTTTGGTAACCGAGTAAGGCCCACTAGGCACAGGTGCCTGCTTTCAGGAGGACCTGGGAGGATCAGGTTAAGTGACTTGCTCAGAGTCACTCAGCATGCAAGTGGAGGTTGTGAGAATCAAACTCAGGTCTGGTCTGCTGGCTGTATCAAGCTCATTCACACCTTGTTCCTCTTCCTCTAGGCATACTGCCAGCCATTCAAGTTCAAGTTTCTTAGATACATGCTTCCCCATGGTGTCAGCCTGTCTTTTCTCTCTGGAGTGTAGTATTTCTTTGCTGTCCTGTGGCTGTCCCTTAATTGAGACTCAGCAGTGACTCAGTCACAGAGGGGGCCATCTTGTGTTGCAGCTCAAGGTGCGACAGTCGTGGGGTTGCAACTAAGATTTTTGTAGACCTCCCTGATCCATGATCGTGCACACATCTGTTTTGTAATTGTTAGGGCTGCCTGTCAACAGGAATTCTGCCTGGAGGGGCTTACAATTTCACCATCTCCTTACAGCAGGCAGTCTTCCTGGACTTTCATTTAATATCACAGATGTTCCTTTACGGGCACTCCCATCTGCTTGATTCAGTGGCTTTACTTTCATCTGGGGGTTCTTTCACAGTAGAACATGAACTTTAATTTGGGCCCTGCAGCAATATTTAGGGGCTACATTTAGTTTAAACAAATGCTTGGCAATTAATATAATTATGGGGCTGAAACAGCAGGCTTTATTTATTTTTAACGTGGAAAGCTCAACTGCCTCTTTGGGTCTCAATGGGCGGTGCATTTATTTATACTATTATCCTGACCTAGCCCTGTTATCAAGGGAGTCTATGACCAAGCGTGGTTTCTAACATCCACTGGGATGAAATAATAACCTCTAAACCTCATTTTAGTTTGGGCAATTATCTAGTGAGCCCTTTAAGGAGAAATGTTCACTTAATAGTGGTTCTGGTGTTGTCAAGTTATAACATTAAGTTAATTGTTTTGCTGTTTATATTCTACTATCCAATGGAGGGGTGGGGAGGGATGGGGACTTTATGTGTTGTACTTGTAACGTTATGCAGTATTGAGGGAGGGGCCTTATCATTAAATGCTATTACATATGGGCTTTATGTGGATGGGCAATTACTGATGATTTGACTGGGGTAGTCTTACATAACTTATGTAAGGGTCTCATGTCGGGTGTAGTAATTTAAATTGGGGTTTGGTTTGTTCTTGTGTATGTTGGGGGCAAGAAGTAGGTTCTTGGGAGGAGGTGAGGGAGGGACTCATGGTATCAGCAAGGGGATGGATTTTGTTTCTTTAAAGCTAGATCGAGGACAATAGCTATGTTTAATGTTTATGGCTTAATGTGTAAGATTTATTTCATGGAACGCTAAAGCGCAGTAACAAACACAAGCGATATAAGATACTGAAGCATCTGCAGGTAGAGAAGGACAAGTTTCCTTTTGCAGGAGACCCACTTACTTGAAACAGAGGCTAATTTATTAAGGGGTTAAACATAGCAGGTCCATGCAGCGGAACATGCACATAAAGTAGAGGTAGCTGTTTTGCTAGCTAGAAATCTGAATTTTAAATGTGAGCAATGTATCTGGGATCATTTGAACAGATTCATTTTTGTGACTGGTACCCTGGAGAGTTCTGACATGGTCCTTGGATCCATCTACGGTCCTAACACAGACACCCCATCCTTTTTCATGGATATTCTCAACTTTTTCGTTGCCTTTCCTGTCTGTACCACTTCTATTAGGGGTTGTTGGAACCTACCCTTTCCCCAGGTGCAGACAGGAAAGGCAGCTGAGGGCCTGTCACCAGCCCAAAGATCTATATGAGATATGACAGACAGACTAGGCTTTGCTACCTTGAGGTGCTACACCCAGAACTCTGGGAATATACTTTTCAGTCTCCTGTACATGGGACCTCTTCTTGTATAGATTATTTGTTGTTGAGTAAACAGCTTCTCGAGGCCTTATGGCATTTCAGATCTCTCAGAGGTCATTTCAGACCACTCCTTGGTGACCTGCACCTTAGCAGTATCCCCCAATCAAAGAATAGAGACAAGCTGGAAAATTAATAACAGCCTGATGAAAGATAAATGGGTGGTGGACAGATTGAAGTCCTGCATTGCACAATACACAGAGGAAATCCTTCATACTACAGGCTGGCCGGAGATGGAATGGGGTGGTTTGAAGTGTTTTATATGGGGAGAACTCTGATCTGGATTGCTTCTATGTGGAAGCTTAATAGGAAAGTCAAACCAAGGACTTACTGGACAAAATTAGACAATTAGAAAAGGCGATTCCTTCTTCCATGAACATACGCCAGGAACTTATCCATCTCAGGGCGCAGTGTAATGATCTGATGAGTGAAAAGCTGAGTATGCCATCCTTAAATGAAATCTACTTACGTAGATCAGGGAAAAGGACAGTCACCTGTTGGCTTTGAGGGTTAAGCAACAAGTTTCTAGACTAGTAAATGCAATTCGTTCGATGAGGACGGTTCGCTTAAACAAGCTCAATGGAGACTGCAACTGAACTCCAGTCCTTTTATAAGGATCTCTATGGTGCTAGGGTGGACCCCTCTCAGCTGAACAAATTAATGAATACTTGAGAGACATGCTCCTCCCCAGCCTTTCGATAGACCAACAAACCTCTTTAACCTCCCCAATCACGGAAACAGAAATCAAAAACGCGATTAGTGATTTATCACTCGACAAGGCCCCTGGTCTGGACGGATTTTCCTCAAACTTTATAATGTCTTGGACTAGGAACTGACTCCATGGCTATTCCATCTGTTCTGGACTATAGTAGTTGGTGAATGTTAGGACCCTCATCTTTTGAGGCGACAATAATAGTATTGCACAAGGAGGGAGGATCCAGAGAGGTTTCTAATTAAAGATATATATCACTTCTTAATTGCGATATTAAAATTCTAGTCAAACTTTTATGAGTAGAATAAGCCAGGTTATGCCATCTCTGGTAGCTGTAGAACAAGTGGGCTTCATGGCAGGGAAATCCGCATTGGACCATGTGAGGAAACTGGACCACATCTTGTCTGCATCCCGGACAGCTTTTCCACAGTGGTTTTGATGTCTCTGGATGCAGAGAAGGTATTTGTCAGAGTTGACTGGTGTTTCCTGTTTAGAACACTAAATAGATTTGGTTTTCCTCCTCTTTGTGCAATGGATCCAAGCCCTTTACACAAAGCCCAGTGCCCGTATTTATTGCAACTGTTCATTTCTCCTTATTTCTCCCACCATTCTGGCACTAGACAGGGCTGTCCCCTATCCCTCTTTTATTCAGTCTTTATTTGGAACAACTCCTGGTGCAGATCAAAAGGACCCAGACATCCAGAGAATCACTGTAGGCTCTCAAGAATTCAAATTATCGGCTTATGCCAATTACATACTTCTTCACTTATCAAACCCAAGGGCCTCGATAGGTAGCTCCTTGTACCTGATTCAAGAATGTGGATTGTTATCCAATTATAAATTGACTCTGGAGAAAACTACAGTGTTCCTCTCAACTCATTCACCCATAAGAGGGAGGTTGACGGATATAGGGTACATTGGGAACACAAAAGCTTAAATACTTGGGGATCGTTCTGACACGAGGCCAAAATCTCTAAGGAAAAGTAATCTGGATGTGTTGGTGCAGACAATCCAGCATGACCTGAATAGATGGATGATGCTGCCATTGTCACTATGGGGCAGAATTAGCTTAATCAAAATAAATATACTACACCGCTCTTCTCTCCCCTCAACATGCTAAATTTATGGTTGCCACAGGTCTAGTTCACTAGATTACACTCTATGATAACCACATTTATATGAAAATGTAAACAAGCTCTTAGGGCCTATGGGAAACTTACTGCTCCTAAGATAAAAGGAGGATTGAGACTTCCCCACTTTAAACTTTACTACTGGGCTAGCGATGCTGCAAAGTGTCTAAGATGGTTGGACAGATCTGGTGAGGCAGCTCCAGATCGGTGCTACCTCTGTTGATTAGGCTGGAAAATGAACTTATCTCGGCTCAGGGCCTATCTTCTTGCCCTATTGCATATACCCTTTAAGTCAATCCCACTAGCCCTAGTTGAGACCCCATAAGAATCTCTGTAAAGGTCCACAATCAGATATGTACCTCCGTATTACATCCATACTCAGTACCCTACCCAACCTCTTATGGGAAACCCAAACTTCCTGATAGGTGGGAGGATGGTAAAGGATTCTGGCTCCCACAATGGGCAATGATTTCTGTGGAGGAGTTGTGGAATAATGTGTAGGTCCAGTTGTCCGGGGACATCATACGTATTTATAACCTAAATCCTACTCAAGCTTTAAAGTGTATCAGTTTATGGCTATGCTGGTGAAGGCTCAGTTAAATGAAGATGCTAGAGAAGAAGGAAGGTTTCTGCACTCACTCACTCAGAGTAATAGCCGCACAACCCCATGCTGTTTCAGTATTTACTCTATCTTTTAGGGCAGCCCAACAATTAGATGGGTCTTCCAGTTACTAGAATGCTCAATTTCCAGAGAAAATATTTAATTGGGAGAAGATATGGGATGACACCCATAGGTTTGTCTCTCAAGACAGACTGAGGCTGGTTCAATACCAGATTATTAATAACATGTATTACACCGGTTAAGCTGGCCAAAATGAACAGGGCCCTTCGCCAACCTCAGGGCGCTGTCTGCAAGAAGTGGGTTCCTTGTTCCATATTTTTGGGAGTGTCAAAAGTGGTTCCACTTTGGAACCTCATTAAATAGAAGATGGACCCCTTACTGGGTTTAGCGGAATATATAGAACCGCTGCATGCCTTCTGGGAGATTTCTCCGGATATCGATCACTCAGAAAAATATCATTAAGCCATGATAGCCCTATAGGTCAAAAAGTTAATACTTGACATTTGGCTGGACGAGATTATCGCCTACTTGAAGTGGTTGCAGGAACTACTCTCCAATCTCTCAGTAGAGAAAATGATTGCTAGAGTAACCAACAAGTTGCCTAAGTTTGGAAAATATTGGAAATTGCACACGCTATACACTCTTTAGTGAAAGCCTCTATATTAAGTATAAATTCCAACTATACTAGCCTTTTCCTCTTTCAGTTAACCGCTGATACCATGGGTGGGGTGGCATGGGAGGGGAGGGGCTAGATTGTTTGTATTGTCATGTGTATTGTCTGTTGTAATTATGTGTTTAAATCAGCCTTTTAGGGATGGAAATAAAGCATTTTGAATTTCAAAAATTTGTGTTACGCCACTGGAGGGATCAGGAGTGTATGTCTTACAATGAGTGGTTACAGGAACTGCTGTACAATCTTAGAACAGAAAAATGATTGCCATTCTTAGCATTCAGTTATCCCAGTTTGAAAAAGTATGGGGTACAATCTACACTCTGTATTCCCTCTAACCTGGCCTTAAAGAGACACCCATGCTGCTTGAGAGCTATGAAAGCCTCTTGTTGGATGCCATAGGGAGGGAAGGTTGTGGTTGGGGGGTGGGCTGGGTGGGGTGAAGGGGAGGGTGTGGATTGTCTTGAATGGAGTCATTGTTACTGCACGTTCTGACTGTTGCTGTAAGTAACATTTGTGGAAAACTAATAAAAGTTTTAATTTTAAAAAAGATGACATTTCCTCCTCCTCCTCCTCCTCTCTTTATCATTACCTGTTATTTCTCACCCACCCCATCCCCTGCAGAAATAATCTCTAAGCTCTCCTCTCTTCTCTCCTTCACCTCAGTTGGTGAGCTCCTGGTCCTGGGTGACTTTAATCTAAATTGGTCCACCCTCTATCTCATCCAACCGCATTTAGAAATTGAGGCCCTCAACCTCACACAATTGACATCTGACCCCACAAGACTTAACCTCTGCTCCCACAATCACTTGCTCATCGACTGGATTCTAACAACTCACCTGCACAAATACTCCTTAGCTGGCACTCTCCCTGATGCCTTTAGTGATCACTGCATCATCCACTGACCCAGAATGTCTGCCCTCCCTCAAGTACATGTGGTTCAGGCCCTTAAGGTCCTTGAACCATCAGTCACTGATGGCCAACCCATACCTTGCTGACTGGTCTTGTGTCTTCACCACTCTCAGTATAGACTCGCTCTGGCCGCCTTCAGTTCTACCTTCCTGAACATATGGAACCTCCATGCCCCCTTCAAGAGGCTAAGGCTGCAGCTCAAGCACCATCCCAGGATGTCTCCTCAGCTGGTAAAGCTCTTAGAGGGATCGAGGTCAGGCCTGGAAAACTTACAAGGCCTCCTTCAACTTGTTTGACCTCCAAAGTACCAGAACTTTAAGGAAATCCTGCACTAAGGCAGTGAGTACTGCCAAAGCCTGGCTAAATGACTGCCAGTCCTCTCCAGTGGCTTTCAGCAAGACCCTTCATCCCTTCTATGCTCTCCCCTCACTCCTCTCCCCCAATTCTCAGTCCCCAGACCGGGCTGGCAAACCCTACTTCTCTATAAACCATTACTTCACCACTTGTGCCTTACCCTCGGGCCTCACCCCTTCCATCTATCCTCCCATACTCAGCTCTTCATCCCACCCCTACACTCCCCGACGTACTCCCTGGCAGTCCCCACCTTAGCTGCACACACTCCCTCCCCAACTCCACCCTACCGTAACTTCCCCTTACCACAATAGAGGTAACCTGTGATCTCAAACCCTAAACACTTCTAAACAAAGCCCAGATGATATTAACCCCAAACTATTGAAAATATCAGCTCCTGCCATCATCCCAGCCATCACCCACCTTTTAATCTCTCTCTCTCTCGATCAGGCACACTACCCAAAGCCCGAAAGCTGGCCAAGGTCATCCCCTCCACAAAGGGGCAACCTTTAAATCCAGACAACTATAGGCCCATTTCACTTCTCCCTCTCCAAAATCCTGGAATCCTCGTGATCTAAAATATTAAATTCCTTCCTGTCTTCTACTGACATCCTCACCCTTTAGCAATCCGGCTTTCAAGGACACCACTCCACCTTCCCATCCCTTCTCTGTCTCACCAACCATATTCACACAGCAATGGACAAAGGTCACCTGACATTAGCCATATTTACAGACCTAGCCAAAGCATTCAACTCTGTTGCCCACAAACTCCTAATAGACAATCTTGCTTCAATAGGAGTTCCTCTCCCCTGCGGCCATCGACTGTTTCAATGCTTACCTCTCAGAGAGATATCAGTTAATTCAACTGGGTACTACCAAATCCCCCTTCCCATTCTAGCTGGAGTACCACAGGGGTTAATCCTAGGACTCACCCTTTTCTTCATCTTCATGAATAGTCTGCCGTCTGTCAGCCCTCTTCCCAAGTTCAAATGTATGCTGATGAATCCATGATCTTCATTTCTGGCCCTTCCTTTGACCAGAAGGAATCTGCCCTCAATCTGACTTTGAGAGCATGCTGCATTGGTGCAACACAAAATCTCTCAAATGTAACAGTTACATGGTTTCGGGTCTGCCTAGAAGTTGGCTAAACTGTCCCCCCACTCCTTCCCACCCTGGATGAGTCCAACATCTCAATAGTAGACAGCTACAAGTACCTGGGAGTCTGGCTTGACCCCAAACTAGATTTCTCCCTGCAGCTCGACTCAATCCACAACAAGTTCTGCCCCAAACTAGGCATGTTATATAGGCATAAACAATGTCCCTCCCTTCCTGTCAGAAAATATATTATAACCAAGCTTATCCTCCCTTCCTTCGACTATGCTGACGTGGTTTACAGTTCAGCCCCCCAATCCTCCCTTGCCAAGTTTGACCCTTGTTCCATGCCTTCTACAGCTCCACCACCAATCTCCCATACCACATGTATCGTTGCCACCTATACCACATGGTCTCCCTCCCATCCCTATCAAATGCTGCTCACTCACTGCACAACCTTCATCACCAAACTCTGGTTTAATACTCTCCCCTCACCTCTCCTCCCTGGCCCCTGCCCCTATCCTGGCTACACCTTATGCTTCGGGACCCATGCTCCTTCACCCTTAGCTACCCTCACTCGCTGCTGAAAGCAAGCTCGCCTCACTGCTTCCACCTTGTGAAATTCATTCCTCTCACTGTGCATGGTCTGCCAACCATGGCATCTTTTAAAAACTACTTCAGACCCCTCCTGCCTCTGTCAACCCCCTGACCACTGGGGCTCCTTTTCCTTTCCTCTCTCCTTTACCCACCCCCGGTCTTCGCGCAACGCCAGCTCTTACCTCTGTGTGGAAACCTCCTCTTACCAAAGCATTAACCTCATCTAGCCTGCTCCACACAAATTGCTTCTACGTCCAATGAACTGCTGTACCATCTGTCCTGTTCCATTGCCTGTGAAATTCTATTTACTGCTCGCTCAACTGTATCAATGTTCAATGCTTGCTATATAACTCTTTATTGCTGTGTAAATCTGTAATTCTGTGTAAGTCTGTGCAACTCTGTATTTTGTGTAAGATAGTATTCTGTGAAATTTTGCATCTTGTTCCTTACCCTTCCCTGGGTCGCACCTGGAAACGAGCCCAGGCTCAGTGTGCCTTTCCCAGTTATCAACTTTAAATAAATAAATTTATGATGTCATCTTACCCCAAGATGGAAACATAGCCTTTTGTTGTGTATGGTTGCCCATACATTATTCTAGATATAGTATATGGCTCAGTGTTGTCCTGTATGGGAATCCATACACTACCAGATGCTGTCATGCCACAGTATTGTAGCTACTGCATGTCACTACTGTGGTAAAACAGAATCCCTGTCTATTAAGATGCCTCATGCTTACCTGCACTGCAGAGTCCCCATAATGAGGATAAATGCCCCAGGTAAGCTTTTGTTAAAAGATGAACTACTAGAAATGTTGCCAGCTCATGTAGCTGTTGTGTGTTAAAACTTACATTAGGTTTCATAGTTTTTTACAGAGCTTAGAAGACCATGGTCCATATAACTCCACAAACTGATTTGGGTATACTCAAAATGTCATTTGCAACCAGGTGTTTATCCAGTTTGTTCTTGAAATCCAAGTTTTACTAGCAACTACTTCAACTGAAAGTCCATTCCACACCTTCACCACTCTTACACTAAACCAGTGTTTCCTTTTTATATCTTCTCTGGTTAGTTGTAGTGGATGGGCTCTTGTGCAGTAATTCTGTTCCCTAAAAGTCAGGCCTAGCTGTTCCCATAGCCCTGTGTCTGTTAGGGCCTTATAAATCAGACACATGTCACCCTTAACCTGCAGAACTCCAGGAGTACACCCAGTTCCTCCAGCCTCTCATCAAATCCCTTATCCCTATGTCCGTAATCATTTGTGTTGCTCTCCTCTGAACCCTTTCGAGTGCGATGACTTGGTTTTTGCCCCTGGTGACCAGAACTGGGCACAGTACTCCATATGAGGTCTCACCAATGATGAATACAGTGGAAGCAGCACCTCTCTCTCTACTCCTAATGTGCCTATTAATGCAATACAATATACTACTAGCTTTCTTAACCACCTGATTACAGTGCAGCTTGAAACTTAGGTCGTTACCGATCCATGTTCCAAGATCCTTTTCATCTATGACTTCCCTCAAGATTGTCCTATTCAGTACATAGTAAAAGAGAAGGAGTGGTTTAGCCTGCTTGCTATGGAAAAGACCCTTGTCAGTTTTGCTATTGTTTTTTAAACTACAGGAGAGAAGGGTTAGTTAATTCTACTTGCTGTTGATGTGTAGAAGATTTTTGTAAGTTTTGATATTGTTTTACTTTTTTTAATTTGGCTTAAAGTGGAATTTAGCTTAAAGGTTTCTGTGGCTGGAATGACTGTAAAGTTTCTGTGGCTAGAGTGACTGCACAGGGCATGCCCAGACTTGCCCACCCACATAGCCTTTAAATTCTGGTGAGTCATCAAACTGCAGGACAGAAGGAGTGGTTAAGCCTGCTTGCTGCAGAGAAGATCTCTGTAAGTTTTGCTATTGTTTTTAAACTGCAGCAGAGAAGGGTTAGTTAATTCTACTGCTGTTGCTGTGTAGAGGATTTTGTAAGTTTTGAAATTGTTTTACTTTTTTTTTAATTTAGCTTAAAGTGGAATTTAACTTAAAGGTTTCTGAGGCTGGAGTGACTGTAAGCCTTTCTTAAATACTGAAATACCATTGGGGTTGGGTTTGAAGGCTGTGATGGTAGAGCGTGGGAGCTACAAACTGACCTGAGCCCTCAGAGCAGGTCAGGAAGGAGAAACGAGGAACAGCCATATGGGCTAATTCTTAAAGATAGGATAGATAGATATATATATATATATATATATATATATATATATATATAAAACTTATGAATAGGTCTATAGTCGTTATGAGTAGGATTCTGGTTTCCAGTTAGTACTGTAGTTGGCTGTCATACTGTATGCAAGGGCATTTGGGATTAAAATTTATGTTAGAAGCTGGGCTAGGATTAGCTAATTCTACTTGCTGTAGGCAGAGTTAGTGTAGAGAGGCTGTGTAGGTAGTGTGGACCATGGGTAGGATTGTAGGTGCAATGATTGTGGGGCAGCAATGTGGATGAATATACTGTGGAGGCTGGGAGGGTGCCCAATATGCCACAGGCTAAGGAGGCTTGAGGAAGAGGTTCAGTAGCTGGCAGGAGCTGGGAAGGTTGAGGGATGAGGGAGGATTGCATCATGGAGGGCTGACATCTGAGGTATTGTGGGCACACCATAGAGAAGGAACAGTGGGTCAAGGAGGGGTCAGAAGGAGGGGGCAAACTAGACAGGAAGCCAGCTGATGAAGGGTGGACTCTAGTAGCACCTAGATAAAGAGGAGCAGCAGTAGGCAGGAGGAAGGAGAAAACACATAGTAAGGCAAAGGGGTAGAGAACATGTTTGCTTTACTAGCAATACATGGGAAAGAGGACGAGGAGGAGACTGCACAAGGGATAGCACTCACAAAGAGGATGGAGTGAGGGGCATTACTAGTGGAGAGATTGAGCAATTGTGTAGGGGAGGACTAATACTTGGAGAGGTGAGGAGGGAGAGGAGGTTAGCAATCAAACAGGAGGAGGGGAGGGTCTCAACTGAGAGGGGCAGAGGGAAGACACTGGGGCACATGGTAAAAGCACCATCTTGAGTGGCCCCAGAAATGAGAACCTGGGTGGTGGGGTGGTGACAGGCACAAGGAAAGAGGAGGGGATGTACTGTTGTTGGGGACTCCATACTCAAGAGGATCAGATGGGGCAGCAAGGGGGAGACACAGTCAGATATTGGTGGAGTTCATACCAGGATTAAAGGCAGACAAGGCAGGACAGGCAGCCCTAAGGTGTGTAAGGAGGGGTAGGAGGAAACCACACATTGTGGTACATGTGGGGACAAATGACCTAGCAGGGAAAATGGTGTAGGTAACAAGGAGAGAACTGAGGAAGTGGGAAGGTTGTGTGAGGAGACTGGGGAGTCTGTGGCCTCTCTGAGGTACTCCACAGCACTCCTGTGCAAGCACAGTGAGAAAGGAGAGGATTAGAGGTGAACACATGATTGGTAGAATGGTGTCAAACTAAGGGTGTATGGGGTTGTGGGTGGCTGGGGCAGTACCTGGGATAATAACAATCTGTTTGCAAGGATAGGCTGCACCTGAGTGGGAGGGAAGGTGGTATTAAGCAAAACTGGGAAGTATATTGCAACAAAGGTGGATTTAAACTAGATGGGAGGGTGGCAAGTGGACAGCAGGTAAGCAGGGATCCAATAGAGTGGAATCAAAGCCTACACCCCAGGCTAGCAGAGAAGGACTCAGAGTGGCCAAAAGGAGGGAGGAGATGGAGGCCACTGAAGGGAAGGGGCATAATGAAGGGTGGTCTTGTTGAATGTAAGAAGCTTAGGAAACAAATTGGCTGAGCTACAGACACTCTTAGCAGTGTGGAGGGTGGATATTGCAGCTGTCACAGAAATGTGAGCAACTGAGCACCGGGACTGGGATCTGGCAATCCCAGGATGCAAATTATACAAGAAGGACCGTAAGGAGGAGGGAGATGGGGTTGCAGTCTGTTTAAGGGACGGGATTAAATGCACAAGGGACGAGGGGGAAGAAAGGAGAACAGAGGCAATCTGGCCAGCTCCTAGACTCAAGGGGTAGGGAACTGAGGTTTGGGGTGGTATACAGGCCACCGTCCCAGTCTGAGGAGCTTGACAGGGAATTAGTGGGACAAAAGTTAAGATGGATAGGAAATTGGCTCTCTGAGTGTACTAAGAAGGTGGTGGTTGGAGGGTTAGTCTCATCCCCAGGTGAGTTACTAGTGGGGTTCCCAGGGGTCAGTGCTGGGGCCACTCCTGTTCAGCGCTATATCTCAAACATCAGGAGGGGATCAGTAGTGAGATGAGTCTATTTGCAGATGACTCAAAGCTGGGTGCAGTGGTGGATGGGGAAGAGGGAGGGTGGCCTTGCAGGAGGACCTGAGGCTCTGGAAGGTGGTCGGGAAAATGGAAACAAAATTCAATGTGGGGAAGTGCAAGGTTCTGCACCTGGGAGTCAGAATCCAGGCCAGGGGTATACCCTGGGAGAAGACATGATTCAAGTCACAGAGGGTGAAAGGGACCTGGGGTAGTAGTAGATGTCAAAATGAACAACTCAGAGACCTATAGGAGGGCAGGGTGCAAATAGGATGCTGGGATGCATCATCAGGGGATTACTGCTTGGTTAAGCCACACCTCGAGTATTGTATACAGTTTGGAGACCACATTTAAAGAGGGACATTACACTCCTAGAAAGGGTCTAAAGGAGGGCAACCAAAATGATCTGGGGCCTGGGGAGAGGACCTATGAGGAGAGGCTCAAGGAGCTTGACATGTACACCCTGGAGGAGAGGAGGACGGGGGACATGATAGAGGTCTTTAAGTACATGAAAGGGATCAATAAAGGAGGCCCAGTCAGGGTACTCCAAAGGATGGAGGGTGGGGCAACAAGAGGTCATGTGTGTAAGCTGAAAGGGACAGGCACAGAGGGAGAGGAGAAGATGTTATTTCACTGAAAGGGTGGTGGAGCCATGGAATGCACTGCCCAGGAGCTGGTAAAGGTGGAGACTGTGGACGGGTTTAAGAGGGATGGGACAGGTACAGGAGAAGGGAAATCTGACCAGGCACAATACAGGTGGAACATCTAGGATTGGGGACAGTATAACCTAAGGGGATGGGGACACCAAAATCATCCCTCAGTGCAGGTGATGCAAGTCGAGCAGACTCAAGAGACCATTAGGCCTATTCTGCTGGAATTTTAGTATGTTAGTAAATCAGAAAGGTATGTAGAAAAGGAAAGTGAATTTTCCAAGCTTGATAGGTCACTTAGGTCCACCCCATAGCCTGGTCACTTAAGGCATTGCATCAAATTCTGCACTATTACTCGATAAATTGGCATGAGTCCCCGACCAACCTCTAGTCTGTAATCCACAGGTCTTAATCGATAAGCGTGCCATTCCACCTTCTTTTCTTCCGAGCTTAGACACTGTACATTGGCTAACCTTTTACAACATAATGTGGTGGCCCCTTCCAAACTTGGCAGACGTGTTTCCATAAGCTCCAGAGACTTTTCTAAGTATCTGCAAGTCAAAAGTGCATTAGCAGCATTTATTAATAAGGATAGTTGGCCTGATCAATCGACTCAGGGGCTACAACAAATTCTTCAGTGTACAGAAACTGTGCATGCAGTTTCAAGGATATATAAGCAACTCCAGGTTTTGGATCATAATCTTTCCAACTGGAGTCTGCTATTACTGGGTGCATGAGCTTTCTTGCCGACTGAGATAGAGTTTTGGAAGAAAGTTTGGTGCATGAATTATAAACATATCAAACAAGACAGATTGTGCCTTGTGCAATTTCAAATCATGCACGATATGTACTTTACACCACTAAAATTGTATAAGGCAGGTTTTGCAGTCTCCCCGCCTGTTTCAGATGTAAGCAAACTCGGCTCTCTTTATCATATGGTATGGGAATGCCTCGCACGCAGACTTTCTGGAAATCTATTCAACAAATATTGGATCCCATTTTGGGCTTGATACCTTATTCACTCCTGAAGCCTGTATCCTGGGCGATATTTCCTTGAACCCCGTGATACGGGCAGGCTCATATTACACTAATTGCAGGCATAGCTAAATTAACAATGCTGAGGCACTGGAAGGAGGATACTCTTCCTGCAATCTTGGAGTGGTATCGTAAGACCCTTCTTACCATTCAAGTAAAAAAACATATTGCTACTGTAAGACAGAGAGTGCAATATTACCAGACTACTTGGGAGCCCTTAAGACTTTGCTTTCCCAATGGAATTCAGGATAGTTTGCTATAATTATCCCATTATACTGCTGTGGTGTATGGGAGTTAGACAGTCCCCACCTCTATCTGATCCTGTACTAAATTTCCTTAGTGGCTTACCTGCTTCCTTTTTCTTTTTTCCTCCCTACAGTCTGCTTCTCATATGTAGTCCTTCCCCAGTTGTGCAGAGTGGAGTTTTGGGGTGGGGGTGAGGATTATAGAACGGATGGTGGGGAGGCTTTTGTTAGAGAGGAGAATGGATTTATGTCGGATCTCTTAATAGGGATACTGTTGGAACTCTGGATAGATTATGTCTGTATATCCTTTATTGTATTCCTGTATCGTTGTTATCATGATGTTATATGATGGAAAATAATAAAGTATACTGAATTAAAAAAAGAAAAGGGAAAGTGGTTATTGTGGGGATTTCAACTTGCTGGGGTTGACTGGAGCATTCCGTCACCTCCAGTGCTAGGGAGCAAGTGCTCCTGGACGCAATCCAGGAGGATCTCCTGACACAGTTGGTTAGTGTACCTACTAGGCTAAAGAACACTTTAGATCTGGTATTGTCGAATGGGGAGGCAGTAAGGAAAATAAAGGTGGAGGAACCACTAGCCGACAGCGATCACCAAATGGTGTGGTTTAATATCACGATGTGCGGGAGCCAGAGAACTCAGTTACTCAGGTGGTAAACTTCAGGGGCAGACTTTGGGAGGATGCAGAAAGTATTGAAAGGGAAACTAGAGGGCATAAGGCAGGAGGTGGACGTGGAGCAGAAATGGGATATTACTAAACGGGGGATTACAGAGGCAACAGAAGCCTGCACCAAGACACAGAGTAAGAGTAGCAGAGCAAGAAAAGCATGTTAGTTGAACAGCAAGGTTGTGGAGGTGGTGAGGGCAAAACGAGTGGCGACCAGAGGTAGGAGGACGGGAAGGAAGTGGACAGGGAGGAATATGCAAGATGGTTCAGGAGGTGACCAGAAAAGTGAGAGAAGCCAAGGCCCAGAGGGAGCTGAGATTAGCGAGGGAATTAACGGGGTGGGGGGGACTTTTAGATACATCAGGAGAAAAGGAAGTGCAAGGAAACAATACTGAGGATAAAAGGGAATGGACAGAAAAGGGTGAGGGAGCAGGCAGAAGCACTGAATGAATACTTTTGCTCAGCTGCTCACAGAAGAAAAGGGAGGCTGCTACCACCATGGGCTGGGAGGGTGGGGAAAGGGCGAGAGGAGGCAACAGATGGAAGAATTGAGGCAAATAGAGTCCTAGAGGGACATAGGGCACTGAAGGTAGAAAAGGCACCAGGGCGGATGGTATCCACCCCAGGGTGCTGATGTAGATGGTGGAGGTGTTGGTGGAGCCACTGGCGGATCTGTACAGCACCTCACTGGAGTCAGGATGTGTGCCACTGGACTGGAGGATGGCACATGCAGTACCATTACACAAGAGCGGGCCAAGGGATGAACCGGTAATTATCATCCGTAAGTCTTACCTCCATAGTGTGCAAACTCATGGAAATGATACTAAAGGAAAGACTGGTGTCGTACCTGGAGGACAGTGGCCAGGATGTGAGGCAGCATGGGTTCATTTCAGGAAGTCTTGTCAAACCAATTTAATACAATATTATGACTGGATGACAGGTGAGCTGGATAAGGGTCATGCAGTGGATGTTCTTTAGTTGGACTTCAGCAAGGCCTTTTCGTTGCCTCATGGGCAGCTTGAAGGGAAGCTAGCTGGTATAGTTGTAGAGGCAAAATGATGAACTGGATTACAAGCTGGCTGATGGGAGTCTGCCACGGTGCTCTCAACTCCAAGGCCGGTGATGAGTGGGGTGCCACAGGGCTCTGTGCTGGGGCCAGTATTATCTGGGCTTTTCATATCAGACACTGCCAAAGGGTGGTGAGCAAGGTAAGTATGTTCGCTGATGACACCAAAATCAGAGCAGTGGTGAATGGAGGGAAAGATGGAAGCAGCTGCAGGGGACCCAAGCTAGAGGAGTCATCAGAGAGGTGGCAGCTAGAGTTCAATGCAAAGAAGTGTAAGTTATGCACTTTGGGGTGAAGGACCCAAGGAGAGAATGCTGGCTGGGGGGGGTTGGGATCACTGAGGAGGAGAAGGACCTAGGGGTAATGATGACAGAGACCATGAACAACACTGAAGAGAGGTGATCTTGCCCCTGTACAGGTTGCTGGTAAGGCTGCACTAGAGTTAGTGTGCAGTTTTGGAGGCCATACCTAAAGCATGATATCAGACTACTGGAGGGGTGCAGAGGAAGGCAACAAAGATGATATGTGGAATGAAGGGAGAGACTATGAGAGCAAACTGGGAGACCTGAATATGTACACTCTGGAGAATAGAAGGGACAGGGGGACATGATAGAGACATTCAAGTATCTAAGGGGAATCAATAAGGATGGGGCAGGTGGGGTCTTTAAGCTAAGGAGGGAGGGATGCATGGGGGCATGGGCTAAGAATAGAGGGGAAGATTTAGGAGGAAATGAGGAGACAGTATTTCACAGAGAGGGTGGTAGCAAAAGGAACGACTACCAGAATGAGTGGTGTCATGTAAATCTGTGAACAGCTTCAAAAGGGCATGGGACAGGAACGGGAGAGTGAGGTGGGGAAGGTGGGGTGGCAGTGGATGCCAAAGGGGTGGGGCAGCTTACAAACTATGGGTGCTAGCTGCACACCTCGAGCAGACTTAGACAGATGGTCTGTTTCTGCTGGCACATTCAGTATGTTCAGATGTTATTTCCAAGATGCATCACCTGCACTTGTCAGTATTAAATGTTAATTTGTATTGTTCAGCCCATTCTTCCAACTCCCTAATGCAAACTGCAAGATGTTTGCTTCCTCTGTTATTTACTGCTAACCTTATCCGGGTATCATCAGCAAATTTTGATTCCCACACTTTCATTTTGGTAGACATAGAAGAGACATAGATGTTGAATAAACACAGGCCCAGAACGGATCCTTGGGGCACCCCACTAGCTACCTCTGCCCACCCTGAGTATAAACCTCTAATACAGACGCCTTGCTTCCTGTTAGTCAGTCATGAAGCTATCCATCAGGATAGATTCCCCTGTATCTTGTGCTCAATTAGGGCATCAATCAGTTCCCCATGTGGACCTTTCAAATTCTTAGAAAAGCCCAAGAAAATGACATCAACTGAGTTCCCGCTGTCTAGTTCCTTGCTGACTTTACCATAGAAATCAAGAAGGTTGGTCTGGTAAGAACGGCCCTTGGTGAACCTGCGCTGAAGCGTAATCAATGTCTCCAGACTGATGCAGAAAGTCTCTGATGTGGTCTTTATGATCCTTCCAAGATTTTACCAGTACAGCTGTCAGGCTGACTGGCCTGCAATTGCCCATCTCCTGTTTGTTCACTTTTATGTATGGGCACCACATCTGCCTGCCTCCAAACCTCCAGTACCTCCCTCGGTCAATAGATTTCTGAAAAGAGCCATCAGTGGCCCAGCCAGTTCCTCTGCCAGTTCTCTAATGACTCTGGGATGCAACTCATCTGGTCTCTGGGCCTTCTTTTAATCCAGCTTCAAGAGCCTTTTCTTAATATCTGCTGTTTCAGTACCAGACTATGTTCCTTTACATTATCTAAATGGTCTTTGGTTCCTACTGTTTTATTGTTATGCACTGAGGTGAAATAATTATTGTAGCGTTCAGCCATGTTGCAGTTGTCTGTGATTAATGTCCCATCTATGTTTTTAGTGGGCCGATAGTTTTGTTCCTCCCTTTTGTTATTAATGTATGAATAAAAGTATTTATAATTATCTTTTACTTTGTTAACCAATCTAAATTCATGGGTTCGTCTGGTGTGATTAATGGGTTTTTTGTTTCCTTCAGCGTGTCCTTGTAAGTATCCCAGCATGCCTGATGGCCGCCTTTTTTTTTATTATTTCGTTTCTGTTGACTGGGTGCACTAGACAAATCCTGCCTATTTTCAGGCACGACATGGGAGGGGATACAGATGAATGCCAGCTGATCTTGAACCTGATTAAGCTGCTGGTGGTATTTTTAGTGAATTTGCCCTTTGCCTTTGCATAAGCTGTATTTTTCCTATTTATGCATTTCTTGACCCTAGGTGTCATCAGTGCTGGTGATATGCTTGCTCCATTATTACATTTTCTTTTAGATAGTATATACCTCTGTACATTGATCATGTACTGCAGCTCAGGGTTATCCTCATTACAGCAAAATTCAGTAATCGGGTGTTACATGTATAGCTGGTAGTTGCAAAAGGGAATGGCTCTGCACTTACCTGGTGGCCTGATTATGTACTAGTTGTGGATTTGAAACCTTTATAACCAGAAAATCTGAAACTAAGTGTGGAAAATTATATTATCATTCAGTATCATGTTTCCTCTCTCTTCTATCCCATAATGTTTATGTTAAGATTTGTATTTCCTACTATACTGCACATGCAAAGTTTAGTTGCCCTCCACTCTGGGGTGTATTTCAAATTTCTCCTTTGTTTTCAGATGAGGGTTTCTAAATTACACACACAGTACTCTTGATGTGGCCTAACCAGCAGTGGTCTGTACAGTGGCATGATTACCTTTTCAACACAGCTGTAGAGTCCATATCGAACACTTTATGGCAATGGACACCGTCTGGCCAATCAGCAGTGAGAATGACTGTCTGTTATTCTGTGTACTGCCATATCCTAGCACACAGAGCATCTGATGTAGGCATAAGCACTGTAGCACAGCGGGTTGAGAGTGGATGAGCATAAAAATATTTTTATTGAAATATTGAAAAATATAGGTTTTAGCAACCAATAATCATATTATTGGTGATTCATTACTATATAATATGATAATTGGTATAGCAAGTGGTGTTTCTTACTGTTTCACAAGTCTCTCACACTGGTTGGGTGGCGTAACCACTCAGCTTTGCTTCATGGTCCTCTCTTCCAACCACCAGAGAGACACTTGTGAAGCAGTAAGAACACTCACTTACATAGGAACATAGGAATGTGATGGCAGAAAGGACCTCCAGGCCCACCCAGTCTGCTCAGTTTGCCTAAGTATCCACTTAGGTCTTTACTATAGTAATCCCCCTCCTTCTCAGCATCCCCCATGTTTATCCCATGCCCCTTTGAACCCTCCTACTGTCTTCTCCCCACCAATTCCCTGGGAAACCCATCTCAATTTTCCACTACCTACCAGTGAAGAGGTACTTCCTAGGATTACCTCTAAATGTACTCCCTTGATTTGGAATTCATGCCCTCACCCTTGGCCACTCCTTTAGTTGGAGGAGGCTCTACACCTGTACCCTATTGAAACCCTGGAGTATTTAAATGTCTCAGTCATGTCACCTCTCTCCCTCTGTTCCAGTGAGTACATGCCCAGGTCCTCCAATCTCCCCTCATATGGTAAGTGATCATGCCCTTTCATCATCTTTGTCGCCTCCTCTGGACTTGTTCTAACCTCTCCATGTCCCTTCTGAGGTAAGGCCTCCAGAACTGGACCCCATACTCCAGGTGCAGCCCTAACCAGCTAGGTGTACAGCGGAACTTTGACCTCTCTCCTTCTGCTGGGAATTCCCTCCATATGCAACCCAGTATCCTACTGGCTCTTGCCACTGCCCCTCCACACTGCTTTCCCACCTTTGGGTCCTGTGAAATGATGATACCCAGGTCCCTTTCCTCTTCTGTAACCTGCAGGATCTACCCCCATCCAGTATTCAGCTTTCCTGTTTTTTCTGCCTAAGTGCATGATCTTACATTTTGCCGTTGTAAGCGACAGTTGCCACTCCTTGGACCAGTCCTCCAACCTCTTCAGATCTTTGCACATCATCTCCACCCCTTCCTGCATGTCCACTCTGTTGCAGACCTTTTTGCATCATTTGGAAACAGACTCATCCTCCTCCAGCACCTCTGCTATACTCCCTATAAAGATATTAAACAGAGAGGCACCAGCACCGACCTTGGGGAACCCATTGGTGACTGCAGATGCCTCAAGGGTGCCCCATTGACCAATACCCTCTGTGCTCTTCCCTCCAGCCAGTTCATGACCCACTTTATTACCCCTCCCCAACCTCAGGTGATGCATTTTGTATAGTAGCCTCATATGCGGTACCGAGCCAAACACCTTTCTGAAGTCAAGGTAGGCCACATCCACTGAACCCCCAATCCACCACCTTGGTGACCCAGTCAAAAAACTCTATCAAGTTCATCTGACAGGATCTGCCCTCGGTGAACCCGTATTGCTTGGGTTCCTATGGCCACTTGCCTCCAGGTGACTGTTGTTTCTGTCTTTGAGCAGTTTTCAATGAGCTCTCCAACCATGGATGTCAAGCTCATTGGCCTGTAGTTATTCTCCTCTTCCTTCGCCCCTCCTTGTGAAGGAGCACTACATTCGCCATTTCCAATCATTAGGTACCACCCTGATCTTAAGGAGTTGTTGAATAGGGCGGTCAAGGGAGCAGCCAGTACATCCTTCAGTTCCTCAAAGCCTTTGGATGCATCCCAACCGCCCTATGGCCTTGTCTACCTTCAAATCCCTAAGCTGCCTTAGGATCTTCTCCTCCCAAAATGGCTCACATCCACCCTTCTCCTGAAACGGTGCTTTCCTATGGCTATCCCCCTTCCATTCTTCTTCCTTCATGAATGCTGAACAGAAATAACTGTTCAGCAGTTCAGCCTTCTCCTGATCCCCCACCACCTTCTCTCCCGTACCATTTTTTAGACTGTGAATCCCCTCTCCGCTTTCCTCCTTTCAGCTATATACCTAAAGAAGGTCTTGTACCCTTCTTTACCACCCTGGCAATGTTCTCCTTCCTGGTCTTTGCTCACCAGACCTCCCTACCCGCCTTCCTCTGTCTAGCCTGATATTCTTCCCAAGCCTCCTCCCCGTGTCATTTTAAACCTCCTGTATGCTCTTAGCACTGATGCTGCTCTCCACTTCCTGACTAAACCACAGTGGCTTCTGCTTTCCACTATTTTGTTCACCCTCCTTGCACAGAGGTTTGTGGCACTTACTGTGGCCCCTTTATTGAGTTCCACATGTTCTCTACCTCAATTGACCATACCCTTCTACTGCCTGATGAGCATTGTGATAGGGTGGGTGACCCTACCAGTTGAAAAACTGTAGTGATGGATAAAGCAGCTCAGCTTCAACAAAGTTTACCCCATGATTCCAAATTAGGGATATGTATAGCATGCAGTAGTCAATGGAAGTAAAATAAAGTTGTTGTTACCTTTTCCTTCCTCTATGTAAGTTTGTTGTACTTTATATTTTTATCTTGAGCCTTGCTAGCTGGCCACTATCAGGGTAGTCTTCAATCTAGTTCATGTTCTGAAATCCGCCCCCAAAGAATGTGGCATGCTGGTATATAGAGATCACCATAAGAAGTATTACATGAGGGTTTGCTTTTAAATAAGAGTAAAAGAAACTGCCCAAGGGGTGTAATCTGCCAGCTAACAAATGAATAAAGTTCTCCTTGCTGTAGAAACTCTGAGCATGGCAGTTTGGCTATGTAATGGGAGGATGCAACCCTCCCCCACCCAAGTACAAGTGTAACAAAGTGCTGAGCAGTAAATCCAGGCAAATATACCTGTGCTAAATAGTTTGTAGTTTACAGGCTGTTACTGATCTTAGGAAACAGTTGATACTATATTTCTGTGAAACAAAACATGATACAAGGAAGCATTTGATAGCTATAGAAAAGAGATGTGTATAAACTATAAAAGTACATGCAGGATAACAGTTAAAGGTTGAGTTCACCTCTAGAAGAATCTATGACTTTTAAAGGTAGTTTGTACCTGGAAGCTGGGATAGTAGAAGCTCCTAGGTCTGGTTTCTGCTGCTGCTATCTCAGCAGCTGTAGCCATTTTAGAAAGATGTTCACTTAGGGAAGGGCTGGCCTTAATTGCATTAGTATATAGGAAGGCTTGGGTCTGGTCCTGCCAGGAAGCTTATTAGTTTAGAGGGATGAAATTTCTGAAAAGGATATTTGTTTGTATGTTATGTTTATGCTTTTGTAAGGGGCTTAGCATTGTGTAACAATTGCCCTGTATATGTATGCTGTGTATTTCTTTGAAAATAATGCAGTTGTATGAATTATAAATCTGGTATTCCTTTAATTGTTTAATAGAACATGACTGATAAATCATATGACACCTGAGCTGTATATAAGGGATGCTCAGGTAACCTACAGTTTAGATTTACTTTGGGCTGAGGAGCAGAGAGGAACCTCAGGGAGAAGCAGTGTGGAGCCAGAGAAGTAGCCAAACGTGAGAGACATGCAGTGTTGAAGTACTGAGATCCTGGTTACCCAAAGGTGAAGGTGAGGCAAGCTTAAGTGGAGCTCCGGTTGAAAGTCCTGTAAAGCCTAAAAGCAAGGAGGAATCACTGTGGCCTGGGATTGGCCCTGAACCTCAAAGGTCATGTTTGGGTTACCTGGATGCTAGAAGCTGCTCACCTGGAATTTACCAAAGGGAGAGGACTCAGACTGGTGAGAAGCTGCAGAGGCCTGAGTGGGCAGATACTCAGACTGCAGAGGAACTTGCAGAAACCCAGGGGTATTGGCAGGGTGACCATACCATGCAATGGGTTCAGTTCCTGGTCTCTATAGGGCATTGTAAGGTCCAACTGCAGTGTTCTAGTGAGAGGTCTCCTGCTCAACTTCCAGCCCATACTCTTTATTGTTTTCTTATAGTAACCTGACAAAAGTTTACATCTGAAAATGCCATCTGTACAAACCTGGCAATAAAACAGCACCTCAAGGTGTTTTACATGATATTTTGTGACTCCTGCTGTCTTCCTGAACTGAACCCCACAAAGCATATACACCCATCCTACTAAAATCCATTCGTCCTGAAGTCAGCACCTTCACCTTGGTCCAATTAATGGTGGCAGGCGTGCATATCATGAACCACACGGTACATGGTCACTTGCACCAAGGTTTTCCCCACCAATATGTCCCCCACCCTAACCCCATTCATTAGCACCACATCTAGTACCACCTCCTCCTAGTTGGCTCCCTGACCGTCGGTCTGAGTAAGGCCACTTGAAAGGAGTCCAGAATCACCCTGCTTCTAAGTGATTATCCTGACAGCATGTCCCATACCACATCTGGCAGGTAGAGGTCCCCATCAGCAGCATCACTCTCCTGGTTGCCACCCTTAGTATCTCTTCCATCATCTGGCCCTCCACCCTCTCTTGCTGCCCTGGTGACGCAGACCACTCAGGTGCAGAACCACCTCACCCTCCCATGGGTAATGACACCCATAATGCCTCTGTGTCCCCACCTGCCCTGTATTTCTGTCGCCTGAATCCCTCCTGCATGTAAAATGCTCCCCTTTCTTCTGACCCTGTCTCTTTAAATAGTGTATACCCTGTATGTTCATGTCCCAATCCTGCCCTCCATGGCACCAAATCTCAGTAATTCCCACCAAGTCCAAGCCTGCCTTGGCCATGACTGATGCCAGGTCTGAGACCTTGTTTTCCAGGCTCCTGGCATTTGTGCAGATTGCCTTCCAAACCCAGCTGCCCTGATGCTCCCCCGTCCTAACACTTCTCACTGACCTGACCTCCTCCCTCACCCCCAACTGTGATCTTATTTTCTTCTGGGGGCAAGTTCCCTTTGTCAGCTCTGCTGTTTTGGGGATTTGCCTATAACCCCCATTTCAGTTTAAATTGTAGTATTTTACAATGAACTCCTCTATTTTTTCCATCAGCATTTCTTTACCCTCTGTTTAGGTGTAGCCTATCTGGGGTGAATAAGCTTTCATCCTGCCAAGAGGCCCCTAGTCACCAACCATCCCAAAGCCTTTCTGAGCTCACCATCCAGAGAGCCAGCTATTAAACTCTGTTATTCTCTGCTTCCTCTCTGAGCTAGCTCTTGTAACAGGTAGCACCTCAAGAGAATGCTACTGATCTAAAAGTCAAGCTGCTGCAGAACATTGCTAGTGCTTCAGCCTGCACCTCCATCAAGCTGTGTCCCACAAGATCATTTGTTCCCAGATGGAACATCAGATGGGTTTTCTCATCTTGCCTTTTCCCCAGGAGGGGCTGTTGGGAATCACCTTGACTGCTGTCATGCCTGGCAAGCAACTTACCCAGACCTTACTCCCTTCCCCCCAGCTAATTCCCTGACAATGGAGTCCCTGACTATTAGGACCTTGTCCTTCACCCTTCTTAAACTGGATCCTCTTCTTGCTGTCTGTCCAGCCACCATCTCCTCCTCCTCCTTATCCTCCCTGCCTCCTGCCCCCAAGCCTCCAACCCCTGGCATGACTACCTTCTTCCTTGCTCCTGTAGCCTACCTCCCAGGGGCTACCCCTGAATCAGCCCTGAAGCCGCATTGCCCTGGGCCGTGTCCCCTCCTTCCTCCCATTTTCACATCCTATGACCAGCTTCCTTGGCTGCCCCCTCCCCCGCTGACTTGTGTTAACTCCAATCCTGCCTTTGTCTTTCCTTCCTGTTTTTGGTTTCTCCTCCCTTCCTTCTGAGGCCCGTTTAGCACCGGTGAGTCTTACTATACCCATAACGATGTAGTACATTCCAGTAACCTGTTGTTTCTCCATAGTCTTCTCCACACTGACTAGAACTTTTTAGGTATTGTTTATCATTATATCCTGATCTCTTTCCTCATGTGAGCATTCCATAATGACTCTATCTATGCTATATTTTGTCAATGGGTTTCTTTTGTCGTAACTGTATGCATAACTTTACTTTTTGACATTATACTTTAGCTGCAATGCACCTGACCACTGTTCAGGCTCCCCACATACTTCTTCATGTTTCTTACTCCTTATTTCAAGTCCAGCCTCCTTCACAGCTTGGTGCCATCTGCAAATAGACCTATCTTGCAGTTCAGTCCCTTCCTTATGCCAGTGATGAACATATTGAACAAGACAGATTCCAGCACCAACCCATGAAAAACCCTACTTATAACGCTCCTTTTGGTTTTTTTCAATTTATCCCTTTAGTCACCAGCACTGCCTCTTCCATCAAGTGACCTCTAGTCCCATCTCCAACACTTAGCTCCTTAAGCCCCACAGCTTAACCGGACCCTCCTGGCTATGTGAGCCTATCAAAGTGTTTCCTTCCCAGTGGAAGACTCCTTGGTGGAGTGGACGATCATTGCAGTGCAGCTTGAGAATGTACTGCATCATCAAGCTTACTTTGGTGTTTTCTCCCAGCCCACAAAATGTCAATATTAAGGGCTCCAGCGATTGCACACTGTGCATGCTGACACTTGGCCTTGCCAACATCCTCCCTTTCTACTGTATTTCCACTGTACTGCCACATAGTGGTCACCCTGATGGCAGTGGTGTATGGGAGGCTGTGACCCTTCCCTCTCAGAAGGAGCATCCCTGGGACATTCAGTCCTCCTGCACCCCAGGCTCATTTCTGACCCAGGTCAACAGTGCAGCATCGCAAGTTGCAACGCTGCTGAAAGAGCTAGTGCACTGCTTGTAATTAAAAGTAACTTTGAGAAGTAGTCCACTATCATTTCTTATATCTAATAAATGTTTTTCTTTTCCATTTTGCTAATACAAGATTTTCTACCTGACAGAACATGGTGTGATATGTGTGGAACAGCATTCTACCTGGAGGTTGTCGTAGTCCGCATTACTCCTCCATATGACTCATCAGTGTCGTGATCTCACTGACTGTGACATCACTAGTAACCAAGAAGAGCCAATCTACTGCTGTTTGACATCTTTTTATCAATAAAATTTTTAAAAATAAATCACACAGGAAATAAAATCATAGTCAAGCACAGATATAAGCATTATAATACAAATAAAATCTGAACAGCTTACCATTAAATTAAGAAACAGGTAATTAAGTTCAGTAATCCTAATACTACAAACTTCCTAAACCATAAGGATTATCTAAAGTAGGAAGTTAAAATTAAATAACGAATGAATAAATATAAATTACATATAGTAATATTTATAAGAAAACCATTAACAGATCACATTGTACTGTGAAAGCACATAGTGAGTTTACCCAGATAACCCAATAACATACATAACTTAGTACGTGGCTGAATGACACACAGTACAAAACAGAATATACATAACATTAGGGAACATTAGGAGAGTTAGAGAATGCACAAAAGAGATACAGTAGAAAGGAAGGTAGGGTAGTAGAAGTAGCACAGAGGGTTGTAGATGCATGGAACAGCCTTCCTGAGGAGGTTGTAGAGTCAAAACAGTGGGGAATTCAAGAATGCATGGGACAGACATAAGGCAATTCTAGTGGGGGTAGGAGGAAGTAGGCTGTTGGTTAACTAGGATCTGCAGCTTATCCATCAGGTAGGGAAATGGGCAGACTAGGTGGGCCAAGCGGTCCTTATCTGCTGTCAAATTCTATGTTTCTATGTTTCCTAATGTCTGAGAGTTTACCATTCAGTACCACGCTTTGAGTCATGTCTAATAGCCATTTGCCTGTCCATCTTGTCAGTTTCTCCTGCCTTATTTTCTAGATAAGCCTTCAAAGTTGCGCCTACCAAAGGCCTTGCTGTCCACTGCCTGATTGTTGCCTCTTGCCTATGCCCCTTGTGAACTCATGGCTATTCTTAACCATTACTCTGGTTTCTTGTAGACTCATGCTTGTTCTTGTCCATTCGCTTGTTTCTTCCAAAGCGTGTACCCTCCCTTTAATGATAGCTTCTATTAGTTCCCTACAATTGGTGTTAGACTTGCTGTCCGTTAGTTGCCAGGGTTGTCCTTCTCCCTACTCTTGTGCTGGGGAGGGCACATTTGCAGTCCTCCAGTCTGCTGGTACTTCCCAGTTATAGACTGATACTGTGAAAAGGTCTTCTACAGGTGCTCTCAGTGACCTGCTCAGCTCCTTCAGCACACAAAGGTGCACTTCATAGAAATATTGAAATTAATGGCAGAAGGGGACTGCAAGATCCTCTAGTCTACCCAATATGGGTAACTACTCCCCTTCCATCTTTTCTGTAAAATGATACCTTTGTGCTTTTCCCAGGGATTTTTGAACCTGTTTTCCATTTTGGCCTGTACCACTTCCCGAGGCAGACAGTTCCATGGGTCGACCACCCTCTCAGTGAAAAAGAACTTCTAACGTTGTTCCTGAATCACCCACCTTTGAGCCTCATATTGTGCCCTCCAGTTCTGATGCTTTTCTTCTCCTAAAGGAGCTCCTGTACCCTACCTAATTTATACCCTTGATATACTTGAATGTCTCAATCATCCCCCGCGCTACAGGGAGTACATGTTGAGCTTCTTCAACCTATCCTTGCTTTTCACTCTAAATTACTACTTTGGGCCACACTACATGCTTTGGGCATCTAATTAAGGTGCAATATACATTTTTGTATGTTGGGGAGCTTAAGTCTTGTATAGTGGTAGCGTGACCTTGGGACTCTACTTCTGGGTCACAGACAATATAAGTCAACAGTAGAGTAAGTGGAGCAAGCTCAGTGAGCGTGCCATCATCATGCATGGAGACAAGTATGTTTGGCATGTGTCTTGCATGTCCAGCATGAGCGTAGGGATGAGGGCAGAAAGCTAACATCATGATCACTAGGAAGCAAAGGTAACCTACATAATACATAATTCATATCTTAGTACCTGGTAGTAATCCTAACATGGAGGTTTACAATCCATCTTTGATTTATTATCTATATGTGTAATGATGGAACTATTTTTAAACGTGGCAGCTGCCTTACATACACAGCAAATGTTGAAGAACACGAGACTGGTTTATACGTTTGCCCAAAATGTACTGAGTTAGGAAATCTATTAAACGAAACTAAGAGGTTACATGAACAACATAAAGTACATATCCTACAAGAAACTAATGTAAAACCAAAGGAAAAAGGAAATGGGTTAGTGCTGATAAACATGATCAAGACAATGTTTCAAGCTCAGAGGAAGAGATAGCTGATAGTGCTATGGAGGGACAGCCAATTATTGGACACTAGTAGGTAATAAAAACAGTAAGAAAAGAAGACAAGCAATGGGACAGGAGGAAATACTACTTGTAAACAGATATGCACCATTAAGCACTGATGAGGAAAGAGTAGAGGGTAAAAGCCTGACAATAATGGGGTAGTGAAAGTACAAACAAAAGTGTGCTAGTGATAGGAGACTGGTCTTACGTAGAACAGATACAATAATATGTAGTAATGACAAAGCCAACCATGAAGTAAAATGCCTACCAGGAGCTAAAATAAATAATATTAAAAACTATCTTCCTAAAGTTATGAATATCAATAATGAAGGTCAAACCGTAGTAATGCACATAGGCATTAACAACGTGGGAAGAGAGACCATGAAAAGATATTGCTGATGACATTATGGACTTAACACAAACAATAAGATACAGGGTGGTAAGGCAATGATATCAGGAATATTACCGTGCTAAAGAGTCATACAGAAAAAAATAACATGACACAATGCATAAATATTAGGCTAGAAAGTAAATGCCAAAAGGAAAAAATCACCATTATGAAGTCTTGGAAGCTTTCTACCAACAAAAGAACATACATGCAAAGGATGGACTCCATTTAAGTTCTAAGGCACAAATATGCTAGCAAACATTATTAACAAAAATTGCCAACTAGTCCTTTAAACTTCCACTGAAGGGAGAGTCAATACACAGAGAAGAAATAAGTAAAAATAAAAACAAAGAAAAATCGATAAAAATTATTCAGCAAAATGCTATCTAAGTTATCTAATGTTAGAAGTCTTAGAAATAAGAAAGAAGAGTTGGAAATCATGTTATTATCTAATGGGAACATCAACATGCCATTTATCACAGAAACATGGTGGCATACAGAGGACGCCTGGGGAACCTCAATCCCCAGATACCAGTTGTGCAAAATGGATAGACATGAGAATAAGAGTGGAGGGTGGCAGCATTTATTCAGGAAACAAACTTAGACATCCCAGAAAAAATCAAGAATGCTAACAGTAAGGTGGAATCAATATGGATTAGGGTGTATGGCAAAATGGGAAACACACAATCTATGGTTTATGTTACAGACCACTTGACACAGATGATGAAATCAACTAGAAAATATTATTGGAATTAGAAAGAGCCTGTGAACTAGGACAGGTCAGTTATATGAGACCTGAACTACAGTAATATTTATTGGGATTCCGTAATAGGGACAAAACCTCAGAGTAAAGAATTTCTGAACACTATAGAACACCTAGAACTTACAACAACATGTAAAATCCCCAACACGCTGATACAATACTAGACATCATATTAACCACAGAAGAGTTAGCCCTTACTGACTACACCATTGATTCACCCCTAGGGGACGGACCATAATGGTATTCTGTTCTCAACTTAAGATTGCTGTTCCATTATACGAGGATGCAGGGAAGCATATCATTTTAACACAACAAATCAGTACCAAATTCAGGAAGAACTAAGTACAATTGATTGGGAATTAGAACTAAGAAATTAAACCATGGAAGAGATGTGGAAAATCATTAAGTCCCATATTTTAGGATCAGTGATAAACATATCAAAAACAGAAAAAATACAGTCAGTAAGGCATCAAACCTAGTTGGCTCACAAAGACTAATGAATTTAATCAGAAGGAAGAAAATAATCTACAACCTATGCAAGAAAGATGGAAGGACTCTGATTGGCAAAGATACAGAAATTCAGAAAAAAACGTAAAACATGATTAAGAGAAACAAACAAAACATGGAAAGGAATATAGCCAGAAACAGTAAAAAGACAATATAGAGAGTTTTATGGCTATGTCAATTCACTACGTAATTCAAACAGCTCAGTCAACATGATCATCACAGATGACTAATCCATAGATGAGCCCATTAAAATGGCTGTTTTAACAAATATCGCTCTTCTATAGTCACTGAAAAACTGATTATAAAGGGACCTTAAAACAGAGTTAACAGATTAATATTTATATCATCAAGAACTCATAGTTAAAAAATAACACAAAGAAATATGCACTCAGCAGGTCCTGACAACATCTCCCCTAAACTACTAAAACTTTAAACTCCCTACATAGCCAGACCATTAAAACACCTATTTATGCAATCCTTCAATAATAGTGAGGTACCAACTGATTGGTTATGTGTTTCAGTCATACCGATACATAAAAAGGGAAGGAGAACCATATATAATAACTACAGACCAATAAGCTTAACATCTGTACCTGATAAAATATTTGAATTTATCCTAAAAGATGATATAATTGACCTCTTGGAAAACCTAGGCATTACAGATGGCAAGGAACAGTGCTTCACAGCAAAGGTCATGCACAACAAATCTCTTGTGCTTCTATGAGAAAATATCCAAAGCATTAGATAGGTGTTTACTTGTGGACTGCATATATCTTGACTTTTCTAAAGCTTTGACACTGTACCACACGCAGCAATTATTCAAAACCTGGTAGAAATTAAATTAGACCACAGGGTAGTAAAGTGGATCCAGGAGTGGCTGGGCGATAGGACCCAGCGGGTGTGCATAAATGGTTACTATTCTGATCAGAGACCAGTGACAAGTGGAGTACTCTCAGGGTCGGTCCTCGGACCTATCTTATTTCAGATTTTCATTTCAGATGTGGAAAAAGGTTTTAAACTGGGTAATAAAATATGCAGATGACTCAGAACTAGCAGGAATTGTACAAACTGCAGAAGGACAGGCTGACTTACAAAATGACCATAACAAAATACTTAAATGGACAAATGACCAAGGGATGTCATTTAACAAAGAAAATGTGTGTTGCATCTCAGCAACCAGTTAAATATAGCCACATATTTACTGGAGGGAGTGCCATTGAGAGTTTCTCAACAAGAAAAAGACCTTGGAATAATATTTAACAATAAACTGAGCTCAAACCTGCACTGTGAAAGCCAGATTGTTAAAACTAACATGGTACTATACACAATCAAAAAAAACTTCACAGTGGGAGTAGTGAGGTAATAATGCTGTTGTATAGAAATTATATAAGATCATTATTGGATTATGCAAGCCCAGTCTGGGGACCAATAGATAAAGGGATGACAAATAAACTACAGAAGGTACAAAGGAAAACAACCAAACTTGTATACAATATAAAACATCTCTCATACCAAGAGCACCTAAAACCTTTGGGGCTAATGTCGCTTGAGACAAGAAGGACTAGAGGAGACATATATTATGTTATGATGTTATGCAGGATGAACATCTATTAAAAAAAATGGGCTTTGAACTTAAAATGATAGCTTGGGTACCAACGATCACCCCCTACTTAGGCTTCAAGGGTTTAACACAACCAGGAGGAAAGGCTTTTAGCTGCTCCCCGGTAGCATCCCACCTGGGTTTCCTTGCCTAAGTGCATGACTCTGCAATTTTGGCATCAAACTTCAATTGCAAGGCATCTGACCACCCTCAAGTTTCCTCAGTTCTGATTCCATGATCTTGACTCCTTCTGGGGTGTCCACTCTGTTGCAGACCCTGGTGTCATCTGCAAACAGACACACCTTCCTTCCAATCTATTATGATGTCGGCTATGAACACATTGAAGAGTAGGGCTCCATCACTGACCCCTGAGGCACTCCACTGGTCACTTCCTCTCCATCGATATCACCCCATTTACCTGTACCCATTGTGTTCTTCCTTCAGCCAGTTGCTCACCCAACCCACCACTTCCTTACCCATGTTGATGTGTTCCAGCTTCTTTACCAGCCTTCTGTGTGGAACCGAGTCAAAGGCCTTGCTAAAGTCCAAATAGACAACATCCACAACTCCCTTGGTCCACCTCCGTTACCCCATTAATAAAGTCAACCAGGTTTATCTAGCATGACCTTCCAGCTGTGAAACCATGCTGTTTTGGGTCCTGTTGTCGTTGGATTCCAGATGACTACTATTCTTTGCTTGAGCAGTGTCTCCATCAGTTTTCCTACCACTGATGTGAGGCTCACTAGACGGTATTGCCAACCTCCTCCCTGCTCCCTGATTTGCAAAGTGGGACCTCTGTCACCCTCTTCCAGCCTTCAGGCACTGTTCCACTTTCCAGTGATTTGGTGATGAGCTCCACCAGTGGCGCTGCTATCACACTCCCCAGTTCCTTGAGAACTCTTGGGTGAATCTTATCTGGCCTCATGGCCTTGTCCACCTTTAATTTATTTAGGGCTTCCATCTGTGAAGGGCTTGAGTCTATCCGTGGTCCCTGGTGCTACTGCTTTGCAGGTCTGGGTCATCCCTGCATTCTCCCTAGTGAACACAGAAGAGAAATATTTATTTAGGACTTCTGCCTTCTCACTGTCCTTCTCTATTAGTCCCCTCTCGAAACTGCTAGCCTTACTATTCCTCCTTTAGTATTTCTCCTTTCTCTTGTGTACTTAAAAAGGTTTTGTCTCTAACACCCTGTGCTGTTCTTAGCTTGGTGTGAGCTTTAGCTTTTCTTATTACATTTCCGCTTTCCTCTGTGCAGTTATGTAAGTATCCCTGTCTTCATCCTTGTTTGCTGCCTTGTGTGCCTTATAGGCCTTTCTTTTCTCCTTTACTATAGTAGCCAACTCCTTGGAGAACCAGAGGAATTTCCTTCTCTTATTTGCCTTGCTGATCCACCTAGCACACTGCTCGGGCTAACTCCTTGATAGCTCCCTTAAGGTTCTCCCACATTTCCTCCACCCCCATGCCTGGGTTTCTCTGCTGGGCTGGTTCTCATTTTGGAAAAGTCTGCCTTTCTGAAGTCCAAACTCTGATCTTGGAATGTTGGTATCCATAGTTGTGTTGATTTGGAAACCGACCATACAATGGTCACTGCAGCCAAGATGGCCCCTCACCTCAACCCTTTCTACCCCTGTCACTGTTGGTCAGAACCAAGTCCAAGAAACTCCACCTCTGGCAGGTGAATGAACAAGTCGCTTCAGCCCTGCCCCCTGTTGGGCCATTACAAATTCCCTGCCTCTTGTTGTCGATGCTGTCTAAGAATCCTAGTTAATGTCTGGTAGTTAAAGTCCCCTACTATAACTGCCTTGCCCTTGTCTGCCATTTTATGCATCATCTCCAATGTTTCTTTGTCTTCATCTTCCCCTGTGATAGGAGCCTGTAGATAATCTCTAACCTAATGGCTACCCCATTCCCTATCTCAGCTGTTACCCACAGTGCCTCAGTGTCACCTAGGGTTCCTGGATTTCTGTGGTTTTGATTTCTCCCGATGTACAATGCTATCCCTCCCTTTGCCCCTTTTTGTCCCTCTGCATATGTTGAATCCAGGACTGGCCATGTCCATCCATGGTTTCCTGTGAATCAAGTTTTCATCACAGCCACTAACTCTAATCCAGCCTCTGTTATAGTGGCCGTGAGGTTGGGGATTTTGTTAACCAGGCTTCTGGCATTAGTTACTATTCCCTTTCATATGCTACCCTCCTTCTTTTACAAGCATAATTTATCTCTGAAGCCCTTCTTTCTGTAGTTTCTGTGACAGAACTCCTTGGCTCCAGATTATTGAGATTACCTCTTTCCGTAACGCTTCTGTCTTCCTTGGAGTAGTTTTCTTTTTTCCTTCCTTGTGTCCATAGCGTACTGTATATTCCTAATGCATTTGGAACATCTTTGTGGGATTTTGCAAACTGAGTCACATGTGCTACTTGTGATGCAGTGCCCTGGCTCTGACCAGTATCCTTTGACAGGGAGGGGTATCTGCTAGCCCATGTGATGCAATGGTCCATGGATTCAAACATGTTTAGTTCCTGAAAGTCTTTTCAGGACCTCATCCTCATTAATGTTCTTGATAACCAATCTTCACACTTTCTCTTGGTGTCTGTTTCTACTCTCAGGTATGCCATTGGCCATCCTTTAATTTTATATACTGAGACAAAATAGTCAGTCAGTATGTTAGCTCTGTCTCTATCCTCCTCAGATCAAATTTCTTCTTTTTGAGCCACTTTATGCTTTCCTTAACATACATCCATTCCCCTGTTTCAAAATTATTAGCCACTGTGGCTAAATAGACTCAATATTTTTAGCCATCGCAAGAGACCCTTAGCCACACATGCCAAGTAATGGTAAAAATTTCTACTGACTTGTATTAACTGCAGATCGATTCTATTTAAAAACTTAACATGTTTACAGCACTTTTGTAGTGGTTAAACACAATCACAGGTTACTGAGCCAAAAGTTTGAAATAAAATATTTTATATTACCAGATAGCTGAACTTGTAATGTGTACAGCAATAAGCATACAAATTAAATGCATACAGGAAGTTAAGATTAAGATGTGCCACACAGTCAGCCCATTTGGAAAAAAAACAATTCCACACTTTCATTTGTGCACATTGTAGTTCAGGCAAAGTGAGTCTGAGACAAAACAGAATGTCGCTGCGTCAGTAAAGGCAAGGCACTGACTACATATTCTTCAAGCAGGAAAAGCAGCAAAACTCTATAAAAGTTTTAAATCATTTCTGTGTAAAGCGACAAGGCACCAGTAGTGCCGAGATAACAGTAAGTTTTTAATCTCTGCCCCCGCAGCTGCCAAAATGGCAGGGTCATGTGTAAGCCTGAAACTCAAGGCAGCCAGAAATAATTTTCACATAAGAAACTAAGCAACAGTATTTTAAAAACTATTACAAGCAGAAAATGTGTGTTTTATATTTTAAGCCCTTGTTGTTTGAAAAACATTAGGCACCAGTCATGATGCCTATTACTAAAATCATAAGAAAAGCAGTAAGTTACTAAAGGAATAATGCCTGACAAGGGAGTTATGCTGGGATAACTCCACCTCGGGTGGTTGGGCCCGAGGCCACTGGCCGAGGGCGGCCAACACCGAGAAGGGATGTTATCCCAGCATAACTCCCACCCTGGAGGGCATTATTCCTATTATACAATGGCTTGTTGTTTTATAATAAAAATAATTTTAAAGAATGTTTTTGTTAGTGTGTAAACATATTTTTGTTTCTTAAGAGAAAGAGGAGATGATCATGGAGATGATCATGGAGGTGGTGATGGGGATCGAAATCATCAACAATCAGCAGGGATGTTATGCCAGGATAACATCCCTGCTGTGATAGCCAACTGACCAATCAGAAACCAGGATTCTTTCTTGCCATTGTATAATGTTTGTTATGACAATGTATTGCAGCCTGCAAGTTTGAAAACAAAGTGGCAATGTGCCTGTTTCAAAATCAGCAAACCCAGTAACTTTGCATCTCCGCTCATTCGGTGCCTGGGGGTTCATAAAGCATGAAAACCAACTAGCAGTAAAATTACATTCCCATACAGCAGAAAAACTGTTTTAATTTTAAAATTATGAGGCAATTATTTCAAGATAACATTAAGCAAAGCCAGGCCAGACTGCCGTGATATATACAATGGTTCTGCCAACCATCAACAGCAGTAATTTGTTTCTCTTTGTGTGTCTGAGCTTTCTAAATCATGACCACACAAGATTCAGGCAGTACCTGGGGAGAAAAAGGCCAAACAATTTTTACTTTAGGTAATCAAATACCACTGAATATTAATGTATCATAGAACAAGCAACCAGCCCAGTGACTGAGATTTATTTTTATTTTCTGTTAGGTCTATGCAGTGCCAGATCATCTTCAGAAGAACTTGGCGGTGCATCAGTTGCCTTGACAGTTTGTAGGAAACCACGCCTATCCTTCTCAGATGCCCAGATCTGGAATGCACTTACAAAATCAAAGTTTCCAATGTTCATCAGGAGCCTCGACAAGAAGAGTCATTAGATGGTTTACATTCCACACTTTTAACACGATTCCTCTTGGCAGTCTTAATGTTGTTGTATGCACTAAACCCACGTTCACACTCCACTGAAACTGATAGGGTTGCCAGACATACTGAATACAGTTTGGACATGTTTGTCCAAGATTCCTTGTTTGGGATGACCACCACTTTGACATTTAATTATTCAATAGTACACTGTTTGTGCACTGAGAATAGTTTACATATTAAAGACCATTCAAGTCTGTTTTACATGGGTTAACTGGCAAAATGTTAGTAACTTGAGGGACACTGTCTACTTTAGGGACACGTAGTGAACAAGTATGTTCTCAATCTCCTCCTCCGTAGCTAACAATGTTCTCATCCTTAGGTGCATTGAATGGGTCTAAAACCTTCCAGTTGTCCAACAATGTCCTTCTGGAAAGTAACTTTCTAGTTGCTCAACTGTAGACTGTATGCAAGAAGTTTGCAGATCCTTAAACTGCTCTCTTTGATCCCATGTATCTTGCAGTGTATGTGATCTAAATATAGATTTCCCTCCTCTGGTGGTTCACGTGGCATCTTGGACAGAAAACCTTTAAATGTGGTCCTGGATTTTCAGGAAGTGCACAAAGTGCATCAATGGTGCTGACCAGCTGCTGCCTTGCCTCAGAGAATATGACCACATGTTTCTGGAAAAGTTTAGAAAGAACTGCAAGAAGACCTACAGCATCTGCCAGAAAGAAAACAGTGGCAACAAATTTGAAAGTTCCCATTTTTGAAGGCATCCCATAGCATGATTTCTCTGATAGTTATCCTCTGCCATTTGTGTCAAAGCAGAAATAAGTAATTCAGTGCAGGATTGTAGTGCCTGTACAGAATCAGAGAATGAAAGCATCTAGTGAAGAAAATCTGTTTTAAGCTTTACAGCATGTTCCTGGTGTAGCTCTTTGCTCTGATCAGGTATTCAACAGAATTTGGGCAAGTACTTTATCAGTTTCCCAAGCTGATTTACTGTTGACATAAAACTGAACAGATACTGCTGTTGGTTGGCTGCTTTCTCTGTTGCTAAAGCAAGTCTATGTGCAAGACAGTGAGTGGCAACTAAATATGGGTGATCTAGTTTGCCTAGGGTGGTCACACCTTTTTGCATCCTGTCATCATAGAGGCCCCATCAGTTGCAAGTCCTATCAGCTCTAAATCTCCTAGATTTTTATTGGTGATCATGTTCTTGACAGAATTATATACTGCTTCTGATTTACATTCTGCAAGCTCAGTCACACCTAAAAATTTTGATTGAACAAAGCCCTTGCTGTCAATGAATCTGATGTATACCATTAGTGTACTTTTGTTAGCCACATCTGTTTCCTCATCAATTTGTAAGGAAAATAATTTGTAGGAGCATTCTCCAGTTCCTGGAAAAGCATCCTGCACAGTGTTAGATATTGCTTTGTAAAAGTCATTAATGGATTCAGATATGTATATATTCCTGTGCCTTGGAGAACGGATTGCTCGATAGGCGCTAGCAGACTGGAATCCTGTGTGGAAAAAGAGAAAAAGGAATTGAAGTGGCAGGGAGACTATGCTGTCCCCACCCACCATGCAAGTCAGAAACGTAGCCAAATGAGAGCCATGGTGGCAGGCGCTATGGTGGTTTTTTTACAGTTAATTCTGGCATTAGGAAATTGCAAGTAAAAATATTTACATTGTGAACTAGCAGTTCCAAATGTTTCTAGAGGTTATGAGTGGCAGTCAGAGTTTTCCCCATGTAATAAACACTTCTCATTTCTGCTATAATAGCACTCTTCACAGATGAATAAGCTGTGCTCACTGCCTTTGTCATTCCTTTTTCCTCTTCTGCTTCCATTGCAAGCCTCACAAAACAGAGAAATTATATTTTAAAATCAAAAGAATTTAATAATGATTATTAAAGTCAGAAGACAAAAATGACAGAAATCTGGCTGCGGGGCATAATTAATAAACTTACTTGTGATCTTTGGATGTCTGATGTTTATTGAAGTCATCAGCCTTTGGCTTATTGGTTGGTTTTCCTTCAGTGAAAATATTTCTCCAGCCAGTTTCTTTGCAAATTCTGCAATAGAATACTGTTGCGTCTTTGTCATGAATGAGCCATATGTATGTCAAACCAGGAATCCTTGATTTCTCTATGGCTGTCTCTGTCATAAACCTCTTGCTTGCAGTTTGAGACTGGCTCTCCATAGCTACAGAGGTGCTGATGCTGCCACATTTCTGGACTGTGCACAGATTCAGTTTCAGCACTTGATCTGGGCCTTTTGAAAATATCTGTTAGTATGCTTTGTTTTGTGGCCACTGCCCTGTTATACTATCAGCAGCGGTACTGCTGCTTCCAACATTTTTATTACAAATATATGACATGTGAGCTTTCAGTAAATTTGATGAGATGCACAAATTCTTTTTTTTTTTTGTGAATAAAAGTTCTTGAAAAGAGTTATTTGAGAGATTTTATATGTAACCCCTTGTTACCGGGTTACTAGAATCCCAGTAAGACCTAGTGGCAAGCAGGAAGGCAGCTTGTGAAACTCCAGTTAAATGGGTTTCACACTGTCTCCTCTGTTCTCAGTCTCAGCTGAGACTGAGGGATGACATCACCAATAGAACTTCGCAGCTGCATAAGCCACATTGGAATCTGCAGCAGAGGGAGTTAGATAGAACATTGGGAGCCTTCAAAGGGAAGAGTTCAGTTCCAGTTTGCCTTCAGTAAGAAGGAATCAGTGTCCAGTTTGTCTTGAGTAAGTGTAGGAGTGCTCAAGTGGTGGAGACCGCTGTTTGGGTCTCAGTGCCCCTCCCTCTGGGGGTGTAAGAGCCCCATGCAGATTCCTGGGGCAATCCCTTAATTCTGCCAAGAGGAAGAAAAGCTGCCTGTTTAGTTCAGCCTTTATTTTGGAAAGTTGGAAGATTTGTGATTTGCCTGTGGGGCAGCTGCAACTAAAGGGTGAGTGTCTGCTCTGACAAAAAGGGCAAAATGTTTTCTTCACCCTGGGACATGTGTGGAATCTAGGAACTGAGCTACATTTTGGGAAGCCTATAGTACTAGACCAAACAAGTGGAGTAGTGTCAAATGCTAGAGTGCTGTGTGATTCAAGTAATATGTAGAGGAGATGCCAGATCATCTACCCTTTAATCTACATTCAGAGTTTCAGTTTTCCCAGGAAATGGCTGGTTATGGGCTGTGGGAGTTGGAGGTGGGCAAACCCCCATCTTTAGTAACCAGGTCCAACTCACAGTTTCTGCTGTGGTTGCTACTTTTGCCTCCTGCACTTGGCCAGTGATGGAAGTACCCAGGCGTGGGGTTGCAAAAGGGAAAATCTCTCTAGGAGTCGCGGACTCTAAGTGGTGTGAGGGAGCCACGACAGGATAATTGGTTCATTCTTCCAATGGACCATGAATCAAGTGGCTGGCGGGGAGCCGGGCCAGTCAGGCTGTGTACCCAAAGCGCAGTGCAAGTCCGGGCTGTGTGTCTGGTGGGTCCAGAGCCTGAAAACAGTATAATTGGTTCATTCTTCCAGTGGACCGCGTGTAGTCTCTAATCTGCATTAATAGGAAATGTAGCCCCATGGGGGTCCGTCTTATGCTTTGTTTTGTTCAGCTAGTTTGTGAATAAAAGCCACACTGAAGAATCCCATTCCTGGTTCTGGACATTACAGTTATTGCTTCCTGTGTTCAGATTTACTTGGTGCCCCTGTGCAGAGTAGCCAACCTAGGTCCCCTGTGCAGAGTAACCTCTTCCTCCCTGAACCCAGGTCCCCACCAGGTACTGCTGTCGGCTTCAACAGCATGCCACCTGTCATTTGGCAAAAGGCAGGGTGAGGGGTTACATATAGCACAGACATTTACATATATTTGTGACATATACAGTACAGCATTAATTTCTGTACATATGATGCACACCTGAATAGTTGGGTTTCATGAATATAAGTTGTTTGATGCACAAATTAATAAAGTACTTGAAACTGAACGACTGTGTCTGAGAGTTTTATTTTATGATACACAACAATTCCTTCACATTAGCACCCAGATTTCATGGGCTAGTGTGTTTCTTTATGTGTGTGGGTGGGGGACAAGGACAGACGCACATTTTATTATGGTAGTAGGTGTGAGGAGTATGCTTCAGCACTGATTTACACTTGTAAGATTCATAGTAAATAAAGCTGCCTTTGCTGCCAGCAGTCATACTTAGTTCTTTTTGTTGACAGTGACACAACTGGGTGCTTTTATTCTGGCTAATAAATTGCTAAAATAAATCAGCTCTTGTTAAGTCTTCTTTCTCCTTCTCTGTCCTGTCTCTCATTAGTTATTGTCTGTTCTCTTTATTTGACCCAGATTTTTATACTTGTGTAAACTGCTCACTTCATCTTCCCTGCCTTGTGCTTTAATCTCCTTTCATTTGTTGTCTGCTCTGCATATGTGATTTATTGCTTTTCTCAGGAATATTTTCATGTGCTTTATCCTTCTCTCCTTATGTTTTCAGTACTTTTCTCTTTGCAATCAAGCGTTAGCCTAGCTGTCTTATTACACTAATTTCAGGGCTTCTACTTTCAATATCTCATAGTTGCACACTCATGTGTGCCAGCCCTACTTAATTTCCAGATTCACTTTGTCTATTTTATTATATAATTTATATGTTTATATTATTCACTCTCTCCTTCGTGTCAGGGCAAGTTATGCTTCTCAAATTCTAACTTGCACAATTCCTTGTTATTTCAAAACTTTGATTCTCTACTGTTCACTCATAAATATTCATAGACTTCTTTGGTTTAAGTTATTCTTGCTTGTTTGCTTTTCTCACATTTATCAATGCTGCCTCATGTGCCCTTACTATCCACAGGCTGTCTCGAACTGCTCTATAAAGTCTTATAACTTTTCTTTCAGCTTGCTTTCCCTACTTCTCCAATTATGATCTGTCTTGTCTCTTTATTTCTCTCACATTTCTCAGTGCCTTATGTGCCTTAATATCAGGCTGTGTTGCTGTACTTTGACTTTTCTTTCAGCTTTACTTTCTTTCTTATATGATCCCCTGTAAGTCTCTCCAAATTTAAATCTATCTCTTTATTTCTCTCACATTTCTTAATAAAGTGCTAGATCCAGAAGCAAAATCGTTGATACCTTTTAATTGACCAGCATAGATGTTACATTTATGTTGGTCCATTAAAAGTATCAAATCATTACTTCTGGATCTATTCTGTAAGGACCAATACGGCAACTACTAAATCTAGATTTTAATAAAAGTGCATCATGTGCCCTTATATCCCCAGGTAGTCTCCTATTTGCTTTATACTTCTGACTTTTCTTAATTCAGCTTACTTGCTTTCTTATATCCACCTCATTACTTCAACAAAAATCGGTCCGGTCTCCCTTTATTTCTTTATTCTTGTCTTTTCATTTCTTTTCTCACACACATCTCCTCTAAATTCTTAAGTCTACTGTCTGATGTCTCTTATCTGCTTTTCATTTTACACTGTCAGTAAATTCTGTTGCACATAAACACTAGTGCCTTGCTGTCTCACTTCTTTTCCATCCACCTTTTCTTCCTTGTTTTGCACACAAATGTCACAGTCTCGCTCATGATATATCATCCCCCTCTGACTTTCACTTTTCTGCCTTAAGATCTGCCTCCTATTAATCCTTCATCATTTCAGAGAAAATGCTTTTCCCTGTCTGTCTGCTTATTCATAACTCAGGGTGCCCTGACATCTCTAGAAGTTATATGCTATTTAAAAAAACTCATCATTTCTTCTCTCATTTGCTTCCCTGCCTAACATGTACTAAGTAAGTCTGGCCCAGTAAAAATAATTAATGTGCAATCATTTTCAGGAGCACCACTGAATGCATCTCTTGCTATAACCACCACTGCCCGAGTGACTCCTTTCCACCATAATCCCTCCCAAGTCCCAAGGAACAGCCACTCTGATTGGCAGGAGGAGAGTGTCTCTGTCATTGAACCAATCAGACATGAGTCTCCTCTGTGCCAAGACTTCAGTCATGTGGCTGCTGGTGACTGTGACATCGCTGTTCAGTGCTCCGGAGCTCACCACACCAACTTTCGCGTTTTCCACGAGATTAAAGATGGCACTGCAGTCAGTCATTTTAGGCCCACTCTCTTGGTAGTTTAGGACTCCACAGTGAAAGCAGCTGTGACGACTTGTTTTCACCTCTGTGGTGCCCTAGAGGGTCTGAATTTTTGCCACATAGGTTGCAGCTTTGCTGGCGATGACGTGGCAAGCGGGACCCAGGCATACTCACTCAACCTTTTGTCACTGTGGTGCAATATCTTTTTCCATATTGGACAAATGTGGGACAGAGCAATTCTGAGGGGAAAATGGAGACACGTGAGAAGTATAGTCCTTTAGGTTTCTATTCTCTTTTATGTATTTAAATAAAGTCTGGTCATTTCTCTTAACTCCCTCTGCAATCCTTAGTTTTAAGTCTGCTTTAGCCCATTTTAACAATGCCCTTGCTAGTAGCTAGTTTCTCCTTATCTGTGGCCCTGCTAATCACAGTTCAGTCCCTCTTGTACTCCCTAATGCCTTATTCTTCCATCCACTGCCACCATCACCTTATTAAACTATAGTAGTTCATTATGGTTTTGGCCTTTTGAGCCTCACAAAGAGACTATTGTTCCTATTATCACTTTTTTATCTCGCACATTTATAGGAACAGAATCTGTCATCAGAAAAGGACCATTTGGTCCATCCAGTCTGCCCAGATGTTTCCTGCCTATTCTGTCTCAGCAGACCCTACCTGGTCTCTAGCTACCCTCCCTTCCCACCAGTATTCCCTATGCCTATCCAATTCATACTTGAAACCCCTACTACCACTGCTGGCAGACTGTTCTAGGCATCCACCACTCTTTCAGTGAAGTAGTATTTCCTTCATGTCCTTCTTAAATTTTCCTCCTTCCAGCTTCATTGTATGCCCTCTTTTCCTGGTGCACTTCTTCATTTGAAATAGACTACTCTCCTGTACTTTCTTCACCCCATGAGGTACTTGTAGGTCTCTACCATGTCCCTGCATCTCTCCTCTCCTCAAGGGTGTACATGTTGAGATCCTTCAGTCACTCTTGATAAGGATTATCATGCAACCCTGCAGTATTTTAGTTGTCCTCCTCTGGACTGCCTCCACCCTGTCTATGTCCCTTTCTGAGATGCGGCCTCCAGAACTGGACACAGTACTCCAGGTGGGGTCTCACCAGTGACCTATACAGAGTTAATACCAAGTCCTCCCTCCTCCTGCTGGTGTTACCTCTCTATGCACTCTAGCATCCCTCTGGCCTGGCCTACTGTCTTCTTGCACTGCCTTGCCACTTTGAGGTCATCAGATACTATAATCCTAAGGTCTCTTTCCTGCGTAATGATCATATATACCCCCCATTTTATACTCAGTTCCTGGGTTTCTATGCCCTAGGTTCATGATTTTGCACTTTTTGCATTGAACCCAGTTGCCATACCCCTGACCACTCCTCCAGTTTTCTATGGTCCCTATTCATTTTCTCCACCTCTCCTGGGTAACCACCCTATTACATATTTTGGTGTCATTTGCAGAAAGGCATACCTTCCCTTCTAGCTCTTCTGCAATGTCACTTATAAAGACATCAAACAGGACCAGTCCTAGTACTGAGTCCCACGGCACCCCACTGGTCAAGCCTCCCTCATTGGAGTGAGTACCACCTCATCATCTATCCATTAACCATTTTTACCCAGCTACCGCTCTGAATCCAACTCCTAGCCTGTCTAACTTCTTTCTCAGTCTCCTATGTGGCATACTGTTGAAGGCATTGCTGAAGTCCAAGTAGGCCATGTCCACTCACGTTCTTTGATCTAGTTCCCTGGTCAGCCAGTCAAAGAAATCAATCAGATTCATCTGGCATGACGTCTCCCGTAAATCCATACTGCCTTTGGCCTTGCAACCCACTGGACTTAAGATATTTATTTATTTATATTTATACTGAAATGCATGTGAGCAAACTGCCCATTTTACAAGTGTCCAGTGTTACAGAACAAAAAAAGTTTTGACAGTAAAAGAGTTTACAAAGAAATTTGAAAACAGCAGTTAATTAAATATTTGACAATTTTTTAAATGGCAAAGTATTTACTGTGGCAGCAGGAAACAATCAATGAGTGGCTAATTGGTAGAGGGGTGAAGGTAGGGAGTTGGAAGCAGCTGTAATGAGAATTGTATAAGAAGAAAGCAGTAAGATTGCATTTGAAGGAACATATGGATGGGTAGAAGGTCAGGTGGAGAGACGGAGTTGAAAAACTTTGGGCCATTGCAGGTGAGAGAGCATTGGCTGCAAGGTGCAGAAATGTGGGATTGTGGAAAGAGTGATTGGTGAGGATCTAGCTGAGCAAGGAGGGCCAGGTTTGGAAAAGGCGGTGGTGCTCTTTGGGAGAGCCTCTGAGGGATTTGAAGAGAAAGATGCAGGTTCTGATTATGTGTCTGTCCTCAATGGAGAGGCTATTGGTCGCCATGTATAGGGTGCAGTGATGTGTTAGCCTGGGGAGGCCAGAGACAAATCTAAGAATGCAGTGATATGTAGAGCGCAGCCTGGTAAAGTGTTTTGGGGAAGTATTTGATGGAGTTGTAGTCTAGTACAGATAGGAGGAGGGAGTTTGCTAGGTGAGCTCTGGAATCAGGAGTGAGGAACTGCCTAATGTGGTAGATCATATCAAGTCTTTGATGGACTTTGGAGATGAGGAGGTTAATGTGTTTTCACAGTTAAGGTGCCTGTGATGGGTGATCCTGAGGTATTTGAATTCTGGGACCAATACGATGTGGTTTCCAGTGTTGTCAAGGAGGGTGAAGTCGAAGTTAAGATTCTTCTTAGTGCAAGAGAAACCATTGATTTTGTTTTTGGCATTGAGGACAAGGCCTTTGCAGAGACCCATGAGTGTAATCTGCTAAGTCTGATTGGAATTTGCATCTGACTGTGTCAGGGTCTTTGTCACAGCAAAAAAGGCTGTATCGTCAGCATAGAGGATTAGTTTGTGGCTGTGCAGATGTTGGGGAGGGTTAATAAAAAGAGTAAAGTAGTGGGCCAGGGATAGAGCCTAGGGAACACCATAGTTGATGTTGTGCAAGTCAGAAAGGTGTCCTTCGATAATAGTTCTGTGGGTTCAATGGCAAAGGTAGTTTTGGACCCAGACGGTGATGTTGTTGGAGAAACTGAGTTGTGATAGGGTATTGAGGAGGATGGGTGGTCTACAAGATCAAATGCCTGGTTAGGTCAATGAAGATGAGCCTGAGTACAGACCATTGTCAGTAACTTGATAGATTTCATGGGCGAAATTGACTAGCGCAGTCTCAGTATTGTGTTGAGACCCAAAGCCGTGTTGTGAGCTTGTAAGGATGCAGTGTTTGTCAAGGAAGTCCATAGTTTGATCGAAAACAATATTTTTTAATGATTTTAGAGAGTGGTGTAAGGAATGAAAAGGGTCTGTAGTTGTTTATATCATTTTTGGACCCAGTTTGTGGAGAGGCCTGATGATAGTGCTTCTCCAAATGCTGAGAAGAGCAGGAGGTTAGGGAGGCGGTTGAAAATATTAGTGAGGAAAATGGAGGGGTGGATGGTGATTTTAGGATGCGGTAGTCTAGTCCATCAGAGCCCATGGAAGGTCTGGAGTTGTTTCTAGTGATATATCAGACCGTGTCTGATGGGGAAATAGCCCAAAAGTAAAAAGTAGGGGTGTTGGAGGGGAGGAAGGAGGGAGGGGCTGGGAGGAGTTTGAATCTGTCAAGGTCCCTGAAGAAGGGATTGAACAGGTTGGACATTGTCTGAGGGTCAGTGGTGATATCACAGTCAGTGGATAGGGCAATGCATTCATCATGGTGCCACGTCTAAGTCATTTGTCGATGGAGCCCCAGAAACTATTGGTGTTTCCCATGTCAAGCGATAGCTTGTCTTTGAAAAATGAGGCTTTGCGGAGTGGACAAGGATTTACATTTATTCCGGAGGTGTTTGTACTACTGAAGAAAGCTGGGGTGTAGTGTTTTCTATATTTGGACCATGCTTTGACCCACAAACTCATGAGTTGAAGAAGGTCGATCTGATCCACTCGTTGTGGTGGCTTTTACTCTGATGTTTTTAAGGGGATGAAGGCATCGCAGAGTTTGGTGAGAGTCATGCAGAAGGTGTCATGGGTAGAGTCTAAGTTGCTGATGTTGTGGGTGAAGGATCAGTCAGTATCAGACTGCCTTAATGAATCCTTCCTTGTTGAGTTTGTGGAGCTGTCTTAAGTGGATGTACTTGGAGTCAGTTTTAGGCCCTTAGCAGACCAGCTGCAGAAGATGACACTGTGGTCACTGATGGAGTTGGGGAAGGTTCCTGAGTCTGTCACTCACAAGGGGTTGATGACAATGATCCAGTCGATGAGGGACTGGAAGCCTGTTTTGTAATGCATGCATGTTGGTGTGGTGATGATTTGGTGCATCCCTAGATTGGCAATGAGTTCACTGGCATTGTTGACAAGATTCGTGCCCCAGTTGATGTTGAAGTCCCTGGGATAATCCACTCTCAGTTGCTATGAAGGAGAGTTTCAGGAGAAGTGTGTATAGCTCATTGCTGGGTAACCAGGGAGGTAGGTTGTGGTGATGGTGATGGTCTTTTCTTTTGCCTAGTATGAGTTTACAGAGAGTGATTTGAGAGAGAGAGGTGCTGGGGTTGAGGGCGGTCTCCGAGGAGATGAAGTGGTTAAGATGTAAAAGGCAGCCGCCACCCTTTTCCTGCTCTGTCTTTCCTAACCAGGAGTAAACAGCTACACTAATTTCACAGGACGGATTCTGTCTGCAAGACAGGTCTCTGTGAGAGCGAAAATGTCGAAGTTGAGGCAACCCAAGACTCAAATAATGTCTTTATTCCACTAGCTTTTCTTTTTGCAGAGTTTCCATTAATTTTCCCACCAATGAGTGTGAGACTGACTGGTCTATAGTTGTTAGCCTCCTCCCTGCTGCCACTCTTACACAGCGGGACTACATCAGCTCTCATCTAGTCCTCTGGAACTACTCCTGTTTCTGTGAGTTGTTGAAGTAGGCCATCAGTAGTGCAGCAAACTCCTCCCTGAGTTCCCTTAGCACTCTTGGGTATATCCTGTCCAGTTCTGAACCACTGAACCCTAGTCACTATGGCCTTGCCCACTTTCAGGTTTGTGAGTTTCTTCTGTAAATGGACTTGTGTCCACCCCTTCCACAATGTTCCTGCTGCTCACAGTGGTCCATCCCACTCTGTTCAGGATGTCTGCTTTTCCTGACCCTCCTCCTCCTCTGAGCAGTCACCGCCTTGCTGTCTTTCTTATCCTCACTATTCCTCCCTTGCCTTCTTCTTCTAGCTCAGTACCTGAAGAAAACGTCTCCTTTTACCACCCCATGGCTATCTTTTCCTCTGAGCCTTTACTTGCCTTACTGCCCCCACTTCCCTCTGTTTGACCTGGTACACCTTCTAGCCTCCTCCATGTTTCCTTGTACCACCTGAGTGCCAACCTTTTTCTTTCATGCTGTGGCCACTTCCCTAGAGTACCATAGTGTTCTTTTTTTCCCTCCTGCTTTTGCTCACTTCCTTCACACAAAGGCTGGCTGACTTCATTATGCCTTCCTTTAATTTTCTCCCGCTGCTCCTTACCCCTCCCTGGCAATCCACCCATGCTAGGCTGCTTATATGGCAGTCTACCATTTCTTTAAAATCCACCTCCTAAAGTCCAGGACCCTCGTCTTTGTGTGGTTTGCCTCTGCACCTGTTTTGATGCTGAACCACACTGTCGATGATCACTAGTCCCCAGGGAACTGCCATTGTGACATCTGCAATACTGTCTCTGTTATTGAACACAAGGTCCAGTATTGCCCTGTCCATAGTGGGTTCACTGTCTAGCGGTCTGAAATTTCCCCCTGCAGAAATCAAAGATTGTACTGCTTCTAACTGAAGATGCAGCTGGAAGGTTCCAAACCACATATGACAGATTTTAAATCCCCAACCAGCAGCACCACCACCCCTTATTAGCCATCCTGCTGATGGTTTTCCCTAGTGCCTTATCCAAATCCTCTTCCTGTGCAGGAGGTCTGTGTATCACCCCAGTGCAAAATGTAGCTCCAGCTCCTGTCTCCAGGACAACCCACAGTACCTCCAACCTTCCTTACCTCTAGGTTCCTTAGAGCTTCCATAGCCCGATACCCTCCCTCACATATGAAACCCCTTCCTCCTCCTTCTCTCCTCTGAATTGAGAGTAGTCTTGGCATGGCCATATCCCAGTCATGATTTTCAGTGCACCATGACTCAGTTATGGCCACCAGGTTGAGGTCCGCCTCCGCCATGATGATCTCCAGATCCAGAATTTTATTTATTAGACTTCGTGCATTGGCATACGACTCTCCAAACCTTGCTCTCTCCATGCCTGCAACCCCTCCTCCCCTTTTTGCCTGTGATATTCTCTGAAGCTCCTCCTGACTCCACCTTCCCTTGTTGCTCCTCTGTTTCTCATCTCCTCTACCCCTCTCCTTCTGCATTCTTTGTTCTCCCTCCTTGTCACCACCTTGTCTACACCCTCTTCATCTTGCACCCCTGCTTTGGGAGTTCAATCCCCTCAGGTGGTCCTTCCTTGTTGCCTCAACCTGTGAAGGGAAGTTTGTGCCTCCCTTGGTAATACAGCCTTCCTCCTGGGCTAATTTAAATGCTCATCCAAGTAACATTTAAACCTCCCATTGATGACTGAGGTCCTTTTCCAAGAAGGATAAGGCCATCACCTCTGTATAGACCCATATTAATTCCCCAGTTGGCCCCAGTCCCAAATGAATTAGAGTTCCTCCTCCCTGCACTATGCCTTTAACCTCTGTTGAAGTTTCTGGTGCAGAGTGCTCTCTCCTCCCCTAGCTATAAACAAATATCACCTTGGTGAATGCCATCAATCATGCTACTTGCTTAAGACCCCTCCCCATTTTCCTGAACTGCCCCTGTACTATCTCTACTCCACTTCACACCAGGTGGACAATGACATCCAGCTCCCTCCTGTGACCTGCCACCCAAGTGATCCCCAGGATCCACTCTCCATCTCTGAGTCTGAACAACAGCACCAGGTGGGCAGTTTACCTCTCTACTCTTCTTCCTGCTCCCAAATCTATCCCTCTTATTACTGAGTCCCCACCAGCAGCTGCTTCCTTTCTACTGGGGGCCTCTTCTCCCACCTTGAGCCTCCCCTTCTGGAAAACTCCTATATTGCCTCCTTTGCCACCATGTTGTGTGCCTCCTCCCAGCTGTCCCATCCTGCCAGAATGGTGAAAGAATTTCCTAATGGCATAGGCTGAGGAATGTACCCTACCCCCACCCCCACCCTCCTGAGCCAACCAAGATCCAGATATCCCTCTCTGTCTAGCTATCCTCTGAGGCAAATGCAGCAGACCCACTGGTCCCTGGGTGAGGCATCCTTGTCAGCTTGGCTTGGAGTCCAGTTATCTCCACCCTCAGCCCAGAGAAGTGTGTGTAAGTGGAATAGCATCTCAGTCTCCATAATGTGTCCCAAAAGACTGCAGCTCTGCACCATTACATTAAACCACTCCCATGATTGATTACCTGCTTGCCTTCTTTAACCACTAAACCTACCCTGTCCCCTTCTGGAACCACTGAACCCTCAAACCATTTGCCTTTTTATCGCTGCATGCACTTGCCCTTTTTTACCACTGAACCTTGCATATAACCCTTCTGCCTTCTTCCATACCTGTTTCCTATGAACCTACAAACATACGAACCTGCCAGCAGATAAAGGCCATAGGGTCTATCTAGTCTGTTCAAATGTGCAGCTAACAGCCTTTATACTGCAATACCCCTCTCCCTCCTGTGATTTCCCCCCTTACTCTGTCCCATCCCTTTTGAAGCAGCTCACTGTATTGCAGGATACCACTTCCTCTGGTAATCGTTCCAACCTGCCATCACCCTCTCCATGAAAAAGTGTCTCCTCATATCCTCCTGAACCTCCCCTCCATTCTCAGATTGTGCCCATGGGTGTCCCTCCCTCTTTAACTGGAAAAGCTCTCCTGTGTCCATCCTATTTATCCCTTCATATATTTGAAGGTCTCAATCATGTCCCCCTGTCCCTCCTCTCCTCCAGGAGTACATGTTCAGCTCCTTCAGCCTACTCTCATAGGGCAAGTCTTTTAACCCGTGGATCATTTTTTTGCACAGCGCTGCACTGCCTCCAGTAGTCTAATGTCCTTCATCAGGTGTGACCCCCAGAACTGCACACAGTACTCCAGATGTGGTCTAACCAGTGACCTGTACAGTGGCAGAATCACCACCCCTTCCTGGAGGATATGCCTCTGACAATACAACCCAGCATCTTGTTCACCTTGGCAGCTGACTTTCTACATTGTGCAGAGTTGTTCATAGCTTCCATTAATGATCACCCCTAGATCCTTCTCCTCCTCTGTCTTGGCCAGCTGAATACCCCCTATCTGGTAGCTCCTCCTTGGATTCTTTGCTCCGAAATAAATGTAGCACCTTACATGTGTTAGCATTGAACCCCAGCTGCCAAATGCCTGACCAGGCCTCCAATTTTGCTAGATCGTTCTGCAACCCCTGCCACCCCTCTAGGTCATCCGCTACTGCTCCCATCTTGGTGTCATCTGCAAACAGACTGATCTTACTCTTGATGCCTATTGGAAATGTCTGCAATGAAGATCCCAAATAATGATGGCTCCAGCACAGATCTCCTGCGGCACCCACTTGTCACTGCCCTGGGTGACAAGAGCTCCCCTCCACACCACCCTCTGCTGCCTCCTTTGCAGCCAGTTCACTACCAATCCCACCAGCTTTCCCTGGCCCCTGTGCCCCCCAGCTACTACCTAGCATCCCATGCAGCACCAAATCGAATGCCTTGCTGAAGTCCAGATACAGGACTCTTCATCAGAGACTAGGTTCACTTTATAGAGTTAAGCAGTTTTTCACCAGGGAATCTAGGTTCTTACTTGCACATAGTTTTTGATGAGTGCTCTAGATTATGGTATTATTATTTACTCTTCTTTCTCTGGTCAATTATTCAACAAACTTATAACTCTATTTTATGTTTCATGCTTGATGCCCCTTTTGAGCAGCATCATTGTTTTTATTTAAGCATACTCATAGCTTATCTCTTAAAATAGGATTGTGCATAAAATGGGCATTATGATGTTTAAGGTAAAAATGTCTTCATATCTCCTATAGTTTCATTATTATTTCCTAGGTTTCTTAATTCTAGTGGTACTAGATCCCAGACAAAATTTACCTATGAAATTCCACTGTTTCGATCTGCTTTTGACCAGAGACCTACTTTATATAGTGTGGAGGGTTGTGGGATAACAGATGGACCAGACACTGAACTTTAGGTTCAGCACACAATCTCTGTGTGATGTTTATTCAAAATACAAGAAATAACCTTCTGCAATGGCATATTTCTTCTTCAGTACATCAGTTTGCAGCAACAGACTATGAATGTCCTTTCTCTGCACTTAGCCAGAACCTACTGACACTGATCTCTGATCCAATTCACTAGTTGAGATGTAATCACCACCCCTATGCAGGCCCCATTTGCTTAGGTAGTGGGGGCTCAAAAGAAAGAAAAAAAAAGCAAGCTATAAATAAAGAACCTCAAAGCAGAATCACTGAAAGAAGGTTACCCCAATGGGCATTGGCAACAAATCAAGTTTCAAAGAAATACAACATCATACATACTTCCATACTGCAATGCGTCATGGGATATATGCAAATCACCATGACATTTCTGGCTTGATAAGTTTACAACAATTTACATAGCACAACTAGCTTAATTTCTATAATAGTCACCTTTTTAGGAAAGTCGTTATATTTCTTAACAAAATCTGGACAGCTGTAAGGTCCAGTACCATAGAAAGACTTTCTCTGGGGTGAGTAACTAACTGCTCCAACCCCACCAGACAAGTCAGTTTTAAAGAGGGCCCATTCCTAGGTTCAACCTCTACATAAACCCACTATGACTCTTGATTCATTTAACTTTTACAGATATAGACACCTGAGGGTATAGACTCAAGGTGTTACCTCAACACAGGTTACAATCCATTTTCCACCCACCTCCTCCTTTGTATAAAACAAATGTACCACCTCAGACTCCTTGTCTGCCCTTGGGTACCTCTTTCTTTGACATCAGGTCTGCCCCCAGACCAAACATGCTACACTTGCCTACAGAAAGGGACCATTGCAGAGCCACCTCTGGCCTTGCCTACAACTAACTTGACCCCTCTGTCTTACACAAAGTGCCTGTGGGAATATGGAAGGAGTAATATAAGTTTGTACTCTTCTGTTTCAACTTTTATAACCTATGACCCCAAATCCTTGGTCATCTTATCCCCAGGCAGGTCTCTACAGAAACCTACAGGACACCAAGGAACCTCCCATGCTGAATATCCTGCAATGGTAAAGCAGGTTCCTTAACTTTTAACTCTGTGGTGTCTTAGTAAACATCCTTTTAATCACTGTGCTATTTTCAGCAATATGTTACCATCTAATACCTTGTAACCTATGAAATAGTTTCCCTTTTCAAGGTGACATTTGTTTTAAATGACCTCTACCCTCCTTACCTTTAACATACTGCAACAGTTTGGCAACATTAGCATTTTTAACATGCAGTATACCCCAGTCAATACTGTTAATAGATTTAGCTGCATCTATACAAGAAAAGTCCCTTCAACCTCATAGGCTTCTTCTTGCTTGCTTGGAGTCTTCAACCCCAGCACACTATCACTAGGCACAGTCTTACCTGGGGTCTGCATTCAGGTTCCATACCTGCATCTCTGACCTCCAACAGGTAACATCCTGGGAACACAGGAAGCGAAGACATATTCTGCTCAGTCAGAGGGTCCTCCTCAATCTGAGCCACGAAAAATCCTCCTCCGACTCTGTATCCAGACTCTCTGGCAGGAATCTCTCAAGCACCTGGCACCAGTTTTCCACCTCTCTGCATAGTCGATCTACCTCCAGCCATTGCCCTCATCCAGTGGACCATCCTCATCAGGGTCTCCACCTCCAAGGTGTTGTCTCTCACACCTCCAGTCTACCTCGACCTGCATCTCTTCATTGTCTTCAGGATTGGCCTTCTTCTGAGCTCTCAGGTCCAGTCCAGGCAGCCTTCTCTCCATCTGTCAGTCATGGTTCTGGTCAGAACTCCATGGACTTTCTTCTCCGTGTTCTCTCCGGCAACTCCTGGTGCATCGGTTCACCTAGGATACCTGGGCGATATCCACAGAAAACATCCCTCTTCAGCCAGTCCAGATGCTTCCAGAAGTTATCCCACTTTGACACCAAGTCTGTGGAGGGGTTGGGATAACAGATGGACCAGACACTGAACTTCAGGTTCAACACATAATCTCTGTGTGATGTTTATTCAAAATACAAGAAATAACCTTCTGCAATGGCATATTCTTCTTCAGTACATCAGTTTGCAGCAACAGACTATGAATGTCCTTTCTCTGCACTGAGCCAGCACCTACTGACACTGATCTCTGATCCAATTCACTAGTTGAGATGTAGTCACCACCTCTATGCAGGCCCCATTTGCTTGGGTAGTGGGGGCTCAAAAAAAAAAAAAAAAACAAGCTATAAACAAAGAACCTCAAAGCAGAATCACTGAAAGAAAGGTTACCTAACGCGGATTGGCATACAAATCAAGTTTCAAAGAAATACAACATCACATACTTCCATAATGCAATGCATCATGTGATATATGCAAATCACCATGACATTTCTGGCTTAAGTTTACAACAATTTACATGCATTTTAAATAGCCACAAGTAGCTTAATTTCTATAATAGTCGCCTAGTACTTTTACCATTATCAAAAACACCTAGTGCCATGGTGTTTTCAACATTACAGGTTTCATAAAGTATATACATCAAGGTATTTTATAAACATAGTGCCACTACATACTAAATCCAACAACAATAAACACAATCTGTTTCACATATGCTTGGAGGTCACCACAATAACCTCCTGTCACGAGGGACCTAAGAGAAAAGGAAAATTAAAGAGGCACTGTAGAATAGTCAAGGGAGGGAGAAGGGTGCCACAGGTGGCCAAACTTATGGACTAGAAAATAGTAAAGGATAGATTAGGCTTAGAAATAGAAAAACTGTTGCAACAGATTTAAGAAAAGGTCAGTCCTCAAGATTGGCAGGAGCTCCCAGTCACATATAGGGCTCCTTTGTTCTTTAATTCATTACCTGTTGATATCATAGAAAGTATGACAACGTGGTCTTTTAAAACTAGACTGAAATATTGGTTGATGGAAAATGACACCTGTTCATGTTAAATAATTTACTGTTAATTGTTGTTTGTCTTCTTTATTTTTGTACTATATTTATTATTTTGTCTGCATGTAATATATATGCGCTTAAGTATGTTTGTAACTTATCGCTGGTGAAGACAGGCAGTTTTGCTCATCCTGCTTACAATTATAAAAATAAAAATAAAATGAAAGGATATCCACTGCATGGCCCCTGTCCAATTGCCTGGTTACCCAGTCATAGTATTCCACCAGGTTAGTCTGACAGGATCTACCGAGACAAACCCATGCCTCACTGTCTTGCAGCCCATTAGCCTTCAGGTGGGAAACAAAAAACTCTCTTTCAAGATTGTCTCCATCTAGCTTTCCAGAGTAGATGTGAGGCTTACTGGTCTGTAGCTCCCGGCTTGTCCTTGGGGACAGTCTTGTGGAGGGTACCACGTATGCCATCCTCTAGTCCTGTGGTACACATCCCGTGTCCAGAGAGGCATTAAATAGGTCTGCAAGTGGTTCAGCCAGGACATCCACCAGTTCTTTAGCGCCCTGGGGTGTATGCCATCTGGATCTGGTGCCTTGTCCATCCTCAGTGCCCTCAAGCCCTCCAGTACCCTGTCCACTGTGATTCCTGTCTGTCTCTCACCTTCTCCCGTGCCCACCCCAACCTTGGGTACTGCCCCCCCTTTTCTTTGGTAAATGCAGAGTAGAAGTATTTATTTAGTGCTTCTGCCTGTTCTGCCTTAGTGTCCATCCACCCTCTCCCTTTTAATCCTCACAATTTGGTCTCTGCAGTTCCTTTTCTTCCTGATTTACCTAAAAGTCATTCTCCTTACCTTAATGCCTTGTGCTGGCCAGAGTTCCAGGATGCCTTGGCTGCCCTTGTCATTTCATTGATTCTCTAGGTATATCTCTGTCCACCCCTCCTGTTCTCTTGTACCTTCTAAATATGACTTTTTTTCTTCCTACTTTCTCCATGACCCCTACTCACCCAACTAGGCTTCTTTTGCCCTCACCTTACTCTGGACCCTTGTACCTGTTGCTATTGTCTCCTCTATCTCCTTTTAATGATCTCCCTCCTCTGATTAGTGTCCATATCTGGACTGATCCCTGTTAGAGCCCCTGCACTATTTCCCTCATCTTCATGAAGTTGGCCCTTGTGAAGTCTAACACCCTTGAGACTGATCCTACTCCCTCTTTCCCCATGTTTATCCTAAACCACACTGATTAATTGTCACTCCTTGCTAGTGGTTCCTCCGCTATCAGCACCCTTACAAACTCCCCATTTGCCAGGACGGGGTCAAGGGTGTTCCCTAACCTGATCGGCTCATTGATCATCTGCAACAGGAAGCTGTCCTGGAAGGTGTCCAGAAGTACTTGCTCCTTCTGTTTGTTGTAGCTGGGGTACCCCAATCCACCCCGGCTGGTAAGTCACCTACAATTACTGTACTGCCCTTCCGCAGACCCTCCTGACCTGCCCTGCTAGTTCCTCTCTAACTCCTCGGTCTGAGAGGGTGGTCTGTAAACCACCCCATCCTGAGGGTCCTATGATTGGAGACCTGGATCTGCACCCATAATGCCTCTGTGTTGCCTTCTTCCCTCCTCCTGACACATTTCAGACCATTCCTCACATGCGCCACCCCCTCCATTTCCTTTTACCCTGTCCTCAGAATATCTCTATCCCTGTACTGCCAGGTCCCAATCATGGTAGTGGGTGGCCCATGTCTCGGTTATGGCTGCCATATCCACTTCCCCATCCGCCATGAGAGCCTAATTCTACTACTTTGTTCCCCACACTCCTGGTGTTCAATGTTACCACCCTCCATCCTGCTTCCTTTACCCCTCTCCCTATTTGTTTCCCTTCTTTGCCCCCTCCTGACTCCTCCTAAATCCCTGCCACCAGCATGGGGGTAAGCTCGTTAAGCCTCCTGCCTGAGCATCCTGTCAGGCTTCTTCCTCTTGCCACCTCCCATTACTAGTTTAAATTCTGTTGTTTGCTAAGTACTCCTCCAGCTTCTGTTTCAAGACCTTCCTACCCTCCCCACTCAAGTGAAGCCTATCCTGGCATAGAGATCTATGCTCCCATGTACTTCCCCATCCTCCTACCAGCCCATACCCTTTGGATGGGCACCAATCCCATCACACATTAAATTTCTCACTTCTCAGCTTCCTTGCTGTGCTTGCCCTGGGCACAGGAAGCTACTCTAAGAAGGTTACTGATCCCCTTTTCCTCACAAACCCACCCCAATCACAAACCTTTCCTTGACTACATCAACTTTATTACCTGTCAGGTCATTGGTTCCCAAATGCAGAACTATGTGAGGTTTCTCCCTACCAGTCCTAGCATACTTCAGGATGGATTGCCCCACCCTGTCTACTCTTATGCCTGGCATGGCCTCCACCCATATTCTACTATCCTCTCCCCTCGCTCTACCATCCGAGTCCCTTCAGAATTGAATCCCCCAGCACTAGAATCTACTCGCTTCCTTCCTTACACTTTTTGAGTTTGGTTAATCACCTTCCCCAGACAGATTATTTTCTGCCCTTCCACCTTGAAACTTCTCTAGATGTATACCTGTTATGGCCTTCATTTGACATAGTCAACCTTCCCAACATCTAGTACCATGGTATTGGTTTCATTATAAAATATGTTTTCCCAATATTTTTATGTGTGTTACTGTATATTGTGTTTTGCTGTCTCATGCCTATTATACCAGGCCATCCCTGAAAACATGATCATGTATCCCAATGGATTTTATATTGTTAACAGAATGACATTAAATAAAATGTTCTTTTCTAAGCATTATTCTGAATTGAATGGAATTGTAGTCACGTTATCCTATTGGCACTTCATTTTTAATTGTCTTCATTATTCAAAACTAGCTCAAGTGGTGTGTCCCTCTCATTGGATTGTGTAAGCATGGCAAGACAATTGCACCTATCCCTAGGGCTCAGAGTGCTTCACAGGAAAAAATATAAAAGAAAACATAAATACTTCAGAAACGAAATAAGTAAACTATTAATAATAATTACCCATTCAAATTAATGAATATCAATGGCTCAATAATATTTAGTACCCAAAAAGCTAGACTTTACCAGCTCACTTGATACCAAATGCTTGCATAAAAACTATGGATAAAGGAAACATTCCCAACCAATTTGAACTCTCATTTCCTCTGTGTGAGACATACTCAATCTGTCAAGATTGTCTTATGCTCAGCTCCTCTGGAAACAGGTAAAGTTTTTAAATATTTAATATATTATTGCTTGAGTTAGATCAATAATATATTAATACGAGTGATGAGTCATGCTTACAGTTGGAAGAGTGGTCTCACTGACATTCTTAGGAGTAACAAATGTTCACTTTCAGTTCATGGCACTGATACTTTAGAAGGCATGTCAAACCACTCTTACAACTGTAAGAAGGTCTCATTATCCATATTAAGATACAGAATAGACTTCAGCTCTTTTTTAACCACATCCACTGAGGGTGAGCTATTAAGATGGCATGGTACAGAGTTCCAAATAATAGGGACCACCACAAAAAAGCCCTACCTGCAGATTGTTTAAGAGGGACCTCAGGACATCCAACAGAAACCCCTCAATGGAGCAGAGGGGTGAACAGGAGCACAGAAGGCCACAACATACCACTGTGTGAGGAACTCATCCTGTAGCACTTCAGTAAATCTCAGACTTTTTGGGCTACTCACTACATTGTTTTGCCAGTCTATGTCTAGGAGACTGATGTAGCCCATGATCCCTGGCCTGGCCTGCTGCCTTAGTAATCTTCTAGCCCATTGCATTATCACTAGCCTTTTCCTGGTTGGGTGTCTGATAAAGGACCCCAACTGTATATTCCTTCCTCCACCATCTGTTAGTTGTACCAGAGTGATTCCACTCCCTCTGCCTCTGGGACTGATCTGTCCTCCATTACTCTCATACCCTTTTTAATGCATACCTCCCCCGGCTATCTCATGATCCTTTCTGACTAGTGTGTAGCCTGGAACATTTAGATCCAGCTGTGTTTCTGAGTGGCCCATGTTTTTGTGAGTACAGTTTATTTATTTATTGAAAACTGGTAACAAGGAAAAATACAGTGAACCAATGCTCGTTTCTAGATGCAACCTGGGGTTAGAAGAGTAGGATAAAAATATATACAGCAAAAATGATACAGGCAATATATACAGTAAATGATACAGGGAAAGAAAATGCAATGAAACACAAACAATGAATAAATGATAAAGTGCAAACTGTCAGATCAAAAGTATAAATAACAAAAGGTGTAAGACAAGATACAAAGAAAAACAAAACAAATGAATTGTAATTAGTGCAGTAACTTCTTGCTGTGGACTAGAAGAATATACAATGTCCAGAGTACCAGAAACAAATTGGTAGCATAACAGAACAGCAGCGGGGTGAAAATATGAGCATTAAGCAACTGCAAGCTAAGTACTGATGCAACACATGGCTCTTGAGGAAAAGTACTCTATGTCAAAAGGAGGAGAAGACAAAACAGTCTAGCAAGGGTCTGTGCAGGAACTGGAGGAACAAAACTGATGTATGGTTATCTTGTCTCATTGCATCTCAAACTGTGAGTCCGTTCAAGGGTTAACTTTGTAAGTAAAGGAATATGCAGCATGATCACATGATTATGGTGAAGAAGTGGAGAGGCATGTCATCATGCTGGGTAAGCAAGCAAACACTAAAGCGGACAGAATCATAGAATCATAGAAATCTGACAGCAGAAAAAGACATCATTGCCCCATCGAGTCTGCCAGTACCCTCCTACTCATCCCCACTCCTTGGCCCTCCCCTTCCCCTCCTTTCCCCAATCCCATGCGTCTGTCCCATGCCCTCTTAAATCCATCCACCATTTCGGCCTCCATCAGCTCCTCTGGCAGTTTATTGCATGCCTCCACCACCCTCTCTGTGAAGAACTGCTCCCCTCAGGGTGTGATTAAAACATCAAAGTTCTGTTCAGGTTCTGACAAAATCAAACCTCTCAAGTTCTCGTGAGGGTCTTTTCCCTAGAAAGGTTCTGTATGCCTCTAGTGTCTACTTTCCACTAGGAAAAAAAGCTAGGACCATCAAACTCATTTCATTTGTGACATAAGATAAAGTAACCTCAAGTCTCTGGTTCTGAAAACCAAGTGTCTCAAACCACTGGTCAGCTTGGTCTTCAGTGCTGGCAGAAGTCATGTTTGGAGCTGTAGGACTGGCTGACCACAGGCCTGACCCAGGGCTAGGCTTACAAATGTTTCAGGGCCTAAAAGACATTGTTCTGTTGTGGTTAGCAGGCTTCGGTCTTTTACGCACATTTGGGACATTTGTGGTTCCCAAAGATACTCATATCCACAATATGTAATCTTCAAAATGATAAGCATTTGCACTTTATGAATTCTAACTTCCCTCCGGTGACCTTATCCTGCAGCTCAAGATTCAGCTCTGATACCTCAGGTTTGCACTGCATTCAGTCCATTTACTCAGCTGCAAGGCCATACCAAGGTACAAGAAGGTGTAAGACTAGGAGGCAGTATAGCATAGTGGTTATGAGCACTGAGCTGCAAACCTAGGGAACTTGATTTAAATCCCACAGCCAATACTTGCATACTGTGTGACCATGAGCAAATCAGCAACACATACTAACGCATTTAAATGCCAGCAGAAACAGGCCTCACAGTCAATTGAGTCTGCTAAATTGTTCAGCTACGCTCAACCTTGGCGGCCGCCCCACACTCCCTCCTCATAACCACCCCTCCCACTCTGTCCCACCCTCCATTCTACATGATACCACATCATCAGGCAAAGTGTTCCACTTATTTACCACCCTTTTCATGAAAAAGTGTTCCTGATTTCTCCTCAGATCCCCCAATCTCAGTCGATGCCCTCTCATGTCCCTCCCCTTCTGATCTGAAGAATCCTTCTGTATTAATCCTGTTAATACCCTTTAGATATAAAGGTTTCCATCATATCCACCCTATCCTCCACACTTCCAGGGAATACATTTGCTACTCTCTCAGACTCTCCTCATAAGATTTTCCCTCAAGTCCCTGTATCATCTTCATTTGCCCTATGCACCTCCTCCAGCAATCTGATGCCCTCTTCAGGAATGGATGCCAGGATTGCACACAGTATTCAACCTGACTACTGACCTGTACAGGGGCTGGATCACTTCTCTGTGCCTGGAAGAGATTCCTCGCTATACACCCCAGCATCTTGTTTGCTTTGCAGCCGCCTTCCTGCACTGAGCTGATGGTTCATACTCCCTTATTAGTACCCCTAGATCCTTTTCCTCCACTGTGCTTTCCAACTGTACCCCTCCCAGCTGATATTTCCTCCCTGGTTCCTTGTTCCAAAGTGCAGTACCTTGCACTTCTTGGCGTCGAACCCCAACTGCCATGTCTCTGACCATTCCTATAGTTTGGTCAGGTCTTCCTACAGCCTCTCCACCCTCTATGTCATCTACCACTGCATCAATCTTAGTATTGTCTGCAAACAGACTAATCCTACTCTGGATCCCGTCTGAGATATTGGCTATGGAATATCCCGAACAGCACAGGCCACAGTACTGAACCATGGGCACCCCACTCATAACATTCCTTAGTGATGAGAGTTCCCCACCACCACCCTTTGCTGCCTATCCCTCAGCCAGTTGGTGATCCAGTTGACCATTTTGTTCCCCACCCCAATGTATTCCAGTTTTCCTCCAGCCTCCCATGTGGCATTGAGTCAAGCGCCTTGCTAATGCCCAAATATAGAACGTCTACTGCATGGCCCTGTCCAGTTCCCTGGTAACCCAGTCATAGTACTCGACTAGGTTCATCTGGCAGGATCTGCCCAATACAGATCCATGCTGATGGCCGTCTTGGAGCCCACTGTCTTCCAGAAAGTTCCCCAGTCTCTCTTTTGGATTGACTCCATGAGTTTCCCCACATTGAAGTGAAACTCACTGGTCTGTAGTTGCCTGGATCATCCTTTGGGCCATTTTTATGAATAGCACTAAATGGGTCATTCTCCAGTCCTGTGGCATGCATCCTGTGTCGGGTGATGTACCGAACAGGTCTGCCAGTGGTTCCACCAGAATGTCCGCTAGTTCCCCAAGTACCCTAGGGTGAATGCCATCAAGCCCCAGCGCCTTGTCCACCCTCAGTGTCCTTAGTCCCTCAAGCACCCTGTCCTCTTAATTGGATATCAGTCACCCCCACCCCCTCACCACTCCACCTTACCATAGGGTATCTGCCCCTCTTTCATTCATGAACACAGAGCAGAAGTACTCATTCATTGCCTCTATCTGGTCCTCCCCTTCTCCACCCACCCCCATCTTTCTTAATCCTCACAATCTGGTCTTTGTTTCTTCTTCTCTGCCAATGTATCTGAAGAGTCCTTTTCCCCAGCTTCACTCCCTGTGTCAGTCTCAGTTCTCTGGAAGCCTTGCCTGCTCTGACTAGCCTGGTAACCTCCTGGACTTCTTTGTGTACTAGCTTTTGTCCCCTTGCCCTCCTGATTTCCTAAGCCTCAGAATGTTTTTCTCTTGCCCCTCACCCCTTACATTACCTCCAGAGTCAGCCAGCTCGGCTTCTTTGCTCTCCCTTCTTGCTCTGTTTTCTAGTGCAAGTCTCAGTAGCTCTGCCAGCCCTTTCATAATAATATTCCATTTTTAGCTGGTACTCATGCATGTCTGAATTCCCACCAGATGCTCAACCAAAATTTCCCCATCCTTTAAAGTCTGCTCCTTACAATCAGTCACACTGGTACCTGTTCCTCCTGTTACCCTTCCCATATTGAGTGTGAACCAAACCGTATGATGGTTGCTGCCTGCCAGGGGTCCTCCACTCTCAGATCCCTTACAGCCTCCCCATTTGTTAATACCAGGTCCAGAGTCTACCCTCCTAGTCAGCTCACAGATCAATTGCACCAGGAAGCAGTCCTGAAATGCCTCTAGTAATCTCTGCTCCTTTGACACGAGTGGTTGGGGTGTTCCAGTCCACCCCAGGGAGGTTGAAGTCCCCCACCACTATGGTGTCCCCTTCCTACAGACTCTCCTAATCTGCTCAGCCAACTCCTGTCCAGGTCATCCCCTGAGCTGGTGGCCTGTACACTCCACCACCCTCAGTGTCTTTCTTTTTAAAGTCTTGAAACTGCATCCAAGGAACTCAGTCCTGCCCTACACCCCTCCTCTCTCCTCGTACACCTTATCCCTTTTCCCCTAGTCCTGTCCTTCCTGAATATCCTGTACCTGGAGATCATCATATTCCAGTCCTGGTTCTGGGAGGCCCATGTCTCCTTGATGACCACCTGTCCACACTCTCCACAGCCAAGAGAGCATGTAGTTTAGCTGATTTGTTACCTAAGAAGCTTCTGGCAGTCAGTGTGACCACCCTCCAATCTGTGTCTTTCACCCCCCACCCTGGTTCCCCAATCCCTCATTGTGTCCCACCTCAAATACCTCTCTGATAGTTTGGGGTAGGCATGCTTGGCTCCCCTCTGGGATCCCTGCCTGCTCGCTGTCCTCCAGCCACCCTCCTCCACCACCTAGTTTAAATCTATCTTTGATGCTATGTACCCCTCAAACCTCTGCTTTAATACACTTTCCCTCCCTATTTTCCACAAGTACTGCCCCAGCCCCCACTACACCCATACCCATTAGACTGACACCATTCCTCCAGCCATTTTATTGAACTCCTCAATCCTCCCTTTCCTTCCTGTACTTGCAGGGTACTGGAGAACCTCTGAAAAGGCCACTGATTCCGCCACTTCCTTACATAGCCCTCCTAATTCCTCAAACCTCCTCCTCACTGCTCCACCATCTCCCTCCAGGTCATTAGTGCCCACATACCACTACATGCGGTTTCTTCCTGCCCCTCTTTGTGCTTAAGAACTGCCTGCCCCGCCCTGTCTGCTTCCTAGCCCAGGTACAGCATCCTCCCATATTCTACTATGCTACTTCCCCTCCATCCCGAGTAATTCCTGATGACTTTTAAATATGGCATCACCACACTAGTACATCCCCTTCCTAGTTCTTTCTGCCTGCCCCCACCCCTTCCCAGGGTATGTGCAGTCTTAGAGCATGCCAGCTCACTAACTCCACCCTTCCTCCCTACTATTCTCTGCTCTTCTCCCTCTCCTGTCCCTGCCCTCTTCACTGCTCCTCCCTATCCCTCACATCCTTCCCCTCTGCCCCTGGCCCCCCTCCTATACTCTGACCCTGTCATCCACCCACCAGCAGTGCTTCTCTCCCCATAACCCTGTTGCCTCCTCTGACTGACTCCTGCCCCTTGTGGGTTTCTTCCTCCTTTCCTGCTTCCCCTGAAGATCCTCCCTCCCTCCTCCTCCACCAGTGTCACCAGCTCAGCAAATATATTTCCTGCCCATCCTGCCCAGCTGTGCCTTTGCTCCATCCCCGACTCTAGCCTTCCCACTAATGCTAAGCCCTTGTTTGTTCTGCTCCTGCACTCCTCCCTTCACTTCCCTTGAGCCACTGTTCCTCCCCGTGGTGTCCTCAGGTTATTTCCTGGATGTGACCAGCCTGCCTCAGGTCCCTTCATTCCTTCTCTCTCCAGCTCTCTACCAAGCCACAGCACTTCCTCCTCCAGCCTCCTCAACTGGATACAGATTGGACACCCTCCTAGCCTCCACAATATGTTAATCCAAACTGCCGCCCCACATCCATTACAACCCACTATCCTACCCATGATACCAGTACTAACTACAAAATACAGTTCTATCTATAAGTTTCTAACCAGCTCAGTCCCTACTTAAAAATACAATACCAACTCCAGTAACAGAGAAGCATAAAACACTACTAGCTATGATACCATACCATCCATATGTTTCCCAGCAAAATACAGCTTGAGTACACCTAAGTACAAAACACAGTACTATCTATAAGTTTTAACTTTACCTCTTTAACCCAAGCTAAATATCACTTTATAACAACATTACAAAGAACAATCCCTCTGTTTGGACACATTAGTGGATGCACCTGGTAGTGTTTTCCACCAATCCCAATGCAGCACCGCCCCAATAAGTGTGGATAGGATGGGGAGGTAGGATTAGGGCCCACTCCCATGTGAGTCAATCGGCCTCTTACTACACACCTCAGCCCCTTTCCTCAGGCAGGAGCAAAACATCCCTGTAGTTCATGCTTCTTCAATTTTCAGCTCCAAACTGAATCAGTTTAAAATGGCTTTGGCTACTCTCCTTCCTCCCCCAAGTCTACCTCTTCAGTTTCTGTCTTCCAACTGGCACAGAATTGAACTCCAAAATACAGCCCTAAACTAACAGCAGTTTAAACACCCAAAATACAGCCCTTATCCAAACAGCTCTTTTAAACACCCAAATACATATCCCTCTCCCAGTACAAACTATTTGAACTAAGCAAACTTAGGAATTAATAAATACTTCCTGTTAGTTTTAGCCTCACACAAACACCAGGACACCTCTGCAGTTCATGCTCCTTCAGTTTTCAGCTCCAAACCAAATCAGTTTAAATGGCTCTGGCTAATCTCCTGCCCCTCCCCAAGTCTACCTCTGCAGTTTCCTGTCTTCCAACTGGCACAGAATTGAACTCCAAAATACAGCCCTAAACTAACAGCAGTTTAAATACCCAAAATACAGCCCTTATCCAAACAGCACTTTTAAACACCCAAATACACATCACTCTCCCAGTACAAGCTATTTGAACTAAGCAAACTTAGGACAAAAATAAAATAAATACTTCCCTTTAGTTTAGCCCCACACAAACACCAGGACATCTCTGCAGTTCATGCTCCTTCAGTTCTTAGCTCCGGAATACAACAGAACCACTAAGCAATAATACATGACAGGGTGTGGTATAGCATGGAGCTTCCCTGTGTTCCCAGCATGGAGCTTCTCTGTGTTCCAGCATGCACATGGAAACAAGACTCAGCTTAGTGTGCCTTTTCTGGCAAAAATAGCAAAATAAAAAAACGTATTAAAAAGAAAACAATTGGTTGTCAAATGATACTTAGTTGTGATTGAGAAGAACAAAGGAAGAACACAGAGGGGAATTCTCAATGAGATGAGCATTATCATCCCTACTCTTTACAATGCAAATACAATACAATGTATACAATATAAAATGGTGGATGGAAACTGAGCATTCTGATTGCTTGACAGCATTTTAAAGAGTTAGATTAAGGGGCTAGAAACCTGTTAAATACAACAAAACCATTAAGCAATAATACCGACAGGATGTGGTATAGCATGGGATAGCATTACACCTTGTGTAATGGCCACAGGCTGAGTGCCCCATGCACTGAGACGTGATGACATACCGTGACATACCACACCCTGAGTAATATTATTGTCATTGTGAACTGGATCACAATTTTATAAGAAAAATCAAAACACATGTTTTAAATGAGAAAAGATTAAGTTTTAGGGTATTGTAAAAGTACATTTGTACAAAATAGATTGTTGTGGGTTGTGATTAGCATTATGGGCTAATGGCAGGTAAGGCAGTGTGGTTCTTGCACATGTTTTATTGGTGCTGATACTGCTGAAAAAATGTTTGTTTGTGTGCCCCCAAAAGAAGGCAGAAGTGTTTATTTTGTAATGCGCTGTGGACAGAGTAAAGCTGCTGTTTTTGGTTATGTGTCCCACCCTCAAGTATGTAGGAGTGTTTGCAATCATTACTGAAATGGAGTAAAACTGCTGTGTCTGGTTATGTGTTCATTCCCCATCCCCAAAGCAGGCCAGAGTGTTAAATGATGCCATGACATGTGATCTTGACAACTAACTTGAAGGAATATTTCAGTGAAGACCGGACTTGCACGTCGGTTTTGATAACACTCCTGTTTTGCAAGCGAGCAGGTGAAGATTTAAAATGAGCTGTATGTTGAGTGTGAGGGAGGAGTGGCGATGACTTTGAGTGTGGTTGACGGTGGCAAACTGATAGGAAGTGAAACTGAGAGATAACGGATGATGGGGTAAAATAAAAAGTATTGCTTGTTGTGGCAGTGACAGTGGGGGTTTTGAGCAGTTGGCAACTCATAATGTTTCCCTGGGTGGGGTTGAAGAGCTTCTGCCACCGTCCATGACTTCATCCCCACTGTCTGGTGCTGAAATCTATAGGCGGATGGACCAAGAACAGGTTAAATGACCTGTTGACTGGCACCTTTTCTTACCCGTGATTATGTTGTGGATTTTAATCATGGATAAAAGAGGGCTAAGCCAGTCAGGTCGCTGGATTTTCAGTACCCAATTCATAATTAGAATTTACACAGAAACATAGACATAGAAACATAGACTTTGATGGCAGATAAGGACCGCTTGGCCCACCTCGCCTGCCCGCTTCCTACCTAGAGGATAAGCTGCAGATCCTATTTAACCAACAGCCTATTTCTTCCTACCCCCACAAAATTGCCTTATGTCTGTCCCATGCATTCTTGAATTCTCCCACAGTTTTAGACCCCACAACCTCCTCAGGAAGGCTGTTCCATGTGTCCACCACCCTTTCTGTGAAAAATACTTCCTCACATTGCCCTGAGCCGTCCCCTCTATCTTCAAATTTTACTATTAGTATACGTTTGTGTTAAAATATGTTGTTTAGTAATGGTATTAATAATAATGATAATAATTTTATTTAGTATAGCACCTTTCAGAATATCAAAGTGCTTGACAAATAGAAACACACTCAGTTAAAACAATAAATAAGCATAAAATCAAAGGAAATCAGAAATGCCTTTTCCCATAAAAGGTCTTCATTGCCCTCTTAAAACTCTCCACAGTCCTGCACTCCCATAGCTGGCGAGGCAGAGAATTCCAGAGGAAAGGGGCAATGAACATAAAAAGCCTGTGCCCCAGATGACTTCAATCTAACCTCGAATCTCCAGCAACCCTCATCAACCGAGCGGAGTTGTCGCATAGGGTGTAAGGAACTGAAGTTCTTTCAAGTAGTCCAAACCCAGTCCATGAAAGGCCTTGTAGGTTAACAAACCTACCTTAAAGGTGACCCGCACACTGAATTGGCAGCCAGTGCAGATCACACAGCACTGGGGTTATATGAGATCTCCTTGAAGCCCCAGTTAGTAAATGTGCAGCCATGTTCTGCACTAGCTGCAAGCGTGGATGTCAACCCCAGAAAGCCCTAGGTACAGGGAGTTATAGTAGTCAAGGCACGAGGTCACAAAGACATGGACCAAGATAGTCAGGTCACTGGACAGAACAAGGTGCTTGATCCTGGCAATGTTCCTAAGATGGTAAAGGCTAACTTGACGACTGCAGACATCTGATGGCAAAGGGTCAAGCCATCATCATGTATCACTCCCAGGCCACGCACCTGCTCAGAGTTAAGGATCTGTTCACCCCAGAAATAAACCAGAAGGCAAATTGGAGCCTGACCCTCTATCCTGTGACCAGGGTCCACCACCAAAACCTCAGTCTTTCCCGTGATTCAACTTTAACCCGCTGGAACTCATCCAGTCTTGGATTTCCATGAGGCAGCTGTTAAATACTAAGAGAGCACACACCTGGTCGGGGGCAAAAGACAGGTAGAGCTGGGTATCATCAGCATAGCAGTGAAACTTCAGCCCATACCATCTTACAATGTCTCCAAGGGCAGCAAATACACTGCAAATAACATGGGGACAGCACTGAGCCCTGAGGTACCCCACAAAGCAGAGAAAGGACTCGGAAGAAAATATTCCGAGACAACTCTCTGAGTTTGACCAGTGAGGAAAGATGAAAACCATCTCAGGGCTGTACCCGTCAGTCCACAGATGGACCTCATGTGCTCAAGCAGAACCCCATGGTCAACAGTGTCAAAAGCTGAAGAGATCAAGGAGTACCAAGATAGAACGGTTCATCCGATTTTTGCCATCAGGAGATCATTGAGCACCCAGACCAGAGCTGGCTCAGTACTATGCCTCTTACAGAAACCTGACTGGAGAGGTTTGCATAAATTATGGATGGTTAAATGGTTCTCCAGTTGAATAGCCACCACTTTCTCAGTAACCTTTCCCACAAAAGGAAGGTTCAAGATAGCCCTGTAGTTCACCAGAGAGTCCGGGTCCAAGAAGCTTTCTTCAGAAGAGGTGTCACCACTGCCTCCTTCAGGGAGCTAGGAAACTCACCCGATTCCAGGGAGCACCGGACAATCTGAACTAAGACTGGGCCGATAACATCACTACAACCCAAAATTAGGAAGCAGGGCCAGGGTCTAAACTACAGCATGTGGAGCACATCCCTGGACAGTCCCTCATAATGTCAACAAAATCCGCAGGTCAAAGGTACTCCAGAAAATACCAGGCATAGTGACCGAGCACTGACCAACCATATCTCCCCATAGAATGAGACAGATGCAACACCCGCCTGATGTCAGCCACCTTATTCATGAAGAATCAAGCAATCTTGTCACACTCAATTTGTAATAAAGCTTGATGGAGCTGCAGACAGGCTGGGTTGCACAGCCTGTCCACAGTTTGGAAGAGTTGAGCTGGTCAGTTCCTATCAACAACAATTAACCTGGACAGGAATTCTGCCTTCTTATTAGAAATCGCTGATTGATAGAGTTGATAATGCTCTAACAAGATAAGATGGTCGGGATCCAAAGCGGAATTATGCCAGCGACGTTCTAACCTGTGACCCAACGTCCGCATCTCCCTCAGCAACCCATCAAACCAAGGGGTCCAAGTGCATAGCGGAAGGGACGAACATGGACTGGAGCAGTCTGATCAAGAGCTGAAGTAATAGCCTTATTATAGGCCACTACTAGATGCTCTGGATCCGTGCTGGTCTCACCGAACACCGAGAGGTCAATCACTGCCACCAGGTCTTCAGGGACTACATCCCGCAAAGGGCGGTAACTGACCATCTCCACAGTGGCAGACCTACTCTAGGAGCAGAAAATTGAACCTCACAGTGTAGTGATCAGACCAACCGATCGGTTCCACCCCCAAATCAGAGGTCTCAATCCTCAGGAGGAAGACCAAATCAAGAGAGTGACCACCATTGTGAGTAGTTGAGGAAACAACCTGCAAAGCCCAGAGATGTCATCAACTGGAGGAAGTGATGTCCAAAAAGCTAGGATCTTTGTCATTGACCCAGGCATTGAAATCTCCCAGAACCATCAGTCTGGGTGACTCAATGCCATGTTGGTGGCGAAGTCTGCTACTTCCTCTGCAGGAACAGCTTCTCATCCCCTGACGGATGGTAGATGGGAGCTATCCTGCACCCCACACCAGTTACCACAGTGCACTCAAATGATTCAGCCTCCTCAAATGGTACACCAGTGAGGCCCAATTCCATCTTGAAACAGACCGCTACCCCCACCCCTACAATCCAACCTCGGCAGATGTATCACTGAATACCCAGGAGGAACTGCTGCCTCCAGAATTGGGGTAGCATTAACATCTAACCAGGTCTCGTGATGCAAGTCAGAGCCACTGTTCCAACAAAATCGCAATCAATGCAGTTTTGTTCTTACGGATCTGGCATTGCATAACAACGCCTGGTTAGACGATGCTGGTGGACCGTCCCAACTACTTGCCCACCCAAAAGGAGGTGCCCCTGGGTATGGGGACAAGACATGAATTACCACTTTCCAGGCTCCATTTCCCCCAGGGCGCCTTCTGGTCTTAACCACCCCATGGAGAAACCCGCCATTCGAGCTCCCAATGTCCGGGCACTCCAACTCACCCAGCCCCCTCACCTCATGAGCACCCCAGCGCCCAACATCGCTGAGGTAAAAGCAGGGAGCGGGGTGGAAGAGAATGGGCAGAGGGCGAGAGAGAGGCGAGGAATAGCGCAGGACTGAGGGACAAACAGACACATTCTAAAAATACCTTCAATTGTGGCTAACACCACAAGCAGTCCTAATTTCCTAAATAAAGAAAAATGCAGTTGAAGTTCTAAAAAGATATATATATACATATATATATAAATCACAGCACCCCAATAAAACCAAAACAACAAACAAACTAGAAAATAAACCAACTTATCAACAAAAACAATAAACTAATCCAACAAAATAACCCCCCAAGGAACCAGTAACTCTTGCTAACTGGTGTCACTAATTAAAACAAACTTAATAAACCAAAGAAAATAATCAAAATAAAATCAAAATAACAATAAAATAAAATAAATAACGTAAACATAAACCCCTAGGGCAACACTATACTCTCACTATAGTAACCAGGAGGAACAGAGTGGTACTCTCACTACCACAAAAATATTGAAATAAATGAAATAAAATAAAAGAAAATTAACACAATTATTATATTAAAGTTATTAAAACATCAGGAAGTCCCAGTCCTAGGCACTCTCACTGCCAGATCTTCCAAAGGTACACGGGTTCTCCAGACACAGGGTGTAAATGATGAAAACAAAACTAAACCAAAATTAGAACAATTAGAACAAGCCAAAGCCCCAGAAGACACTCTCACTGATTCAATCACTCCAAGGATTTGGTGACATCCATTTTTCTAACTCTGGTGACATAAAACCCTTGGCTGCATCTTATGCCTTATGACCCCCTATGGTGAGATTACCTGACTGTAACCCAACCCTTAGTCATACCTCAATGTTTAACTGTGGAAGGCACCTGCAGTATGCTACAGAAATTAACCACACATTGACCTTGTAGTGTAAGTTATACCTAACATTGTCCCTGCACTTTGAGACTGGTTCAAAGCCAGTCTTAGGCACCATCAGTCTCTGCAGCTGCTGGATTCCCTGCTAGACGTAGTGCATGATACTGTGTCAGTTCCTGACATTATTATTTTATTTTCTGCACTGATAGCTGAAGATGCTGCCAAGCAGAGCAGAGCAGAAGAATCCGAGTCAGCAGAGGGTAGTGCTACTTTTCTTTCTCGGCGGTTGTAAACTAATAAAATATGTTGAACTGTGCTACTGTGGGGATTATGTGAGAAAGGGAAGAGGAGGATGCCACTAGAAGGAGGGTGAAGGAGGGACTCACCAGATGCCATACCCCGTGAGCTACAAGCCAGCCAATAGGGTGGCTGTAGTTCAGTGGTATATGAATGCCAAGATTTGTAGTCTATTCTCTGATAGTAGCAGCTGATGCCGAGCAGAGCAGGATAATCTGAGCTGGGACAGGGAAGCACTGTTTTCTTCTCAGGGGTTGTAAACTAGGAAAATGTGCTGAATTGTGCTACTGTGGGACTGTGCGTGGGAAAGGAGGAGGCCATTAGAGGAGGACTACTCAGATGTCATACCCCATGCATAAAGCCAGCCAACAGGGTGGCTGTTGCAAGGGTGTAGGGTAGCTACTGATACTCCAGCAAGCCATAGCACTCACATTTAGTACGAGGGGTAGCAAACAGGCTGGCCAGCATTGCTCTGCCCTCTTTAGTCCATCACATTTAAATTCCTTTATTTGGATTCCCAGGCTTTTCTTTTGCATCATATTATTTCTAGTTGAAAACCTATATTTTAAGATTGTTTGCTTTCTCTCAAATCCATCACATTGCTGGTTGTTTTATCTGCATCTTAGTACAACTGAAATACATGTTTTTTGTTTTTTTTGTAGACTCTATTTATCTCCTCTGTGAGGATAGAAGTGTACTTACCCCATTCTGCCATGTACGTGGATGCTCAACATTTATTTATTTATTGAAATGTTTCACCAGGAAAGGCACACTGAGCAAAAAGATGCCTCTCAATGCGCACCTGGGGGTGGACATGGGAGGATGGTATACATACAGCAGTCAATAGGTTGAGCATGGAATGGAGCAATACAACAATTGTTACATAATTGGGTGAGATTACATCGAGCTTGTTACCTGAGGAGAACAGTACAGAATATGAGCCTCTAGGTAAGTGTAATACATAATTGAATACACATCCAGGATTATACGTGATTATATAAGTGCCAGTAACAGAGATTTAACTGAAGCAAGAACAACAAGTTGGCAGCAGGAGATGGAAGCAGGAGATCTGGGATAGAGGAGAGTTGCAGGGCTGTTAAGTAAACACTAGGGTAATTAGGAGGAGGGAGGTTTGGGGAAGGGGGGGAATGAGACAGTAAAAGCATTGGTTATAGGCAGTATATAAGCCAATTAGGCAAGGACTGAGCTGCTGGTCAGGCACGTAGGGAGGAGGGATCAGGGTGAAGAGAATCCACTGGGAGGTCAGGGCAGGTACATCGCAAGGAAGTTAGTGAGGCAGAGGATAGCGAGTGTTTGGAAGAGGAATGGTGGATTTGGGGCCAGCAGGCCATTCCAGAGATTAGGAAAGAGGTAAGAGAAAGCCGACTGGCCTGTGGAGGTCCTTCTGTGAGGGTTTGACTAATAGCCTGGAGTCAGTAGACCTGAGGGTGAGGGCGGGGTAGGGGGGAAGATAGGAGGATACGAGGTAGGGAGGAAGGAACCGAGCCAGAAGTTAGAAAACAAATTTAGCACAGTGAAGTAGGTGCCAAGTTACTCAGGGAGGGATGGGCCAGTGAATGGTAGAGCTTGCAGTGATGGGTGCGGGGGGGGCATCGAGGCAAAGCAGCAGAAAGCATTAAGAGGGGATCCAGTCTGGCTAAGGTGGACTTAGAGGCAGAGCTGTAAACAACATCGCAGTAATCGAAGGACGGTAGAATAATTTTCTGGACTATTTCACGTCTCACAGGGGCGGGAGACATGACCGTTTCTATAGAGGGCACCAAGCTTTGGGCGCAGTTTTGATAGGATAGTGTCCACATGTAGGGAGAAGGAGAGGTACTGATCAAGCCAAACCCCAGGTACCTAAAGGAGGGCATGTCTTCAAGGATGGTGTTATTTGGGGTATGGAAGATCAGGGGATGTAAGTCTGATAGTCTCTGTCTAGTGCCGAATGACATAGAGACAGTTTTCTTGGCATTTAAGGAGAGTTGGTTGGAGTTAAACCAGTTTTGTACTTTGTTGAAATCGGTCTGGAGATTAGAGGTGACTACTTCGGTGGTAAGCGACCGGAAGAGAAGAGGACCATATCATCAGCGTACATGTGTATTGCAGTAGTGGAACAAGAGTTAGGCAGATCATTTAGTAGGATGGAGAATAGGATGGGGCCTGAACTGAGCCCTGGGAACTCGGTGGTGGTATAGGGAGTGGGGGAGGTAGTCAGCTATTTTAGTGGATTGAGTTCTGTTTTGAAGGTAGGTTGTGAACTAGTTTGTGGCGGACGCTAAGCCAGCCCCTGATAGACAGGATAGTAGGAGGGAGTGGGATACCGACTAATGCTTTGGCTAGGTCGAAGAAAATAGTGGCAGTGATTTGACCTTTGTCCATCTCGGAAAGGATGGAGTCAGTGAGTCTTAGTAAGGAAGTGGTGGTAGAGTGTTTTTCTAAAACCAGACTGGAATGAAATGAAGAAGTTAGTTTCTGAGAGAAAGTTGGAGTTGAGATAGTACTAGGTGTTCCTGGAGTTTGGCGAGTGGAGAGGAGGGAGATGGGATGGTAGTTAGTTGTGGAGGTAGGGTCCTCCTTTAGGGAGGGGTAGGATGGTGGCATGCTTCCACTCAGTGGGGAGGGACATTGTGATAAAGAAAGATTTAGCAGGGCCGTGAGGGGAGTAGCGATGGCAGGGACAGATAGGAAGAGGACTTTGTTATCAGACCATCGGGGATTTACCTTTAGAGGATTCAGGGCGTGAAGGACATCTAGAGTTTCGATGGGGAGATGTGTCTGAAGGAAAAGGGTTCTGACCAGGCGGTAGGGGGTAGCTGTCTGGGGACTGGGCATGGATACCGGAGGAGGTGAATCTAGAGGGTCAGAGCACAGGTGGTGAAGCAGAAATTAAACTCGGAGGCTACTTTAAGGGGTCAGGAGAGTAGGGTCCAATGGGCACGGAGGAGAGGAGGGAGATTTGAATTTTGGGGAGAAAAGGAGTGGATGACTTTCCAGAATTTAGAAAGCCTCCGAGATTTGGCGCTCAGGTGTTGTTAAAATATTCGGCATTAGCTAAGCGGATGGCCTTTGTGCACTTGTTGTGGAGCATGCGGTAGGTGAGATTGTCACCTGGGAGGAGCGTGGATTTGTAAGTGTGCCAGGCCTTGTCACGGGCTTGTTAGCAAGCTATCAGCACAGGCGATATCCAGGGAAGGTGAGATCCCGGACTCTAGCTCGGCGCAGGGGCATGTTTGTTCCAGTTGGTAAGGAAGGTGTTCCGGAAGTGTGTAAGGGCAGCGTCCATGTTAGAGCAGCTTAAAATCGGGTCCCAGTTTGAGAGGGCTAGTTCTTCCAGGAGAGGGAGAGGTTTAGGGATTTGTATGACCATTGGAATATAAATTTGGGAGGATTTGACTCTGTAGATTTTGCGGACCAAGTAGATTAGATGGTGGTCACTAAGGAGTCAGGAAGGATTCCAGAGCTGACAACGTGGTGTGAATGGGAGGTGCTACCAGTCAAGAAGGAGTGGTTTCTGGTCTTATGGTTTGACCGTGTGGGTTCCGTAATGGTTTGGGTAAGGTTGAGGCAGATATCTTGGTTCGGGTTTTGTTAAAAGTGGGGGCTATCCAGTTGTGGTTAAAGTCACCCTATACATATAGTTCACCCAATTGGGCAAGAGACGGAGTTGGCAAAGAAGGTCGGTGACTGTTGTGGCTGGAGAGCCGGGCAGCAATAAATGCCAGCCACAAAGATGGGTGAAGAGGAGGAGGGGTAAGCAGCTCGTGAAGCTTTGGGTTCAGCTTTTGAAAGAGAGACCAAAAGTGAAGGGCTGAGCTGGTGTAGATAGCCACCTCCTCCTCTGGTGGGCCGTCTTGCCAAGTGACGGTGTACCCTAAAATAGCGATGATATGGTCTGGGAGGTTTGGGTTTAGCCAGGTTTCGGATAGGATGATTATGTCAGGGGCATGGTGGGTGGCTAGAACCTGGAGCAGATCGAGTTTAGGGGCTAGGCTATGAATGTTTAGATGGAGTAGGCGTAAACCTCAGGGAAGGTAGCCAGAGTGATTGTCAGAGGTGGCCATGGTTGAGGGGTTTGGCAGGGGTAGCCAGGGCCAGGAGTTGGTGATGGTCCAGCATTGGGGTAGTATCCCTGTGGCCAGTAGTAGTAAGGAGGGTTAGGTGGTGGTATAGAATATGGAGTAGCAAGGATTTGACCATGTGCCATTTGGGGGAGGTAGTAGGGAGGCAGTGTGGAGAAAGAGGCTCTGGATTGGAAGAGGGGGACCAGGAGGTTACCAAAGGAATAGCCCCAGGAGGGGGCCTGTAGAGAAACAGGACCAGATGGTGGGCGGGAGAGATGCTGTGGATTTATAGGGGGCAATTGAAGGATCATCAGTGCAGCAAAGGGGGGATGCGTGGTAGTACTTAGAGGGGAGTTAAAAGGGGAGGAAAGGTAGGATGGAGCAGATTAGAATTAGGTGGGTAGTAGTTTGTGCCATTTTTCAGGTGCAGGAGGCACGGGTAGGGAGTGGGAGAGAGGTGCTGTCTAATGTGGGTAATGTAAATAGAGGGAGAAGGGAATCACTCATGAGAAGCGTTAAGTAGATAGCTGGGCAGAGGAGGGGAGGGCTAGTACATGTGAGAAGGATTGGAGTAGGTAGAAAGGTGTGTGTAAGTTGCGATTTACAGGTGGCCTGGGAGGGGTGGTGGGGGCAGGACAAAAATAGCCCAGGAGATCGAAAGCATATCCTCAGGCTAGCGACCACCCGCAGTCCGGCTACAGGGCTCCGTGGGTCGGGTAGCAGCTTGGCTGGCTCAGCTGAAACAGGCGCTCCAATCGGAAGGAGAGGGATGATCTCGTCCAATCAGGGCCGTCACAGCGCAGAGGGCACACCAATCGGAGGAGGTACGAAGCTGGGTGGTTGAGGGAGTTTGGCGGTGATTACCTTGAAGTGGATCCAGGAGACAGGACCAGGAGGGCGGGAGGAAAGCATCGGTAGAGGTCGGTGGTGGTGGCGCTGGTGCTGCCAGGCTTCGTGGGTGCTGCTCAGGGCATGGAAAGCTCTTGAGGGGAGACAAAGAGAAGCTGATGAATAAGTAGTTTAGGGAAGAAAAGGAAGGTAGGAGACAGGTTGGAATTAAGAGAGGGGTGGGGTGCGAACAAGGGACAAAAGGACAGGAATTAGCAATTTGGAGAGACAGCTTAGGGAGGCAGGAGTTAGATGGGCGAAGGAGGGGGAGGCTACTAAAATGGAGCTAGTGCTGGAGTAAGGAGGAAAAAAGGCAGGGAATAAATGGCCAAGGAGCATGGAAACAGGGATTGCAGATTAGGCAGATGGAAAATGGCAGTCTTGTTAGAAGAGGAGAGAGAGTACAGGCAGGAATAGAAAGCAACAAAGGGAAGAGCAAGTAAATAGCTAGTTATCTAGTGTACAGAAGAGGGATGCACTGGCTAAAGTCTGCACAAAAGGCTGTATCACTTCAAATTAAGCTGTGACATGCACTGGCTAAAAAGTATACACCAACAAAGGCTGTAACACTTCAACTTAAGCAGTAAGGTAACAGAGCCTTATTAAGATATAACACGAACAAGTAAACAATTACAGGCCTTTGTGCTACTTAATAATTATTATACAGTCCAAAAATAGCCCAGGAGATGAAGAGCGATCCCCAGGCTAGCTGGTCAGCTCTGGCAGTCCGGCCACAGGGCTCCACGGGTCGGGTAGCAGCTTACTGGCCCGGCTGAACAGGCGCCCAATTGGAAGAAGAGGCTGATCTCCAGTCCAATCAGGGGCCTCAGCACAGAGGTGCACTAATCAGAGGAGGCACTAGAAGCTGGGTGGTTGAAGGGGTTCATGTGATTACCTTGAAGGATCCAGGAGACAGGACCAGGAGGGTAGGAGGAAGGCCGGTAGAGGTTGGTGGTGGCGGTGCTGGTGCCGGGCTTCGTGGTGCCGTCTGGTGCGGAAAGCTCCTTGAAGTGGATCCAGGAGACAGGACCAGGAGGGTGGGAGGGAAGTGTCGGTAGAGGTCGGTGGTGGTGGCGCTGGTGCCGCTGGGCTTATGGGTGCCGCTCGGGCGTGGAAACTCCTTGAAGTGGGTCCAGGAGACAGGACCAGGAGGGTGGGAGGAAGCATCGGTGAGGTCGGTGGTGGCGGCGCTGGTGCCACTGGCTTCGTGGGCGCTGTCGGGCATGGAAAGCTGACTGGTAAGTCTCTGCCATTATCACAGAGTGGGAGGACTATGGCTTACCCTTGGAGCCCTCCCAGCAGAGGGGTGAACTGGGAGAGGAGATCACATCATTCTTGAGCCCCTGTCCCGACTTATGTCCGGCTTTGTTTGACTGGGGGATGGTCATCTGTCAGCGGCTTCATCTGCTCTTCACAAGGGTTTTTTCTGTCTTGAGTCCCTAGAGTCGGATATGCAATGACATCCAGCATGTGTAAGCATGCTCCCGTGCTCGCCTGCACGGGACGCCTGCCACTGGACCAATCCCCTGTTGCTAGGTGCCCACTTCTGCTGCTCCCTAGTCTCCATTGGGGTCACTAGTGTGACGGATACATATCCCAACCCCTTTCCAGGAGAGGAGAGCAGTCCACTGATGCTTGATGCCCCTTCCCCTGTCAACCCCATTGACCTGAGTCTATTCCCAAACCCGGTCACCAGCGTGAGGTGTGGCATCCAACACCTCAACCCTTAGCACCACTGGGCTGGCTAAAATGCATGCTAATGGTATGATGATACCCAACCTTGTTTTGTGCTGAATCCTTGATCTACTCTTACTGAATACCTCCTGAACATTAGAACATCACCAAACAATGCAGTCACTTATGATGCAACATTCTCCCCTTTCCTGCTGCAGCATGAGTGCCTAGACTGCATTGGGTGTGTTCCCAAGTCCAGGAAAAGATGGTGAGAGTTGATTAAGGACTGTACACAAACATGTTTTTTTTGTGGCAACATCAGTATGGTGGACAGTCTGTTTTTCACTTTTAAAAGAAAACAGGAATCAGAATCAAACTCCCAGCCATATCAGTAGTCACTATAGAATGTGACAAACATGTATCTTTTAAATGAGGCTTTTTAGGCCTGAGGGAGCTGACAGTGTCCCTTTAGTTGTAAATATTCTTTTGTTGTTTTTTATAGTATTCAATGGTGTTTAAATTTTACATGTTTCTGTATTATAAATTGTGTGTCCAGATGTGCAACAAAATGCTGGACAACTTTGAAAATATGACTCTCCTGGTCTTAAAGTTCTTGTCTTGTTGAAAAATAAAGCTTTTACTGCTCATACCTACAATGTGGTATCAGACTGTAGTGTGATTAGTTGCCAAGATGTTGCCCAAATCAGCAAGAGCAGAGACATGTTTGGTTAGTATGGGGTCCTTCAGGATTAGCCTTGCACAAGGACCCTAAAAGCATACTCAGGACTGATTGGTGCTGAACTTTAGGATATGAGCCTTTAGATGGGTAAATATTGGTCATATTGAGATAAGTTAAATAAACTGCACCATAAAGAAAATGCCTTATTTGTACGCAAAACCACAGGGTAAATATTTTTGTTTTAAAATACAGGAACAGTGATCAATGTTTGTAGATAAGAACCATTCATCAGTCCCTGCTGTCTAAACTCCTGCAGATCTAATCCTCTGTTATCCTAGGTACAACAGTGAAGTTTGCCAGTAGATGTAAAAGTTTTATGTATCTGAGAAAACTATGCTTGTTTAGTTAAAAAAGATTTCCAATGCATACAATAAGTCTAAAAACAAGCTTAATTTAAGACAGGATAGAAGTCAAGAGTCTCCAAAGAGATCCTGGCTTATAGCAATCCTTTCTAAAGAAACCCGAGGCAGAGTAGTATAACCCAGCCTTACAATAAAACCACTGTTTGACCAAATACCCTATAAAATGACAAACATTCTAAGAGCCAGGCCTACCTTTGTTATAGAATTGAAAGGAACTCAGGTTAATTTCATAGAACCCATTGAGTCTCTGTAATTGCAGAGAAAGTATTTTTACGTCTTTTCTTCTCTGCCTGCAGACAGTAGAATCAAAACTCACAGCCTTTCTTTTGGGAAAACAATATCTCACAGTGATGTTGAAGTATTTAACTAGAAAGGGAGCATGCAAGAGTACAGTACAACAGCTATGAGAAAATCAGTAACACTTACCCGCTGTCAAGTACAATGGAGAACCATTCCACACAGCAAGGATGTACGCTAATTTATTGTTTTACTTTAATAACAGTAATTGCTTCTTTAGATATTCAGGTAGGTTTTACCATAATAAACTGCCAGAAACTAGTGCGCTGCAAAATAATTCTCTTAGGACACCACCAAAAAATCGTGGTGCACTCAGGACGGGGTTGGTCAATCGTGAAAAATGAGACACAATCAGATGTCATGTTATGTGGATATTTATTTTGGAGTAATTGTGTCTCCATATAGTATCATAATAAATATAAAGTGCCTCATGAAATTGATGTCTCCTTCAAAAGTACTCTTAAAGGTATATACATGCACAAAGCGGCAAAAAAAAATACTGACTGTATTCCCAACCCTCAGTTAGCTGCCAGCTCAAAACCCAGCGCTTCGCTTCAAAGCACGGAGTTTGGAGCTGGCAGCCAAATGAGGGACTAGGCTTATGGTCTGCAGTTTTTCTGCTTTTTCACATTGTATACACCTTTGGAGCAGTTTTAAATGAGACATCAATTCTGTGAAGCACTTTATTATTGTTATCATGATAAAATGTATTTTAACCAGGAACATAAAGATTGGAGACGAGACAATTTTCAACCATTGTCCTGAACATAAATACAATATCTATACATGAATTACAACATGATGATATGTAGAAGCAAAATTAATTCAAAATAAGTATCCACATAGTATGACATCAGATTTATGTGTTTCATTTTTAAATTAGCAACCCCAGTCCCAAGTGCACACTTGTTTTTTGTGCTGTTCTGTGCAATATTTCAGGATCCAGCTGATCCTGTTTAGTGTGAACTGTCCTTTGACCATTTGTTCACATAGGTACTGGACAATATAGTTCTCATAGCAGGACATCATTCCCTCATGTGGTATTGTCTTGTAACACATAGCAGGGAAGATTTAAGTAGAGAAAGGAGGAGAGAAATGTATGTGACACAACTAGAAATACATGAGGTTATCAAAATGACTCAAAGAAGATGACATGGAACATGGTTAAGCAGACTGAGGGAGATCCACATTTCAGAAAGTGTCAGGAAAAGTTTATTAATAAAAGTTTTAAAAATTAAATTAGTTGCCAGCCCAGTGGCAAAGAGAGCTGAGGCACTGGTGCCTACCTCTTCCCATGTGGCGACCCTTGTTCAGGAAAGAACATGGGTTGCTGGGGATCAGTCAGGGGGACCAGAGAAGTTAGAACCGGGGTGGAATGTGGGGTTCCCAGGCTCTTGGCTGCCACCAGGTGAAGGCTCTGTGGCAGCATCAAGCCTAGTGGGGACTTGGCACTATTCCAGGTGGGAGGAAGAGGCCGTCACCAGAGCCTCAGAGCACATGTGCTCCTCCATGTACATGCACATCTGTATACCAGGGTCTCAGGGTAATAGAGAGAAAACAGAAAAAAGGAGCACTGGGGCAAGAAGGATGATACCCTGGCAATTCCTCCAGGAGAAGACCTGAGTGGAACCTGCCCAGTGCCCGAAGGGAGAAAACCTATATGGAAAAAAATTTGTTTGTTTTTTTTTTTAAATAGTTGTTTAACATGAACAAAATCCCTCAGCTGCAGATTAAACAAGCAGGGACAGCACTGTATGTTGTACATACAGCAGTGCCAGCTTCTTCTTCAGCAGAGCGGCCTCCAGTTACTCAAGTCATCTGAAAGAAAACTGGGCAGGAAACTTTTTCAAGACATGATCACTGTCATAAATAGATTATCTTACAGTATTATAAAATAGTATCTACCCCAACATAAACGTTTTGTCACTATGAATGTTTATGTTACAATGTAAATGTTATTGATATATAAATGCTTTACAGATGTTAAATGCCATGTGTATATTACCATATTTTGTAACTATTGTTACATTGTGTGCAAGAAATGTGGACTAATCAGTTAAAGGCTGTGGACTCCTTATGTGCCAACACTCCATGCTGATGTCATAGCTTTGAGCAGTGCTAGTGAGTCCTTAATAGTGGTGCATCTTACCAGTACTGTACGCTCTATATGACTTCTCAATGACAGTGTTGGCGCTAACAGAAAATAAATTATGGTAAGTGTCATGGAGTTCTTTGATTTTGTAATACTCCTCCCAAAACCCTTGTGCCTCACTCTTTCAGGACCCACAAATGTCCCCTTGGGCCACAATAACCTCCCTGTGCTTCCCCACCTCCAGGCTCACCAGGTTGTCTGGCCCTCCACTGACTGTGTTGTATCCCTGCAGAGATCATATCAGGAGGGAAATTGGGAGGCAGTGCACTGAGGAGATGGGTGGCATGAGGGAACATGAGCAGCTGTCACCTGGCATGCATTTACAGTAGACATTTAACAGATAACTTGGCAATCGTTCAGTACAGATTACCCAGCATCAAGTTCCTAAAACAAAGATCAGCACCCTACATCATGTTTTGGATGCAACTGGGTCAGCTGTTTGAGCACTGGCAGACCGTCTAATAAGTAGTCTACCAACATTGGAACTTTGGATGGGAGAGAACAGCAAGAGGAAGGAGATGCTGTAGAACCTTACTACTCTATTGGACTAAAGAACTAGAACTCTACTACGAGAACTTCAATTTAGGGTAAAATCAAAAAAGAGGTGTTTGTCTGAACTGGGAGAAGGAATTGTTATCTGTGCAGTTAGCTAGGTGAAGAAAGAAATTATGAATTAGGGGGAGTGGCTAAGCAGAAAGAAGCCAGGTGTTTGCATGTAAAACTGACCTAGATAGTTTTTGGCAGAGAACAGCAAGAGGAAAGAGCTGCTGTTAGAACTTTACTACTCTACTGGACTAAAGAAATAGAACTCTACTACTGGGAACTTCAATTTAGGGTAAAAAGCAAACAAAAAACAAAAAGAGTTAGGGTGCTTGTCTGAGTTGGGCGAAGGAATTATCTGTGCAGTTAGCTAGGTGAGAAAAGAAATTGTGAATTAGGGGAGTTGCTTATGCAGAAGGAAAACAGGTGTCTGCATTTAAAAACTGACCTAGATAGCTTTAGTCAGAGAACAGCAAGAGGAAGGAGCTGCTGTTAGAACTTTACAGGGACTATATTGCCCTCCATCCTCCCCACCCTTAGCCGGTTCTATTTTTATAGGCACAGGATTTAGCTGACAACAGGAACTTCCTGTTTAGGAGCTGGAAAGGAGTGATCACAGCGGCACAAAAGACCTCACCATCCTAGAAAGAAAAGAGTAGCTCTCCACCCCCAGGCTGCTCGAGGTCTGACTCTGAGCAAGTAAGAAGGAGATTACTGAGGAATATAGGAACTTCCTGTCCCAGAATAGGAAGATCAGGAGCTTTAAGGGCATGGAGGCAGTAGGAAAGTAGGGAGAAAAAAATTATATAAAAAAATAAACAGAGAGGAAGAGAAAGTATACAAACAACAGTTAATGGGCCACATAGAAGACATGATGGGAGTGGTGCAGTACAGTGGCTGTGAAGCAAAGTCTTCCAGGAGACATTCTGGAGGATGCAGTGCTGCCCCATCTGCAGGCACCCTCTGGTCTGAGGGAGGAGGTTACTCATCTCCATGTTGAGTTGGCCAGGATTCAGGAGACCTCCTTTCCACACAGGGACCACCAGGGCCACCACTGCTGCCTCAGATGTTGCCAAGAAAGAGGAGTAGTTGGACCACAGTGGGTTCAGGGAGGGTGAGGGTGGTGGAACAGAGCTGCATCCTTCCAGTTGTACCTCTCAACAATTCATATGCTGTTCTGGCAGAGTATGGTTCCTCTATGGAGGCACCGGAGTGAGACCAAGGAAGATGTTGGGAATCTCCACAAAGAAGATCCAAAGGAGTGTGGCATGGGATCCCACAGGGAAGGAAACAACTCCTGGTGGGGGACTCCATTGTTAGGAGGGTAGAACTAGGGGAGGGAGGGAGAGGGAGGTAAGGTGCCTGCCTAGCGCCATGGCTTGGAGGCACAGGGAACAAACCTCAGGATTGCAGGAGCAGCTGCATGGGGAGGGAGCTGGATGTCATTGTCCATCTAGGGACAAATGATCTGGCTGGAAAGGGATCAGAGCAGTGCAGGAGGAGTTTGTGGAGTTGGGAGGGACCTTAGAGAAGCAGCAAGCATGGTAACCTTCTCGGAGGTGCTGCCTGTCTCGACATGGGTGAGGCAAGGGTGCTCTGCACCATGGGACTCAATCAGTGGTTGAAAATCTGGTGCAGAGCTCAGGTTGTGGCTTCATTTGGAATCTGGGGGGATACCTGAAGGATGCAGGCCAATACTGGCAATATGGTCTGCATCTGTCCAGGAGGGGAACCAGGATCCTAGGTGACAGGTTTAAATGCTTCATTGGCAAGCATCTAAACCAGTCAAGGGGAGGCACTGAAAGGAAAAGGAAATCCTAACCCCACCCCCAAAAAACAAAAAATCAGGGTAGTTTGTGAGGTAAACACCAAGATAAAGAAGTTAACAGGAGAAGAGCAGGGATAAATGTAGAAAAGACAAAGACAGTAAGGACAGAGATGGGGCAAAAGGGATAAGGCCATCAAAAAATTGAGGGTAATGAGTACTAATGCCCATAGTCTAGGTAACAAGCTCCCTGAACTGGTAGCCTTAATGAAAGAGGGATGCCTGGATATCGTGGCAATCACAGAAACATGGTACACAGAGAATCATGACTGGAATGTCAACATACCAGGTAAGCAATCTACAGGAGGGACAAGGAGGGTAGAAGAGGAGGAGGAGTAGCTCTCTATGTAAGGGAAGGGATCAATGCAGTGGAACTAAAGGGTAAACAGGGAGGGGAGGAGAGGAGGCACTGTGGTCACCCTGGAGACTGGAATAGCACCACAATCCGTACAGGGATTGTATACAGACCCCGTCACAGGGGAGGAAATGGACAAGGAAATGATAGAAGGCATCCTTAGGATGGCAGAGAAAGGGAGATATTGCTGATGGGGGACCTGAATATGCCAGATTTTAAGTGAAGCACCTTTGCTACAGCCACATACAAGAGCAGGGCCATTCTCGATACCTACAAGGGCATGCCTCAGGCTTCTAGTGTTGGAGCCCACTCAGGAGGAGCAGTCTTAGACCTGGTACTCTTAAATGGTGATGGAGAGAGGATCTCAAATCTAGAAGTGGGTAGCCATCTGGAAATAAGTGACCACCAAACAGTGTGGTTCATGATAAACTCAGCTGTAGAGTCATGTTTACAAACGTGAAGGTATTGGATTTCAAGAGGGCTGATTGTCAAAATGGAGAGTGCCTCAGAAAAGAACTAGCAAACAGGCAAGAAAGAGGGTGGAGCAACAATGGGGAAACATCAAAACTGCCATCACAGAAGCAACAAGCCTTTGGGTGAAGCAAATAAACAAATCAAAATGAAAGAAAAAACACTATGGTTCTCAAAAGAGGTGGCGGGAAGGTTAGGAAGAAAAAGATAGCATTCAGGAAGTATAAGGAAACACAGAAAGAGCAAAACAGAGAACTGTACCAGTTAAAGCAGAAGCAAGGGAAGGTAGTCAGAATAGCAAAGGCCCAAACTGAGGTAAAGATAGCCATCTCGGTTAAGAAGGGGATAAAACCTTTTATAGGTACATTAGAGAGTGAAGAAAGGCAAAGGCAGGGATACCAAGGCTGAATAAAGAGGAGGGTGGGTAGGCAGAGAGGGACAGTGAAAAGCAGGGATACTGAACAATGCTTCTGCTCATATTATTCACAAAAGGAGAGGAGGGGACATACCTAATCCAGTCAATAGAAGCACTCTGGATAGGGGTTGATATTAGTCCTTTCACAAAGGAAAGGGTTCGGAAAGAACTCCTAAAACTGAAGGTGGATAAAGCAATGGGGCCTGATGGGATACACCCAGAATTCTAAAAGAACTAAGGGAGAACTAGTAACACCAATGACTACCCTTTTTAACAAATCATGGGAGGATGGTGTGGTACCTGAAGACTGGAGGGTGGTGGATGTGATTCCCTTCACAGAAGTGGGAGCAAGACAGAGGCAGGAAACTACAGATCTGTCAGTTTGACCTCAGTGGTAGGGAAAATGATGGAATCACTTCTGAAGGAAAGAACTATTGAGTACCTGGAAGTCAGTGGGGCACAGGACCCAAGGTAGCATGGATTCACAGTGGGAAGGTCATGTCAGACGAATCTAATCAATTTATTTGACTGAGTGACCAAAGTAGTAGACCAGGGAGAGGCTGTGACATGGCCTACATAGACTTTAGCAAGGCATTTGACACAGTCCCACACAAAGATTAATAAACAAATTAGCCAGCCTGGGAGTGGGTCCCAGGGTGGTAACCTGGTAAAACATTGGCTGGACAACAGGACACAGAGGGTAATAGTAAATGGAGTCCACAGTGAAGAAAGGAGGTTACTAGTGGGTACCCAGGGTCCAGTACTGGGTCTGGTCTTTTAATGTCTTTATAAATGATATTGCAGAGGGACTGGAAGAAAAGTATGTCTCCATGCAGACAACACAAAGATGCAACAGGGTTGATACACAAGGTGGGGTGGAAAGGATGAGAAGGGACTTGCAAGGTTAGACGAATGGTCAAATGTATGGCAGTTTAGATTCAATGCAAAGAAGTGCAAAGTAATGCACCTGTGAAACAAAAACTCAGGGAAGAGTACACAATGGGGGTGATATACTGTCAACAACAGAAATGGAAAGGGACCTGGGGTAGTCATATCAGATGACCTAAAGGTGGGCAAGCAATGTGAGAAGGCAGTAAGAGGGCTGGGGGATACTGGGATGCATAGGAGAGGCATCAGTAGAAAACAGGAGTTGTTATCCCTCTGTACAGACGGTTGGTGAGACCCCATCTGAGTACTGCATGCAGTTCTGGAGACTCTATCTCCACGAAGACATAGACAGGGGTGGAGGTGTCCAGAGGAGGGCAATCAAAATGGTGCAGGGTCTGCACCAGAAGACATACAGAGAGAGACTAAAGGAGCTTAATATGTATACCCTTGAGGAAAGGAGGAGAGGGGACATTTATTTATTTATTTATTTTTATTGGCCGGGTAAGTGCACTAGACAAATCCTGCCTATTTTCAGGCACGACCGGGGAGGGGATACAGATGAATGCCAACTGACCTTGAACCAGATTAAGCTGTTGATGGTATTTTTAGTGAATGAGGGAAATTTGGCCCGGACACCAGGGAAATTCCCCTACTCTTTTGATAAGTGCCATGGGATCTTTAACATCCACCTGAACTACCACCAATCCAGGCAGATGGGACCTCGGTTTAAAGTCTCATTGAAAGACGGCACCTCAGAGTGCAGCACCCTCTCATGCTGCACTACAGTGTCAGTACTGGGATATTAACCCATGTGCCAGATGTGGAACTGAACCCACAGCCCTCTGATCTCCCGGCCTCAGAGGTGAGTGTGCTACCACTGAGCCACTGACACTGATAGAAATGTTCAAGTACCTCAAGGGAATCAACAAAGTCCAAGAGGATAGAATCTTTCAGAAAAAGAGATGTGCAAGAACAAGGGCACAATTCAAGACAGAGGTGGGATGGCTCAGAGGTAATGTGAGGAAGTATTTTTTCATGGAGAGGGTTGTGGATGCATGAAACAGCCTTCCTGAGGAGGTCTTGGAGCCAAAACAGTGGGAGAATTCAAGAATGCATAGGACAGACATCAGGCGGTTCTAGTGGGGGGTAGGAAGAAGTAGGCTGTTGTTAACTAGGATCTGCAGCTTATCCATTAGGTAGGAAAATGGGCAGACTAGGTGGGCCAAGCAGTCTTTATTTGCCATCAAAGTGTATGTTTCTATGTTTCTAAGTTGTACAAGAAACGGGCGCCGCATTTGTCGTAAGCTGTCTGAAATCACAGATACTGTCACAAAACTTGGACCCTTTGAAAATAAGAGTTCAAGGTTTGGGAACAATCAGGTGGCCCAGATGCAGGAGGAACATGCATCACTGTATGCCCATCTGAAAATCCTGCCCTAAATCAGAAGCCTCCTACCATGAGCAGCTTCATTTTAAAAAAACTGTAGCAGTGGACACACACTGTGAGACTGAAGAGGCATACACGCATCGCCACAGGATAAATAGGTGCATTTCAAGGAACTTTACCCTTGAGATCAAATACAAGGAATGAGAGAGAATGCACTTAAACGATGCGCGGGTAGAGTCAGAAGAGATATCCGTAAGCACTTTTTACAGAAAGAGTGCTAGACAAGTGGAACAAGCCACTGGAGGAAGTGGTAAGGTCAAATCAGTGAGCAGCTGCAAGCAGGGATAGGACAGGCACATGAGGTTAGTTAGTAAAGGAAGGGGCAGAAACCAAGGGGCTGGTATGTACATTGGGGCCAGTGGAAACAGTGGGTAGAGTGGGCAGATTAGATTTGCTGACAGGATTTTTCTGCCATCTTTGCCTACATATCTACAGTATGTATCTATGAAAAGGATGTTTTGATAGTTAATAGATATTATTGTGTAGATGGTATTTCTCCCTAAGTGTAACTGATTTTGTTCCTTTAGGAAATATTTTGAATGCAGAAGAAATTTAAGGAGATGTATGGTAGTAACATAGCAAAATATGTAGGTACAAACAGATAAGAATAAGATCAAGGCCTATATACAATGTCAACCTGTGTTTCCCTGGTTACAAGATTTCCAACAACAATAAATTTGTTCATCTTTATATTACATCCATAAATACAAAATGTATTAAGAATAAATACTAGAACCATTTAAAGCAGTTACATACTATTTTAGAAGGATCACCCAGGACAAGAGGAGATGTACTCTGAGTATAGAAGAAGATTTAAAAATACCACGTTAAGTTTTGGTTGGCAGTGGATGGAAGAGATGTGTTTCTTTTCCAGAAGCAGGCATTTACTAAATGAAACTTGGCTTAAAACCATTATACAACTTTTAATTATATATTTGATGTGACATGCCAGAAATGAAGATTAGTGAAAAGCCTTCACCATCATAAAATGAAAATGAATTGATTGCCACGTGAGTCACACTTTACCATGTCACTGCATTTATGACATGAAACTCACTGTTAGCCCTAACATGGATGCCAACATGGGGGTGGGGCACTACCACTTTCATAAGTGGCCCTATCAGTTTTGCAACAATGTTCATTTATTACTAGAGAGAATATACTCCTTACATCCTTGGCCCTACAACTTTTCAAACCCTTCCACCCCCAACTAGCCTTATGGCTTGAAAGCATGTAATGTTCTCCTTTACAGAAATAATAGCACCAGTAATTGGCACTTTATGCTGAATTGCCGGATTTCTTTAATTGTGCCCGCACTGGTTAGCAAAATAAAGTTATTAATTCTCCTCACACAAGGCACTGTTTTATTTTCTTTTTCTAATCCCTGTTGAAATACACATACCACTAAATTCAATCTCCACTAATTCTAATGTCAGAATGTGTTAGTACGTGCTGCAGAAAGACATATTGATGAACATATAAAACCTATACATAACAGAATTACACAAAGCCAATGCAAGATCACAGAGAGATCAAAGAATACATGTATCAATATCCAGTAAACTGACTTTATTGATAAATGAGAAAATAAAGAAAATACAGTTATGTCTTGATACAGACTGTTTATATCAACACACCAAGAGGATATGAATTGGTATAACTAATTCTATCACTATGAAATGTTTATATCTATACTAAAACCTCATGCTGATATATAGTTTGAGGTGTAAAATGTATAAAGATACTAATGCATATTCCATTCAGCAGCAACACATTTTTTCTTGTTTATCTTTCTATGCTTCTACAGCAGGAAGATCAGGGTAATGAGGAATAATGAATGTGTGTGATGCTCATAGAGGCATTAGATGTGGAAATAAGTACGTGAAAATAGTATAGATTGTCATTAAATAGGCTGTAGGCAATCCAAATCTCAAAAAAGTCAGAAAAGAGTTTAAATAATTTTATAACACAGATTTCTTAATATATTTTCAATTACTGATACAACTTTAAAATATCAACAAGCATTTGTCAATGCCGAATGTTGGCTTGCTGGCATTGACATTGGTAGTGCAGGAGTTCGAGAGATGCATAATAGGAAAGGCAGTGAAGTATTGAACTACAACAACCCCCACAGAGACTGAAAGGCATTGGGAGGTGGCATTGGTCATCGGTGATAAGCTTACACCATTCTACCTCACCCACCCTGAAGACATCGTGACAGGTGTCAGAATGTGCTTTGGGGTCTTTGGCCCTTATGCTTACCCTATTCAATAAGGAAATAAGCTGGAGATACAGTAGGTGCAGTATAGGATAATGGGTGAATGTTAGGGCAACAGACCCCAAGGCATACCTCAATGCCTGTCATGGCTGTAGGGTGGGGTAGAATGCTATGAACATTACAGCCAACAAACCCAGGTTACGCCCTGATGCCTGGGTCAGTCTCACAGGGTGGGTGTATGGTTGGAAACCTAATGCCATGGGTGTTTGTTGGTATTTTCACTCAGTTTTCAAAATGGGCTTTTGGGACCCCACCTCATGAGCAGTGGGCACTATTTTTTTTACTCAATCCTGAAAGGTGATTTTGCACAGCAACTGCACCATTCAGAGCCACAGGTGCTGAAACACATTTCAGGCAGAATGTGAAAATGACAGCTGTACTATTCTTGAGGAGGTGTCAAAAAATGGCAATGTTGAAAATCTGGAGAGAAAATATGGAAATGTGCAAACTTACAAGCATGAGAAATTGCACAAAAGCACGTCATGAATATAGTCATTTTTTGAATTTTATCAAATTTTCAACATGGGTATTTTGGGACCTCTCCTCATGAACAGTGGCACTGTAATTTTGTTAATCTGCCCTGAAAGTTGATTTCAAACATTGACCACACCATTGTCCAGCACAGGTGTGAAAATATGTTTCGGCAGGATGAAAAATGACAGTTGTACTGTTCATAAGGAGGTGTGAAAAATGGCAATGTTGAAAATCTGGAGGAAAATATAAATAATTGGTGAAGTTACAAGCGTGCATAGAAACTGTGCAGTGCATCTCATATCACAGTAATTTTCAGTATTTTCACCAAATTTGCAACATGGACTTTTTGGGACCCACCTCATAAACAGTGGCAGTGCCATTTGTTATTATCAGTCCTGAAAGGTGATTCTGCGCAGCAACCACAAAATCACCTTTGGGACTGAAAAACAAAATAACAGTGACATGTTCATGAAGTGGGTCCCAAGAACCCCATGTTGAAAATTTGGAGCCAAAATTCCAAAAATGGCTGAGTTGTCGACCTAATTTGAAACCCCCCATTGCTTCCCATTATGAAGCTTACTGTCATTTCTTCACACTGCAGTTCAGCTTGGAAGAGTGCACACATCCTGGTTAAGAGAAGATCACAGCCCTGACCTCTGAGGGTAAGTATGAGTGAAGGGAGTGCAGGGAGGTGAGTGCGTGAGAGGGAGGGTGGGGATGGAGAGACATCAGTGGACCATTTTCTTGTTTGCTGGGAAAAAATTTTACAAAAAACACACAAGGGAAGGATCTCTTCATTTACAGGTTAATAAACAAAAATAAAATAGACACACTGGGGTGGGTCCCAGTGTGCTACAATTCTGGGGAGCAGAGTGGGAGGTTGCAGGAGCATTTTATTGTCTGTCGGGGATGGGAACAGAGGGAGGGCAGCAGCAGTGGAGGTTGCGGGGTATTTTTTCTGTTGGGATGGAGAACAGAGAGACGCGGGAGGGCAGCAGCAGTGGGAGACTGCAGTGTGGTGGGTGGCAGGAGCTGCGAACATGCAGACACAGGAATTGGGCACCCTGATGTCAGCTTTCTGCAGACTGTGTGGTGGATGGCAGGAGCTGCCATTTTACTGAAATGTTTCACCAGGAAGGCACATAACAGAGGCGTGCCATCTGCTGCTGCAATAATGAGCTTGTCTCTGATTGCAGCAGCATGTTTGTTTCATATCCATGGTTGTCCTTGAAACTGCTGTCATCGGCAGCATGCTCACTGACTGGGGCGAGAGAAGCACTCACTAAAGTGTCCCCTGCATTGGCCAACACTGACAACCTCTGCATTTGTGCTACCACCACAAGATGTTGCTTGCTCGTGTGCACAAGCCAGCATAATAAATGAAAATTGTACCGATATACCATATCAATATTACATTAACTCCAAGCTTTCATTAAAAATGCAGGTTCCTAGCCCTCTGGTTTCTCCTCTCACTGTCTTCAGAAAGGGCTAACTTTGGAATTGTATTGATAGCACTTACCAATATTGGCCTGGCTACAGGCATTCATTAAAAGTTCCTAGCCTAGTGGTTCAAAGTTAGCTCTTTCTAAAGATACTTTCTTTGAAAAGGTTAACTTTAGAACTGGTAGGGCTAGTAACTATTTTTTATAATAACAAGTTGGAATTAAGACAATGTTGCTAATTTGATACAAATAACATGTACTGATAAATTTAATGATTATTAGTCATTGTAAAATATATTACAAACATCTATCAATGATCTTTTACTATACCGATAATAAGAACTGCATTGATATAACCTATAATATTGCCCAGAATCCAAGTGTATGTTTTAGAAAACTTAAGCTCTTATCCCTGTTTTAAAGTTAGACTTTTTTAAAGATAATTTTGTGAAAGTTAATAATTTTGGACCTGATAGGGCTAGACACTTAATTTTGTTTTTAATGAAAGCTTCCAGTTTGGGCAATATTAGTGCTATAATAACTGGTCAGCAATTTTTCCTATAGACTAGACCAGTTGATATTTCCTGTAACAACCGACTGATTGTTATGACATTCACGCGCCATGCCACTCAAATGATACTGCTCCTGCATTGGCTTAAGGAATGAATGTGGGTGGGCTGAACCATCTTTGAAACATGGCGCTCCGTCTGTCACTTCCGAGAGCTGCCACAAAAGAAGACATGATCATCCCTTCTTTCGTTTTTAAAATGTATCTGGTTGATCCAACCTTGTACCCGCTAAATATCTCGTTGATCCTGCCATCCAACCATTTTGGCACCAGAGCGTGCCAGGAAGCGTCCTGGTCGTGATCTCGGCAGTGAAAACTGTAAGTAAATTAAAAAAGAGCATCAAGTGCCAAAATTAAAGAAAAGGGAGAAGGCAGCAAAGAGGAGTCACAGCCTGTGTGTGTGTGTGTGTGTGTGTGTGTGTGTGTGTGTGTGTGTGAAATTGCTGCTCAGTATATTATACAAAATAAAAGATGGGAAGTGTGTGGCATACTCAAATTTAATGCACACCCTTGGTGTGGATTGCTTTAATAAACCCCTCGGGCTTCGGCTCGGGTTTATGTAGCATCCCACACCTCGGTGCATTAAATCTCGTGAATACACTTCCCCATCATTTATTTCTCTATTTAATGATAGCTATCATGTATCAGTGTATTAGAAGAGTATCAATACAGTTTTTAATATATTTTGCAATTATTGATAATATTTTAATATCACTGCATTTGTCTTTGAAAGGAGTGGCTATCCTAGCGCTTTGAAAGTCAGCTGAAGCAGTCTTGACTGCTAGCTTTTGGCAGAAATTAATCTTGCTTTCAGATCAAGGAGCATCTGACTAAAAAGCTAGAACCTGTCTTACTAATTTAACACTTCTATCTCAGCAGAAGTCAGTGCTTGTTGGAATAAAGCAAACAGATACTTTATTAGAAGTGGGGTCTTATTTAGGGTAAAAAAGAAAGTCACTTTGTTTTCTGTGTTGAGAAAGGGACTGTATCAGGAAGGAGAGAAGTAATTGGGGTGTGGCTTAGGAGTAGAAAACCGGTGTCTCCAATTACAGTTCCCTACTCTAGCTTTTGGCAGAAAGGAATCTTGTTTTCAGAGAAAGAAGCAGCTGACTAAAAAGCTAGAACTTTTCTTGCTAACTTAACACTTGTATGTCAGCAGGAGTCAGTGCTTGTTGGGATTAAGCAAACAGATACTTTATTAGAAATGAGGGTCTTATTCAGGGTAAAAAAGAAAGTCAGTGTGTTTTTCTGTGTTGGGTAGAGGACTGTATCAGGAAGGAGAGAAGTTAATTAGGGTGTTGCTTAGGATTAGAAAACCAGGTGTCTCCAATTACAGTTCCAACTGCTAACTTTTGGCAGAAAGGAATCTTGCTTTCAGAGCAAGGAGCAGCTGACTAAAAAGCAAGAACTTTTACTAATTGCCCTCCTTCCTCCCCCAGCCAGTTCTACTTTTGTAGGCACTGGATTTGACTGACAACAGTAACTTCCTGTTTGGCAGTAGGAAGGGAAGGATCACTGAGACATAGGTTTTGTCATCCTTGAAAGAAAAGAGTAGCTCTCACTCTCCCTAGCTGCTGGAGGTCTGACTCTGAGCAAGGAAGAAGGAGACTACTGAAGAATACAGGAAGTTTCTGTCCCAGAACAGGAAGGGCGAGCTGTAAGGGCACATAGGCTGTAGGAAAGTAGGTAGATATATAAAGAGAGGGAGGAGAGAAAGCATACAAAGCAACAGGAGAGCAGCCATAAAATAAGATATGATGGGAGTAGTGCAGTGCAATGGCTGTGGGGCAGCAGTCTTCTGGGAGACATTCTGGAGGCTGCAATGCTGCTCTATTGCAGGCACCTCTCTGGTCTGAGGCAGGAGGTTGCCCATCTCCAGGCTGACCTGGCTGGGTTTATGAAACCTCCTCCCCACCCAGGGACCACCAGGGCCACTGTCGCTACCTCAGAGGTTGCCATGAAAGAGAGCAGTTGGACCAAGGTGGGCTCTGGGAGGAAGGGATGGTGAAACAAAGGCACATCCCTCCAGTTGTACCTCTCCACAATTCATATGCTGTACTAGTGAGAGAGGTTCCTCTATGGAGGCACCTGCTGTGAAGACCAAGGAGGATGCTGGGAACCTCCGCAAAGGAGACCCACAGAAGAGTAGCACAGGATCCCACAGGGAAAGGAAACAACTCCTGGAGGGAGACTCAATTGTTAGGCGGGTAGAACTGGGGAGGAAGGGGAGGAGGTAAGGTGCCTGCCTGGCACCATGGGGTTGGAGGGACAGGGAGAAAATCCTCAGGATCATGGGAGCAGCTGCACAACAGAGGGAGCTGGATGTCATTGTCCACCTAGGGACAAATGACCTGGCTGGGAATGGGATCAGAGCGTACAACAGGAGTCTGTAGAATTTGGGAGGGCCTTAGACAAGTAGCACATAAGGTAACCCTATTCTGAGGTACTCCGTCTATGGGCAAGGGTGATGTTAGGTACTCCACACCATAGGGTTCAACAAATGGTTGAAAACTGTTGTGGAGCTCAGGGTTTTGGCTCTCACTGGGACTGGGGGTCCACCTGGAGGATATAGGTCTATACTGGCATGATGGTTTGCATCTGTCTGGTAGGGGAACCAGGATCCTAGGTGATAGGTTTAAATGCTTCACTGGAAAGCATTTAAACTAGCCAAGGGTGGAAACACTGAAAAGAGAGGGAATCCCAGCCTCCCCACAAAACACCATAGTTACTGAGGTAAACATCAAGGTAGAGAAGTCAACAGGGAGCAGGACAGGGTAATGCAAAAAAGCAAAGGCAGTAAGGACAGGGATGGGGCTTAAAAGGGTAAGGCCATCAAAAAGTGGAGTGTGATGAGTACCAATGCCTGTAGTCTGTGTAACAAGCTCCTGAACTAGTGACCTTGATGGAAGAGGGACACCTGGATATAGTGGCAGTCACAGAAACATAGTACATGGTGAACCATGGCTGGGATGTCAACATACCAGGGTATGCAAGCTACAGGAGGACAGGGAGGGAAAAGAGAAGAAGGAGTAGCTCTCTGTAAGAGAAGGGTCAAAGCAACTGAACTAAAAGATAAACAAGGATTAGAGGAGACACTGTGGGTCACCCTGGAAACAGGAAATGGCACCACAATCTGCATGGGGTTGTATACAGACCCCCATCTCAGGGGAGGCAATGGACAAGAAAATTATAGAAAATATCCTTAGAATGGCATAAAAGGAGAGATATTGTTGATAGGGGACCTGAATATACCAGATGTTAACTGGAGCACCTTTGCTGCAACCACATCCAAGAGCAGGGTTATTCTCGATGCCTTATAGGGGCATGCCTCAGACAGCTAGTGGTGGAACCCACTCAGGAGGAACCAATCTTAGACCTGGTACTGTCAAACAGGGACGGAGAAAGGATTTCAGATTTAGAAGTGGGTAGCCATCTCGAACAAGCGACCACCAAACAGTGTGATTCATGATAAACACAACCACAGAGTCAAGCCATACAAAAGCAAGAGCATTGGACTTTAGGAGGGCTGACTTTGGGAAAATGGGAGAGTGCCTTCAGAAAATCACTAGCAAATAGGGCAAAAGGAGGGTGGAGGAACAATGGGGAAAAATTAAACAGCCATCACAGAGGCAACAAGCCTTTGTGTGAAGCAAATCAACAACACAAAACGAAGAAAAAAAACTCTATGGTTCTCAAAAGAGGTGGCAGAGGAGATTAAGGGAGAAAGGCACCATTCAGGAACTGTAAGGAAACACAGAAGGAGCAGGACAGAGAACTGTACCAGTTAAAGCAGAAGGAAGCAGGAAAGGCAGTCAGAATAGCAAAGGCCCAAACTGAGGAAAGGATTGCTAACTCAGTTAAGAAGGGATAAAACCTTTATAGGTACTGTACATTAGGGAATGAAGAAAGATCAAGGAGGATAGTGAGAGGCTTAATAAAGGGAAGGGAAATGGGGTGGGCAGAGTGTGACAGTGAAAACAGGGATACTGAACAAATACTCTGCTCAGTATTCACAAAAGAAGAGGAGGGAAGGTACTCAAATCAAAGAATAGAAGCACTCTGGATAGGGAGGTCAATACCAGTCCACTCACAGAAGAAAGGGTTCCAAAGAACTCTTGAAACTGAAGGTGGACAAAGCAATGGGTCTGATGGGATTCACCCCAGAATTCTAAAAGAATTAAGGGTAGAACTAGTGACACCACTGACTACCCTTTAACAAATCATTGGAGGATGGTGTGGTACCTGAGGACTGAGGAGGGTGGATGTGATTCCCTTCACAAAAGTGGAGCAAGACAGAGGCAGGAAACTACAGACCTGTTTTGACCCCAGTGGTCAGGAAAATGATGGAATCACTTCTGAAGGAAAAAATTATTGAGTTTCTAGAGGCCAGTGGGGCACGGGACCCAAGACAGCATGGATTCACAGCAGGAAGGTCATGTCAGATGAATCTAAAAGATTTCTTTGACTGGTTGACCAAAGTAGTAGGCCATGAAGGGGCTGTGGAATGGCCTACCTAGACTTTAGCAAAGCATTTGACACAGTCCCACACAAAATATAAATATACAAGTTAGCCAGCCTTGGTTGGGTTACAAGGTGGTAGCCTGGGTAAAAATTAGCTGTATGACAGGATGCAGAGGGTAATTGTAAACAGAGTCCACTCTGAAGAAAGTGGGTTACTAGAGGGGTACTGCAGGATTCAGTAGTGGGACCGGTCCTCTTTTAAAGTCTTTATAAGTGACATTGCAGAGGGACTGGAAGGAAAAGTATGTCTCTTAGCAGATGACACAAAGATCTGCAACAGGCTTAATACAGAAGGTGGGGTGGAAAGGATAAGAAGGGATTTGACAAGTTTGGAGGAACGGTCAAATGTATGGCAGCTTAGATTCAACTCCAAAGAAGTGCAAAGTAATGCACATGGGAAACAAAACCCAGGGAAGAGGCACAATGGGGGTGAGATTCTAACATCAACAAAATGGAAAGGGACCTGGGGGTAGTCATATCAGATGACCTAAAGGTGGGCAAGCAAAGTGAGAAGGCAGTAAGGAGGGCTGGGGGATACTGGGATGCATAGGAGAGGCATCTCCAGTAGAAAACAGGAACTTGTTATCCCTCTGTACAGACAACTGGTGAGACCCCATCGGGAGTACTGCGTGCAGTTCTGGAGACCCCATCTCCACAAGGACATAGACAGGATGGATGCTGTCCAGAAGAGGGCACTAAATGGTGCAGGGTCTGCACCAGGAGACATACGGAAGAGAGATTACGGAGCTTAATATGTTTACCCTCGAGGAAAGGAGGAGAGGAGGACATGATAGAAACTTTCAAGTACCTCAAGGAATCAACAAAGTCCAAGAGGGCAGCATCTTTCAGAAAAGAGATGTGCAAGAGCAAGGGGCACAAGTTTGAAGATAGAGGGGATGGCTCAGAGGTAATGTGAGGAAGTGTTTTTCATGGAGAGGATTGTAGATACATGGAACAGCCTTCCTGTGGAGGTAGTGGAGTCAAAACAGTGGGTGAATTCAAGAATGCATAGGACAGACATAATGCTATTCTAGTGGGGATAGGAGGAAGTAGGCTGTAGGTTAACTAGGATCTGCAGCATCCATTAGGAAGGAAAATGGGCAGACTAGGTGGGCCAGCGGTCCTTATCTGTCATCAAATTCTATGTTTCTATGTTTTAATGACTTGAAGCTTTCATAAAAAGAAAAACAACCTTCCTATCCATAATGGCCCAATGTTCACACTGTCTTTTTTTTTTAATTTAATAAACATTATTGAATATAAGAAATCCAACAGGCATAAACATACATATGTGACATGTCCATTGTCGAACCCCCTCCCTCCATCCTTCCCCTTATATACCCCTCGGTGGAGCAACTAACAAACAAACTACCTCAAAATTATTAAACAGAACTTAAGAACCTTATTATTCACTCTAGGCCACAAGTTTTCTGAATGACAAACCATAAACCCCCAAGATTAAAACTAACCAACAGAAGATTAAGTAGTGTACAATGTATATAGTGTCCCCATTTCTTATCAAAGCTATGAGACTTATGGCGAAGGTTCACAACCATGCAGTGCACCCAAAGATTGTACAATAATTCCTGTAACCATTCCTGGTATGAGATAGAACTTTGATCTAGCTATGCTATAGGACCACCTTCTTCAGGGAGAAGAAGATTAAAGACATAAAATATCTGCATTCTTTGACTGAAATAGTGTTATGATCCCCAGGATACATATTTTGGGCTTAAATAACCCCTGCAGACCTAACAGGAGTCTGCCCTGGCTTCAATTAAATTTCAAAGAGGGGCTATTTTGGGCAACTCCATAAAAATGAAACAAGAAACCTCATCCTGGCCACACCTAGTGCAGAAGGATGATGGCAGCTGCCCCATAAGTGCCAATTTTGTGAGTATAATAAAGATGATTTAATATATTAAACTGAGTGAGCCTCACTCTATCTTGAGTGATATACTGGTATAAATCATTCCAGGTAGACTGCCACTGCAGAGGAGAATTATGAAACAACTGATCCAGTAGGGGAAACAGCCGTCTTTTTCGGAGAAGAAGTGGGGAGTAATAAGTAGAAAGAGTAGACACTGCATGCTTTTGAGATAACAGAGCTGAAATAGGGAAAAAGCTCTGAAAATCAGTGGTCCAAGGGCCTGAGCCAAACCACTGAATCAAAACATATCTCAGTTGATAAATCTTAAAGATACCTGTGCTCCAATCGAGTCATGTCAAGATATCTGCAGATGACCCTAGTACCACTTCCTCCAGCAGATTACTCACTCTGATCTCATCCGCTGAAAAGCCAGCCTGACATAATAATCTGACCTCCAATTTTGAAATTAAGGTTATGAAGAATAGGTTGTGTAATATCCTTGGAAATAGGAGATTTGATTAGAGATCAGAATTGGGAGTATAGTCAAGAGAAGTGCCTATAACTGAATCTTTCAGATTTGGGGTAATGTTCTCGAGGAGTATATGATAAGACAGTCCAGCCTTTTCAACAACTGTAATTCTAAATCGAAGCCGGAGGGGCCTATATCCTGAAGAAGAGTCCGAGGGGAGGGAAACCACTGAATAACTAACTAAAGTGGCTAGCAAAATAATAAATTAGGAAGTGCAGAAGCTTAAGACCCTCAGACACTTTTTGGGCTGCCAGCTTCTGCAAGCATGCCTGGTTTTTTTTCATCCAAATAAAGTCAGCAATCATCCTGTGAATATGCCTGAACCACATAGGTGGAAGACAGCAATTCAGCATGTGAAGGAGTAAATTACCAGTGCAAAACGCTCATTTTAATAATAGAGATTTGGCCCCAGAGAGTCAGAGGGAGAGCCTGCCATCACTGTAAATCCTGATGTACACAGTGTACTAGGTTATCTAAATTGAGCCTACACATTAGGGAAATGTCTTTAGCCATATACAAACCCAAATATTTAATTAAATGGGGGACCTGGTCACACCTAGGGACACCATATCCTGTTTATTAACAGTCAGGATAAGAGGTAACAATTCAGTTTTACTGTGATTAAGCTTATAATTGGAGAAAAGTCCAAATTTCTCAATGACACTAAGAGCTGCTGGGAGAAAAGTCTCAGGACAGGTCATGTGGAGCATAATATCATCTGCATAGATAGACAACAAAAATGTTTCGAACCCACAGGAATACTAGTTATATCTGGGCATGCCTGCAATCTATGAAGTAGAGGTTCCAAATATAAATTGAAAAGGAGAGGGAAAGGGACACCCTGTCTGGTACCAGAGGCCAGAGGAAACGAAGCAGAAAGAACTCTGTTACAATAAATTCTGCAGAGGGGAAAGAGTACAGGACCCAAATCTAACGTGAAGAAGGTTTGTGGAAAGCCAAAGGCTTCCAGTGTCAGAAGCAAGAAACCCCAATCCAACTCTGTTGAATGCCTTCTCCGTGTCCAGAGACACCTAGGGCCATTGGGGTAACTGATCTTCTGGATGCAGAGAAGATGGGGCCAATTTTCTGAAATGGTCCAGGGATGAATGATTAGGGACAAGGCCCACTTGCTGTCAGCTAAGAAGACCTTCCCAGACCTGGGTTACCCTGTTGGGAGGAATTTAGAAAGGATCCTAATATCATAATTAATCAGTGAAATAGGCCTGTAGCTAGTGACAAATTCTGGGGGCTTACCAGACTTGAGTAGTAGAACAATTAATGCTTCCAGCAACGTGGGATCCGAAATACCCGATTCATGTATGTAGAGATAAAAGCGATGCAAGAGGGGACCAATTGCTCAGCAAAAAGCTTATAAAAACTGGGAGTAAATCCATCGGCCCCTGCACCTGTTGAGAGCACCAAACTAGAAATCGCTTTGCTGAATTTCTGGTTTGGAGATAGGCTGGGATAAAATGGTCTGTTGGGCCAGTGTCAGTTGTGGTAGGAACCATCTTCAGATAGGTTGTACATTCGGCAAGGGATGGGGAGGATGTTTGCTCTTTCTAAAGACAATTTCTTGAAAAGGGAAGAGTGTTGGAACTGGTAGGGCTAGAATTTATTTTTCTAATTAGAGCTTCAACATTCAGTACTACTTTTGTGCAATGACCAAGCAGGAAAGGACTGGATGTAATTGTACTGGATGACCTGAAGGTGACCAGACAATGTGATAAAATAATGGTGAGAGCTAATGAGATGCTGGGGTGTATAGGTAGGGGGTGTAACCAGCAAAGAAAGGAAGAAAGAAGTTGTGTTGCCCCTATGTAGGTCAGTAGTAAGACCCCCACCTGAGTACTGTGTCCAGTTCTGGAAACCACATCCAGGAAAGACATAGAAGAGGTGGTCCAGAAGATAGCTACCAAGATGTGTAATGGATAGGGTATTGTGGGGGCATAACTGCATGAAGAGGATAGAAAAATTAGTTAGTACTGTATGGGACAAGACTAGCTGAAATAAAGTACTAGCTGATAAAACTATAGGAGGACTGTACTCTGCTTTGTGGAACCTTTCTGTTAATCATACAGTTTGAACATGGGCAGAACAATGGGCAGTAATGGTTGTGGGGCGGCAGTTTAGATGAACATCCTGTGGAAGCTTGGTGGGTGTCCAATCTGTCACAGACTAAGAAGGCTCAAGGAAGAAGTGCTGTGGTTTGGCAGAGAGTTAGAGAGGATAAGAGGGAGGTTTGCTAGGGCAGGAGAGCCACCCAGAAGGGGTAATACAAGGGTTTCATATGGGAAGAACTTTAGATTGAGGGAAAGGATGGTGGGGAGGGGCAGGATCAAGCCAAACATGGGACCTACCACTGTAGGAAAGGCCAAAATCAGGAGGGAAGATTCAACGCGTACTGCCTCAGTCAGGGTAAGCAATAGGGTTTGAAGCACTGGCGACTTTGGTGGAGGAGGTTGGTGGGAGGATTCCAGAGGGGAATAGGAGGGAAGGCACAAGAGGCATCAGGCAGCTGGAAGAGGGGATGGGGGAATGGGGGGTCGGGGGGTGGGGAGGGAACTGTGCTGGTAGAGAGGACAAGGAGGAGGGGGCTGGGGGGTCTGGAGGTCTGTGGAGGTTACCAAAGGAACAGGGAGGATGAGGGGGATAGTACAGGGAAGGGAGCTATAGGGACATGGATAGCTACAAATGGCAGGCTCTAAGGTAAGGTACCTCGGTAACAGGGTGGTGCGGGGCAAGGAAGGATGCAAGGGGAGTACTAGTGCTGGGGATTCTATACTTAAAGGGATAAGATGGGGCAGTAAGGGAAAGACAGTCATATATGGGTAGAGTCCATACCTGGGTTAATGGCAGGCAAGGCAGGGCAGTCTATTCTGGAGGTGTGCAAGGAGGGTAGGAGGAAATTGCATCTCATGGTGCGTGTACATGAAAGACCTGGCTGGGGAAATGGTGGAAGTTGTGAGGGAGGGTTTAAGGAACTGGGAAGGTTGTGTGAGGAGCTGGGGAGTCGGTGGCCTTCTCAGAGGTGCTCCTAGTGCCCTGCACAAGTACTGCAAGAAAGGGAGGATCAGAGAGTTCAACACATGGCTGGGGGAATGGTGTCGATCCAATGGATACGGGGCTGGAGGGCAGCTGGGACAATAACAACCTATACACAGGGACAGGCTACACTTGAGTGGGGTGGGAAGGCAGTATTAATGAAGGGATTGAGGGGCACACAGCAACAAAGGTGGGTTTAAACTAGGAGCGGGGGTAACGAGTGGACTACTGGTAGACAAGGATCCCAGAAATGGGTGCCAGATGAGCTTACCTCCCAAGTTAATTGGGAGGAGGTCAGGTAGGGACATGGGGAAAGGATAAGGGAGGAGACGGGGGAGGAAGGTGGTCACGCTGGAATGCGAAGAGTCTAGGTAATAAGCCAGCTGAGTTGCAGGCTCTCCTTGCATTGAGGGGGTTGACACTCGCGCCATCACTGAAACATGGGCCACCCAGTACCAGGACTGGAAGATAATGATACCAGGGTATAGAATATTTAGGAAGGATTGGGCTAAGGGAAATGGCAATGTATGTGGGGAAGGATAAGGTGTATAAGGGAGGAGGGTGAGGAAGGCAGAACACAGGCCCTATGGATGCAGTTCCAGGACTGGAGGGGTAGGATGCTAAGGATGGGGGTGTATATACAAACCACTGGCACAAGGGCTGACCTGGATAGAGAGCTAGCTTAGCAAGTCAGAAGGATCTGTAGGAAGGGAACACTAGTGGTGGAGGATTTCAACCTACCTGGGGTGGATTGGACCACTCCGACCACCATGAGTACAAGGGAGCAGGTACTTTAGAAGCATTTCAGGACAGCTTCCTGGTACAGTTGATATATGAACCGATTAGGTTGAGAGGACGCTGGACCCGGTACTTTCAAATGGAGAGGTGGTAAGGGATCTGGGGTGGAGGATCCTCTGACTGGGAGTTACCACCACTCAGTGTGGTTCACACTCAATATGGGTAGGGAAATGGGGGTACGGGAACCAGGGTGATTGAGTGTAAAGGGAAGACTTTAGAAGGATGGGGAGATATTGATAGGTATCTGGCAGGAATTCAACCACACACGGATGCTAGTCAGAAATGGGAGTTTATTAAAAAGGGCTGACAGAGGCCACTGAGACTTGTACAAGGACAAGGGAAAGCAAAAGCCCAGTTGATTGACTCATGAGGTTAGGGATGGAGTGAGAGGCAAAAAAGCACTTTCCGAAATTCAAGAGTCGGAGGGGCGACGACAAGGATGAGTATGGAAGAAGTCCAGGAGGTCACCAAGTTAGTCAGAGCAGCCAAGGCTTCAAGAGAGCTGAGACTGGCACAGGGTATCAAGAAAGGTGAAAAGACTCCTTCAGATACATTGGAGAAAGAAGAAAGAACAAAGACCAGATTGTAAGGATTAAGAAGGAAGAAGGGTGGGTGGAAAAGGGGTGGATTAGTCAGAAGCATTAAATGAGTACTTCTGCCCTATGCTCACAAGGAGAAAGGGGGACCAGATACCTCAAGGGGAGGGTTGAGTGGATGGGGAGGAAGGAGTGAATGATGTAAGAATTACAGAGGACAGTGTTCTGGAAGGACTAAAGACACTGAGGCAGACAAGGCACCAGGACTGGACAGTATTCACCCTAGGGTACTGGGAGCTAACAGAGATCCCTGCAGGACCACTGGCTGACCTGTTCTATACCTCCCTGGACATAGGGATGCATACCACAAGACAGGAGAATGGCCCATGTAGTGCCCATTCATAAAAGTGGCCTGAGGGATGAACCAGGCAGCTACAGACTGGTGAGCCTCACTTCTTTGTGTGGAAGCTCATGGAGACAATCCTAAAGGAAGGGCTAGTAGCCTTTCTGGAGGAAAATGGTCTCCTGCATGGACATCAACATGGGTTCATCTCGGCAGATTCTGCCAGATGAATCTAACAGAGTACTACAACTGGGTGACCAGGGAGCTAGATTGGACATGCGGTTGATGTCCTGCATTTGGACTTCAGCAAGGCATTTGATTCCATGCCGCATGGGGAGACTGGTGGGAGGGAACTGGAGTACATATGGGTGGGAACTAAGATGATCAAATGGATCATCAACTGGCTTGATGGTAGGCAGAAGAGGGTGGTGGTGGTGGGGACTCTCAACACTGAGGGAGGTGATAAGTAAGATCCCACAGGGATTGGTACTGGGACCAGTGCTGTTTGGGATATTTATAGTGGATATCTCATATGGGATACGGAGTAGGATCAGTCTGTTTGTGGATGATAACAAAGATAGGAGCTGTAGTGGATGATGCCAAAGGGTGGAAGGGGTTACAAGAGGACCTCAGTACTGTAGAAAGGGTGGGGCGATGGTGCACTCATTCCAGGTGCATGCCTCGAGGGCACAGTTTTGATAGCTTAATTTTTTTTTTTACTGTAATTACTAATGGCTGCCAGCAGGGATGCATCCACAGAAGGAACAGCAAGTGAGGGGAGTCACATGGTCGGGCTGTCTAAAGGGAGAAAAAATCCTGTGGCCTGGTGGTAGCTGCTGAGCAGCCAGCCCAGTATAAAAAGATAGGCAGACTGTGGATGCTGTGGGTTGTGTGGAGAGGTAATTAGTTAATAGTTGGAGAGACGGAAACTACTAGAGTAGATCTAGGCAAAGAGAGAGTAGATTATTTGTTAGAGAGAAAAGAAAGGCACAGCGATGAAGTAAAAACTTAATTTTAAGTTGTGTAAACAAGCAGCACTACACTCTTCCTCTATCTTTTTTTTTTTTTTTTTATCTTTATAGTTAGTCTACTGTCTCTCCTGTGTGTGTCCTCTGACAATTGACTGACAGAGTCAGACTACTGAGAGTAACTATCGAGAGACCTGCTGAGCCGCTGCCGCCACCTGAGATAAAAAAATAAAAATAACATTTCCTCCTTAGCTTAATTCCTTCTTCAGTTCATCATTCCTTGTTGTGTGTGCCTGGGGTTGATTTTTCCTGTGATCGTTTGCTACTTGCCATCTTGGTCTTCACACAGTGATTGGGGGCATCCATTGAAAACAAAATTAAATGAGTAATTTAATCTGGTCAGGTCATGCTGCACCGCTGTGTTGCTGACCGGGACCTCTCTCTAGTCTGACTATGCTCTGCAGGGCTCCGCCTCCTCTGTTCTCACTCCACAAGACAGGACACTAGTCTAGGACAGGTCTGAAATCATCACCAGTAGTAGTTAGTAGTCCGACTCTGTAGTCAGCCGACTTCTCAGCACGAGAATTCGGCTGACGAGGACCAGAGTCGGAGTGAGTGGACTCTAATGAGATTACAACTAAACTACTACCCAGTGAGTGTGACTTCAGACTTGCTGTGTTCTTTTCTTGCTGAGCCGCTGTTGCTCACTGCCGCCTGATAAACTAAAATTAATTTCCTATTCCTACCAAATTTCTTTATTTCCTTCCTTGTCTGTACATGCCGGATCATTCTTTTTTGTGATTGTCCTCTGGCTCCCTTAGTTCAATAGTTTGAACTGAGTGATTGTCTTACTTAATTGATGGGGGTGCGTCCAATTGGAAAAATTAAATTAATACATTTCTGGTGATGTGATTGTGTTACATTGCCATCTCCCGCCCATGGCCCCAAGACCTCCAGTCTGCTCTGCAGCTCACAAACCCCAGTTAGGCCAGACTCCACCGACCATACTCAGCTGTGAGAGTGCCGTCTATAGCATATTAATAAAGCAGCATAAAACAGTCCTATAGCTAGATTGGGGAAAAAGACTGAAGGTCAGTTATAATATTTCCATCACTGTTTCTATGGGGGAAGGGTAGGAAAGGTTCTTATCTTGATCATCAGCAAATCAGAAGGGAGGGGTCAGCAGAGCAGTATTGAAAATGGAGAATAGGAAGCAGAGGCGAGGGTCTGTTTTGCAGCTTCCTTCAGGAAATACTGTAGTTAATGTATTTGGGGACTGTTATGAGACCCTATACTTACAGGAGCGGGTCCCACCCACACATGAGGCTAGGGTGGGTAATTATCTGGGATACTGCAGCTGAAGTCTTTCACACAAGAGCAGCAGGATTCCTTAGACAACCCTATAACCAACACTGAACTGATGGATTCACCCAAGAATATTATAAAATGTTCTGGGAGCTCATAAACCAAATCTATTCAGACTTTTGCATTTGTGCCGACGGGCATCCGTGTTCAGCTAGCTCTTACCATCAACAGCAGCACAGGCAGCAAATAAATATGAGGCTGCTCGGTTTGCTCCAGTGCTCCCACACTGAGCTTTCTGTTCACCACTGCATCCAACAGCAGGAGAGACTAAGTATAGTCATTGCAAAAATTCAACTTCCTGGCTAGAAGTAGGGACATAATTCAGAATCTCTGGTTGCATAGTAAACACACACTATATGGTGAAATACATACATCATATAGCTTAAATATATACATTATATAGTGAGATACATACACAATGTAGTGAACCACATACAGTATCTACTGAAATATATACATTGTATAGTGAAATACATATACTGTATACTGAAATACATTATATTATATAGTGAAGCACATACACTGTATAGTGAAATGCTTACATTGCATAGTGAAATACATACACTATCTACTGAAATCCACATACTGAGTACTGAAAATTCACATACACTATCTACTGAAACAAATGTACTATGTACTGAAACATATGCACTACCTATTGAGATACATACACTATAGACTGAAACATCCACATAAACTATCTACTGAAACAAATACCCTATAGATTGTAACACATACACTATATACTGAGAAAACTGCATACACTATATACTGAAAACAAATACACTATATATTGAAATGCACACTACACACTGAAAAGCATATACACTATATACTGAAACAAATACACTATATATTGAAACATCTACACTTTATATTGAACACATACACTATCTATTGAAATAAATACACTATGCAGTGAAAACATCCGTATTACATTATATATTGAAACAAATACACTGTATATTGAAATACATACACTACCTATTGAAATGCATATGCTACATACTGAAAAAGTACATATACACTACATACTGAAACAAATACATCATATATTGAACCATCTTCACTTTATATTGAAATACATACACTATCTATTGAAATAAATACACTATGCACTGAAAATCAGCATACACTATGTACTGAACAATACACTACATGGTGAACATGTACACCATGTATTGAAACACATACACTGTAGACTGAAAAATTCACATACTTATATACTGAAACAAATAAACTATATACTGAAATGGACTATGTTCTGAAACTACTCATCCCTGCCCCTCCCCATGAATGTCCTAGAGCTGAACTCATTGCCTGTTGCATCTAGTTAGCTGCTAGCTTGATGAGAGAACGTCTGAAACTGCAGAGCTGAGGTAAACATAACAGGGCTATCTCTTATTCTACTTCTTCATGGGGGTTTTCTTTTGTTTTGCTTGCACACCTTTAGTCAAATTTCAGACCATTGTGATGTGACAAAAAATTTAAAACTAATTTAAATGCTGTAGTTTATTCTTTTAAATAAGTGCTGCCTTTATTTACTGTCAGACAACACATTTGTATAGGAAGCTAATATAGGATATTCTAACATACCTGTATACATAGGGAGCTGCATGCATTTTTCCAAGTTAAAGTGTTGATTTGTTTTATGTGAATTAATTACTGTGTAAGTCCAGCAACTTATCTGAGTTGAATGCTTGGGAAGCACTTCAGGAGCTGTGAGTGTAAGCCAAAATCATTGCTAGTTTGTACTTTTGACTATGTTTTAAGTTTTATTTTAAAATACATATTTTTGCTGCAATCCTCAGTATTCAATTTTCATTAGATGTTTAGCTGGTATGTGCTATAATTTGCATTGTTTTGCTAAATAACTTTACTGTGAATCCTCACTGAGGATGCACAGTCTGTTTGGGGTTTGAACTTCTCAAACTGTGTTTTATTTCTTTTTTTTCCCATAGAGATTTTTATCTCCTTAGTCACCCTGCTACCCCTTTGCCCTACTGGACATCTCCAGCCCATCTACTTACCATCCACAGGACATATTTGCTTTGATATCCCCCACTACATCCCCTGTTGGGCCAGGAGGGGAGGCCATTGACAAGGAGACACATATATGAGCAGAGCCTGTTCAGCAGTGCAAAATCTGCAGCAGGTTGCTGGATCATTTTGCCTTTGGTTTCATCCTGGGCAGCCAAACATGGAATGATGCAATTGCATATAAAGACACATGCTTGCTTTGTGCCTGCTCTGAGCCCTTCCCTTATGCAACTCCACTGCCCTGCCAGCCCTCCTCAGCTAGGTGGATGTTGAAGAGCGGGTGGTCAGACTTCCTCACTGAGAGGAGAGCATTCCTGAGATGCTCAATCATATCTCCCCCCAGCTAACCTCCTGTGCAACTCAGGTCCACCTCCAAAACTGGGCCACTGGCATGGAGGCAGTGCAATCACCACTGCTGCTAGGCCAACCCACCAGGCTGTGTTTCAAGTAAATAAAGACAGTATATAGGTAAAAGAAGAAACAAACTGTATTTTAACTAGACTGCTATAAACATTTTAAGTCACATCCCCAATGTTTTGAAATCGGATAAAGGTTTTACAAGCAAAATACGATAAAACAATACATAAAGAGATAGATAAGATAAACCTTTATGTTTACCTTCTGCATCTTAGAGGCATCGCTAGATTTTTAGTCAATTAGGCCCCCATTTTCAGAAGGTTAGCGTGCAGACTGAACATTACACTGTGGGAACAGCATGGTTGGATCAGTGTCGTTCAGCATCACTTGATGCAACCCTGATCATGTGTATTGCATATATACTACTACGGCCACACAAATGAGTAATCCTCTCCTGCATACAGAGCACAGTGCTGTATAAAGGTTTCTTTAGTGACCATAAGTACTTCCCTCACATTTTATACTCAGCCTCTAGGCTTCTAGTACCTAGATGCTTGATGTTGCACTTTTGGCTTTGAACCCGAACTGCCATGTCCCATAGCGCCTTTAAGTTTTCTAATGTCCCCACTCATTCTCTCCATCTGCACCTATCAACGCTTACAGATTGTGGTGTCATCTACAAAAAGACATATCTCCCTTCCAGTTTTCTGTTATGCCACTTATAAAGACACTGAAGAGGATGTGTCCCATTACTGAGCCTCCGGCACCCCACTGGTCACTCTCCTCACTGAAGGAGTGCCATTTACCACCACCTCTGTGGCTGTGCGCTATCTCAGGTGCATCACTTGGAGTGCACAACACTAATCTGAAAATGGAGGCCCACATACCACTGTAACAGAACCTAGTACTGCATTGTGATAAGCATGGCTGATACTATTTTAAAAGTATCTTTCTGTGCAGTGCTAACTCAGTTAATGTGGCTCATTTTTTTTTTTTTGCACAGGATTACTAATTGCAACCAGGTGCTCATACAACTGGGGTTGCTCTAATGCATATAAGGTGTACAGGTATATTAAATGCTTTCTTGAAGTAGCTAACACCTGCGTGGTTAGTGCTAGTTAATGATTCTGGGAATCATGTTTTAACTGCACACATGCAGCCTGCCAGCAACCCCCACACACATACACACAGTCAGTTCTGGACACAATAAAAACAAGCATTTGTCAATGCTGAATGTTGATTGCATTGGTCCATTGAGCTCACCTCCGCTGGCTCTGTCATTCGCTCATTCTGTTTCTCCCAGTGCTGCAGGCTGCTGTTTTGTACTGAGCTCCTTCCAGCGTTGGCACCCTTTCTGTCCACAAAGAAATCCACAGATGGCCTGACAGAGCTCTGTTGAGGTAGGTCACCCCTCTGACTCCTTATTCTGTTTTCTCCTTGCGCGCTGCAGGCTGTTTGTACTGGTCTCCTGCCTGTTGGTGGCTTTTCTGCCAACAGAGAAATCTGCTGAAGTCCCAACACAGGTCCGCTTGAGGTTGCTCACCCTCTGTCACTCACTCATTCCGTGTCTGCCGCGCTGCAGGCTGGCCTCTGTATTGGGCCCTGCCTGTATTCACACCTTTTTGCCCACAAAGGAATCCACAGCAGTCACGGGCAGAGCTCTGTTGAGCTCACTTACTCCCCTCTCACTGACTGGTTCTTTTCTGCCACCGCTGCAGGCTGTCCTTTGTACTGGGCCCTGGGTGCATTGCTGCCTTTTTTCACCCACAAAGACATCCGCAGCAGTCCCAACAGAGTTTGTTGAGCTCACTGGCTCACTTCCCCCACTCTCTCACCTGGTTCTGTGCCCCTGCGGGTGCAGGCTGTCCTTTTTGCAAGCAGGGTCTGCTCATGCGCTAGCTTATTCTGTCCATTAAATAAATCTGCAGCAGTCCTGACGTGAGTCCGTTGAGCTTGCTCACCCACTTCTCTCAGGCACCCATTCCATTTCTGCCGCGCCTGCAGGCTGGCCTTTGTACTGGGCTCCTGCCTTCATTGCTGCTTTTTTTCGCCCACAAAGAAATCCACAGCTGTCCTGACAGAGCTCCATTGAAGTCACTCATTCCCCTTGTCTCACTGGCTCATTCTTTTCTCCTGGCGCTGCAGGCTGCCTCTTTGTAATAGGCTCCTCGCCTCTGTTGGCACCTTTTTCTGGTCACAAACAATCTGCAGTAGTCCCGACAGAGCTCCATTGAGCTAGCTCACTCTCCTCTCTCACTCTCTCATTCTGTTTCTGCCAGCGCTGCTGGCTGCCCTTTGTACTGGGCTCCGCCGCATTGCCGCCTTCTTCTGCCCACAAAGAAATCTGCAGCAGTTACGAGTAGAGCTCTGTTGAGCTCGCTTCAGTCCCCTCTCACTCACTGTTCTTGTCTCTCACGCTTAATGCAGGCTGCCTTTGTAGTGGGCCCCTGTGTGTGCTTTGCCTTTTCTCCTGCCCACAAAGAACCGCAGCAGTCTCAACAAAGCCCGCTTGAGCTCACTTACTCCCATCCTTCACTCGCCCATTCTGTGTATCTCGCTGCTGCAGGCTGTCCTTGTACTGGGCTCTGTCTGTGTAGCACCTTTTTTTGCCCACAAAGAAATTGCAGCTGTCCTGACAGAGCTCTGGTTGAGGTCGCTCACTCTGCCTGTCTCTATCTGCTCATTCTGTTTCTCCTGGCGCTGCAGGCTGCCATTTTGTAGTTGGCTTCTGCCTCTTGGCTCTTTTTCTGCCCACAAAGAAATCTGCAGTAGTCCCAACAGAGTCTGCTTGAGCTCGCTCACCCCCTTTCTTACTCAATCATTCCGTTTCTGCTGGTGCTGCAGGCGGCCTTTGTACTGGGTTCCTGCTCATGCTCACACCTTCTTCTGCCCACAAAGAAATCTGCAGCAGTCATACTACAGCTTCATTGAGCTGGCTCACTCACTCCCCCTCTCTCACTCGTTCGCTCTGTTTCTTCTGCGCTGAATGTCTGCTCGCTTTTGTACTGGGCCCCTGCATGCATTGCTGCCTTTATCTTCCCACAAAGAAATCCGCAGCAGTCCCAGTAAAGCTTCGTGAGCCTCACTCACCTCCCTCCCTCACTCACTCATTCTGTGTCTCCCAGTGCTGCAGGCTGCACTTTGTACCTGGTTCCTGCCTGTATGGCAGCTTTTTTCTGCCCACAAAGAGATCTGCAGTGTCCTGACACAGCTCCATTGAGGTCACCACCCCTCTGTCACTTGCTCATTCCTTTTCTGCAGGCTCCTGACTGGTCTTTTGACTGGGCTCCTGTGTGCATTGCTGCCTTTTTTCTGCCCACAAAGAAATCTGCAGCCATCCCACACAGCTCCATTCAGCTTGCTCTCATTCTCTCTCTCTCACTCACTCATTCCATTTCTGCCAGCGCTGCAGGCTGCCCTTTTGTACTGGGGCTGCCTGTGTTTGCTTTCATGCCCACAAAGAAATGTGCAGTCACTATAGAGCCCATTGAGCTACAACTCTCTCTCACTGCTCATTCTGGTTTTCTGCCACTGCAGGCGTCTTTGTACTGGGCCCCAGCGTGCACTGCTGTCTGTTCGTCACAAACAAATCTGCAGTAGTCCCAACAAGAGTCTGCTGTGCTCACTCACTCCCTCCTCACTCACTCACTCGTTTGTGTCTCTTCCACTGCAGGCTGCCCTTTGTACTGGGCTCCTGCCTGCATTATCGTTTGTTCTGGCTAGAAAGAAATCTGAAGCAGTCCAACACAGCCCATTGGCTACCTACCCCCTCTCACTCACTTATTCCTTCCGGTGCTGCAGGCTGGCCTTTGTACTGGGCTCCTGCCTGTTGCTTCATTTTCTGTCCAAAGAAATCTGCAGCAGTGCTTAATACAGTTTCTGTTGAGTTCACTCACCACCGCCTGTCATCCTATAATGTTTCCTTGTGCTGCTGCAGTGGTTTTAGTGCAGGGCTCCTGGCTGCATTGGCACCTTTGTCTGTCCACAAAGAAATCTGCAACTGTCCTGACAGAGCTAGGTTGAGGTCGCTCAGTCTCCCTCTGTCACACGCTCATTCTGTTTGTCCTGGCACTGCGAGCCGTCCCTTTGTACTGCTTCTTGCCTGCATTGGCACTTTTTCTGTCCACAAAGAAATCTGCAGCAGTCCTGCTAGAGATCTGTTGAGTTCACTCTCAGTCCCCGGCCTCACTCACTCATACTGCTCTTCCCACCACTGCAGGCTGGCTTTTCTTCTGGGCCCTGCCTGCTTTGGACATCTTTTTTCTGCCTCGAAGAATCTGCAGCAGTCCTGGACAGGCTTCCAGTGAGTTCACTCACCACCCTCCCTCACTCACTCCTGCTCTGTTTCTTCCAGTGCTGCAGGCTGCTCCTTTTCATCTTGGCTGTGCTGGGGCCTTTTTTCTGCCCACAAACAAATCAGCAGCAGTCCCAACAAAGCTCAGTTTAGCCCGGTCACCCCCCAACTTGTTCAATCTAATCTGTCCTAAACACTGATTTCCACAACGAACATGCTATTCTCCGCAGGAGTGCAAAAAACATATTTAGATCGATGTGAAAAATGACAGCTGTACTTCATAAGGAGGTGTAGTGCACTACTGTTGAAATGTGTGTGAAATATACAATGTGCAGTTACAAGGTGTGTGAGCAGTTCAATGCACACTTGTAACACAGTCATGTTATGGTTTTGTCTCACAGCGAAATTTTCAACATAGGACTTTTTAGACCTCTGCTCATTAACAGTGCCACTGTCATTTTCTTTATCTGTCCCTAACACTGATTTTACCACAGCAAGCTTTATTGTGTAGTCAATCAGAACCACATTTCAGTCAGATGTGAAAATGACAGCTGTACTGCTCATAAGAAGTATCAAAATGCCACTGTAGAAAATCTGGCATGACAATATTACAAATCTGTGGTTACAGTGGTTTGTGCGGTGCAGTACACTTGTAATACAGTCATTTGCTGGGCTATCATCACCAAATTTTCAACATAGGAATTTTAGGACCTCTGCTCATGAACAGTATCACTGTCATTTTCTTAATCTGTCCTGGACAGTGATTTCCTACAGCGACTGCTCTATTCTGCGCCGAAGTGCAAAACACATTTCGGCCAGGATGGGAAAAATGACAGATGCACTGTTCATAAGTAGGTGCTAAAATGGCAATGTTGAAAATCTGGAGGAAATATAAATTCACTAAGTTATGAGCGTGCGTAAACTGCACACACACTCGTAACACAGTCATTTTATGAGTATCGTAGCGGATTTTCAACACAGCCATTTCAGGACCTCTACTCATGAACAGTGTGTCGTCATTTTAATCTGTCCTGAACACTGATTTCCTTCAGGCTTATCACACGCATTCTGCTTCCAGAAGTGCGAAAACACATTTCTGCCAGGATGTGAACAATGACAGCTGCATTGTTCACAAGGAGGTGTGAAAATGGCAATGTTGAAAAATCTGGCATAAAACATTGCAATCGCTAGTTACGAGTGTGGGAGTACCAAGAGGGCACGCTAAACAGTCATTTTTGATGCCCTCAATTAGAATATGTTTTTGAGATCCACTTGCAATTGGCACTGTTATTTTGACATCGTCTCCTCTGGGATTCGCAGTGACCGCGTGAATTTTCAAACATTAACACAATGACAGTTCAAGACCATGAGGAGGTCCCAAACCCTATGTTGGAAATTTGCGAAAAGTCCCAAAATGCTGATATATGTACTAAAGTTGAAAAGAAAGATAGAAACATAGAATTTGATGGCAGATAAGGACCGCCCCACCTAGTCGCCCATTTCACTTACTGATGTTGCATCCTAGTTAACCAGCAGCCTACTTCTTTCCCCCCACCCCTGAATTGGGTTTTATGATCCCATGCTTGGAATTCCACTACTGATTTGACTCACAACCTCCTGGAAGGCCATTCCATGTATCCACAACCCTCTGTGAAAACATTTTAAATTACCTCTGAGCCTATCTTCAAATTGTGCCTCTGTTCTTGCATACCTCTTTTTTACATATCTTCTTGGACTTTTTATTCCTTTGAGGTACTTGAAAGTTCATTATGTCCTCTCCTCCTTTCCTCGAGGCATATATATTAAGCCTCAAGTCTCTCCATATGTCCTCCGCAGACCCTGCACCATTTTAGTTGCCTCCTCTGGACAGCCCATCCTGTCTAGTCTTATGGAGATTGGGTCTCCAGAACTGCACGCTTGCAATTAGATGGGGTCTCACCAGCTGTCTGTACAGAGGATAATAACTTCCGTTTCTACTGGTGATGCCTCTGTGCATCCCAGTATCCCCAGCCTCCTTGCTGCCTTCACATTGTTGCCCACCTTAGTCATCTGATGTGACTACGTCTCCCTTTCCATTTTTGTTGTTGTTGTATTCACCTATTGTGTACTCTTCTGGTTTTGTTTTAGGTATTACCTGCACTTTAGCATTAATCTAAGCTGCATTTTGACCATTCCTCTAACCTTGCAAGTCCTTCATCCTTTCCACCCTACCCAGATGAATCTGTTGCAGATTTAGTCACTGCAAAGAGACATATTTTCCTTCCGTCTTCTGCAATGTCGCTTATAAAGATATTGAAGAGATGGTCCAATACTGAACCTCGTGGTACCTCGCTTGTAACCCTCCTCTGAGTGACTCATTTACTATTACTCTGTGTCCTATTCTCAGCCTTTTTTACCTAGGCTGTCATCTTGGGACCCACTCCAGGCTAACTTATATTATCTGTGGGATGTGTCAAGTGCTTATAAGTTCAGGTAGGCCATGTCCACAGCCCTCCTGATCTACTACTTGGTCACCAGTCAGAAATCTATCGATTCATCTGGTATGACCTTCCCCTGGAATCATGTTTAGGGTCTGTGCCCTCTGGCCTCTAGATACTGGCAATTCTTCCTTTAGAAGTGATTCATCATTTTCCTATCACTGAGGTTAACCAATAGGTCTATAGTTCTGCTTCTGCCTTGCTCCTTCTTTTGAAGGAATCACATCGTTCTCCTCCGTCGCCGGGTACCTCCCATCCTCCCATGATTTGTTAAAGAGGGTAGTCAGGTGTCACTTGTTCTACCCTTTGTTCTTTTAGAATTCTGGGATGAATCCATTGTACTTCATTGCTTTGTCCACTTTTCAGTTTTAAGAGTTCTTCAGAACCTTTTCTTGTAAATGGGCTGGTATCAACTTCTGTATCCAGAGGTACACTGTTTGTTTTATGTACCTCTCTTCCTTGTAAATACTGAGTAAAAATATTTGTTTTGTATCTCTGCTTTTCACATTCTCCTCTGCCCACCCTCCTCCCTTATTAGCCTCACATCTTCCCTTGGTCTTCTTGTTCTTGATGTCTCTATAAAAGGTTTTGTCTCTCTAACTGAGTTGGCTATCTTTTCAGTTTGGGCTCATGTTCTGACTGCTTTCCAGCCTCTTTGCTTTTTCTACAGTTCTCTGTCCTGCTCTGTGCGATTCCTGTACTTCCTGAATGCTTTTTCTTGAACTCACTGCCACTTTTTGAACTATAGTGGTTTTCATGTCTGTTCTTTTTTTATTTCGTTTCACAAAGGCTTTTTACTTGTGATGGCAGTTTTATTATTCTTATTGTTCTTTCTCCACCCTCCTTCCCACCCATTTGCTAGTGCATTCCTAGCACTCACCCATTTTGGCAAATAGCCCTCCTAAAGTCCAGTACTTTTGTCTTTTTCTTTTTATTCCGTTATACAGCTTACCGCATTTCTCAGTTCACGGTCGGTTTTGTTATGCAGATTGTTCTGGTCCACTGAAGACTGCCATGCCAAGCCCGGAGGTAAGTATGGGGTGATGGGGTGTGAGCAGGTTACGAGTGATGGGCTGTTGGGGGCTAGGACACTACGAGAAACTGCTTTTTGCGGTAAAAATACACGGTTCCTTTTCCTTGTTAGTGATGTGGTGCTGATGGCACCCATGCCACCAATGGCTTTTTTGGGCAGTATTGATGAGGATTGGGCACCCCGCCAGCAGGAATAAAAAGCAGGGAGGGTGTTACAGAATGCCGACGGGAGTGGGGCCTCGCCGGGCACCAGAAACACCCGGGCACTCAAGGCCGGTAGACGGTGGGTGACCTCTGCACATATGGTGGGGGTTGAGAGTTTGTGAACAGGCGGCAACCTGCCACCCTGTTCACAAACAATATATGGTTTTATATCCCACCCTGCAATGGTGGGTCGCCCTCATTGCGCGATGGCTGATGCTGCAATGACGAGGTGGTTCTGATTGCAGCGAATAAATTGCTGTAGTTGGTGCAAGATCCAACCACGTCACCAGCAGTGCCTGCATTGGGGAGAGGATAGTTTTGCGCTGTGGGGCATTCACAACAGTGCCGTGCCCACAGCTTGCTACTGAGAAAGTTGTCTATGTTATTTGCAGTGTAATAAATATAAATGGAATCCTGTCTGCCCCATTTTGCCATATTAAACCTCAGAACCCTCTGTCCATGCAGGGTTATAGCTTCACCATCCACCCTGCCTCCCTGCTACACGTTTCAGTAACCATTATACCTTCACTTTGTCACAGCCATAGAAACCATTTATGGTTTGGTCTGCCATCTTAGTTGCAAACTATTCCATTTCACCACCATTCTGGAAAATAAAACTTTCCAATATCCTCTTGAACTTCCTCCCATCAGTCTCTCACTTGCCCTACTCTTTGAACTGTATCATGCTATAGTTCTATTCACTTTTTTATTCCTTACAGGAACGGAAGGTCTCTATCATATCATTCCTCTCTTGTCTGGTCTCCAGGAAGACATGTTCGAGCCTTACAGATCGTTGTATGATCTGTCTGTCAGCCTGATCATCTTGATCACCTTTGTCTCTTCTTCCTGAGGAGGTCTTAAAGTTCAGAACTCAACAGTATACCCAGCAGCTCATCAACGATCGCTCAAGAGAAGTAAACTTTCTCTCTATCTGAACCCCTCTGGTACATCCGCATCATTTTACTAGATGCCTCATTGTACTACCTGATTGTTTAAGGGAGCTGCTTCACATGACTTCAGGTCCTTTCTGTCTGTAGTGCTAGCTCTACCTCCTATCCTGTACTCTGTCCTGGGGTTCTGTCCTATGAACTCTTGCACTTTGGTGTGAATCAACCCAAACCTAGGCCACCTCTGATCTTACATGTCAGTCTGCAGTTTCTACTTCCTATCACTATCTACCTCCTGAGTGGTGTGTCATCTTCAAAGAGTCACATCTTAGATTCATTCTCAAACATTGTTAATGAGTATATTGAGAGAATAAGATTGTGATGATCCCTGTGGTATCCACTTTGACTTCTTCTGATCTGATACCATAATCACAACCTCTGCTTCCCCATTGGACTAAGTCCCTCACCCCACCAAAACACTGCTGAGTTTTCCTTCAACCTTGGCTCACCCACTTGCGCCAGGACTCAACTACCTATGGTCCTCATCTCATTGACTGCTCCATTGATTCCACAATATTTCAAACAAAATTACTCAATATATACATATATTTTTTTATTAACCAGGAGTACACTGTTGAAAGCTTTTACAGAGGACTGGGAGTGGGAAGTAAGTGACTTGTTCAGAGTCACACAGTATGCAAGTGGAAGCTGTGGGATTGAAACCCAGTCTGATCTGCTGATGTCACCAGATTTACAGCTCAGAGCTTAAACCACTGCGCTACACTGCCTCCCCTTTATGGGACTGCCATGCCCCCCCAGAGCAGGACATGAGAAAAGGCACACCACCTCCCCAGACTACATGACCTCGAATTTACTTGCAAGTGCATGATTTGGCCTGTCAAACAAACGTAACCCATCCCCCATGGCTTCCAGAGGTATCATCATCTCGCAACACCTGTACCATGGCAATAAGTTTGCCAAAGGTGAAAATTCTTGATCTAACTTGTACCAACATTGGTTACCTGTTCATTTTTGGTGCTGCCAATCTCTTCTTCTCCTACCTTTGCTGTCTCAGAGTCAGTGACACTCTGTCTGTACCTCTTCATCACCAGAGATGTAATCTTTTCATCACCTGTACTCCTCTCCTCCCTCTCCCTTCCTCACCTCCTCTCACCCCTGCCAGCCTGCATACATCTCCTCCCACTATTGTTTTTTTTTCTCCAGTAACTCCATCCTTATCACCAAACTTCCCACCCTTAATCCCCAGGGTAGGAGCTCGATGGCTGATAGTAAGCCTCCATCTGACTGCTTCTGCAACTCCTCCCATTGATGACCTCCCTCTCCTCTTTCTGGGTTTCCTCCATCCCTGCTGACTGGAAGGCCATTGCTACCCTCCTCCGAAATGGTGGGACCATTTGGTGTAACAGTGTCTGACCTTCTTTCCTCCTCCAAATTATCTTGTTACAACTTCTCCTTTCTGACTCCTCTTCCTTTTCACCCACAAGTCTGACTCTGCAAAATCACCCATCACTGCACAGGCTCACCAACCATCCATCATGGTATGGATCACAGTCATTCACTTGCCATCTTCATTGATCTAGCCAAAGTATTCAACCCTGTCACCACCCACTATTAGCCAAACCCAGCACAGGCCTCTGACTTGGCTTCAGCAGTTCCCTCTACCACAGGTAGATCCTTAGCCAAAAGTGGTGACCCTTTCTCCTCCTGCCTGTATCCATTTGGGTCTCACAAGGATCTGTGTACGCACTACTTTTCCATTTTAATGATCTCTCCTCTGTGTGCTTGTCTGCATCCATTCATGCACATGGATGACATGGTCCTTCACAGTAGGTCTATAGACTCCAGCTGACTTTGACTGTTAGCCCTGACCACACAAATCAGCTTTTCCTCAATGCCAGAAGCTGTCTCCATGTCCTTACAAGGTACTAGACTTTGTTCTCCTTCCTACTTTCCATACCCTGATGGCCCTCAGGAGGATCACCACTTTAGTATCTGGTATCTGTCAGACCAGCACCCAAACATTTTGAAGTGAATGCAGAGTCAAAAGCTGCACAGTTTTTGCACTTACAGGAACTGGACTGTATCCCACCTGTATACTATGCTATTATCAGAGAATGATCCCCAATTCTGACTATGTATGTGGTTTACAGCAGCTCCTCTACTACCTTTTGCTGACTGGACACACTCTTCAACTATTTCGCCATTACACTTTACTATTCTTAATTCACTATTGTTCTATATATAATCTCCCTTTTTCTTGTGATGACACTATGCCCACTGTGCTTTGTGGGCAACCAATTGTTCTCTACCCTCTATCTCTGATGGCCCCATCAAGCCATACCATCAGTTGGAAGATCAAACCTTAGCAGTCCTTTAGTTTCACAACCACTGGCAGTCATGTTCAGCCACCGTGCCCTAAAATCTGGAACCCTCACCCAGCCATTCACCAATCTCCATGGATTCTTTCAACCACTTCAGTGTTCCACCTCCTCCTGCACTTGCTCTAGTTTTCCCTTTGTTTCCTATTACTTGTTTCAGTTTAGTACAGCTAAAATTTGCACCTTCCAAGCTTCTAGGCATTGTACAGATGTTTATGTTAATGTTGAAGTGCAAAAGCCCAGCCCTAAGGCATTGTTGTTCAGATGGAGCTCCCTCCTGTGAACTCCATCAGTCACCTTGGGTGACACTCTGACCCCATTTGGACCTAGGAGTCATATCCAAATGTCTATAGAACTGAACTGTAGTTGGTCCATTTATAGGGCCAAAAATAACCTGACACCTGCTGCTCGTCTGGCACTTGCTAGAGGTGTACTACTTCTCCTTAGCAGGTCTGCACCCAATTTGCCTCCAAAGCTGTCTTACTCAGTGGTATGTAACGTACACAACACCTGTTGCTTTGCACTGGCTGCCCTATCTCACCCACTCATTGTGAGCTTTATGATAAACTAGGTTGGCTTTCCCACCAAATCACCTGAACTTGGTCTGGATGCCGTGGGCAAGTGATCAGAACCAGCACTCTAGCTGGCATAGCCTCCACCTCCGGACCTTCTTCTACCCACTTGGGTCCCATGGTTCTGGGATGTTAGTATTCGAACCCTTATGGGGGACAGGGACTCTGTTGCATGTGCCCTAGGCTCTTGAGCCCTCCGACCATGTTCGCTCTGCCTCCTCCCATCAGTGCTCGGAATCCGTGGGGACATTCAGTTGGCCTCGTGTGAATGTCCCAAGCCTCCCTAGTCAATTGTACTTGGTTCAACTGTTCTGAGGACCTGCCAATGATCTTGGTCGCTCCGTGATCCACTTGTTCTAGGTATCTGACTGCACTTGTATGCTCTAATTATGTATTGTTGATTGTATGTTGTTTTATATTATTATATATTTTTATATATTTATATTTTATATTTGTATCAATTTCTGATAGTAGTTCACTCCATGCCTTACCGCTTTGTGACCAATGTATTTGTACTCATGTACCTGCTTTATTTTGTTATGTTCTAGCATTATACCTGTTGTACTCTCCTGAAGTTCCTGAAATAGGTATATAACTTGTCTAGTGTACCACCAGTTAACAAAGCTAAATAAATAAATAAATAAATCTTTATTTGTCGCCAGCTAGGTTTGTGGCTCCTGACTGTGTTGTATACTGTCAATTGTGTGCTTTCACCAAGTTCACATCTTGCATGTATTATTCTAATGTAATTTGTGGTTGTGTACCTTGCCCATGTATGTTGTTATTCTTTTGGTATTGTGCTACCTAAGACCCACTTTGTGCTGTTCCCTTCCCTGGCTCATCTAGAAATGAGCCCCATTAGTATTCGTATGGGGAGCACTAGACACCAAGGATCATTTTATATAATAATTGGAGCCATTTAAACTGTGATCGTGTAGAACCTTATATGCTAAGGATCATTTTGTATACTACTTGGGAGTATCAAGGATGGTGACTGCAGGGTCAATATGTACTACTGTGTGCTCAAATTAATTTATTTATTGAAAAGTTTCACCAGGGTACACTGAACAACAGTTGCTCATCTCCGGTAAACCTGGGAGAGGGTGTGGAGTTATAGGTAATAGTGAGTACATACAAAATACACATCATACAAAAAACATAGGTTACAACTGAATTATACATTAGCATGAAAAGCAATAATTACAAGGGTAGAGAAATGAAACAGTCGAGTGAGCTGTGGGTGAGACAGAGAGAGGAGAGTGAATGAACAAAGTGAACCAACGCCCACTATGCAGACTAAGAATATAGGGTGGCAAGTGAAGTGAGTCACAGGCATCATAGGATGAGGATAAGAAAGGGGGAGTTAGTAGGTGCAATTACAGAGCAAATTGCAAGAGCTTTGATTTAATGAGCCAGGTGAGGAAGAGGACTGATACATGCAGGGTGAGTATTCCCACATTTTGGGAGACAGGAGTGGAGGCCTGTCCACTAGCAGTAGATCCGTGGCAACAGACAGTTCATGTGTGTGCTGTGAGGAGTTGTTGGGGATTAGGAATTTAGGTAGGAGGGAGCCAGTATTTAGGGAGAGAGATTTTGAATGATGTAGCCATTTGTTAGGGATGTTAAAGTCGTACAAGTAGCAGGGAAGGTGGTCATCCAGAGCAAATTGACAGAATGTGTTGTTGGGTTCACATAAGGAGGTAGAGGAGTGAGCAATAAACAACACGCAATAACAAACCGAGGATCATTTTGATCAGTTCACGCCTTGTCTGTGGCGGGCAGAAATAGTTTCATATAAGGCGCCAGTTTGGGACGGTGCCATGGTATCTACATGGGCGGAAGGTGGGATGTTTATCCAGCCAAACGCCCAGATACCAAAGACTCTAGTAACAATTACAGTTGGGCTCCATGGAGGCAGTGAAGGAGGGTGAAGGAAAACACAGTTTCTGATGTGCCAAAAGTCATGGACAGTTTTGCATTTAGGAAGACAGATTTGAAACCAGCTCTAGGCATTATTGAAATCACTTGAGCCTGGAGACGACATCCAAGGGTGAGGGCCCAGAGGAGAATAGAAACTTATATCATCAGCATATATGTATAGGCATGAGGTACAGATGGATGGAAGATCATTCACAGAAAGATGGAGAAGAGAATCGGCCTAGTATGACCCTTGGGGACTCTAGAGTTGGGTAGAGAGGGAGATGGTGATATTTTTCAGATGTGAGTAGTCATATAGGTATGTGCTGAACCATTTAATGGCATGTTCAGCTGGTGACCATTGATGGAGAGGGAGGAGCAGGAGGGAGGGAAACCGAAATAAAAGCTTTAGCAAGATCAATAAAAATGGCAGGGATATGGACTGCAATCCATGTCGTCAGGCTGTGATCAGATTAAAGTAGTGAGGTAGTAGTAGAGTGGTTTACGAACCTGATGATATTGGTGTGAAATTTCTGTCTGAGAGGTAGAGGATAGTTAGTCAAGGACTAGATGTTCTTGTAGCTCATAATCAGGAGGAGAGATATAGGCTGTGTTCAGAGAGGAGGCGGAGTCGCCACATAATTTATGGAGAGGGAGAAATAAATACATGTTTCCACCACGGGAATTTTGGCCAAGTGAAATGAGATTGAAAAGAGCAGTAAGTGGGGGAGCAATGGCAGAAGCAGATGTTTAGTTTGGGTCCAGTCCATCAGAAGCTACCTTGCTGGGTTTAGGTTCCGCTGCCAGCATGTCGCTCAGAATTAGAAGGAAAAGCTATGGGGGGCTGAGACTTCTAATGGGGCGAATAACTTGTTATTAGTTGAGGAACTTAGCAGAGTAGAAGCTCATGAGGTAAAGTGCGAGTTGAAAGCAGCAGCATGTAGGTGTCTGGCAATGACAGTATGGTTTATTTGGAGGAGGGGGACAGATGAGCCTGGGGAGAAAAGGAGCGGATTACTCAGAATTTGGATGGTTATTTTATTGAGTTAGCAGAGCTGAAGTAATCAGCCTTCAAATGAGTGCTTTTGTGGCTTGTTTCTGAGGACCCGTAGGCCTTATAGTCTTAAGGAGCTTTGTGCTTTATGGAGCTCAGGCTGTTCACGGCCTTGGACAAGCAATGAGTTCTGGGAGGTCCAGGGAGGTGGTTTCATGACACGTATCGCGAGGGTATGTTGATTGAGACTTCAAGGAATCATTCTCTGAAGAAGAAGCTGTTACATCTGTTACTGGCAACAGATATAGGGACCACTATGTTAAACTCAAAGAAGGGTCAATGTTCAGGGATTTGTATGATCGGATTTGTAGAGTTTTTGGACTTGACGGAATTTGTACCAGGAAAGTCATGCAATGGTCACTGAAGGCATCTGCCAGAGTACAGGAATTAATGACCCTATGGGTGTGAGTTGTAAGGGCCCAGTCAATGAGGAATGGTTTCGTCTGTGATTAGCCTAGCGGATCTTTGACATTTGTTAGTTGAGCTTATGTATAGCATTTAGCATTTGCTCGGTATGGTGTCCAATTTGTGTTGACCTCCATAATATATAATTTGCCAGCAGAAGAGTATAACTATGTGGTGGAGTTAGTAGCATATTGTTGTGAGCCAGGACAGCAGTAGACACTCATGCCAATAAAGATAGATTTGGAGAAGGAGCAGGATTTGCAACAGCAGATTTTGTAAGCTTTTTGTATGCACTAGAAAAGATAAAGTGAATGGATGGAAGAGGAGACATGGATGCACTCTACTCTCTCCTAAGTCGGTCCTGTCTCAATAGGAAGCCAGGAGAGTAAAAGATGTGTTTTTTTTATTTAGCCAGATTTGGAAATTATTATATCAGGGTTGAGCGTAGCCAGGCTGTAGTAAGCCACTAGAGAGGATACGATATTGGGATATGTAGTATTTTAATATTTGGAAAGCTTGAGAGACAGGTTCAGTGCTGGCTGCAGGAGGAGGTTGAGTTAAATAGGTTGGGGTTATGTCACCAGCTGATAAGAGTAGGGAGGGCAGTAGTAATGCAGCTTGCGCTGTTGATCCAGGAGTGGCTGAAGCAGTGGGAGCTAGGCTTTGGTATTAGGTAAGGTGCAGGAGCTGTTCAGCTATATAAGAGTAATGGGTATAGGCAGCTGGACTAGAGGCGAGGCTAGGGGTGAGTGAGAATAAGCGCATGGGAGGGAGTATCCTGATTGTAGATAGGGAAGATATCATCTAATTTCAGGAGGGGATGCGGGATTAGGTGGGCAGGGGGGAGAATAAGTGTTGTGAAGTGTGTAGGGCATCTTACAACTGGGAGTCTGGTCACGGAGGACTAGGCTGAGTCAGAAGAAAGCTGTACTGGCTCAGTAGGTCAGTGGAGCAGCAGGGTCTGGAGAGCCAATGAGCAGGATGTAGGAGGAAGGATATACGGTATTTAAAGGAGGCCTGGTAGGGGTGGGGAGGGAGAAAATCACAGCAGAAGAATATGAGCAGGTAACTGAAACCCACGCAAAAAGTACCAATCGGTGAGCTAAGTGCTACGGTTGACCAATCAGATGCCAGCAAAAGGAGCTGCAGCCAATCGTAGCACCGCCAGTGCATGTTTAGCAGTGGTGAATACCTGAGTTGATCCGGGGTGAGTTCCAGGAGGGGGTAGAGCTGGTATACGCCAGCAGTGGCGCCAAGGAGGCACTGCTTTTTTCGATTTGGAATCACCACGGTGCTGCAGATCTGTGAGTTGATTGGGCGAGTTCCAGGAGGGTGGCAGGAGCTGTATGGTCCATCAGCAGTGGCAGCTGATAAGGTGCTACCTTTTCTGATTTGAAAGCGCCACTTGGGGCAATATGGCAGATCAAATGAGGGTAGATTTTGAAGCAGTAACAGTATTGTATTTAGTTGTTAAGCACTTTCAAACCTTTATATGCAATGCTTGTATGCAGGGGATCCTCTATTTGTAAGGTTTTAGTACATATGCACATGCACATGATCAGATTAGTATCTGGGCTAAAATATGGTATCTGTTCAGCCAGTTGTTCTCCATATGGCACAGTGCTTAGATGTTTAGTATCTGGCTAACCTACTGAAAATGGGGTCCTCATTGACTAAAACTTCTGCTCTTAAGATGCAGAAAGTAAACAAAATGGACTATCTTATCACATCTTTATGTATTATTTGTTATTTCTTCTTTTCCATCCTAGTGCTGTTTTATTTACTTATAAAATACAGTCTGTTTAGGTTTAATTTAGCTTGTGGTAACTGTACTGCCTCCCATGCCAGTGGGGCCAGTTTTGGTGGAGGACCTGGTCAAATAGGGTTAGTTTATGAGAGATGACTGAGATCTCTGATAGCCTGTGGTCAGGATTATTTTGCCATTGGAGGTTTTCACTTGACTTATCCCCTGATTCATCAAGCATGCAACAATGCTATTACAATTATAGGTGGCACTGCTTGTGGCTGCCTGAGCCCTGCCAGCATTCCTCACCTAGTGGGTGTTAAAGGGGTGGTTAGACTCCCTCCTGAGTGGAGTGTCCCAAGATGCGCAGCATCCTCCTGTAAGCAACCCTGTTTGACCCAGGCCCCCCAAACCAGGCCACTGGCATGGGAGGCAGTACAGTTACCACCAAGCCTAAACTAAACCATAAACTTATTATTTTTATAAGCAACAAAACATACTTTGATGAAAAAGAAAGAAAATAATATAAATAATACATAAAGAGGATCAACTTAACCCAAATTATCCAAGATCCTACTAGGCTAAACACAAGACAGGAAACCATCTCTCATCGATTGCCCTTATACCACACCCAGGGTCATTATTCCAGTACTTAGCAGATGCTTCAGTGACTATTGTATGACTTTCTGGTGTGCAAATTCACAAAGTCAAGTCCCCTAAAACTCTACAACCGACTACAAATTCTGAACATTGACCCACTTCTTTGTGATTTGACCACACTAATTGGCATTCATTCTGTTAGTAACCTAGATGTCACAGCTAACTACTTCAGAGAACTATTTGAAGTCTGGAACAACATGCACCACTATGTTGGTACGTCCGTGAAACTACCTCCTGATCTCCCAGAACTCATTGTTGTCTATGGGCAATTGATACAGCCGAAGTCTACAGCACAAAGCTCTTAAAGACTATGAGGCCTCCTCAGAAACAATGCACAAAGCTACTCTTGCAAGGCCGATTACTCATTCTACACTAACTCTAATAAAATAACCCATCCACCTTGGAAAGTAATCCGCCACTTTTCTCCCACAGGCCCCTCCTGTTTATCTCTCACCATCAGAACTTAGCAGATACATTAAACTCACAATTTCATCAAGAAAAACACTGCACCAATATTAAAAATATGAAGCTTGCCAATAGGAACCATATTATTAACAGAACATTCAAAAAGTGAATTCATCTCTGAAATTTACAGTACCATAATAGGGCACAATATCCCAAACCTTATACAACCTTGGAACAAACCAGAATCACAGCCGAATAGAAAAGCAACAGATGTATAGTTGAAATGGTTCATCTGGTTACCAAACCAATATTTCATTTCAACAGATTCAGTTTATCATTGTACACTGAACTTGCAAAATCCCAAGCAGGCTGAACAAAATGAACACTAATATAATGTGTAACCCCTGGCCCCTACATATTACTTCAACTGGATGATATTTCTTTTTTCCAAAAACAACAGTCATTTGTATAGTCCACATGCTCCTGCTCTAGGGGGTTTGGGGTATTTCTTTAAGGCATGCAACAACTACTACTCTCAGTCCCACAGTGGTGATCGATTACAGAGACAGATTCCCCTTCCCTTCCCTGTCTAGGGGTTTGTTGGGTATAGTCTCTGGGAAAGGGGAAAGGTGCCAACTCGATTGAGTAGCATAAAAAATAAGCAGGGCACACACACAGTACTTTATTCCATTTGTAGAAGGATTCATCCACGATGGCGTGAACTCTGTTGGGGATGCAGGCAGATGACACTTCCCCCTCCATGGCTGGTAGTTCCTCTCACTGTTAGAAGTTATATGGGAACAGTTAGGTTAGGCAAAGCACAGCATGGCAATACATGACTCCAACAGATTTGGTCCAAACAGAAATTGAATGCAAACAGGCATTTTTACTTGTTACAAAATCTCAAGCCGAGCAACAAAACTCCATGGAGGGGTGCACACAATTCACTGTTACAGATCCACACTTCTTCTATGGCTGAGAGCCATGGCACAGTCACTTAGGGAACCTGGGTTTTTAACCTGGATCCTCCACTCCCTTTCCTTGTTTGTGAGCCATAATCAAATCAAATCAAAACTTTTATTTGTATAGCACCTTTCAAATATCAAGGCGTTGTACATTTTAAAACACAAATATAATAAACGGAATAAAACAATCATAATAAATTAAGAACAATCTGGGAAGGCAAGTGAAAATAAATATGTTTTTAGCATCAATTTAAAACTGCTGATGGTCAGGCATTCTGTTAACCGGCAAGGTAGAGAATTCCACAGAGTTGGTGCAGCAAATGAAAAACCACGGGCACCAGAGGTTTTCAAATGATCCCTGGGAATCTAGCAATCCTTCGTTGGTGGATCGAAGAGGACGATTTGGGGAGTGGGTAAACGGGAGATCTTTCAGGTAGTCAGGTCCCTGCTCATGTAGGGCTTTAAAGGTAAGCAAGCCTACCTTATAGGTGATCTGCCACTGAAATGGCAGCCAGTGCAGTCTGCGCAGCACAGGTGTAATGTGGCTGACCCTTGAAGTACCAGTCAACAGCCTGGCTGTAGCATTCTGCACTAGCTGCAAGTGGTGGATATCAACCCCAGACAGCCCTAGGTAGAGGGAATTTCTGTAGCCAAGACGGGTGGTACTGAAGGCATGCACCCATGTTGGAAGGTCATTCGGCGGAACCAGGTGTTTCACCCAGGCGATATTCCTCAGATGGTAAACTGAGGATTTAACCATGGCTGACACCTGAGATTTCAGGGTCAAGCCGTTGTTAAAGATAACATCTAGGTTTGGCCCCTGATCTGAGGTAGTGAGCTGAACATCATCAAGCTATAGGCCCGACACATGCCCAGCCCCCAAACCCACCCCCGGGTGACCCGGGTCCACTACCAACACCTCAGTCTTATCCGGATTCAGTCTCAGCCAGCCAGCACTCATCCAGTCTTTGAAATCAAAGAGGCAGTTGTTTAGCATGGAAATTGCATTAACCTATCCAGGCATAAAGGACATATACAGCTGAATATCACTTGTATAGCAGTGAAAACTCAAGCTATATCACCTAATGATGTCTCCCAATGGTAGCATATACACTGCAAACAACGTGGGTGCCAATATGGATCCCTGTGGTACCCCACAGTACGGGGAAGGGTGTCGGATAAATTCCAGTGACCACCCTCTGAGACCTGCCGATGGGGAATGATCAAAACCACTTGAGGACTGTACCCAACAGTCCACAAAGGAACCACAGGGACTCCAGAAGCACACTATGGTCCACAGTGTCAGAGGCTGCTGAGAGATCAAGAAAGACCAAGATGGTATGAGCCTTTCGATCTCTCACCATTAGGAGGTCATTTAATACCTGGACAAGGGCGGTCTCCATGCTATGCCTCTTCCTAAATCCTGACTGGAGAACTTCATAGACATTGTGAGTTGTAAGGTGATCGTCCAGTTGCAGCGCAACCACCTTCTCAATAATCTTCCCCACAAAGGGAAGGTTAGAGACAGGCTGGTAGTTAACTGGACAGTCGAGGTCCAGGAAGGGCTTTTTAAGGAGTGGTCATATGACCTGCTTCTTTAGGGGATCTGGAAAGACCCCCTTGTCCAAAGATCTCCAGACAATTTCAGCTAGGACTGGGCAGATAGCATCTACAAACCCCACTAAAAGGGGGGTAAGGCCCGGATCCAAACTACAACTGGTTGGGTGCAAAGTCTGGACAATCTTTACAATGTCCATGAATTCTGGCTGGCTGAAATCCATCCAGACAAACCGGGTGCTCACCACCTCCCATCGACTTCCGCAACCCCTCGTGGAGAGAGCCAGGCAGATTCCAGACCTGATGCTGGCAACCTTATCTGCAAAGAATCGAGCTAGCTCATCACACTTAACCTGTGAAAAAGCACTTCCGGACTGGAGACTGATTGGATTGCACAATCTGACTACAGTTTGGAAATGTTGAACTGGTTGATTCTGTGTAGCAGAAATCTCCCTGGACAGGAACTCTGCCTTCTTACAGGTGATTTCTGATTGATAGCCTTTATATTGTGCCATCAATTTAAGCCCATCAGCATCCAGGCCAGACGTCTGCCATGCTGTCTCCATCCTTCAACCAACTCGCCTCAACTCCTTCAAGGAACTGTCATACCAAGAGGACCTTGGGTGAAGAGTGAGTGGTCGAACATGAACAGGAGCAATCAAGTCCAAGGCATCTCTGACCACCTTATTATAGGCCAGTACAAGATCCCCTGGACTTGTGCTTTCACCCAGCAATCTCGATAGGTCCAGGACCGCCGATAGACCCTCTGGGGTAACGCCCCTTAAACGGCAGTACCGGACCATCTCTGAAGGGGCAGGTCCAATTGGGGGGGCCTTGAAACTGAACCCTATGGTATGATGGTCAGACCAACTGACTGGTTCCACCCCCATGTCAGAGATCTCCATCCCCAGGAGGAACAACAGATCCAAAAGAGTGACATTCTATATGGGTAGAGGAGGTAACCACCTGTGTAAGGCCCAGCATTGTCATTAGCTGGAGGAGATTTTGACCAAATTGTGAGAGTTCATCGTTGACCCAGGCATTGAAGTCCCTCAGAATTATCCAGCTGGGAGACTCCAACACCATGTCGATGATGAAGTCTGCTGTCTCCTACAGGAATACTCCCCCATCACCTGGTGGACGGTAGATGAGGAGTATCCTGCAGCCTACACCCTCTCCCATAATACACTCAAAGGATCTGGTGATCCCTACTGGAACATCCACAACACTCAGTTTGGTCTTAAACAAGACGGCTACACCCCCGCCCCTACGATCCAACCTCAGGTGGTGGATTGCTGAGTACCCAGCTGGAACTGCAGAAGCCAATATTGGGCCTGCATTTTCATCCAGCCAGGTCTCGGTGATACATACCAGATCCACCATTTCAACAAGATCAGCTGTAATGGCTGTCTTGTTTTTAATGGATCTGGCATTGCAAAACACCCCCGGGTTGGATGGGATACTGAGGAAGACCTCGACTCCTGTCCAGCATCTACTACTGGGCCCTTGGGTATGGGAACAAGATAGGGATTTCCCTTGTCCTGACACCATTTCATCCCAGGGTGTCGCCTGGTCCCCACCACTCCAATTCACCCCACCTTTCCATTCCGCCACCAGACCCAGTTCTCCCCCTTTTCTTATGCCTCCTAGCAATCCCTAAAGATTGGCAACATTTGTAAGTTTCAATTGGTAAGTAGGGACAGTCAAAGGGACACAGTTCCCTGAGTCTGGTAGGGGAATACTGCCTGACCATCTCTAGGCCCTCCCAGCACATTTCTAAAACTAGCAGCAAAACACACCTAGAATAACTACCACCCCCAGCACAAATAAAACTATAAACAGCAAATACTAAATATACTAGCTTTAGAACATTTATAACAATGAAAATCAAACAGCATATAAATAAAGCAATAATATTAATTTAATTCAAATTAAAATAACTAATAAATGTTTAAACACCTAACTTAGCTCCACAGTCAAGTGAAGGTTCCGAGAACTCTCATTTCTCAGGACCAAATAAAAGATTTTTTCTGAATTCAACTCTCACTTAAATTCAGAGTCTAAGCTGTTTTTATAAACAGAAATTTGTAAAACTTAATCATGGGCATGCTTACTGCCTCAAATCCTGTTTGTAGAGGGTCTTTCAAACAGTCCGAGAACTCTCACTTCTCAGGACCAAATAAAAAGTTGTTTTCTGAGTTCAACTCTTAGTTGAATTCATAGTCCAAGCTGTCTTTACAAACAAAACTTGTAAAACTTAATCACTGGCACTCTCACTGCCTCAAATCCAATTTATGGAGAATCCTTCAAACAATCACCAGCTTTTAGATAAGGATCTTCGCTCCGACTCAATAGACTGACCAGGCTGATCAATGGGAATCAAAATTCAAAGTGCCCAACCAGAGAGTCTCTTCCCCACCCCCCCCGGCAATCTCAATCCAGGCAGCCCCCTGTTTTTGCCAGACCAACAGCCACCAACAAAGGCCAGGGCTCACCCGGTCCCTCTAGGAGATTATGGCCATAAAAACCACCACCGGTCCTCCAGCCAACTGATTAATAATATCCCCACCTGGCCCAGCCACCGTCGAGGCCTACCTGATCCAAGGATGCCAAGGGACACTCTCAGTGGAGCACCGAATCCCCCATAATACCAGCTCAGTCCCAGTCTAAATCTTAAATCCAGTCCCAGCTACTCATCCACGCAATTCTTCTGAGGACATTCAAAAAATCCTCCGGAAAGTACCAGCACTCCTCCGATCCCACCACAACTCCAAGCCGGCTCTAATCCATTGAGGAAGCATTTCCCCTTCTACCTCCTCCACCTTACAGTTCCTCCCATGATTGATCTCCAAGACTTCCAGTCTGTAGAGTGGAAAAAAACGCCAGATGAGGAGGCGAGAAAATGTAAAACTGTCCAGGGAAGTGAGCACACTAAACGCTGAACAGGATTCCCACAGCAGTAAGAGCCAATTCAGGAGTGAGCTAAACATTACTCTGTACACCTGCAAATGATCCTAATCTTACTGCCTCATTGTAAATTCCTAGCTCTCTCATACTAATCACTAATCTAATAGCGTCAGAATTAACCTGGACTAGAAGGAACGGAACAAAAACAGTGGACGATAAAAACAAAAATAACAAATAGCAAAATAAAATAACTAAAGCACCACTAATGCAGACAGAGTTTAAAAACTAATACAATTCTGTAAAACTCAATAACATGCACTGTTATCCTAGTGTGTTGGCTAGCCCAGCATGGCTTCCATCTTGGATTTCATAGATTCCATAAAATAAAGGGCTCTGAATTTCTTTATAACACTACCAGTGTCCTCCAGCCAGTGTCTCCTTCTTGATCCCCGCCAGCGGGAGCGGGGTGCATTCTCCCTCTCAACCTGGCCACTTCTTCCTCAAATGAGGGGGTCTCATTCTCAGGACACAGGGTGAGAGGTGGCATCCAGCCCGAGATGGACAGCTTGAATATAGTTATTTATAACATACGTGGGCTTAACAACCCCATAAAATGAGCCAGGATGTTGCAGCAGCTGGGGAGAAAGGTTGCACACATTGTAATGTTGCAAGAGACCCATCTCACAGACTCGGAACACCAAAAACTGTGCCGTAAATGGGTGGGATCTCTCTATGCCTCCTCTTACCAAGTGTACCCACATCGGACAGGCACGGCTATCCTAATTCATAAGGACTGTCTGTTACAGGTGGGGAAGACAGAGCTGGACAAAGAGGGCAGATCTGTGAAACTTATAACCCTATACATCCCTTGTATAATAATGATATCTATGCCCCTAACATAGACAAGGAGACTTCTCACTTTATTAAAAAGATAATGCTGGACTTCTTGGATTTTGATGGCCACCTCTTGGGCGGAGGCTTCAACTCCATCTTATCACCGACATTAGACAGGCATGGAGGAGCTATGGGCTCTAAGATGGGGTAGCGGGCTCAACCCTAGATAAATTCAGTCAGACACTGAGAATGTTAGATATTTGGCGGTGTATTAATGGTGGCCTGAGATACTATACCCACTACTCTGTCAGACACAATTGTTATACCAGGATAGACTTGCTGTTTATCCTGGAGGAATGGGCCCATGCTACATCTGTTTGCCAGATACTTCCACGTACGATCTCTGACCATGCTTCTGTGAAGATGATACTGGATTTGGCCCCCTTTTGCAAGGAACTCCCACTGGCATTTGAATGCAGGTTTACTGAATAACCCAGATTTTAAAGACATGGTGGAGTCCACTATTTAGGACTACCTTAGAAATAACCCAATAGGGGTCACATCTCATGCAATTTACTGTGATGCTTTAAAAACAGTCCTAAGGGGCTCAATTATAAAGTTTGCAGCTGAATTAAAGAAAAAAAAAAGACACATAAAATGACGGAGTTAAAGTTAGAACTGGAGGAGTTGGAATTCCAACATAAACTCACTTTAAATCAGGAAGTTAAGATGGTATTAGAAGAGAGAACAAAAACCATCTGACAGCCCACATCACTGCCCAGATGGAGGGGAACTATAGGAAGGTTCGGCAACAATATTATGAAAATCGGAATAGGGCAGGTAAGCTACTGGCAGCCACTCTGAGAGCTCAACAGGCAAGCAGATTAGTGTTGCAGTTGAGCGATATCACGAAGGAAGGAAATAAGACTAGTCGACAAGGGGATATAACAAATATATTTGCTAACTATTACAAGACTCTATACTGCCAAGAGGAGATCCCTAACTACCAGACAGAGTTGGAAGCCTCCTTTGAGAGACTGACACTATGCAGTTGACCAGGGGATGTAACAAATATATTTGCTAACTATTACGAGACTCTATACTGCTAAGAGGAGATCCCTAACTACTAGATAGGGTTGGAAGCCTTCTTTGAGGGATTGACATGCACTCTCCACCAACAGTCCATGGAAATGATAGAGAGGGCTATCGAGAGTGGGGAATTGAAAGATCAGATAAGGAAGTTGAAAATTGGGAAATCTCCGGGCCTAGATGGCTGTACCCAGAGTTTTATAAAAAGTTTGAGGATATACTCCTCCCAATCCTTCTACCAGTCTGTCGGGAGGTCATTGAAGGGGGAAAGACACCAATTTCATAGCAGTTAGCCCAAATTACAGTACTGCATAAAGAAGGAAAGGACCCCTTGGAGTGTGGGTCCTAACGTCCCATCTCTCTACTTAACGTAGATCTGAAACTGTTTACTGGGCTATTAGCCACTAGACTACAGATGGTCATTTCAGGGCTAATCCATGAGGACCAAACAGGATTTATCTCAGGGATATTCCTCACAGATAATATCAGGATGCTCCTTAACATCATTTCTTCTAAGAAAGCCCAGAGGCAGTTCCAGATAGCCATTTTCATGATGCAGAAAAGACATTTGACAGGGTTAATTGGCAGTTTCTAAAAGCAGCCATGGAAAAAATGAAATTTGGCTCCAAATTTATGAAACTGATTCTCCAACTATACAAGAATTCTAAAGCCTTAGTCAGAGTGAACAGCATCAGCTCAGATTTATTTCCCCTGACTCGTGGGACATGACAGGGATGCCCCCTGTCTCCCCTTATTTTTGCCCTGAGCCTGGAACCCCTGGCCACTAAAGTGCCCAACAACCTGGAGATACGGGGCGTAATGGTAGGGGGGCTGAACATAAACCGTCTCTGTATGCTGATGACTCCATATTCTTTATGTCCTCACCTGAAATTTGATTGCCACCTCTGATGCACCTGTTACATTCGTTTGGAGAGTGCTCATGTTATAAAATCAATTTACGAACATATGAAATTTGCCAGCATATAAAGGCCTAGAGGTCTATCAAGTCTACTCGAATGTGCAGCTAGCACCCCTTATTCTGCAGCTGCCCCTCCCTTCCACCCTTCCTCTCCATTGACCCTCCCCCTTGTTCTGTCCCATCCCCTTTTGAAGCAGTCCACTGTTCTGCTGGATACCGCTTCTGCAGGTAACGCATTCCACCCAACCACCACCCTCTCTGTAAAAAAAGTGTCTCCACATCTCCCTCCTGAACCTTCCTCCCTCCAGTCTCATATCATGGCCCCTGGTGTCCCTCCCTCCCTCCCTTACTTTGAACAGCCCTCTGTACCTGTCTTGTTTATTCCTTTCATGTACTTAAAGGTTTCAATCTTGTCCCCCAACCTCCTCTCCTCCAGCGAGTACATGTTCAGTTCCCTCAGCCTCCTCTCGTATGATAAGTCCCCCAGCCCCTTGATTATCTTTGTCGCCCTGCGCTGCACCCTCTCCAGTAACTTAATGTCCCTCTTCAGATACGGGCACCAGTACTGCATGCAGTACTCCAGGTGCAGTCTAACTAATGACCTATACAGTGGCAGAATCACCTCCTCGAGGATATACCCCTTGCAATGCAACCCAGCATTTTGTTTGCCTTTGCAGCTGCCTTCCTATGTTGTGCCGAGTTGTTCATTGACCCTGTAATGAGCACCCCCAGATCCTTCTCCTCCTCTGTCTGGGCTAGCTGCACTCCCCACCCCAGCAGGTAACACCTCCTTGGGTTCTTCATCCCAAAATGCAGCACCTTGCACTTTTTGGCATTAAACCCCAGGTGCCAGGTGTCTGACCAGGTTTCAAGCTTTGCCAGATCATCCTGCAACTACTGCCATCCCCCTAGGTCATCCAGTTTATCGAAATCAGAAGCCCTGGTACTAAGTGGAAAGTCCTCTGATCTGTTTGACCAGTACTTCCCATTCAAGTGGGCCCCTAGAAATCAAATTTGGTATTTGGGAATTCAGGTATTGGTGGATCTCTCAAAGCTTTTTGGTAACAACTATGGCAAATTGTGGGAGGTCCTGGAGAGAGATATGGCCAGATGGCATCTCTTACCCCCTCTCCCTGGTGGGGAGAATAGATGTCGTAAAGATGAATATATTGCCCCATCTCCTCTTCTTGTTCCAGTATCTCCCTATAAGAGTTCCTCTCACCCTTGGCGTAAGCTTGAAATACAAATACATAAGTTTGTTTGGAACAATAAGAAATCAAGGGTTGCAAGGAAAATATTGCAACTCTCTAAATAAGAAAGAGGCCTAGCTCTTCTGAATCTATATCTATATTATTTAGCATCTCAGGTGTCTGCTTTTCACATGGGCTAAGCAGAGACTCTCCTCATAATGGTATCAGATAGAAAATGATACAATACAGGACAGACCTCTGTTCATGTTGATACTGACAGAAACCCCTCTAGATTATAAAAGAACACTCGCCAGTAGGTGGGTTAAACATGCACTCTATGTCACTAACAAGGTAAGAAAATTGACACATGCTCCTACAGATGTGGGCTCTCTTTCCCTTATCAGGTATGAGTCTGAATTTTTTCCTCCTGCCCTGGACTTAAATTATGCTAAATGGGAAGCACAAGGTATTTTACGAGGTTTATACAATTTTTAGAGAAAGATAAATGTATATCATTTCAGAGAGATAAAGAGAAGTTTAACTGGCCAAACAGAATTTCTTAGATATATGCAGGTTAGGTATTTTATAGAATTAGAGGATCATTTGATACAACTTACTAGGGCACCATCAGGATGGGAAACATTTCTATACAACATTGTGAGGATAGCAGGTCCAATGAAATACACCTTAGGGACATGCAAATTGCTACTCCAGAGAATGGGGGCATCCTTGGGGACTCACAGGGAGGCCTGGGCAAGAGAAGCGAATGAAAATGTAACCCTCTTGTTCCCAGGGGTTACAAGAATCCTGTTTAGAATCAGTGGTAGGCAGGGAAGGCAGCTAGTGATTTGCCAGTAAATGGATTTTACTCTGTCACTCTCTCTCTGTTTCTGATCTCAGCTGGGAGCTGGACAGGTGATGTCACTTTAGAACTCTCACAGCAGCATAAGCTACAGCAGTTGTGAGTGGGGAATTTAGAATTCTGTGGTCAGTTGTTGGCTGGAGTCTGCAAAGGGCAGTTGCAGTTCCAGTAGCAGTTCTGATAGAGAGCTGCAGTGTTCCAGTTTTCTCGCCCTAGTGAAGTACAGCATTATCCAGCTTTGTCTAAGTGGTGGAAACTGTCTCCAGAGATTTCCTGTTCTTTTTCCCATGTGGGATGGAGCAGACTACTAGAATGTATGGGGCAATCCCTTGATCCTACCAGGACATTGTAAAGCTGCCTTGTGTGGCAACTTCTTGTGAGTACTTTTGTTTTGTCCGAGTCTGCCCAGGAGTACCTGCATTTTAAGGGTGAATTTCTCTGTCAGAGAGACCCTGCCACCTAAGACATTTAAAAGTTGACTGTCCACAGTGAAGTCCTATCTGTGACTGCCATGTGAGCGGGTCTTTTGTTTTTGACACCCCTGTTGTGTCCTTTGAGGATGTTAAATGTGAAATACATTTCTAGAAAGCATCATCAGTACATTTTGGATAATGTGAGGTGTATTTACCAGAGGGATGGCGAGTATGAACTTGGAAACAAAAAGGTGGGAGACCTCCTATCTAGAGTGACCAGTTTGCCACTCCGGGTTCTGAAGGGCACCTGTGTCTTTTCTGTCAGTGCATGTGAGCAGTGCCTGAAGAAACTTCTACCCTAGTGAGTGGGTTTTTCTCCATTTCAAGCCTTCAGTGCTCCTATGTGGTCTGTGTACCACTTTTAATCCTATGTTATATGGGAAATGTTCGAGTGCTGACCAGTATGTGCCAATTCCAGAGTAACTTGAGTGTTCACCTGTGGCTAGTTCCACATTTTCTACATTAATCCTGTGTCATATGGGACTTCCAAGTACTGACCATGGGTGCCTAGTTGAGGGAATTTGCTTAGTGTGTGTTACCGGTGGCTAGTCCACAATTTCTAGTGTCATCCTATGCTATATGGGAAATTTGGTGTTCTGTACCTCAGCTGTCTGCATTTACCGTGTGTGTAACCCTTGGGGGTCCATCATCACTTTGTGTGTTCCTACTTTGTTACAGAATAAAGCCACACTCTAGAATCCCAACCTGGTATGGACATTTATGTTATTGCTTCCATATGGAGTTACTTGGGTACCCCTGTCCAGAAGTACAAACCTAGCATAGCCCTGAGCAAATGTTTTTTCCCCGGGACCTGGGTTGTGGCCAAGGTATTGATCTCACCAGGTGTGTACCTTGTAGCTGCACTTGGTTTGTGTTTTATAATGTCTACTCCATCTGCATATCCCACCTTGTCTATGGTGGCAATCAGTGTAACTCCCACCCCTCTCTTTTCCCCTAGACTATGGGAGGTGTGCCTGCTGGTTAAATAAGGGGCCGGTGGGGGGGGTTACAGAAATATTAGTGAGGCAAACTGGGCCCACAGTTTGAAGTGGGAATGGAAAGCAGCCTTAGCCCCCATATGGCATGAGTACATCTGGAAAGTGCTCATCCAGTATTTTCACCCCCTACTATTACACAATACAACAGTCCCATTAGATCAGCCCTGTGTTGGAGAGCATGTGGGCAGACAGGCAGTCACTGGCATATTTTCTGGGGATGCCCACAGTTAAAGCAGTACTGGAGGGCAATACAAAGGGCAGTTCAGGGTATAATAGGATTACTTGTCCCTCTGGAATTTGAGGAGTGGGTTCTGGGGTTCCCCACAGTGACACACCAAAAAGAGGAGATCCATGGGGTTCTCCTGACACTGATTGTCATAGCTCTGAAGTGTATTACAGCAAAGTGGCTGCAACCTGAACCTTCAGTTTTAGAAGGTTGGATAAGGAGGGACACAAGAGGTCCTTACAATGCAGGCACTAACAGCCAGACTTTGGCTACGATTTGATAAGCACAAAGTTAGGTGGAGAGGCTGGGAACTATGGAAATTGCACCTGGAACTTCAACCCAAACTTAGGAGTAAACGAGGGTAAGGTCATTAAATAATGGTACAGCACAGGTGACAAATCTTGCCAATAGGAACTATAAGATTGAGAATTATATTATTGACAATGGTTAAAAGATGAGGGGGAAGGGGATATAGGCGCGCAACCAATACCAGGGTCATGTTGGACCCTAAATTTATTTGTGTTAGATTAATTATTGAGAAGTTTCTTCTTTTTATTACTTAGCAGTACGATCAAATTATATCATTCACTCCCAGATAACTAGGTGTTTTCTGAACTGCAACATGACTACTGACAGCAGCTAATGAACATACTATTATATGGATATGCTCCTTTTTCTGGACTGTTACTTTACATTACAATGTTATCATACAATGATGGACTAAAGGTCAGCACAGAAACTTAAGAGAACTGAAATTCATGATCCTATGTATTCTGACACAATCCAGAAAGTCTTTATGTATGTTAGGAATATAAGTATGAACTGCTGCTGCTGTCTGATGTTAAACAATAAAGCTGAGTTAAAAAAAGTCTACTTGAATGTGCAACTAGCACCCCTACCTTGACAGCTCCCTCCCCCTTCTCAATAACCCCCCACCCTGTCCCATCTCCTTTTGAATCCCTCACTGTCTTGCAAGATACCACCTCCTCTGGCAGAGAGTTCCATTCCACCACAACCTTCTCTGTGAAAGTGTCTCCTAATTTCCCTCCTATATTTTCCCCCTGCAATCTAAGACCGTGATCTCTCATGTCCCTCCCTTAACTTAAATATCCCTTCTGTACCTGTCTTGTTAATCCTCTTTAAGTACTTGAAGGTCTCAATCGTATCCCCCCGATCTCTCCTTTCCTCCAGGGAGTACACATTCAACTTACGCAGCGTCTCCTCATGTGGCCTTTCCCCCAGTCCCTGGATCATCATAGTAGCTCTGCGCTATACCCCTCCCAGTAGTCTGATATCCTTTTTTAGATATGGGTGCCAGTACTGCACACAGTACTCCAGGTGTGGCCTGACCAGTGACCTGTAGAGAGTCAGGATCACCTTGCTGTTCCTGGAGGAGATTTCTCTCGCAATACACCCCAGCATCGTGTTGGCTTTTGCTGCCACCTTTCTGCACTGCCCTGAGTTGCTCATTTTCCCAGTTACAAGGACCCCTAGATCCTTTTCCTCCTCGGAGGTACCTAGCTGTAATCCACCCAGTTGATAGCTCCTCCCTGGTTTCCTCACTCCAAAGTACATCACCTTGCACTTTTTAGCACTGAACCCCAGCTGTCACTATTCTGACCACTCCTCTAGTTTAGTCAGGTCATTCTGCAGTCCCCGCCATTCCTCTATGCTGTTCACCACTGCTCCCAACTTGGTATCATCAGTGAAGAAGCTGATTTTATTCCTGATGCCATGCGAGATGTCCACTATGAATATCCCAAACACCAGCTGCAATACCGATTCCTGAGGCACCCTGCTCATCACTGCCATTGGAGATGAGAGTTCCCCTCACCACCACCACTACCCTCTGCTGCCTTCCATGTAGTCAATTTTCGATCCAGTTAACCATCTTACTCCCAACCCCAACATACCTCAATTTCCCCCAACCTCTTATACAACACTAAGTCAAAGGCCTTGCTGAAGTCCAAAAATATGACATCCACCACATAACCTTTGTCCAATTCCCTCATTACCCAGTCATAATATTCAACTAGGTTAGTCTGACAGGACCTTCCTGAGACAAACCCATGTTGATGACCATCCTAGAGTCCATTATCCTCCAGAAATTTCACCAGCCTCTCCTTCAGAATTGTCTCCATCAGCCTCCCCATGATGGATGTCAGGCTTACAGGTCTGTAATTGCCTGGTTCATCGTTAGGGCCACTTTTATGGAGGGGCACCATGTTGGCCATCCTCCAGTCCTGTGGCACACACCCTGTGTCCAGTGAGGTATTGAATAGGTCCACCAGTGGCCTAGCCAGTACCTCCACCAGTTCCCTCAGCACCATGAGATGCATGCTGTCTGGTCCTAGTGCCTTATCCACCCTTAGAGTCCTCAGACCCTCCAGTACCCTGCCCTTAGTGATTACCCCATCTATCACTCCCTCCCCTCCGCCCACCCTCCCTACCCCCGTGGAAGCTGCTCGCTATTCCCACATGAATATGGAACAGAAGTACTCATTTAGTTCTTCTACCTGTTCTGCTCCTTTCTCTGCCACCCCCATCCTTCTTGATCCTCACTATCTGGTCTTTCCAGCTCCTTCTTTCCCTTATGTATTGGAAATGTCCTTTTCCCTGTCTTTAATTCCCTGAGCCAGCCTAAGTTCCCTGGAGGCCTTGGCCACTCTAATACCCTTGGAAACTTCTCTAAACTTCCTCATGTACTCCTCCCTATCTTTCCCCTCCCAGATTTCTTGTATCTACTGAATACTGCTCTTTTTGCCCTCACCTTATCTAAAATTTCCCTACTCATCCAGTACGGTGTCTAGTAAATGTGGAATTTTTACATCACAATAATGCAACAAGTAAATACAACTAAGCCACACATTATTCTATACCCTTAACAGGCTAATGTATTAGCAGCTATATTGACTCTGACCGGAGTTTGTTAAAGAGCTGCTGACACCTCAAAGAAAACATTGAAAAACATAGTATTCAGGTACAATTCAGCCTGCATTCCATATGTCTTCAATAGATTTCTCCTCCCCATTACTTGTTACTGAGAAATTTGCACAATTTGTATCCCTTAGAGTACATCTGCCTCTTTTGCTTACTCCCGACTTCTTGTCATAGTTCCCTGTTGTGACATCACAGTCTGCTGCCATGGGAGTAATTGTGATGTCAAAAGTAGAGCATTATGACCTCAGGTAGGTAGAAAGCAATAGAATAGATGAACTCTTCAGGAGGAAAGATCCCATTTTCATGCAAATGACCTCAGTAATAAATAATGGGGATACGGAATACAGAATTAATGTGAAATACAAGCTGAACTGTCTCTAAATAATGTTTTGTTAAAGCTGTCCTAATGGTGTCGGCTGCTCTTTAACACTGTGAGCGCTAGAAAACTCAGAACATATTGCCCTTTTGTCATCTTTAAACTGCAGTCCCAGTGACCCCAGCCCAGCTTCCTGCAATATGGATGCTTTAACTCCTGAATTTCTACAAAGAAAATAAGTAATATGTTTGCCGTAATGGTATACTATAAGTCCTCCAACAGGATACTTTTGACTGCCTTAAAGAGGAACTCTGATCTTCAGGATTTCTTAATGTCTGAAAGCCCATGAAAAGCTACTTTGAGTGAGCTATTATGTTTACCTGTAAATCAGAGAATTATGTTTTAACACTTGTTCAGCTATGTGTTTTTGCAATACACAGAGCAGTGGAATCATATACAGGTGACAAACAGGCATGGGAAAAAAATCATAATACATAATCTGATAGAAGACAATACATAAAGCATTTGTGAAAAGTATAGCATGACAGTACATTCAGAGGATAAATGGCATGGTTGGTACAGTATATACATGGTGTAATTTCATGGTCTCATATGAAATTCAAGGAAATTATTGGAGGTTACACACATCAGTGCAAGGGGTGTTTTAAAAGCATGAAGACTAGTTAGGGTGCAAAGCTTTAAAGTGCGTTGCAGCTTGTTCCAAAGCACAGGAACAAGCCAGCTGAGTGCAGCCTTTCCAAAATGAGAGAAGCAGCTTGGTATCCTAGAACAATAACATTGTTACTCCTCAACTCATATAGACTGACAACTATAGGGAACAATGTCATGATGTAAGGAGGTAGGCCATTCTGTAGAACCTTGTGGGTCCATGGGTAGAGGTTTTTCAGCCATCTTGTGGTCCCGAAGGGCCATCTGACAGTAGTGTGGAGGGTGCAATGATAGGTCCTGGGAGACAGACTAGTTATAAAGTGGAGGGCTCTGTGGTAGAGCACATCCTACTCAGCCAAGTACATGGCAGTACTACATCAGTAAATCAGGTCAGTATAGCATAAAATTGGTAGGAAGGTGGCTTGTACCAGTCTTTTTCATGTGTCAGTGTTGAAACAGCATTTGTTCCTATAGTAAAAACCCAGTCTAGAACTAAATCTTTTTTTATAAGGTGTCAATGTGTGGGTGAAGGACAGTTTTATTTATTTTATTCTTTGGTAACCAAGTAAGGCCCACTAGGCACAGGCGCCTGTTTTCAGGGGCAACCTGGGAGCACTGGGGAGGTTAAGTGACTTACTCGGAGTCGCACAGTATGCAAGTGGAGGTAGTGGGAATCAAATCCAGGTCTGTCTGCTTAATGTACCATGCTCATTCACAGCTCAATACTCTAACCTCTAGGCTATACTGCCAGCCCCCAGTTTACTGTCCAACCAAGACCCAGGTACTTATACATTTCCACCAGTTCTAGCTTGTCCCTTAGTAGCATGGAGAAGGAGAAGAGGGAAGCTGTTGAGGTTAGATTACCATTTGAGGAGAACAACATTATCTTAATTTTTGAGGTTTGAGCAGTAATTTGGAATGAAATACAGTAGATTACACTGTAGTTTATTAAAAGCAGTCTGATGGTCAGCCACCAACAAGGCTGTGGTGGACTTGTAGATTTATAGAGAAGTGTCATCGACTCAGAAATGTAATTTTGCATCATCTAAGTTGGACCCTAGGTCATTTATGGACAGCATAAATAGCAGTAGACCAAGGACTGACCTTTGGGGAACTGCGTTTAATGTTGGGGCATAGGAAGAGGAGAGACTGTTTACCTTTATCTACTACTGTGCTGATGTCCAGCTAAATTGTTGGTGAACCAGGCTAGGGCTAGGGAAGACACACTGACCCCCTAGAGTGGAAAGCTTTTGCAATAATATGATGTGATCGACAGTATCAAATGGCATGCTTCCATCTAAGAAAATGGTGGCACTGACAAGCATTTGGTTTCATGCAGTGAACCAATTGCTGGTGACCTTAGCTAGAGCAGTAGTCATGCTATGCTTTGATATGAAGCCTGACTACAGGGAAATTACATTAAATTTGTCAAGGTGTTTATGTAGCTGTTCATTTATCAATTTTATCAGTCATTTTGCAAGGATTGGAAGTACAGATATAGGCCTATAGTTATTTATGCTGCTTTTATCACCATTTTTAAATAGGGGGATGACATGAGCTGTTTTCACTAATACCGATAAGTGAGCAGTTGGTGAGCTGGATGATAGCAGTAGTTAGAAGGGTGCAGCCCAGTTTAAACAAGAGAGTGTCCAGATTGCCAGCCCCTGCATTTTCCCAGTTATCTAACTTTAAGAGAAGCTGTTTGACCTGTTTGTAGGAAACTGGTATTATAACAAAAAGGTGCATTAGCACACGCCACATTCTTTGGATGTGCTTAGCTGGAAAGAGGATAAGACACTACAGGAGAACTGTCAAAGTTCAATCCCGTGAAAGTAATGTGTATGTTTAATTCTTCTGGGATACTCTGCTTTTAGCTGATAATCTTGTTAGTGACTGTAAGTTGCTTTGGTAGTGAGGAAGCAGCCCCGAGACTTTCGACTTTCTAGAATTTGGAGGAGACATTTATGTTTTCCCATTAAGCTGAGATAGTATTTAGCTTCGTGGTCCACATTTGCCTCATACAGTGGTTCCATCTATGCCCAAAGATAGTCTAATCAGCAGTTGATGTAGCAGGCCTGGTGGTTGCCAAGAGTTAGTCTTTAAATGCGGCTTTCATGTCTCTATTGAACCAGGGGCAGTTTATCATTTTTACCCTGTGTTTAACCAGGAGAGGGATGCGTCTCTTGATAACACCCAGATATAAATGTTAAAAATTTCAGTGGCAGTATGTGCTGGCTGTGTAAGACAGAATTTCTGCCAGTTGATAGCCGCCAAATCATATTGGAAACCAGACTTACTAAAGTGATTAAGATAACTTTTCTGTACAATTTTAGATTGCGACCTGTCTTTCTTTAGGCATCTGACACAGACTGTAGTGATTTGGTCACAGATATAATTGTCAAAGACTGCAGAATAAGAGATTTTTAGTAGCCTGTTAATTAAGGTGAGGCCTAGAATTGAGGCGCTAGTAGGGTTTAGGGGGATAGGCCTGGTGGGTTCATTTATGAGCTGAGTTAAGTCAAGCTGATCACTAATCCATTTGAGGTCAGCTGATTTAGCAGAGAGCCAGACCACATTTAGATCACCAAGGATGAAAGCTTGATTGCTGATTGTTAGATATGTCTTCTTCCAGGTACAAGCTGTTCTGTTCATCACACCTAGTACTATTATGCAGAAAATTAGTTAATTGATAAAAGTCATTATAAAACAAAATACTACAAATACAAAGTAACTACTTATAAAAGTTAACAATGTTTTCTGTCATTTTGTGATGCTACTGTGTTATTTGCAGCATGGTAGTGATGCAGCACATCACTAACATTGTTTATATGTTGGGCATGACTTAATAAAATGAATGGGGCACCTGTATTTTGATGTTACCATACCAGTATTTCACTCGACAATTTTGTAATTTTTCTTACTTTTTAAAACTAGACATTGTTAACCGGCCTGCTGGCGCAGCAGTAGTGCTACTGCTTGTGACGCCAACAACCTGAGTTTGGAAGTCAACTTGGGATGCCTGAGGGCCAGCTGGGGGAAGATGATTCAGCATCCATAGGACTGCTCTTCTTCTCCATTGAGAAAGGTGGACAGAGCCCAGTCCTTTCCTGGCTCCTAGTGGAAGCTGGGGGAAAGGCAGCCCAGGCTAACATGTAGGGAGGTATGGTAGGTGTTGATGCATGCCGCATGGGAGCACGTGGTATATATCATGATGCCATTGTATGCCATGCCTCCTAGGGGACAGCAAATGGGAAAAGCTGGTGGCAGATTGGTACCAAGCACCAGCAAGCCCCACATCCAAGTAGCTGGGCCCACAGCCAAAACCTGATCTGTTTTATAGTGGGGGTTGGGGAACTCTGGCAACCTCTCCAGGGGAGGCAAACCCTGGGGGAAGATGCCAGCAGTAATTCCTGGTGGACATGGGGGTGATGGGGATCAGGTGCTGAAGCTGATGGGTGTCAACCGGGGGAGCAATAAAAAAACAACTGGTCCTTGTTGAAACATCATAAAACAGAATAAAATGTGGCATTTAATTTGGTGTTTAACATGCTATCAGCCTCCCACATTAGTTTAAATGGGTCAGAATTGGCCCTTGGGGGTAGACAGTGTCCTTTTAAATAAAATACGGGGAAGAAAAAAGTTCTACTGCAATCCAGCATGTCACTTCACAGTATCAATCATCATGGGTAACATCACACATGGGGTGATTTGAGGCACTTAACTTAAATTTGGGCTTGTCTTATAATACCAGATTTTTGTCTTATAATACCAGATTTTATCATGTTTTAATTTGAAGTTAACATATACTTTGTTTTATTTCAGGAATGTATTTCTTGCTGTGAAGGAATGATCTGCAATGTAGAGGTGCCAACGAACCACACAAATGCAGTGTTTGCTATAATGAAATCTCAGAGGTCATCTGATGGCAGCAAAAGGACATTTAGCATTATTCTTCTTATAGTTTCTGTGTTGATAAGTAATGTGCTATAACAGAAGTCTACTCTGTGTCATATATATCTTTAAAATCATTTGAGCGCTCACAGGAGCTTTGACAATCTTACAGAAGAAAACTTTTCCTTTGAGCTCAATCATACTGTATGCATCAGCTGCACTGAAGCAGACATTTGGGTATATGAAAATAGACTATACAGTAAGAAGGAAGCTGGTTGATATGCCAGAGTATCTGAGGATCATCTGCAGCAGAGCAAATCGATATCACTTGGACAGTCACAAGAACTGAACCACTGGCTGTCACTCTAGCCAAGACTTGGTCAGTTCACAAAGACAATCAAGTGGAAGCACTTGCTGGCATGAGAAGATACAATCCTTGGTGGAGTACAGTAGACAGTCATAGAAGCTCTGTACTGGTGGAAATGGAGTTGAAATGGCCCCAAACTCTCTTACATTAAGAAGTGTTGCTACAAGCATTAACTCACTGGTGAAGAAAGATTCAAAATTTGTGTTGGCTTTCACTGTTATGTTACTGAAATCCCATTTCAAAGACTGAAATAACTTACTGAAAGAAATATCAGTCTTTTAAATGAGGATAATTTAAAGTCGACAAGCGAATGTTAAAAAATATATTTTTATAAGAAACAAAGCTTTAAATAACTTTCAAATTTAAGTTAATATTTCCAAGTGCTACTCAGGTTGTATTTCAAGGGGTGACATGGCTTGAGTTTTGCTATGATATACTTAAAGTTTGCAGGTCTTTATTGTTCTTAATGATTGCAAAGCTATGCTACCTGGATATAATGCAATTCCATATAAAGTGTGAATTATTAATGAAAAAGGAAAAAGCATTTCTACAAGTCACAGCATTTGAAATGTGGGGTCCATGAATAAAGACAGAATTGTATACAGCACTTCCAGACTTTGATAAAAACTATAAAAACAGTGTTATAATTGTTGCTTTATCAAACTGTAGCCATGAAATGTTTATCTGAAATGTTAGCCTGTTGTGTGTGTGTGTGTGTGTGTGTGTGTGTGTGTGTGTGTGTGTGTGTGTGGTAGTTACTCATCAACAGCAGCTCTGTGGATGATGTCTATGCAAATAGAGGATAGACTGGTTAGCCACTTTGGAAGCCTGAGCCATATCAATATATATTTTATTTGCATGTTTGCATACAGAAAAGTAACCAAGTAAATTTATCTTGAATCCTTGCATCTGGTTAGGAGTGTAGGTGAATGACTACTTTCACAGCTCGCACCAGTACCACTTTGTTATTGGCAGCCAGGGGACTGGTAATGTACCAGGTGACCTCTGACCTGCCCCTCAAGCTGGACATCTCACGTCTATGATGAGCCCACTTAATTATTGGTAGCCAGGGGACTGTTAATGTGTCAGGTGACCTCTAACCTGCCCCCACAAGCTGGGCATCTCATGTCCTTGATGAGCCCAGTCCCTGACAGTCCCGGGAAGGGTGACCCCAAGTTGGACATGAACAAGGTCTCGCAGATGGCAGTGTAAGGTAGTGCCACAATACAGCATAGCCAATCAGGTATGACCCTTGAGTATGACACCTGATTGTGTCATATCATTGAGATAGCAGTATAGTCTGGGGACAAAAATCAGTGATTTAGAACTTCAACTTGCTGTTCAAATATCCAAAGTAATGTAGCATGCTTTCATCTAAACTGAAAAGTGAAATTTCTGGCCTGCTTGAGCAAATAAATGCTTCAACACAAAACATGTCTCTTTTGAATCTTCTTTTTATTATTCAATTAAGTCCCAATGTTTTGCCCATCAATTAGGCTTCTTCTGGGGGAACTGTTCTTTACTAATTTATTAAAATTATCAATGCATTTTTATCTTTGTGTCACCCATATGAACTGGCCACAATTTCAAAACTGTTTTTTTTTGTAACAGAGTTTTAAAATGGTGACCAGTTCATATGGGTGACACAGAGATAAAAATGTATTGATATTTTTATTAAATTAGTAAATAACCCATTTTAAGAAAACATGTATAATCGAGGCAACAATTTTGTTTTCTGTGAAACTAATGACAATGTTATATGAACATATAAAGATATTTATGTAAATATTTTATTTGAATCTATTTACAGTTCCCCAGAAGAAGCCTAATTGATAGGCGAAATGTTAAACAGAAAAGATCTGCACCAGGGTGAGTTGGGGTGCTCTGTGACAAAAGTACACAATAGAAAAAAAAAAACAAAAAAACAGTCACGGCACTCACCAAGGCACAAAAAGATCAGGAGCCAGATATATCTTGGTACAAAGCCATTACCTCCATTTATTTAGCCATACACATCACAACTAGACCAAAATGTCTAAGGAGAGCCACCCCTGTCCCTACACAGTTGTAGGTCATATAAATTAAGTGTTTTTACTCTGTCATGATAGGATAGCATCCTGACCCTTGGGTATTACTTTGGTTATTCTTCTCTGGACACTTTCAATTAGTTTTATATCTTTTGATAGATAAGGGGCCCAAAAGGAAACAGCATAGTCTAAGTGTGGCCTGATGTAAGATTTATACAGAGGAATTATGCATAGTTCACTTCTTGTGACGAAGGCTTTCCTTATTGCTGCCAGGAGCCTCTTTGCCACTAGTGCCACCTTTCTGCATTGATCCCCTGGTGAAGGAATATTATTAAACGGAATGCCCAAATTAGTTTCATTGGTGACTGGTTTTATTTTATTACCATTTAAAGGGTAATCAGTTTGTGGATTTTCTCATCCTAGGAGAATAATCAAGCATTTGTCCACATTAAAAGCTATCTTGTTCGATGTTTTCTAAGTTTTTGGATAATTGGTTGATTTTTGAACCAGTGTCAACCTCAGAGGCAATCTTAGTATCATCTTCAAATTTGCTCAGTGTACAGTTGTCCTCCTGGTGTAGCTCGCTGATAACTATGCCAAAAAGTGATGGTCCTAATACAGAACTCTGTGGTATCCCACTTGTAACCATGATCTCATTTGACCATTTGTCAAATATTTTTACTATTTGGCTTCTATTAAGCAACCATTCCTCAACCCATTTTGTTGTGTAGCTATTTACATAGTTTTATCATGTTTTCAACAAGTAGTGTACTATATGTGATACTAAATTGAAAGCCTTTTTGAAGTCAAGAAAAACCATATCCACTGGGATGCCCCTGCCAATGCTCCTACTGACTCTTTCATAGGAGATCGGGTTCATGGTGCATGAGTGCCCTGCTCTGAATCCGTGCAGTGTGCTATCTTCTAGACCTTTGTTTATTATTTCTTCATCTAGTCTAAGCTTTAATATTCTTTCAGTGGTTTTACACACTACAGAATGGGCCAGTAATTTTCAATATATTTTTTGCGGCCCTTTTTATGAATTGGAACAACAGTTGCCCTTTTCCAATCATCTGGGATGTTCCCTTCCCTATATGATTTATTAAAAATGATTGTTAAGGGTGTATTAACATGATCTATAGTTTCTTTGAAGAAGGTTGGATTCAGATTGTCTGGTCCTGGGGCAGAGTTTGTATTAATGTTTTTTATTGCTTCTATGACTTCATCCCTGGTGATATTGACAGTTTTATTCAAATGGGAGATGTATTTTTGTTGCATCTTTTTTTTGTGACTACAGATCCGAAGAATCCGTTAAAGGCATTTGCTACCCAGAAAGGGCATGAACAACAAAGCCAGGTTTTAGACAAAATATAAAATCACACACCCCCAAAACACAAAGTATCATGGACTTTACATGCAAGTAATCTTGAAAGAACTTAGACTGGTTCTGCTTTAAGCAGGAGTGCATGGCACCAAATGGCCTCTCACACACAAACTGCAGTAGCTGAAAACAGGACACTTATGTAATATTGTCTAAAATGTAATTACTCTAATCTCAGGTTACATGGAATTATGAACACTGTTCAGCAACACATAGAATACCAATGTTTTTAATAAGATAGTGGGTTGGTTTTAAATCTATCCAATCTGTGTGTTTGAAATTGCTTAGAGGGAGACCGAATATAATACAAATTATGCCAAAAAACAGAGGAACAATATGTAGAATAAGCAAGTTACAGGGAACTGCATACACAAAGAAGAACTTATGCAACACAGCAAACACGAAATATGTGCAAACCAAACCTACTAAAATGGGTTCCAAAATCAGGGGGCTATATTATGGTCCCTTGTGTGTCCTTGACTATGTCATATTAGCATTCAAAGTTTGTTATAAAGCTAAAGAGAAATTTGATTGTTCAGCACTTTCACCAGAGGCTGTAGTTCTCAGTATGTGATGCCCCTAAATGAGGCAATTGAAGATTAAATACCCAGGCAAAGGTGAGCCATACGTATGAGATGACTACTGATTTTGTAGGTTTGGCTACATAAATCAAAGTCCAAATCTGGTTCCATTGTAAAAAGTGATCTGAGAAGTCATTGTAAAGTACATCATTAAAAGTACTGTACAATTAATAGTTAAGCCAAGAAAAAGTCATGCTAGCTGAGGTGAACTTTCATCAGTAATTAAATTATTTTTTAAAAAGCCAGTTGCAGGTTAACAAAAATATTGCAATACTTGTTAAATTAACATTTCTGAGGGCACGTTATTCTTAAAACTAGATTTTTTTCTCTTATACATTCTTGGTTCTCCCTTGCCAATGCACCATGGTACTCACACCTCTCAACTCTCCTTGATTATGAAGGGCATCTGTCATTTTTACCACCTGAAAACTACTCGGTTCCTTATCTGACCCTCATAGAAAAGGTGCTGCCCATGCTGAGAAGGTGTTATAAATCCAGACTTTAAAGCAGAAATTCATAATATTTTAACATGTTAAATCAAAAATAAACTTTGTACAAGTAAAGGCAAGTGTTTCCACAGTGTGTTGATCTTGAATCTCCATATTGCAAGATATTCCCTCATTATGAGGGTTGTCATGAACTCACTCCCGAGAGTCAGGTCAACAGAGCTTACAGTGCCCACCCCTAAGTACAGTCCATGATTGGGGGGGCAGGGAGATCTACCCCATGTGGTTCTATAATGTTCACTGAGGTCATGACTAAACACTCACTACAAGGTTCCAGGGAAACCTTCTTTACTTCTGGGTAGGGTATAATACTGTTCTCGAGTCTTGTAACCAAATAAGAACCCCCTCTGGTTGTTACACAAGGGAGAAGATCCAGTGTTATAGCCTCTTTGGGGTAGCATTGTAATGCTGATTTTGCCTTCTCCCACATGGAGTACAATAACCTGGTTCAAATTCCCACAGACCCTTCCTTGAGACTTTTGTATTTCCCCTGTCTTTATCCAGCTCTTTCCACTATACACGGACCCTTTCTTGGGTAGCTGTTGATGACACACCTTTTGGCAATAACAGTTTAGTCACAGATTATTAATAACTATCCCACAATCCACACACAAATATGAAAAATCTCACTCAGGCAGATTTCTTAAAAACCAATGTTTTTAATAAAATGTTAAATAATTAAAATGTACGTAAATTGGTCATAGAATAACACAAAATAAAAGTTGATGGATGTAAGAAAAATGCACTAAAAATGTTTAAAGTTCTGCCTGAATTTTAGTAGTAATTGGAAGTCCCCGGAAAGTGAATGAAAGGTTCAGTTCATTTGTACTGGCAATGTTTGGTTCTTAGTCTCTGTGCTTGTGGTCAGGAGAGAGCCCAGATGAAAAGTGTGTCCGAATGCCCTGAGCTGGGGCTTTAAATAGGCATGACTATCACAGTATTACAATGTCACACCATGTCATGCAGCCTTTCAATTATAACACCCATAATAGAATTTCACACAGATCTACTAGGAAGGATGTTCCAGTTCTTTCCTTTCATCTCATCAAAGGTAATACTATGATAGTTTCCTTGGATCACAGCACTCTGCCTTTGAAGTGAAAAAGGATCATCTCCTGAACATTTTATTTACCTCTTGTTTCCCTTGGTTAGTTAACTAGGGAGATACCCTTTGATCAGCTATCCCCAAGCCTTTGACAGTAACTTGTCAGTTTCCTGGCAAACAAGCTGGCCTTCAGGACAAAGGAAGGTCAAAGGAAGGTAAAAACCCTTTTATCAGAGATCCAGTCTCTCTCACTATCCTATGAGGCCTTTCTTTAACACTGGCTTCTCATGGCATGTGCATATACAAAATATAACAGAACATAACATCACACATCTGCCCATCTGATTGGCAAGGCATATCTTGCCACAAAGGTCAGTATTCCACATTGTCCCTCATTTTGAAAGCCTGTGCCTCTTATTTTATTGACAAAAGGTTGAGGTGTATGATGGAACTTCTAATCTTGTTAGGGTGGTATATAGGCTGATTAGATGTCAGTTCAGAACCACACTCCCTGAGGAGGACACAGTGTGGATGTGGACTGAGTGAAAACTTATGTCACCAGCTGGGGAGGTAACCAGATAAAGATGGACAGCAACCAACCATATTGTTTTCATGAGAACAGCATTAAATATCATGTGCAAAGTGCACTTTGATGAAATGGAATTTGTTATATATACAGTGTTCCTACATCTGTGGTGACTACAGACCTGTCCAGTTGTAATTTTATTTTACAATGTTTGCTGTTTTCATTAGTTTGCAGGTTTTTATTATTAGTGGAGACACACCCCATGCTCCTTCTCACTGCCCAGATGCTCACTGTGCTGGAGGTGCTCTGACATCATTTTAGAGCAATGCAAATTTGGACATCATAGAACAGACAGTGAGACTCATGTTTCCCTGTATGTGCAGCTTCCCAGTGCTGTCAGATGAAGAAATGGAGCTGTCCTGTATTTTTAGTGAGGGCAGCACTATTGTCACATACTTTTTTGAGCCCATAGTAAGTAAATCTGAATCAACGGTGGCACAGTCAGAAATGGAGAACAGTGAAAGCAGCAAAGAAGAAACAGAGGAACTGAATGGCAAACCAGTTGATGAATGGTAATGTTGATTACTGTCTCATGTGTGCACTGAAGACTGTTATGTAAACACACCCATAGTTCATGAAGGGTGACATTATGGTACATTGTAGCACAATTCACAATGGGCCCTATTCACAAAAGGTACGGTATGGGATATGCACCGCATAACCTTGGCACATAGCTGACCCACACCTGGCTGCATACACTGTGTCCCATCCATGATATGCACCGTGCAGGTCCACCCCCACCTATGTGCCTGATCCCCTGCCAAGTGCGCAGTTCTGCACCAGAACAGGGTCGTGGCTGCACTCTGTGTGATGCACAAAACCGTGGAGTGCTTTGCGTGGTGGCTGTGTGATCTGAGGGCAGCCGTAAACCAGGGTGGCCTGTTATGCACCCATGGGATGGAGCCACCAGTCACAGCAGACATGGTGAGGGGCATTGGCCCCTCCAATAGGGATGCCCCTGACATTGGGGCACATTGGGTGGGCTGGGGTGGTTGGGCACCGTCATCACCTCCAACATTGTGACTGGTGCTCTGCACACCAGGACCATCATGGCACCCTGTGGGCACAAGGGATGCACTCCATGACGCAGTCTGGGCAGCCAATTGGCTGCATTGCTGGGTTCACAGCCCCTCACAGGACCGCCCCCATGAACCTATGCACCAGGGGTGTGGGGCCTCATAAAGGAGCCAGGTGGGGACCGGTGTTCGTGGATGTTGTCCCCACACTGATCTCCACTGGTTGCACAGCTGCGCAGGGGGGTACATGCCATTCATGCATAACCACCTGCGTTCATGAATAGGGCCCATGATACATACATAATGTGGAACGTACATAATATAACATGAATGGCAGAGATCTAATGTTATGCATGTATTTTTCTCATCCACAAAATTTCTCCTTCAGATATGGATGGGAGCTATATTTTAATATGTACAGAAATAATGCATCAGTAGTATCAACATCTGGTCAGTAATGTGTGGAGGAGGGTGGTGTTAGCATCCACAGTGCACCATGATTGTTCATACTGAGTATGTTACAAGCCACCTTTTACATAATAACACTGGTTTTGGTAACACCCACTGATATCTAGCTTACAGTGTACAAACTGATGTCCTCTCCCCTTGGTGGGGAAGGGGGTATTGGAGTGGTGTGACATTGAGAGGTCACAGTAGCAGCAAAGGTGTACTAATTTCCATCTTCTCACTACTCATATATGTATGCACACCATTAGCTCCAGGTGGTTGGCACATGTGTTCCTGGATGTAGTGGCCACCTATTCCAGTCCTGTGATGGTGATGTGGGGGGGCTTTTATTACAATATTTATGTTTGAGTAACATGGAAACATGCACAATGATATCAGACCCAGAGGAATGATTCATTCAGAGTGAGCATGCTGTGTATATGGCCATGTGACATACTGTCCGAGCACAGTCTCAGTGGTCCCCATCCTCTCTTCTATTTCACCTCATGATTATCTCTACTCTGCAGACCATCAAATTCCTCATTCAGCCAGAACCAAGCTTGAACCATCAAGTGTTGTAACAGGCATCAGTTTGGCTATTACATTCTTTCCATGCTCCACCACCCTCTATGTAAAAGAAAACTACTTAATTGTTCTAGTGATCCTCCATCCTGGTACTTTCCAAGCGTGCTCTAATGACCTTGAATGCATATTAGTACCTTGTAATTCCAGTGGTTTATTCCTTTTCGAACTTGAATGCATATTTCATATGTCACCTCTCTTTACTTGGGTCCACTGGGTGCATGTTCAGTGCCCTGAGCATTCCCTCATAACACATGCTCTGCTTGCCATAAACATCTTTTGTTACCCTGTGCTTTACCATCTCTAGCATGTCACATCATTCCTGATGTGAGTGCTCCACAAATGTGCATAACAGTCATGATATGGCAGTAATAATGACATGGAAACTGTGACTGTCACCTCCATACTCCTTATATCAGTAACACTCCATATGCTCCCAAGCATCCTGTTTCCCTTACCACAATCACTGAGGTACTGGCTCCATTTACGGAGAGTGTGATTGCTGAGAAAAATTGTATCTGTTTTTTTTTTTCTTCATCTATTTTTGCGCCTCCCCTGCATCTTGGCTAGCTTCTCCATTGAGCTGCCTAGGACCTACTTGTCCCAGGCAACCCCTGTTGCCAACCACTGCCCCATATTGCAGCCCCCCCCCAAGGTAACCTGATGTATCCCTTCATCTGGCAGGCCCACTTCTGGAGAGAATTTGCCTTACTGGCTAGCTGCTTGGCATTGGGTGCTGATGGTGTCGGTCCTGGTTGTCTGGGGGCTCTGTGGCAGTGAGGGTCCAGGGGGTAGTCATCCAGCTGGCTGAGGTACCATTTTCCATTTTCTCTCTGCCCCACTCATCAAGTTCTCAGCCTTGCGTGGGTCAGCATCCTCGGGTGGGGGCATATCAAGGCATCAAGTCCCTCAAGCATGCACCCAATCCACCTAGAGGTGCCTAGGCAGGTCATGTGATGTGGATAACCAGTTCTGAGTGCTGTAGTATCATTTTTTGTAATATCAAAATGGATTATGGACTGTCTGTCATGAGAGATGCTGAAAATCTGTCGCTCACCCACCTCCCCAGGTTTCAGCTGAAAAGATGAAAGCCATGAGAAAATACTGAAATAGCATGTGAGATCACACACACACGCAGGTTTTACATACCAGGTCTGAAGCTAATGACAGAGTAGAACAGACCTTGTTCAAGGATATCCTGTTTTATCTAAAGTTAATTACAGGCTGGAAGAGGCCTGCGTTGAGCATATCCATTTTGTAATGTTAAGAGAGGAAACCAGGTTTAGTAAACTGGTGTGAAATCATAAAGATGCTTTCATGTCCTGGAAGGGGGGAGCTTATCATGAGATCAAAGAAATGTCATTTGTAGGACATGAGTCGTGCTGAGGTTGCAGAATTTAATACTTAGAAAAGTCATCCTGTTTTTTTTATATAAATATTTTTTAAAATATTCTGACAGGGAGGAGCTAGATGACCTCATGCAAGTAGTTGGGGAAACCAGATTTTAAACATTATTCTGTTTGACATCATAGAGACACTTTTATCTAGACTCTGACAAAGAAACAGCTATGAGCACTTTAAAACAGGTATTTAGAAAGAGAGCTAAATCTAAATATTGTTGTAGGAATTTGCACTGTTTAAACCTTGTTCTTTTAAAAGATTTGTATGTTGTGTGATATAATAGTTCTGTATTTTGTGTTTTACATATTTTTATCTATTTTAGTAAAACTCATTTTAGAGCATACTTGGTCTGTCTTTGATTTTCTTTCATTTGTAAGAAAAGTATATATGGTTATAGCAGACACTAAGCATAAGCTTGAATGGTGATACCAAACTGGAACGAGAAGTGTTTTAAATCTGAGGTCTTTATTAAAGTTTTTAAGGGTTCATTTCTGTACACCTGGTTAGGTGCCTGTAGGCAAAGATATCTGCCCCCCCGAAGACAGAATTATCTGAGCCTGTGCATTGGATACGCTAGCAAGAGGTTCACAGTTTGAATCCCTCCAAGACTGAAGACCAAAGGTCGATCCAAACTCTCAAAAACAGACAAGAGGGTTACCTTGTTCTGTTAAACTGTTTACAAGACTGCGCTGGGAGGTTGGTACTTTGGGAGTAGAGAGCCTGATCTGCTGAGTGGGTTTGTGACAGATTGGTTGGCAGCAGTGGCATAATTTTGGTATCACAAGCTTTTATTGTTCTGTTTCAGCTTGAGACCTTAAGCTCACTTGCAAAGAAGGAAACAGGCAGAGTTTTATTTTAAAAGGAAACAGAACTATATATCACTTTGCATACAGTCAAGTTCCTACCGGTTTTATTTTTTTTCCTAAAGTGCAAGTCAGAGTAGCCATAGTCAGGGAAGAAGATGGCTTCTGACTACAGCAGGCACACTGTAGATTACTTGAAGCAATTGTATGGGGACAGAGGAGTCCCGTTCAAGGTGACAGCCAAAAAACAGAACCTCATAGATGCCCTGATAGTAGCAGATACCCAGAGCAGTGAGTCATGGACCGTGACTGGAAAGGACCAAACCTCGAGTGTGGAAGGGCTAGCTGCCAGTGCAGTGTCCAGATCCGATGAAGAGGGCAACATGGCCACTGTCGGTGAAGGACCACAGCAGTAGGGGATGGTCACCAGTATCCTAAATCCGGAAGTACTCAGGCTGCAAATTGAGTTGTGCAGGATGGAGCTGGAGTTCCAAGAGAAGAGGGAGCGAGAGAAATCAGAGGCGGACCATGATGCAGAGCGAGAATACAGAGAGGCAGAGCAGGAGAAGCGGGAGTGCCAGCAAGCTGCAGAGGAGAAGAGAGAGGAGCGCCAGAGGCAACACGAACTGGAGAAGCTACGACTCTGACCAGCGGCACCAGAGCAGGTAATTGGCTTGGGTTTAACTGGAACTGCAGGACTGGGTTACAAACTGAACTTCAAATTAATAGCTGAGTTTAAAGAGGGGGAGGATATGGATGTCTTTTTAAATTCTTTTGAAAAAGTTTTTATTTGGGCTAAAATTCCTAGACCGTTCTGGAGCTTCCAGCTATCCCCGCTACTTACCGGGAGAGCTCTGGATACATTGGGTCAAATGGACAATGAGGACAGCAATGATTACAGCAAGCTAAAAGCTGCACTGTTAAAAAAGTTTGAATTAACTTCTGAATCATAAAGAGCTAAATTCCATAAGCTCAGGAGAAGCCCTGATATGAGCTATGAGGAGCTAGCCATGAAACAATGACAGTTTTTAAAATATTGGTGGGAAGGAATTGAGGCAAACTCTGTTGATAAGACTGAAAATGTGATTTTATTAGAACAGTTTTATTGGGCATGCCCAGCAGAGCTAAAATCCTGAATAGAGGACCGAGACCCCAAAACAGTGCAAGAGGCTGCTGAACTCTCGGATCGCAATGCCAAGAGCAGACCTGCTCTGAGAGCGAATGGGGTGGGTGTGGCAGCACAGAAAGGGAAAAGTGCGCCTTCAGGACAGCTAAAACCCTCACTGCCTCCACCAAAACCAGTTAGCCCCAGGTTTCAAAGAAAAGATTTCTCTGAGAGAAAAACTGAATGTTGGTTGTGTAAGAAAACTGGGCATATTGCCAGACAGTGTCCCAAAAAGCCATACTACACAACTGGGTTCTAGAAAAGAAGTGGGTTGTTTGTGTGTCCCTGGAAGCATGCCAGTGAACATGAGGGAACACATGCACCCAGTCATTTTGAATGGTGTACAGACACAGGGGTTAAGGGACACAGGGGCATCCCTGACATTGGTGAAAGGGGATCTGGTACAGCCTGGTCAGCTTATACGCAATAAATATCTCACTATACTGGACTTTGCGGGTGGGGAGAAAACATTGCCCTTCACTAGTGTTCTCCTAGACTGGGGTGAAACGGGGAACTGTGTAACAGGTGGCTGTAGCCAAAACATTAGCAGTGGATGTGATCCTGGGTAACAATCTCCAGCAGGGATGGTATGTGCAGTTACCCATAGCCAAGCGGCAAGGGAAAATTGTAGTTCCCTGAACCCCACAGAAGCCATTGTGGAAACCACTGAGAGGCTGGTTCCCCAGCCTGTGTCTCCTGATATGGAGATTAATGAATAGGGGGTGGAAATTTCTCCAGTAGCAAGTAACCATACAGCTACAGAGGGTTACTCTGATGAGGGAGGGGTGACCCCTTATCAGAGGGTTGGGATTGACAGTGATCCTCAGTGCCCTGACGCTAGTGCTAGGGACCCTAGTTTAACAACTGAAGGGGACCTGTCCCATGCCTTGGGACTATGTGAGGGGTTTGCAGCTGCTCAGAGGAATGACTCTAGTTTAGAGAAGCTGAGGGCTTGGGCAGACTTGGACAGCACACAGGGAGGTGATGGCAGACATAAGGTTTATTGGGAAACTGGACTTATGTATACTTAGGCAGTACAGACAGAGGGAGGGATGCTAGGCAGGCAACTTGTCATTCCCCAGGGGTATCGTGAGCAGTTGCTCAAAATTGCACATGATATTTCCTTGTCTGGTCATCTGGAAATCACGCCACACAATGCAGTGGTTAGCCCAGAATTTCTATTCGCCTAACTTCACCCAGCAAGTGAAAGAGTATTGCAGGTCTTGTCACCGGTGTCAAGAAATAGGGAAGGCGGGCAAGAAAATCCAAGCCACCCTGATTCCATTGCCCATAGTGGAGGAGCCATTCCAGAGGGTGGGAATGGATATTGTGGGGCCTTTAAGTACCCCCCAGCTCCTTAGGGAAGAGATTCATCGTGACTGTGGTGGATTATGCCACCCGGTACCCAGAGGGCAGTCACCCTATCCTCACTGCAGACAGACAAAGTGGCAGATGCCTTACTTGGGATTTTCTCCTGTGTTGGGTTTCCACAGGAGGTGATCACTGATTGAGGGGGTTCCTTTATGTCAGACCTGATAAAATGTTTATGGGAGAAGTGTGGGCTGGTGCAGGAATGAACGACACCGTATCACCCACAAGCCAATGGTCTTGTGGAAAGATTCAATGGTACCCTAAAGTCACTGCTCTGGGCGTTTGCTGAACAGCATGGGAGGGACTGGGAGAACCTTCTCCACCTGTTGTTTGCATACAGGGAAGTGACCCAAGAGTCAACTGGATTTTCTCCCTTCAAACTCTTATATGGATGCCGGGTACATGGGCCCCTAGACTTGATCTGAGAAGACTGGGAAGGCAAGCACACCACCAAGGGAACTCCCATTGTGGATTATGTCCTTAGGTTTAGGGAAAGGCTGAAGGAGCTTATGGGGACAGCCCAGAGCAACCTGGCAGCTGCCAACAGAAACAAAAAGTGTGGCATGACCGCAGAGCCAGAGCTCACTCATACATGGTGGGTCAGGAAGTCATGGTCCTTATTCCAGTCCAGAAAGACCAGCTGAGTGGGCAGGACTGTACAAAGTGGTTAGGAAGGTAAATGATGTGAACTGCATTGTGGAGTTACCTGGCAGAAGACAGACAGAAAGGATGTACCATGTCAACATGATGAAGCCATATGCAAATAGGGCTGACATGGTGTTTGCAGCATGTAGTCATAGGGAGGGGATGGACGAAGGAGACCCCTTTCTGGATTTGCTGGAAGAGACCAAGCAGGAGTCCTCTGTAGAGGCAGTAAGATTGTCTCCCCAGCTGGCCCTGGACCAGATCCAGAAAGTAAAGGAGGTTTTAACAGACTTTGCCCCCTTGTTTAGCACCAAGCCTGGACTAACCCCCTTAGTGATGCATGATGTGGAGACAGGGACACAGACACCCATATGGTGGACAGCATATCAGCTGTCAAAGGCTGTCCAAAAGGACATTAGGAGGGAAGTGGAGGAGATGCTGGGTTAGGGGTAATCCAGAGATCCCACAGCCCCTGGGCCTCACCCGTAGTCCTTGTGCCTAAGTCAGATGGCTCTACTCATTTCTGTGTGGACTATCATGGACTGAATGCAGTCATGAATTCAGAAGCCCACCTGATGCCCCGGATGAACAAACTCCTGGACAAGTTGGGAGGGGCAACCTACCTTACAATCATTGACTTGACGAAGGGGTATTGGCAGGTAGAGTTGACAAACAGAGCTAGGGAGAGGTCAGCCTTCATCACTCCACTAGGCTTATTTGAATTTAAAGTAATGCCTTTCAGAATTATGAACACCCCAGCCACTTTCTAAAGGTTGGTGAACCAGGTGTTAAATGGTGCTGAGGAGTACACCATGGCATACCTGGATGACATTGCCATGTTTAGTACCAACTGGGAGGAACACCTATCCCACCTTAGGGAGGTGCTGGGCAGGATACAGGGGGCCGGGCTCACTGTCAAAGCAGAGAAGTGTCAGGTGGCCATGGGAGAAGTGGCATACCTAGGGCATGTGGTAGGCTGGGGACAGCTCCGTCCTAACCAAATAAAGATAGAGGTGGTCCAGGCATGGCCCAGACCAGAAACCCAGAAGCAGTTCTGGAGTTTTCTAGGGACAGTAGGGTACTACAGGAAATTTGTACCCAATTACAGTGCCTTAGCTGCTCCCTTATCTGACCTGAAAAAGAAAAGGATGCCAAAGAAAATTACCTGGGGCCCAGCCTGTGAGGAAACCTTTTCCAAACTAAAGGAGGCACTGTGCAGTGCTCCTGTTTTGACAAGTCCTGACTGTAGCAAGACCTTTATAGTTCAGACTGATACCTCAGATGTGGGTATTGGGGCAGTACTGAGTCAGACATCCAGCCAAGGGACAGATCACCCAGTAGTGTACCTGAGTAGGAAATTACTTCCTATGGAGCAAGCATACTCCACGGTGGAAAATGAATGTCATGCCATAGTGTGGGCCCTAAAGAAATTGGAGCCATACTTGTATGGGCAGCATTTTGTGGTGCAGACTGACCACAGCCCCCTGGTTTGGCTGACACAGATGGGGAAAAACAATGGTAGATTGCTAAGATGGAGTCTTGCTTTGCAAAGGTATGATATAAAAATCATACATAGGGCTGGAGTCAAAAATCAGAACTCAGATGGGCTGTCTAGGGTCTATGAGGAGTGAACTGATTTGGGAAGCTCATCCCATGCAGGGGATAGACCCCTCAAATTCAGTGTAGGTGAGGAGGATTGTGATGTGGACAGCCAGTTCTGAGTGCTGTAGTATCATTTTTTGTAATATCAAAATGGGTTATGGACTGTTTGTCATGAAAGATGCTGAAAATCTGTTGCTCAGCCCCCCCCCCAGGTTTCAGCTGAAAAGACGAAAGCCATGAGAAAATGCTAAAACAGCACGTGAGATCACGCACACAGGTTTTGGATACCAGGTGTTACATGGCAGGCCTGAAGCTAATGACAGAGTAGAACAGACCTTGATCAAGGATATCCTGTTTTAGCTAAAGTTAATTACAGGATGGAAGAGGCCTGAGTTGAGCATATCCATTTTATGACGTTAGGAGAGGAAACCAGGTTTAGTAAACTAGTGCGAAATCATAAAGATGCTTTCATATCCTGGAAAGGGGGAAGCTTATCATGAGATCAAAGAAATGTCATTTGGAGGACAAGAGTCATGCTGAAGTTGCAGAATTTAATACTTGGAAAAGACATCCTGTTTTTTATATAAATTTATTTTATGTATTCTGACAGAAAGGAGCTAGGTGACCTCATACAAGTAGGTGGGGAAAACCAGATTTTAAACATTATTCTGATTGACTTCACAGAGACACTTTTATCTAGACTCTGACAAAGAAACATCTATGAGCATTTTAAAACAGGTATATTTAGAAAGAGAGCAAAATCTAAATATTATTGTAGGAATTTACACTGTTTAAACCTTGTTCTTGTAAAAGATGTGTATGTCTTGTGATATAATAGTTCTGTATTTTGTGTTTTACATATTTTTATCTATTTTAGTAAGACTATTTTTAGAGCATACTTGGTCTGTCTTTGATTTTCTTTCATTTGTAAGAAAAGTATATGTGGTTATAGCAGACACTAAGCATAAGCTTGAATGGTGATACCAAACTGGAAAGAGAAGCATTTTAAATCTGAAGCCTTTATTAAAGTTTTTAAAGGTTCATTTCTGTACACCTGGTTAGGTGCCCATAGGCAATGATATCTGGCCCCCCGAAGACAGACTTATCTGAGTCTGTGAATTGGGTATGTTAGCAAGAGGTTCACAGTTTGGATCCCTCCAAGACTGGAGACCAAAGGTTGATCCAAACTCACAAAACAGACAAGAGGGTTACCTTGTTCTGTTAAACTGTTCACAAGACTGCACTCGGAGGTTGGTACTTTGGGAGTAGAGCGCCTGACCTGCTGAGTGGGTTTGTGACAGGCCCCACCCCCTGGGAGGGAAGTGTCCAATGGTCACTTGTGCATCCCTTCCTTGCCGGTCTCCACTCCTGGTACCCAGGCTCGGGGTGTGAACTCAGGTTGCCAGTGTGCTGAGCAAACACCTTCACTTGGCACCGCATCTTTTGGTTTTTGATAAGTCTCACCCCTACAAGTAGTACAATAACTGAGGCCACATATTCAAAAGTTAGCACAGACCACCCGCTCTCCAGTTGCCATTGCTGTATTACTTGTGATCTCACTGTTCTTCAGTGGCACCTCCCCTCTCTGATCACCTGTTCTGCTACTGCTAGTGTAGTCACTGGTGTGTATTAGGCACCCGCTCCCTCCACTCCCCGTCCAGCATTCTAACAGTATTACCATGTGTGTAATGGCAATTGCTGCTTCCCCATCCCTGTTCCTCCTGTTGCAGTGAATACCTGGTTGTTTACTGTTACCCCAAATTGCCGGGCACATCACATGAATTCTCTAAGAATTCTGGGATGGAGATCAGATGCTAGTGGATGACAGTAGATACCGTGGAACACAGTACTACTACAGGAAGGGGTGACCCGAGTTAATGGGGGTACCGCAGGACACCATGAAATATTGTAGAAAAACAGTGAAAGGGATCATAGTGTGAGGGTGTGACACTAGACATCTGGGAATATGATACTACTACCATTATGGGGATCAGAGGGTGGGGCACTGGTCAGTAGGGAGATTAGTTGTGTGCTCAGATGGTGGGGGGATGCCACCCTACAACACGGAAAATCACTACATGTACACATAGGTGTGATGGGTTATCGGAGGGACACAGGACACCAGGGACAACATTTAGATCAAGGTACACATTCATGGTTTGGGGCTGCACTTACAGCCACGCCTGATGGGGCAGACTGCCACAGGGGTGGTATAAACCTGCTGATGTACTCTATAAACATGCCGGTTAACGGAGTACGGTCACATAGTAGTCATTTCACTTTGATGTTCCATTTTTAGTTATGTAACAGTGGCATAACATCTGAAGCAAACTAGCTGTGTAATGTTTTATTGTATTCTGCTGTCTTTCAGGTGTGAATGCAGAAACCATGACCCAGTGAAAACAACAAGGGAGAACAGATGCTATCACCATGACACCACTGTAACCATTCAGTCTGAAGAATTTCCTGACCTGGAGTGCATTACTGGTCACCCTAGATTTCTCTCAAACAGCATGGATAAATATGTTTTGATACCGTCGCTGCAGGAGTACATGAAAGTCCAGTAGGAGAAGAGACCATGAAAGAAGAGCAAATGCATTTTTAGTAATACATGTTGTGTAAACAAAAGCAAATGTGCAATGCTTTTATGGGTTTTACACTTATGTTGACCATTCATAATAGGTTAGGTATGGCTGTCCTGTGTCGAATGCAGGTTTGTGCATTACCTTGTGCACATAATTATTTTGTCATGCTGCAGTACTCTCTGCACACCATCATGCTTCAAACAAGCATACTGTAGTACATACATGAATATAAGTGCCCTGTGTGTGTGTGATTTGTTTTTTCCCTGTACAATGGGTGCCACTTCTACTGCCACCTGGACATCACCAGGGGGAACTGCAAGCAACAAGCCACATTGGCCCACCTTCCCCGTTATGACTGCAGAGTTATAGATGCACAATCCTCATTCCCATTGCCAGTCCCTAAGTAACTCTGTTTTCTTTGAGAAATAGGGTTTACTACATGGCCAGATCTCAAGAACTTACTGTGTTATTCCTCCATGCTACTGTGACAGCAATCAATATTTTTTTTTGTTGTGTAACATTAAATGTAGTGTAACTGTAATGTTCAATATGTCTCAAAAGAATAACTAATTTTCTTTTTTTTCTATAGGCTTTTCAGGCATATGGCATATATATAATTCACCTTCTGGATTTGGGTGAAGTTAGGGAAGAAATATAGAAAAATACTGCAGTCTTGTGTGGTTAGGAAAATCTGAGGTAAGTTTCCATCACCTAATATATGGGATACAAAGATGCAGAATAATTTCAGATGACACAGTAGATGTGGCAGAGCTGCAGTCTACCTTGGCATGCTGAAGGCATATGGGACCCTTTTGTATCTTCTTACTAAAAGTCTGTTGCAACAGCACTTCTCTATCCTAAACTTTACTATCTTTTTTCTCCTTATGTAAGTTGGCCTCCAAGAAGTTCTCCCTCTCTCTACTTTTTTTTTTGAATTTCCCTTTCAATCCTACAACAATAATAATAAAGTTTATTTAATATAGTGCCTTTCAAATATCAAGACACTGCACAAATAAATAAAATTCAGAAAATTCAATAAATACAAATAAAATCAGAAAAATTCAGGATAGGCTTTACCCCATAAAAAGGATTTCAGTGCCTGCTTAAAGCACCCCACTGTCCTGCACTCCTGTAGCTGACGGGGCAGAGAATTTCAGAGGGTAGGGGCAACAAACCCAAAAGCACAGGCACCAGATGACTTTAAACTAACCCTCGGAATCTCCAGCAACCCCTCATCAGCCAACCGGAGCTGCCTCAAATTGCTATGCCTTTCTGTGCCTGTATATTAAGTTGTTTTAAAAACAGACCACAGGCTGTATAGCTACCAAGCTGGAACAAAGCAACATTGCATGTTACAATTAAAGTGTGTATACAATATGAAATGAAAGTGCCTGTGGCGTCTAATAAAAATAAATCATGTTTTTGTTTGATATTTCTAAAGTGCTTGGTGCATAAGAACAGAGGACAATTTAATGTTCTGAGAGAAATTCCCTGTCATTACTGGTATTTTGAGGAGAGACAGAATCGAACCGCTTTGACCCCCGGACTCCTTAGAAATAGTTTATGGTAAAGAATGATAAAACCAAAAGAACATTAAAAAACATTAAATAATTGATTATTATGCTTGAAACCTCTAAGCACACACTAAGAAACTTTGGGCTGTATCATGGAGTGGCTTGAACTTTGCTTTCAGTTGAAGAAGTCACTTTGTATGTGAAAGTTTTCCTGTTTGCCTCTATGGTCAACAATAATTTAGGAGAGGCTTACATATTGGGGGGGGGGGATATGTTATTACTCTTTATAATGTCTTATCACAGAAGAGGAGTATAATTACACATTTTTTAGTGACCCTTAAAACAGAGTTTGATTATAACAATAATGTTACTGTGCTGGTAGCTGTTCCAAATTTGTGCAGCTGCCGAAAGCCGCTGCATGCTTAAATATTCCACACTATTGCAAGAGAATGCTCTGTGCAGTGGTCATGAGAGGGTGAAAGAAAAAGAAACTGTTTAGTTAAAAAAAAGTCAGACAAGCTAAGCAATAGAGCTGAATATTTGTAAGTAAGTTAAAAAGACTGACAGGTCTGTTCTGAAACCATCTGGCAACTTATTTATTTATTTAGCAACAAAAACTCACTGTGCCTCTTCAAAAGACAGAAGAGTGAGGAGAAAGTTCTCAAACAGGATTTAGGGAGATAGGAAATAATTTTTGCATATTTAACTGCCTTCCATTTTCCTTTCCATGCCAGTTATGTATTCTGATATGCTTTGATGGTTTATTTTTTTATAAATAAATAATGTAGCTTTGGGGTGCCCTCAGATCCACATTGAGTTCCACTCTCCTTACCAGCTACTGCTTTTCATTTTCATATCTCTAAGACATTTGATGACATCACAGACTCCCATTCCATGCCATTCAACTGAATTTCCTGGAAAGGAGTTTGTGATGTCATAGAATGTTCAGGCAGCGTGAAAAGAGATAGCAGCAACTGTTGAGTGGAAGGGATTCAGGGTAGTTACAAAAGAAACAAAATTAGATTATTAATTTAACAAAAAAAAGTCAAAACTATATCAGAATACTGGGTACTCAATAAAAGAACAACTGGAGGGCATCTAGATGTGTACAAACCATTTCCTATCACCTTTAAAACAGAAGTGCTCTCTCTCTCTCTCTCCCCTACTCGCTCTCACTCATTCGGTGTTCTCTGACACAGTAGAAAAGACTGCAGTCGACAGTACGAAATTGGGGAAAAATATCCCCTAAGGAAATTTCAAACTCCACTACAAATGTATCTACACCACCAAATAAATAAATACAATGAGCTATCAAATTATAAGCAAAATTATAAAATGTCTGTAGAGACACAAAATGTCTCTGTTCTGTCCTTCTTTCTTTTCCCCACCCCAAGCTTATGCTGTTTCATTTATTTACTGTTCATTGGGCACAGTATTTGTAGGAGCAGTCAGAAACAGTATTATAGTGCCATTAGAAACAGTATTATAATCCCATTACAACCTTTTGTTTGAGGAAAGTGACTTTTATAAAGAAGAAATACCTTACTTGGGAGGACATCACTGGCTAGCTGCTTTTAGGAGCCAGCAGCCTCTCATTCCCATTTTTATTCTAAAACCATATGCCAGTTGTCATAAAGAGGAGGGAGGGAGGGAGGGCTAACACTCATTAAAACCCAATTTCAGATTCATGGATGCTTTCTTGTAAATAAATTAATTAAAGTAAGTCTGTACTTAAAACAGAAGAATGCTAACTGTATAAGGATGCAAATGAATGTTTTCTATATTGTATGTATTATTTTAACCTAGAAAACCTTTGTATTAAAATAGTAGTCAGATTATATGACTGGAGGAAGGGGTAAAAAACCCTGCAGACAGGGAGGTCCTCAGATTAGCTGTGGATGATCACAGTGTACCCAAAGCCAGGGTGAGAAGAGGACTTACAATGGTATAAGATCCTAGACCAAACATAGGAAGAGGATCTAAAGCTTGTAAAGGTCCAACCTGTGCAAGTACTACAATGAGTAGTGATTCTGCTGATTATTTTTGTTACTTTTTTTAACTATTTTAGTCTTGTTTTTATAAATAAAATCACACTGCAGTGTGTTGTACCTTATTCTGGTTGTTCTGTGTTGTCCTTATTTCCACACCCTACTACAACGGATAATGTTAGGCACAGTATTCCATTAACTTCAAACATGAAGGACTGTTGTTAGGAGTAAAGCATTGTCAATTATCCTCTTTCTCTGGTTTTTGTATGGTTGTTGCTTAGCATACTCATGGTTCATGTTCAACAGTTTACATAGAGTGTAGAGGGCACAGAGGTTATTTGTCTTTTAAATGTTTTTTTTATTTTAATGGGTTCACCACAACATATCCAAGACACACTGTCTTAGGGTAGCTGGTCCATTCCACTGGGGTGTCAAACAGACGAGGCATACTGATGAGTCCTGGTAGGACGAAACACGTGTCTATGTCTTCTGTTAGCACCCTTTGCAAACTGTGTGAGAGGCCTTTCGGCACCATGCAATTCTGCTTAAAGTTGGACCAGCATAACATTCTGTGGTGATTTGAATATGCAGCCCACGATGCTTTGCATTGTGTGGGCATGTGTGATTTTGTATTTACATAGAGTGTGTTGCATTGCTTTGAGTGCAAGTTAACTGAAAGGAAATTGGTATGTCATTGTCAATATGAGCACATGCTTCAATTGTTGTTTCCTTTTTATTGAACAAAGTTGCATGACATGAGATGCAAATTTATCAGTTATTAATGTAAAACTGCGACCTTGTTTGCACTGCATTATAAAAGCCATTGATTATTGTTGTCAGTGTGACATTCAGACAGCTGTTTCTGATTAATCTATGATTTTTGTAATATAAAAATGTGTTATTGAGTGTCTCTCATGATACATGCTGAATCAGCCTGTGGAATGACACCCCCCTTCCCAGGTTTTAGCTACAACGTGTTACCTGGAAGGCCAAGAGATAATTACAGGTTAGAAGAGACTTAAAATTTAGGATCTCCTGTTTATGTGACTAATTGAAGCTTGCCAAGTGCCAAGATAGGTCATAAACTTTTATGACATTCAGAGGAAACACAGTTAATATTCACATGATGATACAAAGCATGTTGCACCTCCGTGAGATCTGGCAGAGAGACATAACAAGTCCTTTGATGTCCTGGAAAGGGGAAGCTGCTCATAAGATCAAAGAAAGTCATATGAGAAATTGAGTTGTGCTGAGGTCAGAGAATTTAATACTTTAATAAGACATCTTATTTTGCATAGATTTTTTTTTTATATTCTGACAGGGAGGAGCTAGGTGACCTCATGCAAAGAGGTTGGCAAAGCCAATTTTTAAACTGTATTCTGTTTTCCATTTACACACAAATGTTTGGACTCTGAAAAAGAAACATCTACAGCACTGTGAGATAAGAATACCTTAGAACAGTCAAGTCTAAGTGTATTAGTGGTAGGAATCTGCACTTTTTAAAACCTTATTCTTTTAAGTGATTGTATGTTTTTGTGATATATGGTTCTGTATTTACATGTTACATTTTTTTATCCATCTTTAAGTACACCTCTACTTTAGAGACTACTTAGTGTACCTTTGAATTTCTTTCTTTAACATGGGAAGCATACATGGTTAAAGCTGACACTGCACAAAGCTTACTGGTTTTACCAAACTGGGAAAATGTAAGAATTTATTCTGAGGTCTTTAATAGAGTTTTAAGGGTTCATTTTGTATACCTGGTTAGGTGCCCATAGGCAAAAGATATCTGGCCCCCCCGAAGAGCAGAATTATCTGAGCCTGTACATTGGGTATGCTAACAAGAGGTTCACAGTTTGAATCCCTCCAAGACCTGAGACCAAAGGTTGATTTGAACCCACAAATCAGACAGGAGGGTTACCCTGTTTTTGCTTCCTGTTCACAAGACTGCATTTGAAGGTTGGCACTGTGGGAGCAGAGGGCCTGACCTGCTAAGTGGATTTGTGATAGTCAGTACATGTCAAAATTAATAAAAATCAATCTCTGTATAAGTAGCACTACTTATACTTTCATTAATTTTATGTTATTTTGCCATAAACTATGCATCGTAATAGAAGGCACATTTGGTAAGCAGTCAACGTGATGTATCACAAATAGAATGTGGGATGGTAACTGACAGAAATTCATTTACAGTCTTATAAGTTGGTTACATGACCAGTACCTTTGAAACCTATTACTGTAACATATACCAAAAATACATTACTTGTACTGAGTGTCCAGCACAAATGTATTAATGTCATAACAACTTTTAAATGAATTGGTTAAATATATTTGATGTATCTGTGCTCACACAAACAAGTAATTTATTTACTAACTGTAGCTGTGTTTGGTGTGTTCTTACTGAAAATAAGTATCACCTAAGAAGGATTTATTATTGTAACCACTCTTCATTTCACGTCACTGATGACATGTCAGTGTTATAACATTTCCTTTCTCCACTTCTCACATATCCACTTTCAATATAATTTAGTGTAGAGAAACACATTGTGAATGTCCCTTGAAAAGTACCAGGATAAATGATATATTATCAAGATCCATGTCATTGATCAAAACACTCCAATTGTACATGCCAAGATGTTGTCCTTTAGGAAATCATTGTGGCACTTCATTGCTCTCATCTTCATCAACACTACATTAAAATGTTAAAAAATAAAAACATTACAAGTATGAAACCACATGCATTGCCACCATCTGTTTATGGAATGATAAAGGCAAATATGGAAAATATTCCAGAATATGTTTAGGCAGCCATATACAAGAATGCTGTGTCTTCCTTGAGAGGTCTTTATGGCAGCCATCAACCTTGTCAGTGACGCAATAGCGGTTCAATGGTTCCCATATAAAACTACAGATGAACACACAGGTTTGTCTGAGTATGGATGACTACACAGCATGTGTCATTCTGTATTGTTCAGTCATATCTATTTCACACACTGAACCTTGTTTCACATTACAAACTCCAAAAAGTATTGTACAGCCAAATAACAGATCTAGTATTAGAATGTCTGATGACATGACAGTGTCATTTACTGCATTTATACATAGAGATGTGAGATACAAACCTGGTAATTCCTCAAATAGATAACTACTGAGACAGCTGCAATGTTATCCTACAGATGGCATATTCCATCTGCTGACAGCAGGGAGCATATACAATTTGATAAGCATTGTTTCATCCTCCTTGCACAACACTTGTGTATATGGTAAATGAAAAAGAATGGACATTTAATAATTTTGATAGTAAACTGAAATGTGATAACACATAGCACATGGTTTCTGTCCTATACATTTTGTATAGCATATATATCATGCTTACACATCAGTGATGCAAGTGACTCCTGTGTTCCAAAAAGAACAAGTTCTTTTTTTCTCCCCCCATTTATTTTTTTTATTTTGTGGCCAACGGTGGAGGCACATTGTCTTGGCCAATGTTTTGTTTTGCTAGCTTGTATGACAGGTACTCATTCTGTACCTTGATGCCTTCCTCTAGCAGTTCAGCAACATAGCCTAACAATATAATTTCCACATAAGTGTCATTAGTAGTTACAACCTGTAACCTTGCATTGCCTCTCATATCAATATGTTTCTGGCAGCCATGAAGCAGATACCAATTTCTGTATACATTATCATCAGTAATAATTAGTTTCTCAGGTTCACCTGCATCTGTTTTAAATGTAGACAGTGATAGACCAGTCATGACTAATCGCATTCTCCTGTGGAAAGAAAATGTTATATTTTGTAAGTCATTAACTGTGCACAGTGTAGGTAAGAAGGTACACATGGAACATGGAAGCACACTTCCAACTTCCCCCTACATGGTACAGACAAGGGTAACCATTAGAAGGCAGTACTTCAACCCTGTGGTGGTGATAATGTTGAACTGATGTAACCATACATCACTTCTGGTATCAATATTTAGAAAATGGCATCGGAAAGTAAATGAATCCCGTTGGCTGAAACGTCAAACGAGATTCATTTATTTTCCGATAGAGCCCACAGGAAAACTAGTGCAAATGTGGGGTGCCCCATAACCCATCTAATCAGTGGGCAACCCGAATGTTCAGCAAACTGAGCCACTATTTAAAAAAAACCTGTAAACGCATCGGCCCGAAAAGCAGCGGTAAAGCCGTCGTCACCCCTCGACCCAAAGCATCAGAAAACACAACTGATTGTCTTGATGAGGCAGATATAGTAACATTAGAGCTTCCACCGCTGTAAAAACCAGGCAGAAATTTAAAAGCAGACATAAAGGAATGTGTCCCATGACTTCCTAAGATGAGAGCACCAGTATTTTCGTAGAATCCAAGCCACAGATTGATGTCCATCTGCAGCATGTAACCTATAGAAAATACTGGTACTCTCCCACGAAGCCCCCTCCAAGACTATTCTGTTCACAAGCACGGCATACAGCACAACACCCACAACAGTGATTAAACAAATACCTCAGTAGTCGAAAGCAAATGTCCAGATGCAGGACATAAAGCAGCCAGTTCCACGGTGATTGAAAATCAGACCACAGTCCCAATATTTGCAGACGTAGTCGTATGTCCATCTGCAGCTGACTGAAATTTGCCTAATTCCCGGCGCAGCAAATGAAAGCAGCGTAACCCGATGCGAGCAAAGAATTAAAAAAAAATATATAATTCTCATGATACCATTGGGCAGCTGAAAACAAAAGTAGGTGGAGGGACTATTTTATTAGAAAATAAATGAGTCTGCTAAGAGTTTCATCACTTAAACTTAAAATAAATATTTTTTAAACAAAAGTAATAAAGTGGCCAATTTTCTAGAGCCAATAATACCCTCCAGGATGGGCGGTACTGGCCTATGCCGGACCTTCCAGGGGCTATAAGGCCCTCCGCCTGTGGCGTTAGGCCTCATCACGCCCTGGGCGGTCGACATGGGCACCGCCACCCTGTTCAGACATTATTGTACAATATCCACCAGTAATGAAGCAGATACTTATATCAGGTAAGCAAGCAATGTGAGAAGGCAGTAAGGAGGGCTGGGGATACTGGGATGTATAGAAAGAGGCATCAACAGTAGAAATCAGGAAGTTGTTATACTGCCATACAGACAGTTGGTGAGACCCCATCTGGAGTACTGTGTGCAGTTCTGGAGACCCCATCTCTGCAAGGACATAGGATAGAGGCAGTCCAGAAAAGGGCAAGTAAAATGGTGCAGAGTCTGCACCAGAAGCCATACGAAGAAAGACTAAAGGAGCTTAATAGGTATACCCTTGAGGAAAGGAGGGAGAGGGGACATGATAGAAACTTTATAGTACCTCAAGGGACTCAGTAAAGTCCAGGAGGGTAGCATCTTTCAGAAAAAGAGATGTGCAAGAACAAAGGGGCACAATTTGAAGACAGAGGGGGGACGGCTCAAGGGCAACATGAGGAAGTATTTTTTTCACTGAGAGGATGGTGGACGCATGGAACAGCCTTCCTGAGGAGGTCATGGGGTTCAAAATAGTGGGTAATTCAAGCATGCATGGGACAGACATAAGGCAATTCTAGTGGGGGGTAGGAAGAAGTAGGCTGTTGGTTAACTTGGATCTGCAGCTTATCCAATAGGTAGAGAAATAAGCAGACTGGGTGGGCCAAGCAGTCCTTATCTGCTGTCAAAGTCTATGTTTCTGTACAAATTATCAACACTAATAATCAGTTCCTCAGTTTCACCCACACTTGAGGTAGAGCCAGTGATGGACTGGTCAGGTGTGATTGTATGCTCTTGTGGATAACAATGCTGCATTTTGCAAGTCAATAACTGTGCACAGGGCAGGTACAAAGGTACAGATGAAACATGGCAGCGCACTTCCAACTTCCTTCTACATGGTGCAGACAAGAGTAACTGTCAGAAGGCAGCATTTCAACCCTGTGGTGGTAATCATTGTTGATCTGATGTAACCGAGTATCGCTTCTAATTTTGCTATGTATCCACCAGTCATGAAGCAGATACTGTACAGATTTCTGTACAAATTACCAACACTAATATTCAGTTCCTCGGGTTCACCCCCATGTGTGTGAAGTACAGCCAGTAATGGCAGGTATGGCACTGTCTGTAGTGTGGTGTTGTCAAAAAGTATTCCTGACTGCATCACCAATTTACCATATGAAATTGGAACCTTTACTTGTTTAATTACTGGAGCACCAACTCTTGACATGCCACTGCAAGTCACCGTCCTTGGTTCTAGCCTGTTTGCACACACAATTCTCATAAAAATGAAGTGTTGCTATAATCAGTCTATAAGAGATAATACACATAATGATTCGAACTCAAATATTTTAAGTGGGTTGAAGATACTGTATTGACATGCCATGTAGAAGGGACATCATCCAGCAGGTTATGACAGAGGAAAAATCTCATTGAATGTTAGTGATGAATCTGGTGAAGATGAAATGATTACAGTGATTTGTTTAATTGACAGGTTACTGTTCATGTGTTGCAGTCATCATGCTCACAGATGTCACGTACTCATCCTGTATTATTTGTAGTGTATAGTATTATGTGAAATGTGCATGTGGCGATTCTTTCGCTTTCAGAGTGAAAGTGATTTGTGTATGCTCAAGAAGTTTCAGAATGATGTTGTACCACAGAAGGGTATAATCACATTCCATAACTTATATGTAACCGTGCTCTACAGTATACCATAATGTGATACCATCTCACATATATCAATACATGACATGTCGTGCAGAACAACTGTTGTGCATAGAACAAGAAGAAAAGATTTGAGATGAAGAGATGAATGGTACTCAATGCTCAATGGGCAGTACTGCCAACATGTGTAATGGAATGCATGTTGATTTCTTTAATAAGAAGTCTGAAAAAAATGTACATCAAACACCAAAACGTGATAATATTGCAAACTATTATTCAAAGCAGAGCAAAAGACAGACTGTGGGATTGGCAGTACATGGACTCATATCACATCTGATTTTTGTTTGAACATATGTGTCTGTTTCATTTTCTGTGTGTGTGTGTGTCTTTGTTGCATGTGTATGTAGCTGTGTTTCTATGATCGATATGCACCACTACATATTTTATGAAACAGCGGACATTCAAATGACATAACTGAGCCATACCAATGTACTTTTGAAGAAAACATCATTGGGGACCCAGTATCAACAGCTTGGCATGACACACAAACTGATTGTGCTCCATTTACGCAGGGTTTGTGCCCTTGAGCAAGATTCAAAGGGGGCAGAAACATGCAGTAAACAGGATAGCATGCACAGAGAGATAATGTAGTCATGCAAATGGAGAGGCAGGGACTTGAATTCAAGTGCAGCTCAATGCTGTAGCACTGCACAAACATAAAAGAGCAGGCCACTTTGCATAGCATAGTTAATGCCTAGAAAAATGCCAGTTTACTCTGGGTAAACCCTACAGGTGGGCAGAGGAACTACTTCAACAGCCAAGAGGGCAGTTGGGGGATCATACCTGTTCTCTGGTGTCAAGTGGAACCCCAACCCCCAGATCACCATCCCCGTATATGTCTGAATAGTCACTGTTATCTAGTGGCAACCCCACTATCCTATCTCCATTTCCATATATGTTGAATTGTTCCCTGGTATTTAGTGGCACTCACCACCCTTTGATTCATGCCAACATAAAAGTAAAAGCAGTCCCTGGTGTCTAGTTGCATACCTAACCCTCCAATCACCATACCCATATATGAAGATGTACTCACTGGTGTGTAGTAGCATCCCCCACCCTCTGATCACCATCCCCATAACTGAAGGTGTAGTCCCTAATGTTGAGTGGCAACCACCATTCTCCAATCGCCCAGTCCCCTAACTGAGTATGTTTACCTGGCTTCCAGTGGTACCCCCTGTGCTGCTGAGCACCCACCCATGTAGCCCCTAGCAACTCAGTCACTAAGGGACCACCCACACCAATCAAGCCAACTGTCTGTTCCCCCCTCTGTAAATGCACTGGCTGGTGCCATGTGGATCTAATATGATGACTGGCAAAGCCCTCCTCTCACCACCTCAGCAGGCCACCGTTTGGACTGACAGGGAGCTTATGTCCTGTGTACTGTACAGTGAGCTCTTATAATTCTACAGAAGAGAGTATGCAAGCTCCATATACAGTACACTGGATGCATGTATCTTGTTAGTCCATATGGTGGCCAGCCGAGGTGCGGAGAGGGGGCCTGTGCCAGTCAACATGTCACATCCACATGACACCAACCAGTGTGGTCAGGGGAAGGGGGAATGGACAGTTGGTTTGCTTGGTGTGGACTGTGGGTGGTTGGTCTGTAGCCACCATGGCACTGCAGACCACATGAATGAGTGCTCAGCAGGTGGGAGGGGGGGTACCACTGGATGCCAGGACAACATTATCAGTTATTGGGGTTGGGAGATTGGAGGGTGATGGTTGCCACTAGACACTGGGGACTACATCTTCAGGTGGGGAGTGCCAGTAGTCACCAAGGACTACATAGCAACATACATGGATGGCGATTGGATGGTTGGGGTTGCCAGCAGACACCAGGTAAGACAAAAACATTAACATGGATAGTGACCAGATGGCAGGGGTGCCACAAGACACCAGGGAAAATGTACGCATTGACGTGGTTGGGCATTCGAGGTGGGGGTGCCAGCTACGGATAGGGCCCAAGCCTACATCCACTCCCCATGCAAATGAGCCAATAATGAGTATGCAAATGGCCCCTTAGCACCTTGCATACCAAAATGGGCTAATTTTCATGTTACTGGCTGAATATTGTGCTGGTGTCTCCTGGTAATAAAAGGTCTGGGGGCACAGCACTTGCTTGCACTTCGGTATGGGCTGCATACAGCACAGATCCATTTTGGAGCAGCACTAGTTGACTTTGCGCTGCCCTGACATGATCCTATATTCATTTGGATAGCAACAGTACACTATTCAACTGAATATATCATCATTGGGGTGGTGGGCAAGGGCAAGTGGAGTGCAAAGCTTTGAACTCTGCTCCTTTCCATTTTCCAATATCATGCACCAGATGTAGTAATACACAGGTGTGCATGCCTCACAATGGAAACTGTGGATGCATCAGTGTTGAATATAAACATGTAGGCTGTTGCTGATTTATACGTTACTACCTGGGTGGTGAAATGTATATATATTTTGATCATAGTTCTCAGTGTATCTAATAAATAATATAGCATTTATCTCTATTTATTGATGCTTCTCAACAGAATTGATTTATCGGATGGGTGCCTCCTTGCAATGACAAAAGAGGATGGGCACAGCACCTTTCTTTAACCGGCATTGACCTGGTTGAAAGCTTATACTGTCTAAAACACTGGGATGAATCATAAACTGATTAGGTTCAAAATGATCAGAACATAAAACACTGTGGCTTGCTGGTAACCAGTGTTCCTGTTCACCACAGCAATCCACTGTCAATGGTGTAATTTGTAATTTGAAAATCAGTAAAACTATGTCCAGATGACAAACTATTTTGCACCCAAATACTGAATGGTATGGCATGTTGTAGGTTTTGTTTTATGTGTTAGTTTTACAGAAGTAGAAAATTAGAGTGAACTTCAATGTAAGCTTGAAAAGAATACTACAATCTTAACACACAAAAATACCAGTAAGTGTATATACAATATTGAGATCAGATACTGTAATGTAAGTAAAATACACTTTCACTATAAACAGCAAAAAAAAAAAATCATAACAAATTGATTACATCACGAACCTAGGCATGAATCCTATAATGCAGTCTAACTTTTAGAGTTTGCTGATTGTTGAAAAAGTCAGTAGAAATATCACAGATTCAGACAGGTTGTCTAGTGGTGGTAACAGTGTAAAATGTGAACAGTCTGCCAGCCCGCCAGCGCAGCAACAAGGCGTCCTCTTGTGGTGATGATATCCGGTTTAGGGACGGACTTGGGAGTCAGAGGGCTGGCGGGGAGGGAGGATTGAGCATCCCAGGGACTGCTATCGTTCTCCACAGGGAGGGGGGTTGAGTGTCTGGTGCAATGCGGACCTCTGTCAGAGGCTGGGGATACCACTGTGGCCGAAGCCACAAATCATGAGGGCAGGGCAGACGCTGGTTGTCATTGCACATCCCTGCCCACAGGGGTTTCTGCACCAAAAAAAAAAGAAAGAACTGTCCCACAAACATGACGCTGGGTCTGCCGCCTCCCCTGCTGCCTACTCATGTCGGTGGGGGGGGCCCACTCCCATGGCCCCAGCCAGGGGATGTCAGCTGGAACCAGCCTACCTAGTGTCCATGGGAGGGGATCCCACCACGCAGCCCCTCCCAGGAGGGTAAGCTTGGGGATGGGGGAAATAGTGGGCGGAGCAGGACTGAGCCTTGGGGGTAAGGCAGAAAAAAAATATGAACAGTATTTCAACACCAAAGAAAAACTATGTACTTACATTTCTTGCTACAGAAATACACACAATCAGTAGTAGGAATCAAGTTGTTTTAATAGAAATGACAAATTAAAAATAATGTGTGTTATGAACAGCTCATGAATAATTTTACGCCTTCTGACAGCTTTTGGCAGAAGAGTTATACGAATTGAAAGGATTTACAGAAGCAGATGATGCAATATCTGTGACAGTTCTGTAAAAATACTCAGCACGACCAGCATTGAAGTCACGTTACACAATCTCTTTTATAATTTGCCAATAAAAATAAACACCTTGACAGAAACAAATAAAGCAGCATATGAATTGCCCTGTCACACCATCTTCAAAGATATTGATGAAAGAGTATTACAACTTCATAATACAGTAGTTGGAAAATAGTCATTCAAGAAGACAGTGAATATGCCAAAATATACTGTACCGTATAAGATCAAAATCATTTATAGATCAGAATTTGATGCGTAGTATCTGGACTGAAATAACTTGAAACCATGAGGCAGCAAGGCTCAAAGCCATGGGAAAGAAGCTCCATGAACTGCTATCATCTCATCTCATCACTGTCTGACAGCAACCATGGGAAAAGCTCCTATTATTCACTTACGTAAACATAGTGGTTATTATAAAGCCCACACTATAATGATCAGGAATGTTATTCAATGCAATGTAAAATAATTGTGACACCCTGCCTGATTTTCATGACATGCTGCACTGCACACAGAAGATGGTACATAAGCAATAAAACAAAACAGGGTGTGCATTAGACAGTTAAAATTAATGAGTTATGTTTTTTTTTCTCTAATGAAAAAGCTGTGTATTAAATGCTGTAATACACGTATGCGTATTATGGCATTTTTTTAATACATGGCTCTTTGTGTCAGACTGTTGGTGGTACCTGAGAATAACGAGTTGTCCAGATCCCTGCTGTGTGCCAACGTTCCCCATTTTTATTTATTTATTTTTTTAAATAGCTTCAGTCCCTTGTCAGTGGCACCCACAGGGGGAGCCACATACTCGATCTCACACTCTCTGTTGGGCCGGACAAGACAAGAGTGTCAAGAGCAGCAAGGCCCCCAAGTCGTCCCTCCTACTGCTTGTCTCCAGTGCCCTTCACCAGCCAGCATGTCTTGTCTCCTTCTCCCCCCTCTAACTTCACTCTGGGCTGGGGTGGTGAGTAGGTGGTAGCACAATTGGCTAGGTGCTGATTGCCAGGATCAAAATAAATACATAAAAACTTTTTATTTTTGCAACCCAGAGCATACACAGGGGCAGACGGGAGTCAGTGAAAAAATGCAACCCTTTAAATTATATAAAACAGAACATGTGGTGCAGTGTATATACTCAAATTTAACACTTACACACCCAAGGGTTTATGTGGCATCCAACAACGGGTGTGTGTTAAATTCTCGTAACACACTGCCTCCATGCGCTATCCTATATCTAATGCACAGTAAGGGGGTAGTAAGGCATGAGGCCACATGGCGAGGCCCTGGGCGTGCATTAAAACTATCTAATACACATCCCTGGAGTGTCTTATTGGGCTTATTAAATGGGACTATCTATTTTATATGCCTGTAAAATTTACAATCAATAGGTTGAATAGGAAAAAAGGAAAATCTTTGTGTTGATTTTATATAAAATAGTTATTCCACCTGTATGCATTTTATGTTGCCTGCATGCGTGCAAAACATATTGTGTCAGTCAGCAGCTAGGAGCATGCCAAAATGCGTCAAAATTTCGCCACATCATTCTGGCGTAATCAGCTGTTTAGGTGCATTACAAGCTACCAAAACAGCTGATTATGTGCAGGCCTATGGCAACGTGCTTCTCCGCTGGTCTTCACAGTCCACAGGAAGCCAACGAAATCTGCCATTTGCCGTTCAGTGTGCCTTCCTGGTGAAACATTTCAATAACATAGAAACATAGAAGTTGACGGAAGATAAGGACTGCAAGGCCCATCCAGTCTGCCCATTTCTTTTCTACCTTATGAATGTGCCTTGGCCTTTGCTCTGTCAATGGCTTATCTATTCATACTCATCTGTATTGCTCCTTATGCCTATCCCATGCCTGTCTGAAGCCCTGCACTGTATTCATATCCACCACTTCCTGAGGTAGGTTGTTCCATACATCCACCACCCTTTCTGTGAAAACGAACTTCCTCACAATACCCATTAATCGTCTTCCCTCTAATCTCATGCTGTGCCCTCTTGTCCTGCTATTTTTTTTATATTGAAACATGTTAGACTCTTTCACCTTGCTAATGCCCTTAAGGTGTTTGAATGTTTCAATCATATCACCTCTCTCCCTCCTTTGCTCTAGGGTATACATATTGAGCTCCATTTATCTGTCCTCATATGTTTTCTGATACAGTCCATGCACCATTTTGGTTGCCCTTCTCTGGACTGCCTCAGTTTGGTTAATGTCCTTGTGAAGGTGGGGCCTAACCAGTGTCTTGTAAAGAGAGATTATTATCTCTCTCTTCCGACTTGTGATACCCCTACTAATACACCCCAACATCACCCTAGCCTTACCTACTGCTTTAGTGGTCTGCTTGGATGATTTCAGGTCATCAGTGATGATGATGCCCAAGTCTCTTTCTTCCCTTATGATTGCCAGCAACTCCCCTACCAGCCTATAGGTGGCTTCAGGGTTTCTCTTTCCTATGTGCATGATCTTGCACTTTGCATTAAATCCCAGTTGCCACTCTTCTGACCATTTTGCTAGTTTATCCAGATCTCTTCTCATTCTTCCCACCCCATCTGGATCATCTACTCTGTTGCAGATCTTGGTATCATCTGCAGACAAACCTTAGCCTCCAGTCCATCTACAATGTCACTGATGAAGATATTGCAGAGGACTGGCCCCAGAACTGATCCCTGTGGTACCCCACTTGTGACTTACATCTCTTCTGACTGTATACCGTTTACCACCACTCTCTGTTTTCTGCCCGTCAACCAGTTTGCCACCCAGCTGACCAACTTCTGACCCACCCCGAGCCTACCCAGCTTATTAATCAATCTTCTATGTGGAACAGTATCGAAAGCTTTGCTGAAGTCAAGGTAGGCGACACCAACTGCCCCCCCCTTGGTTCACCACTCTGGTTACCCAGTCAAAGAAATCTATGAGATTAGTTTGACAGGACCTTCCTTTTGTAAACCCATGCTGTCTTCGATCCTGTGCTCCTATGGATTCCAGGTGTTGCACTATCCTTTCCTTAAGGAGTGCCTCTATAATCTTGCCCACTACTGAGGTAAGACTGACTGGTCTGTAGTTCACTGCCTCCTCCCTGCTACCACTGTTGTGGAACGGGATCACATGAACCCTTCTCCAGTCTTCTGGGACCTCTCCTGTGCTCAGGGACTCGCTAAGCAGTTCTGCTAATGGTGCTACTAGTTCCACCCTTAGCTCCTTTAGTACCCTGGGATGTATGTCATCAGGTCCAATTGCCTTGTCCACACTGAGTTTATCGAGCTCTTGTAGGACCCTTTCTTTTGTGAAGGGACTAGTGTACACCTCCCTCCCTTCCCCCGTGTCCATGGTGCTGAGCTGTGGGCCCTGCCCTACCTTCTCTTCAGTAAATACTGTGCAGAAGTATCTATTTAGGATTGATGCTTTTACATGGTCCTCCTCCTCACATGCCCCCTTATCCCTTTGATGTTAGCAATACCCCCTCTGGACTTTCTCCTTTCACTAATGCATCTATAGAAAGTCTTGTCACATTCTTGTACTGTTTGTGCTAGTGTTTCCTTAGTTTGGGCCTTCCCTGCTTCCCTTAAGGAAGTTTGGTATGCCTCTCTATCTTCATCCTGCTGCGTTGCCTTATATTTCCTGAAGGCCAGCCTTTTGGCTCTGACCTTTTCTGCTACTGTTTTTGAGAACCAAAGTGGTTTCCTTCTTCTTTTGCACTTCCGTTTCTCTCTAACACAATGGGATGTTGCTTCAAGTATTGCGTCCTTAATGCTTGCCCACTTTGCCTGTATCCCTTCAACTGTATTTCTTTTTGCCAGGGCTAGCTTAACTCTGTTGATCATCTTATCAAACTCAGCTCCTGTGAAGTCCCATATTTTTGCCTTGGAATGGGATGATTTAGTTCTAGTGGCCAAATTGAACCATACCATGTGATGGTCACTGGCCCCTAGGTGACCTTCTACCTGGAGGTCTGTAATCCTTTCCCTGTTAGTCAGTACTAGATCTAGGATAGCCCTGTCTCTCATGGGTTGTTGTACCAGTTGTTTGAGTCCCTCCACCTGTATTGAATCCACCATGTGTCTAGTTTGGGCAGATGTTCCTGCTGGTATTGACCAATCTGTATCTGGCATGTTGAAGTCTCCCATAAAAAAAGCCGACGGATGCCCAATCCCCTGCTGGCATGACCCCTCCCCAGTTCATTTGCCAATGGGGTAGTCAATCCCCATTAGCATAATCACCCCATGGCTCATGCATCCCCCTCAACACACTGTATGGCTGACAGGGGTGCCCAATCCCCTGTCAGCTCCACTGTCCCCAAACAAACTTCCATCTGCCATGCTAGGAGCCCACACCAGTGTGGTAAAGTCTTCTTAGCCAGCAGTCTAATGCCCCATCGGCTCCATGGCCCCAAACAAACTCTGCCTGGTGCCATGCTTGGAGCTCACCTCAGCATGGAATAAGTCCCCAGTCATCTCTAAAAAAAAAAAAATGACCTAGAAGAAAAAATATCCCTCGTTGATTCTCTTGCCCCCTCCCCCAACCCACATCCACCCTCTGCATACCCCAAAATGCCTATGTTGAAAATCTGCTGTAAAAAATCCCCAAACTAATTACATTACAGGTGTGCATTGCGCAGTTTCTACGCACACTCATGACTGCACCTGTTTTTTTATACATTCACTCAAGATTTTCACCATTGCCATTTTTTTACACCTCTTCATGAACAGTACAGCTGTCATTTTTCACATACTGTTAGAAATGTGTTTTCGCACCAGTGGCACTAAATGGCACAGTTGCTATGCAAAATCACCTTTGGCTAACAAATTGATAGTGTCACTGTTCATGCGGTGGGATCACAAAAGCCCATGTTGAAAACTTGGGTAAAAATACCAAGAAATGCCCAGGGTGTGGTTTTCACCATAGCCCTACCCTGTAGGGACTGACAGGCGTCAGGGTGTGACTTGAGATTGTTGATGGTAATGCTCCTGCCATTCACCCCCACCCTGCAGCCAGTGGCAGGCATTGAGGTGCACCTTGGATCCTTTGGCCCCAGAGTTCACCCCATTCTCCTATACTGCACCCATTTCAGTGTATTTCCTTATGGAATGACATGAGTGTAAAGCCCAAACACTTGAAAGCACACCTCAACACTTGTAAGTGTCTGCAAGGTAGGGTGAGGCACATCCCAATGCCTGTCCATTTCTGCAGGGTGGGGGTGGAGTTGACGTCAGTTCAATACTTCACTGCCATTCCTATACTGCATCTGTCTAGCTCTTGCACTTCCTTATTGACATATGTACAGTACTTGATGTAATGTATAATAAATACATCAGACATATCCAAATCATAAATATACAGGAGTCTTCTCCTTTAAGTACAGCATTGTGGAAAGTGAGCCAGTGAACAGGCATGCTCAGGGTGGGTGGAGCTGAAATCAAGGAAGGGTGAGTGGAGTGTAGATTTTCCTGCTGGTGCTGCCACCGACTCACTGTCTTGACTGGGTCATTCTCTGGGCTGGTTGGGGTTGTTGTTCTGGGAGGTTCTGCAAGGCCCAACATTGCTGTTGGCTCTGCCTCCTGAAGACATTGCTGCCATTCAGCCTGCCTCTCTCACAACCACGGCTGTCAGCTTTCTCTGCTGTCAATTAAGGATCTGTACTCAGAGTAATGATGCTCTCTCTCCAGAGGCTGACAGGGCTGCTGCTTCCCCATCAACTGCTATCGGGATCTGAAAACACTATAAGGCAGTGGTAATGGTGGGTGGGTGGGCTGGAGTATCAGAAGCTTAAACACAAGGGCAACAAGTAGTATGGGAAGTTCAAATGCTGATTAAAAAAAGGAAATTAAAAATATGAAGCAATGGACAGTGAAAATCTGGGCTGGTTTTTGGATGTTTTGGATGCAGCGTGTGGGCTAGCGGGATCCCGAAATCTGACAGAATGAAAGTGAGTAGGCAGGCATGCTGGAACAGACATATGGGGCTAGATTTACAGGGGCACAGGGCTTATGTCCCACCCTGTTCCACAGGACTTTGAACTGTGTAATGCGCCAACTCCCTTTGCCACAACTGCACCCGAATTTCAAATCTCGGGTGCAATTGCCACTAATTCCTTGATTTATGGAAGCTTGTGCCAATGCTCTGGTGCAAGCACCGTTACATTGCCTCCCTGGGGTGGTGCACAGTGGACCACAAATCCATGGTCTAAGGTGCAGCAATCATCACAAGGGATTGAAAATAATGATCGCTGACAGGAGAATGCCCCAAGCTCCATGCGTCATATGTTTGGTGCACCAGAGGCTTGCGGCATCCCCAGACCTTTGAAAATCTGGCCCATGGATTTTAAAAATAATTTAAATGTTTATGGTTTGTATGGAGTGTCAATAGATGGTAATAGGTAGCAATTAACAAAATGACTCTTGTTTGTGTTAAGATAAGTTAATATAGAAAGGTTTTTCACTCTGGGGGCCGGATATTCAAAAGAGTTGCGTAATGCGCAATAGGGTTGCACCTGCGCAAGTCCGAAAATGCGCCTATTCTACATATTCAGGAGGCAGTTGCGCCACTGAAAGCATGTTGAGCAACAGCGCCAATGCTAATTAAAGGCAGGTGCAACCGAAGGGTGGAACCATGCATAAAGTGCACAATGCGATATTCAAAACTGCGCAGTAAATAGTGGATCGAAGTTGCGCCATAAGCGGAAATGAGCCAAAATAAAAAGGATCAAGGAAGAGGCACAAGAGCTACAGGGAAGCCACATGAGGAAGGGAGACAGACAAGGCCAGAGGGAGAAAGAGTGCAGGCCAGGAGAGCAGAGGACAGAATAGGGGCAAGGGAAGGTGTGTGGGGCCACAGAGTGCAGAAGCCAGTAGGTGTACCGGTGCAGTGGAGGTAGCAGTCAGGACAGCGGGGAACACAGCAACAACAGCTGGGGGGACACAAGCCAGGGACATGGACAGGTGCCAGCTTCACATGGAAGCCATAATGAGGGGTGAGAGCATGCTGCAGGGGGCGTGGCCGTGGAAGGCCCGTCGGTACACCCCAACAGGCATACCGGCCCACACCAGCTTTGAGCTCTCACTCGATGTCGAGATTGTGGGCCAGTACCACCTGAACAGGGCAATACTGAGGCAGCTCTGTGAGCTGTGCAGTGATGTGATGCAGGCACCCTCACGGCAGAGTCACGCTCTGTCAGTGGAGACAAAGGTAACAGCCTGCATGTGCTTGCTCTACCAGGGTACCTTCCAGAGACCAACAGGGGACACCACAGGCATAACACAGTCAGCCACATCATGCATCCTCACCCAATTCCTCAGTGCACTGCTGCCACATGCTGCGAGGTAAATCCATTTTCCCCAGCACCGCAGTAGGGCCTCTAGCAAACATGGGAGTTCCACAGGGTGGCACACGCATGCCTGGCGTGCTAGGGGCGATAGACTGCACCCATGTGGCCATTCACATGCCACCTGACCCTGATGGGGCCACCTATATGAATCGGAAGGGTTATGCCAGTGTCAACTGCCAGGTGGTGTGTGATGCCAGTGGGCGCATCATCAATGTCTGTGGCATGCACCCTGGGGAACAAGCGATTCATTTATATGGTACTAGTCAGCACTGTGCCATCAATTCGAGAGTGGGACATCCTCACAGGACATCTAGTGGGTGAGTATGCATGTAGGACTGACAAATTGGTGCCAAGGGTGGGTAAGCCACAGGTGCCATGGGTGTGGCACACAGGGTTGGGGCAATATGAGCCTGAACAAGATACTAACCTCCACTATCTCCACACAGGTGACAGTGGATACCCACTCCGTCCCTGGCTGCTCACACCCTACCGGTGGCCCACGACCCCATCGCAGCAACGCTTCAATGAGGCACATGCCGCCACACGCAACATCATTGAGTGGGTGTTTGGGATGCTGAAGGCGCGCTTCCATTGCCTAGACACCTCCGGCGGTGCCCTACAGTATAGCCCCTCAAAGGCCTGTGGGATATTCCTGGCCTGTTGTATCCTGCACAACATGGCCAAAGACTCTGGGATAGCCGTACAGGTCGAACAGGGGGACAGTGATGGGGACGACGGTGATGCCGGTGATGATGGGGATTGGCAGCCCCCCCTTGGACGACGTGACCCCCGACTGATCCAGCTGGCCCAGCTGCACCGGGACACCATCACAGAGGAGCACTTCACCCAACACAGGTAAGTCATGGGGCCATGTGCAACCAACAGTGGCTAGGGCACAACCCTCATACACACAGGGAAACACACCAGGGGTGCATGATGGCAAGGGAAGTGGCAGGGCACAGAAGCACACACATACAACCAGGGAGGGGTGAACAGTAACACGCCACATGGACGGACACACACACAATAGGTACAAAGTGCACAGGGGTCAGCTGCACAACAGAGCCGGAACAGACACTAAAAACACACATGTCCACTGACTGTCCATGTACATGTGTCAGATGCTGGGCACCTTCGCACTTTGGTGTACAGCGCAATGCAGGCATCATCATGCACACGCACCTGTGGATGGCAGTCGGGAGGGTGTGCAGCTGGTTCGTGTGTCTGCGTGTAGGGGCTAGGCACCCACTAGTGCACTGCCCACCGAAACACACATTGCACACAGGGCAGCACCAGACAGGGCCCACACTGGGAGACAGCTCAGTCTTGTGGCACAGTGCCACGGCCACCTGAGATGTGTGGGCGGCCCCGCCGAGACCCAGCAGCACTGGCAGGCTGAGCAAGGGCCTCATGGGGTGGCACCGATGGACCACCAGGGGTTCCACTGTGCGAACGTGACCTTTCCCGCACAGGGGTACGCAGCACACTGAACATACCTGCACCAGGGGTGCTCAGGATGCCCACAGCTCAATCCGGCATTGACAGGGTGGATGTCGCACGACGCTGGGAATGGGGAGTGGATAGCATACTACGCGGTGTGAGTGGCACAGGGGCACCTGACTGTGTGCCCAATGTGGCCACGACAGCGACCAATGCCTGTGTCTGCATGTCAATGGCAGCGGGTCACATCCATCCACAAATGGTCAATCTGTGACAGGATCCTCTCGTTGTCCCTGCTGTGCCACTTCAGAGCCACACACAGTGCCTCCACAGACGTTGCAACCCGCATCTGCTGCTGTACTGATGCCTGAAGCAGGCGGGTGTGCTCATCAAAGGGGTCGTCTACCACATCGGCAACCTGTCCCTCAGGGTATGGAAGGGCCTGATGTTCAGCACCCCTCGAGGGTGGGTGCTGCTCAACAGGACCAGGTATGGGCAAGTCCACAGGTGGTGCACATACACCACCGCTGAACCCTGTACCCCCAGTCCCAGTGGGTGACTGCTGCTGCTGCCCCTCCGCCTGCTGTGCCCAAGGGCTCAGTTGTTCTGCTGCTGTGGCTGCAACAGTGCCAGTGACCTGTACAGCCACTGGTGCTGCCCCACTGGTGCTGACAGGCACAGCCTGGGACTGTGCTGACGTGCTGGCACACACGTCGGAACCAGCTAGGTCCATGGGCGTGAGCTGTCCTGCTGTTTGTCCATTCTGTGACACACACATGTCAATGCCTATAGTGGTCATTGCATCATTAATGGTGCGGGTCTGTGCCACAGCCACAGTGTGCTGGCATTCTTGGATGCCAGTCCACTGAGACACAGGAAGGGCACCCCCCTACACCTGTCTCACCAACATCAGAGATGGCAGCCAGGCTTGCACACTGGTGCAATGCACGCCGGCTACTTGCGGAGGTGGATGGTCCCTCTTCCAATTCCGGATGGCTGTCTGCAGTGAACAGGCCTTCCACCACTGACCCCTGCAGACGCACAGGATCTGTAACAGAAAGTGAGAACACGTTAGTGCATGTGATCTACCTTCCCCCCCCGACCATGACATACCATGCAGTGATGGGCTACCACCTGTCTGGAAGCCACCTCCAGGAATGCCCTCAATGACACTGCACTGCATGCTTGCAGTGAGCCGGTCCTCTGCTGGAGTCAGCTGCACCACCTCTGGCTGGCCCCCGCCTGTTGCAGCACGTGCCGCCCTGATGGCTGCCACCTTCTCCTTCACCCTCCTCCTGTCGGTCCCCATATTCTTTTTACATTCCTGCACAGAGCGCTGGTGGCTGCCATGCAGGTTGACGTGACACCACCCTCCCATGCAGCAGCATGGGCCCAAGGGCCCCCCCGCCCACTGAGAAGTGGATCTTCATTCAAGCAGGCCTCGAAGAGTGCCTCTGTCTCAGCTTTTGTAAAATTGGGCCTCCTCTTCCGCTCACCATCATCCTCCTCACCCCTTCCTCACTCGGTCATATCACAGCCTGTATGGGTGAGAGTGGTCGCCTGTGACTGTGCAGTACACAGCAATTCCCTAAGACCATAGTCCAGAACATCACACAGCATGCAACTCACCTATCCACTGCAGTAACCGAATATGGCCACTGCAGAACAGCGTCACATTTTTATAGCGCAATCCATGCAAATTAGGTGTGGAGCAACTTTAATGAGATACAAATCGCTGCTGCACCATTGAATAGCTGATGGATGATTTGCATGCGGCTGAATATCGGCTTTTGCACTTTGCCTGTCACGGTTCGAATGGGCTGAGCCAATGGCGCAGTTCTTTGACTCTGCTAGCACACCGCACTGCGCATGCCCAGGTAGCTTACACAGGCGTCTGCTGCGCTGATGATGTGCTGTGCGCGGTAGGCAATTCAGGGCATGGCCACCATTGTGCCAGTGGTGCTACAGCGACAGTCACTACATAGCGCTGTGGCACAACTGCGCAATAGTCTGCTGTGGCAATGGCACACAGGCGACCAATCACGCTGGACGCATAGACGTCCGATGGAGCTGTGCGTGGCCATGCGCCAGAGACCCATGACCCTGTGCCTGACCTTTGCCCCTTGGCGCTGTACGTATGGCATGTCTGCAGCTCTATCGCACTGTTCGGTGACAGCCGCGATAGAACTGGCGGGCGCTGCGCAGTGACAGCGCGATAGAGCGATAGATGGCGTTGTATTGGCGCAACAATTCCACGTGAGGTTGCCGCACTGTGGAGCGCCATATTCCTCACTATACATCCAGGGATGGCACGCAGAAGAGCCCCCCGGTGGAGTGCCCTCGAGCTGGTGAACTTGGTGGCCGTAGTGGAGCCTCACTATGGCCCACTATTTGGGGAGGATCCCCTAGACAGGGCCAGGACACAAGTGTGGCAACAGGTGACCACTGAGCTGGAGGAGGCCACTGGGCGACGGAGGTCCATGGAACAGTGCAGGCACCGGTATGAGGACCTGTGGAGGAGGGAGCTGGCGCTACTGGCACATCTGTGGTCACGTGCCAGGAGGGGTATGGTGCCTCGGCCAGGTGGGTGATCCGTCTATGCACCTGTATGGTCCATATGGGTAACACTGTCTATTGTGTCCAGCACATGGGGGAGGGTTGGTCTAGGGTTGGCTGTGGCAGTGTTAACAGGACATGTGATGTATGGGTCTGGCTGGGTGAGGGCACACTCATTGGGGCAGGGGGAATATGCTTTGAGATTACACTGATGTGTTTCTCACCTTTTGTTTCCCACAGGTGTGGCGGAGCGGAGGAGGGCCAGGGCTGAAGTGCAGGGAGTGGTGCCAGTGGTGGCCGAGTGTGGTGGTGGTGGTGAACCATGACAGCAGCAGCAGCCTGATGAGGGTGAGTGCCATGACATCATGATTGCTATAGCATGCTGTGTGATGGGGGGGCAGGGCATGGCCACCATCCATGGACACCACTGCCATGCACGCGACACGTGACAGTCAGCACTGTCCAGTGGCACTGCATGTCTGCGAGTGCATCAATGGTGGTCCATGCATGCACTGGGCACATGGCTGTGGCACTGCCTGCCCACCACATAGCCACGTTCCTGTACGGCCTTGGTTGTGCTTTGCTGGACATGGTGGTGTGTGTGTGTGTGTGTGTGTGTGTGTGCAGTGGTACACATGGCTGTTGCTGCCTGGTTGGGCATGTCTTGTGCACACGGTCACTGTGGGTGGGTGCAGTCCATCACAGGAGCGAGGCACTTGGCTGTATGCCATGCATGATGGGTGGGCTTCAGGGATATGGACAGTCACACCCATTGACACTGATCCCTTGTCCTAGGTGTCTGGATACTGCACCGGATAGAGAGGTCCATGCAGCAGCTGTTGCAGGTGGCAATGGACTCACTCGCCATCCTGCAGGACCTACACCAGCATGGTATGCGACGGAGAAGGAGGCCCCGGGACCAGCAGCAAGGGAGCAGGCTGGCAGACAGTAGCTGCCCATCATCTCCCCCTTTACCCTATCCCTCACACCTGCCTTCCTCTCCCAGTTGTTCACCCTGCCCCTACCCACCCCTCCTACCCATTCCCCACCCCTGTTTTGTAAATTTGTAAATAGTTCTTGTTGTTGTTCTTCTTCTTATTGTTGTTATTTTTGTAATACAGATATTTTGATATGAATACTGTGGTGGTCTCTGATTTGCAGCTGGCTATAGGTGCTCAGTTACAGTGGTGTGCATGGCATCTGGGGTTGTATAGTCATGGGTGTGTGTGTGTGTGTGTGTGTGTGTGTGTGTGTGTGTGTGGGGAGGTGTCTCTGGTGTGGGAGTGGCTTTCAGTCGGTATCTGTGGTGTGTGTTGTTCCCTGTGCATTGCATTGCTGTGTGCAGTGTTCCATGGTGCCTGCTCTGTGTCCTTTGTGCCCCTGTCAAGCTACCCTTGGCCTGTGCAGCTGACACCCTTGCATGTCTGCGGCCTGCCAGGTCTGCTGCCTTGTCAGTGGGTGCTGTCCCTACAGGTCATCCACTGTGACTGTCCCGATGCTGGGTGCCACCTGTCACCGTGGGGTGCATGTTCTTAGGTGACACTGTGGCCTACAGTTGCTGTCCCACCTCCATGCTGTGTCTTGTGTGTGTTGCAGGGGCAGTGCAGCACTGTCTGTGACTTGTGCTCCAGGTGTATGCTGGTGGCGTGCAGGGCCACAGTACATGCACAGGTGGGTGTCACCCTGTGCCATGGTGGACTACAGGCTGTGTGTGCACAGTTTTCATGTCCCACACTGGTGGCTGGGTTGCCACACTACGCGTCCCTGTGTTGGTGTCCCGAGGGTATGGGTGTGTGTTTGCCCCTGCACTGTGTTGCATCTGGTGCGATGCATGCTTCCATGCACCACTGTGGGTGTCTGTGCTGGCTGCTGTGGCTCATGGTGAGTCGCGCTGTGACACCTGTCTACTGTGCAGGGTGCTGTGTCAATGGCAGTGGTATCAGGGGCATGCCCTTTCCCGTGTGGGGTACCACTTGTGGTGACACATGTTCGGTGTCTCGGCTGTGCCTCGGGGGGGTTATGCATGTTGGCACTGTTTGCCGTTGTTGCATTGCCATGTGCTGCCACCCACTGCTGGGTGCTCATGGTGGGTCTGGCTTGTATGGTTCTGTGGTACACGGGGTTGCAGTGTGACGGGGGGGTTGCATGGGGATTCCTGCAGTGATGGTCACTGCTCATGGGGGTCTTGGGGTCATAATGCAGGGTGTGTTTGCACAGGGGAGGGGCTGCTGTACACCGGGTGGTCCACCCCTTGTGAGTCAGTCTCAGCTTGCCGGTGGGTGTGCTGGGGCAACATGGCCCAGCTGTGCTTTGTTTGCTTGTCCCCATGGGCGGTGGATATTCCGTCCCTCCCCAGTTATGCTGTGCTTGGGGTGTGGGGGTGCATTGTCAGATCTTACTTGAGATAGAGCTCTTGCAGCAGGCTATCACAATTAGGACTATGCCGCAGGCACTAGGACCCACGGAAAAACTTCTGCCAGCAATCCCAGCTGGGACCGCCCCACGCCGCCCCGCCCCGAGGTCAGGGTACAAGAGAGGGCGGACCCAGCTCCACCTCAGTTCTTTCCCGCCTCGTACCGCGAACTTGAAGAGCTACTGCTTGTGATTCCCTAGTGAAAATTGTCATCAATCAAGATACTTTCTTCGATTTCAACGTTTTTTTCTGTTTTCTTTGTTGTTTCACAGTGATCGAGGCCTGTACATCTGCCGTTTGCTGCTCGGTTTCTCCGGCTTTTCATTGCCTTTTTCTCGTCCTGCTGCCTGTAGTCGGATCCGACGTTGGCGTTGCAGTCGGTCCTCGAGGATTCCATGTCTTCCCAGGTGTCCCTCTCTCCCGAACACGTAAATAAGTGCGAGTGCGGCCGGCAAATTCCCACCAAAGACGGTCACTAGTGGTGCGTTTTCTGCTTGGACCCGGACCACGACACCGCTTCCTGTGCCGACTGCCAAGCGTTTATGAGCTGGACCCGCATCCGATGCCTGAAGGCCCTGAAGGCCTACCTATTGGAGAAGAAGATGGACCTGCACTCCTCCGAGGAGAAGAAGAAGGAGAAGAAGCACTATAGTACGGAGCGCAGTCGGTCCCGGCACCGGTCCCAGTCTCGGTCCCGATCGCGGTGGCGACTTTCCCCGAAAAAGGCCCATCCTTCGGGCTCGGATGAGTCGTAGCGCTCTTCCCAGGATAAAGCCAGCCCGTCGGGGGAGCTGCCGGCCAAGCCTAAGGTGGCTCCGCTTAAGGTCATCTCTAAGTCTGTGGCGGTAACTGCTTCGGCCCTACCGTCTACGACACCGGTGCCGCCTGCTGAAGGTGCGCCTCCAGACATAAGGATTCTCCAGCGCCCCTGTCATCACCCGTCGCCGGTCGCAGCACCGATGCGGTCGAAAACCAAGGACCGGGGTCAGTCATTGTTCTGCCGATGTCCCCATCGCCCAAGTCCTCCTCCCCTGGGCCTCCAGGATAGCTTGCCCTCATGTCCGCCGAGCCTGAATCTTCCTTCCCGCAGTGGGCGGCAAAATATTCTCAAGGATGAGCTGAAACAACTTTTTCATTTTGGTGGGGCAGGTCCATAAGCGTACCACCCCGTCGCCGGCCCAGACACCGGTACCTGATCCCACCGGTGAACCACAGTCGGAGGGTGAGGCCTCCCCATTGAGGTCCCCGGAGTGCCATTTTTCACCCCCTTGTAGGGCTTGTTCCCACGCTCGGTCTCAGGACCACCGACGTCGCTCCTTCGGTCCCACTGACCGACGTCGGTCATGGTCTCATTCTCGGAGCCCTACCCGCGCTTGGCGGGATGGTTCCCGATGTCGGTCCCCTGACCGACGTCTGTCATCGCTCCATCGTCGGTCCAGGGACCGCAGTCGGTCTTCGGATTTCCGTCAGTCTTCGGACCGTCGTCGGTCCCCTGCGTACCGACGTCAGCAGAGGCATGGCCATGAGGCAGAACCAGACCATTCTAAATCTGATAGTCGGTCCTCCTCTGCATCTTCATCCTCTTCCTCCTTCCTCAGCCTTAAGTGCTCCCCTGAGGAGAAGGACATGCCTCGCTTGCCTCCAGACGATCCCACATTTCTGGACGTCATGAGGCATATCCAGGATTCTAATCAGTAGGATACGGAAGACCTGGACCTGGAACGCCGGAGATTGGCCAAGTACCTGAGGCAGAAGGAGCCAAAGTCTTTGGTCATTCCTCCTCTAGTGGATACCTTTCAGGACCTGACTAGATCCACCTGGCTGCACCCAGCCTCCATCCCCACGGTCCCCAAGAAGTCAGACAGGCTTTACAAGGCACCGAGGGCAGAACCTTTTCTGGCTGAACACCCTCAGGCGGACTCCTCCGTGATCACGGCTGCTCATGACAAGTCTCGACAGCCGTGTCACCTCAGCTCTCAGCCTCCCGACTTAGAGTCCCATTATTTGGATCAGGTGGGCAAGAAGGTTTACTCTGCCTCCACCTGCACCATTAGATCCTTAAACTTCCTCACGCACATGGTACAGTTCCAGAACGCATTGTGGGAGCGGGGTCTTGAGCTGGTACAGGCCATGCCAGACTCCGAGAAGAAGATGGAGCTCCTGGCCCTCTTGCAGTCGGGCTGGGACATTGGCACTCACATCTTGAGGGCCTCCTATGATACTGCAGATAAGGCGGCCAGAGCTGCTGCTTCCGGGGTTTGTCTCCGGCGCCATGCCTGGTTGAGGCTTTCGGGCTTCCACCAGGATCTGCAGTCCGGTATCCGAGACCTGCCGTTTCAGGGTACCGTCTTATTTGGGCAGGAGATGGAGAATCTGATCTCACGTCTCCAGGAATCGGGCAAGTCTATCTGGTTGGTCCGCCAGTTGTACCATGGCGACCAGCGGCGCCCCCGTTGCCGTCAGCTTTTCCAAAAGTCCTCAGGCAGTCTGACTTCAGCCCGTGGTTCCCAGCAGGGACAGAGAGGCAGCTTCTGCCGGAGATCTGGAAACCAGAAGTCTGGTGGACCCTCTGGCCATGGGCCCAAGTCCTCCCAGGCCTCTCTCCCAACCCCCGGTTCCACCCAATGACTCCCTTCTGCCCCCCCTCCATGGTTGGATGTCAAGGGGGAGCCAGTCAGGGGCCGCTTCTCCCTTCACTTCAAGGTGGGCTCTATTACCACAGATCAATGGGTCTTGGATGTCATTCGGAAGGACACTGCGCTGGAGTTCATGGGTTCCTCCCAGTACTCCACCAAAGCACTCCCATTATCCTCCTTCACACGTTCCACTTTTGGAAGGAGAATTCAGACCCTCCTGCAAAGAGGCGATAGAGCAAATTCCCATGGAGCAGTGGGATCACGGGTTTTATTCCCATTTCTTTCTAATCCCAAAAAGACAGGGACCTTCACCCCATTCTGGACCTCCGTCCCTTAAATCTCTTCATAGAGTACAAAAAGTTCAGGATGGTGACTCTCCAAAGTCTCCTCCCTCTGCTGCAACAAGGGGATTGGCTCTGTTCTCTCGACATGCAGGATGCGTACATGCATATCGGGGTCTTTCCTCCCCACAGGAAGTATCTGAGGTTCTGCTTCCTGGGGGAGCATTACCAATTCCGGGTGCTCCCGTTCGGCCTATCTTCCACTCTGCGAGTCTTTACCAAGTGCCTAGCAGTGGTGGCTGCGGCTCTCAGGCGCTCAGGCCATTATGTCTTTCCTTACCTCGACGACTGGCTGCTGACAGCCCCGTCAAGGGATGGCCTTCTGCGCTCTCGGAGATGCCTATACTCTCTTCAAGACCTGGAGATCACCCTGAACCTAAAAGTTGTCCCCAGAGCCCAGCCAAACCTCGCCTTCATTGGAGTGACTCTGGACTCCGTCCAGGCAGAGCTTTTCTCCCTCAGGACAGGGGTCTTCGCCTGCAAAGTTGGCAGAGCAGTTTCCATAGCACCTCGAGTTCTGGCTCAGAACTTCCTCCAGTCTACTGGGGCACATGCGGCAGCCATCCCAGTAATATCCTTGGCCCGCCTCACATGAGAATCCCACAATGGATGCTCAGGGTGCAGTGGGATCAATACTCCGATGACCTGGCGCATTAGTCCTCATCTCGGAGCCTGTCCAGAAGAACGTTGCTTTGGTGGATGGACCCCAACAATCTGGACAAGGGGCCACTTTCATCCAGAGCCTCCAGGTCAGACTCTAACAACGGATGCCTCAAACCTGGGTTGGAGGCTCATCTCGGTGGTCACCGCACACAGGGGTTTGGTCGACGAGGAAGGGTCCATCCATATCAATGTCCTGGAAATGCGAGCGATCCTCTACGCCCTTCAGGCATTTCAGAAGGACCTGGTTCCTGGCTCTCTTCTCATTCAGACGGACAACATGGTGGTCATCTTCTATATCAACAAGCAAGGAGGCACTCATTCCTATCCTCTTTGCCGGGAGGCGATGAGAGTCTGGTACTGGGCTCTGGAATGGGGCATTTGTCTATCAGCGGTTCACGTTACAGGAGCCCTCAACGGTATGGCCGATGATCTCAGCAGGTCATGGGCCAGGGCGCATGAGTGAGAATTACTGCAGTCCATGGCAGATCACCTCTTTGGCAGGTGGGGCCTGCCCGAGCTGGATCTCTTTGCATCACCACGCAACGCCAAGCTGCCACGCTTTTGCTCATGAGAGCCCGCGCCTGGCGTTTTCTGGCCAGACGCGTTGTCCCTTTGTTGGGCCGGGAGGTTTCTTTATGCCTTTCTGCCCTTCCCTCTCATCCAGAGGGTCCTGCTCAAGTTGCAGGCAGAAGGGGCATGCATGATCCTTGTGGCACCCTACTGGTCCCGACAAATTTGGTTCCCACTTCTGCAGCGGTTGTCCCAGGAACCTCCACTCCCGCTGCCCCTGTGCTCGCAACTGCTGTCCCAGGACCAGGGTTCTCTGGTCCACCTGGATGTCCAATCCCTGCACCTTCATGCTTGGCTCCTTCAGACGTAGCAGTGGCTAGATACGGGGTTTCCCCAGCAGTGGCTGAGGTCTTGGCGTCTGCATGCAAACCCTCTACTCACTCAGCTTACGCCATGAAGTGGAAGTGTTTTTGCCTTTGGGCCTTGCCTCAGCATTTAGACCCAGTCACATGCTCTGTGAACTCTGCATTGCAATACCTCCTCTCCTTGTATGAAAGCGGCAGGCCATTCTTCCATCAAAGGTGCACCTCTGAAGCGATCTCTGCCTACCATGCTCTAGTGGGCAGCAGAGCCTTAACCCAGCTGGATGTGGCCCGCACCTTTCTTCGGGGGTCCTCCACATGCGACCTCCCATCAGGGACCCTATCCCACCCTGGGACCTCCTTTTTGTGTTGGAGAAACTTACCCTTCCCCCTTTTGAACCCCCGGCAGCGTGCGAGCTGCAGTATTTATCTTGGAAAGTTTGTTTTTGGTTGCTGTTACTTCCGCTCGAAGAGTTTCCGAGCTGCAGGCTCTGATGTGTAAAGAGCCCTATTTGGTTTTTCATAGGGAAAGGGTTTCCCTCCAAACTAATCAGGTTTCTTCCGAAAGTGGTCCGAATTGACCCTCAACCAGTCGGTTGACCTTCCTGTTATTTTCCTTCTCCCTCCAATGGGGGAGGTTCTCCTCCACACATTGGATGTCCACAGGTCCCTGAGGTATTACCTCAGCAGAGCGGTTCAACACCGTAAATCGGAACAACTCTTTGTGGCCTTAGTGCCACCACGCTTGGGTCAGCCGGTGTCCAAGCAGACTATTTCCAAATGGATAGTCCATTGCGTGTCATTCTGTTACGAACATCACCACAAACCCCTACCGCGTCCGGTAAGGGGTCACTCCACCAGGGGTGTTTCAGCTTCTTTTGCCGTGAAGCGGAATGTCACCATTCAAGACATCTGTGCGGCTGCGACCTGGAATTCGGTGCATACCTTTGTCAAGCATTACAGCTTGGATATCGTCTCCAGACGCCGTGCTGGCTTTGGCCTGGCGGTTCTACAAGGACTGTTGTCCTGACTGTCTCTGAAGTCAGTATATTCCTCCTCCAAGGAGGTGACTGCCTCTTAGCTAGGGAACTGCTTGGGACTCAGTCCTAATTGTGATAGCCTGCTGCAAGAGCTCTATCTCGAAGTAAGATAGTACAGTTACGTAAGAACTTACCGTAACAGTAGATCTTCGAGAGGAGCTCTTGCATCAGGCGCTGTTTTTCCTCCCACCTTCCCCCTCGGAATGTGCAGGTTTCTTATCTTCTGTCCTCTAGGATGGGCTTCATCTCCTTCTCTTGTCAGGCCATCTGCTGGGAACTGGCGGGAGAACTGAGGTGGAGCTGGGTCGGCCCCCTCTTGTACCCTGACCGACGTCGGGGCAGGGCCAGCGTTGGGGGCGGTCCCCAGCTGGGCTTGCAGGCAGAAGTTTTTCTGTGTGGTCCTAGTGCCTGTGGCATAGTCCTAATTGTGATAGCCTGCTGCAAGAGCTCCTTTCGAAGATCTTCTGTTATCGTAAGTTCTTACGTAACTGTACTTTCTGCAGTGTGTTCTTGTGCCCATCTGTGGCATGGGTGGTGGGCCCCTGCCTACCTCCCTGGTTGTGTAGTTCCATTGCTCTGCTGCTGGGGGGCTCCCTGCTTGTGCTATGGCACCTCTGGACTGCTCAGCTAGGCTGCCCTTGTTGCGCTATAGCGCATCTATATCTCCGCCTTCCCTTCCTGGTTGCGCTATGGCACAGGTTGTGCGATATTCAGGCGTTGGCTGGTTGCGCAATTTGGCTTGCCATATTTGAATATCACACCTATTGTGCATGTGTGCAATGGACTTGTGCTTGCTCCTGCTATTGCACACATTTTGGGTGCAGTTTGAATATCCACCCTGGGTGTCTAATGAGGAAACAGTGGCTTCTGAGTTGTGAAAATTCTGAAGTTTGCCCAAGGTCTTTAAAACAAATACTGTGTCCAGGTTGCTGGGACTAGTTTTCAGTTGTGCCTTAGACACTTCTAGCATGAGAGCTAACTATCAATCAGATTGCTCAAAATCCTATCCCCACTGTATAAAAGATGTTTTAATGGGTACACATTTAAGACATGACAGCCAATCATTCAATTAAAACTTATTCCGTGTGTACAGTTTTCCCAGACTGATTTACACTTGTAAAAACAGTGCAACTGTCACCTCTCCTTTGCAGAGTCACTGTTGCAGCTACACAATGCTAGACAGTCACGACATGTACAGTATAAGTAAAATGAGCTGTCACAGAGAAATACAGTCAGACATAGTGATAGGCAACTAGGGAAAAAGCTAATGTTTCACATTCAGCACAAGCTGATGGTCACATTAATTATGCAAAGTACTGAATACATCTTGGGCTGCATGATAAGTGATAACATCCCAACATTGCTGCATGCTAATGACAGTATGCCTAATAAATCAGGCAGGCTCTACCAGGTTGGAATGTGCAGTCTGTTCCAAAATCACGTCATCACTCCATAAGGCTAACTGACAGGCACAGGAACAGGGTGACTGCTCTGAACTCATATACTGCAGGTGAATAAATACTAATCAAACAAAAACTACATAACAAAATTGTAAAAATGTTCAGAAATAACTCACAACAACACAAGAACCTGCAATACTGACCTGGGGGAAGGGGGCTGCACATGATCTTTGAAGTGTGAAAACAATTCTTAAATATGTTTGGAACTAGAGGGTCATGCAAGTGAATGAAACTGGAATAAGTCTTCATCTTATACAGATAAACAGCAGCTCTTGCCTCTGGGAAAATGTTTGAAAATGTAATACTTAAGCAGGAATCAGTTTATATTTCAAAACGTTGCTTTTCCTCATTCCCCTGTTCATGTATGCTAAGGATATTCAAGTTTAATCCTGTGCTTGTAACATCATAATCATTTCCTTGGCAGCAGATTACTGCCCTCATAGTCAGTCCTGGCTGTCTGCACCGTGCTAACCCAGCATCATGATAAATATAGCACTTCACTGCCAGGTAACAATATTCATATAGGCAGTACACCCTGTCAGTCCCACACTGCCTGTATGAATATCTGGCTGTGATAGTGCTACACATAGTGGATATGTGCCATCCTACCACAGCCCCAGCAAGCAGTAGACTCCAAGCAGTGATGGGAGATAGCATGTTATAAACCAGATAGCATTATCACTCCTGGGAGCCATATTCAGTGGCAGGTATGCTAATGGACACATATAGCATGCACAGTGCTGAGGGGCCATTTGCATGTCATTGTATGACCATTAATGGCTCTGTGCAATACCTTTGCAGAGAAATGTGTGGAGGCATTGTGAAGGGTCTCAGCCATTGCCCCCCCACCAGAGCCCTATCTACCTATGCATTCTCTGGCAGTCTAATGGACCCTTCCCCTGCCCAATTGCTGATTACACTATTTAGCATGCTTTAATGCATATCTGGTTGTCCAGTGGCTTCCTTCTCCCACCCAATTACACTGCTCAATATGCTTTTAGGCATACTTGGTACTCCAGTGATCACCCTGCCCAATCCCTGAGCAAAGGTGTGCATTAATACATATATCATCCCTGGTGGACTTGTACACCCAATCTAATCGTTGTCAAAACATATGTACCACCCTAACCTTGGCCCATAACACCTAGATCCCCCACCCATATCTGTCCTAACTCATCCATCAGTTGTAGTGCAGAACTTTTGACAGGTCCTAGGTGGGGACCAGCAGAGACCCTCCACTTATCACCTCAGTCATCCACTGTCTGCTTGATGGGTAGTTAGCACACACATATTATAGAAACAGCTGTTTCTATAGTACATGTCTGCTGACTTCCTGTCATTCAGATTATGTTTGGATGAAATGGACAAAGCAGGGTCTGTGCTGGTCACACTCTAGCACCCTTCAGTGGCTCTGCTCTCATTGGATATGTGAATAGATAGGGGATGATGGAGTGTGGGAGACCTGGATGTTGAGTAGATGGGCCAGGGTGGGGCTACATGTCTCCGGACAGTGGGTAAGGAGAGGGATACCACTAGTCCACTTGGGTTGGTATATGCATTATTGTGCACCTTTACTGGGATCAATTGGGAGGAAACAACTGGGCCACCAGATATGCCTAAGGGTATCTTGAACTGTGTAATCAGGTGGAAGGAAGCAGGGGGTCACACACCACTGGGCACACTGATAAGAGTAGGTTCTGTCAGCTTTAATTAGCACTACCTCAGCAACCCATTAGCACTTACAGAACCCTCTGAATATGCACTGAACCTTGTATTCAAGAGGACACTCTTATTTGCATTAACTATCTGTGCTGTCCACTGTAGGCAACACAGTGGGCCCATTTGAACATGGCCCCTGCCCTGTTTGGATGCAACAAGTCCAGTTAGCCTGATGCTATGCCTGTTAGTGCTGCACTGTCCTTCTGAATATGGGGGTCCCATGATTTCAGGTTGAGAATGAACAGCAAGTGTAAACGAAGTCTGAAGTTCAAAGGCCCAACTTGCATGACAATGTCTTAAATACTTAAGAACAAGATCATTAAGACTGAACATATTTCAATTCTATGTTACATTTTGTCCAAATATTATGTTTCTCATAGCTATGCTCGTGGCATTAGTTCTTTAAAAATAAACGTGTAAGGTATTACATTCTTCCCATGTTTCTTTGCACTGCTGTCATCAGTATAATTTTACCCACTTTGCTGATGCACCTGATTAAAAGCAGCAAGCGAGCAAAAGGGGCCCAAATGGGCCAATTGATATCACACTGCAATAAAGTTTCCCTTGTTGTCAGCTTGTGAATTGTGCAGTTTTAAGCATTTTGCAATAGTGTTTAAGGTGTTAAATTTAAATTTGAAATCATGTTCAAGAAGGAGGAAGCTGAACACTGGCCCCACAATATCAGGACCACTTAAGCTACTGTATTAGGAGTGTGCTGAAGTTGTCAGGACACTGCTGGGCCAATGGTCTGCACCCACACCAATTATATATTTTGAAATCTAAACTATGCAAATTAATTATCATAAAATGAGAACAAGTCTTGCAATTTACAAGGTGCACTAGAAATAAAGGGGCTGGTTTAGGATGCAATCTCAATATGCCCCTTCATTATAGAGCTGCTTTAATCAAAGGCGGCTGGTTTAGGATGCACTCTCGATATGCCTCCTTCATTGGAGAGTTGCTTTAATACAGAATATACTGACATAAGCTGTTGTATGCTTCATTTATTTACCATTTTACTGGGAGGTCCCATTCAGTATTAAAGTGGAACAGTTAGCACCAAGGGCCACATGCTCAAATGTGGGTCTGATCCCAATATACACTTCATGTGCAAAAACATTTTGGTTTACTAATTGTTCAGTACAGTAGATTGCATCAGACCAATTTTGCTTAGTTCTAGGCTATCTTTTGTTACTATGAATCCCAGAATTCCCTGCAGCTGACTTCAGAGCAGTAGGCAGCAGTGTATGTTAGAGTTTGTATAAGCTCTGATTTTTTGTTTGCAGGTCCCCCTGTCCTCCCTAGGCTAAGTACAGTCACAGAGGACTGCACTTAGTGCCTTGAGAAAAGCAGACACAGAAAACATCTGATTGAAGATTAGCACCTGGGAGGTCAGTACTGGGGTCCCCCAAGGATCTATTCTCGGACCAATCCTGCCTTCCTTGTTTGTCAGCTCCCTTCCAAAGGATAGCATCACGTGCAATTTGCTACTGTACGCTGAAGATCATGTTCTATACCAAAGTGCTAAGACCTCGGTAGAACTTTTATCTACACTCATGGATGACTTTGGTGCCAGCCAGCAGAGGCTCCTTACAAACAGGCTCCAAGTAAAGGCCAGGAAGGCCATGCTGTTCTGATCAAAACCCACACTAGCTAGGTCAGCTTGGGAGGATTTATGTGATAAAGGCAATTCCTTTATCATGCTGCTCACAAAGAGTGACGCAAAATCGCCCGTGTCAAGGGTGACTTGAACATAGAGAGACCACTGCAAACAACGACAGTCCTCTGGAAAATACAATGCTTCTTTTGTTTTTGATTCTTAACTCCAGGAGGAGCGGACTTAGAAAAAAATAGAACTCCCCCTGGAAGCAAAATTTTACCTGGAAAAGGATCTGAACCCAGCACCACAGGTTCCAGGGATAGTGGCTCAAGCCATTACACCACATGGCCAGCTCAGCAGGGCTCGGCCAAATCATTTTTTTTAATCCCCTTTCTCTCGAGTGTAGCATATCTCTCAGCGCTACACTCGCTATACCCATTCAGTGCTCTTTTTCTCCACTCGATCTACATGGGAGCAGTATTATTGAGTCGCCCATATTGAGCCGCCAATAATAATACTTCACCCATATTTATTTATTTAGTTTTTGTTTACCAGGTAGGTGCACTAGCCATAGTAATGACTATTTTCAGGCATGACCTGGGATGGTGCAGTATAACAATACAGGAAACATTTCAATACAAGTACAAAAATAGTTGACAATAGTATACAGAGCAATTTGCAAATGTATCTACAGAACAAGGAGGCTGCAATACCAGTGTAGAGAAAAAATAAATAAATAAAAATAAAACAGGAACAGTACAAAAACCAAAAAACTACATCACAATTTGCTTTGAGGAAGAAAAACATGACAGATTGAAAATGTTAGTGCTAATAAGGGAATGGATATAGAACTAGGGGAGGGACACTAGTAGGTGATAGAAGTAAGAGCCAAGAAAAGAGGGATGAGAGTGAAGTAAGGTGGGAGGTGGGACAAATAGGTAAGGAGAAGGGCATAGCGTATAGAAGGGCAGATCAATAAATATCAAGGAGAGAAGAGGCTGGGAAGGAAATGAGCTAGGGAGGTTGGAAGCAGGAGCACTTGTGGGAAGTATCAAGATAATTTCTTAGCCCTTTTTTAAAAGATGCATGAGATAGTGATTAGTGCAAAGCTAGTGGAAGGGAATTTCAGTATTTGGAGGCATGGCAGACAAAGCACTAGCACCTTGGTAGTATTGTGTCTGGGGATGAAGATGGGTGCCTGGTCAGCAGACCTCAGCCCATAGCAAGGTGTCAGATTTTGGAAAAGTCCTGCCATATAGGCTGTTACCGCTGGGATACTACCTCCCTTCGCTACCCATTTCCTAACAGCTCACCCCTTCAGTTAGTTACTTCCTTCAAATATGTGGGAGTCACCCCCGGACCTGCACTGAGTTTCTCTGATCATACCGGAGTCATCAGATGTCAGACTCACCATAACCCAGGGAACCTTACTCCCCATGCTTTACTACTGCACTCCCATCTTCTTGCAAACCTCATCCTCAGAACTGTCCAGACTAAACGAAACCTGCAACAGCATCTGTAGGTTTGCCTTGATGGCATCTTGCTTCATGCATCACTTCTCTCTCTATCAGGCCCTAGGATGGCTGCCCTTCAGGCCAGCAGGAACTACATCCTAGGCTGCATAGTTGATCAAGCCATCAGAGAAAAACCTGTTTCTCCTCTCCCACTACTCAGGCCAAAACCCTGCCATTGGGGCCTCTGGACCTCCTCTAGCTTAATGTTAGAATGCCCACAAGTCACGATGTGTATGGGCCAGAAGGCCTTATCTTTGACTGCCCCAAATCTGTGGAACAGCCTATCTGCTTCCCTATGAACTCTGGGCTCACACCTCCTATTTATATCCCACAGCAAGACTTCCCTTATTGCTACTATCACCTGTAAATGCCCCCCTGGTTGACTGACAGACCCTGTCCCAGGGATAAATCCCTCAATCAACTCTGGAAATTGTTGCTTTTGATATCTTTCCTCTGGAAATTGTTGTTAATGCATTGAAATATGTAGGGCACTCACTGCCACTGAACCTTTGTGCACTGTAATTGATTTGTACTGGGATCACTTTAAACCCAGTTTTGCACAAATCTGTCCTACTTGTATCATATTGCTTAATGTATCACTTATGTATTGTGACTACTCACTGTCACTTTCCCTGTTGTACCTATTTCCTTAGTATCATGTTTTGTGCCATCTTCATGGGCCGGCTTATGCCTGAAAACAGTTCTCTAGATCAGTGCACCACACGCGGTTACAAATAAATTAATAACATCACTGCAGAGTATGGAATCTCCCACTGCTGCTGACTACTTAGATGTCGGCTGCATGAGATTGTGGGATTTGTAATAACAGAAGAAGTCAGCCTAGAACTAAGCAAAATTAGTCTGACACAATCCACTATACTACAGTAAACAGTAAGTAAACCAAAATGTATTTGTATGCAAACTACACATACAGACCAGTCCCATGCTTGAGTTTGGGGGCCCTTTATGCTGACTGTTCCCCTTCAAACTTTTTTTAAGCAAAGGAGACGTGGACAAATGGCAGCAGAAGCAAAACAGCAGACATAAACAAGTATAACACCCATTGTAACCAACTATGCATGATACACAATGTGCAGGCAATTTGTAGATAAAAAACAAGTTCATAGGTAAAAATAAAATGCAAAATGTGAAAAATTGATTTGGAAGCAGAAGAGATAAAGTGTACAGAAAACTGCATATGTTAGAATATTCACTGTGAATGTATTTTTGAAGGGCCCAGTTTTGACAGATCTAATCTTATAGGGGTGATGTTCTGGTACATTTATAACATACTTATACATCAAGGATCTTAACTTGTTAAAACAAGGTTAAGTGAGCCTTTTGACATTTGGCTTTAGAAGGAGAATTTAGTCTGGGTGCCCTCATCTTATATTGCTCCCTATTTATGTTACACATTCTGATGGCTCTGCTTGTGGCCACATCCATCTTTTCTGCAACTACTAGGGTTAAAAAAATGCAACTTAACAGGCAGAAGAGCAATAAATTGTGATCATATTTCTCAGACAAATTGTTTGTTTTGTCAGCCTAAAGGTATGCACCATTAAATAGGATTGATTTAATGGATCGGTAAAGTAACCATTTTACAGTCAATGGCCACTTTCACCAAACACATTCTTTAAAGGGGCCAGGGAAATAAGATTCATGTGAGACACGTTTGTTGACTAGAGTTTCACTGGAATGGGCTGGCTAAACTATTTTACTGGCTTATGTATTTAAAAGTATCACACTTACATTGACTTGATTTTTTTTTACTCCTTTTTATTTATGGAAATTTGCTGAAAATGTTTTTCCCACTTACAGGAAAGCTCTGAAAAATTCAATATTTAGACAAAATTCAGCTTCTATTTTACAGGTTTTCAGTATTTCCATTCCTTTTATTCTTCATAACTAGGTTTGTTTATATGGAAGCAGGAGGACCCTGGTCCCCTAGACTTAAAGGAGAACTTCCCTGCAGCTTTATCTCATGTTTCCCATTATAAGCTGTTTTTAAAATTCTGGTTCAAATTCTGTTATTGCTCTACCTATCCAGTCTTTTTAGTTATCCTAGTGGGTGTTTTGGATTAACATGCTGCTGTTGAGAACCATTTTAGAACCATACAATGTAGTTTATATCCCTGTTCTACTCCTCTATTGTTAGTACAATGCATACATGTTCTACTATAGAGCTCTGTGGCTGAGAGGAACATCGAGGACATCATACATTTCTGAAATGATGCTTACCACCAGAGTCTAAAGCAGAAACGCCCACTGAGGTTACTAAAAGGCCTGTATAGATGGGCGAATAACAGAATTTTAACCGGTTCTTAAAAACAGCTTCTACTGGGAAAAATGACTTATTGGTTCAGTGCAGTTCTCCTTTAATCAGCTCATGTTGCCTAGTCCATTGCTGAATTTACAATCCTTTGTTTGTGGCATCATTATACTGCCCACTTCAACAAACTGTGATATCACAGATAAAGGTTTATGACTTCAGCAAAGAATTACGCTGTAGATGCATTGAAACTCTAGTCGTAGTAGAAGGTTTTATTTCTGTGAGTTCCCTTCCATGGAGGCTGAGGTTGCAATACAAAAAAACATGCAGAAATGAGAGTCAGCCAACAGATAAACATATAAACATGGTAAATATGGTAAATCAACAGTCAAAACACATTATGACCCATACATTTTAGGGGCCAGTGATCTTGGTCCCATGCACAGTATGAAATATTAACTTTGTATATATTTAGTTGCAGAAAATACAACATCATCTGAAGAATCCTATTGAACCAGACAAAACACAAGGGTTTACAACATCCTTACAAACTGAATCAAGAAAACTATAAAGATTGAGTTTTTGTTTTGTGAGCAACCCTCCTTGTGTTTTAACATCTTTGCAGTCATTTATTTATTATTATTATTTATTTAAAAAGTTTCACTGGGAAAGACATACTCAGCTGCTAACAGCTTGTTTCCACATATGTCCTGAGGATAGGGGATGTGCAAAATGATATTAAGCAATAATATATTAAGGAGCATAATCACAAAATGAAGACAAATCAGAAAACATATGTGAAGGGTAATAATGAACATGTGATATGTAAATGTAATGTAATAATGCATTTTGTACAGGTAATGTAGGAAACAAATTGCAGGACAGAACTAGTGAGGGGGGAGGGTGAGGAAGCAAGTCATGGACAGTTGCAAGCAGGAAAGGAAAAGTCATGAAGAAGCGATGTTAAAGAGAAAGCCGAAGAGGCAGAATGAATAGCCAAGGAAGGAGGACCAAAGTTTAGGAAAATGGTCTGAGAAAGCAGATTAACCAAAGGAAAGTTTTCTAGAAGGAAAAGTGAGAAATGGGGAGAATTGTGTATAGAGGAGAAACTGAAGGAAAGGATAAAAGTGATGTAAGGCAGGGAAGAGAACCAAACTAGAATTTAGATTTATAGGAGACACAACGGCATCAAGAGGCCACCCTGAGGGTTAGTTTCACCTCTAATCTACAGCTACAATAAAAATAATTTCCTGTATACCAGGATTGTTCCTGCACATTAACATAGCAATCAGATAAGTACAAACAAAATAAAACATTTAAACTAAATTGTAGCAAAATATGTGTTTCAGAGTTTTATCAAAGTGACAAACTTACCTTTATGGAATAATGAAGGCATGTCAGAACCTCGTAGTGTGTATGTGGGGTTGGGGGGAGGATATAAATAGATACTAGATGCAACAGTACAATAATGGTATCAAGTACAAATTACATTGGTACAAGCAGACTGAAGGAACATTACAAATTACAAATGGTGCAGTTTACATTGGTACAGTATATCAGAGAAAGAAAAAACAAAATGTTATACAAGAACGTGGGAAACAAGATTACTATATGGCACAAACAAGCATAGGACTATATAAAGGACAATGAGACATGACAGTGTGTATTTGTTGCAAGATGTAGCACAGAAAATGCAGCAGGAATGTGTTATTGCATTTATATAATGGCCTGGTATGAAACATTTTGGTTTAGGTTTAGAAAATGCAACACAGTATGTATGTGAGTATATATAGGCTAGGCAGGGAACCTGGTGTGACCAGTGAGAAAACAGTATTGACACTCCACTGTGCCATCATGGAACTGTAGGTTGTCGGCATCAAGAACATCCAGAAACTTTTGTTGGCTGGTGCCATCATGTCTCAGTTCTTTCTCCCATCATCAACCACTTGTCAGTCCACTGGTACTGAAGAACGCTGTTGAACTTTACAAGTATCGCTAATGTTTATACTTCTGTGTTTGTTATTTTAAATTTCAATAATCATTTATATGTCCAGATGAAAGAAAAGGAACCACTGTTCTATTATTGTTGTTGTGGTAAAGTAAAATCTACAAAAATGATTACCACTCCATCGGTACACTGTTAGGCCTTTCTCATGACATGAATGCCTTCAGCACTTGATAGAGTTTTACCAGGCCTTATGGAGATGTTGCAATGAATCCATTCACATATCTGGACTGTGTAGTATGGTACGGTCTGCACAATCATTGGCCCATGCTGTGGACCAATGGGCTTACAGCTATACTGTATGCAGTCAGTCGGGCGGTGGCCGAGCTGCTTATGGGCAGGGAGATGCCACCCACCGCTGATGGGGAGCGGGTGGTGGGGCCCAGTGGGCGGTGGGAGGGTAGAACCGCTGGACCACCAGGGATAGTTTTTGTTCTTGTACTACATATGCCCGACTGGGCTGGAAGCGGTCCACTGGACCACCAGGGATATTGGATGTTTATTTTATACTTATGCCCGCGATCGGGCTGGAAGAGGTCCACTGGACCACCAGGGATATTAGACATATTTAATTCAAAACATATGCCCACGATTGGGCATGGGGAGGTGCTACCATGATGGACAGTGCCACAAGAGCTCGGGTGGCCACTCACAGCTGGCAGCTGCCGTGTTGCAGCCTGCAATATGGCGGCTCACATGTGGGTGGCCCGCTGTTGCTCCTGTTTTTTTTGGCTCAACTGTGTATGGCGCAGGTACGGGTTGTGCCTGCATCTGCTAAGCACATCCTGGGCTGAATATTGGGATGTGCAGAGTATGCATGGGCATGCCCCCCCACACTTGCACCACATACATTACCGATGCACCCGGTGCATTGGGATTTGTGCCACACACTTTCCCTTTGATTATTGCACCGGGGTGCATCAGTGGTTTAGCATGGTGCAACTGGTTGCACCAGGTCCAACCCTTCTGAATACCCCACCCTAAATGCGAACAGTATTAAAAACCATAGTAAAAGGCAGGCAGTATTTACATTCCTCAAGTTTCAAGGGCCAGGAATTTTTCTTTTGCAGGATACAAGACTCCATACATTGCAGGATATCAAAGCAGCAATCAAATTATGGTACGCAGGACCATCCTATTGGTTGATTGGTACTGATTCCTGCTCTGGGTTGGCGATCTTAATTTTAGGAGTTAATTTCCAGTTGGTTAAGATTCTTGACCTGTTCCCAGGTAAAGCCCTTTTGGTCAAACTTAAACTCCAAAATGTGTTGTTTCACATCATTAATATTTATGCTGCTCAAACAAAAGCAGAACGAACAGAGTTATTTCAGTTTATACAACTGTATTTGCACTCACCCTAGACTGTGGTATGGGGAGGTGATTTTAATTGCAGCATCTCCCTAACAGACGGAAAAATGCAAAGACAAGGAAAATCTACTGTGACATGGCTTGTCTTAAAAATATAACACATGCTATGGAGTTAAAAGACACCGTCAAGTATTAAGTGGAGACCTGTACCTACTTTCCATAAAGAAGCATTAGCAACTAGAATAGATTATTTTTTTTTATTTCTTCTTCTGTACAAACCCAGGCAGCAAATATTTTAGTATCAAAATTCTCAGATCATAAATTACTGAAAATAGTCATAGGCAATACAGGACATACCAATTATGGCTCTGGAACCTGGAAATTTAATTCTTCCCTGTTTGAAAATTCTGAAGTAAAACAAGGAATTGATTATTTTGTGGAAGCCAGGAAGTCAGTTTACTGCATGTATGAGGGCCCCCTTGTGGTGGGAGGACACTATAGCAGACTTGATAATATTTCTAAAATATTTTTCTAAAAACAGAAGACATACTGAATATCATCACTGTCTTCAGAATAGAATGCAACTTCAAAGGTTACTCTCCTTGTCATATATGACAGGCCAGAATTTTCAGGAACAAATACACAACCTAAAGAAATTAATGGTAGATTTTTACCAAACACAAGCCCAGAACTTGCAAAATCAGCAAAGATTTATGAAGCAAGGAAAAAAAAGAATATACCTGTCCATATGAAACTTGTCATAATAATGTAAAACAAAAACAAATGACAGGATTAAGGGATGAGAACAATATCCTCCGTGAGGACATCTTGGGCATAAAAAAAATAGTGTTCCATCACATGCAGCAATTGTTTGCTGCTGACAGTTCAATAGTTTAGATTATGAGACCTTGCTCCAGGATTTGGATAACCCTGTCTGCTCAGCAGAGTACATGAGACCTCCTTATACAACCCATAAAACCGATAGAGGTGGCACATGCTTTGAGCACCTTAATAAGTAATAAATCACTGGGAAGCGATGGCCTGATGAATGAGGTATATAAATATATAGGGAATAAATTCCTAGAGGAACTAGCACAGGTACAGTATTTACTTGCATATTAAATGACCAAAGTCCATCATTGAAGCTGACCACAGGGCAGATAGTATATATATTCAAAACGGGTGATAAAAGTAATATCCAGAATTGGAGAGCCCTAACTTTATTGAACACTGACTTTCAGATACTTGCCAAAATCCTGAACCTTAGATTACTAATAACAGCTGGCTATTTGATTTCCCCAGCCCAGATATGCTCAGTGTCAGGCAGAAAAATCACGGATCATCTGATTCTTTTAAGAGAACTGTTTGAACACAGCCAGAGACAATATACCAGGGGTAGTGCTTTCCCTAGACACAACAAAGGCATTCAATTCAGCTTGCCATACATTTCTTTGGGCAGTATTAAAGCAATATCGGATACCCACCACATTTATAGCCTGGATCCAAAGTTTATATAAAACTGCAATAGTGATTCCTATTGTGCAAGGGTGGAAAGGGCCTATGTACACCTCCTGAAAAGGTGTGAGACAAGGCTGCCCTATAAGCCTTCTTCTCTTTGCCAATGATTCCACAGAGCTCCAACATATTTCCATCTTGAACAGCACCCTTAGGTTTGTGGCAATAGCCTATGCAGATAACTTGTGCATATTAATTAAAAACCTAAGATCTGCAGTAATTGCAATTCAGATATGTAATTGATACAGCACATATGCAGGGTTTTGCTTAAATATTGTTAATAGTGTGGCCAAGCAACTGGGAGAAGCTGATTCAAGCATTCAGGATATCTTGGGTATACCAGTGACACAAAACCCAATTCAAGTCTTAGGTATATCCTATGGTACAGAACATGATGATAAAGCCAACTGGGAACCCAAATTGACTCAAGGACAACAGTTAGTACCAGGTTGGAACAAGTGGCAGCACTATAAACAGAAAAGAGTTTCTCTAGTTAAAATGTTTTTATTACCAATTTTTTTATATATTAGCCATATTTACCCATTAACAAAATGGTTAGAAACTACTTTATTAAGTGTTTTTTTCCAGGCCATTTGGGGGAGCAGCCTTAACCCCATAAAAAGAAACCTGACCTTCTTAGAGATCAAACAAGGAGGACTAGGAATGATCAACCCTATCACATTCTATTTTAGCATTTTTCTGCAGACAGATATTAAACCTCTATCAGTTTTTGCAGTGCAAGAATGGGTCCCCTTCTTATTGTTAACTTGCTCACCATGGTTGTCCCAATGGAATAATGGTGACTAAAATTCTTAAAAATCGTGGCTGTTTCAGACTATCTTAGAGAGGTGTTTTGAAACTAAAGCACTGGCAAATGACCAGTTCACAGGTTATCACAAAGATGAGGAAGGATGTTTATAAAGAGGTTCAAGTGAATTTTTTTCAAGAAGCTGTTACATTCCCAAAGTGTCCTCCACAGTATGTTTCCTCCTTAGAAAATCTAGATAAAGAACCCAGAATCCCACTGAAAATGCATGACCTACATTGGCTCAGTTGTTATGATAAATTATACAATGCAAGAAAAGAATCCTAGATTCTGATGGATCAGTGTGTGCCTGAGACAGTGATGATATTACAGTAAAACATCACTGTCATTGATTAGCATTAGCTTTGCTTGCTGTATTCATAGAGCTTTTTCCTCTTCTCCAAGAAACTCACTAAAAATCTACTAAAAACATTTTACATTTTTTTATTTTGTATAACAAAGCCATTGTATAATAGCAATAAGGCACAACACGGGTGTGTTATTGTGTATGCTTATCACTCCTGGGGTAGTGGAAGCACTCAATACCTCGTGCTTCAACCCACCCCAAGAGTGATGTTATTATTAACGATAACACACACCATGTTGCAGTCTTATTGCTTAAATCAATGTGAAATCAAATCACATGCATAAGCAGTTGCAAGAATGTTACTGTAGTAGGCCACAATGTATTGCAACACTGGAAACAACAACACACTTGTTTTTCACATGTTCCTACATACAGAGGGTTTGGATAGTGCTCTCCACAGAATGGAATGCACCATGGTTTCTTTCCATGACTTATGAAGCCTTAATGTATGGCCATTATGGAGATGCAGCCTTAGACCGGAATAAGAGTACACTGCATGTTGTACTACTAGTTATTAAATGGTTCATTTGGAACGCTAGGCCATTATTTACTTTACAGCAGAAGCAGATAGAGCATTTAGAATTGATTCAGAAGATTCAGAGCGAACTTAATGGTATATTTTTAAAAGATGTAAAAAATGCTTCCACACAATATTATAAGGGCAAACTGGAGAAATACGTACTGGATCACTGATTCTGACTTTCCAGTGACCTGAAAGTGAAAAACAGTATGTAGCCAGGACTTCTTGCTGAGCCCATATGTAATGGCATATTCAGACCCTGGAACTTGGTTTCACTGTAAAGGTCCTTTGGAACCAGAATGGGATAATGTTTGAAGCTAAACCTTATTAACTATTCTTTTGTTCCCTTTTTTGCTTTCTTTATGGTATGATGAGACAATATTGTTAGCTATTCTTTTGAATTTTTCTAGAAATGTTTGGAATTTCTGTATTAATTTATTGTTACTCCTGATATTGCTTGAATGATATTTTCCTTTAATAAAAATTCCTACTCTACCAGAGCTACAGTCAGTAGTCATGTCACTGAAAAATGGAGTTTCCCATGGCCCTGATGGGCTATCGGGGGAATTCTATAAAAAGGCAATAGACAAGCTTCTAGATAGTTTGGTATGTGTCTTTAATGATATCTTGGATGGGATAGTTTCACTTCTAGCATCACTGGCAGATAGCCTTCTGGTGTTTCTTTATAAAAAGGGGGATAGGTTAATGTTGGAAAACTGGAGGTCCATTAGCTTAATAAATGTGGACTGGAAACTGCTATGTAAAATTTTATGCAGCAGATTGGCAAGGATTGCACAGCATGTAATATCTCTAGCTCAGGCATGCACTGTCCTGCAGAGATCAATGATTGACAATCTTAAATGTATAAGGGAAGTATCTGAGTGCTCAGTCACAACAGGTTATTTAATATCAATAGAGCAATCTAAAGCATTTGATGTGGTTCTGCATGAATATCTTTTTGAAGTTCTGAGAAAATATGGAATTCCAGAAACCTTTATTCAATGGATTCAAATTTTGTATACAAATGCCTTTACTAGGCCAGTGGTAAATGGGAGGGTAGGGAAGCATATACAAATCTGGCAAGGGGTAAAACAGGAATGCTCCTGAGACCCATCCTTTATGTGTTTGCTATTGACCCCTTACTGCAAAGATTAAAGAGCGGTACCCACTGTCAGGTACCCAGCCCCCCTCAAACATATATAATAGCGGACCTGCTCCACTGTTGAAGGGTATGAAAAATTCCATGCACTTCCCTCTGGGTGAAAAGTTATAGTACCCCAAATTTGCACCTCTTAAAAACAGAGCCATGCCTGACATGCCCCCAGGCAGGTACCCCAGCTCCCTTTTGTGATGTCAGAAAATGAAGGCTGTGTGTGTGTGCTCCATAGACCTGTATTGGCACCATTTTTCAATGACTTATAGTACTATTTAGAGTTGCCACTTGGAAAAATGAAAGTGACCACTCCAGTAAACAGGGACTGTTACTCCAGCGGCTGCTTTGATTTTTCTACATGGCACCTCTAAATAGTACTAAAAGCGATAGATATAGCACATACATACAGGTTAATGACATGCACCCTCAGTATACATTTCCTGACATCACAAAAGGTGGCTGGGGTACCTGCCTGTGGGCATGTCAGACGTGGCTCTGTTTTTATGGGGGTGCAAATTTGGGATGCTATAACTTTTTATCCGAAGGGAAGTGCATGGAATTTTTAATATCGGTCAACAGTGGAGCAGGTCCACTATTATATGTGTTTGGGGGGGGCTGGGTACCTGACAGTAGGTACCTGCTCTTTAAATGCTGCAGCAGGCATTATGCATATTATGGGGCCAAGAAAGTTGAAATTTCCTGTAGCATTAGCTTATGCGGATAACATCACCATAATGGTAGCAGATGTATCATCAAGTGAGAGAGCCCTAGAAACTGTACAAGGATTTTCAGAAATATCTGGATCAAAAATTAATAAAAAAAAGGGGAGGTATAATTATACATGGGGCAGACATCTCCAGAGTTCATATCTCTGGCATTTCAGTTGCAGTTCCACCAATTAGAATCCTAGGAATACAATTTGGTGTAAAACTTTGAACTGGGAAAAGACATAGCTAAACAGAAGAAAAACTGAGTGGTAGAAATCTTTCCCCATTACCAAAAAAAAAAAAAAAAAAAAGAGTGTGTATCGTTTAAAATGTTTATTCTGCAATTATTTATATTATTAAGTGATAGTTTCTTTCTGCCAGTGAAGCTGGAGTTAAAATGTATAACATTGCATTTATTTTATTATGGGGAAGCAGATTAAATCCAATAGGAAAAAGTGGTTACTTATTGGCCTGTTAAGCAGGGGTTTGAATATGCTCAACCCTGTACTAGTCTTGTTTATACATTTTGTATACAAAACTTTTCACCTATTCTACTAGGGAAACAATTGCCTTGGGTCTCCATGTTTGAAGAAAACAGTCTATTGTTTTGCAGAAATGGGAAACATTACATTGGGGGACCTCTAGGGGTATCTCTCAAGGCTTGGCAACATATCTATTAGAGATATTTTGGAAAATAGAGTTGGAAAGGGACTCAAAATGAGATGAGACACATGGGTAGGAAAGAAATATATGAGAAAGTTTTATTTACTGAAATATTAGGTACAACAAACTTCAGTCTACCAGAAGGGATATGAGTTGAAGAGGTAACGGCACAGTTAATGGAGGCAAGGGTTCCTCCTAAAATATGGGATACCCTATGGCTAAGTTGCCATAGCTGTTTAAATGTGAAGGGTAATCAGCATCATAAAGAAATATCTGAAAGAATATGTATAAGACAAGGTTGTGAGAATATGTTAGAGACTATAACTACAAAAAAAAAAAAAAAAAAAAGAGCAAATGCTCTGAAGCACAGGTTATCCCAGAGGATATTGGCCTTACAGCCAAATTTTAAAGAAAACACACTGTACATGCCCCAATAATGCAAAGCATCATGGAAACATATGCAAATCCCCATGAGAGAATTTGGACTAGCTCAACTTTAAGCAGAATTGCATGGTGCCGGAAGGCCTCATAGTGCAATCAGCACAGGCTAAGAACAGCAGACACATACACGTGTTTCGTCCTCATATTTAAAGACTATGTCTCATATTTATTTTGAATGTCCATTTATGGACGGATTTTGGGAAAACCTGGCAGCTCTGTCGGACATACCCCCATTTAAAAACTTAACATATGAAGAGTTAGTGTTCCGTCAATATGGGAGGGAATGGTCAGGGTTTCATAAAGGCACCCTTAGAGTAATCTTCACAGTTATTAAATGAGTAATATGGCAGAATAGATGCCATTATGTGTTACAGCAGAAAAGCATGACACAACAACGGGCTATCGATTGGAATGTAAAGGAAATAAAAGCCGTATGGCAGAAGGAAAGGTCTCTCTCCACAGCAAATCATGAATGTGTGGTGGGTATTGGAGTAAAATAGTCACCTAGTTTTTAGCACCTACTAATAGGTAGGAAAAAATGTTATATAGAAGGAGAATTTGGACAACAGTTCCTATATTGTAGCGTAATTAAGGGTGGGGTAAAGGTTTAGTCAGGGTAAAAATTATAGCAGTTTCTTCCTTACTGTACAAAGACTGAGAAAGTCTTAAGGGTACATCTATAATTTGTATACCTACAATATTGTTTGCAAGGAGAATTTGCAATGGTGGGATACTAAGGTTAAAGTGGGGGATGTCTTAGCCCACAATATAGAAGGCAGTGATATTTGGTTTGTATGAAAATAATAAAAAGGGTGTCTAAGTAGGTGAACAAAAAGGGACTATGTGGTAAGAATTTATATGATTATTAATGGATATGTATAACTGGCCAAATATTTGGGAATAGACATTATATATGGGTTTATGTTTAAGAATGGATGTATAACATGATTGTTTTAGGCTTCACATATGAGTGTTTAGAATTTTTATTACTTGTATACAATACGTATGAAATTGTGCAGTTCTGTTTAATAAAAAATTCCCCTACTCTGCCAGCAGGGGTTTGACTTCCTGTGAGCAGAATGGAGGAGTCCAATTCTGCTGGGGATCCAGCTAAGATGGTGTGGAGGGCTGGGGTTCTGGTCTCTACTCCGGCCTCTGTGGCTAATGAGACCAAAATATTTTTTGATGCAGCAGATCCTATGGATGCTCAGCTTCACATGGAGCTGACTCTAACAGACCAGATAATTTTTTGGGATTCTAAGGAGGATATGGATGGTGGAATTCTTATGGGAAAAACTGAGGCAGAACTTCAAAAACTTATAAAGGAGTCAGAAACACAGCACCAGATGAAACAATCTAAGTTGCAACAAGCATTGCTAAAGCTGAAAGACCTATCAAACCGATTGCACCCCATTGAAGGCCTGCTGACAACGAGACCAGTCCTGGCAGTACACCCTGGTTACCAATACTACATCTGGACAACAAAGCACTATTATACAGGTACCAACTTCTTCTGTCACTTATCAAACTGAACAGCCAAAAGAATCACTCCACTTTCTAATACCTGTGCTCCCCATACAAAATTTGTGACAGTAGCAGCAAAACGAGGGCACCAGGCTTCAGCTGTAATAAACTTTTTAATAATGCAAACAGTGCATAAAAAGATTAAATACCATAGCATACAACATGACCATAGCCATGCAAACTTGTAAACAGAATGTCCAACCAGGTTTCGCTGCAAGGCTTTCTCAAGGGATACTGGTCAAGGGAGACATTATGGTTTAAAAACAATACCCAGCCAATCCCAAATCAGCACCAATTTAAAGGCACAGTGGCCAATTCTGTATTACTAACTATTAAAGTGCTATACAACAAAGTGCTATAAATTTAACTTAAAAAGAATACTTATCGTAATGGATAGGCCCAGTATTAATATATATAAATTGAACAGCAGTGAAAACCATATATTAGTGGCTTATTCCTGTCAACAATAGACAATAGTTTCTAATTGAATTCATACACACATTCTAGAGTATATTGAAATACAGTTTATATTTATCCCCATATATATTTTAACTCCTTTACAACAGGTCCCTCAGTTAGTAAAAGTAAGTTATTTTTCTTTTAATAGTCTCCAATCTGTCTAGATTAAACATGAAAATTTCATATTTTAAATAACTTCAACATGTATAGATCCTGTAACCAATACACAAAGGGGTTATCTATCTATCTATCTATCTATCTATCTATGTATATAAATATATATATATAACACACTAGTTTTTATAACAAATAATGTGCAACTATACACTCTATATTTCCTATGTCTCAATCAAAAATATCTGTCTGATTCAATTTCAGGGCCACTTTAATTAAATCTAAAGGTTAAGCCACATGAACATTAATTCATCTATCAAAGACACGTGTAACAAGAGCTGATGGCAACCAAGACCCACTTAAAGAATAACAAATAACCATTCCTCCATTCATTGTTTAAAAACCATGGGGACACCAAACCCTCACTCTAAAGTTCTCTGATTGGACAGACTAACCAGATCATTTTCTAGACAGAAAATTAACAAAAAATGGAAAATGAAATGGACATACACTAAAAGAGCCGGAAAAGGAAGAAGGGAAAAGAACTAAAGGGTCAGCTGTCAGTATAATAGTTTAAACTTCAACTTCTGATAGGAAGAGGGGAAGGGGGGAAGTATGATACGGTATTTAATCTTTTTATGTACTATTTGCATTATTACAAAAGTTCAATACAGCTGAAGCCTGGTGCCCACCTTTATCAAACTGAGCAAATAATCAAGACAGTGTGAATGTATTTTCTTTTTCTATAAACTAAAAAACTGTTTCTGGAGGTGAACAGCTCTTAATTTGTTTACTGGGGCTAACATTTACAAACAAGTCATGGCCAGCTGCTTTGATAACCAGCACTACTGTTATGGCTGCTTCTAACAACACAACCACATCTGTTAACCTGCAAAGGGCAAGGAAAATTGGAAGTGTACAGTTCATCTTCTAATGAGATAAGGGACAGGTGCCACCTGTCCCCACAGCTGACCCGTTCTTGCAGTCATATACAGAGTCAGGAACACAGGAGCTCACTGTGCTAAAACCTCTGAAACTATTACATTGGGGAACAAGTCGGAATGGCAGTTACAGGAGCATACCCCTCACCTAAGACTTCACCCTGCAGCAAGTAACATTAAACTGGCCCAAGAGACAGTAGAATTTTCTTCAGCTGTTCAGTCAGTGACTATACTGGATACAGATATGGCAGAAAAAAAACTGCTCTGTTGAAACTCTTGGCTGAAGAAGGTCCAGGGCAAAAATGAAAAACAGAAGATACATGCAGAAAGTGGGATGGTGTGGTACTAGCACATAGACATATCACAGCAGATAGTGTGTCTGAAACCCCAAGTGAGCAGAATTCTGCTCCTGGAATTGAAACCCAGTTTTCACCACCAGAATCTGTGGCCACAGCTATTATAAATGCGTTTGGGATTTCCAAACAAGAGACAGATGCTCCATGGTCAGAATATGCCCTCAATTGTGTAGGCTGGATACAGGATGGAGGAGGTCATCGGATACAAGACCCCACATGGGACACAGATGTGTTTTCACAATCTTCAGCAACTCCAGAGTGGCACCCTCCAATGGCTACTCGAAGCAATGAAGTTCCAAGGTCAGCAGTAAACACACTCATTACTGATATCCAGCATACTGTCCAACCAACCTCAGCAGACACTCGGACCATAGAAAATCATAAGCAGCAGATTATACTTCCCCTGAATCTAAACCAGACACAGTTTCTGCAGCATCACATAGGCAAACTAATTGTTCAACAGACATAGGGAAAAATACCTCCAGTTCAGGCATTAAACAAAAAGGACATTCAGAAATATTTTCAAACCATTGGAAAAGTCTAGAAAGCAGTATTTTAAATACTTATCTTACGTAATCAACTACAGCATCTATTATCACTAACTCCAGTCACATCAATACAGTAAAGCTGACATGCAGAAGCTTCAATATGACAGGGCCATTCCATTAGGCAGAACTCTCTTTTGGAATTTTAAAGTCCCCATTATTTGATCTATGTGCGGCGTGCAAAGCATAACATCAGGTATTATCTTTATCCATGTCACAACAGAATGATGGCTCATTAGTTTCATCTATTGAGCAGATTATGGAGTGGTCTCAGAATCCTGGAAGCCACAATACCAGAAGAGTCAATAAGGAACAAAACAATCACAATTCCTTTCCAAAATGTCTAAACATATTCTATCTCAGGAAGACTCTGCCTTCCTTACAAATAAGGTTACAACCCAGGAAATCGCTGAAGTCATTCAATCCAGGAGGTTGGGGCAGCACCGGGTATAGATGGTTTACCCTTTAAGTAATTTCTTACTGAGATAGCCCTGTTTCTGGAAAAAGTATTTAATTTTTCCTTTTTCCATAATTCCATTCCAAAATCCTTCTCTTGGAGCTTAGTGATTTATTTATGCAAGTCTAGAGACAAAACCAATCTGCATAATTGGAAATCCATCAGCCTACTTAATGCTGATTTCAAATTATTATGTCAAATCCTTCACCTTCGGTTATGGAAAATTGCAACAAATATTACTCACCCAACACAATTTTGTGGATTACTGGACAGGACAATATATCACCCTCTAATAATCTTGTGGGAATTGTGGGAGTTCTACCAGAAAATTAATGCTAACAGGTGGATCATATCCCTGGATCAAAGCAAAGCTTTTGACAGGTAACCCATAACTTCTTGTTTAAAGTTTCATGCAATTGTCTCTTGTAACTTATTGTTAATTGTGTAATGTATTGTACTGTAATTTTTTGTAATTAAGTGTTAAATATTGTTGCGTCTTTACTGTGTTCCAGGTCGGGCCTGAAAAAAGGGCCAATGGCCCAGTGTCCTTACCCAGTTAACAAATGAATAAATAAAAGTACTACAAGCATATGGTATCCCTCACACCTTTATTTCCAAAATTCAGATATTATGTAAACAAGCATACTGCAGTCCATATATTCAGGGGGTTATTGGCCCCGTGTGTAAAAGTTTGGTAGGGGTTAGGCAGGGCTGCTCCTATGCCCCCTTCTTTACATCTTTTATCTTAATCCTCTTTTGGAAAATGTGATTGCAAATCCATCTATATTAGGACTCTTAGGGAAATACCCAGGAAGATGTGGTAAAAGTTTTGGCATATGCAGATGATACCTGCTTATTCCTAAAGATATCAAGTATAAAAAGCAGCCTGTATGGAATTACGGCATTTTTCAGAAGTCACGGTGGCCTGGCTTAACTGGAAGAAATATAAAGCAGTTCCCAGGGCCTCTGAATTCTCTACCTTCTGTAATAGAACATTTTCCAGTGGTCTTGGGTCCGGTTAAAATTTTAGAGATTTTTTTTGACTACCAGAATTTAGCTACAATCAATTGGGACAATGCCTTAAATTCTTGTGAAAGTAAATCTTTGGAAGGGGTGAAGCTATCTAAATTAAAAAGGATTCATATCATAAAGCAATTTTTGATTCCAGGTTTAATAAACGTAGGAACCATATTTCCTATACCAACAACTTTTGAAACATGTTTATATAGTTTATTTTTCAAATGCAGTGGGGCAGCTGGCTTAACTCTGTTAAGAGGTTTCAAATATCTACCATGTAACCAAGGGGGACTTGGATCATAGATCCTGTAGTTTTCTTTCACTCCCTATTTTAGGTCCATTACATCAAAATGCCATGGCAAAAGGAAGACTCCCTCATTTACCATTGGTTAAAGAATAATTGGTAAACATATCCATCAAAATGGATTGAGGCCCCTTCTAAATTTTCTAAAGTTTTAGCTCTGTCAGATGCTATGAAATCCACAGCCCAGAAAATTTTTAAATGGAATATCCTTAAATCTTACCTACTTAATTCATCTAGGAAACACCTGTGTCAACATATTTTGGATAGAGTAAGCCACACACAACCAGAGTTCCCAAACTGTAGACCTGAGAAATTAGATCAAGTCTTATCACTTTTAAATGAAAAATGAATTCTAGATCACATGTGGGAAACCCTTTTGGTGAGTGCACATGGCAAATTAAACATACATAGAAACCACAGAAATAAGCCCATGGATGAATGATCATGTCCCTATATGGGATGCAGAGCCTTAGAGGAAACCATGGAGCATTTTGCTCTCTGCTGTACCTTTTCTCACAATCTATGTTTTTCTGGCCCAGGCCTGGAAACTACCATGGTTACAAAACCTACCTATGATACCCTAATGCTAGGTGACTACAAATAGACTGACCAGCTATCATAAGGGATCATTATCAGTAGTGTTTTCTGTTTTAAAATTATATCTATGGAATGCAAAGGTACAGTGGGTACTTCAGCAGCAGCAAATGACATACTCTGTTTTAAAAATGCTCCAAGAAATATTTATAATAAAGAGATTATAGACTATGGTTTACAGATGGTCAAATCTTGGTGGAGAGACCTCTCCTTTTTTATTAAATTTAAGTAATCTTGTGAGCTAGACACACAAATCTATTTTCTGAAAGAGCCTAGGAAATACTTTTGGAAGTACAGATTGTTGTTGATAGATAAGATAAATGTGACTACTAAGGTGTGTGCAGTGCTTTTTTTTGTATACATGATGTTTCTCTTCTGGTAGTCCATGATGTCCTTTACGTTTTTTTTTTTGTTTGTTTGTTTGTTGTTTTTTTCTGCATATTATCTGTATTTCTTTTTCTTTATGAAAAAAAAAGAATGTTTTTTGTTTCTGTATATTTGGTATTGTGCCCTTCAATATAAAATTTCCCTACTCTTTTCAACAAGTGCCATGGGATCTTAAACATCCACCTGAACTACCACCAGAACAGGCAGATGGGACCTCAGTTTAATGTCCCATCTGAAAGATGACACTTCAGGAGTGTAGCACCCCCCCTCATGCTGCACTATATTGTCAGTATTGGGATTAACCCAAGTGCCTGGTGTGGGGATAGAACCCACAGCCTTCTGATCTCCCCACCTCAGAGTGAGTGTGCTACTTGCAGGACTGGAAAGCACAATGGATTACCATAGATGTATGCTCGATATATACAAGCATCCTGCATGAGTTGGGTCTTTTGCTATCAGTCATTTCATAGGTAAAATGCTAGAGATGTTGCAAAGTTTTAGTCTGCAGGCAAATATCAGGCAAATTTGTGAAAACTGTTTTAGCTAACTCACAAATTTTTCCCATTCAATGGGAAATTCTCCTACAGTAACTTCACTTTTTAATTTCCATTTTTAACTTTGCCTTTGCATTAGAAAGGCAAAGTTTACAAAAAAAAAGTTGTGGTCACATAAGGGAGCTTCTGCAGGTCACAAGGTGTAATGCCAGGGCAGGAAGTGTTGCTTTCACTTTCTCTGTTGTAGTGAGTGAGACAGTGTGAGCTGAGCTAGAAGCAGCCAGGAGAATGCCACACAGTTGAACAGAACTTCTAAGAAACCTCTTATTTCTAAATATTTTTTTTTGTTTTCTGTGCTATACGGTACTTTTGTTTCTGAACCTTTCTTGATAACTTAACCTTTGTTTTTAATCATTTTGTGCTGTCTTATTTCCCTGACTTCTTCTGTCTCTCTCTCTCTCTCTCCTTTTTATGTTTGCTTGCACGCATGTACAAGAAATATAGTGCCATCATCCGAGTTTCTGGAGGTGTGGCACCCCCTCTTCCAATTCCCTCCGTGTGTTTGCAGGCGCGGCCACAGTTGCCTAATGCATGCTGCAGCTGTCTATGACAGCACTCTCGAGAATGCAGTGGCTTACAGTTGAAAGGGACAGAGCCGCTTCAGTGAGCACGATCAGATAAAGGAAGTGCTCACCGAAGTGCTGTCCCCCCTCCCCAAACAGTCTTCCAGGTGCCATGCTGGGAGTCCACCCCAGCATGGTAACAATGTGTTTGGCTGACTGGGGTGCCAAATCCCCAGTCAGTTCCACAGCACCCCACCAAGAGATTACTGACTGCCACGCTGGGAGCCCACCCCAGTGTGCCACCAGTCTGAATGGCCGACGGGGGTGCCCAATCCCCGTCAGCTCCACTGCCCCCCCAAAGCTTTCTAGCCACCATGCTGGGAGCCCACCCCAGCATGGCAAACATCCTGCATCATAATTAAAAAAAAAAAACTGAAAACAGAAAAACAGTCCCTCACAGTCTCCCTGCTCCTCCGCCCACCCTCTGTACCCTGTCTCCCACACCCCCACCTCACCCCATACTTACTTCTGGAGCTCAAGCGACAATCTTCAGTGGACCGGGAACAATCTGCACTCTTCAAAGCCTGAGGAAATGCGGAAAGCTGTATAATGTAATGAATAGGGTTTTTCAACTTTGCTGCATATCTCAGGCATTTTTTGAATTTTGGCACCAAATTTTCAACATGGGTTTTGGGACCCCTCCTCATGAATTCTGTCACTATCACGGTGTTAATCAGGCCTGGAGGTGATTTCACAGTCACTGGCAAAATCACCTTTTGGGACTGATTAAGCAAATGACAGTGCCAGTGTTCATAAGGTGGACTGTCAAAAGCCTATGTTGAAAATTTGATGAAAATCCACAAAGTGACTATTTTACGAGAGCATCGTTTGCACTGTACCCTCATGCGGCTCGTAAGTTGCGAATTTTCAATATTTTCACTCCAGATTTTCAACATTGCCATTTTACCACACCTCCTTATGAGCAGTACAGCTGTCATTTCTCATTTCTCACCCAAAATGTGTTTCCGCGCATGTAGCGCACAATGGCGCAGTCGGTGTGCGAACTCAATTTATGGGACACATTAAGAAAATCACAGTCACACTGTTCATGAGCAGAAGTGTTAAAATGGCTATGTTAAAATTTGGTGAAAAAATTCCCAAAAATGACTGTTTTACGAGCGTTTGTTGCACTGATCCTATGCATGCTCATAAGTTCACAAATGTTCTATATTTTCACTCCAGATTTTCAACATTGCCATTTACCACACCTCCTTATGAGCAGTACAGCTGTCATTTTTCACATCTTGCCCATAACATGTTTCCGCCCATGTAGTGCACAATGGTGCAGTCGATGTGCGAAATCAATGTATGGGACACACTAAGAAAATCACAGTGTTTATGAGCAGAGGTCTTAAAATGGCTATTTTGAAAATTTGGTGAAAAAATTCCTAAAAATGCCTATGTTATGAGTGAGCATTGCACAGTTTCCACGCACCCTCATAAGTTCATGAATTTGTAATATTTTCAGTCCAGATTTTCACCAGTGGAATTTTCCCACTTCCTTATGAACAGTACAGCTGTCATTTTCAGAACATGGCCAAAATGTGTTTTCACACTTTCAGCACAGAAATGCGTGGTCGCTGTGGAAATCATTGTTCGACAGATAAAGAAAATCACAGTGACACTGTTCATGACCGAGGTCCCAAAATGCCTGTGTTAACAATCTGCTGTAAACAATTCCCAAACTAATTACATTACGGGTGCACGTTGCACAGTTTCTACGCATGCTCGTGACTTCACCATTTTTTTAAATTTTTCACTGCAGATTTTCAACATTGCCATTTTTTACACCTCCCCATGAACAGTACAGCTGTCATTTTTCACATCCTGTTCAGAATGTGTTTTTGCACCTGTGGTGACAAATGCCGTAGTCGCTTTGCAAAAGCAGCTTTCGGCTAACAAACTGATATTGCCATTGTTCATGTGGTGGGGGTCACAAAAAACCCATGTTGAAAATTTGGAGTGAAGATACCAACGAATGCCTGAGGTGTTAGGGTTTCCGACCATAGCACCCCACCCTGTAGAGAATGACAGGCATCAGGACTGTGACTTGGGATTGTCACCTGCAATGCTCATACCATTTCACCCCCCCACCCTGCAGCTACTGAGAGGCATCGAGGTGTGCCTTGGACTCTTCAGCCCCAAAGTTCACCCCATTCTCCTATACCACACCCATCTCACAATATTTCCTGATGGAATGGGGTGCGCATAAGGGCCAAAGACCCCAAGGCACACTGTGACACTTGTCGGTGTCTGCAAGGTAGGGTGTGGTGAAATGGCGTGGCCGTTATGCCTGATGACCCAAAGGCACACCTCAATGCCTGTCACTATTTCCAGGGTGGTGATGGGGTTGGCTTCAGTTCAATACTTCACTGCCATTCCTATTATGCAGCTCTGTAACTCCTACACTACCAATGCCAATGCCAGCAAGCAAACATTCGGCATTGACAAATGCTTGTTTATTGATTAAAGTGCTCCACCTTTCCCCCAATGGAGCGTGGAGTCTGCACCTGGCTGTCATAGTGTCTGGATCCATGGTGGATTGGAGATCATCTGCCTGCATCGGGCATGGTTCCTTGGGAGCACCCCAGCCCCAACCATACCTACTGCTCCAAGAGAGGCAGCATCAGTGACAGCCCCACCACTTGAGCAGCAGGAGGACAGGTGTTCTCCCCTCACTACCACTCCCGAGTGAAAGGAGCAGAAGCAGTGCCAGCCTGAGAATCAAGAAGCACTGGAGGAATGCCATATGCCTCCCCAAGTGGCTTGCAGCACCATTGCAACCTCCTTATCTGCCAGAGGGCCTGCCAGTCCAGCAGCAGCATCTGCCAATGCTTCCCCTACCCAGGTGATCACCTGTGGTCCCTTTATTTGCAAGTGACCAAGTGACCAGAGTGTGATCATTTGCAATCTTTGCAGCATGCGGGTCCACCGGGGGAAGAAAGGTAGCCACCTTGACATGGGGGGCAGAGGACCTACTTGTTGTTACACTGCCAGGTGGAGTGAGGCGCCAGATTTCAGGGGATAGGAGTAAATAGGGGTGCGGATGGTGGCCCATCCATGTGCACAGTGGGTTGTAGCTTGACCCATGTTCTTGTATGGCATTGGTGTGCAAATGCCATAGTGGGTTGACACTGGATAGAAGAAGAATCGGGGCTTCTGATTAGAGTTGCCATCCACTACTGGTTGTTATTTTGCAATGCAAACAATAAAATGTTAAACTTGCCATAGCACCATCAGCTTTGGGTGTAGTTATGTGTTGAGTTTAAGAAGAATCGGTGCCCCTTGTTCCACTTCCTCTTCCTCACCACCCTCTTGAAGCAGCAGCACCACTGGTACCACCACCAACAGCAGCAGCAGCAGAAGTGGCTGGCCTCAGCCGTCTGCTTGCTGAGGTCCAGCGGGACATTAAAGTTATTCTTGGTAGCCAAGAGAAGCTGCTGGCAGTGATGGAGGAGCTCCACCAGAAGTGGGGGTGGGGCTGTGTGAATTGATCTGTTTTTTAATTTATTCTATCTTTTTTATGTTCCCATTTGTCTGTCCTATTCTCTTATAGTCTTTCTTTCCAAGTTTTATACTCCTGTGTTCCCCCTAAAAACAAAAATACCAAAAACAGTATAAAATGCCAACTTAATTTGTCCTTTTCTTTTCCTTAGTGTTCCCAAGTTTTGTAGTCCTTTGTTACCCCAAAAGAAAAAAAGTTTAAAAACAGCAAACAAATTTCTGTCTTAATATGTGTGTATTGCTTCACTTTATTGTTCCTTTTCTACTGTCTTAAAAAGTTACATTTCCTAAATCTAAATTCCTACCTACTGTATATGTCTTGTCTAATTTTTATGTTTCTGTCTTCCTATCTCTTTCCTTAATTCTTCTCAACTACCAGAATAAATCTGACCGTGGGCTACAGTTACCACTACATGGTACTGTGCTGTGTGTTGCTGAGTGCCCCAACACTGTTGTTGTGCTACTCAGTTGTGAAGTGTGGCAAAATCACAAGTGATATAACTTCTACCCAAAATATTGTGTGCGTTAAAAAATGTGTCAGGCTTCTACATCATGCTGTCACACCATAGTACATAAAGGGGCTGAGAAACAAAAGTTCATTGTCATCTTGTCCCATAAAATTCTCCTGATGCCCAGAAATGAGAAGTGCTTGCACACAAGTCCAGAATGTTTTGCTGCTGCTACTGTTCATAAAATAAAAATTAAAAAGTGATCTGTCTGATGAACACTCAATTCCATCCCCCAGGGAACACAAGCTTATTCCTGATCTCTGGTCACCGGGGTGGGGGGAGGTGAGGCACACAACACCTCAACCCTCAATGCCACTGGGCCGGCCGGTCCATAGATATCTAAAACCGCTGACACTTTCCAATTTTGTATCATCTAGTATGTGCAAGTCATAGGCACCAGCAAGGGATTTACTCTGGTTGTGGATTCAAAAGCATGGATTTTTTTGCTACATTTAGTATGAGCCTGTTCTGAATAAACAAATTTTGCAATTAATTAAAGTCCTGATTTATACAAAGCTTGATGTTGGCAATATTTTTGGAGCACCTGTAAATGACTGCAGCTGTGGACAGCAGACTTTTTGAAGTACTACAATTGAGGTCAGGGAGCATGATGAACAAGGAGAAATGAAAGGGCTCAAGCTGGAGCTCTGAATGTACTGCACAAGCACACACATACAGTACTCCCTACAAGCACCTCTACCCTTACAGTATAAACACAAACAACACAAAGAAAATATCCAGGAAGGAAAGGAATGCACTCCTGTTGAAAATACAGTGCCCATTTTATGTGAACTTCTACATTTAATTCATGGTGCTAAAGCAGTTTGCATAGACCTTCCTTCCTTATTTATTTGAAAATGAATAACTGGGAAAAGCACAATGAGTCGAGGTTCATTTAAATTGATAATTGGGAAAGGCACACTGAGTCAAGGTTCATTTCCAGGTGCGGTTGGGGGTTGGGAGTACAGTGTAACAAAATTACAACAAGTCATAAAATATGGTTGCAATGACAAATTACAAAGTGCAAAAAACGGTACAGAATAATCAGGTGATTAAACACCATGACAAATGGAGGAACCAAAAAATTGGCTTACTGGGTAACCTTCCCTTCCTTCCTTCCTTCCTACTGTCTCTTACAAACTCAGTCCTATAGCACCCCACTTGCTTCCAAGCCCCATTGGAGAACTATTACTACAGCTTCCTTGGAAGAGCACAAGAGCATGCACACACACACACACACACACAGCAGCAGCACGCCAAGGGGCAGGGCCATGAACAGGCACCCTGTGGAGGCACATGGTAGTGCATACTGTACACCTGTCTGCAGGTGCTGAGCTTTGTGGGCCAGGTACATGCCTCTCATGCATACCTGGTGCTGTGTCATGCATATCCCCAACACTCTGCATATTAGTTTTGGAAGACTGCCTTTTTTATTTAGTTTAACTGTCATGTTGGGGGCAGTGTTGCTGTACGTTGTAAGCAGGTTCCTGTAATTTTGGTTTTGCAGCCAGATAGAGTGTGTGACATTGCAGTGGGTATCAGAGGGTTGATATTTCTATTAACACAAAATTATTCACACTTAAGTGATGTCAGTTCAGCAAACAACGGTGTGTTAATTGATATGGCAGTTATCCATTACCCACTGCAGTAATGTCATCGGAGTTGGTGATGAGATTTCTTTGCAACTGGAAATTAGTGGGTAATATGGTCAACCATGTAATATGAAAGGAATGAGACACAACAGGGTGTTGGTTGTGCTGTGATAAACACATATCTAGGGTGTAGTAATGAACAAGTGCCTTCAGCCTCTGACATGCAGTTATCAGCACAACCAACACACAAGTTTTTTATTTCATGTAGAACATGGATTTTCTATCAATTTGTTTTACAATACAATAGCTTAACATACAAAAAAATTATATGAAACTGTAAATGAATCTCAAATAATTCCTCCATACCTGGGTGGCACTAGGGACACTATTGTTTGTCTCTGTTTTGGTTGCCATTGTCACATACTACACTTGAGCAAGTGCTACCCTCTACCCACAAGCACATATGAGCACTTCTGGGAGTTGCAGTCACTTAAGAAAATGTCTGCCTTGTGTTGGTTTAAAAAAAATGTTTTTATCCACAAAGTGGTGTTTGTCTTAGTGAGCATGTTGAAGCATAGATGACCGAAACAGCAGTTGGGCTGTAGTACGTAAATTTGTGAAGGAGAGAGCAGGTAGGGTACAGTTTACTGCGCAAGTGTCAGAGTAGGAATGGTACAATGTGGCGACTAAGTGACATTATGGGCAAGGTACAGTACTTTTGGAGGAATTGGAGTGATAATTGAAGAAAAACAAAGTAAACAAGAAAGAAGAATCAGCAGGTGTCCAATAGTCCAGCAGGTAGCACAATCTGGGTTTGTGAAAGAACTTAAGAGCTGGGTTAGGTTGGTCCGAGGGCTGCAAAGATGCTGCAGTACAGCAACGCTCCCAGGTTGGGGAGGTAAGCATTGGGATCCATCCCTCTGGTGACCTCTGTGGTGGCCTGGGGAGCTTGCTTCTCTACAGGAGCATGTCAGTAGCATGTGAGCCCATTGCTGGGGCTGTACCCAATGTCAGGGAAATAGGTGGGGCAAAAATGGAAACTAGAGCTGACGTATGAAACATGGCTCATTTCCCAGTTCACATGGCCATCCAAGCCCTATAATCTGCATGCAAGTACCAGGTGAGGGGAGGACTGACCTCCCCTTCCTGGCCCCACCCGGGGATCTGTGGAAGACTCATGCTGGAAGTACATGGGAAGTTTGTGTTGATCAGAGGTGGGTTGGGGCTGATGGCTGTTGAGCTCCAGGGCAGAAAAAGCTTTATATAAACAGAAACATAGAATTTGATGGCAGATAGGACTGCTCGACCCACCTAGTCTGCCCAGTTCCCTACCTAATGGATAAGCTTCAGATCCTAGTTAACCAACAGCCTACTTCCTCCTACCCCCACCACTAGAATTGCCTTATGTCTGTCCCATGCATTCTTGAATTCCTCCACTGTTTTTGACTCCACGACCTCCTCCGGAAGGCTGTTCCATGCATCCACTGTGAAAAAATACTTCCTCTCATTACCTCTGAGCTGTCCCCCCTCTATCTTCAAATTGTGCCCCCTTGTTCTAGCAAATCTCTTTTTCCGAATGATGCTACTCTCTTGGACTTTGCTGATTCCCTTGAGGTACTTGAAAGTTTCTATCATGTCCCCCTCATCCTCCTTTCCTCGAGAGTATACATATTAAGCTCCTTTAGTCTCTCTTCATATGTCTTCTGGTGTAGACCCTGCACCATTTGGTTGCCCTCCTCTGGACAGCCTCCATCCTGTCTATGTCTTTGCAGAGATGGGGTCTCCAGAACTACACGAAGTACTTCAGATGGGGTCTCACCAACTGTCTGTACAGAGGGATAACAGCTTCCTGTTTTCTGCTGGTAATGCCTCTCCCTATGCATCCCACTATCCCCCCAGCCCTCCTTACTGCCTTCTCACATTGCTTGCCCACCTTTAGTTCATCTGATATAACTACCCCCAGGTATCTTTCCATTTCTGTTGTTGTCAGTATCTCACCCCCCATTGTGTACTCTTCCCCTGGGTTTTTGTTTCCCAGGTGCATTACTTTGCACTTCTTTGCATTGAATCTAAGCTGCCATACATTTGACCATTCCTCCAACCTTGCCAAGTCCTTTCTCATCCTTTCCACCCCATCTTGTGTATCAACCCTGTTGCAGATCTTTGTGTCATCTGCAAAGAGACATACTTTTCCTTCCAGTCCCTCTGCAATGTCACTTATAAAGACATTAAAAAGGACCGGACCCAGTACTGAACCCCGCGGTACCCCACTAGTAACCTCCCTTTCTTCACTATGGACTCCGTTTACTATTACCCTCTGTGTCCTGTTGTCCAGCCAATGTTTTACCCAGGCTAGCACCCTGGGACCCACTCCCAGGCTAGCTAATTGGTTTATTAATCTTTTGTGTGGGACTGTGTCAAATGTCTTGCTAAAATCTAGGTAGGCCATGTCCACGGCCCTTCCCTGGTCTACTACTTTGGTCACCCAGTCAAAGAAATTGATTAGATTCATCTGACATGACTTTCCCGCTGTGAATCCATGCTGCCTTGGGTTCTGTGCCCCACTGGCCTCTAGGTACTTAACAGTTCTTTCCTTCAGAAGTGATTCCATCATTTTCCCTACCACTGAGGTCAAACTGAAAGGTCTGTAGTTTCCTGCCTCTGTCTTGCTTCCACTTTTGTGTAGGGGAATCACATTCACCCTCCTCCAGTCCTCAGGTACAGCCCCATCCTCCCATGATTTGTTAAAAACGGTAGTGAAAGGTTTTACTAGTCCTCCCCTTAGTTCTTTTAGAATTCTGGGGTGAATCCCATCAGGCCCCATTGCTTCATCCACATTCAATTTTAGGAGTTCTTTCAGAACCCTTTCTTCTGTGAAAGGACTGATATCGACCCCCCTATCTAGAGTGCTTCTATTGACTGGATTAGGTACCTCCCCCTCCTTTTCCTTTGTGAATATTGAGCAGAAGTATTTTATTCAGTATCCCTGCTTTTCACTGTCCTCTCTCCCACCACCCCTCCCTCCTCTTTATTCAGCCTCAGTATCCTTCCCTTTGTCTTTCTTCACTCTCTAATGTACCTATGAAGGTTTATCCCCTTCTTAACTGAATTGCTATCTTCTCCTTGGTTTGGGTCTTTGCTGTTCTGACTGCCTTCCCCACGTCCTTCTGCTTTAACTGGTATAGTTCTCTGTCCTGGTCCTTCTGTGTTTCCTTATACTTCCTGAATGTTATCTTTTTCTCCCTAACCTTCCCTGCCACCTCTTTTGAGAACCATAGTGTTTTTTTCTTTCATTTTGATTTGTTTATTTGCTTCACACAAAGGCTTGTTGCCTCTGTGATGGCAGTTTTGATGTTTCCACATTGTGCTTCACCCCTCCTTCTTGCCTGTTTGCTAGTGCTTTTCTGAGGCACTCTCCTATTTTGACAAAATCAGCCCTCCTGAAGTTCAGTACCTACACTTTTCTATGGCTTGACTCTACAGATGAGTTTATCCTGAACCACACTGTTTGGTGGTCACTTGTTCCCAGATGGCTACCCACTTCTAGATCTGAGATCCTCTCTCCATCCCCATTTGAGAGTACCAGGTCTAAGATTGATCCCTCCCGAGTGGGTTCCAATACTAGCTGTCTGAGACATGCCCCCCTGTAGGGCATTGAGAATGGCCCTGCTCTTGGATGTGGCTGCAATAAAGGTGCTCCAGTTAACATCTGGCATATTCAGGTCCCCATCAGCAATATCTCCCCTTTCTCTGCCATCCTAGGGATGCCTTCTATCATTTCCTTGTCCATTTCCTCCCCCAAGACAGGGGTCTGTATACAACCCTGTGCAGATTTTAGTGCCATTTCTAGTCTCCAGGGTGACCCCCAGTGCCTCCTCTCCCCCCTGTTTACCCTTTAGTTCCATTGCTTTGATCCCTTCCCTTACATAGAGAGCTACTCCTCCTCCTCTTCTACCCTCCCTGTCCCTCCTGTAGATTGTGTACACTGGTATGTTGACATCCCAGTCATTGTTCTCTGTGTACCATGTTTCTGTGACTGCCACGATGTCCAGGCATCCCTCTTCCATCAAGGCCACCAGTTCAGGGAGCTTGTTACCTAGACTACGGGCATTGGTACTCATTACCCTCCATTTTTTGATGGCCTTACCCCTTTTTGCCCCATCCCTGTCCTTACTGACTTTGTCTTTTTCTCCATTTACCCCTGCCCTGCTCCCTATTGACGTCTCTGTCTTGGTGTTTACCTCACTTACTACCCTGATTTTCTTGGGGGGAGTAGGATTTCCTCTCTCCTTTTCAGTACCTCCCCCTTGGCTAGTTTAAATAGTTGCCAGTGAAGCATTTGAACCTATCACTTAGGATCCTGGTTCCCCTCCTGGACAGATGCGGACCATCGCACCAGTATAGGCCTGCATCCCTCCAGGTGGACCTCCAGTCCCCAATGAAGTCAAAAATCTGAGCTTTGCACCAGTTTATCAACCACTGATTGAATACCATGGTGCAGAGCACCCTAGCCTCACTGATACCATAGACAGGCAGCACCTCCGAGAAGGTTATCGTACGTGCTACTTGTCTAAGGCCCCTCCACAACTCCACAAACTCCTTCTGCACTGCTCTGATCCCTTTCCCCACCAGGTCATTTGTTCCTAGGTGGACAATGACATCCAGCTCCCTCCCCTGTGCAGCTGCTCCTGCGATCCTGAGGATTCGCTCCCTGTCCCTCAAGCCATGGTGCCAGGCAGGCACCTTACCTCCCTCTTCCCTCTCTTCCCCAGTTCTTTTTTTTTTAAACTTTGTTTTATAGAAACATAGAAACATAGACTTTGACAGCAGATAAGGACCGCTTGGCCCATCTAGTCTGCCCATTTCCCTACCTACAGGCAGGCCGCAGATCCTAGTTAACCAACAGCCTATTTCTTCCTACCCCCCACAAGAATTGCCTTATGTCTGTCCCATGCATTCTTGAATTATCCCACAGTTTTAGACCCCACAACCTCCTCAGGAAGGCTGTTCCATTCATCCACTACCCTCTCTGTGAAATAATACTTCCTCACATTGCCCCTGAACTGCGCCCCCCATCTCTAAATTGTGTCCCCTTGTTCTTGCACAACTGTTTTTCTGAAAGATGCTACCCTTTTGGACTTTGTTGATTCCACTGAGGTACTTAAAAGTTTCTATCATGTCCCCCCCTCCTTCTTTCCTCCAGGGTGTACATATTAAGCTCCTTTAGTCTCTCCTCATACGGCTTCTCTTGCAGACCCTGCACCATTTTAGTTGCCCTCCTCTGGACTGCCTCTATCCTGTCTATGTCTATAGTCCCAGTAGAGAAGTCCAGTCACACAGCAGTCCTTTCTTCTGGTGTCTTCTGCCAAGCTACTAGCAAAATCTTTCTAAGGCAGTCTTTAAATGTAGCTTCCTTCTAGCTAAGCCACTCCCCCTACTAACTAGATCTTTCTACAGGTAATTTAAACCTCACAGCTATCAAGTCCTTTCAGTCACCTGAGATTTACACCTAGATAACTGCTCAGATAACCATTCAGTTCAGTTAACTCAGACAAACACACCTTTTTTTGTTTTGTTTGCTAGTTTTTTTACCTAAATTAAAGTTCCAAAGTACAATAGTTCTACTTCTTTAGTCCCAGCAGAGAGTCCAGTCACACAGCAATCCTTTCTCCTGGTGTCTTCTGCAAACATACAGCTTGTTACCAAGCACAGATATATCATACATTATTGTTTATATCCATAAAGGGTGCCACTCCTCTTAGTAAGATCAATATTAACCATCTAGTGCTTTAAAGATGCATCATCTGGAGGAAATCAATACAGAGTAAAATAAATTATTTTCTCTGGGAACTCCAGAGCAGTATAATGCCATTGCTGTAATGAAGCCCATGAGCAGCATGGAAATTATCTTACGTTTAAGCATAAAAGTATTGTCCAAAATCCTTCACCATATAATATGGTACTGGATGCCATGCAATCGCTAGTAAGAGCACAAATAATGTGCAAACCATTTTTGATGTACTAGAATGTAGATATCTAGGTGCTTAGTCGACAAACATTTATAACCTGCCAAAACAGATTAATAAAGGAAAAAAAAACAATAAATACATTGACATCTGGTCTCTTATTTATCATTCTGGGAAAGGTACAGTCTCTAATATTTATTAGAGGGATCAGTCCAAAGTCAATCTAGTAAAAGTGGAAATGAAAAAAATGTCCCAAACACATCTTAATCCCTCAACATGAGGCGGTGAGCTTGCAGGTGAAATTACCATCTGATAAGAACAGAATACTTACATAGAATTAGCTACAGGCTGCAAAAGATACCTGCTGTGGCTTAATCCACCAGTCGTTGTTAAAAACGATTAAGGGTTCAGGATTCTTCATCGTCTGAGGACTGGTGTTCCATATTGGACTGGCGTGCTGGTGGGACAGCATTCTTATGGCCCCACTTCAAGGCCTCAGCTGGGTCAGAGAATAAATAAACCTTCCTGCGATGTGCGATTCGAAGTTGCATTGGGAAAATCATCCCGTGAGAAATCGAGGCCTCTTGCAACATCGCCCTAACTCCATCAAATCGTCGCCGCTTCTAGCGAGTAGCATAACTGATATCTGGAAAAAGGCTGACTCATTGACCATCTTGAAGGAGGGTCCTTTTATGTCTGGCCAGTGCCAAGAAGTAGTCCCTAGTCCCAGCTCTGTCGGTGACCAAAATGATGGTCCGGGGGAGATCTTGCTCTTCCGATCGCCCACATGGCGAGACTCTATAGGTCCTCTGAAACAACTGGACTTTTGGCTGTACTTCACCCCCTATCTGCTGAGTAAACCAGTCCAGTAGAAACAATATAAGACTGTCCCCTTCACTGTCCTCTGGCATGCCCAAAATTCTGATGTTCAGGGCTCTGATTAGGTTTTCTAGAGTTTCAATGCAGGCTTTCCAGTGCCACTCTGTTTTATCAGGGATGACACCACTCCGTGGCTGCATCTACTCTCTTGGCAGCATCTAGGGTTGTCGTTTGTCTTCCCTCCATTGTCACTTCCAGTGTAGTGACCCTGGAAGTTAGGCTGTCAAATTTGTCCAAAGAACAGTTACCGATTTAATTAACTTTGAAAGCTTTGCCCCAATAGCCTGGAGGGTCTCTCAGCTGTTCTTCCATGATCTCTTCCAGCCTGCCTTGCGTTGAGCAAGTCACAGCAGCTGATTAGAGCATTTTCACTTTTTGCTCCACTCCAGAATGCTGATCTTTGCATGAGTTTCCATATTAAGCAGAAGGCTTTTCACAACAGTTCCTTATCTCCTTTAAACAATTACAGTATCTCTACTTAAAATGTTTTTTTCAAGCAAATTCATTGACCCAAGCTGAGCAGGATAATCAAAACAGCACCATCTTGCTCGGGCTCCACAGTGCCCCCCCTCCCAATTCTACCCTCCTAACAATGGAGTCCCTCACCAGGAATTGTTTCTCCATTGTTTATCACAGGGAAACAAAAGAAGAAATAAGCAGCAAAAAGATAAAGACCTGGCAACTTGAGGATGCAGTGAACATATGGCTGACAAGTTAATGTGAATGTTTGTTGGGAAGGGAGGATGCAAGACATTTCAAAATCAACATTCTATGGCTGGCACATTGATTTGTTGGGCACTGGGACAAGGCTGGCAGCAGTCCTTTTTAGCCATTGGTTGTGCTTAGATAAATGCATGGGTACTAGCCCCTCAGCTAATCAAAGGCATGATTTTCCAACTCATTTTATGGATGTTGCTGTTTAGATCTGGATTCACTGTTGTAGTTATTATAGATTGAGAGGCACTCTGACCAATAGGACACTCCTTTCCTATACTCATGAGATATATTTTCCTGTGAACAGTGTCTCATGCACAGCTGCCCTGGAAATGGGCACATTCAGGTCAGTTTTTTGTGTGTGATTATTTATCTCTGCACCAGCTGCCCCCATCAGTCAACCCGCCCCCAGCCCCGACATCCTGGAATTACCGGGGCTTACCTTAAGCCCGGCCTGGAGCGAGCCTGTGGAAGGGTGAGGCGTCATCCTGCTGCTGGCTCCATGATTTTCCATTTTCTGAGGTCCTCCCATTTTACTCCAGGGCCTCAGGAGTAGAGATGCATGCACGTGGAGGCACACATGCATACTATAGCCCCAGTGACTGCCCCATCAGCCCACCTGTCGGTCTAGTGCCTGGCACTCCCTCAGGCCTGTGCTGCTTCCTGGCCTCCACCATGAGGCAGTCAAGAGCCGAGGGATGCCACCTACAGTCCCCGGAGAGGACAGCTGCCAGAAGGCAGCTCCATGCCCACCTGCCAACCTCTGATGGTCCATGCTCATTCTCAAACATGGGTCATCAGCATGGTGCAAAGTAAGGCATTCAACACCTTAGCTCTCAGCACCACTGGGCCGAGTTTTTTAAATATTTATGTATTTTGGATCAGTCTCCATCAATAATATATCAATACTGAGCTGGCCTGGTGGTGCCGTGGTAGCACTACCACTTGCGGTGCAGATGCCCCTGAGTTTGGGATTGAGCTTGGGAGTCAGAGGGTTGACTGTGGGGTGGATAATAAAACATCCGCTGGACTGTTCTCCTCTTCTGGGATGAAGAGGATATGCAGGCTTGCCGTTTAACTGGCCCGAGCTGTGGCTGGGGGCAGCTCACTAAGACCACAAGTGTAGAGCAGAAGAGCGGCAGATGCACGACACATAGGAGCATGCATTGCCTTGCCATTGGTGCCATTGCAAGCCAGCTCCTCCATGACAGGCATGTAAGAAAACAGGGAAAAAGATGGATCCAGAGATCTAAATGACTCCCGCAACCAGCAGGCCCTGCACCCAATGAGCACCCAGGCCATGCTGCAGTAGCACAATAGTAAGTCCTGAAGGAAAGCTGGTACAAAGGACTTGCTGCAAGGAGCAGTGGAAGTATAATGAGCACTAACTGGGAAAAAAATAAGATGTTAATACTGTTTGAAAGACCATGCTTATGGTTGTAAGAGGGGTCTCACTTATATTCTTAGGGTATCAGAGGCACTCACCTTCAGTCTGCAGATCTTATACCCTAAGAATGCATGTATAAATACTCTTACACCTGTAAGATTGGTCTCAAGGGTGATATTAGCATACACAGAATCTATATATGCTTTCCTAGAATTTTCATCCATCATAAGTATATCTTACTCTTTTTTTTGTAAATCTGGGCCATACCCAAAAGCGGACCCAGTGATCTAGTCGAGAATTACCGACCGATCTCTATCTTATGCCCCTTAGCTAAGATACAAGAAAGGATACTCTATGCACAACTTTATTCCTACCCTGAGTAGACTAATTCCTTAACCATACACCAGCATGGTTTCTGGAGACTGCATGGCACTGAATCTGCCCTCCTGCGTGTCACAACGGATATTTTTCAGGCCATGAATCAGGAGCTCATGAAAGGATCACTTTCGTGGACTTAATGAAAGCCTTTGATCTTGTCAATCACCAACTTCTACTAACTAAGCTCGGCAATATTGGTCTTGATACCCTCACTATCTCTTGGCTCACCAACTATCTAACCAACAGGTTACAATGTGTCAAATGGTCTGTCTCTATGTCTTCCCTATCACCCATCACAGATGGTGTTTCCTAGGGCTCTATACTGGGCCACTACTCTTCTCCGTCTTTATCAACAAGCTACCATCAAACTGTGACGAGGCATCAATATAGCACTACGCTGACTGTGCCATACTTTACAGATCCTCTAATGATATCTCTTCCCTCAATATCAATCTAAAGCGTGACTTCCAGCAGTTGGAGGCATGGTTTAAGACCAACCTATTGGTCCTCAACAGAAAAAACAAGTCTATGTTATTTCACTACACCGCTTTTGATAGGTCCACCCATTCTCCTTTGATAATTAAGACCTCTTCCAGCAACACTCTAGAAGGGGTAAACTCATTCAAATACCTCAGTTTAACACTCAACGAGCACCTATCATTTGAGACACATATTGCCAAGGTCACAAAATCCACACATCAGAAGCTAGGCCTCCTATATCATATCAGTATTTCAAAGTTTCTATAAGAAACTATAATCGAATTGCTCCCCTCCTCCAGTGTGATCGATATGGCACTTTCTGGCCACACTTCAGTTTCCCAAAATAACACAGCAGCAAAGGGAGAACCTGCTTGCCCCAATAACTGTGGAGGAGATTAAAACAGTGGTGACCCACACTAAAACATTAAAATGCCCTGGTCCTGATGAATTTCCCCAGGAGTGGTACAAAGCCTTCTTGTCTCACCTTTTACCCTGATGAGAGACAACTTTTTAGAGGTTCAGGGAGGTGATCCCCCTCCGGTTTCATGGGCTTATGCTGTAATTTCCACAATTTTAAAACCAGGTAAAGACCCATTGCAGCCAGATTTGAATAGACCCATATCAATACTAAATTGTGATTATAAGCTTTATATGTCTATTTGGGCTCATTGGCTGGAGGATGTTCTTCCAAGTATTATCCACCCAGACCAGTCGGGGTGTTTTTAAAATACAGGCAAACCTCAGACAACACACGTAGAGTGATCCACCTTATGGATTATGCTTCCTGACATTCCCTACCAGTGACTATTGTAAGCCTGGATGCCTATAAGGCATTTGACCGGGTGCTTTGGAAATTTCTGTGGCAGGTGTTGGCCTCCTTCAGTTTTCTGGAGGAACTCATCACATGGCTTAGTAATATTTGTGTTAATCCATGGGCATATATACGGGTAGATGGATCTGTTTCCACCCCAGTAGGACTGGAAAGGGGCACGCATTAGGGTTATCCCCTCTCAAACCTGTTATTTGCCATATAGATATAGATCCCTAGTAATAGCGATCAGAACATCTCAGAGGTACAGGAATAGAGTTGGGAGGAGAATGTTATAAGGCAAAGTTATATGCTGACAATGTTTTTTTCACATTAATGGAGCCAGAGAAATCTCTTCCGAGAGTTTGGAAGGTACTAGGAGACTATTCGGAAGTCTCAGGGTATGTAGTAAATGCCTCCAAAACAGAGGTTTTGACTAAACTTTTCACCCCCCAGTAGCCTTGAAGACCCTCCTTCCTTTCTAGTGAAGAGGTACCAAAATAAAATATTTAGGAGTTTCATTACCTCAGAGCCTACAGAACCTGTGTTTGATTAATTATAAACCACTTACACAGGCCTTAGAGGTGGATATTTATAGATGGACCCTGCTTAGACTGTCCTTTTATTCAAGAATTGAAACAGTTCAATCTAATATACTACCCAGAATACTATACTTTTATGCCCCCTCAGGCCTGCTTCACATCCTGGAGTATGACCCTCTCTAGAATTGTGTGGGAAGGACTGAGCCCCAAATAAGGTGGTCTCTTCTGCAGCTCCCAAAACATAGGGGTGGCTGAACCTCCCTGATTTGAGACAATATGCTAAAGCAGTGGTGATAACTTGGATTTTGGCATAGTCAAACCAGGTCTACAGTGCCCCTGGAAGCAAATTAAATGCACCCTTAATGACCTTCACGATGCTCATAAAGTGGTATTTGCTCCTCTTTCTTCTCTTCCAATTTATCTGAATATTTTACGGCAGCACAACAAAGCTTATGGGCTTAGTATAGGACCAAGGCTACCCGGCTCTGGAACCTTTATTTTATTATTTAAGGTTATTAATAGCTGAAACTGAGTTCATGCCAGCCTGATTTGATCTCACCTTCCAGAGGTGGCACCAAAGGGACTATCTTTTATATTCCAGTTTTGGATTTGCAGGGGTCCTTCGTGCAGCTTCAGAAGACTCATGGTCTCATTAATAGGGAATACCATAGATACATGCAGGTACGGACATTTTGCTGCACAAGGATCCTGAGAGAGGTTGCCTCCCTCACCCTTACCTCTTTTATTGAATTTGATAGTCTCCTCGATTAAAGGTACTATTTGGCAACATTTAATAGGGTTATCATATAAGGGGCTTCAGGAGTATCTAACAGATATGACAAAAAGTGTTTTTCAGGCATGGAATAAAGAATTACCCAACCCTGTGACATATGACAGGTGGTTGAAATATACCTGTCTTTCTTTGGGAATCTCCTTGGCCCCCTACTGGTGGGAGTTTGCGTGGAAAGCCAGAAATCGATACTTCAACACTCCAGCCAAGTTAGCGAAATTCTCCCCGGGGCTGGTGGGATCCTGTTGGAGAATATGTGGGGAACAGATTGCTAATTTTGTACACATATTCTGGGCCTGCCCTAAGCTGAGACCCTTTTGGCTAGAGGTAGAGGATGCTTTGATTGAAATTATGGGTTCTGAAGCTATTCTTACTCCAGAATTGGTGCTTCTTTCTGACCCGCCTGAGGGGTACAAAGTACAATGAGGTATACTTTTGTTTACTTATCTCTTGGTGGCCAAGAAGGTAATTACCCATCTGTGGAGGCAGCCCAGGTCTCCCAACATAAATGATTGGCACAAAATGATGATGGAATAATACTTTTGGAATGCCTAATTGCTGGCACTCAGGCATTCAGTTTGAATTGAGATGGAGGGCTTGGGTTTTTTACAATTCAGCCCGGGATCTTACTTTTGTCCCATGATGTGGTTGCTTGTACCAGGGAATTATAAGAAATATAGAATTCAGGAGTCTGGTCAGGCAGGCAAGGAACAACTAGATAAGGGTAGAGCGATGCCTGTCTTAAGACTTGTAGTAATAGACCATTTGTATATGTTATTAATGTATACATATATAGCCTACTGTTTATTGTGTAAGATCTTTATTATACTGTATGTCACACTTGGAAACTGATGTAACAGACAGATGTAATTGTCCTAGTACCCTAAACAACATATGTGTAACTATATTTCTATCAAGAAAAATAAAGTTTAAAAAAGAAGCTAGGCCTCCTACCTTCGACCTCAGACCAGGAGAACCACAACCTCTGCTACCCTGCTTACGGGCCTTCTCTATGGTGCTTCACTGTTGCACTCAGCTAAGACTACTACCCTAAACAGATTAAGACAAGCTTATCATAGAATAACTTATTTCACTGTGCCAGTCCCTGCACGTACCCACCACTGTGATGTGCTTCATACCATAGGCTGGGAACCATTTGAAGCCCATCTTGAATTCCCTTTGCTCTGCACCACTTTTAAGCTCATCCACCTGCCTTCCCCACCCAGTCTCTCCGACCTACTCACACTTAAACCCTTTACCATATCCCTATGATCCTCTCAATATCCAATCCTAAAACTACCCAAGACTTAACTAGCTATTTGCGAAAGATCTTTCTCTGTTGCTGCACCTCAAAAATGGAACAATCTCCCATCGGACCTACTTGCATGTACATCTCTTATGCAATTTAAAAGATTATACAAAGCAATATTCCTTCAGCCTCCATTTTGTGACTGTAAATAATCCCTACTTTGTTCTATGCCCTCCTCCCTCCCTCCCTCCCACAGGTCTTCCCTCCTTTCTATACCTGCCCTCTCTCCCAACCACCCTCCCCTTCCTTTACCCCATATGTCTTACTGAGCACGCAATTTCAACTCCTCACTTATGTTTTTTCTCTCTCTTTAATTCTCCTAGATACATGTATAGAATACTCAATAGACAGTATTTATGTGTATATACCACACTGCCTTTACAAGACCTACCTAGTATTCTAATACTGTGTAATTATGTTAAGCTTGTCTATTTTTTAATTCCTTGTCCTGAGTGTTTATTGTATGATATATTGAGTATAATCACAAGTCACAATGTTTTATTTATTTATTTTATTTATTTATTTAAATGTTTCACCAGGAAGGCACACTGAACAACAAGTTGCTTGTCTCCTGGTGCAACCGGGGGGGGTACAATTGGATGAAGAATTAGACATACAGTTTACCATTTAACATATCTGAGAAATTAAACATTCAATTACATTTGTAACAAAACATACAGTTAAAAAATATAAATAATCATACAATTGCATTTGTTACATAACATACAGTTAAATATATCATACCTGTGGAATATGCATTTAATTACAAGTGGCATATCTGAGGAACATAATACAGAAATTTAATGTAGCCTTGGAGCCAACTCCTTGCAGGAATGGAACACAGTTAAGAGGTAGATCATTTAGCAATTATTGAATAAATAAGGTACAGTGAGGAGATATCAAGGAGGGTAGAAGGGTAGACAGGGGAAACCAGCGGGGGGAAGGAGAGGATAATGATGGGGGGAACATTACCGGAACAAAGTGAGCAAAAAATCAGTTTCGAGGGGCAAGTTAACACAGGGCTAGTGCACTCTTGGAGCATCTCAGACAGAACAAAAAGTGCAAGTTATTAGCTCAAGCAACTAATTCCTTTGTTTAAGTGCAGGGGGTAGAGAGGGCAGAAGGAGGGGTAAGGGATAGAACAGGAAGGGCGAGTCATACTGGAGCTGGCCCTCTCAGAGTGCGGAAATCGCTACCAGTGGCGGAATGAGGTGGAGGATTTAGAATAAGGGCAAAAGTCGGCAAGAACAAGTTGGGTAGAGATAGTAGAGGGGATGGTAAAGGAAGGAGGAGGAGGGTGGGAGAAACTTGCCTAAGACTAGGCCTCTTCAGGATTCTGAGAACCCTGCCAGAGAGCAGATTCAGGAGAGGAAGTTAGGTAGAAAGGACGGCGGGAAAGGAGGAAGGAAGAGTCATTTCCAGTGCTGGACCCTCCCAGGATGCTGAGAACCCTGCCAGGAAGCAGAACTAGGTGAGGACACATTGGAAGAGAGAAGAGAAAGGATGAAAGGAGGAAGAAGAGGGATAGAAGAAGCTTGCAAGACTAGGCCACCCAGGATGCTGAGAACCCTGCCAGAATGCAGAATCAGGAGAGGACTAATTGGGTAGAAAGGATAGAGGGAGGGAGTGAAGGAAGAGTATTGCCCAGTGCTGGGTCCCTCCAGGATGCAGAGAACCCTGCCAGTGGATAGAATTAGGTGAGGCAAGTTGGCCAGAGGGAAATAGGGGGGATAGATGAGAAAAGGAAAAAAAGGAGGGAGGGAAGAAACTTACATGACAGTAAACATCGCCAGGGTGCTAAGAATCCTGACAGAGGGCAGATTTAGGTGAGGACAAGTTGAGGAGAAAGGAGAGAGGCAACTACGGTTCTTGAATAAGGCACCAAGCTTGAGGTGCAGTTTTTTCAGGATGGCGTCAATGTGGCCAGAGAAGTTGAGGTGTTGATCCAACCAAACCCCAAGGTATTTGAATGAGGAGGTGTCCTCTAGGATTGTCCCATCAAGGTTATGGAAAGAAGGTAAAGGGTGCAGCCTAGAGAGTCTCTGCCTAGTGCCAAAGGTCATGGAGACAGTCTTTTTGGCATTTAGGAATAGTTGATGTGAGGCAAACCATAGCTGAACATGGTGGAAATCATGCTGAAGGGTGGTTGCTACATTGGTGGGCCTTTTGCCAGAGGAGAACAGGACAGTTACCGGCATGCATATGGCTAGAGAAGCCGTGGGAGCATACTGAGGGCAAGTCATTTAGGAAGATGGAGAAGAGAATGGGTCCAAGTAGTAACCCCTGTGGGACTCCTGTGGAAAAGGGGGGAGATTGTATCCTGGATCTTGACTGATTGTGTTCTGCCTGAGAGGCAACCTCTAAACCAGTTTTGGACAGAAATAGACAAGCCAGCAACCATGAGGGAGTCAAGAAGTAGGGCATGGGAGACTGTGTCGAAAGCCTTGGCAAGCTTGACAAAAAAAGATTGCAGAGGTAATGAGCCATTATCCATCCTGGTGAGGATGGAGCCAGTGAGCCTGAGTAGGAGGTGGTAGTATTTATTTATTTATTAGCTTTTGCAACCGGTAAGTGCGCTAGGCAACAGACCTGCCTATTTTCAGGCACGACCGGGAGAGCGAGGACATTGGTTACACATGCAGAAATGCACAGACATAATATAGATGTACAGAGCAAAACAAGATATACATTGGGTAGCACAGTAATAGTTACATAAGGGTACATTTTAGGCATAGATCATAATAAGGATGTAAAATAAAGCAATTAGGGTAACCATAAGACAGCCGAGGACAGTAAAGACATCAAGGTTCATAGCCACCTAGACAAGCATATTGCATGGGAGAACATTAGTGTAGTACTCAGGGTCAGACCTGACAGCCTGCAGTGGGACAAAGCAAATTAAGAGCACATCGTCCGTGGTTCTTCTTTTTAGGCAGGGGAAGGGCCCAGCACCACCCACCCCATCCCCAACCACCCCACGCTACACTCCTTTATAGGGTACCACAGTTGTGACATTTCCTGTGGCAGAGCAGAAGGGCGGATCAGTGGGGCCTCACAAGATCTCATTTACAGGGCACTAGTAATTTAACTTGTTATAACAAGTTAAACAAAGCACAATTAAAACCATTACTTGCATTTTTTTTTCCTTCTAATTACTCTGACTAGGTTACAAACCCAGCAACTTATTTGGAATGGATTTCATTAACTGCAGGTACTGTGGAACAATTTTCAGAAGGACAGTCTTACAGGATTTAGGACACTGTCCTACATGCTGGGCCTTTGAGATCTTAAGTCTCAGCTCCAGGCAGCATGGGCAGAGATTGCACGCCTCAAATTTCATATTGAAGAGGAAATACATTATAAGAACCACCACCATTTCCCCAGCATTCAACAGAAAACCTCGACCGCAGAGGGTAGTTGGTCCAGGAGGTTGGCAGGTGGTTAGGAGGAGCAAATCAGGTGCCCCATCACCTCTGCTCTCCAACACATTACCTCCAAAAACCATATAAACACTACAAACAGGTATCTGCCTCTATCTCTGAAATCAAATAAAGAGGCAGAAGACACTGCAGAGCAGGACACCACGGCACAGGAGCTAGCACAACAAAACTCACCCAAATCAGGAACCAAAACTAAACAAGCACAAAGGAAATCCAAAAAACTTCTGATCATAGGAGACTCCATGATTCGGGGAGTTGATACCCATCTCCAGCCAGGGGTGATGGTCAGATGTCTCCCAGGTACATCAGCATGGAGAGACACTGACCGCATTATAAATTGTTCACAAAGCAGGAGAAAACATTGATGTCCTAGTACACATAGGGACTAATGATCTCGCCAGCCGGTCAGTTGTGGAGACCAAGGAACACCTGACTAGGCTGGGTGACAAACTATCATCTATTTCGGTCTGCATCTCCTTCTCTGAGATCCTGCCAGTCTGGGAGAAGGGAGCAGATGGACGGAAGGTCAGAGAAGGGAGATAGGGGAGCTAAACATGTGGCTCAAGGACTGGTGCCAGGAAAAGGACACAGATTTGTAGGGAACTGGCAACAGTTCTGGGAGCGAAAGTTCTTTAAATTTGATGGACTGCATCTGACTAAAGAGGAGTCAGTGCATTGGGGCAGAAGTTTGACGTCTTTGCAGAATATTTAAACTAGCAAATGGGGAGGGGTGCAGCACCCCATACGACTGGGAAGAACACCCTCCCTCAGCTAGTGGTCAAACAGGAATTCAGCGTGTTTGCCATTCATTTGCATCACCAGGTAAGAAAAAGGTTTGTCTCCCACACGATGCACAGGGGTAATGCCAAACTTCACCCAACAACTAACACACCAAAATCTGGCCAATGGAAAATCATGTACACAAATGCTCACAGCCTGGGAAATAAGATCCCAGACCTCAGGCAATAATGTCAGAGGCTAAACTGGACATAGTAGCAATTAGTGAGACGTGGTTTACCAGTAACCACACTTGGGAGACTTCAGTACCTGGCTATGTATTGTTCAGAAGAGACCGAAAAAAGGGGGAAGGGGTGGCCCTGTATGTTAATGAAAATATCAAAGCCACAGAAATTCAGAATACACATAAGGAGCCAGAAGAACTGTGGGTCACCCTGAAACAGGAAATGGGACAGCCATAAGAACTGGGGTTGTCTACAGGCCCCCAGACCAGAGGGAGGACATAGACACATTACTGTTAGAAGATATACAAAACATGACAGCTAAAGGGAGTTCTGATAATGGGAGACTCAACATGCCAGATACAGATTGGTCAATACCAGCAGGAACATCTGCCAGAACTAGACTCATAGTGGATTCCCTGCAGGGGAGGGCCTCAAACAACTGGTACAGCAACCCACAAGAGACAGGGCTATCCTAGATCTAGTACTGACTAACAAAGAAGGGATCACAGATCTCCAGGTAGAAGGTCACCTGGGGCCAGTGACCATCACATGGTATGGTTCAATTGGCTACTACATCTAAATCATCCCATTCCAAAGCAAAATATGGGACTTCAGAGGAGCTGACTTTGATAAGATGGCCAACAGAGTTAAGCTAGCCCTGGCAAAAAGAAACACAGGTGAGGAGGTACAGGCAAAGTGGGCAAGCATTAAGGATACAATACTTGAAGCAACATCCCATTGTGTTAGACAGAAAAGGAAGTGCAAAAGAAGAAGGAAACCACTTTGGTTCTCAAATACAGTAGCAGAAAAGGTCAGAGTCAAAAGGCTGGCCTTCAGAAAATATAAAGGAACACAGCGGGATGAAGATAGGGAGGCATACCAAACTGCCCTAAGGGAAGCAGGTAAGGCAGTAAGGCAGGCAAAGTCCCAAACTGAGGAAACACTAGCACGAACAGTAAAAGAAGGTGACAAGACTTTCTATAGATACATTAGTGAAAGGAGAAAGTCCAGAGGGGCATTGCTAAGCTAATGGAGAAAAGGGCGTGGAGGAGGAGGACCCTGTAAAGGCATCTATCCTAAATAGATACTTTTGCTCAGTATTTACTGAAGAGAAGGTAGGCAGGGCCAACAGCTCAGCATCATGGACACAGGGGGAGGAGGTGAGCACTACTCCTCACAAAAGAAAGGGTCCTACAAGAGCTTGCTAAGCCCAGGGTGGATAAGGCAATGGGACCTGATGGCATACATCCCAGGGTACTTAAGGAGCTAAAGGAGGAACTAGCAGAGCCATTAGCAGAATTGTTTAGTGAGTCTCTGAGCACAGGAGAGGTCCCAGAAGACTGGAGAAGGGCTCATGTGATCCCACTCCACAAGAGTGGTAGCAGGGAGGAGGCGGGGAACTACAGACCGTCAGTCTTACCTCAGTAGTGGGCAAGATTATGGAGGCACTCCTTAAGGAAAGGATAGTGCAACACCTGGGATCCATAGGGCACAGGATCCAAGACAGCATGGGTTTACAAAGGAAGGTCCTGTCAAACTAATCTCATAGATTTCTTTGACTGGGCAACCAGAGTGGTGGACCAAGGGGAGCAGTTGATGTCGCCTACCTTGACTTCAGCAAAGCTTTGACACTGTTCCACATAGAAGATTGATAAATAAGCTAGGTAGGCTCGGGGTGGGTCAAGTTGGTCAACTGGGTGGCAAACTGGTTGACTGGCAGAAAACAGAGTGGTGGTAAATGGTATACAGTCAGAAGAGATGCAAGTCACAAGTGGGGTACCTCAGGGATCAGTCCTGGGGCCAGTCCTATTCAACATCTTCATTAGTGACCTCACAGATGGACTAGAGGGTAAGGCTTGTCTGTTTGCAGATGACACCAAGATCTGCAACAGAGTAGATGATCCAGATGGGGTGGGCAGAATGAGAAGAGATCTGGATAAACTAGCAGAATGGTCAGAAGAGTGGCAACTGGGATTTAATGCAAAGAAGTGCAAAATCATGCACATAGGGAAGAGAAACCCTGAAGCCACTTATAGGCTGGGAGGGGAGTTGCTAGCAGTCACAAAGGAAGAAAGAGACTTGGGCATCATCATCACTGATGACCTAAAATCATCCAAGCAGACCTCTAAAGCAGTAGGTAAGGCTAGGGGGGTGTTAGGGTGTATTAGTAGAGGTATCACAAGTCGTAAGAGGAGGTAATAATCCCTCTGTACAAGACATTGGTTAGGCCCTCATCTGAGTACTCATGCGGCAGTATTGGAGGCCACACCTTGACAAGGACATTAACCAAATTGAGGCAGTCCAGAGAAGGGCAACCAAAATGGTGCAGGGACTGCATCAGAAGACATATGAGGACAGATTAACGGAGCTCAATATGTATACCCTTGAGCAAAGGAGGGAGAGAGGTGATATGATCGAGACATTTAAACACCTTAAGGGCATAAACAAGGTGAAAGAGTCTAACATGTTTAAATATAAGAAAAATAGCAGGACAAGAGGACAGCATGAGATTAGAGAGAGGCCGATTAAGGGGAATGTGAGGAAATTCTTTTCACAGAAAGGGTGGTAGATGCATGAATGGCTTACCACAAGAAGTGGTGGCTATGAATACAGTGCAGGGCTTCAAACAGGCATGGGATAGGCATAAGGAGCAATACAAATGACTATGAATAGATAGGTCACTGACAGAGCAAAGGCGATGGCACATTTATAAGGTAGAAAAGAAATGGGCAGACTGGATGGGCCTTGCAGTCCTTATCTGCCGTCAACTTCTATGTTTCTATGTTTCTATTTGCATTGCCAGAGGCTAGAAGGTGGGTGAACAGCGAGTTTTTGAATTCTCGATGGGAGGCTGAAGTTTTCACCATAAGAGGGAGTGAGTTCCAGAATTTGGGAGCAAAATGGGCTAATGCCTGTTCACCCATTTTGTCATGCAAGGTCTAGTGGAGAGCATGGGGACAGAGGAAGACCTGAGGTGCAGGTGTGTAGGCAGGAGTCAGGAGGTTGGCAAGATAGACAGGGCAGGGAGGTCTAGACAGGAGTCGATAAAGCAGCCCAGGAGTAGGCTTGAATATCCTTAGGCGACAGCCAATTTAAGCCAGCGTAAAGGAGACAATGATGGGTAAGACATGGGGCAGTTAGGCGAATCTACAGATGTTGTTGTAGACAGTGTCCCATTTGTGGATTGTAGCAGAGTTTGCAGCAAAGAGGAGGGCAGAGCATATTGGAGCTGGGGTAAGAGAATACCTCTCAACAGAAAGTCTAAGGGAAGGAGTGAGGGAGTGGTGCACGATGGCAGCTCCACCAATTTTAGCATTGACAGCACGGCACACCATATTGACATGTTGAGACAGGTCAAGTGGGGATCCAAAGTGACCCAAGGTACTTGAAGGGACTCAGTGTTTAAGATGAGGGAGCCATCAAGGCATTGAACCTGGAGCCTGTTAGCAGGGGCAGACAGTTTCTTAGAGGATCCGAATAGCGTAGCACAGGTTTTTCTAGGTTCAGGACTTGGTGGTTGCTAGAGAGCCAGGTCTGCAGGGTGGAAGTCATTAGTGAGAGTGGAGTTGATGGCAGCAACCGATTTTGACCCAGAGTAGAGAACAAGGTCATCTGCGTACATAGGAGTGCAGCTATGCCAGGACATGGTGGGAATATCATTTAGGAAGAGGAGAGGATAGAGGTCCAAGAGTGGATCCTGGGAACTCCACGGGAGATGTTTAGGGGGGAGGAAAGGGCCTTGTGAAATGCTACTGCCTGAGTCCGATTGTCAAGATAGCTATGGAACCAGGAGAGGGCTTGGTCAGATGCTCCAATGGATTGGAGTTTCTTTAGCATGAGAGGATGGTGTACCACGTCAAAGGCTTTAGACAGGTCGATAAAGACTGCCCCAGTGAGTAGGCCGCGGTCCATATTATTTCTGATGTCATTTGTAAGTTGTGTAAGTGCAGAGGTGGTACTGTGACCGGGCTGGAAACCATGTTGGCATGGGGTTTGAAGATTAAACATGTCAAGGTGAGCAGCAAGCTGGCGGTGGACTATTTTTCAAGCAGCTTACTGAGAGTGGGCAGAAGAGATATAGAGGCAGTAGTTGGACATGAGTTTGACATCGCCCTTTTTGTATAGGGATGGTTCTGGCAGTTTTCCAGGTGGTTGGGACAGTAGGCGTGACGAATCGAGAGGCTAAAAGCCAGGTGATAGGTCTGGTCAGCTAAGGTGCATACTGCTTAAGTATGCAGGATGGATGCCCTCAGGCCCTTGACCCACAGCGCTGGAAGGGAGTTAAGTAGCTTATGAACTCAAGGTATGTGGTTGAGCCAGAAGTGCTGGGGAGGGGGTGTGGGAGGGGCGAGGGGGAGAAGAGGGACATTCAGGTTGTGGGCTAGTTAGAGTAGCGACTGGTGGAGAAGAAAAAAGGGCATTGAAGGCGTTGGCAATGGTGTCATGGTTGGTGCAGTGAACACCTTGAATGTTCATGTCAGCTGGATTCTGTTGCTTGTCATTGCCGAGAATGTCCTTAATTTTGGACCAGTACCTGCGCGGATTTGTAGAGGATGTTATTAGTAGATTCCTATAGTAGGTGCTTTTGGCAATACGAATTTGTCTTTTGCAGTTGTTACGTAATGCACGATAGTCTTCAAAGTCTGCACGGAGGTGGGAGATCTTCCACCTGGACCAAAGTTTGTCCCTAGATTTGAGAAGTTGAAGCAGGGGGCGTGTTAGCCACTTGGTTACTTTCCCTGCCATCCTACATGTGGTGACCAGGATGTGAAGGTTTTGAAGAGAGAGGTAGAGTGGTTCTTCCAAAAGAAGAGGTAGTAGAGTGGTTCTTCCAAAAGCCAGATTGGAACGGGGTGAAAAAGGAAGAATCATCGAGGAAGGAGGTTAGTTAAGAAAGGACCGGGTGTTCTTGGAGCTTAGCAAGGGCAGGGAGGAGGGAGATTGGGCAAAAATTTGCAGGGGAGGAATGGTCACCATCCTTTGGGAGAGGGAGGACCACTGCATGTTTCCAGGATGAAGGGACAGATGAGAATGAGAAGGAAAGATTTAGGATTAAGGAGAGCGAGTAGGCTACAGCAGAAGCTGAAAAGTAGAGGAGTTTAGGGTCAAGGTCATCCAGTGATGAGCCCTTAGAAGGATTAAGAGAGAGAAGGGCTGTTAGTGTTTCCTCTGGGGAGACAGCAGAAAAGGAGAAGGAAGGAAGGATGGGCATGGAGGGGTTGAGTGCTGGGTGTGGGAGGATGAGGAGGGGGGAGGTTAGAGGGGAGGAACTTTAGAAGTGATGTGGCGCAGGAGGTATAATAGCCTAGGAGTTAAACTCTTGAGCCACTGCGCATGGTTAGGAGATCAATGAGTTGTTTATTTTAAGCACTGGGGGAGGTGGATGTGAAGGGGGGGGGAAGAATAGGGCATGGACCACTTTCCAGAATTTGGAGGGGGAATTGATGTTTTTGAGAAAAGATGATTTAAAATATTCAGACTTGACTCTGGTAGCTTTTGTGCAGGCATTTCTTAACATGCTACACCTGGCATAGTCTGGGGGAAGCTGGGAGGCCTTATGTTTCCTTCAAGCTTTGTTTCACTCCCTGAGACAGGTCAGTAACTCAGTGGCGATCCAGGATGATGGTTGCCATGAACTCTAGTGCATTGAATGGAGCATAGGAGTTCCATGTAGTTAGAAATTTATCTTTAAAATAAGTGAGGACTTGGTCAATGTAAGGGCAAAGGGCAATAGGGATCAATTGGAGCTGGCCAGTTTGTTAAGAAGGGGATTAAGGTTTAAGTAGCTGAAGGAACATAATTACAGAATTTTGTGTGGCTTTTGGTCTATGGACTTTCTGTTTACGAAGACTGGGTGATGATCACTGAGGGCATCTCTGTGTATCTCAGTACATTATATGTTTGAATTTCCTGTTCTTATAAGTGTAATTTTTTCCTCCACTGCATAGCAATGTTTATCTTATATATGGAATGCTTTGTCTCAGTGGGCCTACCCAGTCAACAAAGTTCAAATAAATAAATAAATAAATTAGTCATCTATTTGTAGCGTTCATAAATTTGTGAACTCCTAATGCAATTTAACTTGTCAGTTATGAAAACTGTATAATGCAAATCTGCCTTATACCCCATGCTGAGTCATGACACTGCCATGGCCTTAACCACATCAAAAGTAGCTGCTGCAATTGAAACCCAATTTTACAGCAAAAATTAACATTACTGTAGTAGGCAGTGCTAGGCACTGGGCAGTTGTACACTGGATTCTTGGGAGTTTAGTCTTTTTTTCCTCAATATGTTTATCCAGGATAGCCCAAATGAGATGCGAGCATGTCACATCTTGTTTGCAGTGATGTTCTTCCACAGGTGGCTGGACTGGAGCATTGGGAGGTTAAGTGACTTACCCAAAGCAGTATTTGGCTCCAGCAGGTGTTTGAACCTATGATTTCCTGGTTCCCAAGCCGTGCTCTGACCACTAGACCACACTGCATCCTAACCGCATTTTGATCTCTTGATCTTTGACTGTTCTCAAAATGTTGAGGATTAGGGCTATAGGCCATCAAGTGTAATCACATTTATAATACTGAGTGATTTAATATATGCAGTTATGAAGGCGATCTTAATCTGGAACACCCAAATTCAACTTATGGAACATGTGACTCACACAGTTGTGCTACTGCTGCAGAAGCTGAGAACATATACACATAATGAAGACAGAGTCATTGATATTGTTTGCTGGTAGCTTCTGTTGACCACTTTATATATATCGTAAGTTCAGTTAGTAAAAACATTCATATGCACATTTTTCAATGAACAAAGTACAACAACAGATTTATGTGCAACTGTGACAACTTTTACCTCTTTTAGGGTGGATTTTCTTATGTGGGTAATCATAGTAGGATTTAAACTTTGATTCTGGCATCCATTCTAAACTGTGCATTATTGTACATTTTTACACTTTTCTGACTGTTGTCCCCAGTCATTCCAGAACCAGGAACTGGATGATCTAACTTGACTCCTTCCTCCAGTTTTCCATGATATTCCACTTATGGCAAGGTGCATCATGGTTGCTGCCACATCTCCACAGCAGTGCCAACTACCAGAATCAAGTATCACAGTTTTGCTGGGATATCTATCTATTTTAAATTTTGGTAACCAGGAAATGTACAGTGAGCTAAGACTCGCTTGCAAGTGTGACCTGGGAGGGGAGAAGGAGTACATGAAAGCTGTATTACAAACATCCAAAGTACTTATACAAAATATATATAATATCGGGTTGCACTCACTGGCATGCTGATCTGGCTGGCCATGGCTTAGCACCAGTAGTATGCAGCAATATGCCATAGCAAGAGCCTTAGGCAAATTACTATACCACTGTAGTGTTTCGATCCACTGACCCAACTGTCACCTTTAGGTCCATTTCTGGGCTACAGAAGCACTAGTTTGTCCTTGTAGATTCTTTCCTTCCCAATTGGACCAGTGGTCCCCCCACCTGCTTCCCACACATTTAACGGCATGTGGTGTCCAGTGGTAGCCCCCATCTCTTGCCCCATTACCTCTTGCCACCACAAAACCTTGTCTCATTACAATTCCCATACCTAGCCAGCTCTTATTTATTTGAATTTTAGTAACCTGGTGAGCCCGCTGAGACATTACAGTCCCTTTTTCTGGGGTGACCCAGAAAGTGCAAGCGTGAGACAATGACATGACAGTAGCAGTGGATACATTTATGTCTTTCACTGATTTACAAAAATTCATTGTTTACAGAAACATTCAGATTAAACATTTAAGATTGCAAAGATATGGCAGTTACAGTGGTTATAGTTACACAGTTTGTAGACTTACAAAATGGACCATTTACAGATACACTTACATCAGATATTTACATAAACAGAAGAGGGGTCAAGGAGGTTCTTATACATATGAGGATCAGTGAGTGGGGAAAATTTATACATAGCATTATGGAGGCTGGATCAAGAGTCAATGGAAGCAGGAGCAAAATGATGAGGCATTGAGGTGCTGTAATAGGGAGGATTGGAACTTAGTGAGAGAATAGCAGGAAAAGGTAGAGTGTGGTAGTGAGTTCCCGCTAGACACCACAGAGAAGGCAAATGATCTCTGGGTCACTGCTAACCAAGGTTTGGGCAGTACGAGAAGAGGGAGGGAGGTAGATCTAAGAGCATGTGGTGGTTGCCGGAGCTGAATAAGTTCAACAAGGCAAGGAGGAGTGTAACATGGACCAGTGTGTGCACTAGACTCAGCCTGGCATACTAAAGTTTGGATCTGTACGTTAGCCAGCCCAGGGAGTAGAGGCTATCACAGTGGTGGTGATGGGCATTGACCCCTAAGGCAAACCTTCCCACCCTATGATAGGCCTGTTTGAGGTGAGACAGGATGGTTGTGTTGGTTGTAAGTAGTAATGGAGCGCCATACGTAAGGGGCAGGAGGGTGGCAGCCGCGATCTTTTGGCATGAAGTCAATGTGAGGAAGGTCTGTAAGTGGTAGAACAAAGACAGCTTATGGCTTAGAGCTTTGGTTAGGAGGGTGACATGAGTGTTCAGGGAAAGCGAGGAATCTAATATGATACCCAGATATTTAAAGGATGGGACAGATTCAAGAGCATCCCATTATGGGAGAGTATCACAAGAGGGCGTGAGGATGCAGCGAGCAGAGGGATTGGAGAACAGAATGCATTTGTGTTTTTGATGTTGAAGACTAGTTGGTTATGTAGAAACCAGCCCTCTAGAATTTGAAGTCCGAGGTGAGCAAGCTGTTGAGCCACCCAATGTCGGATGAAGAACTGTAAACAATGGTGTCATCCACATAAAGTGCATGGAGGCCATTCCACAGTTGTTTGGCAATTCTTTAATGAATAGGAAAATTAATAATGAGCCCAGGATGGAGCCCTGAGGGATGCTGTGGGTTATTGTTCGAGATCCGAGAGAGAACCGGACCGCTTGACTATTTAAGTACAGCCAGTAAGGTAACTTTGGAGCCAAGTTAAGGCACTAATGTCATGGCAAGTGAGTGTAGCTGCCGTAGAAGGAGGCTGAGGTTGACCAAGTCAAAAGCCTTCATCAAATGGATGAAGATAGCACCGGTGGCAAAGACTTGGTCCATAGCATGGAACAGGTTGTATGTAACTTTTATCAAGGCAGTGAATGTACTGTGTTTTTTCTGAATGCATGCTGGAACCTTGAAAGGAGGTGGTGGTGGTCCAGATAATCCTGTAGATGGATACAGAGTATATGGTCTTGGATTTTTGCCAGCTGGCAGAGGATGGAAAGTGGCCTAAAGTTCTCAACAGTTGTGTTGGATCCACCCTTATGAATGGGAACAACCATGGCTACTTTCCATTTATCAGGTACAGTCCTAGAGGAAGGATTGGTTAAACATGTCATGGACTGGGTGGGCAAGGCACAACACCCAGTTTGAGACATTTAGGTTCGAGGTGTCGTGACGCATGGAGCTGTCAGTTTTAGGGTAGCGAGAAGCCAGCAAACTTCATTAAGAATGGCAAGTTTAAGGTGAAAGGCTGGATGAGCACCAGTGTCCATTGGTGGGGGTGGGGAGGAGAGGTGAGGGAGCAGTCGGTAAAGAGTGAGGTATAGCTATGCAGGTTGGTAAAGAAGTCTTTATATCCAGCGGCAATGGATGGAGGGCATCAGAGGGGACAGTATCTTGGGCAGAGATGGAGCTTGGGACCTCAGAGGACTTGCCTTTGATTAGGGAGTTCACTTGCCTCCAGAATTCTTTGGGATTACAGAGATGCTCGGTTTGGAGTGATCTGAAGTGGGTGCACTTAGCTTTCTAAATAGAATTTTTATACTTGTTCCTGAACAGTATTCTTGCTAGTCAGAGGGTAGCCTGCTTTGTTTGAAGGTCTTCTAAGCCTGATCATGAGCAGTCATGAGCTTCCTAATATCTTTTGAGAGCCATGGAGCTTTGATCCTTTTAATCTACACCTTTTCATGGTGGCATGATGATCAACTATATTGGGAAGCTGGTCACAAAAATGAAGGGCCTGGTTGATGTCTGGGAGAGTGTTTATTGGTCCCAAATGGCATCCGAGATAGAGGCAAGAAAAGCACTGGGATCGAGACAGGACATATCTCGGACCAGAGTGACCTTGGATGGAGGGTTAGGGACGTTATTTCATCAGATATAGAAGGTAGGAAGTGACGCTGATGCTGTAAGTGAGTACACCCACAGATTTCACCTTATGGGCAGTTGGTGATCACCCAATCAAGCAAGGAATAGTTGCCCGATTTTGTGTTATTTTTGTTGGGACATTGATGAGTTGAGCGAGGTTGCCATCAGCAAGATAGGCACAAATCTTGTCAGAACTGGGGTTCAGCCAGTCTTTGTTAAAATCGCCATAGAGTATAAGGTCATGGTGAGGGAGATTGGCAAGGGAGGTTGGGGGGCCAGATGGAGGCCTCTTTGGGAAGCAGGTAGGTATAGCCCACTAGTAATTTTTTAATGCAGATAAGAGTCAGGGAGAGAAACAGTGACTCTGTTGCATAGGGTTCAGAGGCAAGGGTAGGGATTTCAATGGCATCTAAGCCAACCCGGATATACAAGACGACACCATTTCCCCGTTTACCTAGGCTGTTCTTCCTGAAGCAGTTGTAACCATGTGTTGCTATTGCATGTTGCTTGATGCTAGGATTTAGCCAAGACTCTGATATGCCTAAAATGTCCAGAGAGTGTTGAGTAACCCAGCTACTGGAAACACTGTCAGAGGTTATGACACCCTGCTATCTGCCATGAAAAGTACTATGGTAGGGGTGTGTGGCAGAACATTTGCATACCCCTTCCATGCATGGTTGCAGTGTACTAGTGATCCTCCAGGGAAGAGCTGCACCCTGCATTGTGCATGCCAGAATGGGATGTAAGTTAAAGAGTGGCATTTAGTAGCTACCTGCCACTGCTTAATTTCCATCCCTCTGCATCAGGCCTGTGCAGGCCATTGACTGTAGCTTCATGGTATCACCAACAAACAGTATTAAGAGAGCTCCCTAGATATATGGGTAATTGAAATACTGGTGCATCAGCTGAAGCTCAGTAATTGTGTGTGTGGGATGTTCTTGGTGAGAGGGCAATGGCCCCAGCAAGGATCGCATGTGTGCACATTATTTGTGTTTACTGCCATTAATTATTTGCCTAAGCCATTCCTTCCTTTCCCATAACCTTGTTCCAGTTTTCCTCTTAATACATCCTACCCTACTTGACTGTGTTTTGCCTGTATTGCTCATTATGTTATTACACACTGATTTATTGCGTCTTTGGTTTCTAGGCAGAGGGTCTGTTGAGAACCAATGTAGTATTTGAGGGTATCAATCTGCTTGCTATCTGGCAAGTCCAAAGGCTCTCTGGGTAGAGACATCACCATTTGAAGTCTATAAGAACCCAAGTAAAATCAAAGTACCCAGGGAACACTTTTGATAAAAGCACTTCCATAGTTCCATGCTGAGATAACAGATGCAGCTGTGTTCCCCATTACCCAACAGTAGCTTTCTCAGTCTCATCTTGCATATTCCAAAGGTTTCTTTTTTCATTTCTTGGGAAAATTATACTCCTAACAAATCACTAACCTTTAACAAAATTATGAATCTGCCTTAATCCCACAAGTAGAAATAGGAAGAACCGAGGAATAATTTTCAGTGCTAGTCCTAACCCCATAGTAAGCCTCCTTGACCCACAATTGTCACATGAGACTCTTGATCAGGTAAGCAGGGGCATAGTAAACCATTATTGTTACACTAACCATCTAACATGCCTTTCTGAGCACTATTTTCATAGAAACATAGACAATGATAGCAGAAAAAAGACCAAAGGATCATCCAGTCTGACCCAGTTCCACATGTAGCCCTGGGGTCTACTGTTCCTTCAGTGTGCTAGCCCTCCCCACCTCCCCATTCTCCTCATTGATTCTGACCCCCGAGAAAGCCACTATATCCTTCATTCTGTCCTGGCCATGCTTAAAGCTACTGAGAGTTTTTGCACTCACCACCTCAGTTGGCAGCCTGTTCTATGGCTCCACCACACTTTCTGCAAAAATATTTCCTCATCCCTCCTGAACCTCCTTCCTGTTAACTTCCACTCATGACCACGTGACCACAAACGGTATTCAAGTTAAATAGTTCCTGCAGGTCAACCTGTAATTCCTTATAAGAATTCGAGGTCTTTATCATATCTCCATCTCCTTTTGGTCTCCAGTGAGTAGATGTTCAGTGCCTTGAAGGTGCTTCTCATAGGACATGCCTTGCTTGCCCCAAATCCTTCTTGTTACCCTGCACTGCAGCATATTGAGATTATTCCTATCATTTCTGAGGTAAGAACCCCAGAACTAGGCATGGTACTCTAAGTGTGGCCTCACCATGGATCTGTAGCAGTATTACCTCCCTTTTTCTGCTATCAGTATCCTTCCTGATACAGCCACAAATCTTATTGTCTTGCTATAAGCCTTGTTGCACTAACTTGTTTTGCTTTAGAGAGTCACTGATGATAACCCAAGGGAGGCAGAGACTCAAGGAGGTATACCTCAGAGCTAAACACTTGGCTGAAGTGCTGGTGCCAAGAAAAGAGCACAACTCTGTGGGTAAATGGCAGAAATTCTGGGAGAGAGGTTCTTTGGATTTGATGGCCTGCACCTCACAAGGAAGGGACAAGAGCACTAGACCAAAAGTTTGATATCCATGTTAGTTAAACTAGTAGATGGGAGGAGGCAAGCGCACCACCAGCATTGCAGGGGTCACCAGTTGTCTCTTCTCAACATCAAGCAGTTCAAGTCCAGCATATGCACTTTTCACTAAATCAGTCAGAAACATAGACCAGGAAGATCCACTGGAAAATGTCAACAAATGCAAAAGGCATCACAAGAGCATGGATAGTACAAAACACACAAGGGTAACCATACAGCAGGCCAGAGCAATCAGGTATGAAGGCCATGTGTCAATGCTCTAAGCCTCCCAAACAAGATCCCTGAACTCACAGCCATGATAAGCGGAATCACAATTGGATTGGGTAGTGATTTACGAAATGTGGTTCACCAAGGACCACACATGGGATGATACGATACCTGGCTAAACACTCTTTGAGAGGGATTGGAAGGAAAAAGAGGATAGAGGCTATATAAATCATGATAGTCATGAAAGCCACCCCTCCTTTTAAGGGAGGGTTTTGGTGCAACAGAACTCCAAGACAAACACTGTAAGGCTGAAGCTCTATGGATTACCCTAGGAGCTGGAGAAAACGCTCCTATCTGGGTAGGAGTTGTCTACAGACCCCCATCCTAAGACATTGACACTGACAAGGAGCTCCTGGAAGTCATCATGACAATGGCCGATAAGAGTGAGCTACTTCTAGTTGGGGACTTCAATCTGCCTGATGTGGCCTGTCCTCAAACATGGCATCCTCAGAGAAGAGCAAGGAATTCCTCCATGCACTGCGAGAGGCAGAATTAACTCAACTAGTGGACTCACCCACCAGGGAGACATCAATCCTAGACCGGGTACTTTCCAACAGTTCCAGGATCTCAGGTGTTCACATAGGAAGCCACTCAGGATCCAACCACCACAAATCAGTATGGCTAACAGTTAGCAGAACAGAAGCCAGATGCTACACAAAAATCAATGTAATCGACTTCAGGAAAGCAAACTTCTCTGAAATGAAATCCCAGATCAAATCCTTACTACAAACCGGTACCAAGGGAGATGTAGAAGAATGCTGGAAAACCTTGAAACATGCTCTAACTACAGTAATGGAGGACTGCACAAAACAGATCAGCAAATCCAAGAAGAGGAGGAACCCACTCTGATTTACTAGGGAGGTAGCAGCTAAGATTAAGGAAAAGAGCATTCAAGCAATACAAGGAAACAAAGATGGACAGTGACAGGGAGGAATACAGAAATAAACTCAGAGGCAAGGTAGCCAATTAGGATTGCCAAGCACAGACACAGGAGAGAACAGCACAGGAGGTAAAGAAGGGTGATAAGACTTTCTATCGATACATAAGAAAGAACAGGAAGAATAAGGTGGGAATAGTCCATCTAGCATCAAAGGAGGATCAGCTGGTGGAGAGGAATAAAGATAAAGCAGAGATACTGAATGACTTCTGCTCAGTCATCACTATAGAAGACAGTGGCAAAGGACCTATGTTAAGTGGCATAGTGTGTCCAACATGAGCCCCTTCACAAAAGAAAGTGTCCTAGAGGAGTTGGGTAAGTTAAAAGTGGATATGGCAATGGTCCAGATGGTATCCACCCAAGGGTCCTGAAAGAACTCAGGGAAGAGATTGATGCACTACTGGTTGAATTGTTCAATAAGCTGCTAGAAAGCTGTATAGTACCAGACAACCGGAAAAGGGCAACAGTGGTGTCCTTGCACAAGAGTGGAAGCAGGAAAAGAACCAGGGAACTACCACCCTGTCAGCCTAACCTCAGTAGTGGGTAAAATTATGGAAGCATTGCTTAAGCAGAGGATAGAAGACCACCTAAGGGAAAACAGAAGACTTGACCCAAAGCAGCACAGGTTCTTGGCTGGGCGCTCATGTCTAACGAATATAGTGGATTTCTCTTCTTTGATTGGGTAACCACAAGAGTGGACCAAGGTGATGCAGTGGACATGATTTGCTTAGATTTTAGTAAAGTTTTTTGACACTGTTCCCCACAGCAGATTGGCCAACAAAGTAGAGCACACAGGCACAGACCATAAAATAGTCAGCTGGATTAAAAGCTGGCTTCTAGATAGGTCACAGAGAGTCCTGATCAATAGGGCATTATCAGAGGAGGGCAGAGTAACCAGCAGCATTTCACAGGGGTCAGTACTTGGCCCAGTCCTCTTCAACATATTCATCAGCGACATTGCTGGTAGACTTGAGGGGAAGGTTTTCCTGTTCCCAGATGATACAAAACTCTGCAACAGGGTAGACACAGATGAAGGTGCCTCTGGGATGAAGCCGATCTCAAGAAATTAGAGGAGTGGTCAAGAATATGGCAGTTAAAATTTAACACCAAGAAGTGTAAGGTGAGGCACATGGGTAAACATAACTCAAGAAAGACGTACACACTGAATGAGCATGAATTAGAAGAATCAGAGATGGAAGGGGACCTCGGAGTTATTGTTACCAATGATCTAAAAGTGGGGAAACAATGTGAAAAAGCAACACAGAAGGCCAACGGCATCCTAGGCTTCATAGGAAGAGGGATTACAAGCAGGAAGTGCAAGGAAATCATCCTGTACAGGTCCTTGGTCAGGCCGCACCTGGAATAGTGCATGCAGTTTTTATTTATTTATTTATTTATTTCAGTTTGAAAGTAATACCTTTGAGCCAATTACTTATTTACAAAGGTTCCAAGTCAGACATAGTACAAAACAGATAAACCAACAACAACAGTATATACAAAGAAAATACACGCGCATACATACAGATGCATTGGTGTACAAAATACATTGGCGTTCAAAAGATTTCTTTGGTTTCATGGTTACATAAAAAAAACAAATGCGCTTATTTGGCTAGTTACTCATTTGTTACAATTTGTCTAGAAATTCACAAAGAAATTTCACCGTCAGTTCAACAAATAGACAAGTAGTACCAGACTGTTCTAAAGAGTAAGCTGCCCTGTAGTGAGTGCCTAGGTCAGCAGAAGGGTTTCAGGATCATGTGCATGGGTAGTGTAAGGCAGCTATAAAGAAGGCTTTGTTCAAGATGTGCATGAGTGGCAGCCTGAGAAGGCTTTGTCATGGGAGGTGGAGGGTCAGTGGTGAGATAGGTGATGGGAGGTATAGAGGGGTGGTCAAAGGGGTTGGCGGTGAAGGAGGAGGAAGTAGCACAGGTGGGGAGAGAATGAAATTAGAGAGGGTAAATGGGAGGGTAGTACTGGGTGGGGATTGGAATCAAGGAGAGGCAGTAAGGGGAGGGGTAAGAGAGGGTGAGGAGGTAGCAGAGGATGGCAACAAGGGGGCAAGGGAGGAGGGAGGAAGGGTGCGAGGGGATAAACCTGTAATGTTATAGTGAGAAATTGGAAGGAGTGTTCAGAGACTCTCCAAGTGTTGTGATTAGAGCATTCAGGGACTCTCAAGTGTTGTAATAGGGTTATGTTATGTTGGGGCAGTCACATGAATACAAGCGAGAGCTAGCTTTGTCAGCAGTTCTGGAGACCCCACCTGAAAAACGACATTGACCGCTAGGCAAGGCAAGGCAAATTTTATTTTTTGGGCACCCAATCCCAGAGGCTCTGGGTGCTGTATAATAAGAGCACACCATCAGTACAATAAACTTATGTGTTGTACTGCTATACTGTGTATTTTGGTTTGTCTTACTGTGACAAGGTACCTTTGTAAATGAGCCTATGGCTCAAAGGTTTTCCAAACTGCTGTTTAAATAAAATAAAAAATAAAATAAATAACATTAATTAATATAAAAAACAGTAAAAATAGCATAAATAGGTATAATTAATAAACATCTCTTAAAACTGAAACTCAGAGAGAGAGAGAAAGGAACAGGGTACCCAGGGAGGACTAATAAATAAGGTCCAGGAAGGCCTGATTAAACAGGAAGGCTTTGAGCTGGGCCTTAAAAACCTCCTCCGAAGGGGCCTCCAGAATAGATGGAGGAAGTGAATTCCACAGGATGGGGCTGGTGACACTAAATGCTGTCGCCGGCAGTTTTAAGCCTTGTCCTGGGAATCACCAGGAGGCCCCTAGATGAGGATCAGAGGGAGCAGACTGAGACAGCAGGTGTAAGAAGGTCCGACAGATAGCCAGGACCCAGCCCATGTAGGGCCTTGAAGATGAGCAAACCCACCTTAAAAGGATCCTCCACCTCACTGGCAGTCAGTGCAGATCACACAATGCGGTGTAATATGGCAGAATTTAGGCTGCCTGGTCAGCAACCTAGTGGCTGCGTTCTGCACTAGCTGCAGCCAGTGGAGTTACCCCTCGAGACCCCGAGGTAGGCGCATTACAGTAATCAAGTCTGGATGCCATGAATACATGCACTAAGGTGGGAGGTCCAAAACGGAACTAGAAGCAACCCTGGCGATATTCCTAAGATGGTAGAAGCTGGTCTGGACAACAGATGACACCTGGAAATCAAATGACAATCTGCTGTCGAAGGTCACACCAAGGTTTCACACCAGAGAGGCCTCAATGGCACAGATCCCAGGAATAAACCAGTTTCGGTGCCAGAGGGCAATCTGTTCCATCTTCTGTTCGACTCCACCACCAATACCTCCATCCTGTTGGGGTCCAGTCGTAACCATCTGGAGGCCATCCAGTCATTTATCTCTGCAAGGCAGCTGTTTAGTACTTCCACTGCACTAGAAGCTCCAGGGGCAAAGGAAAAATACAGGTGGGTATCATCGGCATAATAATGAAAACCCAAGCTGTATTTCCTAATGAGCTAACCCGGGGCAGCAGGTACACAGCAAACAACATTGGTGACAAGACCGATCCCTGAGGTACTCCGCATGACAAGAGGCTGGAGGAGGAGGAGAGCTTCCTCATCACTACTCATTGTTTTCTGTTCATGAGGAATGATTCAAACCGGCAGATGACAGAGCCGATGAGCCCACAGAATTCCCTCAGGCAGTCAAGCAACACACAATGGTCTACCATGTCAAAGGCTGAGGAGAGATTGAAGTGGATTAGAATTGTCCCTTCCCCCTGATCTCTAGCCCTAAGGAGGTCATTGTGCACCAGAAGTAATGTGGTTGCTGTCTATGCCTCACATGGAAACTAGACTAGAATGGCTCATCGAGATCAAAGTCCATGAGGTGCTCTTCAAGTTGCTGCACCACAACCTTCTCAACAACTTTTCCCAGAAATGGGAGGTTGGAGATCAGATGGTAATTTGCCTTGACGTCAGGGTGTGGCGATGTTTTTTTCAGGAGGGGATGTACCAGCGCCTCCTTCAAGGCATCGGAAAAATTCCCTCCATCAAAGAGCACTGAACAATCAAGTTGAACACCGGGCCAACAGTGTCAACACACCTCATCAAGAAATGCGCCGGCACTAGGTACAGTTCACAATATGTGTGCTTCAACCTGTTAGCAACCTCAACGACCTCTGACATCTCCACTGGTTTAAACTCTCCCCAACTAGGCAGAACACTCTGGGTGATCCAGATGATCACTGTAGCAGTGGCTCTACACAGAACCCCGCCAGGGTATGTGCCCAGTAAAAAAATGCTGTGCCCCAGTTGGTGCCCTATGGTGCAGAGCTTCCCCCATAATAACAATATATCAGTGCCCTGGCTGCCATCTGTTGTGCCCCAGCTGTGCCCTGGTAACCATTTGTGGCTAGAGCCGCTGCTGCACTGTAGGCCACTGTAAGGCTCACTGGTGGAACACCCTGCTGGATGGCAGACACCCTGTCTGAGAAGAATTGAGCAAACTCTTCGCGCAAAGCGTCAGAAAAAGTCTTTTTTGGCTGGAGACAGGCTGGGTTTAGGAGCCTGTCCACAGTCCAAAAAAGCACAGTTGGTCAATTCTTCCCAGCAGCAATCTCTCTGGACAGGAACTCTGCCTTCTTAAGACTGATTGCCCCCTGATACTCACTATAGTGTGAGTACAGGGCCAGTCTATCTGCCTCCAGGCAAGACTTCCACCAGCAGCGTTCCAGCCTCCGACCCACAATCTTCATTGCCTTGAGCTGCCCATCAAAACAAGGTGACCTCAAGTGAGAAGATCTGGGTCGTACATGGGCTGGTGCAAGGGAGATGAGCGCAACCATCACCCTATAATAGGTGGCAACCACAATGCCCAAACCCTCTACACATGCACTGTCCACACCAGATAGATCATCTGCCACCAAAATCCCTCTGGGGTCAAACCTCTCAAAAGGTGGTAGCTGACCATCTCAGCAGGGGGAGGGCTCTCGGGGGGGGGGCCCCGAGCGAGAACCCCACTGTGCAGTGATATGACCAAATGACCCGGTCAATCTTAAGGTTACTCACCTCAAGCTCCAGTGAGAAGACCAGGTTCAACATGTGGCTGTCCTGGTGGGTTGCAGTGGAAACTTCCTTCGATAGGCCCAGAGATGACATAGTCTGGAGGAGGTTATAACCTAGCCTAGATTCCTTGTCGTCAGCCCAGGTATTGAAGTCCCCCAGGACCAAACACCGGGGGAACTCCAATGTCTCACCAGCGATGAGGTTGGCTACCTCCTGTAGGAATTCACCTGCAACCCCTGGGGGGTGGTAGATCAGGAGAATCCTACAACCTGTGCCAGGACCTCCACGTACGGCCACACATTCAAATGAACCCTGCCTTCCCACTGAGTGCATGGAGAAGCCAAGCTCAGATCTAAAACAGATGGCCACTCCCCCGCCCCTGCATTCCACTCAGGGGCAGTGCACCACCGAGTACACAGAGGGGACAGCGGCCTCTAAAACCAGGCCAACATCGTCACCCACCCAGGTTTCGGTAATACAAGCCAGATCGACTGAGGAAATCAGGTCTGCATTAATGGCAGTCTTGTTCCTCATCGATCTGGCATTGCACAGCACTGCCCACAGGGGATTGATGGACAATGTAGTCCTTCTGGCTACCTGCCCACTCGATCTGGTGGGAGCTCTGGGAACAGGAACCAAGTACCATTCACCTCTTAAAAGGCCCCATTGATATCCAGGGCACCTTCTGCACCCAATCCTGCCCCCTCCTATAGTGCATGGGATGCCATGCCATACATGATCAGTGTGCCTCCTATTTATCTTGACCTCCTGGCAGCAACATGCTGTAATGGTGGAAATTAGGAGGTTGGTAAAGGCCACAGATTGAGCAGCTGGGATGCCTCGTACACTATCTGGGCCCACCCCAGGCCCCCAGACACAGTCCAACCACAGAGGACCACTAACAACTAACTCACCCACTCACTCAGATCCAATCACACCACTAATACAGACAGCAATCCTAACCACTCACACACCATCCACGCTGCACAAAATAATGAACCCCGATACCCAACTCCACACCCACCCAACCACCAAAAGGAAGAGAAAAGTAAAGAGCAGGCCTTAAAAATTTTTAAAGGAGCAGCATATCCCCTAATCCCATTAAATTAAGCCTAGCAATGCTTGGCCAGATAAAATGATTTGTTTTTTTGTATAGGTGCTGAAAAGGGAGAGCCCCCACAAACCAAAAGTGTCACCAAAACAGCTAAAGTCCGGTAATCCACGAAGTACCAGCCAGTTCAAGGACTAGTAGATCACACTATCCAGTCCCTCCTCGCATTACGATAATCCACCACGGGGGAGGGGAGAGATGGGGAGACCAAAAGAACAGCAATGGTCCACACAATCCAATTTTAAATCCTCTTTAAGGAAACAAGCGATCGATCTTCCCCCAGGAAAATGAGAATGGGAAAGCCCTCCACACCTGCCCTCACCCAGGAAGGTCCACAGCACAACAGCAGCCCATCATGCTCGCGGCAGTCCCTGCGTATGGTAGCAAACAGGACGCCACCACAGACCAACAAGCCGCACTGTGCAAGATTGTCACAAAGGCAAGAACAAACATGCAGTCCTGGGCAGATCCTGAATGTTAGCACCTCTGCATTAAAGAGCACCAGCGCCAGTCTTGGTGCTAGATAAAATCTTATGGTCACTGCCAGCCCACGATGGTCTGGGGCAATCCACAGGACTGAAGCCAAGCATGGGAGCTGGGACCCTGCAGCAGTTTAGGCTCACTGTAGATGGAATGCCAACAGCACTCCAGCAAGGTAGGGATATGGGTAGAACACTTAGAAAATAAAAAGCTAGTTCCTAAAACTTAATCACTTCCTCACCCTGCCTCAAAACTAAGAAACCTAAACTAACCACTAAAGCGAAAAAGTTTTTTGTATCTCTGGTCAGAAAGCTCAAGCTCACCCAATTAACTTTCCAGGAGATGAGCAGAAAGAAATGTAGAAGAGGTGCTCTTGGATTTAGAGAGCTGCAAGTGTCAGTCACAGCTTCGCCGAAAAGATTCAGAGAAGGGCCATTAAGATAGTGCAGGGTCTACATCAAGAACAGTATGAAATGAGACTCAGTGAATTAAACTTATACTCTCTAGATCAAAGAAGAAATAGGGGAGACATGATAGAAACATTCAAATACATAAAGAGAATCAACACAGCCCAGACAGGAAACCTATTACAGGAAAACAAAACACAGCGTACAAGGAGGCACAATCTGTGCCTAGTGGGAGGCAGATTTAGAACCAATATAAGGAAATACTTTTTCACAGAGAGGGTGACAGAACCATGGAACAGCCTGCCCTCAGAGGTGGTAGCATTGAAGACAGTACGGGAATTCAAACTAGCATGGGACAGGCAATGCGAGCACCTGAAGGGGTAATAAAACAGAGAAGGGTTAAAAAGTTTTGGGCAGACTAGATGGATCACGTGGTCTCCATCTGCTGGCTACTTCTCATGTTCTTATGTTTTTATGTCTTGTTCCTCAGCCATGGTTCTGTCTCACCCCTCCCATACAGTACTCTGTCCTAGGGTTCTTGTTCCCTAGGTGCATCACCTTGCACTTTTGACACTGAATTTCAACTGCCAAACCTTTGACCACCCTTCAGCTTTGTAAATCTCTGCATTTCTTTTATTCTTATCACTGTCCACTCTCCCACAAAGCTTAGCATCATCTGAAAGAGACAACCTGCCCTGCATCCCTCACTAGTGTCACTTATGAACATGTTGAAGAGGACTGGACATGGGACAGACCCCTGTGGACTCTAACTCTTGACCACCCTCTCTTCTGAGTTAACCCCATTGAATACTACCCTCTGCTGCCTCCCTTTAGCTAGGTACTTATGCCGTTTACTATGACCTTAGCCTGCACACAGATCCTTCCTCTCTTTTGGAAGATGTCTGCGGCACTGAATCAAAACCTTGCGAAGTCGAAGTAGAGCAAATCCACAGTATGGCCCTTATCCAATTCCCTCATCACCCATTTAAGGAAACTATCAGTTATCCTGGAGACCGTTGCTCTCTAAGTACTCCACAAGATCCTTTTTGATGAGTGACTCCATCAGTTTTCCTACAATAGAGAGAAGAAACATAGAAACATAGAATTTGACGGCAGATAAGGACCGCTTGGCCCACCTAGACTGCCCATTTCCCTACCTAACAGATAACTGCAGATCCTAGTTAACCAACAACAGCCTACTTCCTCCTACCCCCACTAGAATTGCCTTGTGTCTGTCCCATGCATTCTTGAATTCTCCCACTGTTTTTGACTCTATGACCTCCTCAGGAAGACCGTTCCTTACTGCCTTTGTCTTTTGTCCATTTACCCTTCCCTTCTCCCTATTGACTGCTCTGTCTTGGTGTTTATCTAACTACCCTGATTTTTTTTGGGGCGGGGCTAGGATTTCTCTTTTCCTTTTCAGTGCCTCCTCCCGGCTAGTTTAAATGCTTCCAATGTAGCATTTAAACCTATCACCTAGGATCCTGGTTCCCCTCCTAGATAGATGCAGACCATTGCACTTGTATAGGCCTGCATCCCTCCAGGTGGAGCCCCAGTCCCCAATGAAGCCAAATCCCTGAGCTCTGCACCACTTTTTCAACCAGTCATTGAATCCCATGATGCAGAATACCCTAGCCTCATCCATGCCATAGACAGGTAGCACTTCCAAGAAAGTTACTGTGTGTGCTACTTGTCTAAGGCCCCTCCCCAACTCCACAAACTCCTGTTGCACTGCTCTGATCCCATTCTCAGCCGGGTCATCCATTCCTAGGTGGATAATGACATACAGCTCACTCCCCTTACAGCTGCTCCCATGATCCTGAGTTTGTTTCCTGTCCCTCAAGCCATGGTGCCATCATGCACCTTACCTCCCTTACCCTTCCTCCCCCAGTTCTACCCCCTAACAATTGAGTCCCCCACCAGGAGTTGTTTCCTTCCTCTGTGGGGTCCTGTGCCACCCTCCTGTGGGTCTACATTGTGGAGGTTCCCAGCATCCTCCTTGGTCTCTACTGTGGGTACCTCCATAGAAGAACCATGCTCCACCAGAGTGGCGAATGAATTGTGGAGAGGCACAACTGGAGGAATGCACCTATGTTCCACCACCATCACCCTCCCTGAGTCCACCGTGGTCCAACCAATCCTCTTTCTTGGCAACCTCTGAGGTAGTGGTGGTAGCCTGGGTGGTCCCTGAGTGGGGGAGCAGGTTTCTCAAATCCTTGCCAGGTCAGCATGGAGGCGAACAACTTCCTCCCTCAGACCAGAGAGGTGCCTGCAAATAGGGTAGCAATGCAGTCTCCAGAATGTCTCCCGGAAGACTGCTGCTCCACAGCCAGTGCATTGCACCACTCCCGACATGACTGTGTCCCTTGCTTTTACAGATGCTTTTTTTTTCTATCTTGTTTTAGTGTGTGCAAGATTGTGAGTGTCTCTACCCTATTCAGTGTGCTGTACCTTTAAGGATATGAACAGGTATATGTTGTTAGCAGTTTTGGGAAGTGATGTCAGAACCCCTGCTATAAAGGAAGTTATGCGTGTGGGGTGGGTAGGGTGAAGGGAAGGGTGGGTGGGAGGAGTAAACCTATGCCGTCAGAAACAATCAACTACAACTCTGACTCTCCACCCGGGGTGCCTTCCTTCCTTTCAGACACCTATTTCACAGAGGTTAAGTAACAGGTCTAGTCACAAATGACTGCAAATATCTTGCATCTACAGTTCCTCCTGGCAAATTAAAGTTAAAACTAAGAAAGTCAACCCAAAAACAGAATCAATACTAGTTACTTACACAGTTCCAAAAGTAATAATTCAATTCAGTGTAGACTAGAAAATAACCTCCTTGATTCAAGGAAGCTGTAGCTGCTTTCTCTCTCTCTCTCTCTCTGTCTCAGCAGACAGAGACCACAAACAACTCCTGTTTTAAATCTACAGTTCAGCTAGGCCTCTTTCCGCTCCTCCCCTTAATAGACACCTATTTCACAGAGGATAAGTAACAGGTCTAGTCACAAATGACTGCAAATATCTCCCAGCTACAGTTCCTCCCTGGCAAATTCAAATTAAAACTAAGAAAAGTCAACTTTTTTTAAGCGAAAAAGATGTTCCAGGACTAGAGGGCACGGGATGAAGTTGCAGGGAGGATGATTCAGAGGAAACGTGAGGAAGAATTTCTTCACAGAATGGGTGGTGGACAAGTGGAACACCCTGCCAGAGGAAATCAGTAGAGGCTGAAACAATCACGGGATTTAGAATGCATGGGATAGGCGTAAAGGAATTCTGGAGGTCAGGGTTAAGGGCAACAGACTTCTAGGAAAACATAAAGTAAACTTACAAAGCTCAAATGGGCGAGCTGGGTGGGCCATAGGCTCTTATCTGCCGACTGTCTATGTAACCCCAAAAGCAGAATCAGTACTAATTCTTACTCAGGTCCAAAAGTAATAATTCAATTCAGTGTAGTCTAGAAAATAGCTTCCTTGATTCAAGGAAGCTGTGGCCTCTCTGTCTGTCTCGCTCTCTGTCTCTCTCTCTCTCTCTCTCTGTCTCTCTCTCTCTGTCTTTCTCTCTCTCTCTCTGTCTCTCTCTCTCTTCTCTCTGTCTCTCGCTCTCTCTCTCTGTAAGACTGACCAGTCTTTAGTTCCCTGCTGTTCCTTGCCCCCCCCATGGAGTGGAACTACATCTGCCACCCTCCAGTCCTTCGGAACCACCCCTGTACTTAGAGAGCTGTTGAATAAACCTATCAGGGGATCAGCCAGTTCCGCTGCCTATCCCCTGAGTATCCTCAAATGCAACCCATCTGGTCTTGGTGTATTAACAAACTTTAGGGCTGTCAGCCCTTTCAAGACCCTTTTGTTAGTAAATGCTGACTGCCTTATCTCTGGGACTCCCTTAATGGCTGCTTTGATGCCACTCTCTGGCAAGGGCCCATTGTCCTCCCTAGTGAAAACTGAGCAAAAGCAATCATTAAGAATGGTGGCCTTTTGCCCACCCACCTCAATCACCCTATCTCCCTCTATTAGCCTCAGAAGTCCCCCTCCTATCTTCCTTTTATCACTAATATACTGGAAGAACTGTTTTAGTCCGCTCTTGGCCTCCTCTACAGTACGCAGCTCTGTGTCTGCTTTTTCCTCCCTAACCACCCTCTTTGCCTCTATTTTTTTAGCAAATATTCTTCCTCCTCCTGCTTTTCTTTAAATTCATAGAAGGTCTTTTTCTTGGCCCTCACTGTTTCCCTGACCCTTGCCGAGAACCATAGTGGTCTCTTGAATTTGTTCTTTTTAGTTACCATTCTCATCATGCTATAGAAGCCCTGAGAACAGCCCCTTTATTTGCCCCATCTCTCTTCCACCTCATCTATATTGTCCACTCCACTAAGTTACCCCAGACCAACTCCTTCAGCCTATTGAAGTCTGCCCTTCTAAAATCAAGGACTTCAGCACTTGATTGTGGTTTATCAGGCCTGAGGTCAGTTTGAACCAAACAGAGTTACAGTCACTGTTCTCTAATGAGTCCTTACTCCCACAGTTCCTGCCATCTCCTAGTAGGTGACACCATCAAAATTGTGGCCTGCCTTGTGGGCTTCTTACCTACAGTAACTGTACCAACAGACAGTCCTGGAATGCATTCAGCAAGACATGGTTTCTGGTGCTCTAGTCACGGGAACATCCCAATTGATGTCCAGCAACTTCAGATCACCCACCACCACTACTTCCTCCTTAGCTATTCCTCTTTCTATTTCTTTTCTGAGCTCTCTGTCCCTCTCCTGCCTGTGTCCTAGCAGTCTATAAATCACACCCTAAGTGCAGTTTCTTGCCTGAGGGCTGCCATGGGTTGCACCTACAGTGTCTCAAGTCTCCCATTATTACCACTGCTGCCCATCTTCCATCACCTCTATGTCCTTCCAAACACAGAGGGCTACTTCAACCCTCTACCTGTTCCTTTAACCCATCCTGAACTTCGAGTACCCAGGGACTATCAGTTCTCAGTCATTATTTCCAAAGCCCATGTTTCTGTCGCATGGCTACAATGTCCACTCTCAGTGTCTGCCATCAGCAGCTGGAGCTCACTGATTTTATTACCTAGGCTCTTGGCATTAAGGCATGCCCCCTTCCATCTGACCCCTGATCCTGCTTTTCTACTACTCTTCCACTTCACATGCCCTCTCATCCTTTTGTTTTCCTTTGTGCTTGCACCCTCTGTATTCCCCCTCTCCAAAGTCCCTTCACGTAGTCCAGTATGGGCCACAGCTTTCTTTGTACATACTATGCTGCTACAAGCCTCCAGATGAGGGAGTGCTAGTTAGGATCCCTTTAATCTCCCATTGAGATTTGCATAGATCTAGTCTCCCCTGTAGTCAGTTTAAACATCTGATATTGAAGTCAAACGTCTGCCCCAGTGAATAGGCCCACTCTCTTGTCAGGTGAAGTCCATCACCCTTGAAGAGCCTTCTGTCCCAGAAGTCCCCCACAAAGTGGTACCCCTTTTCTGTAACTCCCCACCTTCCTTTTAGTGTCTAGGGGTCCCGATGTTAAGATACTGGGTGGGGGGGCACAGCACCGAGGCCTTCCAGAACACTGCATGGCAGTGTAAGAAAAAGGCAAGGTCTTACCTGGCAGGTAGACTCTCAACCACAAATAGGCTTTCTCTTACTAGGAAAATTCAAATAATCCAGCACACACAGTGTAAAAGAAAATATATGAACATGTAATTTGATTAAAATGTATAAATAAATATATGGAGCAGCTCCAGGTGGTTGAGAGATACAGGCTAGAGGGCAGACCCAAAGGTACTGAAGCACAAGGCAGCCAGGATACCAAAAAGGCCTAGTAATTATAGACTAGAACAAGCTCTACACACGGTTTCATGAGCTGGAAACTAGGCTCGCCCCTATCCAAAAGGTTCTAACTGGAATCCAACCATACTCGGGGAGTGCCTTACTCCCCACCCCGGAACCCAAATCAACAACCAGGGTGGGGGGGGTTGTGGCCTAAATACCTCACCGCAGCTGCCATGTACACCTTTTCAAAAACCAAAAGTTGAGCACAGACCCCTACTCCGAACTGGAGCTGAGCAGCAATTTACAGAAACAGAAAAGGCAAATGGCTCCCTCCTTCAGTTACATCCTTACCCTGCAATCCTTTAGGGCCTAACATGGGACCTGCCCCAGACATGGGCATGGCAGGCCTGATAAAATGAATCCCAGAATGCAGACCACCCAGACTTATCCCAACAGTGTGCCACACCGGAAAAATGACCTCCTCAGAGCTGCCACCTCCAAGGGGCCCTGCCACGGCCCTGTCACCACCACGACAGCCCCACTGCCATACCTTCTCAACAATTTGTTGGCAAGACTCCCCAGCCTCCAGATGTCAACAACTTTTCTTCCATCTCCTGCATACCTTCAAAACTTTAAGCTATCAGGACCATGAGCCCAACTGCTCTCCCCAACAGAGGTGCCCAACACAGAGCCCCCTACACTGCCCTGGCTGGCACCTACTGGCCGGGGGGGTTAGGCCCTGCCCCACTCACCCTCATGGAAACCTGGCTGGATCTCTTTCTCTCTTCCCACAACCCTCCTTATATACAGTAGAGAACACTGCCCCAAGGGCAGAACAAGGAATTCCCAAGTGAGCTAAGCTAAAAGGGGAATAAAAGGACAGATAGTAAGCCTGCCCTAAGGGGTGGCTTACACTCTCCCCCTTAAATCCATTTCCTCCTAGAAATAGGGCAAGTGGCTGCCTGAGAAGGTCCAGCTTGGGTCAGGTAGGAACACTCCCAGCTGGCCAAAACCTCCAAGGAGTGTTAGCAAATCACTCTCCCATACTATCCCGCAGCGAGTTCTGCCCAGACATTTATAACTACAGGAAAATTTAAGGTTAAGAAAACTCAATGGCCAGGCTGTCACTTAAAGAAAAGCTTCAAACCACAACATTTGGAATATTATGACAATTAAAAGTTAATGCCTTAGGAAAGAAAGCACTCATTCATGACCCTCTCATACAGTTCACTCACACTCAGCATCTGAGGTAGAAATAGTATAATTAGCAATTTGTTTTTGAGATTGTTCCAACAGGGAACAACCATTTAGAAATAACTTTCTCACAACAATCTTAATAACAGTCTCAGTGATCCAGTCCAACAGTGCTGGTCTCCAAAGGTGGGGCAGTCCTGCAGCGACCCCCACAGGGCACAGTATCTTTTCCAAAACTTAGTCACCTCTCAAAACTGTTGAACATCAAATGACTGAAACAGGACAGTCCAGGCTGATAACAGTTTGCTGGAAGTTCTTTTCAGATGATGGGTCCCCACCATGGGGATAATATGCAGGGTTCATTTTGTGGTTTCATTCACAAATGAAACCATGGAGATCACATAATACTTCATCTGACAACCAACCACATCTTGGACAAGGGCATAATGTAAGTCATGCCCAAGGTAATGAGTAACACAGAGATCTTGCCTTTTGGATGACAGCTTGAGAGGGTTGACCAAATGCCTCCGATCACTGTTGGATCTTTTGCACCATGCCCCAAAACACCCAGTCTGGATGCTTTTCTTCTATATTGTCCCATAACCTTTCTGAGTGTAACAGGGGGGTCCTGTTGTGAAGTATAAACAATCACTTCAAGATGCAATAACCCCCCCCCCATTATTTCTTTTCACCCTATCCTATCCTCTATTATATTTCAATATCTATCCTATACTTTCTTGTCAGGGTGGCCAACCTGGCAATTTTCTATCTATCCTTTACTGTACCTTTTTTTTTTCTTTTTCTGTCAGTACTTAATTGCATCTTGTTAAAATAAAAACAATACTTATATATTGAAAAGCTATGCTCAGCAAACCTTCAGTGGCTACTGGGAGAAGCAGTCCAACAAGCTCAGTGTCCCAAAACAAATGTCAAGAAGGAGCTGTTTCATTTGTAAACAAAAGAGCCTCTAAACAGCAGAGGGCTGAGTTGAGAAGCAAGTGTCTGCTGCAACTTCAGCTAGTAAGTTAAGAAGCAGTGGCTGTAAAACTAAGGAAACTGGAACAAATAAAAGTATTGTACTAAAATAAACTGTTACCTGAGTGCCCATGTTAGTGGCAGAGGTCCTTCTATAGAGCAGGCAACTCATGAAATGGCAGCTTATATGGTCTCAAGGAGGAGTGATGTCAGAAGGGAGGAGCTAAGCTAATACTCTGACATCATAGTTCTATAATTAAGTCTATATTTTTGTTTTAGGACCTTGTAGGAAATAAATGTTTTTTGGTAAACCCTTGAAGTGCTAGAATGATACTAGTTGGTTTCATATATATATATATATATATATATATAAGCTTGAAAATGCCATTGTTCATCTTAATTAAGATATCACATGATTGATGAGGTCACCCTGTGGCATTATAAAAGGTTCCTCTAGGAGAACCAAGAGAGATAGGTGGTCAGTAAGGTTCTGGCCAAGGAGAGAGAAGGTTCTAAGAAGAAACTGTGCAAATTTCCACATTGTTTGGGAGAAGGGAAAGAACTCAGGAATTCTGTAATTGTTTTATTTTGCAATAATTATTTCCTGATGTTTGAAGAGGTGTGACGGATTAACACCATTTATTTTTCCTTTCTGTATATATTAAATTTAGTATTTTTTTTTCTCTTCTTTTTGAATAAAATGATAAATGCAGACATATGCATTTTTTATGCATCCTATCTGGTTGCATGATCTGTTTATTGGGACCCACACTACCACAACTGGTGTCAGAAGTGGGATTACAACCTCTGGGGTGTCAGAAGGTACTCCAGAGGGGGTGTTGCACTGAAAATACCCTAGCAGATGCAACAACCAGAACAAGTGGAGTTGGATGCATTACATCTGACCAGGTCTGTCAGATTGAAGACTGGTGTCCAGTTGTTGCCAGGGATTGAACCTGCTACCAGACAAAGAAAGATGGAAGAAGGAGCCACAGCTGCAGCTGGTAATCCAAAGAAGGAGGAAAGCCAGATGACCCCAGCACCGGAGGATCCAAGTGAACTACTGAAATGGCTTTGTTTTTGCCAACTTGAGATGGAGCGCCAGAGAGAAGAAGACCAGAGATAGAGGGATGAAAACCGGAGGATACAGGCCGAAGAGAGACGGAGACAAGATGAAAAATGGACGGCAACCTTAAAAGCTATTCAGGACATGACCCAGGGGCAGATGGGGAGATCTGTTTCTAGAGACATTAAATTAACTAAGTTGACAGAGGTGGATGATATTGAGGCCTATTTGACAACTTTTGAGAGGGTGGCCCAAACCTGCAACTGGCCCAGAGACCAATGGGTGATTCGTTTGGTCCCATACCTCTCGGGACAGGCACAACTAGTCTACAGCCAGCTAAGTGGAGCTGATAGCTCAAATTATGACAGAGTTAAAGAAGAAATTCTTCACAGATATAATATCAGCACAGAGACATACAGGCAACGATTTCGGTCTCAGAAAATGGCAAGCTTGGATACCCCAAGAGAAACCTATGTCCGTTTGAAGGACTATTGTGGAAAATGGCTACAACCCACCACCAAAACTGTAGACCAAATCATGGAACTGATAATAATTGAACAATTCATCCAGATATTACCTGTGGAAGTGCAATTATGGGTAAAAGAACATAAACCCGAGACAGCCGAAGACACCATTAAGTTGGCTGAAGATTACCTAGCAGCAAGAAGCACCCTTGCCAGAGGTAACCAGGGCAATCCAGGACCATCTAATGTGCTGGTAAGACCACCTTTTAATGCTTCTACTAACCAGAGACAGTTCTATCGAAGGGAGAGAGGTGGGAGAGTTCCATATGCAGAAATAATATGCCATGGTTGTCTTGGAAAAGGGCATATTGTAAGGAACTGCCCAAATAAAAGATCTGATTTAGCACATCTTGCCCTAGCAAATCTTGGGTATGTGACCTCTGTGGGTATTGGGGAACAACAGACTTTGGGTTTGCTGGACTCAGACAGTATACAAACTTTGATCAGGGCTGATCTAGCACTGAATATGCCCCAGGGTGATTCAAGTACTACTGTGCGGTGTGTACATGGAGACATACACCGATACCCTACAGCATGTCTTAATGTAACTGTAAATCAAGAAAGCCATGACATGTTGGTAGGCCTTGTTCCACGACTCCCAGTACCTGTCATTGTTGGGCAAGACTTTCCTCATTTTGACCTTTTAATGCAGCAGCAGAAGACTTCTACAGGAACTGTTAATGTGGTTATTAGGTCCCAGGCCAAAACACAAGACTTACAGGAGGTCTTTCCTTTTGATAATGGTTATTTTGAGACTGTCAGTAAGGACAAAAAGTCCAAGAAGACCAGGCGAAGAGAAAAAAAGACTTGGAATGAAAATCATCAGGCTAAAGGTCAACTTGATATCCCAGAGACTCTAGTGCAAGATATTGTACTGGACCAAAAATGCGATGAATCTTTAACATCTTTATTTTTACAGGTGGACAAGGTTGGACATCCTGGACAATCTCGATTTATTATCAAAAACAATATTCTGTATAGAGTTGTTGTAGAGACTGGTACAAATAAGGAACTTGAACAGTTAGTGGTACCCAGTAAATATAGGGAACAAATAATGCACTTGGCACATGATATTCCCATGGCTGGTCATGAAGGTAGAGACCGGACAGTACAACGTATTCTATCTCGATTCAGTTGGCCAGGGGTCCACCAGGATGTTGCGGCCTATTGTAGGTCCTGTCCCCAGTGCCAATTGGTTGCCAAGGGAGGAAGAAAGATATGGTGCCCCTACAACCTATACTATATGTAACTACTCCATTTGACAGGGTGGCAATGGATGTGGTGGGACCCTTATTAAAAAGTTCTAAGGGGAATCAGTATATTTTAGTCATTTGTGACTACACAACCAGGTACCCAGAAGCAATACAAATGAGGACGGTAACTGCCCCTCGTAATGCAGAAGAACTGGCAAAAGTCTTCAGCAGGATGGGAATACCCAAGGTTATCCTGACAGACCGTGGGAGTAATTTTTCCTCCATCATGCTGCAAGAACTTTACAAATTGCTAGGGGTATCTGCTGTTAGAACATCCCCATACCATCCACAAACTGATGGGTTAGTGGAAAGATTTAACAAGACAATGAAATGTATGCTTCAAGTATATGTGCAGGAGGAAGGCCGGGACTGGGATAAGTTTTGCCCTATTGCTGTTTGCCTATAGAGGTGCCTCAGGCTACTACAGGGTTATCCCCTTTACCATGTTATATGGACGTAACCCTAGGGGTCCCTTAGATGTGGTAAAGGAGCATTGGGAACAGGGGTCTAATGTAGCATGCAAAAATATACTTGAATACATGACTGCATTGAGGAAAAGGCTAGTGAAATATGTGACTATAGCCCATCAAAATGTTGACCAGAAACAACTCAGACAGAAAGACATTATGATATGGGCTTAAAGCATAAAGCATTTGAACCTGGGGAAAAAGTGTTGCTATTGTTACCCTCCACTGAAAATAAATTGCTCATGCATTGGCAAGGACCATATGTGATCTTACACCAGGTAGGCAAGGTAAACTATGCCATTGAGATGCCAGGGCATAGACCGGTAAAAAGAATTTACCATGCCAACCTGCTGAGAAAATGGGAAAAACAGAAACCCCAGTGTTGTATATCAGACCGATCCTGATAGAGCAGAGCTAGATATAGTATATGACAGGATTGATAAATCTGTTACTGACACTAAAAGTGCATATCAATCTGACTTAAACCCTGCACAGAGATTGAGATTGATCATCTCTGGAGTATTTCACGTAGCATTCACAAAGAATCCAGGGAGAGCCAAAGGCGAGTCCATGAGATCAGAGTTACCCAAACCAAACCAATTCATCAGAAGCCATATAGATTACCAGAAAAGATCAGGCCAGAAGTAGTGGCTGAGATAAAACAAATGGAACAAGCAGGAGTGATAGTTCCTTCACGCAGTCCTTGGTCCTCTCGATTAGTGGTCGTGCATAAAAGGAAGGGCATCAAGTTATGCTTAGATTTTAGGAAAATTAATGAAGTATCTGAGTTTGATGGGTATCCGATACCTCATCGATGATCTCCTAGATCAGATTAGGTCTGCAAGATACATAAGCACCTTAGATTTAACAAAAGGGTATTGGCAGATTCCATTGGCCCCAAAAACCCAAGCATTAACTGCCTTCTGCACCTCTTGGTCTATATCAGTTCACTACAATGCCGTTCGGTCTACATGGGACCCGACTACCTTTCAACAATACATGGATCATGTCTTGAGACCTCCACAAGGGCTATAGTGCTGCTTATTTGGATGATGTGGTCATCTATAGCCCGACTGGGAGACTCATCTATTACAGCTTAGTGCGGTGATACAAAGCATCCAGGATGCTGGAATGACCATTAACCCATCCAAATGTGCTATAGCTAAGACAGAAACACGCTATCTGGGGTTCATTATTGGACATGGGAGGATTAAGCCAGAAGTAGATAAAATTGAAGCTGTAGCTAACAGTCCCCTACCATGACAAGTGCCATGTCAGGTCTTTCCTTGGTCTGGCAAGTTATTGTGACGTTTTATCCCGGATTTTTCCACCATTGCTACTCCTCTCACAGATCTGACCAAAAACATTTTCCCAATAAAGTAAAGTGGAGTCCGCCTGTGATAAGGCATTTAACAAAATCAAGGCCATCCTATGCTCCAGCTCCGTTGTTATGTAGCCCTGATTTCACTAAATCATTTGAGTTACAGACGGATGCCTCTGACACAGGCATAGGGCAGTACGACCCAGCATCACCAGGGAGAGAACACCCCATCTTATACCTCAACAGGAAATTACATGAAAGAGAAGATATTCCACAGTGGAAAGAATGTCTGGCCATCAAGTGGGCAGTGAGCCCTGAGATATTATCTTTGGGAAATCAGTTTCTGATTATAACAGATCATAATCCCTTATGCTGGCTAAATTTGATGAAAGATAAAAATGGCGCATTTTAAGGTGGTATTATCATTACAACCTTATAAGTTCACTGTACGACATAGAGCTGGTTCTCAGCATCAGAACGCTGATTTTTATCACGCTTTGGTGCTGATCCAGCTAATAACTCTGTTCCAGATATAGATAATGGAGTTGTATGTGTATCACAAGGTGCAAGATGGCACAACCTTAGGAAAAGTATGACTTGTAAACAGTATTGTCTGATTTTGAGTAGTGTTTTGAATCCTGTTTATTTTTAGGGTCCCTGGGGAACTTCTGGAGTGGGTGGTGAGTTCCAACCCTTCACAGGGTGAGGGGTTTCAGTCAACACAACAAACATTATGTTGCCTTCTTGTGGTGGGAGGAGTGTAACAGGGGTCCTGTTGGTAAGTATAAACTATCACTTCAAGATGCAATAACCCCCCATTATTTCTTTTCACCTATCCTATCCTCTATTATATTTCAATATCTATCCTATACTTTCTTGTCAGGGTGGCCAACCTGGCAATCTTCTATCTATCCTTTACTGTCCCTTTTTTTCTTTTTCTGTCAGTACTTAATTGCATCTTGTTAAAATAAAAACAATACTTATATATTGAAAAGCTATGCTCAGCAAACCTTCAGTGGCTACTGGGAGAAGCAGTCCAACAAGCTCAGTGTCCCAAAACAAATGTCAAGAAGGAGCTGTTTCATTTGTAAACAAAAGAGCCTCTAAACAGCAGAGGGCTGAGTTGAGAAGCAAGTGTCTGCTGCAACTTCAGCTAGTAAGTTAAAGCAGTGGCTGTAAAACTAAGGAAACTGGAACAAATAAAAGTATTGTACTAAAATAAACTGTTACCTGAGTGCCCATGTTGGTTGAGAGGTCCTTCTATAGAGCAAGCAACTCATGAAATGGCAGCTTATATGGTCTCAAGGAGGAGTGATGTTAGAAGGGGGGAGCTAAGCTAATGCTCTGACATCATAGTTCTATAATTAAGTCTATATTTTTGTTTTAGGACCTTGTGAGGAAATAAATGTTTTTTGGTAAACCCTTGAAGTGCTAGAATGATACTAGTTGGTTTTATATATATATATATATATATATATATATATATATATATATATATATATTTACATATATAAGCTTGAAAATGCCATTGTTCATCTTAATTAAGATATCACATGATTGATGAGGTCACCCTGTGGCATTATAAAGGTTCCTCTAGGAGAACCAAGAGAGATAGGTGGTCAGTAAGGTTCTGGCCAAGGAGAGAGAAGGTTCTAAGAAGAAACTGTGCAAATTTCCACATTGTTTGGGAGAAGGAAAGAACTCAGGAATTCTGTAATTGTTTTATTTTGCAATAATTATCTCCTGATGTTTGAAGAGGTGTGACGGATTAACACCATTTATTTTTCCTTTCTGTATATATTAAATTTAGTATTTTATTTATTTTTTTTCTCTTCTTTTTGAATAAAATGATAAATGCAGACATATGCATTTTTTATGCATCCTATCTGGTTGCATGATCTGTTTATTGGGACCCACACTACCACACTGAGATATAAGGGTACTCAGCACTTGGGTACTCTATATGGGTCCTCTGTCACATCCAATTCTCCATTTGTGACTACTGAGGCACGTCTCAAACACTGGTGCACCGGGTGGCACCAGGCTCCAAACACAGTTTGGTTCAGTGTGGTACATTCACCAGACTACTACTCAATAAACCATCCATTCTAACACAGTGGCCTTGCACAAAGTCGAAGGTGCGGTGTGGTATCAAGCAACTTTATAGCAGGCTGCACACAAGGATGGGGGATGGCTAGCACACATCCTAGTCAGCAAACTGATAAGGCTTGAAGTCTTGTCCAGAGGGCAAGGCAGCTGGCATCTCCACACAACTTTATCCTCAACTTCTTCCTCCTTCAACTGTCTGGGTATTCTCAAATACAAAACCTCCTCACTGGGGGTACCTGAAGAGCCACCATTGCCAGGTAGAGAGCCATCGCCAACCCCTGGGCCTGGGGTCACCAGATACTACTCCCCACCTCTACCCTCTACCAACAGGATAGTCAATGGTGGTGGGTACCATGGGACTGGGCTGACAGCTGTGTCGCACAGTACCCTCACTGGTGGTTTCTCCACGGCTTCCACCATGACATCAGAGGCCTCTGACTTGGGCTTTACGGGTGGGGCAGATGGCTTGGCCTCCATAACTAAATCCAAGCTCCCCTGAGATGTTAAAGAAGCTGTGTTCACAGATACTCCAACTGGATAAGGCCAAGCATAATTTTAGAGAGTGCCTTCCCAGATTCCTGCAGACGGCCCTCTGGAGAAGATAAAGCACAATGGCAGCTGCACCACTCCTTCACCTCGATAACCACAACTTACACACTTCTTCTCCACCACTCCTCTTCCTGCTGACTTCCACAGCAAGGACAATAGCGAGGTTGGGATGGTGGTATGGGGCAGCTCAGAAGGAATTTTTTTCAGCCATCTTTATCAGTTTAAGTGCTTCCTCCTCACAGTTCCTTCTCTCCATCGCAAGCTTGAGGGGAAAATGGCGCCTCCTCCACACATGCCACAAACATAACTAGCCAAGAGCCAATCAGGGTGCCACCTCACCCCACCTGACCACCCTTCCAGACAGCAGAACACCACCTCTTGCAAGCAGGAATGGAAAAGGGTGCCAAAAACCTTTAATGGTGACCTACAGTGTTGAACCACACAAACAGTCAGTCCTGCCACGGCAGCTGGACCCTCAGCTCCCTCCAACACACTCAAAACTGCACATCTCAATAAATATATAACATCCTGGATGAGCCCGTGTCTGTAACTCCCACCTCCCTTTTAGCGTCTAGGGCTCCCGATGTTAAGATGTGGGGGGGGGGGCACAGCACTGAGACCTTCCAGAACATTACATAGCAGTGTGAGAAGAATGCAAGGCCTTTCCTGACAGGTTGACTCTCAAGTACTGTACAAATAGGCCTTATCTTACCAGATAGATGCCAGCCACACCACCACTACATTCTCTGCCTAGGCTCGAGTGGAAGAAGGAGATGGAAGCCTTCTTCAAAGTGAGCAATCAAGTTAGCTCATTCAAATAATCCAGCACATACAGTGTAAAAGAAAATAGATGAATGTTTAATTTGATTAAAATGTGTAAATAAATATATGGAGCAGCTCCAGGGGGCTGAGAGATACGGGCTAGAGGGCAGACCTAAAGGTACTAATGCACCAAGCAGCCAGAATGCCAAAAAGGCCTAGGAGTTATAGACCAGAACAGGCTCCATGCATGGTTTCATGAGCCTGAAACTATGCTCGTCTCTACCTAAAAGTTTCTAACTGGTATCCAACCATACCCGGTGAATGCCTTACTCCTCACCCTGGAACCCAAACCAGCAACCGGGGGGGGGGTTTGTGGCCTAAATATCTCACTGTGGCCACCCTGTACACCCTTCCAAAACCCAAAGATGAGCACATACCCCTAATCCAAACTGGAGTTGAGCAGTGATTTGCAGAAATGGAAAAGGCAAATGGCTCCCTACTTCAGTTACATCCTTACCCTACATTCCTTTAGGGCCTAACATGGGACCTGCTCCAGACACGGGCACAGCAGGCCTGATAAAACAAATCCTAGAATGCAGACCACCCAGACTTATCCCAATAGTGTGCCACACTGGGAACATGACCTCCTCAGAGCTGCCATCTCCAAGGGGCCCTGCAACCACCACCATGACAGCTGCATTGCTGTACCTTCCCAATAATTTGTTGCCAAGACTCCCCGGCCTCCAGATGTTGACAAATTTTCTTCCACCTCCTGCATGACTTCAAAACTTTAAACCACCAGGACCCTTATCCTAATGATCATCAACTCCTGCTATCCTCCCCAATGGAGATGCCCAACATGTAGCCTGACGCTGCCCAGGCTGGCACCTACTGGGCCAGGGGGGTCTAGGCCCTGGTCACAATTGTCCTCACAAAATCCACTGAATCTCTTTATCTCTTCCTAGCAACCCTTTCCTTATATACAGACAGGGAACACTGCCCCAAAGGGACATAACAAGGAATGCCCAAAGTGAACTAAGCTAGAAGGTGAATAAAGGAAGGATAGTAAGCACACCCGAGGAGGGGTGGCTTACATATCCTTACACCATCCCTTAAGTCATCCATTAAACTCCCTATTACCTCCATCCTTATTCTAGCCTGCTTCCTTCCTACCCTACACAGGGAGGGCTTCAGGAAAGGCCAGGGAGGCTAAGTGTGCTGTTACTTTGTCCCTAATCTATGAAAGTCCCACTTCAGCATCTCCTTTGACTGGTTTCCCAGATAATTGGCACCCAGGTGTACCTGCACCCCCATCTACTCCTGCTCCCTCTCCTGTCTTAATCCCAGGTAGCAGATACCCCAGGAAGGCACCAGACCATCCCCCTCCTGCCCACCCCCCTCCACCACCTTCTCTATCCCACTAATCATTGAGTTCCACCACCACTAAGACTCTACTGGCAGATTTGTTCCCCTTTGGTATCAACACGTTGCTCTGCCCTTCCCATTGACTTTCTCAAAGACCCCATCCAGCATAGTCAGGTGTCTGAATCTCCTCTAAGGGTGCAAAGCTATTCACTGACTGGATGGTCAGGGGCTGGACAACTTCCTTATGGCTAATCCTGCCTCCCTCCTGTTCCTCCCTACCACTCTCACCTCCCTGAACCAGTGGATCTCTGCAGGAGTTGGGGGATGGGGTGGCTGCTGCTGAACTAATGATGCAGCTGAGATATTTCTCTGTTGCTGCACTAGCTGAGCATGGAGCTCCACCAAGGTCCTACAGTTGGGGCAGTGGCCTCTTTCAGAACATATCCCTACACAAGGGAGAGACCACTGCTGGCACAAGCCTAGACAGACCAGGATGGCCTTTTGCTGCTGGCAACTTTCATAAGTGATTGCCTTGTCTCTAAACACCATACCCATAAAGACTTATTCTAAGCAAATGTCTAATTTAAGTCCTAGAGCTCACTCAGATGCAGTCTAGCTATAGCTCATCAAAACAGGGATTCAGCAAAACTACCTTGTAGTGTCATGAACCCACTCCTGAGGGTCAGGCCCACTGAGCTCACAGTGCCCACCCTTAAGTACAGTACATGTCAGGGGAGACAGGATACCCTTCTAATGCTTTTAGAATGCTCACCGAGGTCACAACTGCACCTCTGCCACGAGGATCCATGGTGTCCCTCTTACTTGGATAAGAGCACAATCTTGAGTCTTGTGGCCAAATATGTACCCTTCCTTGGCTATTACACAAAGGAGGAAGACCCAGGCATCACAATGTCTTTGGGAGTAGCAGTGTAAAGCCTGATATGGCCTTCTCCCTACAGGACATGCAACAGCCTGGTTCAGAAGCCCTGCAGACTCATCCCTGAGACTTTGGTATTCTCCCTATCCTTCCAGATCCCTTACAGACCCTTTTCTCAATTTGGTTGCTTATGGTGGCCCCTCTAAGCAATTAACAGTTGTCACAGATTATTAATAAACCTTCCACAGTCGCACACAAATATAGAAATCTCACACAGGCAGAATTTCTTTAGAAAAACAAATGTTTTTACTAAAATACTTAAATACAGTTACAACTAAAAAGAACATACTCTAATTTAGGTTACAGTATACATAAACAAATGGAAAAATGTACAGTGAAATGCAATAAAACTGATAGCTAAAAGATCTACCTTATATTTGCAGTAAATTGAAGTCCAGAAAAGTAGATGAAAGTGTTCAGTTCCTTTAGTCATTGTAGCCACACTGGGCTTCAGCAGTTGGGCTCCTCTTGTGTATCAGGTAGAGTCCAGATGAGAAAAGTATGTTGGCAGTCACTGAGTCTTAGCAGTTTTGCTTCTTATGTATCAGGTGGAGTCCATATGAAAGTGTCTCCAAATGCCCTGAGCTTGGGTTATTTATACTTTCGTTTGCATAGAGGCCGGCTATTCCATTTATTTAACTGGGTGTCACTTTGTGATTCCCCAACACAATGTTGTGCCACCTGATGATGTTAACCAGCCTACATTTATGACATATAAATCCAAAGATCACAGTGCCTAATTTTTGCCAAATAGGCAGTCAAAAACAAATCTTGAGTTCAGTTAAATTAACTGATTTATTGTTCACCACTGTGTAAAGCCCTAGCACATTGGCTTAGTACCTTCTGGGGCATTAGCTAACTAGCAGGAAGTCATTACAAATTTAAATACAAAATCATGGTGTGACATCATTGGAACATGTGAATTCATTGGTTAAACAAACTTAAACCTCAAACCAAATTACACATTTCATCAAACTAAAATCCCATTACCAACTCTCACATCAACCTTAGATCATTACAAACTAGGAAAAGCAGATAGTAAGTATGAGACACATACCATAGTAGGAGTATAATTATATCAATTTCAACAGCTTACAGGGATCTCTAGTGGGACTCACCAGACATTGCTCAATAAAAACATACTTCTTATTAAATATTGGTAACTACTGCCTACTTACTATTTGAAGGTTTATAGAGATAAAGGAAAGTGGAAGAAGGCAGACATTTAAAGGGACAGAAATCATTTCTAATTGGCAGCTGTTTACTAAGTTGTTATTCTCAGAAATGTCATGTGTTCCCCTAAATTATCCATATGCAACTGTATTTGAATAAAAGGTGATGCAAAAACTGTATTTTACATTGTTTTGTTTTATGGAAGCATTCTGTTACAGTTCTCTTCATGGAACCTGTGATGTGGAGTTGTAACTATATCACAGTTTGTGTACAGAATGCTAATTATGAGCTCTTGGCCTATCAGAACTATGCTTAGAGTTCTATGCATAACCCATGACATAATTAAAACTCCAAATTACTAGTTCCATGAAGAGACCTGTAACCGAATGTTGCCCATAAAAACAAAACAAGGCAAAATACAGTTTTTCACAACACATTTTATGCAGCTACAGTTAAATATGGATAATTTAGGGGAATACATATAATTTCTCAGAATATCAACTTTATAAACAGCTGACAATTAGAAGTGACTTCCTGTCCTCTTTAACAGTATACCTGGGCTTCTAAATCGGAAACAAAGTCCAAGCCATCCACACCAGAAAACATGCTGAAAAGTAACATTTTAGACTCTGAAAAGAAATACAAAAAGCACAGTTAGTATCCACAATATACTTCATTATTCAGCAACACAGTCAATAAGTATAGTTCACTAACTGAACATTTGAGTGAATTTGTGGATCTTTTCTTACAATTTAGTATGGTTAGGCTTCCATCCTAGATTAAAGATTCAGAAGACACAATCGGGAAGTTTAAAGATATTTACTGGGGGGACGACAACCTGTGGATCTCTATAGATGTGGAGTCTCTGTACACCTCCATAAGACATGAGGATGGCTTGAGAGGAGCAATATTTTACCTAGAGAAAGACAGGAACCTCACAGGGTCACCAGTTGAGTTCATCATAGATGCTTTAAGATTTATTCTGTATCATAGTTACCTTTCGTTCAATAATGAGTATTTTGCCCAGATTTGTGGAACAGCGATGGGGGCTTCTATGGCCCCATCATATGCAAATGTTTTTATGGGAATGTGGGAATTAGAATTCTTGCAAAATCTGATAAAAATTTTTTTTTTAGAATATCATCAGTAGGGGGCTCTATATAGATGACTGTGCATCTGGAAAAGTAGCTTGTAAGATGCTAAGGAATTTATTAAATGGCTTAATGACAACACTTTAAACTTAAGATTTACTGCAGAAATACAAAGTGAGTAAGTACATTTTTTGGACTTGACATTTGTAGCTAGTAGACAGACACATGCTGTAAACACAGAAGAGTAAACACAAAAGGACACAGGAAAAATACATCTACCAATTCTCTACTTAGAAATAACAGCTCCCACCCATTTAAACTGAAAAAAAATATACCATATGGGCAATTTGTTAGGATCAGACGTAACTGTACAAATTATACAGACTTTATCAAACAGGCTGATGAACTCAAAAATAGGTTCTTGGAGAGGGGTTAGAGTAGCACATTTTGGAGTCAGCAATAGAAAGAGCAAGAAGTTTTACACAGGAAGAGCTTATAGTAAGTAGTCATAAAAGAGGAACTATAGAAGTTGAAGAAAAAAACAAAAATGTAACATTTTCTTTAAAATATAATCCTATCTCTGGGCAAATTAGTAATTTGGTCTGGATCTGCTGGGACATACTAAGAACTGACCCAATATTGAAAGAGGTACTATTGGACACCCCAAGAATAACTTTTAACGGTCACCAAACCAGCAAGATAAGTTGATACATAACCAGTTCTACAGAAATCAGAAAGAGTGGGAACCTGGTTATGATCTAGGCCAAGAGCAATTACTAATGCAAAAATGTAATGTTTGCCATTACATGAATGCTGGAAAGGAACTAATCTTAACAAAATGGAGACAGGCTTAGTATTAATGATTTTATAACATGTACCACCACTTTTGTTGTTCATATCCTGTGGTGTGGCTGTGGGTTGTACTATGTGGGCAAGATGGTAAGGCCATTAAAAGAAAGAATACAAGAACATTTTCATTCTATCCTGAACCAAACAATGGATACACCAGTGGGTAGACACTTTGTTATGTTCCATGACTCAGACCCACAGAGTTTTAGCTACATGGGTGTTCAAAAGGTTCCGAGTCCAGCTAGGAATGGTGACAGGCTGAATTTATTATTACAGAGGGAAAGTAATTGGACCTTTTGAGCCAAAAGTGTTAAACCCAATGGGCTCAATGATAGATGGGGCCTGAAACCATTTTTGAAATATAAATGTTGAAGTTTCTTCTGTATGACCAAACATTAAATATGAAATAATTACAATAATGTAATTTATCTGATTTCTAATTTCCAACTTTTTCTACTCTTTTCCCCGCTTTTTTCTTTTATTTTCACTCTCCCCTTTACCCTGTAGCCTCTCTCTCCCTCTTCCCTTCCTTTCCTTTCTCCCCATCCCCTTCCCCTCTCCATTTTCTCTTCCCCTACCCCTCTACTTTCCCCCTCTTTTCACTTCCCCCTTTCTCTTACAGCTCCCTTTTAAATTTCTTCTTGCCTTTTTAGTTTTTCTATACTTACTAATTGTGCTGCTGAATAATGAAGTATATTGTGGATACTAACTGTGCTTTTTGTATTTCTTTTCAGAGTCTAAAAATGTTACTTTTCAGCATGTTTTCCGGTGTGGATGGCCTGGACTTTTGTTTCCGGTTTAGAGGGCCCAGATATACTATTAAATGTCTACCTTCTTCCACTTTCCTTTATCTCTGTATAAGCCTTTAAATAGTAAGTAGGCAGTAGTTACCAATATTTAATAGGAAGTGTGTTCATTAATGAGCAATGTCTGGTGAGTCCCACTAGGAGATCCCAGTAAGCTGTTGAAATTGACATAATTATACTCCTACTATGGTACCTGTCCTATGGCTTCACTATCTGCTTTTCCTAGTTTGTAATGATCTAAGGTTGAAGTGAGAGTTGGTAATGGGATTTTAGTTTGATGAAATGTAATTTGGTTTGAGGTTTAGGTTTGTTAAACTAATGAATTTACATGTTCCAATGATGTCACACCTGATTTTGTATTTAAATTTGTAATGACTTTTCCTTTTCATCTTCATCATTATGGCTTAGACTTGAATTGGCCCTTATCAAGTCCGTGGCCTATCCCCATATGCACTTCTTCATATTAAAACATCTGGGCTCCTCAGAGACTACTTAGATCTCCCATAGCAACCTCTATACAGGTTCATATGCAGATGTGTGCTGCTCTTAAATATAAGCATTTTCTAGATTTAGAACAGTCCATATGGGGTAACCTAATTTTAAGATTGATAACAGATTACTCACTGTCCAATGGATGCCCCTGCTGGGAAAAGGCAAAATCTCTCAATTTATATCTGAAAGAGGATCCTGGCTTACTGCTACAGAACTCATGATGAAGTATTGCATTCCGAATCACAATGTGTTCAAAGTCTTCCAACTGAAACATCTCCTGTTGAAAGTGTTGGGAACAAACCCTCCTTTATCTGCCAAAATATCTATTGGCTTGGAACTAGGTCATTTGGCAGGTCTTGAAGGAGCTGTATCAAAGATATATAGAATTATGTATGATCTGGTTTATCCAAATACTTTTGGATCTATGGCATATTGGGCCTTTTTTCCCCAATCTGGAATTGGACTGGCCATCCTTATTGCAAAATACTCACAAATTCATAACTCAAGACAGATTACGTCTTACTCAATTCCATATTCTCCATAACCTATATTATACCCTCAGAGACTGGCTAAATTTGGTTTTATCCCTTCACCACTCTACACCAAATGCTGACTAGAGGAAGGCTCTATTTATCATGTCTTATGGACCTGCACTAAAGTAACTCCATTATGGTCCAGTATCCAGCAAAATCTGGATCCTCTTCTAGGTCTGGAAGCACTTTTCACACCTGAAATATGTTTATTGGGGGATTTTACCAAAATTACAGTGCTCATTCACAAGTATCATATGGCCCTTATATCCCTGTCGGTCAAAAAAATGGTCTTTCATCATTGGCAGGATCAGGAAGAGCTTTCTTATACTGAGTGGCTCAATAAGCTTTAGCCAACCTTAGAACAGGGAAAGTAATTGCTAGTCTCAATAACAGGATGAACAAATACAAGAAGATATGGGATCCTTTACATACCCTTTATTCATTATAATTACAAAACATGGGACCTGCCTTCTGGTAGAATTTTCTAATCTGATATGTCTGTGTGGGGAGGTGGGTGGGTAAAGAGAGGGTGGGGAGTGGGAGAAGGGAGGAAGAGAATGAATCCTTCTATGTTATTACCAACCTTTCAAGTAGACATTGTACTTTTGTGATCCATTCTATGTAAGGTAAAACTAATAAACTTTGAATTGAAAAAAATAAATTGTAACGACTTCCTGCTAGTTAGCTAATGCCCCCCAGAAGGCACTAAGTGGTGGAGCAATAGATCAGTTAATTTAACTGAAATCAAGATCAGTTTTTGACTGCTTATTTGGCAAGAATTAGAGCACTGTGATCTTTGGATTTATGTTTCAATATTTGGGGCTAGTCACCCTTGCTCAGCACACTACCCTTGTTCCAGAGCGCAGACAGAACTTTTTGGAACTTTGATGCTACATTTATGACAGCTGACATTACAATCTCACACAGGTCTGTTAGAAGGAAGTTTTCTGTTTTTTTCTTTCATCTCATCAAGGGCAATACCTTGGATCACAGCATCCTGCTTTTTGAAATTAAAAGGGCTATCTCCTGAACACTTTATTCACCTTTGTTTCCCTTGGTCAGTTAACTATTGGAAATACCCCTTTGATCAGTTATCCCCAAAGTCTTTGACAATAACTTGTCAGATTCCTGGCAAGAAGTTGGCCTTCCAGGTCAAAGGAAGGTCAAAACCTTTTTTTTTTAAATCCAGTCTTTTCTCTTTGTGCCTTTGTATTAACACTGGCATTTTGCAACATGTGCACATGCATAGAGTTACATAGAAAACATATATACAGCAGAATTGTGTCTACCAATAAGGGCTAACAGTGGGTAGCTCAATACATAGTGTTCACCCAGATAGGGTGTAGCTTCAGGCTTTGTTATAGAACAACATAACAGGAGTTAATACCACCTCGTAGGTCATGCAAACAGGATGTGGCTGTAGGTTTAACTATAATGCTTACTCAGGTGGGGAGTAGCTGAATGATTTAACTATAGCACAAAACAGCCCTGCAAATGAAATGTTCACTAGCTACAGCCAAGGGTACAGGAAACAGGGGTGCAGAGGCACGCCCACATCTCCACTTTTTAGGGCTGAAAATATTGCCCTTTTCAATTTTCATTTGTATTTATTCATTGCTTTTCACTGCTTGAGTCAGCACCTGACATTTAGTAGTGCCTGTCTTCCTGACATCCTTGCCTTTAATCTATTGCCAGCCTCAAGTCACAAGCCCCCTCACACTAAACACAACAGAAGATGAGATCATTAATTGGGAACATCCACTGCAAGCTGGTGTTGTCCTTCTCTCAGAGTATACGTGTTAATGCCTCCCAGTCCCAGTGGTGTTGTAAAGTAGAGTCATTATCTCTTACATGACTGGAAAGCTGTTTGATAAACACACACAAGGGCTCACACAAGGAGGGGATACACTTGGTAATTCAAGAATTAAAACACTGTTGTAACCAGGCACTCACCCACCACCAGTAAAATCACTGACGCTGCAGTAAAATAAAGAAACATTCATTATAAAATAGCAAGGCTATCTAACGCTTTTCTGGTCACCATGACCCTTTCTCAAAGAATAAATTACATTGAAACATCACATCAATAAATACATTGAGACCTAATGGCCTTCTAATTGCAAATTAATAGCAGACCAATAAAAACAGAATATAATTAAAACATTCATTCCATTGAAAACACAGATAATCAATTCTGAAAGAGACATATAAATGACTTAACAGGCCAACAAGAGAAAACATTGGTAAGAGAATTAGAGCAAAACAAAAAAGGGGGAATAGAAGAGGGTTTAATTGATTTAAACAAAATGTTTCAACTGAAAGCAATTAAGATGGTAGAGCAAACTCTACACAATAATTACAAGCCTAGCAGTGTACATGTTCTAAAAAACATTTATCTCACACCCAAAGGGGAGGAATGAATTAGTACTAACATCATTTCACAGTTTGTTATACAAATAACAAAAACTATTGTCCCAAACAACGCTTATACATATTTAATATGTCGAAGATGGGGAAAGAGAGCAAGAGGGGGAGGTTTATGATATCTCTCTCAATAGACGTTCAAATTCTATTGTATGAAAGCGTCAACATCTTTTTCACCAGGAATGGTTTTATATCAAACCCCAATTTAGTCCTGGATTTACATGAGCTTTTTAACTTGAGAATCCAAAAGTTTCTTCTCAAAATATAATTTCTAAAATCTCCTCCTCTTGGATTAATTACTTGCTGACTTTTTTCTGCAGTGTCCATACTTACCTCCTCCTCCTCCTCGGAAATATCTTCTGCTCTGTTGTCTCAGTCTGTAATCCTGATAATAGCCTGTTCCTACCCTGTCTACCCCTCTGTACCCTCTTTCTCTTCCTCTTACTGTTGTTACATGACCGTAATTGTCCTTTTCTTGAAAATTCAGTCTCGGACTCCGGCGCTGTTGCTGTTAATATTGAGGCACGGGGGTACTTGATTTTCCAGAACTGAAGGAGGAGGGTATACCTTGCTGTATTCTTTGATGATTTTAATCTCTCCTTTGTTCTAAAAAAGGACACCAATTAATACTGGTTTCCTCTTCACTGTCAATTCCACAGCCGCCTGTACTGAAATCAAAGGAAACATTTTTCTTTAGAATACCTTTCTGTTTCTTCACTTTCCACGTATATACCCAACCAAGTTCTTAATCTCCTCTGTCTCTAACAAATTTGCCTTGTTTCACCCTCTTAATTTCCACATCAAGCTGAATGTCATTCATACGTGCTCTTAATATCTCAACTTCAAAGTCTTTTAGTTCTTCTTTCATTACTGTCTCTTGTTCTTGTAAAGGCTTTATAATCAAACTGATAAGTTTTAAACTTGCTTTGGATAGATAAATTGATTCCCATTCTCACATAAAAGCCTTATTCTCTAATCCATAAGCTGGTTTTAGATCTATGCACAAACCGTGTGGAATTCTTTTTACCCGAGTATATGCTTCCATGTTCATCCTTGTCCAATACATTCTCCTCAATCTCAGGGTTAATTTTTCCACCCATTTAAATGCTTCTTTAAGAAACTGAGCTGCTGGATCCACTGCATTTTCTTCTGTTTCATCAACTAGAAAGGTATTCGCCGTTCCAGCTGCTCTCAATAAATCATTCATGAAGTCCAGGGGTTGCGTTGCTTCAAGTCTCTGTGTACTCTTGAAGATCAGATTAGGTGTTATTTCAAGAGACATATTTTAAAGTTATTAATCGCAGCAATATGTAAGTCAGAGATAAATAGATAACTGGCAGTTTTACACATGAGTTTTCCTGTAACCTGTGCGAATAAGCCCAAAACTAAATTCCCAAAACACACACAAGGGCTCGCACAAGGAGGGGGTGCACTTGGTAATTCAAGAATTAAAACACTATAATGTATGGTAAGTGCCTATTAACCACCATGATCAGCAGTTACACAGCTTTGTTATGCACCAGAGTTCCATAATTGTCACACATAGAATGCAAAGAGTGTTTTTTGACCATACACTATAAAAGATGATGGCTGGGGATCGGGTGACAACCACAGTGAAATCACCTCTTGTGGATGCTAGGGCTAAAGTAAACCTCTCGAGCTGCGCTCTTGAGGTTTACCATGCTGCCCTAGCAACCACTCGAGGTGATTACAGTGTGGTTATCACCCGATCTCCAGCCATTATCCTCTATGTTGTAACCAGGCACTCATCCACCACCAGTAAAATCACTGACGCTGCAGTAAAATAAAGAAACATTTATTATAAAATAGCAAGACCATCTAACGCATTTCTGGTCGCCATGACCCTTTCTCAAAGAATAAATTACATTGAAACATCATATCAATAAATACTTTGAGACCTAATGGCCTTCTAATTGCAAATTAATAGCAGACCAATAAAAAACGGAATATAATTAAAACATTCATTCCATTGAAAACACAGATAATCAATTTTGAAAGAGACATATAAATGACTTAACAGGCCAACACGAGAAAACGTTGGAAAGAGAATTAGTGCAAAACAAAAAAGGGGGGGGGAATAGAAGAGGGGTTTAATTGATTTAAACAAAATGTTTCAACTGAAAGCAATTAAGATGTAGAATAAACTCCACACAATAAATAATTAAAAGCCTAGCAGTGTACATGTACTAAAAAACATTTATCTCACACCCACAGGGGAGGAATGGATTAGTACTAACATAATTTCACAGCTTGTTATACAAATACAAAAACTATTGTCCCAAACAGCGCTTATACATATTTCATATGTCGAAGATAGGGGAAAGAGAGCAAAGGGGGGGGGGGGTTATGATATTTCTCTCTCAATAGACATTCAAATTCTATTACATGAAAGCTTCAATGTCTAACAGGTACACATTGATTTTTTTTTATTAATTTTTATTATGCCGTGGAGGTAGCTGGGTTAGGTAACGAGATCACATCATGGTGGTCAGACTTAGTGGACAGGCTGATCCAGGAGGCAGGCACGCTGCTTTTTCCCAATAGGTGGATTATTTGGGAGGGAGCAGACTAATGGGCTTCCTCTATACTATTCATCTCGTATTGAGCATGATGCTGCATATTATAGTCTCTATAATGTGCAGCATCATGCTCAGTACCAGATGATATTTAATATCACAGCATTACACACAGTTACACCAAACAGTACAAATACTACACTAGTTTATAGTACATTGGGCTAATGAAGGAGCATCGTTGGACAGGCCATGGGGGAGGAGGTTAAGTGAAGGGAGTGACTTGGTAGTCAGAGCTTAGCAAACTAAATTGTGAAGTGATAAAGCAGAACTTAGTTTACAAAACTATTTCATTTATACGGTATCAGAGTCCATCCTGCTAACCACACACCATGGATTGCTGGGGCGATCATTATAGAATGGATTTTCATTTCCATTTTCAGTAAAACTATACTGTTATACCATTTGGCACAACTATGGTATACATTCCTATTAGTTGGCATACTATTCATCTTGTACTGAGCATGAAGCATGATGCTGGACATTAGAAGAATAAAGCCCATTAGTGTGTGTTCAAAATCAGTTTCCTTCCTAAGAGTACGAGGTCTGCTTCTAGGGTGCTTGATCAGTAATTATCTATCTCCCTACATGCTATTCTGAACCATGGGGGTAGGTATCGACCCTCTGCTCAGGCTGTACATGTGGTTCTGTGTGTGAAGGAGCACTGTTCCATAGGTGGGAAATGTGGAGTGCTATGTGGGGAATAGTTGCATTTTGTTCATGAACCAAACCTGTTTATATGGGTTTGCATGCAGTTCATTACCTTTCAGCTGCTTGATATGGAAATGAAGGACACTGTGGAAATTGTGAAAAAGTGTTTTTCAGAGTCCATGCAGCAAGCAAGTTGAGTAGCAGACATGTGCACAATAAATGCTGTAGTATTGCAAATATGTGGTGGCCATGGCAGGTCATGGATATGTCCTTTTTCCAGTATTGGAATGGAATGGAATGGAAAAGAGCTAATACTATAAATTCGCTGCAGGATATCATGGTAGGAAATTGTTATGGATGGTGCTGGCTGACACTTTATTTGCTCTGCTCTACTTTTGAATTTTTCTGCTTTATGTCCCTACTGCTGTGGTAAGGATTTCAAGTATTATTGTAATGGAAGCCTCACATGTATGCCCCGATACAGTAGTAATTGCTTTCCTTGACCAGCTTGCAAAGTTTAAACCTGCATTTTACCTGTGCTGCCTTTTTACAAGCTACAGTATCTCACACTGATGCCCTTGTTCTACGTCTGCTGGTATATAACTGAAATCCCTCTCTTAATTAAGCTTTCTTAGTTCAGCATCTTTTACATTTTCTGACGTGGAACCTTTTAGTGTTGTTCTTTCCTAGATGCAGCAGCAACACAGTGCGTTTACTGTCATAAAACTTCATGTCCCACAACTTTCCCAGCTTGACTATTGTATCCAAGTCTCTATTATAGATACCTTTTGTAGTGTTCTCTTTTTCTGTTGCATCCTAACCTTGGTGCCAATTGCAAACTTGTGAGCCACATTTTCTGCCTGCCCCTTTATTCAGTTCCTTGATATAAATTGTGAACAAGTAGAGAGAGCCATTATGGGTGTTGGGACAGTGAGTCAGGGACACTGCAGTTCTGCACATAGGACAGCCTGCTGGTGTTTTCAGCATTCATCACACTGATTTGAAAGCCTCTGAGTTTGATTGACTTGGGGGAATTCATTACTTTTTGTCCACCCTCCTGAAGCAGCCAGCTGAAGGGTGAATAGTATACTGGCTGGGGCATTAAATAAATCCCGGTAAGAAAGAAACACATTACATGCCTCAATGTTTTTCACTGAAGTGACAAGTGGGAGACAGAGAAAAATGTGACAAGTGAGGGACAGAGAAACTCAAAAATACATGAAAATAAATGATGAACAGTGTGGGGCTGGGGCACTGGTCCATGGAATGGATTATGTGAGTGTGGTTTTGAGTTTGCTATTCAAGGTTGACTATGTCTTATGCGTCACTCACATAATCCATTCTGACCCATGGACCAGTGTCCCAGCCTCACACTTTTCATCATCATTTCATTTATTTTTGAGCATCTCTGTCCCTCACATCAGTGACAAAAGATTCAGTATGGTATTGTTTGTTTCAATGCTTAAAGCTGCTCAAAGATAATGTTACTTTACCATTGTATAATGTGAACAGTTTCTGCTTTAAGGTCTGAGTTTACAGCAACTTTCTCCTGTGGGACTGTGCACTTTGTTTTTTTGATTTTGATGGATACCATATGAGATATTTGAGAGGCATTCTTGAATACTTGCTTGCTGTTTCTGCCATGCAAAGAGTGAGCAAATATAGGCTTGTAGAAGGGAACCTGATTGAATGAGTGTGATATGTGATTAATGTAAACTTCATGACACTTGTGTGATGAAAGACCAGATGCCAAGAAGTTCAAGCAAGTAACTTAAAGGTAACATTCATTCATTTATTTTTTACCAGTAAGTGGACTGGGCCACAAAGTTGTATTACAGCCATAACTGATCAGTGGCAGAGCTGGACAGCCTCCAGCTACAACAGTCTGCATCTTTATTTGCTAGCCTTCTCATGCACTGCTTCTAGAACCCACTGACTGTGCAAAAAGGAGTACCGAAAAAGCTCATGTATCTACAGGGAAAAAGTATTTGTGATGACTGAGGTATAACCTTTAAAACCTGTAATCCAGAAGATCGTGGTTGAATTGAGTGTTAACCTGTGCTGTGCCGTGTGTTGCTGTGCTGTGACTGACTTCTTGTTTAACCTCACAGGCACACCATTCAACATCCTTGTGTTTCAGTTTTCCCAGCTATGAAACTGCATTGAAGCCAGATTACAGTATGTGAATAAAGTCAGGATTATGTTTACAACATATATCCCTTATGACACTGTATTGTAATAGGATCCCAGTATACAACATTTGTTTAAAAAAAGAATATGTGATTGCCTCTGTCAAATGTCTGAAATAAGAGATGTGTTAACTCTTCCTACAAATGAATAAAACATATTTAATTTGAAAAACTGCATTGAAGCCAGAGAGGCTGAGCACATTGGAATTAGTAGTCTGTTATTAATTAAGCAATAAGGCATGACAAGGTGTGTGTTATCGTGTAATAACATCACTCCTGGAGTGGGTTGAAGCACGAGGCAAAGCTGAGTGTGTCCACCACCCCAAGAGTGATGTTATTACACAATAACACACACACTGGAGTGACTTATTGCTATTATAAAATGGCTCGTTGTTATACAAAATAAAAATTAAAAAATTACGTTTTTAGTAGATTTTTAGTGAGGCAATATATCTTTGTTTCTTAAGAGAAAAGCAAAGCAGTGAGGTTTATATCAATACAGTGATGTTAATGTGTAATAACATCACTGTTCCAGAGCTCTGACCAATCAGAATACAGGAAATTTCCTTGCCATTGTATAATAACAAATAATCATCTATGTCAGGGTTTTAAAACAAAAAGCTAAAAGTAAAGTAAACTACAGCAATTCTTGGCATAAAATAAAACAAATGCTTCTCTTCCATCCTGTAGATGGGCTTTTGATAGCTCCTATTGGCCTACTGGGTCCTAGAAGCAGTGCACATGAAGGCTGGTGAATAAACAATGTAGTAGACTGTTGTAGTTGGAGGATGTCTAGCTCTTTCAATGAGAGAATTCATTCTGACTATGAAATAGTTAGATGTCTTTTATCTGTACATTATCAGATCAGATTTACTTTATCAATGTTTCCAGAACCCAGGCCAGGCATGTAATGCCATTCTTTGCAATGTATTATAACTGTGCATAATTAAGTTAAGCAGGAGTACCAGTTTTCAGCCTTCATTGGTATGCTTAATATGTGGCAGCCAAGTCAATAAATGCAACATTATCTCTTTGAGAAAACAATAGTTCCTAATTAAACCAAGTTCTTTATGTGCACTTCATTAATTTCTTTTCTTAGTCTCTTCTTAGAAATAGGCTGCTATAGTGTATAGCAGTTAAAATAGATCGATGTGGTTTCATTAATTGTTTTGACTCTTCTTAGAAATAGGCTGCTATAGTATATAGTGGATGTGGTTTAAACACTGTGGTGTGGTTTAAACAGTTTGTTGAAATCAGTTCAACAGAACCTATCAATGTCTACTCCCTTGGGATGGCAGCTGGGGCCTGGCTCAATACCAAATAGTGTGAAGGTGAAGGCAACAAACTCTTCAGCAATTCATTGTTAACCAAGAGGAAACAATATGTCAAAGTCTGCCTGGGATACAGTACAGTATGTTTTCAGTACAAGGCTGTTTAGTCTAGTGGTTGGAGTATAACTGTGAACCAAGGGACTCAGATTTGAGTCCCACCACTCTACTAACTCTCTATGCATTAACATAACAGGTCTGCTCTTGTTTCAAATCTCTGATAAATATCATAGTATCATAGTAAAAGCCAGAAAAATAGGCCCCATGGTCTATCATGTCTGCTCGGAAGCTAGCCCCTACTGGTAGCTCACTCCTCCACCCCCCCAGCCTCAGAGGTGGCCCTCCCTGGCCTCAGTTTCCCCCTGTACCTGTCCCAACCCTTCTTGAATCCTTCTACTGTGGTCTCTTCCACCAGACTTCTGGGCAGTGCGTTCCATGGGTTCACCACCCTCTCTGTGAAGAAGTGTCTCCTGTGCTCTCCCTGTACTCCCCCCCCAGCTTCCACTCATGCCCCCTGGTAGTTCCCCCCTTCTTAAGCCTGATTACTTTCCTGGTTCTGCCCTTATTTATCCCTTTACATACTTGAAAGTCTCTATCATGTCCCTCTTCCTTCCTCTCCTCCAGTATGTACAGATTGAGTTCATCCAGTCTCTCCTCATAGGTCCTACCCTCCATGCCCTGAATCATTCTGGTCACCCTCCTCTGGACCCTCTCCAGCAATGCTATGTCCCTCTTAAGATGGGGTCTCCAGAACTGCACACAGTACTCAAGATGCAGCCTAACCAGGGCAGGGCCTCTCCCCCCTCCTGCTTATCTGCCAGTGCTCCCAGTTTTGAGTCATCCACAAAGAGACTCAACTTACTCCTAACACCCCACCCTATGTCTGAGACATAGGAATTGAGCAGGAGTGGTGCCAGGACCGAACCCTGGGGGACCCCACTGATGACTAGCCTGGGGGAGGAGACTATCCCTCCAACCACCACTCACTGTATTCACTCCATAAGCCAGTTTTCCACCCACCTGAGCAACTGCCCCCCTCAACTCCCCCAGCTTTGTTAGTAGACCATTGTGGGGTACCGAATCAACTGCCTTACTGAAATCCAGATAAAGGATGTCCACCGGCCTATGTTGGTCCAGGGCAGCCATCACCCAGTCATAAAACTCCACCAGGTTAGTCTTGCATGACCTCTGCTGAACAAAACCATACTGCCTGTCATCCAGGTGCCCCAACCTTTCAGCTGCCCTCAGCCTCTCCTTGATAATACCTTCCATAACCTTGCCTATCACAGGCGTTAGGCTAATGGGCCTATAATTCCTCATCTCTCTTTGGACCCCCTTTGTGGATAGGCACCACATGAGCCACCTTCCAATCTTGAGGCACCCACCCTGTCTTCAGGGAGATGTTGAAGAGTGAGTCCGTGGAGCTGCCAGCACATCCGCCAGTTCCTTCAGCACCCTTGGATGCAGCCCATCTTGCTCCAGCTCCTTCACAGTCTTTAGCGACCGGAGGGCTTCTCTCACCTTATCCGCTAGGATTTTGCCCTCCCATCCCCCTCCTCATGCATCCTCTCCTCCCTTCTATATAGGACCCATCACCTGCCCTAGTCTTATCCATTCCTTCAGTCTCCAACTGACCTCTTGGTTCACTGGGCTCCTCTATCTTCCCATCGGGTTGGAAAGATCCCCACCTCCCCCAGTAAAGAAAGAGGCAAAGTACTCATTTAGCACCTCTGCTTGTTCCCCAACTTCCTGACCCATCCTCCCAGTTCTAATCCTGCTGATCTGTGCCCTTGCTTTTCTTTTCTCCCCTATGTATCTATAGAACACCTTCCCCCTGCAGATATGCCTGAAATAAGATGAGTAGAGTGGTATGCACCTATCTGCCTTGATATCACCAGGCTTGCATGAACTTTTAAAAGAAGTGAAATGATCTGTTCAAAGTAACAGAGCCTCAGATAGGCTCACCTAGCGTAGCAGTAGGCCATGAGGCCATAGGCCTCATTACTTATTCATAAGTGCCACTGTAAAATTTAAGTCTTCTTATTGTTGAGCAAATTCCGATTTAGTCAGGTGCTTCCCTATCCCAGTAGGTTCCTAAGAGCAAAACACTGTTTAATTGTATGGGTTTGGCTCAGTGACATTACTCTAACTTCTGTAACCAAGGCAGGTATTATTGCTGTTATACTGCAAATGGGTTTTCATTTACATAACATGGTGCTTGTTTGTAGTGGCAGGTAATGGCATGGAATCTGTATTGAGGTTGAACTGGAGTACGAGACTGATGTGTTGGGGTGGTAAATGAAGCTGGCACTTTGCATGTCTTGAGTGAGAGATGAACCACTGTGAGTGGTAGTATAGGGATCATTTGATAAACAGCTGTGCCACTATGTCAAAGTCCTCCTGTGGCACTGTTTATGAAAACTGAGGCTAGATGTGCTCTTTATATTAAAACAATTCAATGTTAGGTGAATAGTGTCTATTGCAGGTGTGCATTATTTAACTTTGCTTTTTCTGTTCCTACCCTTGGCAGAGGAGCCAGGCAGTGATAGGGAATAGATGACCCAGCAGCAAGGAGAGAAAGTGTACCAAAAAGGAGGAGTTGGGGAGGCAGGAGGCATTTGAAAAGTCTGTGACTGACAGTTGCTGGAATAGGCTGGCTTTTATGTGTCGCATGGGAAGAGATAAATTTCCCAAAATTGCATTATGGGTGAAAGCCCTCCCATTGTAATTTTTGGGCAGGAAAGAAAGTAAAGGACTGCTGCAGAAATAAGCAAACATTATGGCATACAAAAATAGTAGTTTTTTTCGATCCAAGCCAAATCGTGCATTATAAATTTTACTGGACCCACATGTCTTGTACAATAATGGTGCAGTACACAAGCATTTTGAGGCATAGGTCACTATCCAAAAATATAATGCCCAATTAAAGTAGATGCAGTAGTAGAGGATAAATATTAACTATTGACAAAGACATGGGGATAACAGACACGGCAAGATATAAAAAAAGTAGTTTTAATTTTGCCATGACACTTCATTGCTAGCTTATAATGTTCATGCAGCAGTGCCTTGTTGGAAGATAGGACACAGAAGGTTTCACTACATTTTTTACAAAATTAATTCTCAGATCCTGCACTTTCTGTGGCACTGCATTCAAAATATGCCAAGGTCCAAGAGATGAAAAAACAGATGGAGAAACAACTGACTGATATTGCTGCCAAGATGCAAAGAAAACTAAATTATTGGTTTGGAAGTGCCCAGATACCAATAGCTTCAGAGCCTGCAGGTGACATAAGTGCTGAGAATAATACCACTGACACTGCCGCAAGCACTGCAACTGTCAGTTGTACCGGTACAGTAAGTGACAATGTAACTGTTCATACAGCTTTGCTGCCAGTGGCTTTTACAGAGTCAGATGTCTGCCACGCTTTTTCCAAGTGTTGCATCAGTGCCAGAACTGACTTGTTCCTTGGCTGATGTTGATTGTCCTGCAGCTGCTATTCCAGTGCCCCTGGATGGTAAGACCTGTTCTGATAAAGAAAACAGAGTTGCAGAGCTGTTCCCCATGAACAGCAATAGTGATGGCAACATTGTGCATGTCTCTACAAATACCCAGGTCACTGCCACTGACCCAGTGTCTGAATCTGCTGTCTCTTTGTCTCTCCCCTCCTGTTCTGAGAATACTCGGGTCACTGCAGTTGAACCAGTGTCTGAACCAGCTTTCTCTTTGTCTCTCCCCTCCTACTCTTCTGTTTTTTGCCACAATATTAACAGTGTTTTTCAGCCAAGCAGTGCTACAGACACATCCATCAAACAAGTCATTCCAAGAACCAATGAGAGAACTGAAACTAGAACTTGTCAAACACAGTGGTTTTTAGCTTTCAGCTGGCTAACATATTGTGTTTCAAAAGGTTGTGTATTCTGCTACTACTGTTGGGCAGCAGTGGAAAGAAAACTCATCACAGGCAGTCAGTGTGGTGAATCAACCTTCACTTCATCAGAATTCAGTGATTGGAGGAAAGCAATTGTCAAATTTAAGAAACATCAGGCATCTCTATTCCACCATGAAGCTGTTGAGAAGTATAATGCATTGAATAACACAAGGATGAATACTGGTGCTCAGTTCAGTCAGCATCTTGCACAGGACCAGGTGAGAAACTGAGAAACGTTCATGAAACAACTAAATGCAATACAGTTTCTAGTTTGGCAAGGACTAGCAAATCATGGCCACAAGGAAGAGGAAAGCAACCTGAGGCAGCTGATGCTGAGTAAGGCAGATGATGTGCCAGAACTACTGAAATAGATCCAAGGAGGGAAATATCAGAGGTCAGATATTGTAAATGAAATCTTGGAACACATGGCCCATCATCTGCTAAGGAACCTACTGGAAGAGATATGCAAGGAATCCAAGCTGTATGCAATTATAGCAGATGAATCTTGGGATATCAACCAACATGAACAGATGACGATATGTATACAATGGGTGTCCCTGCCCTATTTTGTTATACATGAAGATTTTATTGGGATGTATGAAATGGCAAAGCGAGATGCTGAATCTATCACCAGTTCCATTAAGGATGTTTTATTAAGATGTAATTTACCAGTCAATGACATGAGAGGACAGGCATATGATGGAGCTGCACTTATGAGTGGATGTATTTCTAGAACTGCAGCCAGAATTAGAAGACAAAATCCACTAGCACTGAATGTCCATTGTGCAAATCATTCCTTAGACCTGGTGTTGCAAAACTGTGGCAAAGCAAGCATTGCCATTGAAGATGCCCTCACATTTGTACAGGAAGCAAGTGTGTTGATTCATGCTTCACCACAGTGAGTAGCTCTTTATGAAAATATTGCAGCAAATGACAGCGAGGACCCTCACATGATGACAGAAGGCCTGCACTTACTTTGTCCAACAAGATGGACAGCAAGAACAAAGAGCATCAAGTCAGTTCTCACAAACTATCGAACACTATGAAACCTTACAAGAGTTGGAACAAGACAGATCTACTGATGTATGAAGTAAAGTCAGGGGCCTGTTGTCAATGATGAAAATGTTTCTGACCTATTTTGGACTTGTTGTATCATACAACATACTATCAGAATGAGTGGCTTCAAACTTGCAAACAAAAAAAAAATCACAGCAGAAAATACAATGAGGAATGTAAACTCTCTGAAGCAAAATTTACAAAGTCAGCTCAATGACTTTGACCAGGTTTGTGAAGACATGAAAGAAAGCACAACTGCTGGAAATTGTGAAAGAGCCTGAACTCCCATACAGTGCTTTGTCCCAGCAAGGCTGCAACATGGTAGCGTGCCTCATCACCATCCTGCATCTGCTAAGGGCTGGTATTGACAAATGTATTATAAGCCATTGATGCTTGTCTTGTGGAACTAGACTGATGTTTTATCAAGAAACATATGCTTTGCTGTAATCCATGGAGAATTTGTTGCTTCAAGCAGCTAATGCAAAGTCATTTTCAGTTCCTCCTCAGGTCACAGAGTTGTATGGAGAAAAAGACTTGGACATTGACAATCTGAATGCCCAACTGAAGGTGCTCCCAGGGCTTGTGCAGCAGGTTTTGCCAGAGGTGAAGGCAGTAACTTCAATCAACACCATTATTGATGTCTTAGTGGGAAAAGACTGCCAGTAGCAGACACTGTATTCAGAAGTAATGAAGCTCATTCAAATGTACTTTTTTGTCCCAATGAGTACAGGTACTAGGGAGAGATCATTTTCAACACAATGGAGAATCAAGTCTTACTTATGAAGCACCATGACGAAGAAGAGGTACAATCACCTAATACTGTTGAACATTCACAAGAAGAAAACAGACAAGTTGGATCTGACACAAATTGTACAGGACTTTATGCAATGAAATGAAAGACAATATAACTTTATTGGGAAAAATTGATACTGCAAATCTGTACTTGAGGGAAGAATACATATGGTGGTAAATTGGTCGATTTGTGGACACCACCAGGCCTGGGAATGCCTGTGTGGACATACCAGCCTGAAGTGGTGACCAGGGCATATAGATATGGTGTTTACTTGGTTGTTTTTCTGAGTTTGTGGGCTGCAGGGCCTTGGAATGCCTGTATGGACATACCAGCCTGAAATGGTGACCGGGGCAACTATAGGATTCATTTATGGCAGAAGTACAGATATGGTGGTAAATTGGTTGATTTGGTGAGTCTATGGGCACCAGGGCCTGGCCTGGGAATGCCTTGTGCTAGGGCCTGGGAATGCCTTGTACAGGCATAGCAGCCTGAAGTGGTGACCAGAGCATCTATAGGATTCATTCATAGCAGACTTATAGCTATGGTGGTAATGGTAAATTGGTTTATTGGCTAAGTCTGTGGTATGCAGTGGCAACAGTACAGAAATTGGCAGATGGCTAGCTACTATTGAATTCTCATGAAATTCTGGAACATTTCAGGTGTATCCTATTCCTCCTCCAGACGTTGCTGTAACAACTGGATGTGGCCAGAAGAGCATTGGAGTTGGCAGAGCTTATTTCTTCATGAAGTAAAGGCACTGTTCTTCTAATGACCCTCTGTGCTGCAGGCTGGAGTACCAAAGGTGGGTCAAAGAAAGGACTTTTCTATCTTTACTGTTCAACACTGTAATATACTCATTTTATTTTTGTAATAATACACACAATGTGAGCAGGAGTACAGGAGAAGATTAAAGGCCATGCCATGGACAACACTGGGTTGGACCTGAGCTACGATGAGCACTGGTCTTCCAGATTGAGTCAAAGTCTTCCAAAGGACTCTTCATCCAGGTACTCTGTTTAGTCCTCATGCCAGCAAGTACAGTTTTTGGCAGACCAAACTCTCTGGCTCCAGCAATTATGGTTTTGCATTGTATTCTGTTGTACCCATATTGTTGTAAATTAATATTGTTTACTCTTATTGTATACTGTGACTCATGAATAAATACACTTGACATTGTACACTGTGATTCATTAATAAATAAGCTCTTTGTAACTTTAGTGGCTCTGTGTCATTATTTCCCCAGCCTCAGGGGTTTACCTTGTTGCTGGTGGTTGGGCTTACCTACTATTTTCTATCCGGAAGTTAGTAGAACCAAAAAACTCCTAACCTATTTGTGTGATGACTATGCTAGAGGCTGATAATACAAGTATTACGTTGTCATCTTTCATTTTCACCTGAGCAGCGATTGTATCAGGTTACGCAATGGATGATTCAAACTTCTGATGGCGCTATTGGAGAAAATGGGTTGACAGGTGAGTTCTTAATATACTGCATTAAATAGTCCTATAAGTTATAACTGAATTCTTAACATTATGATCATCATCATAAATGTGCATTTATTGTATTTTGATAAGGCAAAAACTGGTTTAGAAAAAGTGTCCTTTGAATTCCAATAAGTGTCCTTCTGGTCCTCAGCACTCTCAGCTTTTACTCTCTTCTGGCACCTGTGGCTACAGCACAAGCATTGTTCTGCAGATAAACTTTACAATAACATGTAGTATACTCCTCAGTACATTACAGCCAGGACCCACATAATACCCCCACAAAACATACTTTTAAGGGTGCATATACAGTTTTACCTGGGATGCAACAGGCAGAGTTTCTGGCTGCTGGATATCTCCTGGGTGACTTTCTAGCAGACTCCTGTGATTTCCTTTGCACTCGGTCCTTCACACAGAGGGTCACAGCATGGAGGGCTGCTAGTGATAACACCTTTAAGGGGCTAGTAATGGCCATGTAGATTATTGGCTGCCAGAGCTGTACTGGGCAGAGCCTTAAGTGTTGAATATGAGCAAAACAGGTAGACAATTATATTTTTTATTCATGTGAATCAGATATTCCTCTTGCACGAGACTCCTGAAAATGTCAGTGGACCCTAGAAATGCACAAGGCAGAGGTTCCAGGCTTTGCAAAGGTTTTAGCAGAAGCTGTGGTGAGTCCTTAACTGCCAGCTGTCATTTCAATAACTGTTTTGTTATCTAATAAGCTGGGGATCTACAGACGCTATGCAGCCACTACTTAGCAGAGCAGTGACTGAGAAAATCCAGAGGCCAGCTGGTGCACTTGAACACTTTCTTCTTTCAATATTAGCCAGGAGGGCTAAATAATGGAAAATGTTAGTGACCTGAAGCAAAAGCCACTAGAATTTGATTGGTGGGCCAGTGCCAGATGTAAACCATTGAAATGTTTCTCTCTGTCAGCCTGGAAACAATTTAAACAACAAATTTAATTTCATTATCAACTACTCTCAGAGGCAAGTCATTTATTTGTTCTCGGGAAAGCATGGTGACACAAAGTTCCATTTTTAGCTACATATGGTTTGTCTCCAGCAACATGGACAACAGCAGCAGTAGTAAGAATTTACAGCATGAATACAACAAAAATCACATGAACATGTACACATGGGAGTGCGGTGTGCATATTTATGGAACACATACAAGCAGAAGAGAGAAAGAAGTAAGTTTCTCAGCTGGAACTTGAACCCAGGCCACCCAGAATACTGTTCCAGCTGTGCTGCCAAGGTAGGTAGAACCTGAACTGTCCTGCAGCACATTACTTTTTCCAGTGCACAACCGAAGTGTACAGATAATTACATTTTAATCACAAGAGTGTGGTGTGATATTTATTGAACAGAAATTCCACAGTGGTAAGGTTTAGTCTTTAGTTCTGCAGTTCAGCATATTATAATCTGTTTTATATTTAGTACATTATAAGAGCTAGGTTTACCTCTTTTTTACTTTCCAATTTATTTATAAGTAGGGAGTTATTTTAGTTAGGCTATTACTTTGTAATTTTGTAAGATGGGATGACTTTTAGTATGTTTGCTTTTTACTTTTACTGGGCTCTTGTTTTTGGATATGGTTACTTTTTGTATCCCAATGGCAAATGTTTCAAGTAGGGATAGACTGAGTGGTTATGGGGATAATTTTATTTTCTCCAATTTACTATTACAGTCTTCCCACTTTTCTATAGGCTATACAGTTTACTTAGGCTGTCTCTAAACAATCTGTAGCTGACATGGGGTACGTGTTCCTTCCAAAAATGAAATATTCTATTATGTATTTTTAATTCATTCTTACACTGTATCTATTTTTTCATGGATACTCCTGACTATGTCAGGGGATGATGAAATAAATCTTGGGCCTATTCAAGAACCTTTTCAGGAAATACCTAAATGGAATTTAAAGGGTTTTAAATTTATGTATGTAAATACCACAAGTTTTCTTAACAAAAAAAGCTGAAATTTAAACACTGATGACATTTTATAAACCAGATATACTTAGTTTAACTTAGACATAGTTAAGACCATCCACACATGATAACGTTTGTGATATAAAAGGGTACAAAGTAGTTTGGAAGGATAGAACTTGTAAAAAAAAAGAGGGAAGATTATGGTGTTCTGTAGCGATATATTAGAAGTAACTATACAGGATATACCCACAAATTCCAAAACTTAATGTGAATGGTTGTTTTTGGAACTTGCATTAGGAGTATGTAACAAGGTTAGTCATTGTACAGTATATAACCCACCTAAACCAGGTAACATAGGCCTAATAGAGTTTCTTGATTGCTTTAAATCTATTGTCCTCAACAGACATGTTCTGGCTATAAGGGATTTTAATTTAAACTGGGGTACAGCAGACTAATCTGATTTAGACACACTATTGTTAAATGCAGGCCTTACCCAGATAATTACATGGTTCACTAGAATGAATCTTCACACTAACTCACATACAGCCCTGGATTGGATATTAACAAATAAATACTGACAAGATTGTTGATTGTGGGACTTTTCAGACAACATAAGCGACCATCTCCTAGTATTTTTGTATCTAGAGTAGCATCAAAACCAACATTTCCCCTAAAATTATTTCATACAGAAATTATAATAATATTGATTTGGGGCACTTGAATGAGGATTTGAACTTATTAGAGTGGTCATACTTGGATGCTATACCTGATCCAAATAATGTGGTTGATTTTTTGTTACTACATTAATTGAATTACAGAACAAGCGCTTTCCATTGGTGACAAGAAGGGTTAGAGGAACTTATAACAAATGGATCCCTTGAACTTTATAATCTAATGAGAGAGATAGACAGTGGAAAGACTATAAAACTCAGATTGTACTGTTGATTATAACAGATATCATGCATTAAGAAATAAATGTAAAATCTTAATATGAAAGAGTAAATCTGAATATTTATTAAAAAAACACAAATGGATACCCTGGGTGATCCCAAAATATTTTGATCTTCAGTTAAATCATTGATTAATCCAGACAAAACTATAACTTCTGGCATAATTAAAAATAATGGTACCATTATAACAAATCCTAAAGAAATGTGTGATTATGTTTATCCAAATTTATAGATTTCTCAAAATATTCCAATAACATTGATTGCAATACTTCATTAATAAATGATGTGCAAACACAAAGTAATCTTATCAATCCTCCTTTTAATTTTTTAGAAAATCTGTCCTCATTAGATACTTAAATTACTAAACTAGATGCCTATAAACAAAAGTCCAGGATTGGATGGACTTGAATCCAGGTTCTTGAAACTTATTAAATCTTTGGTTTATTGACCTGTGACAAAAAATTTTTAATCTCTCCTTGGTTACAGGTGAGTTTCCACAAAAGTGGAAACAAACAGATATAAAACCAATTCCAAAGTCTGGTTCATTCCATGATGCTGACAAATATCACCGTATATCAATTTTGTAACCTTTGAGTAAAATGTTAGAGAAAACAGTTAACGAACAAATCATAGAATATCTCCAAGCCAATGGACTCCACTCTCTGGAGCAGCATGGCTTTCAGAAGTCTTGTAGTATGGGTACTGCCTCGGCCTGTTTTACAGATCATGCCTTAAGATCAATGGACCATGGTCAATGCTCTATGGTACAGTAAGTTAACTGGCAGTTTTGTTGACCTATTGAAGGCTTTTGATTTGTTAACCAAGCCATACTGCTCCAGAGACTGAAGGCCATTGAACTAGCAGAAATATGTGGTTCAAAGTTACTTGTCAAATTGCCCACTGAGGATTAATTTTAGTGGTGTATGGTCCTAGACACATAATTTCAAACAAAAGGTGTCTGAGGGGTCCATATTAGGACCCCTGTTGTTTTCTTTATATATAGATCACATACCAGGTCTAGCCTACTGTTATATGCAGATGATATTATTCTTTTAATAATTCAACTTCAGTGGATGAAATAAATTCATCCCTAAATAATGATTTTTCTGCCTTAAACAAATGGCTAAAGTTGCATCGCTTGATGTTACATACAACAAAAACACAATGTATTCTTTTCAGTTTGAAACCTAAATTAAACAAAAGTAGACCTCTTCAAATATTTGACTTGACTAGTACAATGTTGCAGCAGGTTATTGAGACAAAATATTTAGGAGTCCTATTGGACCCAAATTTGTCCTTTACATCACACATAAAGAAACTGTTAAACAAGTAAATCAGAAATTAGGTGGTCTTTATAAAATAAAGGACTGCTTAACAAGACAAGCAGGAAAATGTTGCTAAGAGTGTACTCCTGCCAGTACTGTATAATAATTCATTTTTATTTACAGTGTTGATGGGAAATGATAATGTCTATCTCTGACACGATATACAGTACATGATCAATGTACCATATACTGTTGTACAATCAAAGGCATTGGTTTCTTTTCCTCTAGGTACATGTAACTAATCCCGGTTGCCCCTGAAAAGGGACTGTCAAAGTCTCAGTGGGCCTACTTGGTTACCAAAATTTAAATAAATAAATAAACAAATCTTATAATGTAGTCTGTCGCTTTGTTACAGCAAAACCATCATATAACACCATCACTGCTTGCTTTATAATGAACTTGGATGAATACCTCCTAGATTAAATTTCCTGTATAATCTGGGTTGCTCACTAAATAATATAATGAAATGTGAACACCATTCCCCAATATTCAAGTTAATTGAACCTAAGAAACAGGTTAGAACATTAAGGTCCTCATCAAATGCTCTTCTAGTTCTACCCAAAATTACAACTCTTGTATGGGGGAGAGGGCTTTTTCATTTCGGGCACCTAAGCTATGGAATACCATGCCTCAGTCCTGTCTAGATGCTAAAAGTCATTTAAATTTTAAAAAGTAGTTAAAACCTCATTTTCTGAACCAATCTATTTGCAAGTGTTACTGAAGTAAAGTAATGTATATGTTATCAAGTGCTGTTTTATATTTTGTATCATATTGTATGTATTTATTGTATTTCTGTAACAACTAAGCTGCTTGATAAGTGGCTCTGGTTCATTCCTGAAAATGGGCGTTGGCCCAGTGTGCTTACCTGGTGAACAAGGTGAAAATAAATAAATTAAATTAAATAAATTGTGACTGAACATGTATGTATCTGTGCAGCACAAGGTCATGCACTGGAGAAGGAATAATGTGCTCCTGGATGGTCCAGATTCCAGCTACCTTGGTAGCACAGCTGGTAGTGCAACCAGAATGGTATTACAGGTGGCCTGGGTTCAAGTCCCAACTGAGGCACTTCTTTCTCTCTTCTGCTTGTATATGGTCCATAAATATGCACATAGAAACATAGAAACATAGAATTTGATGGCAGATAAGGACCGCTTGGCCCACCCAGTCTGCCCATTTCCTACCTGATGGATAAGCTGCAGGTCCTAGTTAACCAGCAGCCTACTTCTTCCTACCCCCACCCACTAGAATTGCCTTATGACTGTCCCATGCATGCTTGAATTCCACCACTGTTTTTGACTCCACAACCTCCTCTGGAAGGCCGTTCCATACATCCACAACCCTCTCTGTGAAAAAATACTTCCTTAAATTACCTCTGAGCCGCCCCCCTTCTATCTTCAAATTTTGCCCCCTTATTCTTGCACACCTCTTTTTTTGAAAGATGCTACCCTCTTGGACTTTGTTGATTCCCTTGAGGTACTTGAAAGTTTCTATCATGTCTCCCCTCTCCCTTCTTTCCTCGAGGCTATACATATTAAGCTCCTTAAGTCTCTCTTCATATGTCTTCCAGTTCAGACCCTGCACCATTTTAGTTGCCCTCCTCTGGACAGCTTCCATCCTGTCTATGTCTTTGTGGAGATTGGGTCTCCAGAACTGCACGCAGTACTCCAGATGGGGTCTCACTAGCTGTCTGTACAGAGGAATAATAACTTCCTGTTTTCTACTGGTGATGCCTCTCCCTATGCATCCCAGTATCCCCCAGCCCTCCTTGCTGCCCTCTCACATTGCTTGCCCACCTTTAGGTCATCTGATATGACTACCCCCAGGTCCCTTTCCATTTTGTTGTTAGTATCTCACCCCCATTGTGTACTCTTCCCCTGAGTTTTTGTTTCCCAGGTGCATTACCTTGCACTTCTTAGCATTGAATCTAAGCTGCCATACATTTGACCATTCCTCTAACCTTGCCAAGTCCCTTCTCATCCTTTCCACTCCACCTTGTGCATCAACTCTGTTGCAGATCTTTGTGTCATCTGCAAAGAGACATACTTTTCTTTCCAGTCCCTCTGCAATGTCGCTTATAAAGACATTGAGGAGGACCGGTCCTAATACTGAACCCTGCACTCACTGCACTGCACTGGAGAAAGAGTAATGTGCTCTGGGATGGTCCAGGTTCCATCTGCCTTGGTGGCGCAGCTGGTGGTGTAACTGAACAGTATTCGGTGACCTGGGTTCAAATCCCAGCTGAAGCACTTACTTCTTTCTCTTCTGCTTCTACATGAACATAAGATCATTATTTACGTTGATATTTATAAACATTGTGGGACAGATTTTACCAAAGATATGGTGCATTGGGCTTGCAGCAAAAATGATGCTCATTAGACCATCTCTTTGTGGTCTAGCTTGTGGCCATATCTGGGATCATTTATACAGAATTTATACAGAATTTGCATTCTAGATTGGGCACAAGCTGCCATAAATCAGATTGACTGTCACAACTGCACCTGAGATTATAAAATCAGGTGCAGTTGCAGCAACTGGCAATGCTACAGCTATGGCCCTGCAACAGCCTTCAAGAATTCATCCCTGTGAGTCTAAAACCTGAGAGTTTCATAGCTAAAAAAGTGGCAAATGCTCCACTATCCTAGCTAGATCAGTCCCAGACATTGACACTAGACCTAGGGTAGGCTTGACGATGGCTGGATAGAGAGGGGATATGATTGTGACTTAAAGTACAAGTGCCTGAGGGAGTAAGGACTTGTTCACTAGGAACAGAACTGTGATGATGAGAGGGCAAAAGGAGATTTTGGGAAGTTGGGAAGTTCTTCTTGCCATGAAAGTGGTGGAAAATAGAACTGATTGACGAAAGAAGTTATGGAGGCAGGGTCTATAAATGGGTTCAGTGCTGGGTGGGACAGATTTAGAGGCCTTGTCATGCCAAAAAGTGGAGTAAGGAGCTAAGAGTAGGAGCGGGCCCTGGGGAATTTGAAGGATAGAGCAAGGAATAAAACCCTATTTGATGGTAGAGCAATGGGAAATAGGTATGAAAATGCAGGAAACTGGATGGAGTTTGGATCATGTTCTGTATTTCTATATTTCACTTTGCAGTGAGCAAAATACCACATCCCACCTGACACTAGTGGACTGAGTCACATGCCTGGTGGCTAAGGGGTGCCATCAATTACATTTATCTATCCATCAGATGGGAACTGAAAATGCCCACAAGAACAATGGAACCATTTCCAGAGAGGCTCAGATGAGCATATATGTAATCATAATGTATGATTAACAGTTGTTACAAAGCTAACAATAAGCAGTATTAGTAACCATCTCATGGAAGATACTATAACGTACAGCAGAAATCAATCTCTGACTTCAGTCCATTATTTATAAATGTATTGGAACTTATAGGCTGATTGGAATTCAGAATCTGATTCAAGCAACTGTCAGTGCAGTAGCAGTTGTGGACATTTGCTGTGTGATCTGCTATCTGATATATAACAAATTAACTGAAGATTGCCTGGATACATCTCTAGTTCCATTGCTTACAGGTCTTAGGCAACATTAAACCTCAGTTTGAAATATTGCTAGCAGCTGAAGTGCTCAAGGTGTGAAACAAGGAATTTTACACATTCCTAACATGATGACATTCTTGTATTCGCACAGTTCAAAGACTAATGACACTGTTGTTTATGATATTTCAGTGCCTTGCAGATTGTATTTCAATGCCTTGCAGAAACAGACTTTAACTTTGAACACCTCTAAATGTGTTTTCAGCAGCTTCACTCTAGAATTGTATGGTTATGTTTTCTAATCTGAATGCATGGATCATGATCCATAGATGGTTATAGGTATAAAATATGCTATCATACCAAGCAGGGCTGATAATGTAAGCTCATTTGTTAGAAATGGAATCTGCTGTCATTGTTCTAGTTTGAGATTATTTTTCAAGTACTAGGTCCTAAATGTGGGAGCCAGCAGTGCAATGACATCTATTTTTGTTGTTGTTTAATTTTTGATAGCCAGGTAAGGACCACTATTTATTTATTTAAACAGCAGTTTGAAAACCTTTGAGCCATAGGCTCATTTACAAAGGTACCTTGTCACAAAACTAATCACTAATCACTAATCACTAATCACAATGCCTGTTTTCAGGGGTGTCCCAGGAGCACTAGGTAGGTTAAGTGACTTGCTTAGGGTCACACAGCATGCAAGTGGAGATTGTGGGAATCAAACCAAAGACTGCTGGATGTATCAAGCTCATTTTTTGTAGAACTAAAACATAGTAATTAGCTGATAGAACTGTTGAATTTTCAGTCCAGATGGAGTACATGCTAGATATTAATTCATTTGATTTAGGAATTTATGAGCTAGAAAGAACCAGTTCAGGTGTTGATAGCTCCATTAATTGTATTTTTAATGTTGCTTTTATTTAGTACTGTATTAATAATCTAAACATTGAATTTTCTAACTTGTGAGGCTTTATCTTCATGCAGAGTTGCAAACTATGAAGTTACCTTAGAGGAGATGTCGCAAACCATATAATATATTTTAATAGTAATTAACTTTTTCTGAGTTATATGCAGTATTGCTTGGATTGCTCACATAATTGTCTGTGTATTTCTTAAAGTATTGTGTTTTATCAAATAGTAAGCTGTGATAAAGCTGTTTTTAAAAACTAATATAGTGAGACCACCCAATGGCTGAATAATGAACAAGAGAAAGGACATAACATATGATGTAAGGAGGCAAAAACAAAAAAGATGTACATGAGAGTGGGGTTAGGGCAGATGACCCACCTCCATACCCAGCAGGGCTGTATGACCCCTCCCACCATTCAGCCATCTCCTCTTAGCTCCCTGCCACTTCAGAACTTAAAGGAGAACTAAAGTCAACATTTGCAAAACAATATGTTTGCATAGTGTTTTTATTTTTAAGTGTAGAGTTTTTTCTAATTTTGCTTTCTGGTTTCATGGCCCCGGGGATCTTCATGTTAGTATTTTTAATGCTCTTTCTTGTTCCTATAATGCCCCTGTCCCATGTGACTGTGATGCATCCAGGACCATTGATTCAAAAGTAATAACTGCTACAACAGCATCTACTTTTAGGGCATCATCTGCAGGCTTCAACTAAATAACTATCTAATTCAAACTTTTTGTTTTCTAGGTATGTTTCTATGTCTAGTCAGAACAAATTAATGTTTTGTTTTTAAAGCCTTTCATTTTATCAAACTACACATGGCCATTAAGAAAGCACACTGTAATGATATGGAGCTAAGAGCTACGCAATTGGGCAGACTTGATAGATCTGTGGACCTTTTTCATCTGGAAATGTTGTATGTTCATATGTTTGTAAATCACCCAAGGTCATAAATGCTATAATTAGTGAAAACTCCAGCTCTTTGCTTACAGAATAGCCAACTCAATTATCCTTCAGGCATTTGCCATGTGTAAATATAACCTTTATTAGAGCTCCCTGGACAGGGAGAGTTAATTAGCATAATGACTCTACTACTGTAAACTTGATAAAAAAACAGTTCTTGATGATTTAATGGCCTAGGACACATCCCTGTCACATGGGAACAAGAAGAGCCATTAGAAATAGAAACACAGAAACATAGAAACTTGACGGCAGAGAAGGATCACTAGATCTACTCAATCTGCCCATTTACATGAGAAATGCTAATATGGAGATCCCTGGGCAATAAAACTATCAAGTAAATTTAGAAAAAAACTTTCAGCAAATAAAGGGAAGGGCTCACTTGAAGTACACCTACAAATCAAAACACTCTGCACATATTTTTTTTTTGTTGTAAATTTTGACTTTAGTTTCCTTTAAGTGTTTCTCTGAGAAACAGACTGACTTCTGTGACATCACCATGTGGTCGATAAGCTGTGCATGGCTTAACACAAATAGTAGGCATGGATCACTGGTATGGTGAATGGTAGTAGAAAATTACCAGGATCGTAAAATGGGGAGATCCTCAGTGTAACTGAAGGAAGCTGAAGGCAGGAAACACAGGTAAAAAAAATAGGGTGTATAAAAAATAGTAGCATAGGTGCAGGCAATGTACCTAAAAAATGCAAGCAGGCAGAACATGAAAGTCACTCCACATGAACACATCTGTGTCTTGGCAAGAGGTGACAGCATACAGACAAATAATACAGTCACAACACACTAAGAGATATAATGGACCATAAAGTCACAGAAATATAATGCTATCAATGTAGATCACTCTTACTAGCACTAGTTAAATAAAGTGCACTTTTCAATCTGGAACTATAAGTGGATTTAGGCAAACAGCAGTACTCAGAATGTCTATTTTGTTACAACCTACTGTAGGCAGGTAAAGGCCATTAGAGAAGTAGTAAGAAATAGTTTTCACAGGACAACCAAGGAAGGTCTACAAGAGGCACCTAACCTGGCAGATCATTTGGTACCCAGCTCCAATTGTGGGAGAAATCCATCAGTAGAACTTGGCTGCAAAAGCTTCCCAGTGGTAGTTTTTTTATGTGGCAGATGCAAGTTCTGTCCAGTTATGTTGAGAATGAATAAATTCATTACTGCCAATTCAAAGAAAAACTTTAGAAATTTGCAACTTCATTAACTGCAATACCGAAAATGTGATCTCTTTGACAATATTTAAATATATGGTGCCTTCTACGTTGGGAAGATCTCACATTCTTTTTATGTTTGTTGCACGCACAGTGCACAAGAAACATATTGAGATAGTAGAGCATTGCAGAGGTGTGGCAGTGTTGTGGTCAATGCAGCAGATGCTTTAATGGGCACGTCCCTCAGCCACCAATTAATGCCGAAGCTGCCGGTGATGGTAGTTTCAAAGCGAGCACTGCACTTGAAAGAAATCTGCCACTGCAGTCAGGGCTGTTTTGTCATTGCAGCATCAGCTCCTCCCTTTCTCCCAACCAGGCACACAGCAGGACAACAAATTTAAATGTTAGCTCCTCCCACTGCTGCTGCCAGCTGCTCCACATCCTCCATTCCCCCCGCACCAGCATATAATGAAACCCTCCCACTTCCTCCCACTGCTGCTGCCTGCCCCACAGCCTTCATTCCCCACTCCAGCATCAAACCCTCCCACCCCTTCCACTACTGCTGCCCACCACACCCTCCATTCTCTGTTGCAATGTCATAAAACCTCCCACTCCCTCTGTTCTCCATCGCACCAGCATAAACCCTCCCACCCTGCTGCCCACCCCAGCACCCTCTGTTCTCCATCCCATGCTGACATCAGGGTACTCAATCTCATGTCACCATGTATCCATCCTCCCCATTAATGTGGCACACTGGGAGCCCACCCCAGTGTGCAAAAAAATACTTCTTTGATGTTTCTGACATTGATGCCTACCTCGTGTCGGATGAGCTGCCTCCCATGCCCCTATGTTCTCAGCCAACCTCGGGTGCCCAATCCCCAGGTCAGCATTGCTCCCCAGTACTCTGGCACACTGGGATACTACCCCAGTGTGCCAAAATCTGTTTTGTTAATATTTCACCTGTAAAAAGAAAACATTCCCCAACATATTTTTTTTTTTTAAACTTGAAAGAAAGAAAACGGTCACCGTCATTCCCACTGGCCTTCCTCCTCCAACCCACACCTCCTCTGTGTGCTCCCCACCTCCTGCACCCCTCATCCATACTTACCTCTGGAGGTCAGGAACAGTGATCTTCTGTGGACTGGGAATACATCTGGACTCTACAAAGATCAACAGAAAACTGAAGAAATGATGGTAAGTCCTATCAACGACAGTCAATGGGGATTTTCAGCTTAGGTTGATATCTCAACCAATGTTTGGAGTTTTGGTCCCAAATTTTCTACATGGGATTCATGGGACCCCACCTCATGAACACTGGCACTGTCATTTCGTTTCTCGGTCCTGAAAGGTGATTTCATGGTTGCTGCGTGAAATCACTTTTCAGGACCGATTAACAAAACAACAGTGCCACTGTTCATGAGGTGGGGTCCCAAAAACCCCTTCTTGCTAATTTGGTGAAAAAACTCTCAAAAATTACTGTGTTATGAGTGTCTGTTGCACAGTTTCTATGTGCACTTGTAGCTTCATCAATGTTTAATATTTTCACTACAAATTTCTAGCATTGCCATTTTTTCACACAACCTTATGAACAGTACAACTGCCATTTTTTGCATCCTTCCTGAAATGTGTTTTTGCACCTGTGGCGCAGAATGGTGTGGTTGCTTTGCAAAATCAACTTTTGGGACAGATTAACAAAATGACAGTGCCACTGTTCATGAGGGGATGTCCCAAAAAGGCCATGTTGAAAATTTGGAGAAAACATTCCAAAATGACTGTGTTCCGAGCTGCATTGCACACTTTCTACACACACTGGTAACTTCACCAATTTTTCATATTTTCATGCCAAATTTTCAAGATTGCCATTTTTCCTACCTCCTCATGAATAGTACAGCTGTCATTTTTACATCCTGCCTGAAATGTGTTTTCACACCTGTGGCACCTAATGGCACACTTGGTGTATAAATCACTTTTGAGATTGAGTAACAAAATTATACTGCCACTGTTCATGAGGTGGGGCCCCAAAAGCCCATGTTGAAAATCTGGAGTGAAAACACCAACAAATGCCTGGGGCATTGGGGTTTCTAACTGTAACATCCACCCTGTACAGGCCTCAGGGTGTGACTTGGGGTCATTGGCGTAATGCCCACGCCATTCCACCCCATCCCCATCCCCACCCAGCAGCCACTGACAGGCATCTAATGTTCACCCCATTCTCTTATACTGCACTCATCTCAGCTTATTTCCTCATGGAATTGGGTGAGCATAAGGGCCAAAGACCTCAAGGCACACTGTAACACCTGTCAGTGTCTGTAGGAAGGGGTGAGATGGAATGGCGTGAGTGTCATGGCCGATGACCCAAAGGCACACCCCAATGCCTGTCAGTCTCTGCAGGTGGGGTGGGGTTGGCATTGCTTCAATACTTCACTGCCATTCCTATTATGCATCTCTAACGTCTCCACTACCAATGCCAATAGCAGTAAGCAAACATTCGGCATTGACAAATGCTTGTTAAAATATGGGTCGGTGACCACTTAAAATGCACCAGTTTAGGTGTAATCCTCAAGAGCCTTGTTGGTCAAGCAGCAGCATTGATTTTAACCAAGTAGCATGCAAAAATATAAAAGTTTACAGTCCACCCCCGCCTCCCATTGCAAGAAATACAGCTTGTTCTCACACTCTTCAAACGAATACTTCACAAAAGTATACATGAAGGTGTATCACTGGGGTGGAGCTTTCACTTCAGTGTATCAAGAAGAGGAAGGGATTTGGCTGCCAGCTCTTTGATGTGAGGATTTATGATCCCTTCCCCTGCTCAAATCATGAAGGGAATAATTTCTTAAACAAGGACTGTTTGGGTCCTTTGTAGGTATTAACAGTGGGGGTTAGAAACATAGAAACATAGACTTTGATGGCAGATAAAGACTGCTTGGCCCACCCAGTGTGCCCATTTCACTGTCTATTCCAATTGGATAGGCTACAGATCCTAGTTAACCAACAGCTTACTTCCTCCTACCTGAGGACTGCATCTTAATTGGTGCTCTTTATTGATCAGTTCATCTATATTCCAGGGCCAGGATATTCAGACTGTGCCAGGCTGGGGCACTACCTGGGCGCCAGGGTGTGATCTGGGTGATATTCAATGGTGCTGTGCCATGACCCAACACCATTGAATATGGCACTGTGGCCACCCACATTGCACATGGTGCAGTGACACTGCACCAGTGCAAGTGGCAAGTGAGGAGCAGGGGGATGCACCAGTGCAAGTGTGGTTGTGCTAGGCGCAGGAGCCATGATATTCAGTGGTCAGTATGCAAATGGAGCCATTATGCATGCAAGGCACAAATGGGGCCATTTGCATGTCATTATGGCCCCATTTGCATGCATGTGCGCCAATCCCCGGTGACTTGCGTCTGGCGCCCTGCTAGGCTGCAGCCATCAGGGACCGACACCCCCTGCACCTCGGCGGCAAAGTGCCCCAATGCCCAATCATGGGCTTCTTAAAAGTAAATTCCTCCCTGGTGGTCCAGTGGACCTGCTCCCCAGCCTGATCGTGGGCATTGTTAAATGTGTTTAATCCCTGGAGGTCCAGTGGTCCTGTTCCCCAGCCCGATTGCAGGCATAGTTAAAATAATAGTATCCCTGGTGGTCCAGTGGATGACTTCCAGTCCAATGACTTCCATTCACATATCAGGACTGTATAGTACAGTATGGTCTGCATGCCCATTGGCCCATGCTGTGGACCAATGAGCGTACAGCTGTACTGTACACTGTCAGTTGGCGGGCGGCCGGGCGGCTTATGGGTGGGGAGCTGCCTCCCACCACTGACCGGGGGGGAGAGGGGTGGCAGGACTGAGTGGGCAGGTGGGGAGGGGGGTACTGCTGGACCACCAGGGATTCTTAGATTTACAAAGCCTGCAATCGGGCTTGGGAGGCGGATCCACTGGACCACCAGGGATACTATTATTTTAACTACGCCTGCGATCGGACTGGGGAGCAGGTCCACTGGACCACCAGGGAGTTTCTTCTTACTGGAGCCTGCGAGTGGGCAGGGGGGCATGATGACAATGGGCAGAGGGGCGTGACGATGATGAACCGTGGCTCTGGAGGTTGGGTGGCCACCCACAGCTGGCGGCTTCCATATTGCGCCCTGCAATATGGCAGCTCACCTGTGGGTGGCCAGGGCTTGCTCCTTTTATTTTCGGAGGATCTTTGCATCCCACTGGGTGGCGCAAAGCGGGTGTGTGCATGTATATGCCGCACATCCAGGCTGAATATCGGGATGTGCAAAATACATGGGCATGCCCCCTCATGCGCTGCATACATTACTGGTGCACCCGAGCGCATGGAGTTGCACAGCGCAGCATCTCCTTTTGAATATCTTGCTGGGGTGCATCAGTGGGTTGCGCATGGCGCAATACTGTGCGCCATGCACCACCATTTTGAATATCCCGCCCACATCTACATAGTACACACAAAGATAGACTAGTATGATTAATGCTTTAGAAATCAAGTAGTGAGGTCACGGATGCAGTTTGCCAGCTAGCAGCTCTTCAGTTCAGCTCCAGCTCCCGACTCAATCAAAGTTGATATTTTCACTGTTAACACCTTTAATACCTGTCAAACCATCTCTGATAATACCGAGAAAGAGACAAAACAAAAGAGAAAGACTGAGAGTAATGATGGAGGTAACAAAAAGAAGAAATACATCCAAACACACCCCGCCTACGACACCGGAAAAGGCCCCCAAAAAATCCAGGGTCTCAACTAGTGCCGAATGTCCTGCTTCTGGAACGATGGAGGAGGAACAGCAACAACCCCTTACCTTGCAGCAGTTTCTACAGGAGTTTGCTCCATTTAAAGATAGTATCAATGAAATGAAGACCGAAATTAAGAGCGTAATGCAAGCACTGGAAGATGTACAGCGGCGCACAATAGATAATGAAGCCTGAATCCATTCGACTGAAAAAAGAATCGAAAAGGCAGAACCCGACATTGTAGCCATTCGCCATAAGTAACAAAAATGGAAGCCAAGATTGAAGACCTGGAGGGCCGCAGTCGTAGAAATAATGCGGTCCTCGTAGGTCTCCCAGAAAATGAAGAGGGAGCTGATGTAATACTGTTCACGCAAAAATTGATGGAAAAACTAGCGGACCCCTCACCTTTTGGGCAACAGTACATAATAGAGAGGGCACATAGATCTCTCCTGAAGCTGCCAGTGGGAGCCCCCTCCTCCTTAATTTTTAAGTTTTGAATTATCTGGAGCGACAACATTTCTTTGCTAAGGTTAGAGAGCTGCAGGAGGTGCAGTGGGAAGGCAGCAAAATTAGAGTCACACAAGATATGCCCACATCCGTTAGGCAGAAAGGGCTTCATTTCACCCGCTAGCATCAAACTAATAGCGGCCAGTGTGAATGCGGATGAGATACCCCGCGAAATTAGGGGTAATGGTAGCTGGAGTATGGGTGACCTACGAAGAGCCAGACAATGCTATTAAAGGACTCAGAGTTGCCTTCCCCAATCTGTTTAAGGAAGTTGGAGAAGCTGGGTAACAGGGCACAGTTAACTCCGAAGAAGCAAAGAAAAAGGGGAAATAGTGTTATCAACGCTTCCCTAATGTAAAGTACTGTTAATCCCATTGTATGCAAGTTACAAAAGCACTGTAGACACTCAGTGCGCAGACTTGACAGCACAAGTGACTAGTAGTAAAACTAAGGTTTCTCCAGAAAAGCAGAATCAGAGGGACGGCCCCTTAAGTGCTACTTCAGCCTGGGAAATGGATCTTGAACAATGAGTGAATGTCGGCAAGATTTGCGTCTGATCTGGAGCCCTACCTCATTCTCGAATGACAGACATCCCCTGTTCTCAATGTCTACCCTTCTTCCTTTTTTTCATCCCTGGGCAGCTCGCATATAAGTGAATCCCTTAAGAGAGTAGTCCTGACTACCGATATGACTTTAGCACAAACGCCACTAGAGGGCTCCCAAAGCCTTCACACTGCTCAGAAATACCAAGACAGATGGAATGGAAGCTGACACTCAATATTAACGGTATAAGAGCGTGGCTGCTTACATGACAAGATGTCACGAGATTGACTTTCGCTCAAATGGATTTCGCTCCAGGCACTATCAATGGCAATTAGCCACAACCCCAGGATGCGGTTTAAAAGACTGTTTTTTTTTTTTTCCTCTCCTCCTTCTCCTAGCGAACAGCACTACAATGTCAAGTGCTTTGGACATGTAGCAAGCAACCCCCCTAATTTAGTAATCTCATTGTTTATCTAATGCAATAGATGCATAGCCACAAGGGGCGAAGATATAAGGGCAATGACACAAAGACAGAGGCAAATGAACTAATAGTAAGGAGAAGGATGGTAGTTTTGATCTTGATAGGTATATAGGGGAAAGATTTCCTAAACAGTGTACTTTGAAGGATAGTAAACTTATGGAGGATTATCAGATACTCCCTGTATTTACTTTTGGATTTAGTACAGAGTAATCAGTACCTGGGGCATGGGCGTTCAGATAAGGTCACGCTCAATATTGTATAGAATAATCAAGGCTAGGAATGGTTGAGCAGCAATTGAACTGCCTAATAAACGCTCTATAGGATTTATATATAAATGTAGTAATTCAGAAATTACTGTTAGATGTTAAGATTGTAACTTAGGATAGAGAGAATTAAAGAAGACCGAATAGTTAAAGAAGGTCCAATGAAAAGCTTGTTTGGAGTTTCAAAATTACCTTAGATAAAGTGTGGTATGAAAAGTGAAATATGGAGGGGATTGTGATTGGGTCGGGGTGCTGGGGAGAGAGAGCTTTAAAGAGGTACACTCATGGATCGTTGTTCATAGCTATGAGGGTGGGAGGGAGGGTAGGAAAATAATTCAATGAAAGTACCAGAGTATGCCTATTCAGAGAGCTGGGTTTAAGGAGTGGGGCGGGAGGGAGATTTGGGAGAGGTCTGGCTTGCTCGGGGTTTATCTTCTAAGGCTGGGACAAGATTAAGCCCTGCAGAACAAGGGCCTAAAGAGGTATACAGATATGAATATATAGGTAATGATCAGTAATTTAGTGTTTTCCACATGGAATGTTAAAGGAATCAGGCAAAGGTAAAACAATACCAAGTTTGAAAGCACTTGCAGTTATTAAGGTCAGACATCACCTTTATTCAAGAATCCCACTTGATGGTCTCGAGGAACCCTCAAATGAAAAGGCAGCAAATAGGACAAGTGTTTGATGGCTGAGGGACTACACAAAGCTGTGGGTAATGATCTGGATAAAATGCAAAGTTCCATTCACACCAATTAATATCATCAGAGATGACCGTGGGAGATATGTATTAGTTCAGGGAAAATATCGCATGAGGTACTGCTGGGAAGCATATCACAGGCCAAATACTGACTCCCTAGTTTCTACATGGAGTTATTAACATTTTAACCCTTTTTGGCAGTCCTTATGATTCTGGGTGGAGATTTAAATCTAGTATTCGACCTTAATATGGACCATACAAGTAATAGATTCAGAGGACTTCTCCAGCCCAAAGGGCATTAAGAGACATGTGGGACAAAATAGGGTTATGTGATGTATGGTTATGCGTTACACCCACTAGAAAGGTGTTATACATTCACTTCGTCAGTCCATAAAATGTCCTCTAGAATTGATTACATTATGATTTCCCAGCAACTACTTACGGCGGTAATAAAATCGACCATACAACCTGGACCTCCATCAGACCATTCCCTTGTTACATGTCAGCTTTGCTTAGCTAAACTTTCAAAAGCAGACGGGCGTTGGAAAATCAATAACCAAATTTTAAAGGACCCAAAAGTGGTACAACTAGTTAGCAGCCACATCTCACAATTTATATCTGCGAACCTTAATACCACCGGAAAACCTGATATGGAATGGGGTGCCTTAAAGGCCTACCTTAGAGGAGTCCTAATTGGAATTGCATCAAAGAGGAAAAAAACATGAGAGCAGAAATTAACATAGCTCCTTAATCAGATAAGATTAATAGAAAAAAGTATGTCCCCTTCTACCTCGGAGCAAACTCAGCTAGAACTTATAAAATTAAGGGACTCCTATTTAGATCTTCTGAGAGAGAAGGCAGAATTCCAAATTCTGAAATCGAAATCTACTTATATTGACCAAGGGGAAAAGGCAGGTCACTTTCTAGCTACCCGAATCAAACAGCAAGAGTCAGCTAGGTTCATTGCCTCTATCTGGTCCTCCGATGGAAAGCTAATAAATAACCAAAAAGATATTACTACAGAGTTCCAGAACTTTTTTCATAGGCTATACAGCCCAAGGACTGATCCCCCCACTCAAAGTAATGGACTCCTACCTAGCCGAGTCCCATCTGCCTTCTCTCTCAGAAATACAGCAAGTCGCTCTGTGTAATCCCATAACAGAAGAGGAGATCCTAACAGCAATAGATAGCCTCCCCCTAGATAAGTCCCCTGGGCCAGATGGCTTTTCATCTAATTTTTATAAAAAATTCACAAAACAACTAGCCCCTTTCCTACTTTTATTGTTTCAACAAATACTTCCAGGTAATAGTACAGACGATACACTATTTGAGGTGCTGATAATTCTGCTGCCAAAGCCCGGAAAAGATCAGGTGCACATGGCCAACTACAGGCCTATATCTTTGCTTAATCAGGATGTTAAAATCCTGAGTAAATTGTTGGCAGACCGCCTCAACGGAGTACTTCCTGAGTTAATAGGAGCAGAGCAGGTAGGCGTCATGAAGGGGAGATCGGCTAGTGACTACATGCGTACCCTGGCACATGTCTTCTCGGTGTCCAGGGATGCTGAATACCTGGTGGCTTTGGTGTCCCTGGACGCTGAGAAGGCATTTGATAGAGTGGATTGGACTTTTCTCCTCAGAGTGCTGCATGCATTCGGTTTTCCTTCTGAATTCCAGAAGTGGATACAAATGCTTTACAAGGCCCCCACAGCCAGAGTCATGTGTAATGGATGTATCTCAGGATTAATTCCTTTGGGCTCGGGCACTAGACAAGGTTGCCCCCTATCCCCGCTACTTTTTAACCTGTACTTAGAACCACTCATTCGAAGATTAAGTGCTAACTCTGAAATCCAGGGGATCGCGGTGCAAGGCATTGAAGTCAAAGTTTCGGCCTACGCCGATGACCTTTTACTTCAAATCTCCAATCCCAGGAAATCCATTCCACATTTACTAGAAGTTGTTGAAGAATACAGCAGGCTCTCTAATTATAAATTAAATGTAGATAAGGCGGTGGTTTTCCTCTAAATCAGAGAGTGTTGAAGCAAGAAGTACACATTAGGCCTATCCTGGGGAAAAAATCAATGAGATATTTAGGTATAGTTCTTACGAGAAATGTCACACAGTTGCAGCAGGAAAATTTAGATGTATTACTGCAAGTCATCACCCATGACTTAAAGAGGTGGTCCCGTCTCCCATTAACTACCTGGGGTAGAATTAACCTCATTAAAATGAATGTTTTCCCTTGACTGTATTATCCATTAAGTCTTCTGAATATATGGTTACCTCAGTCATGGTTTAAAAAAGTTCATAGCATTATCGCTAACTTTATCTGGGCGGAAAGGTGCCCCCGCTTGGCGTTCAATAAACTAGTGGACCCAAAACTTAGAGGTGGCCTTCGGGTGCCACATATAGGCCTTTATTATTGGTCCAGTCATTTAAATAAACACTTAAGGTGGATCAAAGGAAAGGATCCAGAAGAGCCCTATGAATATAAACCCCTTTGGATAAAAATAGAATTAGCCCTAATCCGCTACTACAAACTTTCCCCAGAGGCGTTGCTTTACGTGAGACCCAAAAGCCTTCCAAAGCAGCTCAACTCGACACCCATTGCAACATCTGTAAGAGTGCATTCCCAACTGTGTAGCTTCATGAAGTACAATCATTGTGTAGATTTGGAACAGCCGTTGATAAGGCAACCCTAATATTAAAATAGAAGGAAGGTTCTTCTTCCACAATGGCTTCTGCAGGCCAAGGAGGCTAAACTTACATGTTTTTGGAATGAAGCCAAAGGGAATGGCTTTCATCACCAGAAATATTAAACAAGTTGGAATCGGTCTTTAACATTTTCAAAGTTTATCAACTGCGTCATACCCTTATTAGGATTTTTGGGGTGAAGTTTCAGCCAACCAAGAGCCCTAATTATGGGGTTAACCTAAGGCAGGTAATAGGTCTCCCACATGCTGTATCAAAGGTCTACAATGCCTTATATGATTGGATCCATCCCAGACCCTTTGGACCATCAGATTATTGGGTGAAACTCCTTCCTGAGATAGCCATTAATTGGGAGGTACTTTGGCAAGGGTGTCATAAATTTATAGTTCAGGTCAAACTCTGGCTAACACAGTTCCAAATTCTACACAACATATACTACACCCCCCAAAAAATGGCTAAATTTGGTATTGTCTCTCTTGCTAGGTGCACAAGGTGCATGCAGGAGAAGAGCAACTTACTGCATATCTTCTGGTTGTGTCCCAAAGTAACCTCCTGTGGATGCAAATCCAACAAAAATGGACCCACTGTTGGGGCTCACTGACCTTTCCACAGAGAGAATCTGTCTTTTAGGAGATTATTGGGTATCCTGATAACAGTCATAAATATCACATGGCATTAATACCTATGTCGGTGAAGAAGTTGGTATTAAGACATTGGAAGGATAACAAAGATATATCATATGTTGAATGGCTGAAAGAACTATTAGCCAACCTCAGTGTGGAAAAAATGATAGCTAGCCTGTCGAATAGAATGGATAAGTTTAACAAAATCTAGGCCCCACTACTAACCCTCTATTCTCTTCAGACAAACCAAGGCAATGAATCTAGGAGAGAAAGGACATGAATGAGCCACCACTCAAGAGATGCAAGCGGGGAGGGACAGGGGAGAGAGGTGGGGCTTTCTAAGGGGTATGTTTCCTTTTATTAAATAAATGAGGAATTGGGGAGGGTGGGAGGAAAGAAGGAATTAGTTTCAAGTTTATGATTGGGCGAAAGTATGTAGCAATATAATTTTGTACTATGTGATTATGATGTGTTGTATATTAAAATTCAATAAACTTTGAATTTAAAAAAAGAAATCAAAGTAGTTTGCTGTCTGTAACCATTGTATGATCATTCTAAAAGAGTGACATGCAGTCGTATTTTTCCTGTCGTTCTCTTTTTGTTCTCTAGAAACATGGAATGTATCAAAGTGGAACTGCTGTTTGCCTAAATCCATTTATAGTTGCAGACTGAAACTGCCGTTATTTAATTAGTGCTATTAGGAATGAGCTACACTAATTGATAGATTATTAAATTTCTATAACATTATGGCTCCATTACAAGATTCTGTTCTGAAATGTTGTGTTTGCCTTTCTAAATACACATTTGGTTGCACTATTTCACTTTATACCATTTATTTGCACATTTAAATAGATGACTGCTGTGTCCCTTTAACACTGCCTTGTTAAAAGTAACATGTCAGCATGCTTCAACCTCATAGCGTGTGGTGCCATTAATTTTTTTGCATGCATATCTATAAATTGCACAGTAGCCTGGTCATTTTTTACAATTTGGCTAATTCTTTAAAACTTCTCTGCACATTCCTTACAAAATCATCCTGTGACTAAACCTTAGTTTTTTAATCCGGCTGTATTGTCAATCGTAAACTGCCACGCCTTTAAATCTAAGCTTTGGAATAGGGATTCTCAGAATCTGCCATTCCATTCCATCATGCATATGTTGGATAATCAGAACTTTGGATTCTGTCTCAGATTCCATTGTGATGCCTGCTAAGGCATCAGAGCAGAATCAGAGTCAGAATGAAAAGTTCCAGTTCTGCATCTGATTCTCAATCTAGTGCGTACAAAACACCATCACACATAGTCAATCAATCAATACTCAGTCAATCAATACTTTATTTATAAAGCGCCTTTCGAAATCAAGTATTGTACTATGGACTGTCTGGGAAATTAAAAGCCAATTTTGGGGGACTTTGCCCTATGAATCAAATGTGGGATGGGAGTCACAGTCAGAAGAAAGGCTAGGAGACCGACTTGCAGGGGGAGGGCTTGGTGCCACAGCTTGCTGGGGGATAGGGTCAACACTTGTTTCTCTTTTGTGGAATGGGGGGGGATGAAGCCACCAGACTAGAGATGCAGTGAATTTTAAATCTGCCAGCGAAGTGGACACGAAGTGGCCACTGCATTCGCGACTGTCTACAGTAATGACCACCATAAAGTGCTCACTTTGTCTTCTCATTATGATTTCGCATTGTCATTCCGCCTTAACGCTAAATAAGGTGACGTGACAACAATATAGGCAGTCCCTCACACATCACATGGCTTACAGTACTGTAAGTCACATGCTTTAGCCAGGCAAGAAGGAAGTGAGTCAGGAAAGCAGTTACTTTCACTTTCTCGTTTTCAGTTGTACAAGGAGGAAGCCTGTTTGGTGAGAGAGGAGAGCAGTTTGTTTCCTAGTTGGATCGTTGTGATTTTTAGCAGAAAAAACAGCTTTTTTAAAAGCTACATCTTTATTTTGTTTTTGTACTGTTTGTCATTGCTTTTTGCTACTGAATTTTTTTTATGTTTTGTTTTATATGTGTGTCTGTGTGTGACTGTGTGTGTGCATGTCTGAGAGTGTGAGACTGAGTGCGGGTGAAGGTCATATTATTGAGGCGTCGGTGATAGTCGGGGACTTGTGTGCGATGGATCCAGGACAAGGAGAGTCTGTGGCCCATGGGCATGGGCAGCAGAGGAGAGGAGTGCACACATGTGGGGCGTCAGGTGTTAACTGGACCACTCCCAACTCTTGGGTGTTGCTTCCCCCCCTGTGGAAGCAGCAGAAGCACCAGTGCCACTGGTGGCTGCGCATCCACCTAGTCCTCCACTACCACCACCACCACCAGTCACAGCTCCAGGGGCTCCAGCAGCACCACCTCCACAGCTGCAGGTGGAGCTCCAGGTAAATGTAGGTGGTCCAAGCAGTGTATCTGGTCCCCCGCAGCTCCCCAGCATGGGAGTTTTTAACTGTGTGGGAGACAGCACAATCGTGGTTTGCCATCTGTGTGGTGTGCTGTGGCCCCGGGGACACATTTGGGAACTGGAGCGGCTGCACGCGACATGGCAAACCACCACAGGTGGAGTGGCAGGCTGCCACCGAAGGCCAGGCATCCACCTGCTGACCCTTCTGTGGCAGTGGCAGAGGGTGCTGGGGTGAAGTTGTGCCTTACCGCTGCAGCAGGAGAAGGGTAACTGCAGCAGCTTCTCCACCACAGCCACCATGGCCACCAGCACCACCCTCTCCACCACCACCACCACTATCTGGCTTTCCAGCTGCAGTGGACCCCACCACAGTGCCTGCAACACAGGCCAACATTGCACTGGTGTGGGTGGCCCTTGAGGAAAACAGTGAGAGGGTGGGTGCTGTGGCAACGGCAGGTTGATCAAATCCAGCAACAGCAGCTGCAAATAGTGAGAATGCTACACCTGCTGCTCGAACACCATGGAATCCCCCATCAAGGGATTTTTTTCTGGACCCCCCTCCCCCCCCACTACTGTGCTGTACTGTTTTTGTGTGTTTTTTTTGTTGTTTAATAATAAACATTTGCCCTTCTGTTGTTGCAGTGCCTCAGTAATGTTGACTTTGTGTTGTGAAGTGCTTGTGGACAAGCTGTTGTGAGCAGTACAAGTATGATGTGTAAAACTGCATGTGCGCAGTCAGTGTTGTTTCCTGCATGTGTGTGTGTGTGTGTGTGTGTGTGTGTGTGTGTGTATTTGAGACATCAGACATTGTGCAGCATGTTGCAAACAGATATTGCTGTTGCTGACTTGTTGTAGTGTTTATGCTATAAAGAATAGCAAGCAGAATAACATATATTTTATTGTCATCACCATCATCAGTGGACTAAGTGATACAATACTCTTTCAGAGGTGTCTGGCCAGAGTGCACCTTAGTCACATTATATACTGCACACATAACGTTTGGGAGGGCATGTGCTTTTTGTGCTATGATCTCGCAAAGTCTATGTGCACTGTGAGTGACTGAGGTGCACAGTGACCCGATACCTCTGAAAAATATTATATCACTTAGTCCTCTGGTGCTGATGGTACCAATAAAATATACATCAGGTATTCTTTGTTATCTTTATTCTTGATACTGCAACAAGTCTTACCATATATATGTTTGCATGAAGCTGGACATTGTATGCACACACAGGAAAGAGCACTGGCGGCACGCATGCAGTTTAGCACAACATACTCGCATTGCTCAGTCTTCAAGCTGTTTGCAAATCACTTAAAATCCAATTCATGAGTCCTGACAGAAAGTAAACATTACTGAGGCTCTATAACTATTTTGTTCGTGAAACAGACATGAAAGAGATTCACCAACTTACAGCACTGAACCCGATATATGGGTGCCTTACTTCCAGGGAAATCTTTCTTGCTCAGCATGGCCTTACATAGTGCAATGCATTTCTTTGAAAACTGCCTGTAATTTCATTACAGTGTGTCATGTCATGGAGGAATTCATGTTCAGAAAAGCTGCCCAAATTCTGCCCCCTTTCTCAGCAATGTTAGGACATGATGCCAGGGAGAGCACAGGTGCGTGCTCTAATATAGTGAATGTCCGATTGTCCGGCAGCTTTCTGAATGTTTCTTTATGTAATAATGGTCAGTTTGTGGTGAAACATGTGGGCACGTTTCCAGTTACAAGAGCCTTGTTAGTGGAAATGTGCCCACATTCTACAAACTGAACAATAATAATAACTGCTGGACATTCACTATAGTGTAGCACGCACCAGCTCCCCTGGCATCACGTCCTAACATTGCTGAGAAAGGGGGGCAGAATTTGGGCGGCTTTTCTGAATGGGAATTCCTCCATGACATGACACACTGTAATGAAATTATGGTCAGTTTTCACAGAAATGTATTGCACTATGTACAGCCATGTGGAGCAAGAAAGATTCCCCTGGAAGTAAGGTGCCCACATATTAGGCGCAACACCATAACTATGGAACGTGGTGAATCTCTGTAAAGCAGCAGTGCAACAATCTGTTGAGAACTCTGACCTATATTTTTTAATGCTATGTTACAACTTCCTTTACTTACATCCTGACTCGTATGATACTATAATTTCCAGTATTTGAGTTTGCTGTACTATCTTTTTTCACATGTGAAATAATGAAGGAGAATTCCTTTTAATATGATGCTGACCAGATCTTTGTCTGTATTTTCCACTGCTTTTACCATCACATCAGTTAGTTGCTATATATCACTTCTCTTGTAAATTAACAGTTATACAACAGGCAGTGTTTATGACCCACATAATATTTATTGAAAAGCAGCTGCAAATAAATACAATCCGGTCATAACAATTTTGAAAGGTGTGCTAATTTTTTTTTTCATACACGACAAAAAGTAGTCAACTAAGTAAAGCAGACAGAAATTTTGAAAAGAAGTGTATCATTCAAGTCATGACTCGGAGGTAACTAGTGGCTGGCAATGTAAAATAGCATAAAAAGGTACAGTTCAAAAATGTCAACACATTCTTGCAATGCTGCTTTAATTGATAATGTCAGTATGACATCATGAGCTCACAGTCACACAACACACAAAATACATCTGCCTTGTGGCCAGAAAATTGACAAGTGGTACCAAAGTGAAATGGGAGTGTTTCAGCACATACAAAGTCCCCAAGTTAATGGTGCACTCAGTCATAGCGCAGTGGTGGCACAGAGTCCCTAGATTTTTCTGCATGCCCAAAATGCATCTGCCTTGTGTGCAGAAAATTGACAATGTAACAAAGTGAAATGGGAGCGTTTCAGCACATATAAAGTCCTTCAGAATAAAATGATGACTGTGAGTGAACTGTTGCTGGTCCATTGTGTGCTGCAATTCCAGCAAATGCAATGCGATCATCTCAACTGGATGGAAGGGTGCCCTTTGTCTGTACACCAATAGTAGCCTTGGTGAGTTGATTGATATAGATATATGTGTATATATATATATATATATATATATATATATTTGTGTATTTTGTAGGTGAGGGGGGTTGACATGGACATGTACTCATGGTATTGTTCTGTATCACAGGTCACAGATACTGTTGGTGTGCACATTCAGTGCTCAATGAGAACTTTGTGTAGAAATTTGACATGGATAACTCTCAAGCAAATGAAGGTAAGTATTTTTTTTGGGTGGGGAGCATATTTGCAGGTTTGTCTCTAATGGTTTCTTATTTGGTTACTTCTTACAGATTTCATCTGCATCCTTCTCAGTCTGGTTGTTAATGATGGTCATGGTCATCTAATGAACTGGCTTCTGCATGTTGCATGTATTGCCCCAGCCGGGGAGCTGATGTTGAAGAACTTTTGGGATAAGGCCACTTTGACACAACAACAAAGCATCTGGATGTTTCCTAAAAGAAATGAATGACTTCTTACAACTTGATTGTAATTTGTCCCTGGTTCACAATCTCAAGTCAAGTTACATTTCAAAACCACATCTTGTCAAGTAACACAACCTGTGTGCAAGTTTTTCAACACTGTCATGGTCAGGGCTGAACAGCTGCAAGTTCAAAATACAATGCTTGAATGATATCTTACAGAAATAGTTTTGGTGACATACATGTCACCTAGTTTATGAATCGTACTCAGTCGCATTTGCTGCAGTCTTTCCAAAACAATGAAACTGATGAAATAAAATCTTCATACTTACCAGAATGGATTTCAAAGGGATATTCCATAGGTTCCTTTGTACGGTACAGTGGCAGTACTATTCATGCCGAGTTTCAGCGAAGGAGAGATTTTTTGTTAACCTGTAAAATAAACAAAATAAGTGTACCGTATGTGTTTAACCATTGCGACTCTGAAAAGCTACAGAAAACAAAACATACAACTAAAGGAAGTTAAACAGCATAACAAACATTAGTATACATACTCACTTTATGGTTTACATATTAAGACGCTTTGTGCCTGTGGCTGATGGATGTGGGCTCCTGTTCGATTCCCTCTGCTTTGGCATGGTAAATGTAAATGTAATGGGGAAATATTGTCTGAATGATACTGGTGGTGGGTGCTGGTGGTGATAGCTGCAGCACATGATGACATTCTCTGTTACATCTTCCTGCATCTGGTGGTGATGGCAGTGGTTAACATCAGTCCTGGTGGTGGTTGTCCGGGGGGGGGTGGACAGACTCATGCTTAGTGGTGGCAGTGGCTAACATCAGTCCCAGTGGTGGTGGTCCAGGGGGCGGACAGACTCATGCTTAGTGGTGGCAGTGACTAACATCAGTTCCAGTGGTGGTGGTCCAGGGGGCAGACAGACTCATGCTCAGTGGTGGCAGTGGCTAACATCAGTCCCAGTGGTGGTGGTCAGGGGCGGACAGACTCATGCTCAGTGATGGCAGTGGCTAACAGTGGTCCCAGTGGTGGTGGTGGTTTGGGGGTGGACAGACTTATGTTCATTGGTAGCAGTGGCTAATATCGGTCCTGGTGGTGGTGGTCCTGTGGGGGCAGACAGACTCATGCTCAGTGGTGGCAGTGGCTAACATCAGTCCCAGTGGTGGTGGTCCAGGGGGTGGACAGACTCAAGCTTAGTGGTGGCAGTGGCTAAAATAGGTCCGGTGGTGGTGGTGGTGGTCTGGGGGGACACACCACCTTTTAACAACTTAAGTTAAAACCTGCCAACATTAACCACATCATCATCCTCATAAAGAAAGCTGCCCTCACAGTCATCTATGTCTGAAGTCTGACCACTGGGAAATTCTTTCTCCATTGTGTCATCATCTACATCAGTGGGGGGCCGTTTCATGCTGCCACTGCTAGTGCCACCAGGATGGTTCATTTCCACACCACCAAAACCACCATGACTAGGCCGGGGTATGTATACCGAGGTTGCAGTCTGTGCTGGTATGTGCCTCTCATTCATTTTAATGAATGTTAGCAAACTAACATTTGCAGGAGACAGGTTTGTATGACAATCCCTGACTATTGCACCTGCTGCGCTGAATACCCTCTCAACACTTTCACTGGAGGGTGGGCATGTGAGGTACTTCAGTGCCACTGCAGTCAGCTCTGGCCATTCACTGACCTTTCCACTCCAGTACAAAAGAGGATCATCAGTTATTATCAGATGCCTGTTTTCAGACAAATATGACTCAACTACTCTCTGTGCCACACTAAGTCCAGTGGTTGATGCATCATCCTGTTCTCCCGAATCATTTATTTCACAAATCCCTACTTGGGACAAAGCCTCCCAAAGCGGGTTGACACCAGCCACTTTGGTGACAGACCACCTGGAACTGCAGTCCCCTTCCTCTTGCAGGATATGCTTGCTGGTCCTCCAGGTACACCTTCAGCGGATTATGCTGCTGAGGTTTACTGACCTGCCGTGATTTCTGTGCCCAATGAACCAAGTACACCAGTTGACCACTGATATTTTTACATGTTCAGGCCCTCCCTCCAGTACTGATGCAATTCCACGTTAGTATCATGGGTCCAGCATTGTTGCTATGCCAAAGTTGTCACTACGCTGAATGCTCACAATGTGACAATTCTGATCGAATACTGACAGCATGTGTTGCAGCAACATACTGCTAACACTGTCTCCGGCAACATCAAGGCCATGCTGTACATTCGCCAATGTCTGCCTCAGCACCCACAGCAGTAGAATTGATTGGCTAATGGAGGCAGACTCACCACTCACTGCCTGTGTGTGGCATGTTCAAAAGGCTGCAAAATTGTTATTACAGAGTCCATGAGGCGCCACTGTTCAGTCGTCATAGACATGGAGGCCCCGGAACTGTCACAGCTAGTGTGCATCACAAGATATTCTGAGATGGCTTTGTATTGTTCATACAACCTCTCTGCCATGTATAAAGTGGAGTTCCATCGGGTGACAACTTCCAGTTTCAAGCAGTGCTGAGGCAGGCTGTTTTGCATCTGCATCTGCCACAGTTGGTCACGGGCCTTTCCAGATCGTGAAAAGTGAGAGCAGATATGGTGTGCAATGGTCAGCATTTCCTTTACATCAGGGTGCTGCAGAAACTCCTGCACCACAAGATTTAAACAATGGGCCATGCGTGGTACACACGAAAAAACACACCACTCGTGATGCATTTCACCATATTTGACCCATTGTCACTTACTATGAACCCAGCTCTCAGGGACAGGTGGTTCAGCCACTTGTCAATTTCAGTCATTACCACTTCCAACATGTTTTCACCTGTGTGTGAACAGGTCACATTGCACATAGCAATCATTGCATGCTGTCGAATTCCTGGAAGACTGCTACCGCGACAATCCACCTTACTGCACTGATTACTCACACTACCAACATCACAAACAACCCCCGGCACCTGCTCCCAGTGTGCAGTTATACACAAATATGAATTTCCCACTGTTTTGTCCTTGTTCACATATCCATACTTAAATGGATGAAAGGAGAGAGGAATGTTGAAGGGCATGTCTTACTGAGTTGGACACAGTACGGAACAACTTGGGGACAGCACGGGTAGAAAAGTATGTCCTGGATGGGACTTTCCATTTTGGACAGGCACATGCAGCAAACCGCCGGAACACAGAATTCTCCACAAAGGAGAAGGGCAAAAGATCAATTGCCAGCATTTCAGCTACAGCAGCATTAAGTTCATGTGATATTGTATGATTGGGGGGGTACTTCAGCTTATGCGCAAAAACACTCTGTAATGTGGGCTGACTTAAATGTTTTACACAGGGTGTCATGACAAATGGTTCTGCTCTGTGATGAATGGCATTGGCAGGGGGTGGAGTGTGGGCATTTGATGAAGACAGTTGCACAGGTGATGATAACAAACCCAGAAATGCAGTTATTTTGCCAGATTTGTCAACCGGGGTTGATGTACCACTTGCACTAGACATACTGCATTCACCACCACCACCACCAAAACTGCTACTCTCACCAGCACTGGACAACATTTCAAAGTCATTATGCTCCTCCACCTCATCATGCTTGTAGTAATCCTCTGCTATTATTACCTACTACTGCACATGTTTAATTTCCTACTGGACTTAACACTCATGGGAGGGATAACATGCTCGTTATGGTTGCTGACAGGGTGAGCGCCCCACTGTGGTATTATCTGCCATCTTGTGCTTGGTTCACAGTGCCATGTGCCTATTCTTAAGATCGCATGCTGTCCTCCTGTGCCCAGATGGCTCCCCCTTTTACCTCGACTCACATGCACATGGCAAACCTGACAGAGTGCAACTGACTCATCATTTGCATCTTGAACAAAAAAATCCCAAACAAGGGATGGCGATGCTCTGCTTTTAACATGTCCATGATGCTGCTTATTTAACTCCATTCTTTTAAGCACTGAAGTGTGGGGTGGGGCTAAGTGATGTTTTGGGCAGTGCACACCTGGACTGCAACTCACCGCCATGACTACCTATCATTATTACTGGGTCATAAACATTAACTGAAACTGGTAAATCACAAGTTTTTATGGGGGGGGGGAGGATTACAGCAAACAGACTCAGACACAGCCACCTAGAATTTATTTTTCTCCGGTTCCCAACTGGGGTCAATTACATCATCATCATAGTCATCAACATCACACACATCCACATCTTCTGCTTGGATGCTGGTATGTGGACTGCATGTTGCAACCGCAGCAACATCATCGTTATCATCACATTCATCATCATCATCATCTACACCACCATCACCTGATATTTTTTCACCACACTGTGAATCACTGCATGGAAAATGCATGACATGAATCGCCACGGTGGACGAAATATCACATTGTATGCTAATGCTGACATGATTATCAGAATCCTCAGGTTCAGTTACTGGGATGTTACTGGGAAGTATGACATCATCTACACTGCCACTCATTTGCACGGCTTCACACTCCACTATATTTTTGGATACGGTACACTGGTCAGAATTCGAACTTGAGGCAGCAATAATCATACTACCACCACCAGCAACTGTACTAGCACCACCGGCTGGGAAAGCATCATCTCCTCCAACTATGAGTGAAGCTACTGACTGGGTTGTAAAAAACATTGCAGGAGAAATACCTTTCCTCACATCAGCAATGCACTTCTGCGTCTGCGTACTACCACACCCACAGACTATCTTACTGGTAGCAGTGCCATGGTGAGAACCAGCTTTGCTTGCATGTCTCTTTGTAGGCATTATGGGGGATCAACAACAATATTATAAACAAATTTAGATTTTGGTACATTCACTCTCTGATTGGGGAGACACTGGATGTGAAGCCAAGAAAACAGCTTGTGGCTTCAGCAACAGATAGAGACGGTCACACAAATTCTCAAGTAAAACACCTTCAGTAACCAGTGGTGCAGAGGTCACAACAATACAGTCTGGTAAAAATGTCTTTTGCCAGTACAGGTTGGGGGAGCATTGACTGCAGATTTTTATGGCAGTACAAGCAGCAAAACAAAGAACAGATACCACGATTGCAGTACAAAATCAGGCAGCTGCAGTGGCTAGCAGGTTCACAAATCGCACTGCTGCACCTGCAACTACACTGTGGCACAATAAAGGTGTATTATTTGATGTCACCCAACACGCACACACACTGAGACACACACACACAGAACAGTTTGTCTACAATGGTGAACGAGTAATGCGTAGCAAATTGAAATTCAGTAATATGCCACGTATTGTAAACAACCTGAAATTATGAACTGCTGCACCAGATCCACACAACACAGAATCAGCAAGAAAATGTCAACAATTACTGACAACATTACTGTGTCTACATTAACACAGTCAGTTACATCACAAAAATATAACCAAAAAACAAAGAAATCCCTTTTTCTCCAACTTAAATCAAACTACACCACACATACGCCCCTCTCCCGAAGCACACTTCACAGTACACTGACTGTTCTAAATTAACATTCAAAATCCATACACAAACAAAAACACTCAATAATATGAGCACAGAAGGGTTTCCTACAATCGATGAACTAAAGTTTGAGCAAAACACATTACTCAAAAAGGCTTTTTTAACAGCTTTTAGAAGGTTTCAATCACAGACAGCTCTCAGAGCACACTGTCTCCTACAGCTTCCTATACACACTACCCCAAACTGAGGCAGTGCAGATCAATATAGAGCCCATGTGACCTGAAATCCCATGAATCACTGCAAAATTCATCTTCGGAGCTTAAAAACAAGGCAAAGTGAGGTGAAGTCATTGCATTCAATGCACTTCGCCTTAAAATTTAGTGGAGTAGTGGTCTGGGAAGGCGGAGTAATGCGAAGTCATTGTTTTCAATGGCCTTCCCGTTACTCATTATAATGTGACATACTCCGCTTCGCATTACGGAGCACTCCGCAAATCTGCCTTTACTCCGTGAATCACTTTGCGGAGCAGATTGAACCCACTTCACCCACCACTACACTAGACCCTCTCTGCCTGCCTAATCCATCCAGCCTGAGATTGCACTAGTATTGAGATAGAGAGAGACTGCAGCAGCACACAGGGTGTGGGATCCCAGCAGCAGTCACACATTAATGTGAGAGGAAGGAGATTAGGGTGGGGAAGGGGAAGGTTTTTTTTTCTTGGCCCATTATGGCACCTTGGTGTTTCTACTGGGTGGGGAAGGTTTTAAAAAGGCTAAGGAAGTATTTAGATTCTGACTACACATTAAACTTGGGTTTTCAGAATGCTGACTTTTGGCTTTGAATGCCAAAATTCAGAATGCTGACAAAGATAACAAGCATTTGTCAATGCCGAATGTTGGCTTGCTGGCATTGGCATCGGTGGTGCAGGAGTTAGAAATGCAAAATAGGAATGGCAGTGAAGTATTGCAGTAGCGCCAACACCCCCACAGAGACTGAAAGGCATTGGGAGTATGGCCTTGGGTCGGCCATGACACTAATGCCATTCCACCTCACCCCAACCTGCAGAGGTGACAGGTGTCGGGTGTGCATTGAGTCTTCAGCCTTTATGCTCACCCCATTCCATAAGGAAATAAGCTGAGATGGGTGCAATATAGGAGAATGGGATGATTAGGGTGACGGAATCAAGGCACACCTCAGTACCTGTCAGTGGCTGTAGGGTAGGGAGGAGAGGGTAGACTTCTGTGAACATTATGGCGAAGAATCCAAATTCGTCCCCAGTGCCTGTCAGTCTCTACAGGGTGGGTGTATGGTTGGAAACATTAATGTCCCAGGTGTTTGTTGGTATTTTCCTCCAAATTTTCAGCAGTGACTTTTGGGACCCTGCCTCATGAATAGAGGAGCTATCTCAATCCTGGAAGGTGATTTTGCATAGCAACTTCGCCATTAGAACCACAGGTGCAGGAACACATTTTGTGCAGTATGCAAAATGACAGCTGTACTGTTCATGAGGAGGTGTAAAAAAATGGTAATGTTGAAAATCTGGAGGGAAAATATGAAACATTTGCAAACTTACAAGCGTGCGTAGATACTGTGCAATGCATACCTGTAAGGTTGTCATTTTGGGGATTTTTTTTTTTATCAGATTTTCAACATGGGCATTTTGGGACCTTTCCTCATGAACAGTGGCACTGTGATTTTGTTACTCTGTCCTGAAAGTTGATTTCGCACAGCGACTTCCCCATTGTGCATCACAGGTGTGAAAACACGTTTGGGGCAGGATGTGAAAAATGACAGCTTTACTGTTCATAAGGAGGTATGCAAAAATGGCAATATTGAAAATCTGGAGTGAAAATATTAAAAATTCTCAAAGTTAAGAGCATGTGTGGAAACTGCGTAATGCATGCTCATAACATAGTCATTTTTTGGAATTTGTTCACCAAATTTTCAACATAGGCATTTTGGGACCTCCGCTCATGAACAGTGTCACTGTAATTTTCTTAATCTGTCCCAAACATTGATTTCCCCAGCGATCACCCATTTTAGCCACATGTGTGAAAACACATTTCAGGCAGGATGTGAAAAATGACATCTGTACTGTTTAAGAAGGTGTGAAAAAAGGCAATGTTGAAAATCTGGAGTGAAAATATTAAAAATTTTAGAAGTTACAAGCGTGCGTGGAAACTGCACAATGCACACTCGTAACAGTCGTTTTTATGTTTGCTTGCACACATGTGCAAGAAACATAGTGCCACCACATGAGTTTTCATAGGTGTGCCTCCCCCAGTCCCAATGCCCTGCTCCCTTTTGCAGGTATGGCTGCACCACGCCAATGAATATTCGAGCTGTCTATGACAGCCATTCAGAATGCAGTGGCCTACAGCTGAAAGCTGAAAAGTGCTGCAATCAGCAGTTGTAGCGTGTAGGCAACTTGCATACTGCCGTTGGCAGTATGCAAACTACTCTACACTCAGACTGAATCTGAGCAGACTATCATGAACAGCTTCCTTGAAGTTCCCCTCTCCAAACACTCAAGTAGCACACTGGGAGCCCACCCTGCATGCTCATGTGTCCCCTGGCCTCACACAGTATGGCTCACGGGGTGCCCAATCCCCATCGGCTCCACACCCCTGACTAGATGCCATGCTGGGAGCCCCCAGCATGGCAAAGTGAGCATGCACACGGGGTGCCCAACCCCCTGGCCTGACCAACAACTCCCCCAAAACCCCACAGATTTCAGTTGTCATGCTGGGAACCCACCCAGCATGGCACACATCTGTATGGCTGATGGGGTGCCCAATCCCCATCAGCTCCACTGACCTCCCAAAAACTTTCAGCTGCCATGGTGGGAGCCCATCCCAGCATGGCACAAGTCCAGCGTCATCTTCCTAGAAAGAAAAAACACCTGAAAACAAAAAACGGTCCGTCGTTGATTGTCTAGCTCCCCACCCCAACCCATGCCCACCCTCTGTGCGCCCACCTCCCAACACCCCCCAACCTCATACTTACCTCCGGATCCTAGCGCAAAGATCTTCGGTGGACCAGGAACATGTCTACACTCTTCAAAGCCGACCGCAAACTGAAGAAATACCGGTAAGCTGTATAATGGCATAAATGTTTTTTTTTTTCAACTTAGGTGCATATCTCAGCCATTTTTGGGAATTATTTCACCAAATTTTCAACATGGGGTTTTTGGGACCCCTCCTCATGAATTCTGGCACTGTCAATGCATTAATCTGCCCTGAAAGGTGATTTCGTGTTCACTGAATGGAACCACCTTTTGGGACTGATTTATGAAACAACAGTGTCACAGTTCATGAGGTAGGCCTCCAAAAATGCTATGTTGAAAATTTAGTGGCTCCCAAAATGACGATTCTGAGGTGTGGATTGCGCGGTTTCTATGCTGCGCTCGTAAGTTACGTCGAATATTTAATATTTTTCACTCCAGATTTTCAACATTGCCATTTTACCACATCTCCTTATGAGCAATACTGCTGTCATTTTCACATCTCACCCAAAATGTGTTTCTCACATGTAGCGCATACAATGGCGAGTCGGTGTGCGTAAATCATCGTTCCAGACAGATTAAGAAAATCACAGTGACACTATTCATGAGCAGAGGTCTTAAAATGGCTATGTTAAAATTTGGTGACAAAAGTCCATAAAATGACTGTGTTCTGACGAGCATTGCGAGTTTCCATGCACCCTCATAAGTTCATGAATTTGTAATATTTTCAGTCCAGATTTTCACCACTGGCATTTTCCACACTTCCTTATAAACAGCACAGCTGTCACTTTTCACACCTGGCTGAAATGTGTTTTCACACTTCCAGCACAGAAATGCGTGGTCGCTGTGGGAAATCACTGTTCGTGACAGATTAAGAAAAACACAGTGACACTGTTCCTGAGCGGAGGTCCCCAAATGCCTGTGTTGGCAATCTGCTGTAAAATATCCCCAAACTAATTACATTATGGGTGTCGTTGCACAGTTTCTCGCACACTAGTGACTTCACCCTTTTCTGCAGGGTGGTGGTGGGTTGGCTTCAGTTCAATACTTCACTGCCATTCCTATACGCATCTCTCTAACTCCTGCACTACCATTGCCAATGCCAGCAAGCAAACATTCTGCATTGACAAATGCTTGTTTGGAACGTTTTCACCAAATTTGCAACATAAGCTTTTTGGAGCTCACCTCATGAACAATGGCACTGTCATTTCATTAATCATTCCTGAAAGGTGATTCTGCGCAGTGACCACAAAAGTAAAAAAAAGTGGCTGCGATATCCACCTAAGTTGAGCCCCCCAATTTATGCCATTATACAGCTTACCTGCACTTCTTCAGTTTGCGGTCAGTTTTGAAGAGTGCGTACGTGTTCCCGCTCAACCGAAGATTGCCACACCAACCTCCACAGGTAAGTATGGGGTGGGGGGGTTTGGGAAGGTGGGATGTGCAGATTGTGGCTGCAGGTTGGGAGATGTGGTGCCATGGACAACGAGGGACCTTTTTCTTGTTTTGCAGGGAAAAAAAATACTTTGGTGGAAGGCTTTTGTTTTGCAGGTGACACTAAGACATTTGGGCACACTGGGGTGGGCTCCCAGTGTGCCACCTGGTTTTCTTTTGGGGGGACTGGAGCCGATGGGGATTAGGCACCCCATCAGCAAATAAAGCATGCCTGTGTTTAGGGGGGCCTGATGCCGAGGGGATTGGACACCCCCATCAGCAGACAAATAAAACTGGGAGGGGCATTATGCCGACGGAGATTGGGCACCCCTGTCGATAAGCAAATTGAACTGGGGAGGAGGCATGCTAACAGGAGGATTGGGCACCCCAGAAGTTGGCTTTCTAGGGATTGTGAAAGGTGGATGGCGAGAACCGCCACGATGTTTATTGAAACGTTTCACCAGGAATGGCACGTAATGGAGGTGTGTCAGATCTGCCGCTACAATGTCGAGCCTGTCTCTCTTGCAGCGGCAGATTTCTTTCAAGTTGGTGGCACTCTCTGAAACTGCTGTCATCGGTAGCATGCTGACTGGATGGTGACTGAGGGACACACCAGCTAAAGCATCCCCTGGATTTGCCACAACACCAACACCTTTGAAAGTGCTACTATCACAAACTTGCTTTGCATGCAGAAGCCAACATAAAATCTGATGAATCTGATTCCATTCAGTGGATTCAGAGCCACCACCCTTGGAATTCACTTATGCTTTGAAATTCATGATGTTTCTGCCAATCAACTGCTCAAAATTGAACTTAGGAAATATTTACTATGTCAAAAAATTTCTACTCCTGTGCCTATCCATACCTGACCTGATCTTTTTATCTTACTCTCTGGGCCCAAAGCTATGTATTCCAGGAACACTATACCCAGGCCCAGATATTCAAAAGGGTTGCGCATGATGCACCCCAGCGCGATATCCAAAAGGGAAAAGTGCACGGCACAAATCCCGATGTGCCGGAGCGCATCAGTAACGTATGCAGGAGCGGGTGGGGGGGGGGAGTGTGCCCATGCATACTCTGCACAGCCCGATATTCAGCCCAGGATGTGCGGAGCCATGCACGCACAACCCTTACCTGTGCCAGTGCAAAGTTGATCCCCAAAAAATAGGAACAACGGATGGCCACCCACAGGTGAGCTGCCGCATTGCAGGGCGCAACTCAGCAGCTGCCACCTGTGGGTGGCCACCTGAGCTCCAGCTGCACTTGGCGGTGCCCCCCCATGCCCAATCATGGGCATTTGTAAAATAAAAGAACCCCTATATCCCTGGTGGTCCAGTGGATCACTGTCTGCCCGATTGCGGGCATTTGTAATGATAAAATATTTCTGTCCAATATCCCTGGTGGTCCAGTGGACCACAGTCTGCCCGATCGTGGGCATTTGTAATAAAAAAGATGTTCTGTCCAATATCCCTGGTGGTCTAGTGGTACCCCTACTCCCCATCCACCCACTGAGCCCCACTGCCCAGCTCCCCAAGGTCAGCTGGCGGGCAGCACCCCACCTGCCTGGTGACCCACCGCCGCTGACTGACACTGTAGGTAGGGCTGTCACGCCCATTGGTCCACAGCATGAGCCAATGGGCAAGCTGCCTACACCGTGCTACACATTCAGATATGTGAATGGATCCATTCACATATCTGAGAATAATATGGTCTGTGCAGGCTTCACAGCCATCCCCTGCTCACTCTGGCCACTTGGTTGCACAGTGCCACTGCGCCATGCACACTGCAGGTGGCCAGGGTGCAATATTCAATGATGCTGTGCCATGGTGCAGCTCCATTGAATATCGCCCAGTCAACGCCCCTGCACAGCCAAGTTGTGCTGCGCCCAAGCTTGCGCCACAGCCTGGCGCAGTTTAAATATCTGGACCCCAGTATTTAATTGTTACTTTACTTGAGCTTATTTAAATCTGTATGTAACTATTGCTGTTATTTATTATCTTTCTCTAACTTTGCAATCATTGTGGTATGTCTCCACTTGCTTGTTCATACTGTTGCTCACACTGTTACTCAGCCACTCCTTTTACCATACTGTAAATTCCCAACCTTCATGCATGAAAATAGACAATTTGGTGTCTAGTGCACTTAACTGGTCACCAAAACTAGCTAACTTACTAAATAAATAAATTAACCATCTAAATAAATATCTTTATCGAAGCTTGTCCTTGTTCACCCTTTATTGAGCACCTCACAAACATTGCATGTCACCTATGAAGTGTATGCCTGGGTAGACTCTGTCAAGTCCAGTGCCAATTATTGTATTGCTTGCAGTTTGCAGGTTGGTGTTGTTAGCAATATGTGCCAGGCTCAATGCTGGCACCTCCCTTCAAAGTGATTGTAAGGTTGGTACCCCAGTAAGATGTCATCAGGGCATGGGCCCAAACAACCTGTTTGCCATCATGTTGCTGTAGATGTCATAATGGCTCCTGGGCACATAAGGTCTCCCTTGATAAGTGAGGGGTATCTGTCTCCATCAGTGACTATCATGCTGCATAGCATCCCTATGACACTGTTGCATTTTCTCATGATCATGTGCCAGCTCACTCATTAAACGCATACAGAATAGTGTTGTATTAGTAATACCAATGGAATACAGAGCAGTGGGATGGGCAAGGGACGGGGTGGGTGTGGCCAACTGGCTAGCCTGGATCATGGATTGTCACTAGCCCACCATCATACTAAGGGATCAATAGAGGGGCAGAAATAAAATTGTGTGCTGAAAGGATGAATCAAGTCTGTTTAGGGTGGGGATGTTCTTGAAAGACATCATTGGCTACTAGCATAGCGCCAGGAACCAACAATTTCAAAGATCTGATGGTTGGCACTCTCTGGGACAATGGAAAATATGGAGGTGGGTGGAAAAGTTTGGAAAACCATTTTATGTTTGCTGTGTGCACACGAGGAACATTTCGTTTGGAGAATGGCTTTTGAGGATTGTGACTCTGTCAGTCTAATGGGGTGGTCTGCAAGGGGCTCGTCAGTGTCATACCAATCATCAGCCAGGCTGATCATGACAGTATTCTGGCTTGCTGGGCAGATATTTCTTTTATTTCAAAGGAAAGAGGCAACCCAATCACAGGTAATCTCTTTCCTTTGATTTAAAACCAACAATCATAGCTGATAATCACGATCAGCTTGCTGAGGATTACTCCCTGTATGAAAGCCATCCATTGATGTCTGTTGTTGGTGCTGCTGTAACTGTCCCTCGACCCTCCTCTCAGCACCCCCACCCCACCCACAAACATTACATTGACACTGGGGTGCCCAATCCCCAGTGTCACCACTTGAAATAAAGAAAATGGTCCCTCATTGTTTTTTATCTACTGCATATCTATATCTATATCTATATCTAATATACACCCAGTAAACAAGAAAACCACCACCTTTACTGTCTACCCACCAGACCCTACCACTCAGCACCCACTCCCAATATCCACCCCAAAACATAACACAGACATTGGGGTTCCCAATCCCCCAATGTCACCACCAGAAATAAAAAAACTGACCCTCATCATTTTTTAAACCATGTAAAAAGAAAACTGTCAACTGATGTCTGTTACTGCCATTACTGTGCCCACACCGACCCTCCCACTCAGCACCCACCACTCACATCACTGTCAAGTCCTTACTTACCCACGGAGGTCAATGTCATGATCATCTCTGGACAGCAGACATGCCTTCAATCTTCAAAGTCGGACCACGAACTGAGGAAATCAGGTACAGTATGTGGCTCTATGTAATTCAATGGGATTTTGAACTTAATGGCATAACTTGCCCATTTTAATATTTTACCCCAAATTTTCAATATGTTTTTCTGGGACCTCACCTTATGAACAATGGCAGTAAAATTAGACAAATATGTCGTGAAAGGTGATTTTGCGGTCACTGGCAAAAATCACCTTTCAGGCAGGAGCTGAAACTTTTCTTTATCCTTGTTCATGAGGTGGGGTCATAAGAAGGCTATCTTGAAAATTTAGGGTAAAAATATTTAAAAACAACAAAATCATGAGCTTACATTGAAATTTGCAAACACAGACCTGTAACTTTGGTAATTTTCAATATTTTGACCCCAAATTTTCAACATAGCTATTTCTTCACAGCACCTCATGCATGTGACACTGTCATTTTCAAATGCTGGCCAGAATGTGTTTTGCATCCCAAAGGTGATTTTGCAGTTGCTGTGTAAAATCTCTTATTGGGCAGGAGAAGAAAATGTTCTCTGCCATTGTTCACAAGGTGGGGTCATAAAAACACTATGTTAAAATTTGGGGCAAATATATTAAAAACAAAGCGTTATGAGCCTGCATTGGAAATTTACAAGCGCAGGCTCATAACTTTAATTTCAGTATTTTGACCCCAAATGTTCAACACAGCCATTTCTTTACAGTACCTCATGAATGTGACAGCTGTCAGTTTCCAAATCCTGGCCAAAGCGTGTTTTCATACTTGTGGCTGCAAAATCACCTTTTGGGCATGATTTTAAAATGTTCTGTGCCCTTGTTCATGTGGTTGGCTCATAAGAAGGCTATGTGGGGTCATAAAAGGCTATGTTGAAAATCTGGTGTAAAAAATAGAGACAACAACATAGTTATGAGTCTACATTGCAATTTTTCAATGCTGTCGTAACTGTGATAATTTTCATTCTTTTTCCAACTTTTCAACATTGCCATTTTCCATACCACCTCATGAATGTGACAGCTGACATTTCTCAAATCCTACTCAAACCAAAATGTTTTTTTTGTGTGTGTATATTTGTTTGTGCACCCCTATTGCCAAAATGTGTTTTAACACTTGTGGCACAAAATGACATTTCAGCCATTGTTTTACAATTGACACCTATCATGCTTAGAATGAGTGGTCATAAAAGATTATGTTGAAAATTTGGGTAAACATGTGAAAAATCAACTAATTTATAAGAAATGATTGTTCCAACATTTACTCATAACTATATTTTTGCAGACTTGGGCCCCTAATTAGACTGGAGACAGAGTAAGGTCTGCTATGCCACTATAGGTAGGAATTTTAGGGCAGACTGGGTGGGCCAGAGGCCCTCATCTATCAACAACTTCTATGTTTCTCTGTAGGTGGCATTTTTCAAATCCCCTCTGAAACTTGTTTCCACAGTCATGTGACGAAATCACAGTTTGGATGCGATTTTAAAAATTCCACCTATCTTGATCATAATGTCAGGTTGTAAAAAGACTTGGACATTTGGGGTCAAAATGTGAGAGCCACTTAAAAATAGATACTGTATTGTCTTTCAGCTGCCCTGTCCTGGGTAATTTCAGTCTAACAATGTGTCAAAGCAGGACACTACTGAAAATGAGATATTGCATCTCATCTGCTCTATCCTGGGTAAATATATAGTAAAAATGTGTACATGCAGGGCCCGGTACAACAGCAATACCAGCAGCGAGCATTCAGCATTGACAAACGCTTAATACCATGGGGCTAAATACTGAATACCACAAATAGTGTTCAGTGGTGGAATAGTTTCTGAACATTCAGGAAGCCCATCATAGAGTATGGTGGAATGCTGTTCTGCATGGAAATCCATGCCTGGAACAGCGTTGTTGTGCTGCACTCAGTGTGTCAGGATGTTGTTGTGCTGCACTGAGTATGTCACTAGTGTAGCACAACAACATCGAATGTGAGCACGCATGCCCAACTGAGCAGCCCCCAAGGTGAGGGAAGTAAGTAGCATGATGGAACTGCTGCCTAAGTAAGGCATGTTTTTTTCCATTGGAGACCTGTTTGGGGAAAAGAGTGCCGCCCATGGTTCCCATACACTATAAAAGATTATGCATGAGCAACCATACACAAACAAGGCAGCTGAACAATCTCGAGGTTTCCATGGTAACGGACCTCTTGAGCTTTGCTCGGAACTCGTTACCATGGAAACCTCTCGATCAGACAACTGCCTTGTTGTGTATGATTGGTCATATACAATTCTCTATATTCATAGTATTCTCGGAATACTATTCAGCACATGCACAGCCCTACTATCAACCATTTGTGTCACTGAATTGAAAAACAATTTTTTATCAAGTTTGTTAGGCACAATGTGTATGTGTGACTGTAAAGATCAGCACAAGGACCCTGATTGAATAATCCTAGGTTTTTGGGGATGCCAAAGGATCCAATCAGCTACAATAACATAACCAACATATATTTTTTTAAAGATCAGTGGAAATATATAATGTACTATGTGTTATTTCCACTAATGAGGCATATTTGTAACACAATATTCTTCATTTAAAAATCTAATACATTCTGAACATCACGAAGAAGCCAGCAGATGAAGGCCATTTGGTCTATCAAGTCTGCTCATATTGCAGGGTCCGCAGCTTGTGCTAATGTCCCTCCTCTCCCTCCCCACTCTTCCCATCCTTCCTGCCCCTGATCCTTACCTTCTCACTATGCCTGTCCCAGCCTCTCTTAGAGCTGCCCACTGTCCTCAACGAGATGATCTCTTCCAGCAGTGCATTCCAAGTGTCCACCGCCCTCTCTGTGAAGAAGTGCTTCCTGACCTCCCTCCTAAACCTCCCACCCTACAGCTTAAGACTGTGCTCCCTCATGTTATGGTTGCCACTCAGCTTAAAGAGACTCTCCTTAACAACCTTATTAATCTCTTTCAAGTACTTGAAGTTCTCAATCATGTCCCCTCTCTCTCTTCTGTCTTCCAGGGAGTACATGTTCAGTGCCCTCAGCTTCTACTTGTATGCCTTACCCTGCTGACCTGCTATCATCTTTGTAGCCCTCCTCTGGACCTTCTCCAGCAGGTTAATGTCTTTTTTGAGGTGTGGGCACCAGTACTGAACTCCATACTCTAGATGCTACCTTACCAGTGACCTGTACTAGGGCTGTATAACCTCCCCTTTCCTACTACTGATCCCCCTAGATATGCATCTCAGCATCCTGTTTGCCTTTGCTGCTGCTGTCTTACACTCGTGGAGTGCTTAAGATCACTAGTGATCATCACTCCCAAGTTCTTCCCCTCCTCTGATGCAGATACTCAGACTCCACCTAGGTTGTACTCTGTCCTGGGATTCTTGGCTCCAACATGCATAACTCTGCATTTCTTGGCGTTGAAGCCAAACTGCCAGATCCTGGACCACTTCTCCAGCTTTTCCAGATTTTCGTAGGTCCTATATCCCTTCAGTTGTTTCCACTCTCCGCAGAGTTTAGTGTCATCCGCGAATAGGCACATTTTGCCCTTAATGCCATCCCCAATGTCATTGATGAAGACAATAAACAACACTGGCCCCAGCACTGAGCCCTAATGTTGAAAACAATGTTCATATGCGACACTAAAGTGTGTTTGTATCACTGCTCTCTGTCTGGAGTTCCCAGAGGCATAACAATCCTTGTGAGACAGCATAATGTCATTTTAGTTTCCGCATAGCATTACTCCTGCTAAAAACAGGTATATTAAATACCTTGATACAGTACATAAAACTGAGTACTGGCACTATAAATGTTTACATTATGTAGTCCTGTGTGCTGCTAAGGAGGTAATTGATGTCCTGTGCTGGTTTCAGGCCAACAAACTTTGGGTCAATACAAAGAAAACACTGTCCATGACCATTGGCTCTAACCAGAAAACCATCCATACATGCTTCCTCCTTTTCTTCACTTCCATGGATGGTTCTCCCTTGAAGTGGTCCATTCTTTTAAAGTATCTCAGTGTGTGGCTTGATAATTTGACTTCTCTGCTCACATTGATGCTATTCATGCTAAACTGCACCTCAGATTTGGAGCACTGTGCCGTAATGAAGACTGCCTGTCCTTGCACATCTGCAGGGAACTAGTTTTTCTATTTTATTTATTTATTTTATTTATTTGAGGTTATTGGAAATGACCTTTGAGTCAGAACTCATTTACAAAGGTTCCACATCAAAGACAGTTACAGTGACAGTCAGTACAATGAAACAGACAGTATACAAGCAACATACAAGCAGTATAGCGCAGTGGTTTAACGCTCTGAGCTGAAAATCTGGTGACATCCAGCAGACCAGACCTGGGGTTGAATCCCACAACTTCTACTTGCGTACTGTGTGACCCTGAGCAAGTCACTTAACTTCCCTGTGCTCCCAGGTCACTCCTGTAAAAAAGCTTTCAGCTTAGTGTGCTGCTCCTGGTTAAACAACTAAATAATAAAAAAAAAATACAGTAGATAATGTAAAATAAGGTATGTCACATTGAGGTACAGAGACTCATTAAAGATCAATGACTATGCAAAATAACATGCATATAGGTATAATCCTCACATGACCTGGGGGGATGCGGAGGAGGTCCCTTGTCAAATGGGGAAGGATGGGGATAAAGAGGGAATTAAAACAGTCACAGACACTGGCCACATGGAGGTGGCCCTTCAGAGCGGTCTTAAAAGCTCCAAGTCTTTTTCGGAGACTAGCGAGCTGGGAGGGAGTTCTTCCATGTTGAGGCGCAGCACATGAAGGAGCACTGGAAGAGGAGGTACTGTATCTGGGTTTGTGAAGGAGAGATCTGCTTGAGCTGTGAGTGTTTCTAGTAGCTGTGGCAGGTTTGATGAGATCGGCAAGATGAGGGGAGTGCAGCTTGAGGGCAATTTTTCTTGGCCATAAGGCAGGTTTGGAACTTTAGTCTATTATCAAAATTTAGCAATTAGTCATGCTGCACAGGGTACAAAATGTGGGTAGTGCAATCACAGCCAAGGGCGAGGTGACAAGCTTTGTTTAGGGACAATCTCAACCTACTGGGGAGGTGGTGTCAGCTGCTCCATTGATAAGAATCCCTAGTCGAGGTGAGAGAATACAGGAGGAGACTGCAATCTGGAGGGCATCAGGCATAAGGCAGTGTTTGTACAGGTGCAAAGGCCATTTCTAGTGTTAATGACTGAGAGAGGAGGTGCATGTGCTGGTGGAATGAGAGGAGGTGCAGAGTAGCTGAGATATTTGAAGGTGTCAACTGGTTCCAGAGAGGTCTTATTGGTGTTGAGGATAGAAGGGCGTATATGTCTAAGGGGGTTTTGGTGGTGTGCAAAGGTCATGACCTTAGTTTTCTTGTAATTTAGTACAAGTCTCTGGTTAGAGAATCATTGTTCAGCTTCCATGAAGGTGGTTAGAATGGGAGTTTTGAAGGGTGGTGGGATTAGAGTGTGACGTGTAGAGGACAGCGTCATCAGCATATAGTAGTATAGTAGCAAATTACCAGAGCAGGCAGAGGGAAGGGAATTGAGGTAAAGACTAAAGAGGAGAGGGCCCAAGATCAATCCCTGGGGAATCCCGGATCTAACAGGATGGTTAGAGGAGAGGGTGTCCCCAATTTTAACACTCTGAGACCTTCCAGTGATGTAGTCAACAAACCAGTGAATGGTGTCCTGAGAGAGACCAGGAGTTGGAAGTGATGCTAGAAGTATTTTATTTAGCTTTTGTTAACCAGGTAGGTACACTAGACAAGACAATTGCCTATTTTCAGATACGACCCGGGAGAGTACAGGAATAATAGATTTAGGTACATACGATGACATTGTACAAATTAGACATGTTACAGTTCATGTGAGGATACAGATTCAACACAGCATATGAAACATGGTAAGGCATAGATTATACAGTATTAACATAACAAAAATAAACACCTTGTGGGAGATGATCGCAGTAATGTTACAGATTCAACACAGCGTCAGGCGTGGTAAGGCATAGGTTATACAGTATTAACATAACAACATAAACACCTTATGGAAGCCAAGAGCAGTTCCAGGGCACAGTATTAAAATCCTTCAGATGTGACACTATATACAGCTTAGCAACCTCTTGGTGTCTAGTCTTTTGTCCAGGAGTAGCTCCAGAGCAGAGGAGTGCTGTGATGGATCAATTCACGTTAGTTTGGGGCAGCCACAGGCTGAGGCAAGTTTGAGATGGTTCCATAGGGAGAAATGTAGACACATCTGTGAGTGCACAGCATGGACCTGGGCAGGAAGGAGTTCCACAGTCTGGGGCAGAATGCAGCAAAGTCCCGCCCACCCATTTGAGTCCGTGCGGTGTCTTGAGGAGGGCCTGTCCCTGGGACCTGAAGGAGTAGGAGGAGGAGACTGGACAGGACAAGAAATTTGCAAACCCTGGAGGTGCCAGTGCCAAGGACCTTTCTGGTGAAGCACCTAAGGCAAGTCTATGTGGTTAGTGGGTGAGAGTCAATTTAGCCAACTATAGAGGTCACAATGGTGAGTGAGATGGGGGCAGCCAGCCTTGAAGAGGCAGACATTATTGCAGGCAGTGGACCACCCGAGTGAGGTGGGCTTTTGAATGAGCAGGCAAACAAAAGGAGTCCAAAGCAGAGTGAGGGTAGGAGCACCCCTCTGCAGTGCAATCCGAGCTGCTGGAGTAAGATTACTTTTGCTCTGTATGCCAGACCCAGTTTGCAGTTTACAGTCTTGCAAGTATTCTGAATGTGGTGACCAAGGTCAAGCTGCAGGTCCAGTGTCACTCCAAGGTATTTAAAGTTATCAGTAACTGGGATCTTGACCCGTCGACACCAGAAACACATAATGGAGTAGGGGTGGCCTTAATCTTGGTCTGAGACCCAAAGAGTGTGGCCTAGGTTTCCTCAGATTTAGAACCAACTTATGTGACAATATCCAGGATTGGATGTTCCTCAAGTCCTTGCTCAGGTGGTGATTTATGACTCTATCTATCTCAGGGAGTGAGTCAGGATGACCAGGTCATCTGCATAAGGATAGACTTGCAGTGGATAGCAGCAGAGGAGTTTGTTCATGAATATGGAGAAAAGCAGAGGCCCCAAGACAGAGCCTTGTGGGACACCCATGGTAACAGGGATAGTGTCCGAGAACTCCTTCCCATACTTAACAAGTTGCTGTCTGCCGCTTAGATAGTTGGAAAACCAGTTGAATACTTCAGGTGATAGACCATAGGAGCTGAGCTGGGTGGAGAGCATGGTGTGATCAACAAGATCAAAGGCCTTAGAGAGATCTATAAAGATGGCTCCAGAGAGTTTGCCTTGGTTCATAGCGCTCTGATCAAGATGAGACCGTGACAAGGGCAGAAGTTATGCTGTGCCCTTTCCTAAAGCCATGCTGCTCAGGGGACAACAGGTCATGAGACTGCAAGTACTCCGACAGTTGCCCTGCCATGACCTTCTGAGAAGTTTGCTGACCGCTGACAGTATGGATATTGGACGGTAGTTTTCTATGAGTTTGGGGTTTCCTTGTTTAAGTATTGGGACCACCCTGGCAACTTTCCATACTTACGGAATGACACCTGATGACAGGGACAGATTGAAGATATGGGTTACCATGGGGGCAATCTCACTGGCACCAAGACTAGAAGTTTTGGCTCCAGTCCATCATGTCCAGCACTCAAAAAGTGGGAGAGACCCAAAAGCAGTCTCTGCACCTCTTGCACCGCCACCACCTTAAAAAGAAGGGGCAGGGCAGGTAAGATAAGGATGGTGCAGCCCATTTTTCACCTTCTCCCCTCCCCATGGAGAGTGATGAGATAATGGTAGATAGGTCCAAGAAGTATTGGTTGAATGCATTTGCGATGGTCAGGAGGTTGTTGCAACTGGCACCATCGATGATCTTATCCGAGGTCTCACCGCTCGGGTCCTACTGACTATATTCTTAATGTTTCTCCACAACCTCCTGAGGTCCCTAGCTGTATGCAGCAGTACAGATTGCAAAATTCCCCTTTGGCCACTAACAGCAACTGCCTCTACACTGATTTCTGTGCATCCTGTACTGCAGAAATATGGCCTGTTCTGCCGTGGCCTTGAATTTTGCCCAGCACTTATCTCTGTACTTCATAAGGGTTAGCAGACTGCCCTGCAGCCACTTTGTCGCCGAACCCCTGACCCTCTGTCTGATGAGGGGGGCATGTTTGTCCTGCAGCACCCTGAACGCAGTGAGGAAGTGACTGGCTGCTGATGAGGAGTCCTGTGCATTCCGTACTGCTGACCAGTCAGCATGCTGGAGATCAGCATGGTAGGAGCCAAGATCAAACCTTGAGTAGTCTCGGACCTGGATAATTTTATGTGAGATTTTAAGAGAAGGAATTTTCCACACTCTGTACACGGGGGAGTGGTCCAAGATGGAGTCAGAGTGGATGTCCGATGAGCTGATCCTCTCTGGTCGATTTGTCATGACCCAGTCCAGGAGAGAGCTCCCTCCACCATTGGGTGGGCTTTTAGTAGGCTCCTTAATCAGTTGTGACAGGAGAGACCAGCAAGGAGTGGTTCATATGCTTTGGAGTTGCAACAAGCCAGTTTAGGTTGAGATCACCTAGAATAATTCGTTCATTATGTCGGTCACAGCAACTACAGTATCCAGGAGGATGGACAGCCTCTCTAGGCCGCCCTTGGGGGATTGTAAGTGAATGGCGATGTGTCTTTTGGTCATCCGAGCAACAGCACTGTGTGCAGGAACTCCTAAGGGGACTGCACGGGTTGTGGACAGGGTAGCACCGACAAGTTAAGATGGCTTTTATAATAGACCAAGATGCCACCCCTCTTTTTCCTGGGCGATCAAGCTTGAGGAGGTCATAGCCGGGAGGCACATGTGAGTTTGGTATGGTGGTTTTAAGCCAGGTTTCTGTTATTCCCAGGATATCAGGGGTGGTGGTGACCCAAGCCAGTAGTTCCGCCAGGTTGGGCAGGATGCTATGAATATTGAGATGGGCTATTTTCAGCCTTTGACTGCCATCCCGCCCAGAGCAGCAGAGGCCATTTGGCAAGGTGGGCCAGGGTTTAGCTCGATGTCACCTGATAGTGCTAGGGTCACCAGGAGTAGCCATAGGAGATGTTTTAGGGAAGGGGAGCCATCTCTGGCATGCACCCTGCGGCCATATCTCCTGACCAGATGTGCACGGCACCGAAATCACCTCAGGTCAAGACTGCAGAGAACCCAGGGAGGGGTCTGCCTTCCGCTAATAGGTTGGAGAACATGAAATCAGTTTCCGCCAGGAGGGAGCAAGTGCCCCATGGTTCACCTGCTCTAGAGTCATCTGCACCAATATACCAGTGGATGCCAAGGACAGTGAGGATACCACAGGCTAGTGTACACACGAGTGGATGCAGCGGTATTCACTTAAATAGGTACTGAGGGTTCCCCATGTTCATACCAGTGATAGACTGACCGAGGGGAATGGCCCAGAAATCGGTGCTGGTCACTGGCCCCAACTCCGTGGCCAGTGGTGATTCCCACCACTACCAGACACCTGATACTACCCTGTTTTCGGCAGTACCTACCTATTATTGCCACCCATCTATTCTCACCACAACAGTTCAGAGCTCATACCTCCAAGAGTACCAAACTAAGCCCCTAAGTTGGTGAGCACCTGTGCTGTGTTGGTAGGCAAGTCACCTGTAAAGATTGGGGATTATAAAACAGTACAGTTCACAGGGTTACTAATGCTGTTAGAGTAGTCAAAAATATAAGCCAGTGCAGTTCAGTTCACAGGGATACTAATGCTGTTAGAGTGGTCAAAATGTAAGTCAGTGGACCTCGGCCCACTAGATATAGGTGTCAAAGGCCTTCGACAGGTCCACAAAACTGCTCCAGCTAGGTGTCCTTTGTCTAAGGTAGAGTGAAGGTGAGAGGAGAATTCTAGTAGGGCCGTGTTTGTGCTATGCCTTTGTGGAATCGTGTTGTTCTTTACAGAGGATGTTATATTTGGAGAGGTACTCATTGAGCTGGTCTGATACTATGCATTCCAGGGCCTTGGCAGGGGAATGGATATGTGCCAATAGTTTCTGGTGGCATCTGCTTTTGTGTATGGGGTGATGGTGGCAACTTTCCAATAGGAGAATTTACCGATGTATATGGAGTGATTGAGGGAGTATATGAGTGGGGCAAGCACTTCATGGAGGGTAATTCAGAGTAGCTTGAGGTCCAGGGAGTCACTGCTGAACCGAGAGCTACCTATCGCTTTTAGTATGTATGGTTTGACTTTCCAAGGGGATATGGTCTTAAGGCCAAAGGTAGGTTCGGGGTGAGTGGAGGGGTGGGAGACGGGGGGGGTGTCAAAAAGGTTAGTGGGTAGGATGTGGTGGAGGTCAGAGGAGGAGTGATTGAGGGCATCAGCAATAAGTTTGGGGTCAGAGGTGGTGGTACCATTAACTTTCATTAAGGAGGGGTGGGGGTACTGGTCTTTCCACTGAGCTCGCTGATATTATTCCAGAACTGGTGGCCAGTGCCCCAGGAGGATGCAAGCAACATTTGGTAGTGGGAGGCTTTGGCTTTACGTATGGCCCAGGTGCATTTCTTCCTTGCCTCTCGATATCTTTGCCTGTCGGCAGGCCTGCCCATGTCATTGGCAATCTGCCATAGGGTGTTATGGTGGTGCATCATGTCTAGAAGCTTTTGAGAGATCCAGAGGGCCGGGTTACCTTTGATGATGGATTTTGTGCGGGGGCCAAACTTATCACAGGCAGTGTTAAAGGCTAGGATGAAAAGGTCCAGGGCAGTGTCAACATCTGGAGTAGTAAAGATGGAGGACCAGTCCCATTGCCTGAGATAGAGCTGTAGTGCCTTAATTTGCCACGTTTTAGTTTATGTAGGTGAATGAATTTGGGAGGTGGTTTGGGAGTTTTACTGGTCCAGGTGAAGAGGACTGGGAAGTTGTCTGAGTGCACTGGGAGGACAGCAACAGAGGAGATCCTATTTGGGTGGTTCAGAAAACTACATCAATGAGGGTTGAAGAGCAGGTAGTTGGTTATGAAGGGTTGAGTTAGTGATAACCTGAGTCAGGTCAAGGGTGGCAGTGGCATCCTGAAGAGGGTGGCATCCTTAAGAGCCATTAATATTGAAATCTCCCATAACAATACTCTCACGATTCGATGGTAGGAGAGAGAGGTAGTTCAGGAGGGAGTGGAGGCTAGTTTTGGTTCCTAGTGGGAGAGAGGCAATAATAATGAACAGAAAAAGGAGCTGAGTTTCATGTGATAGCTTTTAAGGTAAGGGCCTGTGCGCCAGATTCAAGCTGGGGGTGGGGAGAATTGAGCAGTTAGGAGTCCTTAATGTAGACTGTGCATCCACCCCACGCTTGACCAGCCTGTCTGTGTGGAAGACAGTAAACCGGGATGGAGACTACTGAGTCAGTTATCAAAATGGTGCACTACCAGACTTTGACTATGCTGACCTGGTATACTATACTTCCCTCCTCTTCCTTCCAAGATTGGACACCCTCTGTAATACATTCTGTCATTTTGCTCAGAACTCAGCCCCGTGCCCATCACTGCACACTGTACTCTTCTCCCTAACCATCCTCCTCCTCCTCCTGTTGCCAGCATTACTGTGTTTATGTCATCTCTAAATACTGGTTTGAGGAACTGCCCTCATACCTATCCACTCTTATCTCCCATCACATCTGCCTCATACCCTTCATTCCAGGTAGCTCCACACCTTTCCTCCCCACCCTCGCTCCTTCACTGGTATATCTGCTTTCTCCCCTATCGCCATCCCTTTGAATCTCCTCCTTCTGCTTGCCATCTCACCCTTCCCGACCTCCATTAAGCGCCAGCTTAAACTCCTTCCACCTGCCTCCTGCACCTGTGAGCTTCCGTCCTGACCTGCCTTTCCTCCTCCCTCCTCCTCCTCCCTCCTCCCTCCCCAATTCATGCCTCCTCCTTTGGGATGGTTGTATGCCTCCCATTTCTCTGCATTATGATTTCTTCCACTTGCCTGATTTTGTTTCTGGATGTAGGCGCTTCTCACTCCTGATACCCATATCATGAAAATGTCACACCTTTGCCAAATTCCCCTACTGTTGTTTGCACCGTATATGTTTGTAAACATCTATTCTTCTGTATTTGCTTGTTGTTTTCCTCTTCATTCTCCTCCAGGTCATACCTGAAAAATGAGCCTTGGCTCCGTGTGCCTTTCCAGGTCACCAATTTTCAAATAAATAAATAAATAAATGGTTGGTTCTTCCCAAGTCCAGCCTTTCTGGCTGCCTCACACAGGCAACAAAAATGGAAGATGGAGCCAGTTCTGAGAGTTCTGTTCAGTTCAACAGTGTTCAGCAGAAGGAGACTCCAGACAGCCTGTCTGCACATCAGGCCCTGATTCTAGAAGCAGTACACCTGGCATAACAGCATTTGCACCAAGTAGAATGGCGCAAGTAGCAACTTATGCCAGCAGTTGCGCTATGCGATTCTGCAATGTGGCCTTGCACTGAAAGAGCTGTTCGCCAGCAGTTGCACCATAAACCCCTGCGACATGGCGCTAGGGTTTACAGCAACAGTTGCGCCTCATACCAGAAGGGCAGCAACAAAGTCCCCAATGTCGGGATTCTACATGTACCCCCGGAGGAGAACCGGCAACATAAGTTACACCCGCATTTAGCGGGTGTAACTGTACATATGCCCTCTGGGGGGTTCTGTAGACCCACCAGCAGCCCAGCATGCAGTCCACATGTGCCCTCCTCCCATGCCCAGCATACCTCTGTAGGTGCCCCGCAGGGCTGCATACACCCCCTGCCCCTGACCCCGAACAATGAGAAAGCCCATGAAGTATGCCCACACACCCCATGCCCCAGACCCCCCACTGCTAAATGCCTGCAGAACAGTGCTGTCAACCCCACCCATGCCCAGACCCGAGACAGTGCCACAAATGGAACCACGCAATATCCCTGGTAGTCTGGTGGCCCCCACCCAGCTATGCCATTCCACCCAAAACCCCCACCTGTCCCCGGCCAGCGCAGCCACAGCCACCTCTCACCTTCCGGCTAGCCACCAACTGGGTTCAGTAGGAGTGTTTGTTGTAGATGGCTCAGAAATTATTTCTGGTGCATCCTATTCAATAAGCGCTCCTACTGAACTCACAGTGGCTGACTAACCATGGAATGATGGTGAGCTGTGCCAATCTCGGCTGGGGGCGGAGTGAAATGATACTAGTGGAATAGGACAGCAGGTAATGGGGCACTGGTTTCTCGTCTACAAATATACACATTGGACTGTGTGTACTGTACATACTGTACAATACACCAGTCACAAAGGAATCAGGATTGGTGTTGGGGGACCCATGGTGGCATAACAGTGGGTGGGGATCTCTTGCCCTGTGGGGCTCCACTGGGGATCAGGCATGGGGAGCTCTTTCACCTTGCGGCATTGTGGTTGCTGCTTGCGACATCCTCACCAGGAACGCCCTCTGTTTGGCGTACCAGGCTGTATGTCGCAAGTCACAGAACTTAGATGTGGGGACCCTGCCCCTTCTAGAATAGGGCGCAGGGTCCATGTCGCAACAGTGGTTGGTGCTAGTCACGTTTAGCGACAACTTGCGCCAACCTTCTAGAATCGGGTCCAAGACTTTAGTCCAGGGGCCTATGTGTTTCCTGATTCTAAGACTGCACCATCACAAAAAGGCGGTTGAGTAGTAGCCTTCTGGGATTGAAGATGAGAGGAAAGAGTAGGTGTATAAAGCTATTCTTCGGAAACTGTACTGCAAGCATGGACTAGATGTGCAAAGTCCCACTGTTTCCCTGTAAGATGCCCAGCGTGTGGAGAAGAGAATCTGTGAACATGGTGTCTATGAGGGATTGACCCTAGAAAAGAACTATGCTGTGCTGCAAGATCTAAATGAAGGACATGCCCAGTATTGTGTGGGGGTGAGTGATTCCTTTGATTGCCACTATACAAAGCTGAATCCCTGCTACTATTTTGCAAAGCAGTGAGGTGCTGGAGCCCAGAAGCCCTGCAGTGCCTTTGAGTGTTGAGACTCCCACCTGCTGACTTCTATATGGGTGAGATTGAACCCTTTCCTTTTTCTTCTCTTTCTTGTTTGTGGATTACAAATTGGGACTAGTGGGATTTAAAAGTACTGGGACACTTGCATATGGGGGGGTGGGGTTAAACAACCCATGTAGCCTTATATGCTGATAGTCGTTATTGATACTTTGAATCACAGAAGTCATTAGATTTATTTATTTTTTTATTGAATTTTGTTGACTGGGTAGTCCCACTGAGCTAGAAGTCCCTTTTTCATGGGCAACCTGGGTACAGATGGTAACCAACAGAAATTGAACCCGATTAAGCTGTTGGTGGTATTTTAGTGAATGAGGGAAATTTGGCAGGACATTGGGGAAATTCCCTACTGAATTGGATCGGACATTAGGGGCTCTTTTCACCTTGCAGCATTGTGGTTAAGCATTAAGTATATCCTTCGCCAGGTACGCCTCTGTTCAGCGTGATTTGGCTGTACATGTCGCAAGTCACAGGGTTTAGATGTGGGACCCTGCCCTTCTAGAAAAGGGCGAGGTCCATGTCACAGCGGTGATTGGCGCTAGTCATGTTTGGCGGCGACTTGTGCCAACCTTCTAGAATCGGGGCCCAAGACTTTAGTCCAGGGCCCTATGTGTTTCCTGATTCTAAGACTGCGCCATCACAAAAAGGCAGCTGAGTAGTAGCCTTCTGGGTCATGGCAGAGGATCAACCACCTAGGCCAATTCAGAATGAGTGTTTTGATTGAAAGAACAAGTGTTTCAGAACAATGCACCCGGTGTCTGTGATGGCATAATGTGCAGTGAACTCAACATACATGCCCAGTAGAAGTGTATCTGTATACCTGATATAGAAAAATGCCCAGGGTACCGAGTCTGGCTACCATTTTTAAGAAGGAGTATGCCGGTATGCATGGGGCACACAGATACCTAGAGTTCTTCTTGGTACTGCCAGCAGGCCCACTGCACACAAAGTTCTTGTGTTTCAATAGTCATGGAGTCTTCCACCCCTCACATCAGCTACGACCCTTCAATACCCCGTGGCTTTCCCCTCACGGTGGGGCTGCAGCGCTCTCCTACATGCTGCAGACATCGGGATAGGTCAGAGGGCTGGCTTGAGGGGCTAATTGAAGCCATGGTGGGCTTCATCGAGGGCAGCTGACAGCTGTCTTTTTTTATGGTTTTCTGGGGAGGCAGGGACATGCAATGATGTCCAGCGTCCACCCCGCCTCCTGTGTATACTAGCGCCGGTAGCTGCATGACTCCCGGCCTCTGCCAGGGGTCTATTGTGTGCCAGACACTTCCCCAACCTCCCCGGAGAAGGTGAGCAGTCCACAGGATGCTCCATCCTTCTCCCCCCAGCTGGCCCGCCAGTGTCCTGGGTCTGTTCCCAAACCTGGGTCACCAGCATTGGAGGTGGAAATCCGACCACTGCACCGACGGACCTATAGTCATTGAGTCTTAAGACATTTTATCCAGCCCCCTCAATCATGGATAATCCATACATTTTCTAACCTGGAGTACTTCTACATGTGCTTTTTGCAGGTAGGATAGTGGCAAAGAGCTCAGACACTTCCATAAGGAGCTCCTGTTGGATGTTTCAAGGTGGATCTTGTGGACAGTAAAATTTCAGGTGTGGCAGTGTGTATTGCCACAGATCATGGGAAGTCAGGGAAGTCACAACACATGATATCTGGTGCAGTATGCAAGCATGATAGTTTTATTTACAGTTTATTTACAAGTTCAGTCATACAATCAGCATTCAGTATGATTTTCAAGGAACTTCAGGCAGAGTGGATCACAATCTTTTCATGTACCTATTTTGGGCTACAACCAATTCCATGGATCTCCAACACTGTCTGCAGATTTAAGAGTCAAAATAGCCAGCCATCTGATCTGAGAGATTTTCCTCCTGGGCTCAGGAGAGTAGCGTCCTTTCTCCTCAGCAACTATGCAAAGACTGCAAAAACCCACCTCTTACAGGAGCTTTTATATTTCTCCTTGGTACCATGTGACCCAGACCTTTTACCAGTAAGGTTGTTTAAGTGTGATATACAGGCTACACAGTCTATACAGTGCACAAATGCAGTTTTACACTCTGCTTCCTTATGCAACAACAGCACTTTGTTGGGCAGCGTCTTGCGAGCACATAGAGAAAAGGGAGCTTTCCGGATACTGACTGTTAAATAGAAGTGAATGGCAACCACTGTACATTCACCACACTATGTTGTCCATCAGTACTGATGGGATACAGCACTGTCCACTGTGTCCAAGATGGGTAGAGTTCTGTGTGCATGCGTGATGACTTTGCATCATGCGCGTTGAACTCCGGCAGCACAATAGCATGAGTTCTGTTTCCAAGATGGCTACTGGAGTTCTCTGTGCATGTGCAAGTCGTTGAGCATGCGCACAGAACTCTGCTGCCATCTTGGACACAGCAGACAGTGCCATGTTTCTTCCTCAGCTTGGCTACAGCCATATCAGCTCTGGCCAGAGTTTGTTACTGTAACACAACTCAACAGGTAACAGAGGGAGAACCATTTTACTGCTAACAAACGCAGACTCCTCCCATGAGCCTGTCATGAATGTCCCAGGGGTACAGGACAAAAGGGGAGGTAATAGCCCTACTGCTCTCTAAGGGAAGTTGCTTTCAGCACTGACACAGGTATGATACAAAAAGTGGTCTGTGCAAGGAGCTTCTAGGCAGGGTGGCCTAGAAGATACAGCAGGGGTTGCTGTACCTGCCTATTCTATACTTGGCCTTACTAGAGGAACAGTCCAAACCATTGTGCATATTTGCTTCTGTGTTTTATATGTTTATGGCCTACAGCAGTCCCTGACTGCCCTATTTTTTACCTTTATATACCCTCCCTCTCACCTGGTTGTACCTAACTGAAAACAAAATATCTCAGAGGAGTGAAACACTTATTCATTTATTGTAGTACAGAACAGACCCCTTCAGACACTTTTATCTGTACACTTCTGAGCTGCTGGGGATAGGGGAACTGACATGGGGGACAGACACTGTCCTGTGCCAGTGAGGTAAGAATGAGGTTTAGACAAAAAATGAAGGAGAAATTACCCTTGTAGGAGGCCATCCCACAGGAGGGCAGAACAGAGCACAAGAAAGAAAAGGAAGAAAGAAGGCGCTACTTTGAAACAGACTTTCTTGGACAGGACACAGGTAAGCCCCACAGTACCCTACTCCAGTAAACAGTTTCATGTTTGCAGGGACCTATAACTGGCACCACTGAGGGAAGCCCCGATGTGGCATTGTTGCTTGTACTAATCCCCCTGCAGGACAAGGACCTATCACCATGTCACATACACACACCCTTTCAAAAGGGAACCAGTATCCTCAAAGACTGGCTACCTGTTTGAAGATGTGGGCATCCTATGTTTAGGCAAATAACAGGGCATCACTAAACAGATAAGGAACATCAAGGGAGTATTGGAGTTTCTACCACCCCGCTTGAGAAACACCATCCTAGGGACCCTTCAGCGTAACTTAAGACTACGCACATAATACTAGTCTCGTTTTCCTTTGTGCCTTCTATCACATTACTTTCATGAGACAGGTTATACCATTTTCCATGACATATATACACATAGTAACATTTTATCATTTTCTGAAACAGTTAATCAGTCCATTCCCTTACTTCCTGCAGGATAACAGTTCTATATCTGGATAGGAAATCGCATTTTTATGCTGACTACCATCTTAGTGGCAGACTATGAACTTGTAGGGCTGCAGAGCCAAGTACCATCTTGTGATTCTGGGATTCTTGATCTTTATGTGGTTAATCCAGCATAAAGGATTGTGATCTGTCACTAACTTCACTCTGTTCTCCACAATAGAACTTCAGGGCCTTGATCGCCAACTTTGCTACCAAATATTCCTTTTCTATGGTTGAGTATTTCCATCCTCTCATGGAGCTTTTGGCTGATGTAAAGAACAGGATGCTCATTACCCTCTATATTCTGACAGAGAACAACCCCATGCCATGTTCAGAGGCATCAGTGTGCACCTCAAAGTTTAGTGAAATCAGACAGCGAGCACCGAGAGGAGCAAGGTGCCTTAATGGCTCTAAAAGCATCCTCGCACTGGTTAGTCCACACCACCTTATCAGCATACCTTTTCTGGTAAGATCAATGAAGGAGGCACCCAGTTCCACAACATTAGAAATGAAGTGGTGGTAATACCCAGCTAATCCCCAAAAGGATGGAACATGTTTCTTAAACTTCGGGGACAGATAATTAGCCACCGCTTCTACCTCAGCTGTCTTAACTAGGCCATTATCCAGAACATACCCTTGGTACCAGGTTTCTCCATGGCAATGGCACTTTAGTGGGGTTGATGATCGGACCAGCTCATTGTATGGTCGCTAACATAATGGAAAGATGCTTTAGGTGCATTGGCAGATCTGGGATATACACCACCAAAGCATCCAAATAAGCAGCACAAAGAGGTTGTAGGGACCAACAACTGGTCCATGAATCGCTGGAATGTAGACAAGGCCCCATGTAAGCCAAAGGCATGGGTGACAAACTGGTAAAACCCACTGGTGTGGCAAAGGCAGTTTTATCTTGAGAGTCTTCAGAGGGAGTATTTGCCATTTAAAGAAAATTCAACGTGGTAATGAATCTGGCTCTACCCAGTTAATCAACATGGTTGCCTATTAGTGGCATGGGATAGCTGTCAAATGTGGATACCTTCTTTAACTTACAGAAATCTTGGTAAAGTCTAATACCTCCTTCATTTTTCCCTACAATTACCATGGATGATGCCCATACACTACTAGAGGGCTCAATAATACCAAATGCCTGGAGTTTGTGTACTTCCTTGATAACATGTCCTTGTACCTTTTCTTGCAGCTGATATGGTTTCTGTCTTATGGGCTTTGTTTGTTTCACATGAATGGCATGTTCCACCCCTTTTGCCTTCCACAGAGTGGCTGTGAATACCCTCTGATACTTCAGTAGAACCCTTCTTATGTGATCCTTGGTCTAACTTGAGATTGACCTGCACATCAAACACATTAATTTTTCCCTCCAGCCAATCATAGGCCAACTGCAGTTCCCCATACTCATCCATTTCAGGTAGTACCATGAGTAAGGGGTGAACCTGTACCTGCTCAACCCACTTCTTCAGGAGATTCACATGGTATGTTTTCTTTCCTGGCCATTTATCTGGGGTTTCTGCTTCGCACATTGCAGGCCCTGTTTGTCTCAAAAATATGGCCTCTGCCATTTCTTCAAAAGTTTTTCTGTAGAGTGTAGCAATAACAAAACCTGTTCACCAATTGAAAAAGACATAGCTCTGGTACCAACCGTGGTACAGTATCTTGCTAGGCTTTTTGTGCCTGCTGAACCTGCACACTATTCTGATTTGCTATGTCCACATATTTCAGCAGCCATTTTCTGAGCTGAACCATGCAGTTATTGACTGACTAGGTGGTATTGGCTTTCTCCACCCAATTTTTTTTTCCCTATATGTACTGATGTATTTTATCCCATTTTCGCCTCAACCCAGGACTCAGAAGACATTTTTTTTTTTTTGAAATTTAAGTTTATTAGTTTCAAACAATACAGCCCACACAAAGAAGTAACAACAAACCAACCAGAAAACATAACAAAACCCATATCCCTCCCCATAAAACAGTTGTATAGGATATTCGGAAATGTTTAAAAGGTGAAGAAAACATGAAATACATATCCGCAACCAAGCCTCCAGAAAACTATATCATCCCCACCACTCCACCCCACCCCCTCCCAATTAAAGTGCACCAGCAACAGACTATCAAACACAAAAACCCTGAGCTCTGGATATCAGAATCTATTTACCTACTACCTTTGTGATCTAGAACGATTTAACTTATTTAACCAGGAAAGGACAGGTCTAGGAACCACAGTAACATAAAACTAGAAACACTATATGTACTATGTGAGGGCCAAGGGATCAGGTCAGCAGCTCCAAGCATTAGGACAAACAAAAGGACTGCAGTTTACCCATCTTTGTGAAATAGATCCATACGATCCTTATAACTTGCAATCAAATTTTCGGATTGAGATACAACATTACCTCCTTTTATGGCATCTACACGAGAGATGTTTATCAGCCAACGCCCAGATACCAAAGACTCAGTAACAATTACAGTTGCCTTTGAGGGTAGTGAAGGAGGTATGAGCATTGATAGCTTCTGATGTGTGCCAAAAGTCATGGACAGTTTTCTGGTATTTAGGGTGTGAGAGATTGAAACCTGCTCTAGGCATGAACCACCTGAGCCTGGAGACTATATCCATGTGAGGGCCTGAGGAGAATAGAACTATATCATCAGCATACATATGTATAGAAGATGAGGTGAGGATGGATCATTCTGAAAGATGGAGAAGAGAATTGGCCTGTATGGACCCTTGGGGACCTAGAGTATATGGGTAGAGGAGGGTGTAGTGGATATTTTTACAGACTGTGAGTAGTCATATAGGTATGTGCTGAACATTTAATGGCATGTTCAGACAGACCAGCTGATGAGAGGGTGGAGGAGGAGGAAACCAGTCAAAAGCTAGCAAGATCAATAAAATGGCAGTGGTTGTGTGACTGCAACTATGCCTGTCAGGATCGATCGTGATTAAAGCAGGAGGTAGTAGTAGTGATGTTTACGGAACCCAGATTGATATTGGGAAGAAATTTCTGTGAGGTATGAGGATATTAGTAAGGACTAGATGTTTTGATTTGGCTAACGTCGGGAGGAGATGTGGGGTGGTAGTCTCAGAGAGGAGGCTGAGTCGCCATACTTTGCGGAGAGGAGAACAACAGCATGTTTCCACTCACGGGAATTTCCCAAGGCGAGTGGAGATTGAAAGAGCAGGTGGGAGCACGCAGAAGCTGAGATGTTTAGTAACTTGGGTCCGTCCATCAGAGAAGCTACCTTGCTCGGGTTTAGGGCTTCCAAGGCTGCCAGCATGTCAGTTCTCAGAATTTAGAGAAGGAAAAGCTATGAGGCTGAGGCCTTAATGGGCGTGGAGAATAACTGTTAATAGTTGAGGAACCTATAGAGTAGAAGTCAGAGGTAAAGTGCGAGGAAAGCAGCAATGCTAGGTGGTTGGCAATGACAGTATGGTTATTTGGAGGGGGGGATGAAGGAGTTGTATAAAATGGATTACTTCCAGAATTGATTGTTATTTTATTATAGAAGCAGAGCTGAAGAATCAGCTCACAAATGAGAGTGGTTTTTGTGCGCTTATGTTTCTGGAGGACCCGTAGGCCTCAGCAGTCTTTGGCGCGAGCTTTGTGCTTTATGGAGCTTCCAGGCTGTATCACGTGCCCTCAGACAAGCATGAGTTCTGGGAGGTCCAGAGTGGTTTCTACGGACACGCACCCGGCGATGGTGCATGTTGATTCAGACTTCAAGGAATCATTCTCAAGTAGCATGTACATCTAGGTTACTGGCAGTCGATGGGGTGACCAATTAGTGTTAGTAAATCATAAAGAAGTGTCAGTTCAGGATGAGATCGGATTTGTAGAGTTTTTGGGGACTTTGACTGTGAATTTTGTTGACCAGGAAAGTCACAATGTCATTGAAGCATCTGTTGGAGTACAGGAATTAATGACCTTGGGTGTAGTTGTAAGGGCCCAGTCAATGAGGGAATGGTTTCGTCTGTGATTTAGCTTCGGTCGGACTTGATATTGGGTTAGGTTGAGCGATGTATAGCATTTAGCACTTTGCTCGGTATGGTAGTCCAATTTATGTTGAACTCTCCCATAATATATAATTTGCCAGCAGCAGTGTCTAATTGTTATGAGTTCAGTAGCATATTGGTTGTGAGCTGGACAGTGTAGACACCTGGTATAATAAAGATAGATTTGGTAAGGGGAGCAGATTTACCAGCAGAGCTTGAAGCTTTGGTAATGTACTAGAAAAGATGAAAGGAAATGGATGGAAGAGAGACATAGATACCTACCTCTCTCCTAAGCTTCCGTCTCTGTCATTGTTGTAGCTAGAGAGTAAAAGATGAGTTGTTGATTTTTATTTAGCCAGGATTTGGAAATTATTATTAGTCAGGGTTGGCTGGAATGCCAGTGGCTGTGTGCGTCCACTTTAGAGGGAGACGATATTGATATGTAGTATTTTAAGGCCATTGGAAAAGCTGAGACATGGTTCAGTGCTGGTTGCAGGAGGAGGTTGAGTTGGCCAGGTTGGTTTGTGTCACCAGTTGATAAGAGTAGAGGCAATAATAATATATGCAGCTTTGCGCTGTTGATCCAGGAGTGTCACAGTCGGGAGTTAGGGCTTTGGGTATTAGGCAAAGGGTGGTCAGGAGCCACAGCCATATAAGAGAGTAATGTACATAGGCAGCTGGACGAGAGAGGCGAGGGGCGAGTGGGTGAGTGAGACCGGATATGGTCAGGGAGAGGGAGTATCCTGATTGTATAGGGGGAAATATATCTCCACTTTCAGGGAGGATGCGGATTGGTGGTAGGTGAATAAGTGCTGTGGAAGGTAGGGCAGCATCTTGGTTAAACTGGGAGTATTGGTCGGAGGACGAGGTTGAGCTACGAAAAGCTGTACTGGCTCAGTAGGTCAGTGACAGTAGGGTTCTGGGAGAGCCAATGAGAGCAGGACAGTAGGAGGAAGGCGGAGCATGTGTGTATTTAGGAGGTCTGTAGGGGTGGGGAGAGAAAATCACACAGAAGAATATGAGCAGGCGGAACTGAAACCCGACGCAAAAGGCACACTAATCGGTGAGCTATGCTACGTTGACCAATCAGATGCCTGTAGTAAAAGGAGCTGTAGCTAATCGTAGCACCGCCAGTGCATGTTTGAAGCAGTGGTGAATACCTGGGGAGTTGATCTGGGGTGAGTTCCAGAGGGGGGTGTGAGCCAGGGTCACGCCAGCAGTGGCGGCCATGAGGCACTGTTTCGATTTGGAATCACCACTGGGTGCTTTGCAGATCGGGGAGTTGATCTGGGGGAGTTCCGGGAGGGCGGCAGGAGCTGTATGGTCTCATCAGCAGTGGCAGCTGATAAGGTGCCACCTTTTCGATTTTGCCACTTGGGGCGGCAGATCAAATGAGGCGGGATTTTTGAAGGGTAAACAGTATTGCAATTTCAGTTGTTAAGCACTTTCAACCTTTATATAAATGTGCTCTGTATGGTAGGGGATCCTCATTTGTAAGGTTTTAGTAGTGTATGTATTGCGCATGATCAGATTAGTATCTGGGCTGCTAAAATATATGGTACTTTGTTCACTTGCTGTTCTCCCACATGGCACAGTGCTGGATGTTAGCATTCCGCTAACCTACTGAAAAGGGGTCTTAATTGACTAAAATCCCTTCGATGCTCTTGGGATGCAGAGTAAACAAATGGACTATCTATTTTCATTTTATATATTTATGTTATTTTCTTTTCCATCCGAGGTTGTTTTTATTTACTTATAAAATACAGTCTGGTTTGTGGTTTAATTAGGCTAGTGGTAACTGTACTGCCCATGCCATGGGCTGTTTTGGCGGAGGACCTGGCAGTCAGGGTTAGTTGGCAGGAGAGATGACTGAGCACTGGGATAGCTCTGTAGGTTGGCTGATTATTTTGCCATTGAGTGTTCACTGACTTATCCTGAGCCAGCCAGTGCCAAATAATGCCACAATTATAGCAAGTACTGCTTTGTGCTGCCTGAGCCCTGCCAGCATTCCTCACCTAGGTGGCTGTTGAAGAGCGGGTGGTTAGACTCCTCCCTGAGTGGAGTGTCCCAAGATGCGCAGTCATCTCCTGTAAGCTAACCCTGTTTGACCCAGGCCTCCCTCAAACCAGCCACTGTTAGAGTGTAGTTACTACCGTCTAAACTAAACTACTAAACCCGACAGTATTTTATAAGTAAATAAAAAACAGCACTTGATGAAAAAAGAAAGAGGCTAACATAAAATAATACATAAAGAGGATCGTCCTAACTCAAATTATCCAAGATCCACTAGGTTTAAATCAAGACAGGAAACCATTCCTCATCACTGGGCTTATAACTCACACCCAGGGTCACATTCCAGTACTAGCAGATGCCTCAGTGACCATTGTATGACTTTCCTGGTGCGAAAATTCACAAAGTCAAAGTCCCTATAAAACTCTACAACTGATCATACAAATTCCTGAACATTGACCCACTTTTGTGATTTGACCAACATTAATTAGCACTCTATCGCCAGTAACCTAGGATGTCACAGCTAACCACATCAGAGAACTATTTGCAGTCTGAATCATGCACCACTGTTGCATGGTCCGGGAAACCACCTCCCTGGATCTCCCCAGAACTCATTGTTTGTCCATGGGCAATTGATAGCCTGAAGCTCCATAAAGCCAAAGCCTTAAACATGAGGCTCACCGCCGGGTCAGAAATGCACAAAGCTACTGTTTGGCCAAGGCTGATTATTGTGCTCTACTACTAACTCTAATAAAAATAACCCATCCAAATTCTGAAAGTAATCCGCTCACTTTCCCCACAGGCTCTTCCTCCCTCTCCAACAACAATACTACGATGACCATAGTTGAAGTTGCTTCAACCTGCTCTTTACCCTCATCTGTTTGTACCTGCAGGCTCCTCCTAACTATTGACCAGTTATCCCGCACTTATTGGAAGTCCTCCAGCCCAACCTCATAGCTTTCCTTCTCTAAAATTCCCAGAATCACATGTTGGCGGCCCTTGAAGCCCTAAACCCGAGCGTAGCCTCTGATGGACTGACCCAAATTATTAAACTGTCGCTTCAGATTGTTCCCACCATTGCTCTTTTTCAATCTCTCATTTCACTTCTTGTCGAAATTCTCATGAGTGGAAACATGCTATTGTCCTCTCCATAAGTGTGGTGACCTCCATGAGAACACCACTTTATGTTCTCCTCCTGATGTTACCAAACCACAAATATCTGTGAACCTTTAATTAACTATCCTCATACCTCAGATAGAAATTTCTTCACCAATATCAATTAGGTTCAGTAAACACACCACTACTACCTTCTGCTTTGAATCACTGGCGCTCCTGAGGCATGGATTATGTCACATAACCACTGTCATTTTTATTGATCTTGCTAAAGCTTTTGACACAGTTTCCCACTCTCCTGCTCCACTCCTCTCATCAGCTGGGCTGTCTGATGCTATTAAATGGTCAGCATATACCATATGACGTTCACAGTTGTAAAATATCCGACTACATCTCCCTCCTACCCATATACCTGGAGTCCCAAGAGTCCATACTAGCTGATTTCTTCTCTTTCTGAGTGATCTTCCATCCCTCTGTACCTCATATCTTCTATACATATGTATGTTGATGATACTAACCTATTTCTCCTGGGCCTCACCTTGATCTCGCCCAGGCTCCAATGGATTTCAATAATGCCTAGAGCTGGTTTTAATCTCACCAACCTTCCTAAATGCCAAGAAAATGTGTCCATGACTCTTTGGCACACGTCAGAAGTTGTCATGTTTTCTGCCCCTACCTTCACTACCATCACAGAGCAACTGTAATTGCACCAGTCTTTCATATCTGGGATTTGGCTGGATAAACATCTCACCTTCAGCCCATGTAGATGCCATAATAAAAACTTTGTTCCAACCTGCTTATAGAAACTGTTCTGCTTTCCGCCACAGGCAAGACGAACTGATCCATAAAATGATATCGTTTCATTATTGCTATGTTGTTATTGCCTGTCTGCCACCTCCTTAGCTAACCTGATACTTTTCAACTCATTCTGTCAGTTTGCCTGGATGCACCCCTTACCCACTGCTGCTACTTGTAATGAGTTTAGCCTTTCCCCAATAAATAGGCGACTGCATCATTGCGCAACTCATCTCAGTATTGGCTTCACCCCTCCCTACCAAATTCAATTCCCTCCACCCACTCCCTCTCAACTTAAGATCCCATGACCATAGAACTCTGTCTGTTCTTGATCTACTGCCAGGACAGGCCTCTCACTCATCGTTTCCCCAAATGTAATGCCTTCCACAAATATCCTCTTCCTCGCCTGGTTTATTAAATCAAGTTTCATAATTTCCTCTCTGTAAATTGCACCCACCTCAGTCTCTTTGTCCTACATCTGTTTGATGCCCTGTCAAACTCACTCTACTTGCCACCCTGTGTTATTTTTATTCGTATAGTGCAGGCCATTGGTTCACACTTGCTAATACATTCCTTCTCTGTCTCACCACAAGCTCACTGCGACTGGTTCACTTCCTTTAAACTATTTGCTTTTCATGCTAATGTGTACCAGTTGACATATTTTTAGTATGATACTGTGTTTTGTGAGTACTCATTGTTACTATGTAAGTCCTACCACCTTCTCCCAGGTCGTATCGGAGACGAGCAACTTGTTGTTCAGTGTACCTTCCCAGAAACTGTCTTTCAATAAATAAATTAATTTGAGCACACAGTGGGCATATTGTGACCCTACCTGTGGTCACCATTATGATGCTCCCAGTAGTATACCAAAATGATCCTTGCATGTAAAGGTTCTACGACCACTGATCACAGTTTAAATGGCTCCAATTATTATAGTAAATGATCCTTGGTGTTAGTGCTCCCCACCCAGGAATAGTATGCTGGAGCCCATTTCTAGATGCATCCTGGGGAAGGGAACTTGTACAAGTGGGTCTTAGGTAGCACAATACTTCAAAATACATAACATACATGGAGCAGAGTGGTACGACAACTACAAATTACATTGGGAATAATCCATATGATGAGAACTTGAGGAGAGAAAACACTGACAATGCATATACTGCACAGTCAGGAGCCGCTAAACTTATGCTGGCAATCAAATACAGAGAGCAGTTTTATTTATTTATTTATTTAGCTTTTTTGGTTAACCGGATAGGTTTACTAGATGTTATATGCCTTATTTTGAACTTCCGGAGAGTAACAGGTAATAGATACATTAGAACATAACAGCAGCAAAGTACATAGAGTAACAAAATGCATTGAGTCACAAAGCGGTAAGGCATGGAGGAACTGCTATGACAGAAATTGATAAGTACATATAATCAATAATAGTAGTAGTTAGAGCATACATGTTTCAGTCAGATGCCTAGAGACAATTGATCACGAGAAATGACCGAAGATCATTGGCAGGTCCTCAGAACAGTTGGGCTCCAAGTACAATTAGCTAGGAGGCTTGGGGACATTCGCACACTCGAGGCCAGCCAGATGCCCCTACAAGAGACTTCCAGAAGCACTGATGGGAGGAGTCGGAACGAACATGGTCAGGAAAGGAGTTCAGAGCTAGAGCATATGCGTAATAAAGTCCCTGTCCCCATAAGGGTTCAGGTGAGGGTACTTTTAGCATCCCAGGGACCCTGGGACCTGAGTGGGTGAGAGGAGGATCAGGAGGTGAGAGAAGCTGTGCCGCCCCTGAAGTGTTGTTCTGATCACTTTGCTCACGAGGCATCCCAGCCCAAAGTTCAGGTGATTGGTCGGGAAAGCCAACCTAGTTATCATAAAGCTCACAATGGTGGGGTGAGATGGGGGGGCGGCTAGCAAAGTGACAGATGATAACAGTACGTTGTGTGCCACTGAGTAAGAAGAGCTTTGAGGCACAGGCAAATTGGTGGAGACCATAGCTAAGGGAGGGAAGTAGGCACATTTAGCAAGTGCCAGACGAGGCAGCAGGTGTCAGGTTATTTTTTGCTCTCATAGGCCAGACCCAATTTACAGTTCACAGTTTCTACAGACATTTAGGATATGACTCTAGGTCCAACTGGGGTCAAGTGTCACCCTAAGGTATTTGATGGAGTTCACAGTTAGAGGGAGCCATCTGCACAACTGACATGCAAAGGGCTGGAGAAGCTTTTACTTCAACATTAGCTATAAACATCTGCACAATGCTGTGAGTGGAAGCATAGGTGTCATTTTAGCTGTACCCTAAACTGGAAACAAGTAATAGGAGAGCAAGAGGAAAACTAGAGCAAGTGCAGGAGGAGAGGTGACCACTGAAGTGGTTTGAAAGAATCCATGGGAGGGAGATTGGTGAATGGCTGGGTGAGGAGTTTTCAGATTTTAGGGTAGCAGTGGCTGAAGTCTGGCAAGGTAGTGAAGGGGTCACGCTGTAGACCACATCACCATAGTCAGAGATTTGGAGATCATTCTCTGGATAATAGCATGGTGGCTGGAGGTGGACAGTCACAGTTCTCGTAAAGTGCACCAAATTGTGGTGCAGCTTTTTGACTAGCATCCACTTGTTCAGAAATGTTTAGGTGTTGGTCTCGCCAGATACAAGATAACTAAAGGTGGTGACATCCTCCACAGGGAGCCTTCATCCAGTTAAGGAAAGTAGGGAAGGGAGGAGTTAGAGAGTTGGTGCTTTGTGCCAAAGGGCATGGAGACAGCCTCTTGACATTGAGGAAAAGCTGATTTGTGTCTGGTCAGGGCTGAACTTGCTCAAAGTCCAGCTGGGTCTGTGGGCCTGTTGTGAAGAGGACTGTGTCATCCATGTGCATGTGGATTGTGCAGACAAGCACATGGAGGAGGATTATTATGAAAATGAAGAAGTAGTGGGCTTACACAGATCCTTGAGGACCCAAGTGGATATAGGCAGGAGGAGAGAGTGGTCACCACTTTTGACTGTTTGGGACCTACCCTGTGTGGTAGGAGGGAACAGCTGATGGCTAAGTCGAGAGGCCTGCAGCCTGGAGTTTGGCTTAATGATTGGTGGTAGACAGGGTTGAATGCTTTGGCTAGATCGATGAAGATAGCGGAAGAATAGGCTGTGATCCATACCATTATGGATGGATTTCAGAGTCTTGCAGGTGGTGGAGTGATTTTGCAGAAGTCAGACTTGTATTGGGTGAAAAGGAAGAGGAGTCTGAAAGGGAGAGAGTTGTAACAAGATAATTTGTTCCTGTATTTTGAGAGAGGAGAGAAATGAGTCGGTAGCTGTTCGTACTGTGGGTCACCATCTTTTGGAGGAGGAGTAGCAGTGGCAGCCTCCAGTCAGCAGGGATGGAGGAACACCAGAGAGGTTAGGGAGGTCATCCAATGGGGAGGATTGCAGAAGTAGTCAGATGGATATTTATTATCCCGGCTATCTGGGGCCCTACCCCTGGAAGATTAAGGGCAGGAAGTGTGTCAGGAATAGCATGGAGTTACTGGAGAGAAAAAGACAATAGTGGGAAGGAAGGAGATGACAATCATGCAGGGCTGGCAGGGTGAGAGGAGGAGGAAGGGGAGAGGGAGGAGAGGAGAGAGGAGGTACAGGTGATGAAAGGAATTACATCTCTATGGCGTTGAAGGAAAGGTTAGAGACAGGGATGTCATGACTCTGAAGACAGGCAAAGGAGTGGGAGGGGAGAAGAGATTGTGGCAGCCTTTCAAAAAAATTTTGGATAGGTAACTCAATGTTGGTACTGAAGTTAGATGTAAAATTCTCACCTTGGCAAGCTTTTATTGTCACAAGTGGTACAGGTGTTGCGGAGATGATGATACGTCTGGAAGCCATGAGGGATGGGTTATAGTTTATTTTTTGACCAGGCCAAATCATGCACTTGCAAGTGCTTTGATGAGTTAGCCATGATCTAGGGAGGTGGTGTATTCTTTTCATGTCCTGCTCTGGGGACATGGCAGTCCCATAAAGGGAGGCAGTATAGCGCAGTGGTTTGTGGCTCTGAGCTGCAAATCTGGTGACATCCAGTAGCCAGACCTGGGTTTGAATCCCACAGCTTCCACCTTACATACTGTGTGACCTGAGCAAGTCACTTAACTTCCTGTGCTCCCAGGTCGCTCCTGTAAAAAGCTTTCAGCTTAGTGTGCTACTCCTGGTTAAACAACTAAAAAAAAATTATATATATTTAGAGTAATTTTGTTTTGAAACATGTTAGCATGGAATCAGTGGAGCAGACCAATGAGATAGGGGACCAATCAGAGTGACTTAGGTCATGGCGCAGGGGTGAAGTCCAGGATTTGAAGGAAAATATAAGCAGTGTTTTGGTGGGGGGAGGGGGCTTTAGTTGAATGAGAGGCATCAGAGGGTTGTGATTATGGTGTCAGATCAGAAAAGAGGGAAGTCGAGAGGATTGCCAGAGGATCCATCCTGACTCTTTTCTCTTCAATATGCTCATTAACAACGCTTTGAGAATAAATCTGGGGCTGTGTCTCTTTGAAGATGACACCGAGCTCATGTGGAGGGTAGATAGTGATGGGAAGTAGGAACTGCAGACTGACATGTAAAGATTAGAGCATGGCCTATGGTTTGGTAGTTGAACTTCAATGCCAAAAGTGCAAGGTGATTCACTAGGGGACAAGAACCCCAGGACAGAGTACTGATAGGAGGGTAGAGCTGAGCACTACAGATGAGAAAAGGGACCTAGTATTCATCATTAGTGACTTCTTAAACAATCAATAGTACAGTGAGGCATCTAGTAAGGCAAATAGGATACTAGGATGTGCCAGAAGGGGTTCTGATAGTAGAAGAAAGAGGTTTACTGCCTCTTTATTGATCGTTGATGAGGCTGAACTGGGTATACTGTTCAGAGTTCTGAACTTCAAGACCTCACCTCAGGAAAGATAAGGACAAAGGGTGATCAGGATGATTCAGAGCTGACAGGACAGATCGTATGAGGATCTGCTCAAGGCACTGAACATGTCTTCACTGGAGACCAGACAAAAGAGGAATGATATGACAGAGACCTTCAAGTTCCTATAAGGAATAAACAAGGTGAATGGAGAACTACTTAGCATGAGTAACAGTTCAAGGATAGAGGCCAAGTAGAGACTGATGGGATGGAGGTTCAAGAGGATATTGGAAAGTTTTATTTTCCAGAAATGGTGGTGGAAATGTGGAATAGTTTGCCAACTGAGATGGCAGGCACCAAAACCATAAATGGTTTCAAGCATGGCTCTGACAAAGTGAAGGGTATAATGGTTACTCATGCTGATAGTAGTAGGGAGGGGAACAAGGAGGATAGTGAAGGTCTTACACTGCATGGACAGTAGGTTCTGAGGTTTAATATGGGAAATGGGGCAAACAGGATGTTCCATTTTTATATTGATTAAGCACAGTGCAAATAACATATTGCAGGTTGCTGGTGACAGTAGTTTGGAATATTTGCACCAACTACTGACAGTTTCTTTGCTGCAATCAGGGGCCGCCTGTCATGCAGTGTCAGTCTTATCTGCTGCAAATGAGGAGCGACCCATCATTGCAGGGTGGGATGGGGGGCCCCTGATATTGTTTAGAACAAGCGCAGGCTACCGCCTGTTCACAAACAATATAACCCCCCCACCACCGTGTTTATGTACTAACGGGGTCCCCAAACCCCGGCCAGCCTTGGTGCCCCATTGTTTCTGGTGTGAATGGGGAGCCCACCCCATCGGCATTCTGTAACACCCCCACACTTTTATTCCTGCCGACGGGTGCCCAATCTCTGCTCGGCTGCTGCCCAAAAGAAAGCATTGGTGGCACGCTGCGTGTCCATCCCAGCGTGCACATGCCCCTAAAGGGAAAATGGTCCCGTGAAGTATTTTTTTTACCTGCAAAAAGGAAACGGTTTCGTCGAGTGTCCTGGCCCCACCTGCAACCCGCACCAACCCACTGCACACCCTGCCTCCCCACACACCCCCTCACCCCATACTTACCTCCGGAGCTTGCGCGATGATCTTGGTGGACCAGGAACCGTCTGCACTCTTCAAAGCCGACCGTGAACTGAGGAAATGCCGGTAAGCCGCATAACGTAATAAAAGTGTTTTTTCAACTTTAGTACATATCTCAGGCATTTTGTTTTTCCACTAAATTTTCAACATAGGGTTTTGGGACCCTCCTCATGAATTCTTGAACTGTCATTAGGTGATTAGGCTCCGAAGGTGATTTCGCGGTCACTGCGGAATCACCTTTTGGGGCCAGTTCTCGAAACGACAGTGCCAGTGTTCATGAAGTTAATCTCAAAAAGCCTATGTTGCAAATTTGGTGGGAAAAACTTAAAATGACTGTTTTATTAACGGCGCTGCACAGTTGCTACCCATGCCAGTAACTTCGGTATTTGGAATATTTTCATGCCAGATTTTCGACATGGCATTTTTTCACACCTCCTTGTGAATAGTACAGCTGTCATTGTTCAAATCCTGGCGGAAATAAGTTTTCGCACTCGGCGCAGAATAGTGCAGTCGCTGTGGGAAATCAGTGTTCCGGACAGATTAAGAAAATGACAGTGACACTGTTCATGAGTAGAGTCCTGAAATGGCTGTGTTGAAAATCTGCTAATGATACCCATAAAATGACTGTGTTAAGAGCATGTGTTGCGTAGTTTGCACGCATGCTCGAGAATCGTGAATTTATATTTTCACCCAGTTTTTCAACATTGCCATTTTCCCACACCTACTTATGAACAGTGCATCCGTCATTTTTCCCATCCTGGCTAAAATGTGTTTTCGCACTCCGTGCAAAATAGAGCAGTCGCTTTGGGAAATCACTGTCCGGACAGATTAAGAAATGACAGTGATACTGTTCATGAGCAGAGGTCCTAAAATGCCTATGTTGAAAATTTGGTGATGATAGCTCAGCAAATGATCATGTATTACAAGGTATTGCACACTTTCCACACACCCTTGTAACTTTGCAGATTTGTAATATTATCATGCCAGATTTTCAACAGTGGCATTTTTCACAACCCTTATGAGCAGTACAGCTGTCATTTTTCACATCCTGACTGAAATGTGGTTTCACAGTTGACGACACAATAGCGCAGGGTCGCTGTGGTAAATCAGTGTTAGGACAGATTAAAGAAAATGACAGTGGCACTGTTCATGAGCAGAGGTCCTAAAGCCCTATGTTGAAAATTTGGTGACAAAGCTCCATAACATGACTGTGTTACAAGCGTGCATTGAACTGTTTCACGCCCCTTGTAACTGCACATTATAATATTTTCACACCACATTTTCAACAGTGGCACTTTTTCACACCTCCTTGAAGAGTACAGCTGTCATTTTTCACATCCGGTCTAAATATGTTTTGCACTCCTGCCGGAGAACAGCACGGTCGCTGTGGGAAATCAGTGTTTGGGACAGATTAAGATCGAACAAGTGAGGGGGAGGGACTGAGCTAAACTGAGCTCTGTCAGGACTGCTGCGGATTTGTCTGTGAGCAGAAAAAGGCCCCAGTGCAAGAGCCCAGTACAAAAGGGCAGCCTGCAGCACTGGGAGAAACAGAACGGGAGAGCGAGTGAGGGAGGGTGAGGAGTGAACTCACTGGAGCTTTGTCAGGACTGCTGGGATTTCTTTGTGGGCAGAAAAAGGCATCAAAGCAGGCAGGGCCCAGCAGAAAAGGTCAGCCTGCAGCAGGGAGAAACATGCAGAATGGAGTGAGACGGGGACTGAGGAACTCAACAGATCTCTAGCAGGACTATCGGATTTCTTTGTGGGCAGAAAAGACGCCAATGCAGGCAGGAGCACTGCATACAAAGGGCCGCCAGTGCCAGGACAAACAGAATGAGCGTGTGACAGAGAGAGACTGAGCGACCTCAACGTAGCTCTGTCAGGACAGCTGAGGATTTCTTTGTGGACAGACAAAGTGCGAATGTAGCCAGGAGCCCTAGCACAAGCACAGCCTGCAGCACCAAGAGAAACAGAATGAGTGAGTGACAGAGCGGTAGTGAGCGAGCTCATCAGAGCTGTATTGTGACTGCTACGGATTTCTTTGTGGACAGAAAATGCGGCAACGGAGGCAGGAGCCCAGTACAAAAGGCCAGCCTGCAGCACCAGGAGAAATGGAATGAGTGAGTGAGAGGGGGGTGAGTGAGCTCAATGGAGCTGTGTCGGGACTGCTTCAGATTTCTTTCTGGAAACAAGCCACCAATGCAGGCAGAAGCCCAGTACAAAGGGCAGCCTGCAGTGGCAGGAGACACAGAACGAGTGAGTGAGGGAGGGAGGAGTGAGTGAGCACAATGGAGCTCTTTTGGGACTGCTGTAGATTTGTTTGTGTGCAGAAAAGACAGCAATGCACACTGGGGCCCAGTACAAAGGGCAGCCTGCAGTGACGGGAAACCAGAATGAGCGAGTGAGAGAGGGGGAGTGAGCTAGCTCAAAGGAGCTCTATCATGACTGCTGCACATTTCTTTGTGGGCATGAAAAGCCGGCAACACAGGCAGGAGCCCAGTATCAAAGGGCAGCCTGCAGCGCTGGCAGAAATGGAATGAGCGAGTGAGAGAGGGAATGAGAGCAAGCTGAATGGAGTTGTGTCGGGACTGCTGCAGATTTCTTTGTGGGCAGAAAAAGCAGCAATGCACACAGGAGCCCAGTACAAAGGCCAGTCTGCAGCGCCTGCAGAAAAGGACGAGGCGAGTGACAGAGGAGGAGTGAGCGACCTCAACAGAGCTGTGTCAGACTGCTGCAGATCTCTTTGTGGGCAGAAAAAGCTGCCAATGCAGGCAGAAACCCAGTACAAAAGTGCAGCCTGCAGCACTGGGAGACACAGAATGAGCGAGTGGGGGGGGGTGAGGACTCACGAGCTTTGCTGGGACTGCTGTGGATTTCTTTGTGGGCAGATAAAGGCAGCAATGCATGCAGGGGCCAGTACAAAAGGCAGCCTTCAGCGGCGGAAGAAACAGAACGAAATGAGTGAGAGAGGGAGTGAGTGAGCCAGCTCAATGGAGCTGTATTGTGACTGCTGCAGATTTTGTGTGGGCAGAAGAAGGCGGCAATGCAGGCAGGAACCCAGTACAAAAGAGCCACCTGCAGCACCGGCAGAAACGGAATGATCGAGTAAGAGAGGGGAGTGAGCGAGCTCAACCCAGCTCTGTTGGGACTGCTGCAGATTTCTTTGTGGGCAGAAAAGGCGCCAAGAGAGGTAGAAGCCAACTACAAAATGGTAGCCTGCAACGCCAGGAGAAACAGAATAAGTGAATGAGACAGGCAGAGTGGCGCCTCACAGAGCTCTGTCAGGACAGCTGCGAATTTCTTTGTGAGCAAAAAAAGTTACCAACACAGGCAGAAGCCCAGTACAAAAGGACAGCCTGCAGCAGTGAGAGACACAGAATGGCGAGGGAAGGATGGGGAGTAAGTGAGCTCAACAGAGCTCTGTTGGGACTACTGGGATTTCTTTGTGGGCAGGAAAAGGCAGCAATGCATGCAGGGGCCCACTACAAAAGGCAGCCTGCATTAGTGTGAGAAACGAACGACAGGGAAGTGAGAGGGGGGCTGAGCGAGCTCAACAGAGCTCTATCATAACTCCTGCAGATTTCTTTGTGGGTAGAAGAAGGCGGCAATGCGGCAGGAGCCCAGATACAAAGGGCAGCCTGAGCGCTGGCAGAAACGGAATGAGAGAGTGAGGGAGGAAGAATGAGCTAGCTCAACGGAGCTCTGTCGGGACTGCTGCAGATTGTTTTGTGACCAGAGAAAGGTGCCAACAGAGGCAGCAGCCTAGTACAAAAGGGCAGCCTGCAGTGCCAGGAGAAAAGAATGAGCCAGTGAGACAAGAGGGTGAGTGACCTCAACTGGAGCTCTGTTGGGACAGCTACGGTTCTTTGTGGGCAGAAAAAAGCAGCAATGTAGGCAGGAGCCCAGTACAAAGGCCTGCCTGCAGCGCGAGCAGAAATGGAATGGGTGACTGAGAGAGGGGTGAGCAAGCTCAACGGACCTGCATCAGGACTGCTGCAGATTTATTTGTGTGCAGAATAAGCCACCAACGCAGGCAGGAACCCTGTACAAAGAACAGCCTGCACCCGCAGGGAGACACAGAACCAGTGAGAGAGTGAGGAAGTAGAGTGAGTGAGCTCAACAGAGCTCTGTTGGGACTGCTGAGGATTTCATTGTGGGTAGAAAGGCAGCAATGCACCCAGGGCTCAGTACAAAGGGACAGCCTGCAGCGGTGGCAGAAACAGAATGAGTCAGTGAGAGGGGAGTGAGTGAGCTCAACAGAGCTCTGTCGTGACTGCTGTGGATTCCTTTGTGGGCAGAAAAGGTGGCAATACAGGCAGGGCCCAATACAAGAGGCCAGCCTGCAGGCCGGCAGACAGAGACAGTGAGTGACAGAGGGGAGTGAGCAACCTCAATGGACCTGTGTTGGGACTACTGAAGATTTCTTTGTTGGCAGAAAAAGCCACCAACAGAGGCAGGAGCCCAGTACAAAGGCCAGCCTGCAGCGCAGGGAGAAACAGAATGAGGGAGTCAGAGGGGAGGACCCACCTCTCAACGGAGCTCTGTCAGGCTATCTGCGGATTTCTTTGTGGACAGAAAAGGGTGCCAACGCAGGAAGGAGCTCAGTACAAAACAGCAGCCTGCAGCAACGGAAGAAACAGAATGAGCAAGTGACAGAGGGCCAGTGAGCGAGCTCCAACGACCAACGCAATCAACACTCAGCATTGACAAATGCTTGTTTTTTATTGTGTCCAGAACTGACTGTGTGTGTCATGTGTGGAGGGTTGCTGGCAGGCTGCGGTATGCAGTTAAAACACGATTCCCAGAATCATTAACTAGCACTAACCACACAGTGTGTTAGCACTTCAAAGCATTTCATATACCTGTACACCTTATATGCATTAGAGCAACCCCCAGTTGTATGAGCACCTGGTTGCAATTAGTAATCCTGTGCAAAAAAAAAAAAAATAGTGCCACATTAACAGGTTAGCACTGCACAGAAGAATGCTTTTAAAATAGTATTAGCCATGCTTATCACAATGCAGTTCTAGTTCTGTTACAGTGGTATGTGGGCTCCATTTTCAGATTAGTGTTGTGCACCCTTGCGATGCACCCAGCTAGCGCACAGCCACAGAAGGTGGTGGTAAATGGCACCCTCCAGTGAGGAGAGAGTGACCAGTGGTGCCGGAGGGCTCAGTAATGGGACACATCCTCTTCAGTGTCTTTATAAGTGGTATAACAGAAAACTGGAAGGGAGATATGCCTTTGTAGATGACACCACAATCTGTAATAGCGTTGATAGGTGCAGATGGAGAGAATGAGTGGGGACATTAGAAAACTTAAAGAGTGCTATGGGACATGGCAGTTCGGGTTCAAAGCCAAAAGTGCAACATCAAGCATCTAGGTACTGAAGCCTAGAGGCTGAGTATAAAATGTAGAGGAGTTACTTATGGTCACTAAGGAAACCTTTTATACAGCACTGTACTCTGTATGCAGGAGAGGATTACTCATTTGTGTGGTCGTAGTAGTATATGCACATGCACATGCACATGCACACATGATCAGGGTAGCATCAAGTGATGCTGAATCGACACCGATCCAACCATGCTGTTCCCACAGTGTAATGTTTAGCTCCGCACGCTAACCTTCTGAAAATGGGGCCCTAATTGACTAAAAATCCTGGCGATGCCTCCTAAGATGCAGAAGGTAAACATAAAGGTTTATCTTATCTATCTCTTTATGTATTGTTTTATCGTATTTGCTTGCAAAACCTTTATCCGATTTCAAACATTGTGATGTGACTTAAAATGTTTATAACAGACTAGTTAAAATACAGTTTGTTTTCTTCTTTTACCTATATGCTGTCTTTATTTACTTATAAAACAGTCTGGTGGGATGGCCTAGCAGCTTGGTGGTGATTGCACTGCCTCCCATGCCAGTGGCCCAGTTTTGAGTGTGGACCTGGGTTGCACAGGGGTCAGCTGGGGGAGATATGATTGAGCATCTCGGGGAATGCTTCCTCTCAGTGAGGGAAGTCTGCCACCCGCTCTTCAACATCCACCTAGCTGAGGAGGGCTGGCAGGGCAGTGGAGTTGCATAAGGGGAGGGCTCAGGCAGGCACAAAGCAAGCATGTGTCTTTATATGCAATTGCATCATTCCATGCTTGGCTGCCCAGGGGATGAAACCGAGGTAGAAATCCCTAATGGCAAAATGATCCAACAACCTGCCGCAGATTTTGCACTGCTAAACAGGCTCTGCTCATATATGCGACTCATTGTCAATGGCCCTCCCTCCTGGCCCCAACACGGGGATGTGAGTGGGGGGATCTCAGAGCAAATATGTCCTGTGGATGGTAAGTGAATGGGCTGGAGATGTCAGTGGGCAAAGGGTAGCAGGGTGACTAAGGAGATAAAAATCTCTATGGGGAAAAAAAAAAGAAATAAAACACAGTTTGAGAAGTTCAAACCCTAAAACAGACTGTGCATGCCTCCAGTGAGGATTCACAGTAAAGTTATTTAGTAAAACAATGCAAATTATATGCATATGCCAGCTAAACTCCTGATGAAAACTGAATACTGAGGGATTGCAGCAAAATATATATTTTAAAATAAAAACTTAAAACATAGTCCAAAGAGTACAAACTAGCAATGATTTTGGCTTACACTTCCACAGCTCCCAAGTGCTTCCCAAACATTCAACTCAGATAAGTTGCTGGACTTACACAGTAATTAATTACATAAAACAAATCAACACTTTAACTTGGAAAAATGCATGCAGCTCCTATGTATACAGGTATGTTAGGAATATCCTGTATTAGCTTCCTCCTATTCAAATGTGTTGTCTGACAGTAGATGAAGGCAGCACTTATTTAAAAGAATAAACTACAGCATTTAAATTAGTTTTTAAAGTTTCTTGTCACATCACAATGGTCTGAAATTTGACTAAAGTGTGCAAGCAAAACAAAAGGAAAACCCCCATAAAGAAGTAGAATAAGAGATAGCCTGTTTTGTTTACCTCAGCTCTGCAGTTTCAGACGACCTCTCATCAAGCTAGCAGCTAACTGAATGCAACAGGCAATGAGTTCAGCTCTAGGACATTCATGGGGAGGGCAGGGGATGGGTAGTTTCAGAACATAGTCCATTTCAGTATATAGTTTATTTGTTTCAGTATATAGAGTATGTGAATTTTCAGTCTACAGTGTATGTGTTTCAATACATAGTGTATGTGTTTCACCATGTAGTGTATTTGTTTCAGTATATAGTGTATGCAGATTTTTCAGTGCATAGTGTATTTATTTCAACAGATAGTGTATGTATTTCAATATAAAGTGAAGATGTTTCAATATATAGTGTATTTGTTTCAGTATATAGTGTATGTGCCTTTTTCAGTGTGTGGTATATGCATTTCAATAGATAGTGTATGTATTTCAATATACAGTGTATTTATTTCAATATATAGTGTATGCAAATTTTCACTGCATAGTGTATTTATTTCAATAGATAGTGTATGTATTTCAATATAAAGTGTAGATGTTTCAATATATAGTGTATTTGTTTCAGTATATAGTGTATATGCTTTTTCAGTGTGTAGTGTATGCATTTCAATATATAGTGTATTTGTTTCAGTATATAGTGTATGCAGTTTTTCTCAACATATGGTGTATGTGTTACAATCTATAGAGTATTTGTTTCAGTAGATAGTTTATGTGGATGTTTCAGTCTGTAGTGTATGTATCTCAATAGGTAGTGTATATGTTTCAGTACATAGTACATTTGTTTCAGTATATAGTGTATGTGGATTTTCAGTACTCAGTATGTGGATTTCAGTAGATAGTGTATGTTTCACTATGCAATGTAAGCATTTCACTATACAGTGTATGTGTTTCACTATATGATATATGTATTTCAGTATACAGTATATGTATTTCACTATACAATGTATATATTTCAGTAGATACTGTATGTGGTTCACTACATTGTGCATGTATCTCACTATATAATGTATATATTTCACTATATGATGTATGTATTTCACCATATAGTGTGTGTTTACTATACAGCCAGAGATTCGGAATTATGTCCCTAACGCTTGCCATATAGAAGGCTCTTCTGGTTGGTTCAGCTCTTTCTCTGTCTGTGCTGGAGGTCCATGACCAGCACAGACAAAGAGTACGAACCAGAAAAGCCTTCTAGTCAGGAAGTCGAATTTTGCAGTTTGACTATACTCTCTCCTGCTATGTTCTGTTCTATCGTAGTTCCGGCTGAAGGAGACAGTCACAGACCTGGCTGGCTGCTACTCTGTCTGTTTCATATATCTGACAGAAAGAAACACTTTGCAGTGATTAAAAAATATCAGTGCTGTACTTATTTTTAGACAGTCTTTAGTGAAGCATATTGTTGCTGTTTCGTGTTATTTGTAATGTTTTTATAGATTTTCTTACTTTGTTCTGTATTTGTTTCTGTATGCCTATTTAAATTCACTGCTTACTGTGCCTAATTTTTGTAGTGTGTAAATTGCTTTCACTAATGTGTATGTGTAGCTAGGATATGGAATGACTATGGGAGACCGGTGGTGATGGATGTGGGAAAATGCTGCTTGGCCATGGATTGATGTGGTGGTGTGGGGCACTGGCACTGAGAACAGCACTGGCCATTTGTACCACCATCCACTCTTTGTGGGTAGAATGGCTAACATGAAACTCAGTTTCATGTTAGCCATTCTGCCCACAAACAGTGGGTGATAAGATAGCATAACAATTGCAGTATTTTTGTTGAGTGCGTGCATATTCTCAAACCAAATGCTTTGCAGAGCTTGAACATGGAGTCTGTAAAAGCACCGCCAGTTCCTCCGCTGCATCCTCACCTGTTGGTGTTTGTCTTCTAGTGTGTTTCTGTAGTTAATGCCACTGCCAGTGCCAGCAGCAACCTCACAACTTTGAATGCCACTTCCAGCACTTCCACGTTGTGTCTCAAGCTAGAGCAACTGAATATTAAGGTGCCATTTAAGCAAGTTTACCAGATACCAGTGTAATCACCCAGTATCCCGAGAGTTGCACACTGCTGCAGTGGCACTTTGTGGTTATGTCAGTGCTTTCTCCTGGTTACAACAGTATCTCCCAGTTAGTGCAGTGAACCCTGATGATTGTAACACTTTATCACCTCTCAGTTACACCAGTATCTCATAGCTACTACAGTGACATCTGCCAGCAATACCAGTGTACCCTCCCAGGTATATCAGTCACCTAACTATTGTTGTAATTTGCATACTAACTTACTGTATCTGTTAGCCTAACCGATACAGTAAGTCAGTATACTGTACCAGTTACAGCAATATCTGCTCTCTGTTATATCACTTTGCTCACATTTATGCCAGCGTAACAGTGTCCCAGACTCACATTAAAGTAGTTCCTCCTAGTTACAGTTAAACAGTGTCTCAGTTATAGCGATGTCTCTTCTCACTCCAGTTATGCCAGTATCAGCTTCCAGTTATACCAGTGTCTCTTCCCAGTTACACCTCTCAGCCAGAGTCTCATATATCTCATATTCCATGGAGCAAAATATTCCTGAAATCAGGGGTAGGAACATGTAACAAAAGCGTGTTTTTCTTCAAGAAAAACCCCAAAACTCACCACAGAGCATATAAACCTCTCAGAGCTTTATGTAGCAATATTTTACAGTATATTTCAAAAATATATATAGGGTTGGTGGTTGATGGCATTGTTGTTCAGTCACTTGACCACAGTTGTGACTGCACACTCTGATGCCAGCCAGCCAGTCTCCCACACTCATATTCCATGGAAGCAAAATATTCCCTGAAATCAGGGTAGGGAACATGTAACAAAGTATGTTTTTTCTTCAAGAAAGTCCCAAAAGTCACCACAGAGCATGTACACCCTTCAGACCCACAGCACTTTTCTGGGGGGCTGCAAATTAGTCTCTTCCCCAGGGCACCAAAATGCCTTCCTATGGCTCTGGAGGACCTGGCAAAACTACAGGAATGGTCAGAAACATGGCAGCTGGGGTTCAATGACAAGAAGTGCAAGGTACTGCACTTTGGAGCTAGGAACCAGGGAGGAGCTACCAACTGGGAGAGGTGCAGCCCAAAACCATCAAGAAGGAAAAGGATCGGGGGTGCTCATAGCGAGCAGCATGAACAACTCAGCCCAGTGCAGGAAGGTGGCAGAGAAAGACAACAGAGTGCTTGGGTGTACAGTGAGAGGAATCTCCTCCAGAATAGGGAGGTGATGCTTCCTCTATACAGGTCTCTGGTCAGGCATCAGTTAAGACTGGAGGGGGGAAGATTCAGGAGGGAAAACAGGAGACATTATTTCACGGAATGGGTGGTGGATAGGTGGAATACTCTGCCCGAGGAGGTGGTTGCCTGTTGTTCTGTTGGTAGCTTTAGAGGGGTGGGATAGGTAAGGGGAGGTTATGATGAGGGAGGGTGGAGGTGGGGCAGCTGTGAGATGAGAGGCTAGTTGCACAATCGAGCAGACTTGATAGACCACAAGGCCTGCTTCTGATGGCATGTTCATATGGTACAAGGTCTGCATCACATGTCGTATGAGGAGAGACTACAAGAACTAAACATGTATACCCTGTAGGAGAGGAAGGAGAGGGAGATATGATCAAGACCTTTAAATACCTCATGGGGTGAATATGGTACAGGTGGGAGATATTTTTGAGGAAAGGGTGCTCTAGAACATGGGGTAATGATATGAAGCTGGGGGGCAGTTCAGGAGAGATGTGAGGAAATACTTCACAGAAAAAGTGGTGGATGCCTGAAAACATTGGTAGGATTCAAAAGCCTCAGATAGGCACATGGGAATCATAAAGGTAGGAAAGGGGTGGAAAAGAAAGTGCCATAGACCCGGAAGGGTCTGCAGTGAAAGCAATCACAATGAAAAGGGAAGACTGATGGGCCAAGCAGCCCTTATCTGCTGTCAGTTCTCTATGTTCTATGTTTCTATGACCCTTAACATGTCTCAAAATTTCCCTGTGTTTAATTTGTCTGCAGCATCTCTCTGATCTACCTTTGTGCTCTTTTAAACTAACTGTGCACCTGATGGCAGTAACATTTTAGATTTGGGAGGGAACATCATAAATAAACATAGAATGTGTCAGCAGATGGGGTCCATGTGAACCCTCTAGTCTGTCCATGTATACTACCCTCCTGTTCAGGCCACTATGTTAAGTTTACCACAATGCCTATCCCATGCCAGATTGAACTTCCTGACCATCTCTGACCCCACCACTTGTGTGGGAGGACATTCCAAGACTCCACCACCTTTCTGTAAAGAAGAACTTCCTTATGTTGCTCTTGAACTTGCTCCCTTTAGGTGCATATCATGCCCCTGGTCTGGGTGCAGTTGTGTACCTGCAGGAGATCCTGTGCCTGTACCTTGTTTATCCCCTTCAGGTATTTAAATGTCTCTATCATATCCCCACTATTCCTTCTCTGTTCCAGGGAGTACATGTTGAGGTGTTTTAGCCTTGCATTGTATGGCTCATGGTGCAGACCCTGCACCATTTTGTTGCCCTTCTTTGTATCATCTCTAGTCTATCTTTGTCTTTCTTTAGGTAAGGCCTTCAGAACTAGACACAGTACTCAGATGAAGGCCTCACCAGTGACCTATACAATGGCAGATTACCTCTCTCTTTCTATTAGTAATGCCTTCCTATGCAGCCCAAGATGCTGCTGGCTTTCTGTGCCACCTTTTCGCATTGCTTGCTGACTTTTAGATTGTTCAGATCACCCCAAAAGCACGTTCGCTGTTTTGTTTCGACTAGCTGCACCCCATCTAAGAAGTAATTTGTCCCTGGATTGCATCTTCCTTGGTACATGACCTTGCCTTTCTTGGCGATGAACTTCAACTGTGAAGTTCTGGACCATTCCTCCAGTTTCTTCAGGTCAGACTCCGTCCCTTGCGGCCCTTTCCTGTGTGTCTATCCAGTTGCAGAGCTTTGTGCCATCTGCAAGCAGGCATGTTTTCCCTCTAATCCATCTGCAATGTCACTGATGAACATATTGAAGAGCACGGGTCCCAGTACTGAGCCCTGAGGGACTACACTGATCACCTTGCCTCTCTTGATAGTGCACCATTTACTAGCACTTTCTGAGTTCTGCCCTCAGGCCAGTTTCCTACCAAGTTACTATCTTCCTCCACCACCCTGTGTTTTTCAGTTTGTTGATAAGCCTTCTGTGTGGAATGGAGTCAAAGGCCTTACTAAAATGTAGTTGTAACACGGCAAAAGAAGCCTGAAATAAGACAAGCGTCATTGGACAAAATGCACCACATGATCAAAGTTGGAGCAGGGATTAACGACTGGTAATGCCCACTCCAACTATTAATCACAGGGTCACTGGGTCAGGCTTAACACCACTAGCTGTCACAGCAGCAAACAGAATATGTGTCGCGGCGGCAGCAGGATCTCCACCGCACCGACACAAAGTCGAACAGTTCAGCGAACAGAACTGCAAAAACAGAAAGCGACAACAATGCAAGTATTCCCATGTTACAAACACATTAATGCCCTTCGGTCGGCTTCTACTGGGAATTAATGCGTGGTTATGGGCTTTTCGGCCAAGGCCTTGTGCCACAACCCCCCAACCATGCATTAATTTCAGTAGAAGCCCTCCTTCGCCAGGCATTAATGCTTACATATACAATATCCATGGCTCCATTCTGGTTCACTACTCTGGTGACACAGTCAAAAATTCAATCATGTTTGTTTGGCAGGACCGTCCAGTAGTGAAGCCATGTTGTTGAGGTCTAACTGTCCACTGGCCTCCAGGGATGCCGCTATTCTTTCCTTTAGTAGTCTTTCCATGATTTTTCCCATGATTGAGGTGAGGCTGACAGGGCAGTAGTTCCCTGCCTCCTCCCTGCCACTCTCATGTAAGGGCACCACAGTGGCTTTCTTCCAGTCCTCAGGTACCTGTCTGCTCTCCAGTGATCTGTTGAAAAGTGTGGCCAGAGGGCAATAAGTTCTACCCAAGTTCTTTTAGGACACGTGGATGAATTCCATCTGGGCCCATGGCTTTGTCCATTCTTAATTTCTTGAGTTCCAGTAGTACTCTTTCCTTTGTAATGGGGTTTGTGTCTGCCTCCTGGTTTTGTGTCCTCTTTTGTTATGTAATTGACCATTTCCATTATCTTCTTGTGCAAACACTAAGCAGAAAAAGTGGGATTTTTGTTCATTTTTCCCTTTTTCTTTTCTTTTTCTTTCTTCTGTTTTAAATGAGGTTCCGTAGTAACTACGACTTCAGGGTTATGTTTTTCTGATATTTTAAATACATCAGTTCATATTAACTCTTCTTGTTACCTCAGCATAACCTCCTACAATATTCTATCCTACCATTATGATCCAGGAATATGATCCCATTTAGCCAATATAATTTTAGTTAACCATTCTTTCTATTTAACTGGCCTTTCCACTGCCTTGGCAGTCTGCCTAAGCAGTTTTCAAGTCATCTGAGATTATGAACCCCAAGTCTCTCTCCTCCTTAGTTACCGTCAGCAGCTCCGCCCCTACCCTGTAGCATGATCCAGGGTTCCTGCTCCCCACATGCATTATGTTGCATTTTTTGCATTAAACCTTAGCTGCCATGCCCTGACCATCTCTCTAACCATTCCAGGTCTCAACTCATCCTTTCCACCCCTCCGGGTATTCACCCTGTTGCAGATCTTCGTTGTCTGCAAACAAGCAAATCTTTCCCTCCAGCCCATCTGCTAAGTCACCAGTGGAGACACTGAAGCAGACTGGCCCCAATACTGACCCCTGAGGTACCCACTGGTCACTTCCTTTCCTCTGATTGGGTTCCCATTTACCACTACTCTCTGTTTTCTGTCCCTTAACCAGTTGCCAATCCAGTTCACCACTTTGTGTCCCACCCCAGGCTGCCTAGCTTGTTGACCAGTCTTCCATGAGGCACTGTGTCAAAGCTTTGCTGAAATCGAGGTTGGCAATGTCTACTGCCCCCACCTCCCTCCTTGGTCTACAGCTTTTGTCACCAGTCAAAGAAATCTATCAGATCATCCTGCTGAGAACCCATGTTGCCTGGGATCCACCAGCCCATTGACTACCAGGTGTTCTACAGTTCTTTCCTTGAGGAGTGCCTCCATTATCTTCCCGACTAAAGAGGTTAGACTAACTGGCCTGTAGTTCCTGCTTCTTCCCTACTACCGCTCTTGTGAAGAAGGATGATGTTTGCCCATCTCCAGTCCTCCAGGACCACTCCAGTGTCTAAGGACTTGGTAAGCAGGGCTGCCAATTCATACCTTAGCTCCCTTAGGATCCTGGGATGTATGCCATCTGGACCCATGGCTTTGACAACCTTTAACTTTGCCAGTTCCTCTAGGACCCGCCTCCTCTGTGAATGGACTTGTGTTTACCTCCTATCTTTAACTCCTGAAGTCTAATTGTGGGCCTTGCCCATCCTCTTCCACAATGAAGACTGTCTTCCTTTTCTCACTGATGTACCGGAAAAATGCCTTGTCCCCCTTTAACTGACTGAGCTATTCTTTCCTCTGTTTGTGCTTTAAGCCCTTGCTGCCTTTTCTGCCTCTCTCAGGCACTTATTGTACCTCTCCTTGTCCTCCTCACTTTGTGTCTCTTATACTTCCTGAAGGCTAGCCTCTTGGCCCCTACTTTTCTCCCCGAGAACCAAAGAGGCTTTCTCTCCTTTACTCGTCTGCAGACCTGATGCATTGTTCTGTTACCCCACTATAGCTTCTTTGATGTGTACCACTTTCTCCTCCACATTCCCACCTACCCCTCTCATTTGCAGGGTTTCCTTTAGCTGTAGTTCCATTCTGGTAATGTCCACCCTTCTAAAATCTAAGACTCTTGTTTTCATAAGGTTGACTGGATCCTGTGTCCGTCTTGAACCACACATATTGTGGTTGCTGGATCCTAACTGTCCTTCTATCCTAAGATCGGATACCCTGCTTATGTTGGTCAGCACCAGATCCAGGATTGCTTGGTCCCTGGTAGGTTCCGGAATGAGCTATTTAAGGCCATTCCCTCAAGGGAGTCCATGAAGTCTTGTGTCCTCACTGAAGCCCATGCGGGATGGACCAGTCCACTTCAGGCATGTTACAGTCACCCATTAGCAGAACCTCCCCTTTGCTGCCATGTCGCATATGTTTTCCAGCAGCTGCTTGTCAATTTCCTCGGCCTGAGCTGGGGTATGTAACGACCCTGAGCGTATGGCAGTTCCACTGCCTGGCTCAAGGGTGACCCATATTTTCTTTGTTTGCTCATGCCTGTTTAGAATTTCAGTTGCCCTTATGCTTTCTCTGATGTAGAGGGCAACCCACCCACCCTTTTACCTTTCCTATCTTTCTGAACAGGGCATAACCCAGTACATTTATGTCCCAGCTGTGATTGTTGGTGTACCATGTTTTGGTTATTGCCACTATGTCCAGATCAGCCTCCATCATTATTGTCACCAGGTCAGGGACCTTGTTCCCCAGACTACGGGCATCTGTGTACATGATCTACCATGAAGAATGCCATTCTTTTGTTCCTCCATATGCATCGCTGTCTGCTTCATCTTACTTTTCCCAGAGTGTTTTATGTTTTGCCTTATTTATTATGCTACTGGATGCTTGTGGTCCAGGTCCAGCTTTTGGTAGTGATATTATTATATCCTGAGCATTGCCTATCCCTCTCTGGGTTGACATCCTGGACCTGCTCTATGTATGCGCTAACCTGAAGAGGTAAGCTGCCTGAATCTCCCTGCACCTGACAGCACCCCCACCAGTGGCTAGTTTAAATGCTTGTGCAGAAAGCATGTAAACCTCTCATTGAAGACAGACATGCCTCCACAGAAGGACGCAGACCATCCTTCTTATAGAGGTGTGCATCCTCCCAAGTGGCATCGCAGTCCTCAATGTAGCCAAAGTTGTTACCCTTGCACCAGTCTTTCAACCATGTATTGAAGGTGCTGATGCAGTGATTCCTTTCCCTCTCCTTCCTCTGACTGGTAGCACCTCTGAGAATGTTACAAAGATTGCCACCCCCATGCTCCTTCCCAACTCCCTATTATTCTCCTGAACCTCCTCCAGACTCAACCTTTCTTTGGCTAGATCATTTGTTCCCAGATAGACAACAACATCCATTCCCCCCTCCTAGCCACGGCCTTTGCAGTGCTTTGGATCCACTCCTCCCTCCCTCCTCCGAGCCCTACTTCCTTGGAGACACGTGACCTCTCTCTCTCTCCTGATGTCTGATGCTATATCCATACCCCAAACTACTGAGTCCACCACCAGGAAAATCTTCCTTCTCCCTGGGGTTTCTGGCCCCTCCCTGTACCCTCCTTCCAACAGGTCTATCCATCCCTCTGGTCACAACCTGGTTCCTTTCAGGGATATCCCTATTCTTGAGAACATCTTATCTGTTCCTAGTTGTACCAGGTGGGGTGTGCCTGATCTCCACCTTCTTAACCTCCCTGAGCCCACTGGAGTCCATCCAGGCCTCTGTCTGTGTAGCCTCTGTGGCAGTGGCTGGTGTTGTGGTGGCCCCTGGGTGAGGGCAGAGGACCCGCCAGCTCCCATCCCGACACCTAGAATCTGGTTTGTGTTCCGGGGTGGGGGCTGCACCTCACCCCGGCCCTGTTATTGGAGGACCTGTGAGGGATCACTGAGATAGTCAGATGGGAAAAGGTGGGGCCTGAGACTGAGTCCCTCCAAGGAGGGACCAGAGCCACCTGACAGGCTCCTGGAGGGAAAAATGTATATAGAAAATAAATACCAGCAAAGCTAACTTTTAATATCAGCAAACAAAGGAATAGGTCACTAAATATTACCACTGCCCAAAAAGAAAATAAAATATTATACTGAATTAAACAGCAAATTAAGCAGTAGAAACTAACACTTCTCTCTTTCTCCTGGGTTTCTTGCTTCTAAATGATTCAGATTACCTCCAAGTGATTAAGATGGCTTCTAATAGTTCCCTTCTCCCATTCAGAAGACAAACACCAGCAAAAAATACCAGCAAGCAGTAGCTAACTTAAAATACCAACAAAGCTAACTTTAAATGCCAGCAAACAAAAGAATAGGTCGTTAAATATTACCACAGCCCCAAAAAGAAAATAGAACAGTATAATGAGCCACGTTAAATATGGCATTACATTAATTCATTCTATAATAATAATAATCCTGGTACATATCCATCATTAGCCTTTTTTTCTCATCCTGTCCCTCTGCACACAGAACTCACTGCCTCAGTAAGAGATCAGCCATCAATGCCAGCAGCTTGCCACCTGACAATCCACACTGGACTGCTCCATAGGCCTCACTTCCCTAGTGTCTGTGTCACCTCACCACTATCCCCAGAGGCACCATCAGTTGCCAGCCCTGTGAAGCTCTGCTGTCCTCTTTTCCGTGGCTGGGCCAGCAAGCAGACAGTTGGTCTGCAAGCCTGTGTCCAAGGTACAGATGGAGCCGGGACACACCTCACAGCTGTCTCCTTGTAGGGTGATTCTCTGATCTGGTGTTTGTCTGCTGCAAGCTGGGTTTGATGCTGTACTTTTACTTTATTGTTGTTAGAAAATACCTTTGAGCAACAAATGTCCTTTTCAAAGGTTCCACATCAGGTCTGATTAAGTACAGATGCACGGATATAAGAGAATAAGAGGAGGTGTAAATTTGTGGGATCTCATTGTAATCAGATCCCCAGCCACCACCTCCAGTAGATGGTCTGGCAATGCTTTACAAAATGTGAGCTTCCTCTGCTTATGTTACACAGTAGGGTGCTTGGAATTAATCAGTTCCACTCTGTTGTACATCAATTATATTTTCAGATATTTCAAGCCCAGTTTTGTTCCAGTTCTGTTAAGACCTTAAATATAAATATCACAGCTGGAATCAGACTTTCCAATTTTGCATCTAACTTCTTCTAAAATTCCTCCATCCAGCTACAACACTATAAAGAACATCAGACTTGCCAATGATACTTGCCCAGGCTGCCTCCACAACTCTTGCACAATTAAACTAAATTAAAGCTCAAATGCATACAGTCCATAAAAAGCTTGAATCCCTGAATACACATCCCTGTGTCATGATTAGTGTCTCCTGAAAATATAATGCAGTTTGGTTTTGCAGTTTTCTTTAAATCAGCATCTGTTAATGTGCTCTGCAGTAACTGAAAACAGTGAAGAAACAGTGAAAATGTTTTGTCCCTGTCAGTGAGCAATGACATCACACTTGTTCTGCCTGCTGCTTCTGCAGTTAAGTCCCTAATTGACTAAATAAGCTGTTTTGTGTCCCTGGTTAGAGCAATCTGTAGAGCTAATTGTTTTCACCCAGAGTTTGTTACTAACCAATTTGGTTTGTGTTTAGAGAGATGTGGCAAATCCATCTTTCTGTTCTCATAAAAAGTTGATCACTTTGGGGGTCAGTGCTGAATTGAAGTGGTATGAATGAATCTGTGAGAGAAAACAGTTTCTGTATCACAGCTCTCAGTTCTCTATCATCAAAACTCTGCATTCCATTCTGGTTGTATAATGCATATAAAATAAACTACATTCCATTAAATCATAGAAGCAGAGTGGATTTAATGTGGCCTCAATAAATCTGTTCATGTGATAATTTTGTTTTAATGTCAGATTGACAAATGCGTGTCTGCCACACTCTGTTATTTCAGGAACATGTGCTGTATGAACTCATAAAATTCAGTTCTTAGAGGGTTTGTGTGAAATTACATCATGTATGTGTATAACTATAAATACTATCGACACTGATGCCCTGTCTGCTGTCTGACAGTTTAGGCAGCAGCTTTCTGCTTCCCCTTTCCCCTGCCTCAAAAGCCCCTGTCTTCTGCCACCATTCGAGGCTGCTGCAGCGCTGCCCTCTCTTCTCTCACACAGTCAGGGCTGTTGCACCATGCTGCCTCCTGCACAAACAGTTGAGGCTGCTGCACCCTGCTACCCTCTGTCCCCACCCTATAACACAAGACAAAAGTATCTTTTGTTTTTTCTTTCGAGTAGTTTCAGCAGTGTACCAAAGGATCTGACTCTAGTGGCAAGGAGCAGCATGGTGCAACAACTCTAACTGTGGAGGCAGGAGGCTCAATGGTGCAGCAGAGCACAGTGGAGTCAGGGGACAGAGGACAGCATGGTGCAAAAGCCTAGACTGTAGTGCAGGACAGAGTAGGGTATCAGGGTACAACAATCCCTGACTGTGTGCTGGGGGCATATGGTGCAGCAGCCCTGCCCATTTGGGGCAATGGAAGTGGGCAGCAGGGTGCAGCAAAAGCCCCACCTTTAGTGGCTTGGGGCAGCATGGTGCAGCAGCCCAGAATGTGGCTGCAGAAGCCCTGGGATTCTAGGGCTTAGCAGAGCATATCAGCCCAGTCTGTGGGGACAGGAAAAGTGGGCAACAGAGTGCATTGGCACTGACTGTGGGGGTGGGGACAGAGGAAGCAGGGTGCAGCAGCCTCAACTGAGAGGCAGAAGATATGAGCATCAGGATGCATATAGTATTTCTAGTTATACATATACATGATGTAGTTCCACACTGAGAACCTCAAAGAACTGAATGTTAGGAGTTCATACAGTACATGTTCCTGAAATAGTAGAGTGCAGACACACATTTGTCAATCTGACATGGAAACACAATTGTTATCACATGAACATGAACATATTTATTGTGACTACGTTAAATATATGATGCTTCTGTGAATTAATGGAATGTAGTCTATTTTATATCCATTAAACAACCCTGTGTTATATAGCCAGAATAGAATGCAGAGTTGCAATGACAGAGAACTAGGAGCTGTGATACAGAAAATGTTTTCTTACCGATTCATTCATACCACTTGATTCAGCACTGAACCCCAAATGATCAACTTTTATGAGAACAGAAAAATGGATTTTAAGCATATCTCTCTAAACACAAACCAGATGGGTTAGTAACGAACTCTGAGTGAAAACAATTAGCTCTACAGACTGCTCTAACTAGGGACTGCAACAGCTTATTTAGCAATCAGGGGACTTAATTGCAGAAGCAGCAGGCAGGACAGGTATGATGTCATTGCTCATTGACAGGGACAGAAACATCTTCACTGTTTCTTCAATTTTCAGTTACTGCAGAGCACATTAACAGATGCTATTTAAAGAAAACCACAAAACCAAACTGTATGATGTTTTCAGGAAACACTACTCATGACACAGGGATGTGAATTCAAGTGAATTCAAGCTTTTTATGAAATAGGTGTGTATTTGATCTTAAAGGCATCCCTTACTCACCCTCATAGTACACATTCCCCCTCACCCCTCCCCACACTGTAACTAATATTTTGGGTGCTCAAGTCGCTCTGGTCATCATTTAAATTCCAGTCCCATCCTGTGAGTTTGAATGCTGCAGCTAAACTACCCCATCTGTCAATCATGCAGATTCACCCAGTTGCCCACCTACACCCTTCCTTTGTGAAACTCGGATAAAACTCCCCTCTCAACACTAGTAGTATGACTCTTAAGTCTGAAAAGTAATGTTAGGTGAGTGGGGTGACTGCACTGAACCCTCCACCATCTCAACTGAATGCTGAAGGCTGATGAATCAAACACATACATCAGTCTTCAGTAGTCAGTCAAGTTGCAAAAGAGTTTGTGCCAGTCACCCCTTATTGTTGTTTTGGACTCAGAGTAATACTATAGGAGTCAGGATTCAAGAGAGAGAATTCTTGGTTCATCCACGCTGCACTGACAACAAAATTGGCTGTGTAAACTACAGCACCAGCAATCCACACAGCAACCACCACGCCTAATACTCTGCCGAGCAACATGAGCAACTTTGCTCTCGCACCCCAGATATTTTATAACAAACTCTGGGTGGACAGTATGAGGAAGAAGTGGAATGGCAACACTGCCCAATGGCAAAAATCAAAGTTGCAGCAGAAGCAGGCAACATGATTCCATCGGTAACATCAAGGCAGCAATAATCAGTCAGCACATTAACGGGCTACCAAATTCTTCATACTGATTCTGGCAAGGTGAGGGAGAAAATGGGAAACTGAGGGCATCTCATGGATTGATGGATTGGGGCACTTTGCTACTGTCATACTTGGGAAATGGAACTGGTACTCTAAAAGAGGATTGGAGAGCCTCAAGCACCCAAATTATAAGTTACAGTGGGGTCTGGAGGAGGAGGGAAGAAGGTGTACTGTCAGTGTGGGGAAGTTGGGTGCTTAATTTATTTTAGGCGATGCAGGGTGATGGCCTGGCCTGAAATCAGGGCCAGGCTGGGGCCTTCTTACGGTGCTGTAGCCAAGTGGCAGATGTTTTAGGAAGTAATTAGATGTGGAATCATATTCAGACTCCTACCCCTTTGTTAGGAGTTAGTATTTGTGGCCTGCAATTCTAAAAGTCATAATTCATAAACGTATCAGTATCATGAAGTCTGATGACATACTACTGGCAATTGTCTATTACGCAGGTCTTGGTAAAATGTATCAATTAGTGACATTTCAGAGGTTAGCATTGCTCTCTTGCAGTTGAGTAGCTGGTTTTAAAAACAAGGTTGGCTTTAAAGTTGCATAGTATACATGGAGATAACTCTTTTAGAGATAAAGAAGGGATCAACAGATTAGTCCTCAAGTTCTGAACCACAGTCTTAAACTGTGCATTACAGGACAATAGAAACCCTATACACACCAGCACACCCCATGGAGTGCCTGAAGCACAGACACCAATGCACACACAGACACTAATATGAATACACTGTGACACACATATGCAGGCACACTAACGCATAGCATGTTGGTGTGTGCAGTGCTGTCTACATTGGTGTGCTGCTTGTATGCATTACTGTCTGCATGTGTGTCACTTTGTGCATTTATAATATGTTTATATGGCACACTTCCTGTGTCTCTTGTAGTAGTTTGTTTCTTCTCATGTCCTTTGTGTTCTAGAATTGCTCAGATGTGCATCTCAGTTCTCACACCCAAAGAACTGAGAATGCACTTTATGACCATAAGAGACACAGCAACCTCAAATAATTTCTGTGGGCATGGCACTATGTGCAAATTAATGTGTATATCAGTATTTCTGCATTATAGTATCTATGGGAACACTGGTACCTGGAGAAATTTCTAGTACTCCTGTGAAATTATGTAACATCACTAATTTTATATTTGTGCAATTTGTGAAATTGCACCAATATCCAGTGAAATTTGTTTTTTTTCCAGAATTGTGCATTTTCCCCAAATTGTGCATTTTATAAAAATATGAGTTCTTAAAAATGCCCAATTTCAGCAAATAGCACCCTTCACCAAATTGCCCATTTTTAAAATGTGCAAATTCAGCAGTTAGCACAATTTTTCCCAAATTGCACATTTTAAAATTGGAATGCTTAAAATATGCATTTTCAGCAAATAATGCCTCAGGCAGAGCATAAACTTTCAAAAGTGTGCATTTTATAAACTATAATCTACGATAACCACCCAGTCCCCTTGGGTTACTAGAATCCCCCAGTGTCAGAGCTAGGCAGAGAGAGCAGCTGGGATTAACTAGTTAAATGGGTTTTCACCTGCTCACTCTTTTGTTTATTTGGCTTCAGCTGAGATATAATAAATAATAATAATAATAAATTTATTTGATTAAGCGCCTTTCAAAGTTTTCAAAGCGCTATACATGAAGAAAACACAAACATATTCAATACATACAATAAAACAGCTCTAAACAAATATTCCAATACTACAATATAAAGTTAAAACAAAGAAATGCCTTCTCCCGTAAAAAGTCTTTAGTGCCTGCTTGAAGCTCCCCACCGTCCTGCTCTCCCAGAGCTGATGGGGCAGATAATTTCAGAGGGTAGGTGCAAGCGTTCAAATGCACGAGCACCAGAAGACTTCAAATTTACCTCAGATCTCCAGCAACCCCTCGATCAACTGGTGGAGCTGTCTCAGAGGGTGTAGGGCTAGGAGCTCTTTCAAGTAGTCAGGACCGAGACCGTGTAGGGCTTTGTAGGTCAAAAGACCCCTTTAAAGGTGATCCGCCACTGTATTGGCAGCCAGTGCAGAGTGCACAGCACAGGGGTAATATGGGAACTTCTGGATACCCCAGTCAACAAGCATGCTGCCGCATTCTGCACTAGCTGCAAGCGGTGGATATCAACCCCAGGAAGTCCTAGGTAAAGGGAGTTACAGTAATCAAGGCGAGATGTCACAAAGGCATGGACCAAACCGTCCAGGTCGCTAGATGGAACAAGGTTCCTAATCCTGGCAATGTTCCTAAGGTGAAAAAATGCCATCTTGACAACTGCAGACACCTGATAACGGAGGGTCAGACCAGTGTCAAGCTCCACTGCAGGTTACGCACCCATTCAGAGGTGAGGATCTGATCCACCCTCAGGATTAATCCAGAGGGGCCCAGTCCTCAAACCCTCTACCCTGTGACTGGTCCACCACCATAACCTCAGTCTTTCCCGGGTTCAACTTTAGACCACTGAAGTTCATCTAATTTTGGATATCAGCGAGGCAGTTGTTCAGTACCGAGACAGCACTAAACTGGTCAGGTGCAAAAGACAGGTAGTGCTGGGTATCATCAGCATAGCAGTGAAACCTCAGCTCATACCATCTTACAATGTCTCAGAGGGTAGCATATATACTGCGAATAACATGGGGAAGCACTGAGCCTGGGTGCTTTCAAGGCAGAGACAAGGCCCTGATGAATACAAACCCGAGACCACTTTCTGCGCTCCGCTCAAGGAAAGATGAAAACTGTCTGAGGACCGTACTAGATAGTCCACAAATGGACCTCATGCATTCAAGCAAGACCCCATGATCCACAGTATCAAAAGCTGATGATAGATCAAGGAGAACCAAAATAGAATGGTGTCCCATCTCTCGCCATCAGGAGATCATTGAGCACCAGAACCAGAGCAGTCTCGGTACTATGCCTCTTACAAAACCAGACTGGAGAGGTTCGTATAAACTATGGATGGTCAAATGGTTATCCAGTTGGGCACCACAACTTTCTCAATAACCTTCCCCACAAAAGGGAGGTTAGAGATTGGCCTGTAGTTTGCTAGGTCATCCAGGTCTAAAGAAGCTTTCTTCAGAAGGGGTCACCACCTTCTTTCAGAGAGCTAGGAAAAACTGCCGTACCTAAGGAACACCAGATAATCTGAGCTAAGGCCGGGCCGATGATCTCACTACAACCCATAATCAGGAAGTAGGGCCAGGGTCCAAACTACAGCATGTTGGACGCATCTCATGGACAATCCTCATAGTGTCTACGATCCGCAGGTCAAAGGAACTCCAGGAAATTCCGGCTCTGCGACAGGACACCGATCAACTGCAACAGCCTTGGAATGAGGTTGGAGGCACTCCTCCTGATGTCTTCAACCTTATTCACAAAGAATCGACGATCTCCTCAAAATCAGTTTGCGTAAGGCTCGGCGGATCTGTTGACAGGCTGGGTTGCACAGTCTGTCAACAGTTCTGAAGAGCTGAGCCAGTCAATTCCGTATGACAGAAATTTCCCTGGACAGGAATTCTGCCTTCTTATGGGAAACTGCTGTTTGGTAGAGTTTATAATGCTCTAGCAAAATAAGATGGTCGGCATCAGAGGTAGTCTTCCTCAATGACGCTCCGACCCTCGCTAGCGCCCCCAGATGAAAGTGATGAGCTCATTTGGAACTCTCACAGCAGCATAAGCCTTTGTCAGCTGTGAGGAGGAGTTTGAATCTTGAGATGAGAGTCAGTGTGAGCCTGTAGTTGAAGGTGAGAGAAGTGACAGCCTCTCAGCTGAGGGCTCTGAGAAGGGCCCTGCATTCTCACCCTAGTCCTGAAATTCTCCAGTTTGCCAAGAGAAGTGGTGGAACCATTGCCTACAGCAGGATCTCCTGATTTTCATCCCTGGAGGGTGAAAAGGAACTGCTAGTGGATGGATCCAGGGGCAATCCCTTTTGATCCAGGATGTTTTGGAGCCGCCTGAAATGTCTAACAGTGAGTAGGATCTGAAGAATGAGCCTGGAATACATTCCCAAAGCTAGGTGGTACCAATTGTGTAAATGTATTAAAGTCTATGCCCATGTCATGGGTGTCAGGGGCAGCTAACTGTGTAAAGTAGTGGGGGTTGGTTACATACAAAGTTGCACAATGTTGCTCATTTTGCTCAAAAAGCTACATAGTACTATATACTGTACTTGGTTCATGAAAATTGTGTGAAATTAAGTGAAAATGGCACAGTTTTGCAAAAGGTACACAAAATGGAGCTTTACAATTTGCACACTAGTGGGCATGACTGTGTGTGTGCATTTGTCTGTATATGTGTGTGTTAATGTGTTTATCTGTGTGAAACTCCCATATGTGCATTATTATGCCTGGATGTGGATAATGCCTTGTGTCCACCCCCAACCCTGTCTTGTACACAAATCAACACACACACTCACATGCACATACACACACACACACACACACATGCACACACACACCCCTGCAGTTTCATCATGGGTCCACCTGTTGGTGGTGCCACCAAACTCTTGGTCTTGTTTTAATGTGTCCCACTGTAATGTCTGGTGCAAAACATAACAATAAAATGCCAACCCACACATTTATATTTGCCATTGTATGCTGACTTATTTTAGGTCTTTTCTGGATTATTGCTATGCTACCAAGGGCTATCTCATGAAGTTGATGCAACACTTGCAGATAGTGCAGAACCCAGCAGCCTGGCTGATTCCAGGGATTTCACAGTCCAGGCATATCATGCCAGTTCTGCTGGAACTGCACTGAGTGCCAGTGAGGTGGCCTATCTGCTTCGAGGTAAGTTTGTTGATATACAAAGTCCTGTGTGACTTTGGGTCTGGATACATGAAAGACCTTCGATTGAGGAACAGTCCTGTCTTCCCCTATGTTCTTCAGAGTCTGGGCTCCTTGTAGTTCCATGCTCTCATTTCAGATCCTCTGGGGACAGAGCATTCAGTGTTGCCACACTTCTCTTATGGAGCTCTGTGCCTCTGGATATTCATATAGCCCGATCTGTGAAGTCCATAAGGAGAAGCTAATGACTTAACTTTTTAATTTAGCATTCAGGTCGGTCAGCTATTTTAATAATGTATTTCAATGTGAAACTTTAATTTAAATATCTGTTATCTGACTTGCCAGTTTTGTATTTCACATCTGGTGTTATGTTGCTTATTTTAATTGTTCATGCTTCTGTAAATCATCCAGAAGCTTTGGGATGGGCATCTAGCAAATAAATAGCCTTGCCTTGCATTGCTTTCTCTTCTAGCATTTTGTATTTGATTCCTGTCGGTTATGATTATTTTTTCGCATCGCTGACTGTTCTAGGTCAAGCCACAACAACACACATTTGATGAAAAGCTCAAGAGCATCTGATGAAGCAACTGGTTATCCAAATAGTCAACAGGGTAATCTAGCTAAATATGCTGCTTTCATGTCTCTGAAAGTCAAATGTGAAGTATGTTTAGCAAAGAAGCTTCTGGGTGTCTGAGCATGGACACCTAGAAACAAGAACTGTGTGATGACAATACAGTGTCTTGCAGTGTAGTGCACTTTATGGTAATTGTGCTTGCCTGATGTGTTATGAGTTTATAACCTATGGAGCAGCAAATAATCAACAACAAAACATTAAAGATAGAACTTCAATGGACAAAAGTAGTTCTGGAGGAGGCTTGTTGTGTATATGTAGCCCAGAAGATCAGAGGCAAAGGGCAGTGATATGGGTCATGGCAGGCTAGGAATTAGGTTTTACAGTACTACAAGAAATAAAGTATTTCTTGTTCCAGCTGAGTACTACCCTGAGGCATTAAAATGCTACTTGACCACCCTCCTGTGCTTTGCAAGTAACATCTCCTGCTGTTAGTGAAGTGCAGCTTGCATTTAATTTTAGGTTGATAGTTACAGCCTCTGTAGTGTTAGGCAAGCCTTATTCAGTGCTGCTGCTAACTATTCTTATAGGCTACAAGAAGTTCTTATACTTACATGTGGAGAGGAGGTCCCAATTCCAAAACTGTAGTATCCTTTTCTGCTCATGGTTGTCATCTGCATTATTACCTGTGATCTTATTGTATTGTATTAGTACTGTATATTACAGGTGGGATGCATGTATCATACAGTATATATTATTGTCATTTGATTAATCTGCTCTCCCTTTCTGCTACAGGTGCTTTGCAAATGTCTCCTTCCAGACCACCAGTCTCCTTTCTTATCGCCTTCATTTTCCCTGTTCTTACGTCCTTTTCTGTTCCTCCTTCCCTTGTCTCCCATCCCTTCTACTCCTCAGTAGACTTCTCACTACCTCCCAAAATCCATCCATTACCTCTGCCATCCCTCATCCTCCATTCCCCTTTTGCATCTTTCCTACCTAATTCTCCCTTTAATCTTGAAGCTCTTTGATGCTCTCTCTTCTCAATCTTGCTTAAGCCTTCCTCTGTTTTATACCCATGATGCTGCATCAGCTTCTCATTGCTCTTCCACTTCTTCTGTCGAGCAGTGTGACACTTTACCCTGGTCCTCCTCAGTCACCCTTCTTCTTAGTCTAAGGGTCTTAGCATTTTCCATCTCAACCTTTGGAGTCTGCTCCTAAGACTGATCAAATCAGGCTGTGAGTGCTGCAGTCCAACACTGATGTCTTGCTCATCATTGAATCCTGGCTGTCTGCCAGGATCAGTGATAGCATAATTTCATTGCTGGTTATACGCCTTTAGACAGGATTGTGGAAAGAGAAGCAGTGGTGAGCTGATATATATCTTTGCAGTCTCAACTGCAAGATTGCCCTCTGTCCCCTCTTCCCATGAATTATGTTGTGTAAACTATATTTCTTCCACTCCCTGCCTATTTTCATTGATGGTGTCTATCTCTGTCCCAAAGTTAAGCCTGATTCTGTCTCTCCTCTTCTCTCTTTTCTTACTCACTCATCTTCCGGTGAACTTGTTATCCTTGGTGAATTTATTGTAAATTGGTCCTTATCTGCTTACAAATCGTTCACTCAGAATGCTTAGTCATTAAATCTTACTCAACATATCTCTGACCCTACCTGCCACAATAACCACTTCTCCAATTATTCACTTACTCACTGGATCACATCCTCCAACCACCTCATAATGTGTGCTGCTGGTGCCCTTCCAGACTCCATGAGTGACCACTGTATGATTCTACTGGATATGGAAAATTGATTGTCCAAATACCCTGCTGTGGTATGTTTGGACCAAGTTGTTTAAGTCTCTTTACCTGGACACCCTCCTGGCTGACTTGTGGTCCTCCAGCTGGGCTTCTCTTGTCCTTTTCCACTGCTCTAACATCAAGGATGTCCTCTCACATCTGGATAAGCACACCACACTAAAGAAATCTTGGTGCGTGGCACCTACCTGTCTTGGGTAACCACTGAACTCATCTCCTTCTTCAGGGCTCATGACTCAGCCATGTCCTTTCACAAGTCCTTTGGGTCCCATGTGGTTTGGTATGGCACAGACAATTATGCAACACCAGCACAAAAGCTCTAAGGCAGGCAAACGCTAATTATTTTGCCACAAACCTCCAGAATAATATTATCTCCCAATTAAATTCTGGGGGTTATTTACACTATTGTAATCCCCTCTCCCAAGTTTTCTCCCCAACCAACAAACCCAGAAACCCTATTGTTATTTCCAACCCAGCTGATGTAGCTTCTGCCTCAGCATGTAGATCACCACTTGCACCATCTATCCTTCCCCGCCTTATTCTTTATTTTCCACTGCTCCCTTCCCTTCCTTGCCCTTCTATTTTCTCCTGTCACTGCCTGTGATGTCCTGTCTGCCCTATTCTCCCTCAACCTCTCCAAAGGCCATAGCCCTGATAATCTTGACCCTAAGCTACTCAGTTTCTCAGTCCCTCCAGTTGCTGCCCCTCTCTCCTTACTCTTAAATCTCCTTTCAACTTGGCTCTTTTGCTGGAAGTCAGCAAAGTCTTTTCCTTCATGAAGAGTTGACATGTACCTCCTGGGAACTACTGCAATGGCCCATTTTCTTCTTCCTCCTGACAAAGCTATAGGAAAAGCTTGTTTTCTCCCAGCTCTCCAACTTTTAGGACTCATTTTCTTTCTCTCTCTCTCCCTTCCAGTCTACTTTCCATGAGGCTCATTCCACCATCTCTTCTCTCCTCTGTGTCACTAATTCTGTCCTAAAGGGGATGGATCAGGGTCATGTTTTAACAGCATATTTTATCATCCTGGTTAAGGCCTATGAATCTGTCACCCAGCCTTTTCTTTTGAATAAGCTGAGGTGTGCTGGGCTCTCACTGTCTGTGCTTTGCTGGTTTAGTTCTTACATCTCTGGACATAGCCAGTCTATCCAGGTTCCTCTCCTCCTTAGTAACTCTGGTGTGCTCACAGCTCTATTTTGGGGCCTATCCTTTTCTCAGTTTTCCTCAACAGCCTCTCCTGTGCTTGTTTCTCAGAGAATATCCATATGTATGCTGATGATACAGTTCTTAATGCTACCGAGCCTCCATCCTCCTGTTGGACCAGTCCTTGTAGTGTGATTTTGACAGTGTCCAGTGTTGGTCTGGTTCAAATCAACTTTCTTTGAATGGCAGCAGCACTTTCAATATTTTATCTGGCTCACACCAGTGGCTTAGTGGTTCAGCTGGTCCCCTGTTTTAAAACCTTTGATTGTGCTCCCCTGAAAGTGTCCTACTTCACATATGTCAGCGTGTGGCTTGACAGTCAACCCTAACTTCTCAGTCCATGCTGATGCCATCATTAAAGGGGAACAATCAGCATTATTGCCCAAGTGCAGGGCTGTTCCCAATTGCACTTTGTGTGCAAAAATATTTTTGCTTACTGTTTACTGCAGTATAGTAGAATTGTATCGAGACTGATTTTGCTGACATCAGAGGAGGGCTGCAGTACTGGAGATTCAATAGCCTGCAGTGCATGTCCAGAGTTTTTAGCAGCTCTGATCCTTTGTTTGCTGGTCCTGCTGTCCTACCAGGACTATGTACTGTCCAACAGGACTGTACTTAGACCCTGGATAACAGTGAGACCAGCAAACATGTGACTGGAGCTGATAAAGCTCTCACATGCACTGCAGGCTATTGAATCTACCAGTGCTGCAACCCTACTCTGATGTCAACTGCAGGGGATTCTGGGATTTGTGGTTACAGGAAAATGCCCAATTAAATCAGTCTGATATAATATACAATACTGCAAGAAACAGTAAGTAAATAGTTTTAAACACACAAAGTGCAAATTGGAAGCAGACTCCTACTTAGTATTAGGGTCTTAGTGATGACTGCTCCCCTTTAAGAAACTGTGTCCCAAGCTTGGTACCCTTTGCAAGAATAAATCCTGACTTGCCTCCCAGTATGGCATGAGATCATTCTCAAGATGAATTTACCGCTGTTTGATTATGCAGATTTGGTCTATGATGGTGCCCCCAAATCTGCTCTTGCCAGACTGGATCCCCTCTTTCACTGCTTTTGCTGCTTTGTTAATGACTCTCTTCACTTTCTCATCACTGTTCTCTTTATCAAAACCTCCTTCCCTCTTTATCTTCTTAGTGCCTTTTCTATGGTGTGTTCCTCCTTTCTAAATTCTGGTTTGGGTTCCTTCCCTCCTATCTCTCAGGCTTGCTCTCTCCCTCTGTTCCTCCTACTGCACACTTCGCTCCTCTCACACTTGTTCCTTCTCTTACCCATTGCTCTGTTTTTGCTGGCTAATCCTCCTTCTCTGTACACCAGCCATCTTTCTAGAACTCTCTTCACCCTCTTTTCATCTTGCCACCTCTTACGCTCTTTCACGATGATATAATTTTGCTCCCTCTGGCCCCGCCCATAATTCATTGTTCCCTGATATTTTCTCCTCTGTTCACATTCACTCCTAGTGAAATCCTAGTTTGTTTTTATCCAGATTTGATATATCTTATAATCAACTGTGCTGTTACCCATGGACCAGCACCCCTGACAGTATCCCCACCATGCGGACAGCAACATATGTAGGTATATATACTAACCTTAGGGCATAGGCACTTATCATATAAGTGTCAGGATCTGAGTTCTCACTGCGTCTGCAATGCATATTACTGCTTTACTATATTCTCACAATATATTGTACCACTGGGAGATGTTTTCCATTATATATTATTATATAATCACAATTTAGGCAACAGTGCCATCTTTAGTGCTTATGCATAACTGTGACTGCAAATGACCTTGTAAGCATTACAAGACCTCATTGTTCACTTATCTTCTGCTAGCTAAACAACTTTTCATGTTAGTTAGGATAGTTACTCTGGCCACCAGTTTTGGCCAATTGTATGTATTTTATGTATCTTCTTTAGTTGTTACCATAGTAATTATCAGGGTATAAGACCCTTTACAGCATGTATTTTCTCTGAGATGAGACTAGACTATGCCCTACCTGGTAAGGAAACTGGATGCAGTCTCCCAGTGATTACACTGTTGGTTGTAAGCCTGCATCATTCTTATTTGCAGTAATAAATCATATTTATTATCTGACTCCACTTGGCTGTTGTCTCTTCCTTTGTGCAGTTCAACAAGAACATGAGAAAGGTAATTTTATTACCCTATTACATTTGGTGACTGTGGCAGGTTGGAATGTACAAAGTGAGGATTCCATTCAATTACTTTGAATGTCGATAGTGTAGTGCATTTTTGCCTACTTGGACCTACTCATGCTTACAGTGGTTATCTGTGATGGACACACTCTGTCTTCATCTCAAGTGTGGCACATCCACACCAGACCCTGATACACTCCCTTTCTGAGTGGCAGCATACTGCCTTGGCACCACCGTTTGCCCATGGGGACCAGAAAGCCATTGGGTGATGGTGCCAAGGATTTTATCCAGTTTTCCAACTGCTTCTTTGTTTGTTTGTCTACCCTTGTTTGTCATGCCTGAACTTTGCACTGAACTGAGACTGGACATCTCAAACTACCTCACCTCCCATGGAGGATGGACAGATTTTGCGCTGGATGTGAAGCCTGCAGAAAACCCATAGCTGCTAATTTCAGACCACTACCTAGAGTCCAAACAAAAGCCAAGAATACAACCTTAAAGGTTTCTTGGTTGCAACTCATACCACTGAGAGTCTCACAGCAGTGTGCCTCCCTTGGACTGCAAAATGCATCTCTAAAAAGAGATGGGCTTGCAGACTCGGAGTTACAGAAAAGGAACAGAAACTAACGGAGGAGACCCAGTCACCCATGATGCCAATAAAAGACCGTTGCATTGTACTGCTCAAGACTTTGAGTGTGAAATTTGCATGTTGAGAGATGATTGTGAAAAGCTGAAATGTGATAAGAAACAGTTAACATACTTAAATATCTTGAGTGATATGAATGAAGGTTTGAGAGAGGAGAATGCTGAGTTGAAAGAAGAGAATGGAGAGTGAATCATGAGTTAGACAAAGATCTTAGGAGAACGTCCAAATTGGGCAATCATGACAGAGTATTGCAGCATGAGGTTGAGAAGGGTATTGAACAGGGCACTGCATGAGTTTGTTACAAGAAGTGTAGAACAAAGATAGCAAAATTGCGCCATCAGCAAAAGGTTCTCGCTGGCCATGTTAAGGCTATGAATGGGTTCCAGTATACACCCATTGACACTGCATCATCTGGTGATGATGACTCTGATTTTGATGATGAGGCATATCATGTCACACCAAGTCCAACCACCATTGGCCAGTCATTTTCTTGAGCCATCCCCAAGATGGCACCTATGTCTGCACGTCCTTACATTGCCACATCTACACAAACATGTTGGAAGCAACGTATTACATCAAGATGGCAACCCCATGACATGGGCAGATGGCCTGTACTCTGCGATGTGCCTCTGTTTTCCCCCTCTCCAGGGAGGAGAATATGGAGGTTCAGACCTAATTCAAAGAGCCAGTACCATATGTGTGCAACAGATGACCACTGGAGAGCATACAGGATCAAATTGACAGAATGCTTGAGGATACTGTCACCCAGGACCATGCATACAAAGTAGTCGCTGATGCAGTGGTGGAAGCTGCCCTTCACAGTGCCACTGAACGTAATGAGTGGAACAAGATTCCTCGTATTTCCAATCCTCTGCAAGCCACTCTCTCTGTCCAGCAAATTGCTCAAAGCATTGGACAGATCAGTCTGACTGACAACCTTAGTTGCCATTTGGAGAAGGTGCGCTCCCGCTGCAATAAGCTTTCTCTCCAACCTGAGTACCAGGTTCAAGTCTTGCGACAGATGATCAAACCTACCCTCTGAGCCAAACTCCCAAACACCGTCTGCAACTCCGAGACACTTGTACAATGACATCGCTGCAGCACTCCTTGCTGCCAGTGCCCCAGGTGCCATTGGAACCTGCTTGGCCTACAAAGTTAAGCAGAGTATGAAGGAAAGTCCACGACTTACCATCAATGATTTTGGCTTTCCTATGAGGCTGGCAAAGGCCTGGCTGGTGAAGTCACACAGTGAGACCAGATGGAGTACAAGGATTTGTACATCCAGAACTTGACTCCAGCCCTTCGGGAAAAGGTTGAACTCAAGGTTTCCGGAGACTGACACTCTGTGGAAATCCTTAATAAGAAGGTATACAGGTATACTCCGTATCCTCACTTCTGGTAAGAATAACAAAGCTGCTGCCATCCAAACCCTGGCAGCCCAGGTAGTTGCAGCCCAAGTTGCTGCAGTATAGCCCACCTCAGATACACCTACCCACTATACTGTGGAAGATAATAACCAGAAGTCTGATGCCCTTCTGACAACAAGCAGTCACATGGGGGGACCAGAACTGGAAGAACAACAGAAACAAGGACAGGAGCAATTGGAAGAATCCAAATGCTCATCCTTATAGCAGGTACCATAACGACGCCAGCTACCGGAGTCTCAAAGATGAGAATGAGACCTCCGTGAAATTGCTGGAGGAGGCCCATGCCAAAAGAGAGGCAGTCTATGTGCACTGTAGCAGCCTCTCCTCGGCTGCAAGACAGCCAAGCTGCTTGGGAAACCATACCTGCCCTTGGCTACTGAGCAACCAAGCAGCTGAGGAAAGAATCCTTTCATAGCATTGACTACTGGCCAAGCCGATGCAATGACTAAGGAGGAATCGACTGAGCAGGCCGTTGTTGCACCTGTAATGTCATGGGCACATCTATATCTCGTGCAAAACATAATGCCCAGAAAGATACTCAGGGCCTTAGATTTCAAAAACAGGGGATGAAAATGACTCTGAATGTAATGGATTGACAATTACAGGCCCCAGTCTGGATTGTGTGACCTGCTTGTTGACACAAATGGATGGCCTTGCATACAGGCCATGGTCAGGTCACCAAATGAACATGCTTCTGGATACAGGAGCAGCCATGTCTATTCTCCATGATGAGAACCCAGCCACATCTGACTGGTCTACTAGCTGGAAGACCAGTGCACAGGGTGTAGATGGTTCTCAGCTACACATCTACTGACCTGTGTCCTTGCCTGTGGTGGTAGGCCACCTCAGGACCAATTTGCCTTTAACCTCATAGTATTACATCATCACCCCAGCATATTGGGAATTGATTTTCTTGCACTGCATGGCTGTGTAGTGGATCTAGCCAATAGGCTACTTCTCCAGATCAAAGGACAGTGTCATGCTGTCACCATTCCAAATTCACACGTGGTGGCAGCCATCTCTCACAACAACAAAGAGTATGATGTCATGGCTTCGCTCAAAAGTCATGACCTGTTTTCTGAACTCGCACCACTGCTGCAAAAACACTTGATGTGTTTGCTACCAGCAAACATGATTGTGGTAGGATGCACACCACAATTGAGATCCGGACCTAACCCTGTAAGGCAGAAGCAGTATCCATTTCCTACTGAAGCCTTGCATATCACTGAGGGAGACCATCCAATCACTATTACAGCAAGGAGCGATTAGGACTTGTATCCCTACTGTCAATTCTCCTATTTGGCCTGTGAAAAGCCAAATGGAGCCTGGAGACTCACAATTGGTAACAGAAAACTTAATTAAGTTACCCCCAGTTGTGCCTCAACACTAACATCAGCACCTGATGTACTCAAGCTGCTGATACCTGAAAAAGTGGTTTTCAGCCCTGACATCTCTGATGGGTTTGGTCACTCCCATTAGCACAGATAAGCCAATAGAAATTTGCCTTCACCTTTGATGGGAGCCAGTACACCTGGACCTGTCTTCCCAGGGTCGTAACAGCCCTCTCTCTTCCACCACATGATGGATGCCCTGCAGAGATTCTCCAAACCCCAGTGTCTCCTGCAGTACATGGATGACTTACTCCTGGCAACCACCACAAAAGAAGATCATTTGGCCCTCTTAGACAAACTTCTGCTCTCCTCAAGAGAGCAGACCTCAAGTGCAATCCCTCTAAGGCACAATTGTGAAAGAGAGGTCATCTTCCTTGGCCTATATATTACAGACCAAGGCAGAAGCCCCGTTGTCAAAAATTCAGGGCTTGCAAGATCTGCAACTTCCTACTAGCTCGGCAACACTCAGACGCTTTTAGGAATGGTAAACTACTCGAGGATTTTATTCATGATTTTGCCTTGAAGGCTGCTCCTTGTATGAACTTCTGAAAAGAATGTCCACTCACACTGAAGCTGTTACACAGCTTAAATAGGCCTTAGCCTCTGCCCAAGCACTGATCAATCCCAACCCACACCTTCCCTTTGGAAACTGCCACCTCTGACATGGCCATGTCTGCAGTGCTGGCACAAAAGTACAGTGGGTACCACAGGCCCATTGCCTATGCATCTCAGATGCTAGCTCCAGTAGAGAGAAAATATAGTCTCTGTGAAAGGACACTCTTGCAACCTACTGGGCTGTCAAACATTTCTCTACATCATTGGGCATGCTCCTATTATCTTGCATACCTGCCACACCTGAACTAACTTTTGCTTATGGATAAAGTAAAAGATGGTTCAGTCTCCAACATCAGACTTAACCACTGGTCTTTGCTTTTGCAGGACAGGGACATCAAAGTACTGCCTGCAAAATGTCCTCAGTCTTGGCCCATGGCCTGCTCTACACAGGTAAACCCCATGACTGTGCCCTCTAACCTCCTGATTTACCTGAGCCGGGACCATTCCTACTGGCCACACCAGATGTTCTGGACAATACCAATATGTACCATATCTTTACAGATGACTCCACCTCCTATGTAGATGGAGAAGAGGTGGCAGGATTTGGAGTGCTCATACAAGATCAAGAAGGTGATTTCAGGTGAATTTCCAGAAAATGCACCATTTCTCCACAGTATGCTGAACTGGCAACTGTGGCCTGTGCACTGGAGGTCATGCCCATGGTGACAAGGATGCCATTATTTTTGCAGACTCAAATTGGGTCTGCTCATCCCTTACTGAATTTTTACCTTTCTGGGAGAAAACAACTTTACATCCTCTGATGGCACACCTGTCAAATACAGGGATCTGTCTGTGTATATACACACCCTGACACAGGAGTTTACTCACAAACTGTACATCCACAATGTAAAGGCTCACTGCAAATCTGACCCTTACCATGAATTCAATGATTGAGCAGGCTCGCTTGCCAAAGCAGGCTCCTCGGAGGTGGGGAGACATGGACAATGACTCACCCAACAGCTGTAGCAGCTATACTAGCCACTAACACCAGGCAGAAACCAGTACCAGAACCTCCACTGGACCTTCTGCTGCAGAAATCAGACCCAGAATTAAAGATATGTTCAAATTCTTGGACAAAGGAACTGAACAACCACTACCTGTGGGTAGTCCATACAAGAAACACTCTGACAACATACCAGATGAGCTTCTGATCACTGGACAAGTGTATTGAAAAGAGGATACAGGTGATAAATTGTGCGCTGCACCACAATCTTTGCAAACCGAATTCATCCATATGGTTCATGATACAGTAATCCCACCGGTGGACACCAGGGGACAGAATACACCCTCCTGAGACTTAAAGCTGTCATCTGGTGGCCTGGCATGACCAAAGATGTAGAGCACTATGTGGATAACTGCATAGTGTGTGCCCAGAATAATCCAATTTCGGTGAAAAGAAATGCCAAATTGTTGCCCTAAATACAAACTGGACCATGGAATGTGATACAAATCGATTTCATTGGCCTCCTTACCAATTCAGTAAAACAACAAATATGCACTTGTTGTCACTGATTTGTTCTCTAAGTGGGTAGAAGCATTTCCACTAAGAGCAAGATGGCAAAGACAATGGCCAAGATCCTGGTGGATCAATTGTTCTCCAGGTGGGGCCTACCCATAAGGTAGACTCAGACCAGGGGACCAGTTTTACAGCTGAGCTGATGAAACAGACACTCAATTGCATGGAGTAGATCAGAAATTCCACATGTCTTACCATCCTCAATCCTCGGGCCAAGTAGAAAGAGCCAATAGAAGAATCAAACAGATGTTTAGTGCAGTGTCAGTGGCTCAGTAGGTAGCACACTCGCCTCTGAGGCCAGGAGATCAGAGGCTGTGGGTTCAGTTCCCACATCTGGCACTGGGTTAATATCCCAGTACTGACACTGTAATGCAGCATGAGAGGGGTGCTGTATTTCTGAGGTGCCGTCTTCGGATGAGACGTTACACCGAGGTCCCATCTGCCTGGACTGGTGGTAGTTCGGTGGATGTTAAAGATCCCATGGCACTTATCGAAAGAGTAGGGAATTTCCCGGTGTCCTGGCCAAATTTCCCTCATTCACTAAAGAAATACCACCAACAGCTTAATCTGGTTCAAGGTCAGTTGGCATTCATCTGTATCCTCTCCCCGGGTCGTGCCTGAAAATAGGCAGGATTTGTCTAGTGCACTTACCCGGTCAACAAAAGCTAAATAAATAAATAAATAAAATGTTATGTAAATTCATCAATGACAATCCCAAGGACTGGGATTCCCTCTTGCCACTACTACTGATGGCAATTACAGGCACTCCTGCAGCAACTACCTTACGAGGTCATGACTGGTAGAGCCATGAGATTACCTGAGCACCTGTTAATTGACCTTCACACCCCACTGCAGATTGAGTATCTGTAAACAAGTATGATGAAAAGCTTCATGATGACATCATGAAGACACACTTGTTGCTGCCAAATCAAAGGGCAAAGCTCAACAAGCTAGAGCTCATTTTGATAAGCATGTCAAAGAAGTTGACAGGTAAGTTGAAGACCAAGTTATGCTTCTCCAATACAGACAACCCACTCATTCATTTGCCAGTAAATGGGACAGCCCATACCCCATTGTCAACAAACTCAGCCCTGCTGTCTATCAGGTCCAAGTTTAACAGCAAAAGAAGACCACCGACAAGTGGTTCCATGCTAATCAGCTCAAAGTGTACAAAGGTGACTAAACTTACTTTTTCTAACCCACTTAGGGCGGAATAGTACCCACACTTAAACTTTTTCTGTTTTCTTCCAGGTACACTGGCAAGATGGCTATCTTGCACCTCCTCCTATTGGTGGGACTATCGACATTGACTGTGACTGCTCCTCAATGTAAACCCTTATAGACTCATAGACAATGTGTAAACCACTTGCTTACAAATTTGAACATTCGGCCCAACAGGAGTTCATATTAATGTACCCAACAAAATGATTACTGTTAAAGAAGGCTCAGATGCCTATCTTGATGCAATGGTAGTTGCTCCAGACAAACCCACACTTTCCATTGAATGGGAAACTGATGCAATGGGCTACACACCCTGTAGCCCACCTATCCAAAGGTACATTTCACGGATGGCCCAACACAGACATTTCTAAGAATGGGACTCTCTCTATTCGACAGACTTCTTCTAGACATTATGGTCGATGTAATCTTACTGCTCTTATTGATCCAGCTTGGTGTGACCACCTCCCTCTGAGGAGTCATGCTCTTTCTGTCTTCATAACTATGTAGCTACGGAAGCTTTTTTCTTTCTGTAGTCCCACCAAGCAAAGAAGAAATGACTGACTGCCCTCCCAGGAGGAAGGTCCTCTAGTGGTTTGACCACCACTTCTCTACCAGGAGCCCTGATTAATAATGTACAGTTTATGCATGTCCCAGTTATTTTCACTCTCACATATTGGAACATGGCTGAGATTGGTCTCTGTCACACAACCAATACTTCTAGATGTTAGAGTATGATGCTTACAGATATTGTATCTGCTTACCAACACGTATTAATAATTCCATCAGTGGGCCACACACCACTGATCATGTAGGAGTCTTTAGACCCGCACCTAATGCTTAGAGCTAGACCACGCACTAGGCATGGTACTGCAGATGTAACCAGTGCAGCAGGCACCGTTCTAGCCTCTTTGGGTCAGGCATGTCTATCTGGAATAGAGCAGACATAGCTGCTATTAAAGCACAAACACTGAAATTTCAGCAAGCTGTTAAAAATTATATTTTACCACCCATATTACATGGTGTAGATGGTTTAAGCAAAGAAGAATGTTCACCGTATATAACATGCAGGAGATTACCAAACTGTTCAATGATACTAAAAATAAGATCAAGTCACTGATTTTTCAAAATAATAAGGAGGCAGACAAGCAATATATTGGTTGCAAACTTATATGCTCCACCTATGGCTCTTATGTAATTTCCACTGTTAACAGTCTCTTCAGGGATTTGGAAACAGGCAGAATTCAGATATCATCCATGACAGGATACTGGGTCGATGGTGTTGCCCACATTGCAGGCCCAATGGTTGCATTACTGCTTGTTTAGCAAATAGTGTTAACATTTTCTATGTCTACAGCTAGAAACATTAGATATGTCTCCAGATACCCCAATCAAGCACCTTGCTATTTTACTAAAACCTGCTCAATCCATGAAAAGATGTTTGTCACCTTCACTGTTTCTTTACCACGCTTTGACCCCAAAACAGCTGTCTTTGACAAACTTGCTACAATGAACTCTAGAGGCCACCTTGATGATGACATCTACTGAGAGAGGACAGACTTACCTCCATGCTTGTCTACCATCCTGTTCTCCAAGCCTGGGTGGCACCCCACGAACTGTTGTGCCAAGAAAGTATTCTACTTCCTGTGCCACTGTGATGTTTTCGATATCGTGAAACCAGTATGTGGCTACACTCCAGAAAACCTTGACTGGGCCTTAACCTTGGGTAATGATCTGCCATCCAATCTTACTGATGTTGACAAGGATGATGAATCCAAGTCTCCACAAGCTGCATTTTAGTGCCAGGTGCGAAACAGCTCAATACCAAAGCTACCTGGAAGAGGTACATTGCTTCACTGCACGGCTCACCAACCAGTCATTCACCTGCCCTATACGTCTACAGCGATTGATGGTACCAAGTGTACGAGTCACATATAATTCTGATGGACAATACTGCATGGAAACCAATCATAAATCCTTTGCCTATGGTTTAAAAACTGTGATATTTCTCAACCTAACTTCTGTTTTACTCCACAGCAAAAAACAGTTATAGGTTACACTGCAATTAAACCTGTTCCTCTCCCTGAACCAGAGCGTTATTGATACTGATCCCAATACTTGCTTGCCTTGTCTCAATATTTGCCTGTGTTTAACGTGCACATTGACCTTTGACTCTTTCCTTGAAATCACTTTTAGCTAGAAAGGATTTGCATTTGATCTATATTAGCAATAATATTTCTAAAGCTGGTGGCGCTCCCAATGATCTTATTCATGATGGTGATTTAAGCACTGCTCTAGGCAATACTTGGTCAGAACTCACTTTTAAAGTTTTGTTATTATTCAAGCATTTTTGATTGTGTTTCTGATTTTACCCTCTGCTGTCTGCAACGTACTCCAAGACAACACCAAGAACAACTCAAATTCCTTTACAAGGCTGGTGCATCGGGCCTGTAAACTACCTTTTAGTTCCATCCCACTACTTACCTGGGATTGTTGCCCTTTGAGACAAGGGGAATGTTACCCATGGGCAAGCACCTTGATTGTACCCCCACCATGTGGACAGCAACATATGTAGTATGTGCTAACACAAGACATAGGCACTTATCATATAAGTGTCAGGATCTGAGTTCTACTGTGCTTCTGCAATGCATACTACTGCATTACTATATTCTCACAATATATTGTACCACTGGGAGATGTTTTCCATTATATATCATTGTATAATCATAAGTTGGGCAACGGTGCCATCTTTAGTGCTTATGCATAACTGTAACTGCAAGTGACCTTGTAAGCATCACAATACCTCCTTGTTCACTTATCTTCTGCTAGCTAAGCAACTTTTCATGTTAGTTAGGATAGTTACCTGGCCACCTGTTTTGGCCAATTATATGTATTTTATGTATCTTTTAGCTGTTACCATAGTAATTATCAGGGTATAAGACCCTTTGCAGCACGTATTTTCTCTGAGATGAGACTAGACTACGCCCCTACGTAGGTAAGGAAACTGGATGCATTCTCCAGTGATTACACTGTTGGTTGTAAGCCTGCATTATTGTTATTTGCCAATAATAAATTATATTTTTATCTGGACATCACTTGTCTGTTGTTTCTTCCTTTGTGCATTCCAACAGGAACCTGAGAAAGATAATTTTAATTTCTCAGTTACAGTGCCCAGCTATCTGATTTTAACTATTTACTGTGTATCCCCATCATGGGCTTTATCACAACTTTAATATAGCTGTGCTTATTTTGTTGCTTTTACAGTAGTAATGCTTGCTTGTAATTTGTGCCATCTCAATCTGCTTGTACATTGTTTTATCTCCTGTTCATGCTCCCTGGGTCATGCCTGGCAACCTCCTTTCTGGTCACAGCAGTTGAAAGATGGGGTCACGAAGAGGCAAGTGTCCAGAAGAACCCCTCCTCCCACGGCCACCCTTAGCCTTTCTGCAGCTTCCCTGCACACCGGATTCTAAACACACCTCCAGTCATTCCCAGGTCTGAAAAAGACACACCAGCCAATAGGAGTCTGAGGCACCAAATTCATCTCTCCCAGTCAACACTATTCCTACAATCAAAGTACAAGCAGCACTCACACTATCACCAGCCACAGCACTTGAAAAGGGGTCATGAGGAGCTGGCATCCAAAAGAACCCCTCCCTCCCAACACCTCACTCAGCTTTCCTGCAGCTTCCCTGCCTACTGGGACTCTGAATGGACCTCTAGCCAATCCCAGGTCCAAAAGACATGCCAGCCAATTGGAATCCAAGGCACCAAATTCAAACTTTCTCAGCCAACACTACTCCTACAGTTGAGTGCGGGCAGTACTCACGCTACCACCGGCCACGGCACTTGAAAGACTGGGTTGCAAGAAGCCAGCATCCAGAAGAACCCTACTCCCTCACAATGCCTTGCCTCAGCCCTCCTACAGCTTCCCTGCCCACTGAAGATTCTGAACGGACCTCCAGCCAATCCAACTGGTCACATGAGGAGTCAAACACCCACTTAACCTATCTTCCCTCTGGCAGTCCACCGTGCTGTGGTGCAGGTTGCTAAGGATGTCACAAGGAAGGAGTCTGCCTGGAGTCAGACTGGGGTTGGCTTTTGGCCAGTCATGCTGCACCTGGCACATTAAGTCTCCAGTGGACTTTGTATCACTCTTTGTGCTAATCAAGAAAGACTCTATAAAAACTCTGGACTCATGGTAACTCCTATCTGGGCCACCCTAAACACTGCTGTTCCCACTGCACCCTACATTTGTGTATTTACTGCCTAGTCATTTGCTTTTAGTAATGCCTTAATATGGGTTACCCAAACTCCACATCTTATTTTACTTTTAACTGCCAACTGTTGTCTTATTATCTGCTTACTTAGTAACCTCATTTCTAACTGCTACTGTGCACTTCTTGTTACTGTTTGTTCATTTGCACCTTACCTGAGATATCCAGGTTTCCACTTTTACAGCCAATTGTTGAAATGTATTAATGAGATTGTAACCTTAGTAAAGTGGAGTAACGCCCTGTCTGGGTTACTGCAAACCCCACTTTTTCTGCCAGCTGTTGTATGAACCTTAGCAATCACTCTTATCTTGGTTATACCAAACTATAAGTACTATTCACTGCCCTACACCTTTGCTAATTCTACTTTGCTAGTCTAGTTTTATTTATTTTAGTCACTCAGTTAGCCTTCATCTATTTTATTACTTTTCAGTCTTTTCTGTTGCTCTAATTAAATTGCTGTTTTGTTTTTAGCATCACATCAGCTGCCTAAAATCATGTACCCAACCTTCCTTACCTGTCTCCTCCTTCTCCTCTCCTACTCCAATCCCCATTCTCTCCCTCCCCTCCACTATCCGTCCCCACCTCTCACTCCTCTACCTATCCACTACCCTCCCTCCTCCCACTTTCTTTCATTGCCCTTCTTCCTCACTTCCACCCTCCCCAGTCCCCTCCCTTCCCTTCCCTTCCACTCCCTCTCATCTCTGCTCCATCCCCACCCTCCCACCCATTCCTCTTCACCATGGATTTCTCCACCCCTCTCTAAACCTTGAATTCCTCCACTGAGTTTCTCTGTCCCCTACACCTCTCCCTTTTCTCTCCCACATATTCCCAGGAGGTGCAAGTTCTACTCCATCCTGCTGCTCATTATCCTGCTCCTCTTCTTGCAGGTGCCAAGGAACCCAACCTTGCCCCTGCCTTTCCTGCTTCCTCTCCCACCTTCTGTATCAAATGCCATAGTATTTTCCACCTCACTGCTAGGAACCTCCTACCAAAACTGGACCTCCTCAATGTCTGGCTCTCTCAGCACTCATCTGACCTCCTGTGTATTTCAGAATCTTGACTTTCCTCTAGGATACCTAATTCTACATTGGCTCTCCCACATCTACCACCTCTTCCAGTAGGACTATGAAAATGGGAAGGAGGTATCCCTTATGTTCATCAGAACCTGCCTTGTTCCACTGCTCATAGAGAGTCTTTGACCTCCTTTCATGAGCTCCTCCAACCAAGCTCACCCTCCCTCTACCTGTCCCATTTTTGGTGTTTTCTATACATCTTCTAAAATCCTTCCATCCTCTCTGGTGGGCTCCCTCAATAAACTTGTCTCTCATGCTTCCTCTGGTGAGCTTCTCCTCTTTGAAATTCAATATAAAGTGACTGTTCCCAACTACCAGGCCCACCTCCCACAGAACTGAGTCACTGAACCTCACCCAACAATTACCAAACCCACTCAACTCAATCCTAACTTCACCAACCACAGTCTTCTGGACTAAGTGCTATCCTCTTACCCCATCATATCATTGTAACTGGAACTCTTCCAGATGCCTTCAGCAACGCTGATGACCTTCTGTGTCAGGAAAGTCAAGCTTCTCCTTCTGCCCCTAAGTACATTTGGTTTAGGTCCTTTGGCCAACTGAATGCCTTCCTTTTGCACCATGTCACTTCATTTTGTATTATTATATGTATGTGCTTGTACCTGTTCCTCTCTCCTGTTGTGTAGTCTTCTGTACCCAGGTTGTGCCTGAACAAGGCATTTACCCAGTCATAATACGTGTGTGTGTGTGTGTATGTATATATGTATGTATGTATATATATATATATGTATGTATATGTGTGTGTGTGTGTGTGTGTTATATATATATATATATATATACACACATACACATATATATATATATATATATATATATATATACATATATACATATATATATATATATATATATATATATATATATATATATATATATATACACACACACACATACTGCTTAGATGACCTGGCTGCAATTGATTGTCCCCATCTAGATGGCCCTAACAGTGATGTGGCTCTCTCTTCATGCAAAATTTACTGTAATCTGGGACAAACATGACCCTCACCTGAACAAATTCAGAGTAAAAGTTCTCACCACCATTGGATTACATCTGACATCAACCAATGTAAGTCCTGAGACCAGGCATGAGTCAATTTCAAATTCTCCCACTCCCAGTCTGACCTTATTGCCTGCAGAACACTTAGGATCTCATGTATCAAGGCAGTCCATGCTGCTAAAGCCCCTATTTCAAATCAAGCATCCAGAATAATCTAAACTCCCCATCTAAATTCTGGAAGGTTATTCACTCTCTTTGACCCCCCAACCCAGTCTGCTCCCCAATTCTCTGGTGGATAGTTCACTGCTGTCCAATGCTCCCTCTGTTGCTGTTCACTTCAATGAGTTCAACACCTGTACCCTCTCCTCATCATTTCTTCTTAGTCCATCTCCCTCTCTTCCCCATCAAACTCTGCATCACTCAGCTAAGGACTATCACTTTCCTTCCATCACTTCTCAGGAAACCTTGCTTGCCTTTCTTCACTCAACCTCTAAGTTCAATCCAGATGGCTAGACCCCAAACTCCTCTGCATCTCTGCACCAGCCATTCACTCTACTCTCATTCACCTCCTGAACCTCTCCTCACTCCATAGTGTCCCTCAGGCCTGGAAGGTTGTCAGGTCATACCTCTGTACAAAGAGGAAAATCACCTCACCCGGTAACCTCTGGCCTATCTCCTCCTCCCTTCCTTGTAAAGCTACAGGAGGAGCTTGTCTGTCCAGGTTGACTGACTTCTTCGCCTCCTCCAGCTTTCTCTCCTACTTCTAGTTTAGTTTTAAAAGCATCCTCCACCATTTCCTCCTTGTTATGTATCACTGACTCCGTCCTTTCTAGGATGGATCAGATATTTATCTAACAGCTATCTTATAAATCTGGCCAAGCCGTCGACTCAGTGTTGCACCCTGTCCTCCTGGACAAGCTGAGCTCTGCTAGCCTCTCAGCACCCACTGTTGATTGGTTCTATTCTTACCTCACAGGCTACCAACAGTCAGTACAGTTGAGTCACCCTGTTCCCTCCTGTCCTATCCAAGCTGGGTCACTTCCTCTTCCTATATCCTTCAATGACTTGCTCCTGCTTGTGTCAACTCATATACACATACATGCAGATGACATGGTCATCTACTCCTCCGCCCCTCAACCATGGCTGTGGAAGGCCTGCTCCAGGAAGACTTCCATCATGTACTGCACTGGTTCCATGCCAAACAACTCTGGGTCAATACCAAGAAAACATTGTCCATGACGTTTGACACTAGCCAGAAACTGGCCAGGCTCTCACCTCTACCCATCTTCTCCATGCTGGATAACACCCTCTTGAAGTTATTCCAATCTTCAAGTACCTCACTGCATGACTAGATAGCAGACTGGACTTTTCTTTCTTCACTGACTTCATCCACACCAAGTTCCATCCCAAACTCAGTGCCCAGTATGGCAGGTCTGATGGGAAGTGGTCACCAAGATGGTTCTTAACTGATGCGGATGTGATCTTTGGCACTGCCTTGCCTTCGTCCCTCACAAGACTGCATATCCTCTGCAATACTTTCTGTTGATTTGCTACAGACTCACCCTCCAGTACTTATCACTACTCTGTCATTTCCATCCTCCTCACCCCTCACGTCACCAGTCCCACAGTGCTTCTCTGATCTCTAAACACTGGTTTGGGTCCCTCCTCTTACTTATCCTTGCTTCTGTCTCATATCCTCCTTCCTACACACTACATGTCAGGGACCATTGCACTTCACCCTTCCTTCCCCACCCTCACTCCTCCGCTGGGCAGTTATCCTTCTATTGTCCCCTCCCTCTGGAACCAGCACCCTCCTTCATCCACCTCTCCCCTGACTCCCTACCCTTAGACACCAGTTAAAGCTTCTCTCTGCTCCCTCCTGCTCCAGTTAACCCCACCTAATTTTCCTTCCACTCCTTACCTCCACTCCTGCTAGTCTTCAACTTCCCTGCCTCCCACATCATTTTGGCTCTACAAGCAAATTGAAACTGCCTGTTTTACTCATCTGCACTACTTTTATGGGCACCATGCCCTTACCCAAGTTATTGTCTTCTATGCATGTCACCCAGTGAGCTAATAGCATGTCCCTCTGTTGTGATGTTGTTTACCTGCTTGCTTTTATTCTGATATTGCACTTTGTAATTTATCACTGAAACTGCATTTGTTATCGCTAGATGTATTTTTGTATTCTGTACTCCCCTTTCCCTCTCCTCAGATCACACCTAGAACCAACTCTTGGCTCAGTGTGCCTCTCCCAGTTACCAATTTTAAATAATTAATTAATTTTAAAAAAGCCTTAACTTAGCGACCTTTCCATGGCACCAATTTTTAAATAAATAATTAAGAACTCCCTCAATAAAAATCCAAATACCAGGTACATACGGCACTCCATCAAACTTAGGTCAGGTATTACTGCAAAGCAGAATGGTTCTGCTTCTTAGGCAATAGTAGTAGACCAAAAATATTTCAGAAACAGCCACAAACCAAGCCTCCCTGGTGATCCACCAGCTGTGAATCCTTTGCAGTAACAGAGACACTAACCAGACAAACATAATGGAGAGTGTGTGAAACATTACTTACAGTACTGTATTTTATAAATTGTTGTTATATGTGAAATCTTGCTGGTAACAATCTAGCACTTCAGTCAATTTCATGAGTCTTGGATCTAATGTCCATAAGAAGACTGGACTCTTGTGGGTCAGCATCAAGCTGGACAATGGACTTTACTTATATCTCATTATTGGCAGTTAGTATTGTTTTGTGTAACCCTTCACCCCTGCCTTTTGCCAAAATGACAGGTGGCATGCTGTTGAAGCTGACAGCAGTACCTGGTGGGGACCTGGGTTCGGGGAGGATGAGGTTACTCGGCACAGGGAGCCTAGGTTTGGCTACTCTGGTCAGGGGCACCCAAGTAAATCTGAACACAGGAAGCAATAACTGTAATGTCCAGAACCAGGAGTGATTCTTCAGTGTGGCTTTATTCACATACTAGCTGAACAAACAAAGCAAGACGGACCCCCACGGACTACATTTCCTGGTAATGCAGATTAGAGACTACAGGACACTTATTCACCATTTTCAGCCCTCAGGCTTTGGACCCCTGGCACTCAGCCCAGACTTGCGCAGCTTTGGGTACACAGACCGACTTGTACACACTTGGGGTTTTCCCACAGTCCATTGGAAGAATGAACCAATTATCCTATCGTGGGTTCTCCACACCACTTAGAGTCGGCGACTCCGAGAGAATTTTTCCTTACTTGTTGTGACTCCCCAACTCCTAGAGAATTTTTCCTACTTGTTGTGGCTCCTCACACCACTTAGAGTCTGTGACTCCTAGAGATTTTCCTTTTGCAACCCCACATCTGGGTGCTCCCATCACTGGCCAAGTGCATGAGGCAAAGTAGCAACCACAGCAGAAATCTGTAGAGGTGGACCTGGTCACTAAAGATGGGGGTTCGCCCACCTCCAGCTCCCACAGCCCATACCGGCCATTTTCCTGGGAAAACTGAACCATTCCTTTTCTGAACTTCTAAATGTAGATTAAAGGGTAGATGATCTGGTGCATCTCCTCTACATATTACTTGAATCACACAACACTCTAGCATTTGACACTACTTTACTTGTTGGCCCATTTCTCTAGGCTTCCCAAAATGTAGCACAATCCTAGATTTCCACACATGTCCCAGGGTGAAGAAAACATTTTGCCCTCTTAGTCAGGACAGACACTCACCCTTTAGTTGCAGGTGCCCCACAGGTGACTCACAAATCTTCCATCTTTCAAAATAAATGCTGAACTAAACAGGCAGCTTTTCTTCCACTTGGCAGAATTAAGGGATTGCCCCAGGAATCTGCTAGGGATCTTTACATCCCCCTGGAGGGAGGGCACTGAGACCAAGTCTCCACCACTTGAGCACACCTTCATCCTTCACTTACTGAAGACAAATTGGACACTGACCACTACTTTGAAAACTCCCAATGTTCTATCTAACTCCCTTTGCTGCAGATTCCAATGTGGCTTATGCAGCTGCGAAAGTTCTATTGGTGATGTCATCCCTCAGTCTCAGCTGAGACTGAGAACAGAGTGAGACAGTGTGAAACCCATTTAACTGGAGTTTCACAAGCTGCCTTCCCTGCCTACCACTAGGTCTTACTGGGATTCTAGTAACCCCGGATAACAAGGGGTTACACTCGCCCTTGACCAGGAAAATGACTGTCCATGATCATTATTTACCGACCTGAGGCCATCCCACCCTATGGCTACCTGTGGAGGGGGTGATCAGGCCCCTTCAACCATGTGCAAGCACAGGCAGGCAACACTAAGGGCCTAGAGGCCTGTAGCTGACATATCAGCCTCTACACTATCCACTTACTATGGACACCTAGTGGCTCTGGTAGAACTATCCAGAGCATAGCCCTGATAGATCAGCACTGCGGTCCCTGCTGCAGGTCAGGCCACAGCCTGTCCATCCCCTAACCCTCTAGGGAAAACCTATCTGCCTTTAACCTAATACCCCAAAACAAAAACAACCCAGGGACCTCCCGACCTTGGGCAACCTGCAACCACACACCAAGAAATACCACATTACTGCCTCCTCCCTACCCCACAACTACACCTGTGGAAGGAAAGGGTTAATACACCAATAACAATAATAACACAGTACTTTAAATTTCTAAACACACTAAAACACTGATGAGGAACTCCAATGAGCCCCTCCTCCTTCTTGTCTTCTCTTCGGTCTTCCCAGGAACACCTGTAAGAAAAAGAAAGACAACACACACTCTAATCTGCATGCACAGTCTACCTAAAACCCCTACCATCAAACATTGCAGAATCCCAAAAGATTTTTAGAAAAAGGTAGAAAAACAGTATTTACATTAGAAAACAACGACATTATTTACAATGGGGATGGAGTACCCTAAAGTCCCAACTAGTGACCACAAGGCCGAAGGCTAGTCCAATAAAGAGCCTCTCCTGGGCGGAGCCAGTGAAACACAGTTCTAACAGGCTAAAGTCCCGAAGAGAGGTCTTTGAGGACAGTTCACACATTTTGAAGTCTGTTAGTGTAGGGTGTTTACTGCAATGTCATAAAGATAGAAAGTTCAGACTTACCAGCCACTTGTAGTATGAAATTCTTAACCAACCTGCACCTCTGGCTGAAGACTCTCACTGGCAGCATTTCTTCTGATACAGCTGGGCGGACATCTTCCAGAAACCACAGGAGGGTGCATCTGGGAACAGCTGGGATGATGTCATCTCTGGAGACAGAACCTTAGAACAGGAACAAAAAAAAACAGCTGGTCCGGCGTCATCCGATTACCAGGCGATGAACAGGATACAGCTGGGCTGGTGTCCTCTCTGGATCTGAAGTCATCTGGTGGGCCAGTCGATGGTTTCTGGGAAGGCCAGTACACTGCAGACTGATGAATGTGGGGCACCTGAGTCCTGGATATTCATATTGGCAGATCAATAAGGCACTTCACAGTCTGGTGTGGCAGTATTGACTACCTCTGCTTGGCTCTCCATTTTGTAGGCACGGGCACATTTGCTGAGAGGTCCTTGCACGAGGCCAATAGTGCCGGGGGATCAGAGGCTTTCAGGGCTTATTGTACCCGTCTGGGCGCACATAACTCACACAGTGGGAGATTTCACATCCCTCTCTGTCCACTATTCTCACTCTGTCTATAAACAGTGTCCTGCCTCTCTTCCACTGGGTATACTTTTCGTGGAACAGTCTATTTTTACATACTTGTTGGCCCCAGGATGTACATTTTTCATGGCTTCATCCCAGATCCAGATTTCCTGCAGTGCTCAATCTCCTCCCAGACTTTTCGAGGAAAGGTAGGAAAGGTCATACCATAAATCTCATTTGCCTTCCTAAGAACCAGTTCTCCTCTTTACTTGCTTTGGTCAATCTGAGACCGCTGGCCTGACTTGGGGTGTCCAGTCCTGGTTCTGCCAGCTTCGCATCCTTAAGGACATTAGAAACAGATCCCTGACTCCTTCCTCCTGTAAAGCCAGGGTAGTGGCATCACCACATTCTTCCATACATTCCTCCGAGGCAAGATCTTGAGGCTGTGTACCCGTTCCTTTTCACAAGGCCACAGGTTCCCCTCATCTTCCTCTTCACTGAGGATCTGAGCCCAGGGTGAGCAGTGCGTCCTCACTCCCGAGACTATCCACTCATCACTAGGTGCGGAGGTTGACACCTCCCACTCAAAGGCCTCCGCATCTCATCTTCGCCTAAGAGACTTGGCTAGCCCCTCCAGGGGTCGATTGATACTTTATCCGAACTTTCTTTCTGGGATCCAGCATCTGAAACTTCAACTTTTGGTTCTGTCTCTAACTCTGCACCCTCTAGCTTTGTGCCACACTCCCCAAAGGGCCTTCCTCCACAGGCTCCGCCTGGTGCTGTGTGCTGCCAACTGCAGATTCCTGAATTTTTGTCCATGTGGGAGCCAACTGAATTTGAGGCACTTTATACAAGCCATATTTTTCTAGGCATCTAGCACAGTGAGGAATCATGAAGCGTCCTTCCAGCTCTCAAGCATATTTGACATACATGCACTGGAAAATTAGGAATCGCCACATGAGGAGGCAGTTGCCCTCCATAGCACCACTTTTCAATATCCTCAGTCTATTTACTGCTGCTGTTACTGCAACCCAGGCATGATCCGGGTAACGAGCTGGTCCTGAGGCCATAACTGCAGAAAAATAAACAAAAGTTCACTGTAACTGAAAGTCCCACTTTACCGAACACACTCTTCAGTTGTAAAATGGCTCCTCTGCTGCTGTGTTTGCTTTACTACCCCATCCTGCAATGGCGGCGGCAGCACTCCTGTGCATCAACATTCAGAATCTGGGTCAAGCCACTGCGCACCGATTTACACAAACTACTGATAACTTTGCTCAAACTGCACAACTTGCTCTGTTCTTGCTTTAAACACATTTACAGGATTTTCCATGGACTTTTTATATACTGGTAACATTTATTTGATTCACAGTCCCTTAAAGCTTCAAATTTTTAGTACAGGATTGCCTGTATTTCTAGTGCTACACATTGGCTACAACCCACAGTCTCTGTCTGGCTGCAAACTTTAAACTGAGGCTAAATTCATTACTATGCACACAGTCAATGGCTTAACAGACTTGCACTTGCTGGCAGGACTTGACACAGTCATTACTTGCAAAGCAACTACACTGCTGCACACACATTTATATGGCATAGGGCTGAAAATCATTGTTTGAGCAGTTTCTATGATGGTTACTTACTGTTATCAGTAGCAGTTTGCTGCGATGGGGAAAAACGCCTGCAGCCAGTTCTTGAAGGACTTGCTACACAAGCGGGCGGGCAGTCCTTGCGATCGTCTTTTAAACACTGCTTCTGCAATTTCAACGATCGATTAGCGGGTTGAGCCAATTTTAAACTAGAAAGTCTGTTTTAAACTGTTTGCAATGATTTTAACACTCCGCGACGCCTCCACTGCCAGTACATGCACTCCACTCACACTCCCTCTCGAATGCTGGGGCAGTCTCTGTAAAGCTGGCTGAGGGCGGACTGACTGCAGCCTGATCAACCACACGACGCCATGCAAATGAGCCTCTTCTTCCTCATGAGGGCTCTTCTCCTCACCACGATCACTGAGCAGGCAAATTTAAATTGCAGAATGCAACTTTTTTTTTTTTTTACCAACTGACTCCACGACGGAGCCCATTTCAGCCATTTAACATAGCCATTAAACCTGCAGTCTCAATTCATTCAGAAAGCATTTTCAACGTCCAGGGCACAATTTTCCTGTTGCCACCCCTAGTCTTCCACACTTTTCTTTACAACAGTTCATTTAAAAGCATTTCAAACGTCCAGGGCACAATTTTCTTGTTGTTACCCTAGTCTTCCACACTTTTCTTCACAACAGTTCATTTTAAAAGCATTTCAAACATCCAGGGCACAATTTTTCCTGTTGCTACTCCTAGTCTTCCACACTTTTCTTTACCACAGTTCATTTTTAAAAGCATTTTTAACGCTGTAAACTATTTGATGCAGGACAAGGGCACGCTCTTTGGCTTTACTGCTCCTTGGTAAAACAGTTGGCAATTTTAAACAGCAGCACAAGATCCACAGCACACAGCAACACACTAGGAAATTGCTTCAGCTTTTTTGGGCTACTCACTGCCAGATAGCCAAAACGCTAGCCCCTTGCCCAAGCACCTTCCTCCCAGAACAAAATCAAATGGTGCCTCAATTTTGTAACCCTCACCCCTGCCTTTTGCCAAAATGACAGGTGGCATGCTGTTGAAGCTGACAGCAGTACCTGTGGGGACCTGGGTTCAGGGAGGATGAGGTTACTCGGCACAGGGAGCTTAGGTTTGGCTACTTTGGTCGGGGCACTCAAGTTAATCTGAACACAGGAAGCAATAACTGTAATGTCCAGAACCAGAAATGGGATTCTTCAGTGTGGCTTTTATTCACATACTAGCTGAACAAACAAAGCATAGACGGACCCCCATGGGGCTACATTTCTTGGTAATGTAGATTAGAGACTACAGAACACTTATTCACCATTTTCAGCCCTCAGGCTCTGGACCCACCAGGCACTCAGCCTGGACTTGCACGCAGCTTTGGGTACACAGCCCGACTTGTATACACTTGGGGTTTTCCCCACGGTCCATTGGAAGAATGAACCAATTATCCTATCATGGCTCCCACACCACTTAGAGTCGGCGTCTAGAGAATGTTTTCCTTACTTGTTGTGACTCCCCAACTCCTAGAGAGAATTTTTCCGACTTGTTGTGGCTCCCACACCACTTAGAGTCTCGACTCCTAGAGAGATTTTCCTTTGCAACCCCATCGTCTGGTACTTCCCCATCACTGGCCAAGTGCATGAGGCAAAGTAGCAACCACAGCAGAAATCCGTGAGGTGGACCTGGTCACTAAAGATGGGGGTTCGCACCTCCAGCTCCCACAGCCCATACCCGGCCATTTCCTGGGAAAACTGAACCATTCCTTTCTGAACTTCTAAATGTAGATTAAAGGGTAGATGATCTGGTGAATCTCCTCTACATATTACTTGAATCACACAACACTCTAGCATTTGACACTGCTTTACTTGTTTGGCCCATTTCTCTAGGCTTCCCAAAATGTAGCGCAATCCCTAGATTTCCACACATGTCCCAGGGTGAAGAAAACATTTTGCCCTCTTAGTCAGAGCAGACACTCACCCTTTAGTTGCAGGTGCCCACAGGTGACTCACAAATCTTCCATCTTTCAAAATAAATGCTGAACTAAACAGGCAGCTTTTCTTCCACTTGGCAGAATTAAGGGGATTGCCCCAGGAATCTGCTAGGGATCTATACATCCCCGAGGGAGGGGCACTGAGACCAACAGCGGTCTCCACCACTTGAGCACACCTTCACTCCTTCACTTACTGAAGACAAACTGGACACTGACCACTACTCTTTGAAAACTCCCAGCGTTCTATCTAACTCCCTTTGCTGCAGATTCCAATGTGGCTTATGCAGCTGCGAAAGTTCTATTGGTGATGTCATCCTCAGTCTCAGCTGAGACTGAGAACAGAGTGAGATAGTGTGAAACCCATTTAACTGGAGTTTCACAAGCTGCCTTCCTGCCTACCACTAGGTCTTACTGGGATTCTAGTAACCCCAGATAACAAGGGGTTACAATTGTATGCATCATATTGCTTAACAAATTGTATGTTTCTGATTATATATCTTTACTTATTATATAGTTGAAACATTTCAATAAAATATTTAAGAAAAGAAAACATTATCTGAAATCAAAGCCATCAGGTAGCTGAAAGGCCTTCTACAAGTCAGCATCTCTTGTGACAAAACAGTTATAAAGCAAAATAGAAACCCTTCTCCTGAGCTGGTCTGATGGTGCACTGAAGATCTGGTATATGGCAGACCCAGGTTGGCAACAAACATGTGGTTTCTATCTTAGGCCTGTGAAGAACAGAGTGCAGCACAGAGCTTCTGGGGACTTCAGCAGTTTATGCTGCTATCATGTATTCTCTATCGACTATGACTGTTGGTCGCTGTTTCCCGAGGCAAGAAAGAGCTGTGTCCTAATAGTTGAAGGCGAGCACAGAATGCAAGAGTTTGAGCTAAGAGTGGGTTTGGGCTTGGTTTGGTGTAGGAGCTACAAATCATGCATATGGCAGCCACCTGACAAATGCCAGCACTAGTGGTGCTACAGGAAAAGGCAAGGAGTTTCTAGAAACATATCAGTAAGCCAGAGGGTATACAGTGGGGAAATGATCAGTAAAAATTAAAGGAGAGTCCTGCTTAAAAGTTGTTTCAAAGACGATCAACAAAACACATCTCAGTCATTCCTTGTGCATCTTGTGCAAAATATATTTGTCATGGCAAGGTACTACAGCTGGGCATCAGGTACTGTATAATCAATCATCTGAAGGCCAAACAATGCAGGCAGTGGGAGCAGGCATCAGCGAGCACAGAACAGGGAAGAAATGATGACAATTACAAACAATGTGAAGTGACATTAATGATGACAACATTCTCAATGTGTCCTCCTCCTGTCACAAAGATATTTTAAGTTGCAAAGGTTCACACTTTGGTGCTAATAAAGCACACATGGCACCATGAACATTGTACTTTTCTTCCACACAGCCAACGTGTTCTACAGTACATGAGAGGGAAAAATTACTGGTACTGGTATGCTAAATCAGAGAAGCAAACTAGGAAAATGCTGTCTCATCATAATTCACTGAAAAGAGAAATGGCTAAAACAAAATAGATACATCACATTCACAGAATTATAGGGCAAGTAAGCACCTGGTTGAGAGGAAAACCTTCAACTAGTTTTGCTTGCAGGAGCTTTGTCAAGAATGCCCCTATCAGTAAAGATAACTCTCATACATAGTAACATAGTAGTTGGATGGCAGATAAGGATCACTAGGCCCATCTAATCTGCCCATATTCTCTGCCTGCATCTGTGGCCACTGACCCTAGTTGGTCAGTAGCTTACACCTCTCTTCCTTGCCTCTAGGGTTCCCTTATATCTATCCCATGCATGTTTGAATGCCCCTACTGTGCCAGTGCCCACCACCTCCTGGGGTAGGTTATTCCATGCATCCACCACCCTTTCTGTAATGAAAACTTCCTCACATTCCCCTTATCCTGCCCCTCCAGCCTCAAATCATGCTCCCTTGTTCTTGTGCAGCTCTTGTACTGAAAGATGACTCCCACCTGCACTTTGTTCAAGCTTTGAGGTACTTGAAGGTCTCTGTCATATCCCTCCCGCCTCCCTCCTCTGTTCCAGTGTATACACATTGAGGTACTTTAATCTGTCATGATATTCTGGTGCAAGCCCTGCACCATCTTGGTTACCCTTCTTGATCACCTCCACCCTGTTAATGTCCTTCTGAAGATGCGACCTCCAGAACTGGACACTGTATTCTAGGTGAGGACTCACCAGCATTTTGTACAATGGCATCAACAACCTCCTTCTTCTACTAGTGATCCCATCCTATACCTCCCAACATCCCACTAGCCCTCCCCATAGCCTTGCTGCACTGTGTAGCCAGTTAAGTATGAACAATCTCCATTGGAACATGTGAAGTAGGGAGGAAAGGATGGGAAGAGGGAATGTAGGGGACTGAACGTTCTAGCTACCAGGGATTCAATTTTGTCAAGAGGTAAAAAGACAGAGAAGAGAGTACACAAACAAAAGTAAAATTAAAAGCAGGAACAACTATATCAGAAAAGTCACAAATAAAGTAGATAATTGCACACATGTACATTATCACAGAGTGAGTCTAATGCTAGGTGAAGGAGAAGACACAAGCTAGCAATATATAAACAAAAGTGGGCTTACTAATTATCCACTGGCCAAGTAGGAGGCTATATACTAGTTCAGCATCACTACAGAAAAATTCCCTTTGTTAAAATGTTTTCCTTTTATTCAGAATTCCTGAAACAAAAACAGGATTGGATGAAATCTGATGCTAAACAGAGAACACATACAATAGCCACAAAAATATTTTGGACCGAGGTAATATATAGTTTCAAGGCCAAATTCCAAGATCATATATCCAGGGAAAAACTCTCCAGCAAAGGAACCTGCTCCATCTGACTGTCTGCCAGGATGGCCACCCTGAGTGCAGGTGAAGAGGCTGCTGCAGTGGCAGGAAGCCATCTTCACCCTGCCACAGTATTTCAGAAGGATGATCAATATATGAATACTTAATTGACGGGCATGGAAAACAAAGAAGCTGATCAGATTGCAACTGGCCTGTCTGACATAGAATTGCAGAATATGGAACAACAACTGAAAAGCCATCGAGAGAAGCAGCATCTGCTATCTCGATGGCAGAAGAACTGCGACATTTCATGAGCATGATCACCTGCTGCTCCTGCAACAGAGAAAGGCAAGTTGCTGGTATTGCAGCTGAGCTCTCTGACATGCTGACAACCAGCAAAATACTAGAGATGTAGAGAGGAGACCCACCTCAAGCCTACTTGAACTGGTCAATTCCTTCAGACGAAAGCCCAGCGATCAGATACTGTTTCAAAATTAAACTGACCCATATCATTAGGTGCCTCAACAAAGAGATTCATGAGACTGTAAACATTCCTCTCCTCAGACTAAATGTAATTGTAGGCACTGAAACATTGTTCACATTTAGTGGAAGTTAATGAAGTTTAAATATACTGAATACGAATTGTCTTATATAGTCATTAGTCTTTGATGGAATATCAGTCTTTACATTCGACTCTTCAATATTGCAGTTTTGTGTAATCCAAACAGTCTACAATATAGACCATTCCACCTTGGATGCATCTAGGTTAACATGAGTAATTTTATAATAGATCTCTTCATAACACTGTGGTGACCAATAATGGAATCAGACTGCTACTCAACATAACTCTCAATGCTGTCATACTCTAGGGCATCATGAGGGTCAAAGATTGATTAATTGCCCAAAAATATTTCTCCTGGAAAATACTGTAATTGTCAAGTTTCTCAGCTGTTGTCATAACATACTGTCCCCATGTATCATGAAGTGCATATGTGCGAAAAGAGATTTGCCATGCTCTGGCTGACCTGCTCAGCACCTCCTGGATAGGGATGGGTGCCTCAGGACTGGATGGTGGCCCATAAGGTGCCCATACACAAGAATGGCCCTAGGGATGAGCCAGGAAATTATCGGCCTGTAAGTCTCACTTCCATAGTGGGTAAACTTATGGAGACAATACTGAAAGAGAGGCTGATGTCGATCCACCAAGGTAATGACCTCCAGGATGGGTTCGTTCTCACAGATGTCTTGTCAGACGATCTAATAGAATATTAAGCTCATTAACAAGACAGCTGGATATTGGTCATGCTGTAAATGTCCTGTACTTGAACTTCAGTAAGGCCTTCAATTTAGTGCCTCATGGGAGGTTGGGGAAGCTGACTGCTGCAGGGGTGAGGATGAAGTTGACAAACTTGATAAGGAACTGGCTGCAGGGAGGCTGCAATGGGGTAGTAGTGGAGGAAGCTCTCAACATATAGACTGGTGATGAGCAGTGTGCCACAGGGCTCGGTGCTGGGCCTGGTGCTATTTGGGCTCTTTATCTCAGATATTGCATATGGAGTTGGGAGCAGGGTTAGTTTGTTCACAGATGATACCAAAATGGAGGCAGTGGTGAATGAAGAGGATGGATGGAAACAACTACAAGGGGACCTAATCAAACTGGAGGTATGGTCAAAGAAGTGGCAGCCAGGATTCAATGCGAAAAAGTGCAAGGTAATGCACTTTGGGCAAAAGAACCCAAGGAGGGACTATTGGTTGGGAGGGTGAGGCTGGGGATCACTAAGGAAACATAGAATTTGACGGCAGATAAGGACCACTTGGCCCACCTAGTCTGCCCATTTTCCTACCTAACAGATAAGCTGCAGATCCTAGTTAAACAACAGCCAGCTTACTTCCTCCTACCCCACTAGGATTGTCTTATGTCTGTCCCACACTTCTTGAATTCCCTCACTGTTCTTAACTCCACGACCTCCTCAGGAGGCTGTTCCATGCATCCACAACCCTCTCCATGAAAAATATTTCTCACATCACCTCTGAGCCGTCCCCTCTATCTTCAAATTGTGCCCTTGTTCTTGCACATCTTAAGTAGAGCTAGGCTGTATCACAAGGATATCCTATCCAAGCATAGGGAGGTGATCCTGTTCTCTATAGGTATGCAACGGAGGGCAACAAAATGTTACAGGGAATGGAGGGCAAGGCCTATGAGGACAGGCTGAAAAAGCTGAATATGTACATGCTGGAGGAGAGGAGGGATGGGGTGATATGATTGAAACGTTTGAGGGATGTAAACAAAGCTAGCACTGAAGGGGTGTTTAAACTGAGGAAGGGCTGGGACATGATGGGGCACGGACTAAGATTGGAGGGCGGAAGATTTAGGAGGAGATGAGGAGGCACTACTTCACAGAGAGGGTGGTGTCTAAATGGAATGCTGTACAGAGGGGTGGTATCATGTAAGGCAGTAGGAAGTTTTAAGAGGGCGTGAGACAGAGCACAGAGAGGGATCTGAGGCCATCATGGGAATGATAGATGGGGAGGGGTTGGGGCAGCTGCAATCTAGGGGGCTAGCTGCACACTCAGGCAGACATTAATAGACCAGGTGGTCTGTTTCTGCTAGCAGATTCGAATGTCCATTTGGCATCTGAGTTAGAAAGCCTATTAAATGTAGTCCAGGGTTATCAGAAAGTTCTGAAGTGCTAACTGCTGCCTTGCTTCAGAGACTATCACTGCATGCTTCTGAAAAACTTTAAAAAGAATAGTAAGAATACCCACCGAATCAGACAGGAAGACAATCGATACCACAAATGAGAATGCTAAGGTTTTATAGTCATCGCTTAGCAAGATTCATGTGATAGATATTCTCTTCATCTGTATTAGAGCAGAAATAAAGCACCAATGCAGCTTTACATTGCTTATATAGCATCTCAGAATGAAAGCCAGTGAGTTTAGAAAATCTGTATTTTTGCTGGCCTGTTGGCGCAGCGGTGGGGTTTCTGCTTGCAACGCCGGGCGACCCGGTTCGAATGGACCCGGTCGCTTGAGGTCGGGCCGGGGAGGAGGACAGCATCCCAAGGACAGATCTCCTTCTCTGGGGAGGGCGGATGCTGTCGGGCGCACTGAGGGCTCTAGCGGAGGCTAGGGACCCTAGGGCGCCAACGGACCAGCTGTGGTAGGTGGGGACAGACGTTATGCGTCATTGCATGTCCCCGCCCGCAAAAAATTGAGGCGGGCAATGTACATATGACACCTCCCCAGAGGACCTCGGCACACCACCACCGCTGTGGATCCCCGACCAGATAATAGGCCCATGAGTGCAGGTGTAGGTAGCCATGGCCCCAGCCTGGGGGGCAAGCTGGGTGACTGGGGACGGGCAGCCATAGGCAGTGGTGGAGGTCTCCTGGGCGCCGTGACAAGGGCAGAAAAAGCCCAGCCTAGAAAAATCGTGAAATAAAAAATAAATAAAATCTGTATTTTTTTTTTTTTTCTGTGTTAGTAATTTATTTTCTGTGATCTAGCAATTGGCAGCATTTAGGAGAGAACCTCCCAGTTGTCCAAGTTTATTTGTTTATTTATTTATTGATTGATTGAAATGTTTCACCAGGAAGGCACACTGAACAACAAGTTGCTAGTCTCCCGAGCGCCCTGGGGGAGGGAACAATGAGGAATTAACAACAAAATTACAGATACATACAGAGAACAGATACAATAAAGAGCATTTGATTCAGAATAATACAGTCTTCGTAATAGTGAGTAACAGACTTTAGGCTGTATCATTTAAAAGGCTTCCAGTTCAATTTATACACAGTTAACGATAGACAATTGCATACAACAGCAGGAGGACATGGAATGTATGAGATAGAACCTGTCATATACTGATACACACTGTTCAGTCTTAGTGCAAAGATGTAGACAGAGCTGCACAGAGAAGGCTACAAGCGCTAGGTGCAGGCAAGGGCTGGAGCAGGCAGTGTCCCAAGATAGAGAAGTGAGGGAAGATGCTAAGGGAAGCAGTAAAGGGAGGTAAGGGTAGTTTAAGGGGATGAGGGGAGGGGAGGAGACTGCCAATACCAAGTACCCATCCAGGCTGGGAAAGAATCTGCCAGGGGGCAGAATCTGAGAGCAGACAAGGACAGAGAAATTAGAGGAGGGGTGAAAAAGACTACTGAGACCAAGGTAAACCTTAGGATAAAGAGAACCCTGCAAGGAGGTGGGATCAGGCAGCAGCCAGGAGCAGTGAAAATAGGAAAGCAGTCAGCAAGCCACAAAACTAGTTCTAGTTCCCCTCAGGATGCATGAACCCAGCAGGGGGTCAAGTAGTGAAGCTGGACAGGGTATAGGGGTTAGGAAGGATGGTAGCAGGTGCAGCAGGAGGAGAAGTAGTTGTGTAGAGCAGTACCAAGGAGTAGATGGAGGAGGAGTGACATATTTGTGGGGAAAGAACATTCCAGGATTTGGAGAAGCAGTGAGAAAAGCCGGTCTGACCTGCACAGGTAGATCTCAAGAGGATAGATGGGGTGCGGGCGCAGCAGATCTCAGGGAGTGAGAGGTATGGGAAGGTAAGACAAGGAGGGAATTCCCCAACCCAGAATTTGACGCCAGTTTAGCAACGTGGGTAAGCCACCAGTTGGACAGCGGAGGAAAGGCTGGAGCATGATAAAGGGCACAGTGGTGAGTATGGGAGGGGCATCTAGGCAAAGCGGTAGAAGGAGTTAAAGAGAGGTCCAATTTGGCCAAGGAAGATTTGGGAGCAGTACCACAGACTACATCACAGTAGTAAAAATGGAGTGTCATCTTCTGACAAATTCACACTCATAGTCAATGGGATGCAACTGCAGTTCCTATATAGGTGCCAAGCTTGGGGTGCAGTTTCTTCAAGATGGTGTCAATGTGTACAGAGAAGTTGAGGTGTTGGTCAAGCCAAACTCCAAGGTATCTAAATGAGGAAGTGTCCTCCAGTGTTGTCCCATTTAGGTGTGGAAAGTGGGCATGTCAGAAAGCCTCAAGAGTCTCTGCCTGGTGCCAAAGGTCATAGAGACTGTCATCTTGACGTTGAGTGAGAGGTGGTGTGAAGCAAACCGGAGCTGAACTTGGTTGAAGTTGTGCTGTAAGCTGGTTACCATGGCTACAGGGTTACTGCTGGAGCAGAACAGGACAGTGTTATCGGCATACATATGGATGGAGGAGGTGGAGCAGACTGTGGGCAGGTCATTTATAAAGATGGAAAAAAGCAGGGGACCTAGCACTGAGCCCTTGGGGACACCAGGGTTGATAGGGAGAGGAGGGGAGGTGGAATCGGAGATTCTTACTGATTGAGTCCTACCAGTAACGTGAGATTTAAACCAGTTTGTGGCAGATGTAGCCAGGCCAGCAACAGAGAGAGAGAGCCAAGGAGGAGGGACTAGAAAACAGTGTTGAATGCTTTGGCTAGGTCGACAAAGGTGGCTGAGATGATCAGGCCATCGTCCATCCCAGTAAGGATGAAATCGGTGAGCCTGAGGAGGAAGGTAGTGGTGGAATGTATCTACCAAAAGCCAGACTGGAACGGGGTGAAAAATGAGGTATCAGAGAGAAAGGGGAAAGTTGGGAAAGGACCAGGTGTTCTTAGAGTTTAGCAAGTGTTGGGAGTAGAGACATTGGGCGATAGTTGCCAGGAGCCGAAGAAGTCACCACCCTTGGGGACAGGAATAACTACTGCAAGCTACCAGGAGGTGGGGACTTGCACTGTCATAAAGGAGAGGTTTAGGATTAAGGAGATAGGGTAAGCAATGGCAGGAGCAGAAAGGTAAAGAAGTTTGGAATTGAGGTCGTCTGGAGAGGAACCTTTGAGGGATTCAGGAAAGCAGAGCATCAGTGGGGAGATCTGAGAGAAGGAGAAGAAGTAGCAGTCAGGTGATGACATGGGAGGGGAAGAGGAGTAGGTGGGTGGGGAGGAACACAGGAGAGACTTAGAGCAGGAGGTGTAATAGGCATTAAATTCACTGGCCACCAAGTGAGGGTCCGAAACCAGGGAACTGTTAATTTTTAGAACGGGCGGTGTAAGAAGGGGGGAGAAAGAGCATGCACCACTCGCCAGAATTTGGAGGGGGATTGATGTTTGTGTGGAAGAGGAATTAAAATAGTCAGATCTAGCCAGTCTAGTAGCTTTGGTACAAGAGTTGCGGAGCATTCTGTATGCAGTATAGTCGCTTGGGGAGTCTTGACGATTTGTATTTTTCCAGGTGCGGTCACGCCTCGTAAGCAGGCCAGTAATGCAGGGGTAATCTATGGGAGGTGTAGGCCTCAAACTCTGGTCCACCTGAAGGAGCAAAGGTATTCCAGGTGAAACGAATTTGTCTCAAAGTAGGCGATGGCATGGTCAACAGAGGGGATGAAATCAGAGTGGTCCAGTCAGTGGAGGCAAGCTGGGACAGAAGAGAAGCAAGATCTAGGGATTTAAAGGAGTGGAGTTGAATTGTTTTATGTAGTGGTTTTGGATGGTGTACTTGCAAACCAGGAAGATGGGATTGTGGTCGCTAAGTGCATCAGGAAGGATACCTGACTTGATGATGTGGTGAGGGTGGGTGGTGAGTGCTCAGCCAAGGAGGGTGTTGTTATGAGTTTTACAATTAGGATGTGTTGACTCTGAATAAGTTGAATGAGGTTAAGTGCATCAATGTCATTCCAGGTCTTACTCGATTTAAGGGACAACCAATTTATGTTCATGTCACCCAGAATGAACAGTTCACCTGAGTGTGAGATGGAGGTAATGGAAGATAAAAGATCAGCGATGACTGTGGGGTAATGGAGGGTCAACAGTAAATGCCAGCTATGAGGAGAGGGTAGTGAATGGAAGAGTAATTCATGTGCCTAGGGCCTTGTAGTTTGCAGGGACTGAAGATGAAAGCATTGTAGCTTGTAATGTGGATTGGATGTACATGGCCATGCCTTCACCCCGACCTGCCCTTTCTTGCCTGTAGAGGGAGTAACCGGGATTACAATGGAGTTGTCAGGGATTTTACCTGTGAACCAAGTCTCAGTTAGAATTAGGATGTTGGGAATGTAGGATACCACAATGGTTTTGTACTTTATCTTTTATTGAAATTGAATATATACAAAACACACAAGCATATACAGTGAAGAAATATCCACCATATAAGAATACAAAAGGAATCACTTAATAAGACACATTATATAGCGAATACTAGAAATGCCTTATTTACACATTGATGATAATAGCCTTAATTATGTCATAAGTGGTGAACAGAAGAGTTACAATCATAAGGTATAGTGAGTTTAAGAAGGTAATCAAGTGTAAAGTAGATGCTGAGACAAGCTATGGTAAGGCACTCAATAGGTTATATAAAGTGATACCTGTAGGAGTACAGACAATATACACTAGTGGGGTAATAGAGATAGAAAATTGTTTACAATATGAAGTAAGAGAAGACAGAGAAGAAGGAAGGAAAAGAAAGACGGTAGATGGAAGGAAAGGAGAGATATCTGTGCACGAAGTATCAAAGAAACCTAATCTGAGAGCAAACTAAGACAAGGGCTAGATAAACCTTAAGGATTAGGGTTTATAAGATCCTGAAGATTCAATATATTTGAAGTAATCCTGCCAACACCGATCATATACAGTGAGTCAGTCATGAATAACATGAGATTAATGATCTAGCGAGACATTCTGAGAAAGGCTTTGAAGAACATCTGAAAGGAGGAAACAGAAGTAGATTTCCATATCATAAGAATCAGATGTTCAACCAAAAGAAAAGTATGTTCAGCCATCTAAAATGTGCATGTGAAAGGGAAGAATTATTTGGAATAAAGATGCCTAGAAGAAATAGTTTGGGATCAAATGGTAGTTTTGTCCTCTGACTCTTGAGGCGAGAAAATAGACTTTACTCCATAACTTATTAATGGAGCACATGACCATAAGATATGGCGCAAACCCCATTGGTCTGGTTACAGTGCCAGCAGTAATTATTATTTAGTAGGCCTATTCATTGAAGAACAGAGGGCGCCTGTTCCAAAGATGTAGGATCTTAATTTGTATCAGAAGAACTGCGGTATCTTTAAATGTGTTGTGTGCAAGAGCCAGCATTTGCTCCATTGTGTATCTTAAATATTGTAGTTAAGAGAGTGCTCCATTTATTTTTGGCTGGTATGGACTGATCAGGAAGATTGTCAATAATGTTTTTGTAAATGGAGCTATTCAGTTTTGTGGATAACTTTGACCCTAAAGTAAATGTGTGGGTCTAGAAGTAGTATGCTTTACACATAATTAGCGATAGAGTTATAAGCTGATTGAATTTGTAAAACTTCCAAAAGTCCTGTTTAGGGAGTTTCCATGTGATCTGTAAATCTGAAAACATTCTGAGTGAGTGAGTTCTGGTCCAAGATATCTCCAAGAAAAAATGCCATTATTCTTCCACGAACTACAAAAATTTGATGATTTTCTAAGGTGAATAGTGAGTTGCCCTATTAAGGGGAATATAACCAGGGTTTGGGGTTAGATTTCAAGAATTTGTGGATTAATTTCAATAAAGAACAGTGGATGATAAAGTCAGGTGAGATTTTAGTTTAGAAGTGAGGGATTAAAGATAAAGGAAGTAGGAACTCCTCCAGGGCACAGTGCAGATTCCATTGCATTGGAGGTTTCTGGAACCATTTAATGGTTTGGGCCACCAAAGGCCCAAAGATAACCCTTGAACCAGGGAGTCCGAATCCACCTCTTTCCAGTGTGTTCAAAGTTTGTTAGGATTAAATCTCAGTGGTTTCCTATTCCATAACAAGTTGCCTATTAATTTATCAATTTTAGCAAGACAGAAGGATGGTAGAATTAAGTGGATGTTGGCGAAGAGGTAAAGAATTTTGGGGATGTGGACATCTTAATGGCTGCAATTTTCCCATGAAGGAAAGGTTAAGAAGCTTCCATCTATCCAGAATTGTTTTGATGTTATCTAATAAGGGTTAAGGTTATATTTTCCTACATTACTAGATATTCCAATTACTAGATACATTATACCTTGTGATAACCAACGAAATCCAAGAGGTAGGTTCATAAAGGCTTTACAATGGTCATTGAGGAGTAGAGTTTCTGATTTACCATAGTTTAAAGCAAAGCCGAAATGTTTTTAAATTTGTTCAGCAGATCAACCAGCAGGGTCCAGCCTCATTCAGGTTTTCAAGTAAAATTAAGAGGTCATCAGCATAGAAGAGAGAAATATATTGCAGTTCCTCACAGGAATGCCGTTGATGCCAACAGATTGGCATAAGGCAAGAGTAAGGGTTCCTCATGGCTAAAATATACAGGGAAGGTGACAGGGGACAGCCTTGCCTAGTTCCTCTGCCAACTGAAAGTGGAAGAGAGGTGGAATTGCTAAGTACCTTAGCTACAGGGGAGTTATATAATAGTTTAATCCAGGAGCAGAAGGTATGAGGGAGACTGAAATGAGATAAACTTGATAGAGGTAGTCCCAGTTTAAGGAGTCAAAAGCCTTCTTGAAATCAATAGCTATGGCTGCCGCTGGTGATTTAAGGGATTTGGCTTTATAAATTAGGTTGAGTAGAACGTAAATGATCAGATCTGGATCTATGTTTAATAAAACCAGCTAGCGAACAATGGGTCAGCTTGGGAATCAATCATTCAAGTTGAGAAGTTAGTATTTTAGCAAATATCTTCCCATCCGTGTTCAACAGGTGATTGTCCTGTAACTTGTTAGGTGTACAGGTTCTTTATCCTTCTTAGGGATTAGGGTTATAAACTGCCTAGTATTAAGATGGGGAAGCTTGCAGTGATGGAAGCTTCTTGATAAACATTAAAAAAGAAGGGGACATAGGGTGTTGGAGAACATTTATAATAATCGATACAGAGAATCCATCACCTCCAGGGATTTACCAGAAGACAGGGCTTTCTAAATTTCTTGAAGTGAGAAGGGCTCATCTAAGAGATTTGCTTCAAGAGAAGAGAGATGAGAAAGATGTAAAGTTTTAAGGAATTGTTGGATTTGTTTGGTAGAAGGAGAGTTTGTATTAGAATATAATGTTTGGTAAAAGGTTCTCATAACATGATTTATGGATGGGTTGTACCTTGCTCATCTTTAAGACTTAGAATATGTTGTTCCATTTGTTGTGCTTTGAACCGTAAGAGAGGAGTTTAGCATTTGTATCACCATGCTCCCAAAACTTATGTTTAAGTTTAAAAGGGCCAATTCAGTTTTATGGAGATTAATTTGTTAATTTAATTCTAAATTGAATAATTTCAAGATGTAGGTGGAATCAGGACTATGTTTATTAGAGGAGAAGTATAAGTGCTCTTTAGCCTTAAGAGATTTTCCATATCAGTCAGTTGTTGCTCTCGTAATCTTCTTCTATGAGCAGCATAGCTGATAATTTTCCCTGGACCATAGCTTTAAGAATTTCCCATACAGTGGACATAGAAGATTTGGTAGGAATATTGTGAAAAAGGAAGTCCTGAATCTGCACTTTAATCGTGGGTAAGAAATCAGGATCTTTAAGAAGGAGGGGTCCAATTTCCAGAGAGTAGATTTGGGTGCTAACGGACACCACAAAAGATGTAATCTAAAAGGGAGTGGTCCAGATTATGATGGGAGAGATGGAGGAGTCAATGGTCTTTTCCATTATAACAGGAGAGGCTAGCCAGTAGTCAATTCTACTGTATGTTTTTGTAAAGAGGAGTAAAAGTAAAATATCAGTCCCTGGATGGAGGAGATGCCTATACCTTGGCTAATCCAATGTCCTGCATAAGTAGTGAGAGGGCTTTAATATTTCTGGGGTGGGCATCTGTAGTAGGGCTACTTCTGACAGTACTGGCTTCTAAGCTGAGATCCTCTGAGAATAACTGTTGTATTATCTGTATTAAAGGATAGAATCTATTGAGCTAAATTGTGAAAAGATTCTGGGAGTTGGAATTAGCTGCAAATTGGTATTCAATTTAACCATCACCCATCTGCCATCATTGTTGGAGAGAATTTATAAGGGACTATTTAAGACTCTTATGTATAAGAATGGCAACTCCACTTTTTAGAGGTATAGGATGAGTCAAACATTTGTTGACCCATATTTCTTAAGCCTGTGAACATCTCTCTGCTAATAATTTTGTTTCTTGAAGGAAAGCAATTTTTACTTTATATTTTGAAGCTGTATGAGGATTTGTTTTCACCACAAGGAGAGTTAAGTCCCTTCACATTCCATGTGTATAAAAGTATGTCACTCATAATGTTAGTATTACAGAAAAGGAGAAGTCACAGGAATGGGAAGGCATGTAAATCAAGCACAGGATGGTCAGAGTGTAAGCAGAAAAAATATGTATATGTAGAAGGTGGCAGGGACATTCGAGCCAAAAAGCGGTAAAATATATAAGGCATGGGAAGCACAGATATTTTTCTGAGATTAGAATAGAGAAAGAAGGAAGAAAAGTCATTAATAACAGCAGCAGCATCACTAATACATTAATTAACAAATTAGAGCTTTTTGAAAAGGAGAGCAACATTAGCTCTTAATAAAGTATCTAACCATCTAACAGTAACAAGAAACTTCAGAAGAGTGAGGAGATAGGAGTCAGCAAACAATGCTAGAGGCTCTCTCACCACACACACCAGAGGCGTAGAATGGTAGGAACGACCTAGAGGATCAACTAAGAGGTGTTGGTCAGGTTCTAAGGTCTGAACCAATGATTATAGTGCTAGTAGAGCAATTATGTCCATAAAGCTTGACAGAAATTCAGCTATACCATACATAGCAAAGAAACAAAAAACTTTAGTTTAATGCTAATAACTTATATGAGTAAGGTGAAGAAAGTCACCAGATCGTACTGTTAAACTAATAATTCTAAAGTTAGTAAAAGTGTCAACTTATTACAGCAAAAGGGACTGCAATAGTTATGTGGAGGACCAGTATTGCCTAAGGGGAGAGTGTCTAGTGAACCAGAAACTTAATTGGGTATAATTATATATACAAGAAAGGTGGGTAGTCACAACCCCTGGCCAGACTCTGTAATGAAGTTCTGAACAGAATACAGCAGTTTGATAGGTAACAAACTTCAGGGTGGATACTTGTAGGTAGAATATTAATAAATAGCATATTGTTAATGCCCCACGCCATAATCCAGACATAAATGAATGAGATAAAGAGGGTGTCTGGCTTCAGTAATAATAGGCAACAATGGGGAATCTGTAAAAGCTTAATTCCTCTACTCGAAAATTGCCTGCATAAATAATGAAAGGAATAACTAGGTCTAAGTAATAGGCCCAGTGAGCCCCAAATCAGAGAAAAGAGCATGACAGGGGATCCCCTGTTGTATTATAGGCTTTGAGTATATAGGGTACATATGTAAGAGGGAGTATCCTCACATCTTAATGCTGTAAACTTAATGATTGTGGAGTACAGAAAGTAATAAGGTTAGCATAGCAGCAATCAAGTCAGATGTAGTCACCACCCACCATGTATTAAGATTGTTTAGAAATATAATAAGATAGGGTTCCATTGACTATATAAGCCAGCAGGATGTATATTGCAGCATATGGTAATGATTGGCCGACCGCGATGCATCACCTTTCAGTTTCACAACCTGCTGGGGCGATATTGTCAGGGTTGTGAAGGCTGTACTTCATGCGACAAAGCATTAAAGGAACTGGTTCTCACATCACAATGTCCTGGACATATTATGCCAGGAGAAGTAAGTTGTTAAATTAGACACATGCAATCAGGTCACCATTTGCTTTGTGGGCACTGTTTACAGTTTTTAATTCTTGCCCTTCGCTTTAGCATTGTGCTTCTTTTAGAAGGTTTTAATAACCTTAGGGGAGAACTCGCCACCACTTCTGACCATGAAGAATTAGCTGAAATGTTGCCCTGGCTCACAATACACAAGTTAGTAGACGATCAATAATACTTGTGAGGTTAAATCTTCTAGTGAGGAGTGTATATCTTCGTCTAGGAGGGCAAATTTGTTGCTTAATGGAATGGAGGAATTCACTTGCATCTGGAAGTCAGTTTCTGGGGAGGACCTGGAGAGTCTACAGTAGGACAACAGGAAGATTAGGCACATGAGGACCCGATGACAGCTTTCCTTGTAATTAGTTGGATTGCCTTGGTGGGGGAACTTCAGTGGCAGTGGTATTCAGGACCACAAACTCAGTAGGGCTTCCTCTATTGGTCTGTGCTACAGCTTCCTCAGTTCGAGTAGGCTCCATATTGCTGGTCATTTTATCAGCTATGACAGGGCTTGCTGAGGTAAGATTACTTGATGTGGCATCCAGAAAGTTAGCTAGAGCTTCAGGTGTACTGAAATCTTTGAAAGATGAACCAAGAAAAAGGCGCATTGTGGAAAGATAGCTTAAAGCAAACTTGATGCCTCTCTGGGTAAAACTGACTTTAATGGGTTGTACGTTTCTCAGCTCTATTGTTAGTTCTTTTGAAAGTCTCTATATAGAGATCTTATACTCCTGCACCATCAATGTACCGATTTCTCTGGCACTATTTAAAATTAGCGGTGTGTGCAGTGGTTCAGAAATCTGGCTATGATAGGCCTAGGCCGCTCCTCTTAGTTTGACCTGGGTCCTAAAGTATGATGAGAGTGTTCAATGATCAACTGTTACTCTGGGGATAGCGTTAGCATTGTGGGGAGTACGGCATTAAGAGCGCTTGTTGTGTCCTCCAGCTCGTATTCTTCAGGAAACAAAAATGCAAATTATTTCTGCAGTTGGCGATTCTCAATATCATCAATTTTAGCTTGAAGGGACTTTATGGTGTGGTCTTGGTTCCATATCGTGGCCTGAAGGTTGTGAATGGAGGCCGCATTTCAGGTAGATGTAGTTTCAATGATAGCAATTCTCTGATCAAAGGATTTAAGCCTTGCAGCATTCTGTTGTGTGGAGATTTTAAGGGCATTAATATCAGCCACCAGTTTTGTGAACATAGCCTCCACTCTGGCAGTTGAGTTGGACTGTAGATGGGGTTAGCCATGATAATTTCCGTCTTTCAGATGAGACGTTAAACCGAGGTCCCATCTGCCTGGATTGGTGGTAGTTCAGTTGGATGTTAAAGATCCCATGGCACTTATCGAAAAGAGTAGGGAATTTTATTGAGAAAGTTGGACTTCATTACAGAAAAGAAAGCAAACAATACAACAAACAGAAAAAACTGCAAAATGACAAAAACAAGGTAAGCAAACATATACATTCAGAAATTGCAAAACAAGAGGAAACACCCTTTAAACCCCAGTAAAAAGATTACAGTGTGACCATAAATGAAAAAACTGAGGCCCTACTGTGCGTTCAAAGTCCTGTACTTTAACACTATGAATAGCAATCTGATATTATCAATGACTTCAGATACTGGAATCAATTTTGATGCAAAACCAGCATACATCTGGCCTGCCATAAATAATGAATTAAAGAAAAACAATAAATAAAGTGTCTTCATGATATTTTGACATAACGCACCCTCGCGTACAAAACATAATTTGAGCATATGATGAATGTAACAACATTGGTTCTGACCACAAACCAGCTAACTTAGTCCAAAGGAAGCAGCAAAGGGACACTCACAAAAAGGTGTTGTTGGGTTTCAACAATAACAGAACAACCCTCCTGGGGCAAAATCGAGCATCTAATGCTTTGTGCTTATGATTGCCTTTAACACTCAGACGCCCATAATTACCTAACCAGACTACATCCCACACATAGAAGGCAAACGGGGACTACAGAGTTGTTGAAGAATCCATTCAACTCGATGCTCAGGACAAAACGTCCTGTGCTTCTTTCCTCAAATGGTGTCATAAAGAAGTAATCTAGATAAAATACAAAAATCCTGAGGATGTAAATCCCAAGCTAACGCCACCTTAATTGCTTCTTTTCCATATAATGGAACATCAGAAAATCGAAACCAATTTTTTTCCCCAATCCTAACTGGGAAGGCAAGGCATTAACCAATGCAACAACAAGGGTTTCAACTCACCATCCCTGGTTTTAAGGCTTTCCCAAAATTAGTGTTAAAAATATACTGTAAAAGAAAGCCACAGGGTTAATCATCCCAACCCCTCCCTCCTTATATGGTCTATAGGTTATGCTCCTCTTTACAGGGTTCAATCTAGACCCCACAACCCTTAAAAAAATCTTATATAATCTAGAAAACAATCCATGGGTGGAGGAAATATATAACAAAGATATAAAAAATGGGAAGCACCAAAGTTTTGAGCAACGTAACACGTTTTTCTTACCAATCAGATGTTGTTTCCATCCCAGAATCAAACCTCAGCCTTTCCTAAGGCTAATTGGCAATTATAATGACATACATTATCAGTCCCCAAAAATACCCAAATACTTAAAAGGGCGAATATCAATTGATATCCCAGCATACTGTCCTGATTTGGAAGAACTGTGTGTCCAACAGGAACCCCAGTACTTTTGCCAAAATTAATTCGGGAACAAGAAACCAAGAATAAGTATTGAGAACTTGTAACACATCAGTTTCAACTGTACCAATATCCACCATCAAAACCAAATCATCTGCATATGCTAGGATTTTAACTGGAGCTAATGGGGGACCCCAACCCCAAATCTGAGGACAAAGAGAAATTGCCTGAATCAATGTATCAATACAAAAGTTATATAAAAGGGGCTAGTGGGCAGCCTTGTCTGACCCTCTACCCATCCTAACAGGATTACCCAACCAACCATTCATGTTTGGAAGGATTGTAACCTCCTTATACGGAGCTTTAATCCAAAGGGGAAACTGGCAAGGAATCCCAAACGCACCTAACACTGCAAATAAAAATCATGAGAAACCATATCGAAAGCCTTCTCTTGGTCTAACCCTCAACACCCAACCAGAAACCTTACCTTTCTTACCCAGCGCAAACAATTCCCGTAACAGAATTAAATTATCATTTTGGCACCTTCCAGGGATACCACAAGTCTGGGCAGGACTAAGACGTGATGCACTTTTATAAGCCTGGCCAACAAAATTTTAGCCATGATTTTATAATCAACATTTAATAAACTTAAGGTCTCCAATTTTGTAAGTCAGTACGATCTCCTGCTTTTTAAAGATGAGAACTAAAACAGCTTCCTTCATGGACTTAGTAACTGTACACATGGTCAGCATATCATTAAATAAGAGAGATAAAGCTGGAACCAAATCCTCTTTAAATATTTGAAAAAACGAGCAGTAAGACCATCTGATCCTGGTGCAGAAGCAACATTCAGACTGTCAATGGCACATGTCACCTCTGAGGGTAAAATATCACCGGACAACATTTCTTGCTCCTCTAAAGGAAGTGGTGGAAGATGTAAGGATTCTAAGAAGGGTTTAGCATCTTTGCAACTGGAGAATTACCCAACATAGAAAGGACATGTTGTTCCGCCACCTGAACCATTACCTCTGGATCTGACACCAGATCACCACTGGGTGACCTGAGTTCCTGAATAAACTTAGAATCCACCCATCCTTTGCAGTCTTTGGAACGCATTCAGCCCACCCTTGGTTACCTGTGTCCCAAATCGTGCCTCCTGCCCCAAGGAACTCACCCTATCATATTGCAGAGATCTCATTTGTGAGCAAATCACTGCAATCTGAGCACTATAATCCAATCTGTCGATCTGATAAGGAAATCAGATACTGCAGTTGGTGCCTTAGCACTAGATATGATAAGTAAGTTGCAGTATGTTTTGCTGCAGCTTGTCCCTGAAAAATTTGCTGCCATCTGTGTTTGAGTCATCCCACCACTCACAGGGTCTTCATAAACACCTGCCACAGAAAGTCTGGCTGCCCATTCCTTCCTCCATAGTTTTTGTAGGCGATGGTCCTCTAACAAAGAATCATTAAGCCGCCACCTATTTATTTTACATCTTGGAGTATTCTTCCAAGAACAGGTCACTTTAAGCGCTACATGATCGGAAAACTCAACACCCAGAGTATTACATGATAGAATCCGTAACACTCGAGATAAAAAATGAAATCAATACGAGTCCACAATGGCCCTTCAAAAAGTAAATCCCCGACTGTGACATGATCTATATGCATTTACCAACTGAGCAGTTGCAACCACCTCTTTCAAAGCGACTGAATCACAAAATAATTTTGTGGTCTGTAACCCTCTGTCCTTCTGATACAGCCCACAATTAAAATCTCCTACCCACAAAATGAATCTAGAGGAACAAGTAAGGCGAATTAACTGAAAAGCGAAACCTCTCTGTGCTTTAGATTGAGGGGCATAAACACCAATAATCCAAATCTTTCCCGTAATAGGAAAAATCCAACGATAATGCACGCGCCGGGCTGAATGTCAACCAACTGTGATACCCAGAAATCAGAGTTGGAAAATAAAATTCAACTCCATCACATTTGTCAGTACCGAAGACCAAAAGAATGACCAGAAGTCCATGCCCGAGAGGCTTGTTGAAGCTCACGGTTAGATTTTAGTCTGGTATCCACTAGACAAATGATATCACAGTTGAAATCTGGCAAGGTTAAATAAACCCCAAGCTTTCTAGGTCCTTTAATACTGCTGACATTTAATGTACACACAGATAAAGTCTCCTTCATGAGGTACCTATGGGTGACTTACTCCTCCGACTTTGTCTAGTCCTTTTACGTGATGGGGTCTAAATCCACCCCTCCCTCAGTGTCCGTACAGGAATGAATAGAAGAGCTATCTGTATCTTCCCACCAGAATCTTTATCGGAGCGTCTGTAGCTAAGACAGCAAATTTATTTCCCACTCTCCATGTATTACCCCTCACATTTTTACCTCGACCCAACACTACTGCACCTTTCCGTGTTCTTTTATGGGGTATTTGAACAAATCCAACTGCCTCAGTGCCACACTCCATGTTTACCGGGAGGCATCATAGTGTCAACCTTACTGTATTTTCTGAACCCATCACCTCAGAAACAGGAATGTCCTCCACACCTCCGTCTGATCCATCTCCACTGATGGAGGATCAACCTAGTGTCCTTAACACAAACGTCCTTTAACTTAACCATTGGTTCCCCAGATCCAGAGGTAGATGTGTTCTGAGCCTGTAAAGGAGCTGCATTACTCTTATCCTGTGCCTGTTGGGCCAAGAAATCAATCCCACATGTGACGGGCAATTATCCCTATTATGGGATGCCAAGGGCAGCGACCATATGCATGCCCAGTTTGTTCGCACAAATTATACTTAAAAAGGTTAAGACAGGCACTAGAAGCATGTCCAAAATCAAAGCAATGACTACATTTTATAGCATCACAAGTGGAGGTAAAATGAGCTCTGGAATCCCACTTAAAACAGGATTTGGCTGTCCCACATAAAAATAAAACTTTTGTCTTTCCCCAAATAAAAAAAATTGGTAAGTGACTAGGCCCATTATTCATGGAATACAATTTACACGAATCCTCCATCCCCATCCCAAATGTGTTCACTACCTAATGTGGGAGAAGGTTTATTAAGCACCTCACAGTCGTCATAACCAGAATAGAATATCCTCAATATGTACTCCTTGTTTTAAACATGACAGTTATATTTCTAACAGCAGGTTTTGTCAAAGGAATTGCATGAAAGGGAGACCATGTGGGAAGGCCTGACAAGCAGCATATTGGGCCCAAAATCTAGTTCCTTTTGGAAGCTGAGAAATTGGCTATACTGCAGAGAACAAACTAGACGCATTTGAGGAACTGGTAACTTGGTAAAACATAATATTGTAGGGGACTAGGAAGGTAAGCTACACTTTCTACAGAAAGTTTCATTATTTTCTTATTGGCATTAAGAATTGCAGGATTCCATTAAAGTGTAGTAATTTTATAACCAGAGGGTTGTAATACAACTGAAGTTGCTTGATTTCTGTGCTAGACACATAGGATTTGGAAGGATATTTGTGCAATATTTTGGAAGTGTCCTGCTGGCTAAGCAGTGAGTTTATCCCTGGTTTCAGATAAAGCGTTTGTGTGTGTATTAGAAGCAGACATATCAAATTGTCTTACTGAGGCCTGCTTACACCACAGGTGTCACTAGTCAATCAATTGATTCTGGGTGGGGCTTGTATCACTGTTCTGTTTAGGCATACTCATGAGTAAAGTCAGTCAGAGGACCTGCCTGTTCCTTTTGGAAGCTGAGAAATTAGCTATACTGCAGAGAACAAACTAGAACGCATTTGAGGAACTGGTAACTTGGTAAAACATACTATTGTAGGGGACTAGGAAGGTAAGCTACACTTTCTACAGAAAGTTTCATTATTTTCTTATTGGCATTAAGATTGCAGGATTCCATTAAAGTGTAGTCATTTTATAACCAGAGGGGTTGTAATACAACTGAAGTTGCTTGATTTCTGTGCTAGGCACATAGGATTTGGAAGGATATTTGTGCGATATTTTGGAAGTGTCCTGCTGGCTGAACAGTGAGTTTGTTTTATCCCTGGACTCAGTAGAGTGGTTTGTGTAGGAGCAGTGGTCTAGTACGTTGTGGTGTTGGTTGACTTACTATAAAGGGCAGTACTCACCAGGGTGGTGGAGCAGTGGTGTAATTGATTGTTTCTAACAGTCACCAGTGGTTGTGGCCTTTCCTTTATAGCCAAGGTTCTGACATCACTTCCTCAACAGGTCTTGGAGTAGAACTGTTCATATTCTTAATTACCAGCACAGTGCATAAAGCGTAGTATACACACACAAAAAAAAGTTTGTATATTACTCATTGTATATTATAAGGAAGAGGGACATGTGGGGAGTGGTGCAATGCACTGGCTGTGGTGCAGCAATTTTCCGGGAAACATTCTAGAACCTGCGTTGCTGCCCTATTTGCAGGCAACTGTCTGCTCTGAGGGAGGAGGTTGCCCACCTCCAGGCTGAACTGGCAAGGACTAAGGAGGACTCCCCACCCAAGAGCACCAGTTCCACAACCACTGCCTCAGAGGTTGCCATGTGTGAAGAGCAGATGGACCACAGTAGGTTCTGGGAGGGTGAGGGTGGTGGAACAGAGGCGTAGCCCTGAGTTGCACCTCTACACAAATCATATGTCAGTCTGGCAAATCAAGGTTCCTCTATGATGACACCCTCATTGGAGACCAAGAAGAATGCTGGGGACATCCACAAGGGAGACCCACAAAAGAGTGGCAAGGACAACACAAGGGAAAGAAACAGCTTCTGATGGGGACTCAATTGTTAGGGTGTAGACCTGGGGAAGGAAGAGGAGAGGAAGTAAGGTGCCTGCCTGGTGCCATGGCTTGGAGGGACAGGAAGCAAATCCTCAGGCTTGCAGAAGCAGCATCACAGGAGAGGAAACTAGATATCATTGTCCACCTCGGGACAAATGATCTAGCTAGGCATGAGATCAGTGAAGTGCAGGATGAATTTGTGGAGTTGGGAGGGGCCTCAGACAGGTGGCAAGCATGGTAACCTTCTCAGAGGTGCTGCCAGTCCATGGCACAGATGAGGCTAGGGTACTGCACACCACATGGGTTTAATGAATGGTTGCAAAACTGGTGCAGAGCACAGGGCTTTGGCTTCATTGGGGACTGGGGTCCACCTGGAGAGATGAAGGTCTATACTGGCATGATGGTCTACATCTGTCCAGGAAGGAAACATGCTCCTAGGTGACAGGTTTAAAGGCTTCCTTGGCAAGCTTTTAAACTAGCCAAGGGGAGTGCTGATCACGAAACAGGAAAGTTCAAGCCTCCCCCATAAGCATGGCAGGTAGTAGGGTAAACACTGAGGTACAGCCGCTTGACAGAGGGCAGGACAGGAGTAAATGGAAAATGGACAAGGGCAATAAGAGCAGGGATGGGGTAAAAAGGATAAAGCCTAACATTAAATGGAGGGCAATGAGTACCAATGCCCGTAGTCTGGGAAACAAGCTTCCAGAGCTAGTAGCCCTGAAGGATGTGGAACACTTGGATATTGTGGCAGTCACAGAAACATGGTACACGAAGAACCATGACTGGGATGTCAACATACCAGGGTACACAATCTACAGAAGGGACAGGAGGGTAAAAAGAGGAGGTGGAGTAGCTTCTCACATAAGGAATGGATCAAAGTAACAGAACTGAAAGGTAAAGGGGAGGACAAGAGGAACTCTGGGTCACATTGGAGACAGGAATGGCATCACAATCCGCACAGGGTTGTATACAGACCCCTGTCTCAAGGGAGAAATGGACAAGAAAATGATAGAGGCATTCTCAAAATGGCTGAAAAAGGGGAGATACTGTTGATGGGGGACCTGAATATGCCAGATGTTAAATGGGCAACATGGACTGCAGCCACATCCAAGAGCAGGGTCATTCTCGATGCCCACAGGAGCATGACTTAGACAGCTAGTGGTGGATCCCACTGGAGGAGCAATATTAGACCTGGTACTCTCAAATGGGAGGATCACAAACTTAGAAGTCAGTAGACACCTGGGAACAGCGACCACTGCAGTGTGCTTCACAATAAACAACCATGGAGACAAGCCATACAAATACAAGGATACTGGACTTTAGAAGGGCTGGCTTTGGCAAAATGGGTGAATACCTGAGGAATGCATTAGCAAATGGCCAGAAAGGAGGGTGGAAGAACAATGGAGAAAAATCAAAACTGCCATCATGGAGGCAACAAGCCTCTGTGTGAAACAAATAAAGAAAACAAAGCGGACTAAAAACCACTATGGCTCTCAAAAGAAGTGTCAGGAAGGTTAAGGGAGAAAAGGCTGCATTCAAAAAGTATAAGGAATCACAGACAGATCACGACAGGAACTGTATCAATTAAAGCAGAAAGAAGTGGGAAAGCAGTCAGAAAAGCAAAGGCCCAAACCGAGGAAAGGATAGCCAACTCAGTTAAGAAGGGATAAACCTTTATAGGTACATTAGGAACATAGAAAGGTTAAGGGAGGGATGGGGAAGATTAATAAAGGAGAGGAGAGGTGGGCAGAGGAGACAGTGAAAAGGCAGAGATAATGAATGAATACTTTTGCTCAGTATTCACAAAAGAAGAAGAGGAAGAGTTACCTAAACCAAACAGTAGAAGCACTCTGGATAGTGGGGTTGATACCAGTCCATTTAAAGAAGAAGAGTACGAAAGAACTTCTAAAACTCAAGGTGGACAAAGCAATGGGGCCTGGACGATTCACCTAGAATCCTAAAGAGCTAAGGGAGGACCTAGTGACACCACTAACCACACTTTTAACAAATCATGGGAGGATGGGGTAGTACCTGAGGACTGGAGGAGGGCAGATGTGATTCCCTTCACAAAAGTGGGAGCAAGGCAGAAGCAGGAAACTACAGACCTGTTAGTTTGACCTCAGTGTTGGGAAATGATGGAATCACTTCTGAAAGAAAGAATTGTTGAGTACCTAGAGGCCAGCGGGCACTGGACCCAAAGCAGCATGGATTCACAGCAGGAAGGTCATGTCAGACAAATCTAATCGATTTCTTTGACTGGGTGACAAAGTAATAGACCAGGGAGGGCTGTGGATATGGCCTACCTAGACTTTAAGCAAAGCATTTGACACAGTCTCGCACAAAGATTAATAATCAAGTTAGCCAGCCTGGGATGGGTCCCAGGGTGGTAGCCTGGAGTAGAAAACTGGCTGCACAACAGGACACAGAAGGTAATAGTGAATGGAACACATTCTGAAGAAAGGGGGTTACTAGTGGAGTACCTCAGGGCTCAGTACTGGGTCCAGTCCTCTTTAACGTCTTTATAGGTGACATTGCAGAGGGTCTGTAAGGAAGGTTTGCCGCTGCGGATGACACAAAGATCTGTAACAGAGTTGATACACAAGGGGGTAGAAAGGATGAGAAGTGACTTGGCAAGGTTGGAGGAATGGTCAGACATATGGCAACTTAGATTCAATGCAAAGAAATGCAAAGTAATGCACCTGGGAAATAAAAATCAGGAGAAGAGTACACAATAGCAGGGAGGTACTAACAACGACAATAATGGAAAGGGATCTGGGTGTGTAGTCATATCAGATGACCCAAAAGGTGGGTATGCAATGTGAGAAGTCAGTAGGGAAAGCCGGGGATACTGGGATGCATAGGAGGGCATCACAAGTAGAAAAAGGAAGTGGTTATCCCTCTATACAGACAGTTGGTGAGACCCCATCTGAGTACTGCGTGTAGTTTGGAGACCTCATCTACGCAAGGACATAGACAGGATGGAAGCAGTCCAGAGGAGGGCAACTAAAATGGTGCAGGGTCTACATCAGAAACCATATGAAGAGAGACTGAGAGAGCTTAATATGTATATCCTTGATGAAAGGGAGGACGGGGACATGATAGAAACTTTTAAGTACCTCAAGGAATCAACAAAGTCCAGGAGGGTAGCATCTTTCAGAAAGAGATGTGTAAGAACAAGGGGCACAATTTAAGTTAGAGGGGCGACTCAGGGGTAATGTGAGAAATTTCTTTTCACGGAGAGAGAGTGGTGGAGGCGCATGGAACCGCCTTCCTGAGAGGTTGTGGGTCTAAAACAGTGGAGGAATTCAAACATGCATGGGACAGACATAAGGCAATTATAGTGGGGGTTGCAGAAATAGGCTGTTGGTTAACTAGAATCTGCAGCTTATCCAGTAGGTAGGAAATGAGCAGACTGGTGGGCCAAGTGGTCCTTATCTGCCGTCAAAGTCTATGTATGTTTCTATGTTAAACTAGAAACTTGTTTGAAACTAACATCATAATTATGATTTCCCAAGCTAATAAGGGCAAATATATCTGAAGAAAGAAATTTCATAGATCCTTTAAGTAGGGTTTTCACCACATAGAGCCTAGTCGGAGGACCCACTAACCCTCCTTTATACAATAGGCAAATCGCATTCCTTCTGGAGCAGGTTCACCTTAGATGAAAACAAACCAGCCAGCTTAAAACCTATTGGTCTATCAGGAGCCGTATCCTGTAATTCTAGCAACTGAGGGTCCCATCCGAACTGGACCCTCTGGTTCTAGAGATGTAGACAGGGTTGACAGGGAATCAAGCACTTCAGAATTATCCTGTACAGTCTTAGAAACCAACACATTCAAAGCAGGCTCAACAACAGTAAAAACAGAGTTATCACTACCCGACTTTTGCTTGACACCAACAGAAACAGCCCTTGAAAGTCATTAGTGTTCTGAACTGCCATATTTACCACAGATTCCCCAACCTTGTTCAGCATATTTAAATATGTGGGATCCTTACGAATCAGGGTCCAAACCCCACCATCACCCTGTTCCCCACTCAGACCCTTTTAGAGCTTTTTCCGAGATCACGATGTCCCTGTCAAAAAAGGCAATAGAAGTGTCTTTAGATGCCTTAGAAACTAGCTTTTCAACAGGATCCACAGTACCTTTTTACTCCAGCCAGGAGTTTGTGATGACGGAAAGAAGAAAACCTCTGGTCCTTTAGACTTCTTTAAAAAGCAGACTTCTGCAAACCAGGCAACACACACGGTTCAGAAGAAACCTCACCTCCACCTGAGGACTGTAATCATTTTCGGCAATGGGTAAATCCTGCTGAGGCTGTAGGCACACCGAAGTCCTCGGAAAACTGGCAGCCAGCTCCAGCTTCCTGATTCAGCTCGTTGCTTGTAAGTGACGCCAACTCCACTGCATCAGTCTGGGCCTTTCCAGACCAAGAGAAGTTGCCTTAGACAGCCCAAGCACTCATAGCAAAGCTAATCGCTTTGCCATCCACGCCGATTGAGAAGTACTTTCTCCTGAGTAACCGACCTCCTGTAGCTCGCCAGGCAGAACAACAACCTTCCATTCCTCCAATTCGATGATAGTCGCCATTGTGACTTCTGCAACAGCAAACTCTTCCTCCACGCCTCTGAGAATAGAAGCACAGGAGAGGCCCTCTCCTGTACTCTCACCATCCAGCTCAAGCTCCAACTGCAGCATACCACCAGCAGCCAGCAGGGAATTTCCCAGTGTCCAGGCCAAATTTTCCTCATTCACTAAAAATACCACCAACAGCTTAATCTGGTTCAAGCTCAGTTGGCATTTATCTGTATCCCTCCCTCGGTTGTGCCTGAAAGTAGGCAGATTTGTCTAGTGCACTTACCCGGTCAACAAAAACTAAATAAATAAAAATAAATAATCAAAGTAGTGGCCTAGTTCAGTGCAGTATTAATATAGCTAATTGAGATTAGGTAGGTACAAAATGACTTACAGTTCTTTAAAAGCAGAGTAATTGAAGGTAAATCCCAAAGTTGACACAAGAAAGTGATCTGGTGTAGGAAGGATGAGGTTTGATTTCTGGGTTCCTTGCAGAGAGTCAGAACTATGCTGCCATCTTCTGCCTGGTCAGGCCATGCCCCTTGACATGAGGGTTTTGATGAGATCAGTTTTGAGTAGCAGACTGCATATGTTTAGGTGTATAAATTTCAGCCTGTTAGGGAGAACCGATGAGACAGTGGGGCTGGGAAGAGTAGAGTGGGGAAGCATCAGGAGAGGCAAAAGGTGGGGGCCAGGTTTAAGGTGCATATTTCCTGAAAGAGGAGGAGGATGGCTAAGATGAGGTGGTGTATTTTAGGCATTTGTGCGAAGCTTGGGACTAGTAGATGTGGAAGAAGAGAGGAGAATATGAGACAGAGATAGCAAGATAACTAGGAGGAGGATCGAGAGAGCAGTGAGGCAAAAGGCAAGTGGGATCAGGATACAAAGGGCAGTGGGACCAATTGCAAGGATGAATGATGTAGTGGGAGGAGGAGGATGGGAGTTAGAGATGGTGTGTTGGAGGTTGTAGGGATGAATAGCAGGACAAGGAGGTGGGAAGTAAGAAGAGGGGAGGAATAGTGGAGATAGAAATTGGGCACCATTTTGAGGAGGGAGCTGGAGACTTCATTGTGCAATGAGATAGTGCAGAAGACAATGCTAGCTAGCCTTTCTGTAGGAAGTGTAAGGTGGGCAGCAGTAGGAAAGGAAAGTATAGCTTACCAAGGAGAAGTACACAAATGTTCTAATTAGCTCAGACATAGGAAATATACAGAGGAAAGGCACAGAAGTGTGGGGAGACACAGAGTGAGCTATAGGCGCCAGGGAGTCACTATTCAGAGCAGCCCTCTTGTGGTCAGGTCATATAAGCTGCAAATGAATATGTTGGGACTTAGTAAATATCAGCAGTGAGCATGTGACCAGCTGGGGTTATAAAAGGAATAGCCCAGATAAGGCAGGTGGGTGGGAACCCGTTGCTAAGCGCCCATGAGCTCAATTGATATTTATTTATAGTTGATATATAAGCAACCAAGTATTGCTGTTGGTAGCGGGCCTTTTTAGATACCAAGGCAAGTCTGGAACTAGACAAGGAGTGGTAACCAAACTCATGTTTTAGCATTTTTTGCATCCTGTCATTATAGAGGCCCCATCAGCTGCAAGTTCTATCACCTTTTATCTTAACATTTTTTTTTTGAATCATATCTTGAACAGCAAACTACTTCAGAATTAAATTCAGGAGTTAGGTTACACATAGAAATTTGACTTGTTCATGTCCCTTTGAATCAGCGACCTGAAAGTACGCCAGTAGAGTGCTCTTGGCTGATACATGGTTCCCTCATCAAGCTGTAGTCTAGATACTGCATGGTGATTTCTCAAGCTCCATAAAGAAAACATCTTGAGCAGTCTTAGACACTGATTTTAGAAATAATTTATTGATTCAGAGTGTATGCATGTATGTGTAGTGTGGCACAATTCTGAAAGAAGTGAATTTCAAGACTTGATATTTGGTCTTCTCTCCCACCCCATCCTGCAAAATATGATGTTAAAATACTTATACTATGAACCTGCAAGTCAGCACCTGCCACAGATGGTGATCTGCAGTCAGAGTTTCATGATAATAGACTTCTCCTTTCAACTATGATGACACTCTTCACAGAGAGAATATGCACTGCACATCACCTTTAGTGATTCATTTCTTCCCTTTTCCACATCCACTGCAAGTCCAAAATATGTTTTCAGTAAAATTAAATTCTGCACTCAGTGTGAACTAGTGGGAACATTTTAAGGTTCCAAAAGCCAACACACAAAGAAACAAACAGAAGAAAAGGTGAGTCTCAGAATTCTTATAAATCTTTGATTTAAGATTGACTTATACTCTCTGTAATCTTTCAAATTGTGTGTTTGTTGAAATCATAAGCCTTTGGCTTGAATTTGGGTTGCCTTCTGTAAAATGTCATTTTGGGCAGCATCTTTGCATGGTTTACAGAAAACATTCTCATATCGTTGGCGGATTGAGCCATGGGTAGGTTTTGAACCAGAAGTCCTTTATTTCTCTGTGGCTGTCTCGTCATGCATTTATTTTGCTTTTTGCTTTTGTTTTCTTGTTCATAGGCTCAGATTCTGTGTTGGTCTGTGAATTGTTGGTGCTGTCTCCTTCAGATGTCCTTGAACTGTACTTATACCAGCAGCTCTTGGAACATCTCTGCCATATTATGATAAATACACATCTGTTATATTGCTTTGCATAGGTGTATACTTTGGTGCTGCAGGATTTAAAAATTCAAATGTTATGTGGCTTTCAGAGGCAGAATAGGTTGCCTCAGTAGTTTACACTAAGAGGGTTCAGTTGTGATTAATAAAGCCTCACATGGGGATGTATCTTGCTGAGACTAATGTAAAAGTCTTGTAACTCTTTAATAAAGTACTTTCAGAAAGTAAGTTGTCCATTTGTGTTTTTATGAGAAAAATGATGAAAATAGAGAGACAGAATAATCAAAGAGAAACAGATTTATCAGGAAAACACTTTAGTGACAGTGGAGATGCACTGAGAAATGATATGGGAGAACAGTGTGAGATATATTTGCTTAACATTTAGCAGTGGCACTTCATGAGTTGTGTAGTGACAGTTTCACCATGCCAGGGCAGACACCTAGTGAGGGAGCACTGTCTGGCTATGGGATGGGTGGTTTATTGACAATAACTTTTGTAGCATTCTAACATTTTGCTGTTTTTACACACTTGCTTCATGATCAGGTTATCAGGTAGCTTGGCAGTTAGACACGTTATGTCAAGGATGATTCATGGCAGAAGATTGGGTAATAGTGCACAGCAACAAAACCAGTTTTGTTGGATTTAATGTTTTCTCTCCTACTATAATATTTAATAAGCAGTGCTTGACTTTTAGAAAATCAGTACTGATCCTTTAAGTTATAATATGTACCTCATAAGCCACAGCCAATACATTGAATGCATGCGCTTCAACAGTGCCTGTTCATCACAGGCAGTACTGCCTCTCTGTAGTACACCCCTCGCACCCAGAAACAGTATGGTTGTTTCCTCCTTTTTGTCTCACCTTTTCATTTAATTTCCAATAGCTCTGCCCTCAAGTCACATATGATCCTGCATAAAAAAAAGTTTTATACAACACAAACCACTGCTGCTTGGGATAAAATAAATAGTTCCTCTCAGTCTCACTTACATGTATGCACTGTATGAGCAACTCAGAAACTATCCCTGCTAGGTAAGGTGGACTACAGTCAAAATAAAAAAAAATACATTGTGCAGTGTGTTTTCATTTTGGGTATAGAACAAGTATGTCCATTCTTTGTTTGCTGTTAGTTTGTTTTCTATATTTGCCTACTAGTTTTATAGCCTAAGGAGCTCCACGCTTTGATTTGTTTATTGCTCTTCTTTTTCCTACAATGCCTCCTGTCCCGTGTGGCAGTGATGCCTCCATGACCACAGATTCAGCAAGTGCTGGTTTATGCTTATAGCAGTTCAGCTGTGATTTTAAGGTGCCCTCCTTATCCAGTAAGGACTAATAAAGGCTACATTCCCAGTTTAACAAACACCCGAGGAATAATTGAGTGGGCTATTCTGTAAGGAACAGCTAGAGTCTTCACTAATTATACCTAAATCACTAAGGTGATTTCAGCCAGTCAGTGCACACAGTCACTGTGCCTCTTATCTTGTGTGTACAGTGTGTTGTCATGCAGGTGCAGTAGGAGGGAGCACTCCACTTCAAGCACCAGAGGAAGGACAGCAAAATAACATTTAAAAAAAGACTCTAAACCTATTATAAGTCACTTGATCTAAACATGAGTGATTTATAGTAAGGTAATAGGGCATTCAATGGATGTCTCTTATGGTATAAGAGACACCAGTGAGATTTGTCTGCCCAAACCTCATGAGAGGAGTCTCTTATACCAGAAGAGACATCACTTGGAGGGCCTATTAACTTGTTGCTCTGACAAACTGGGATGGTTTCTGTGCTTTTTATGGCAGTGTGTAGTTTGATGAAACAAAAGGCTCTAAAAAATTACTCCTGTTGGCTAAACCTAGACATATACTTAGAAAACAAAAACTTTAATTCGAAAGATGTATTTAGTTAGGGCCAGAATGTCAGGCACCTACAGCAGATTGCTGCTACACAGTTATGACTCACTGAATCTATGGTCATGGACACAGCCATGTCACATGGGACAGGAGGCATTGCAGAAAAAAGAAAATCAGTAAAACATTCAAACATGGAGATTCCCAGGGCCATACAATTAGTAAGCAAATTTAGAAAAAGATCCTAACAGCAAATAAAGGAATGAACACACAACGATAACACACACAAATCAAAACACCCTACACAATATATGTTTTTGCAGATTTTGACTGTAGATCTTTAAGATGTCTCTGGTACAACCACAAGTCTCTGTGTTCCTGTTAGAAAATTGATTTCCCCACAGTGACTGCCCTATACCCATTTAAAGCAGCATAAATATCAGAGAGTGAAAAACACTCAGTGTCTCATTCAGTTATAATGATTCACTGCCTGTAAAATAGTTTTAGGCTAGGAAAACTCTTCCTCAGACTGTCAGCATTTCCGATTAATGTCTATAGTATTTACTTATCGAGTAAGCTCCAAGATCATAAAATGCCCATTTTCAAGGATGACCTGAGGTGAACAGAGCATACAAAATATAAAGATACATACAGTGAGAAAAAAAGTTACAAAACTTATATAGTAAGACAACAAAAATATTATAAAGTAAAAGCATAGGGATAAACTATGTAAAACATGGACCTTATGCTACATTTTAACTGGTGATCAGAACTTAATCGGCTCAGTTTGGTTATCTGTCTTTAAGAATACATCCCAAATCAACCACGCAGGCTGAGATTCATTACTGAGCCACACACATCTGTGCCAGTTCTCTGCTACTCTCCTTCTGACCCCATCAGTCCTCACCCCTTCCTTTGCTAGATCATTTTGAGCTCCTAGTTGCCAGAGAAGAGTATCTGTATTACTGCAACCAATCACAGAACACTATGCTCTGTGTCTAATAATGATCACACGGGTGCTGAAAAGTGAAGCATGGGCATTGGGGCAGCTCTTCAATTCCCAGCAAACTCTGAACAAGTCTCAAATGTACTTTGTGACTCTTGGGATTAACTTACATGACAACAGCACTAGATATCAAATAACTAGCATGAAAGTGCAAGATCCATGATAGCCCTCGTAGTTTTTGCAGCCTAGGAGTTCTACAGCAAAAGTGGTGAAAAAGCAGCTGCATCATGGCATATCCCTCCTTGGCCATGGGGACCTCAGAAATTCAGCCACAGAGCAAATGTAGTTGCCAGCAGTAAAGTGGTAAGTTGCTAGCTGGAACATAGCGCCTAACAATCCCCTGAGTCCAAGTTTTCATTTACAAACACAATTATTTTCATAAAACCCAAAGACTCAAAAGTAAGCCATTTCTAAAGACAATTTATTTGAAAGTACATATCACTGAAACCAGAAGGGCTAGGAACTTTATTTTTAAATGAAATCTTGAGTCAGGGCAATATCAATATGTTACACTTTACAGCTTACATATATTGATATGTTAAGGTTTTATCAATAACTTGTATCAATATATTGTTATATTTTACAATTAACGATTACACTTTAAAACAGTGCTAAATGAAAACTGTATCAGTGTAACATATAGAATAATGCATGGGGTTCACATTATGAAGTTGTGAAACATGAGTGGTTTGTGACAGTATCACACACAGAGAATGGAATAAAATTAATAATATCAACATAACATAATTTATGCAACAGGTGTCAGGATAAAAACTGGCACATAACTTCAGTTATCTAAGTCACTGTGTGGATATTGATGATGTAATCACTATGGGAATAACTTGAAGCTATTCCTTTAGATTATCATCATCCATTTATCCACACAGTGACTACGCACACATACACCCCAGTCAGCACTACATTCCCTTACTTTCATCTTTTCATAGAAATACAACTCTCACACCTCACTATCATTTTTCTCTGTTAAAACAGCACGTGTTCTTTCCTCACTCCCGATCCACACTCATCGACTTCCTCAATGCTGCCTGTCTGTTTACCTCACCTACTCGCACAAATATTAAAAATACAACTTTTTGGGTCTTTTCTACCTCCATTCCATGAGTGCAGGCTGCAGCCATCCTGAGAGCCATCCACACTGCTACCACAATCTCACATCATTCCTCCGAAACCAGTAGATGCTGTTCCATACCACTGCCACTGTTTAAAAATAGAACAATTTTAAACTAAAAATAAATTACTACTGGCCCCCTCAGTCACACTCTCTCCGTAACAGAAAGCAACTTGCTCCCTTGCTTCTTCACTAAACAAAACCACTAATTTTTTTCTGTTCAACTGCTTGAACCTACTATTCCTCAACCAATCCACTGTTGCCACATCACATTCAAACCACACCTACTACCCTATAATAACCAATGAAAACCCACACACAGAATCCCATTCATAAAAATGACCCCACTCATGAAGTTGAAAACCATGGAGCAAATAGTTCATTTTAAAAATAATAAAACAAACCAAACACAGTCCCAATTTTTTAAAAACAACACCAATGAAGAAAGGCCTGTTGCATAAATCAAATATTCAGGGGTTCCTGTGGGATAACTAAGTTATTTGAACAGTTGCCAGTGACCACTTACAACCCTCACTCATGGCTTCACCACTCGTGAGGTTACTCAAAGTCACAGGTAACTGTACAAATAACTTAGTTATCCCACAGGCACTCCTGCATATCCCTTATTTATTTTACTTAATTGCTTTTTATTGAAACAAAATTAGCTGCAAAAGCACTGTGAAATTTTGAAGAATGTATTTGCATTGCCATTTACTGTCTTTAACAACAAACATATTGTAAAACACAAACATTTAGACATTGTGTAAAAAGTCTCTTTTAGAATCATACATTTGCAAACTTTTTGGGGGCAACTCATTCTGAAAATGCAATGAGTACTAATAAACACACATGGAAAAGAATAGTAAGTCCTCTTAGAGATATTTTTACTTTCCAGTATGGTACTTCACAAACTTTGTGACAATTGTATGCTATCAGAGCAAGGAGGCAGCTGACTAAGGCAGCTACTACTTTCTGCTAGAATATTTCTGACTAGGGGGTAAGCAAACTGATACCTTAGTAGCAGTGTATGGTCTGCAAGGTAAATTGGGAAGAGCAGAGCTTGGAGGCTCCTTGAGGTTCTTAAAGAAGCCAGTCAGATTCCAGCTCAGTCTCCCTCCTGATCGGCAGCCAATCCTGGGCATTGCCTGGGAACCAGGAAGTGTGCAGGGGCTTTCTTAAGGACTAGGCCATCAAGTGGCTCCCCAGTGCTGTGGCCTCATGAAGGAACAATACATAAAGGACATCTGAGTCTCCCATCAGCCCAGCGAGGCAGCCAGCAGTCAAACACTTTCTGCTTCTCTGCTGATCCAAGGGGACTCCTACCCAGGTAAGCCTGTTGTGGGTTGTATTATAGGTGGTTGTACTTGAGGCCAGCTAAGCATGTTAGTGGGCTTAGGGGCTTGCTGCTGTTATTCTTTGTCTTTAGTATGGTGTTGATTGTTCTTAACTGATACAAGGTTTTAGTGTGTTTATGAGTGGTAGGGATTGTAGGTAAACTGTTGCAAGGTTCTAGGAAATTCAGGGATCAGGAGCCTGCTGTTAAATAGTTGCTAGATATAGTAGTGTGTAAGGACTTGCCATAAAAGCCTGCTAGGTATTAGTGAGCTTCAGGGTTTAAGGGCTATGGTTACTGGGTGGTAGTAGGATAGCTCAACTGGGTCTGGGCAAAAAGAAAGGAAGGACTAGAAGAACATGGAAAAGAAAATGTGAGTAGTACAATGCAGTGATTGTGGGCAGCAGTCTACAGGAGACCTTCTGGAGGCTGTGATGCTGTCCCATCTGTGCGTGTCTCTCTCTGGGTGGAGGAAACAGGTCTCAAGGCTCCAAGCAGCACAGGCATAGAGTCAGGAGAATGTTGCGAGACTCAAAGTTGCATTGGTAAGTGTGGCAGGGTTGCCCTCCCTTTACATATGAAGCGTATGCCAGGACTATTCCAATTATCTAAACCCTTCTTTAAGTCTACTGCAGTAGCTCCTCTTTTCTTTGGGTCTCTCTTGCCCTTTTCATCTTTTAACTATTACGAGGGTGGCCTTCCAGCATAATTCCTTATATCTATTCTTTCCTTGCTATATATATATATCTTTTCCCTGTCCTTGGCAATGCGTTTTGTAATTAGTGCATTATAAAGTTCCACTGTGTAAAAGGCCCTAAACGCCTTTTGTGTAGAGGTAGTGAGAATATGAAAAGATCCGCTAAACAGGGACGCCTATAGATAGGGCTGCCTTAAAATAAAAATGCCTGTTGTATTTTAAGGAGCAGGAAGGTTCAGCTGCTAAAAGAACTGAGACATGGGGTAAAGCAAATCCTAGGTCAAGAGCCCCTTGTTCTTGTATGCACCTACATGACTGTTGGTTTATATGTATGAAGCAAGTGTGCAGGATTTAATGTAGAAGCTGCACAGGCAGCATATGTGTTTTAAAAGAGGGCTAAATATGTTAGGAAATGCCCAGATAATAAAAGGTAAATAAAGAAGTGCTCACTCCTTCATGATCTGCACAGCCGCTCACTTTGCAAGTCCCTGCAAGTGTGCAAGCAGACACAGCTCTCTTGGGGAACAAGAGTTAGGCTCACAAAGAGCTCTTAAAATGAGCTCCTAAGGCATAGATACATAGACAATGTCGGCAGATAAGGGCCTATGGTCCACCTAGTCTGCCCATTTCAGTTTGTAACTTCAGTTTATGTTTTCCTAGAACTCTGTTGCCCCTTATCCCTGACTTCCAGAATTCCTTTGTGTCTATCCCATGCATTCTTAAATCCTTGATTGTTTCAGCCCCCACCACTTCCTCTGGCAGGGTGTTCCACTTGTCCACCACTCGTTCTGTGAAGAAATTCTTCCTCACATTTCCTCTGAATCATCCTCCCTCCAACTTCATCCCATGACCTCTAGTCCTGAACATCTTTTTCACTTAAAAATTGTGTATTCTTACACCCTGTTCCTCCCTGTAAGATACGTGTATGTCTCTATCATGTCCCTCTCTCCTCCTCTCCTCCAGGGAGTACATATTCAATTCCTTCAACCTGTCCTCATAGGACTTGTGATGCAATCCATGTACCATCTTTGTTGCCCTCCTCTGAATCTTCTCTACCCAGTCTATGTCCTTACGTAGGTAAGGTCTCCAGAACTGTACACTGTACTCCAGGTGGGGCCTCACTAATGTCATGTATAGTGGAATTATGACCTCCTTTTCCTGCTGGTGATGCCCCTGCCTATGCATCCCAGCATTCATAGCATGTGGCTGAATTTGGGGAAACAAATGAGTGTGTTCTGGTTGAGGCCAAATGAAATAAACTTGCTGTTAGCAAGTACATTTATACAAGATCCTCTCACACTGTGTCTCCTAAGAGATAAAAAAGTTTACAAGCATGAAAAGAGCTGCAGGTTTTCTTAAAACAGTGTCCTTTGAATTAAAACAATTAAAAACATTCTGGTACTGTTTGTTGCTGCTTACCTGCAAATTATTTGAAATGGACTGCACCTTAGGGGAAATCGGTACCAGATGGTGGCTAATTTCAGCCCTAGAAAGAGGTCATGGACAGTCCATAATACTGTCCAGGGACATAGTCATGGTTCCAGAGACCCAATTAAGGATATTTTGGCTATAAATCCCAATCTATAGCACTGTGGGGAATATAAAAGAACTGATGATAGTCATATAATGTTTTGTATACTTTGGTCTGTCTGATCCCCCAACTTAATGTATTAGAAAGGAAATTTTGATGTTATTAGAATAGGGGTGGATCAGCTGACTGTTTTACATCACAAATAACTTGTATATAATCCTCTGAATGTGTTGTTAAACAGATGAGTCTTAGTAGCATCAGGAACGTACTGCATACCTGTAGCACAGAAGATAGTGGAGACATTGATGTTGGAAAGTGTTTTTTACTATCTGTGGCAACACAACCAAGGTTGGGGTTGTGTTGAAGCTTGAATAGCTTTTAAATTTATTTTGAGTGCATTATTTGTTTATTTTGTTATTTTATTATTTTGCTGGAAAATTGCTTTATGCAAAGCTTTTAGAGAACATTTTTTGAAAATAAAATTCACACTACCCTGCTAGTGTGTTCTAAAGCTGAAACTCTCTGTGTCAGCATTGTTGCTTCCCTCACAAATCTTCTACAGTAAGGAGTTGGGGACCATCTCTCCCACCCAGGGACCATCTAGCCAGACACCGCTACCTCAACAGTTGCTGTGGAAGGAAGGAGCGGTTGGACTAAGGTGGGCTCAAGGAGGGCAAGGGTGGTAGGATTGGGAAGGCTGGGGAGCAGGTAACAGGCATACTCCTCATCCAGTGCCACTAAGAAACTCCATGCCATTCTGGTGAAGCAAGACTGCCAGGAAGGGGCATCTGAGGTGGTGGATGGAGAGGATGTGAGGAATGCCCAAATGGAGTCCCCAGGAGGAGGAAGGAGGTCCCCCAGAAGGAGGAAGCAACTTCAAGTGGGTGACTCTATAGTCAGGAGGATAGAGTTGGGAGAAGGAAAAGGGGGTAGAGAGGAGGTGAGTGCCTGCCTGGCACATCGGCTCAGAGGGATGAAAATGTATCCAGCAGATCACGAGGGCTATAGGAAGGAAGGGGTAGCAGGATGTCATTGTTCACCTGGGGATGAATGAACTAGCTCTGGAAGAGACTGGGCACTGATGTTGGGCAGTTTGGGAGTGGGAGCATCTTAGACAGGTAGCACGTGCAGGCCTTTACAAAAATGCTGCCTGTCTACAAAAGGGGAAGGAGAGGAAGCTCTGCTCTAAGGCCTTCAACTAATGGTTGAAGGAATGGGTACAGATAGAGGATGTGGCTAAATTGGGGACTGGGACTCCACCTGGAGGATCAGAGCTTGCACTGGGGGCCTGCATCCATCCTGGAAGGGCAGCAGTCCTCAGTAGACAGTATAAGTGTTACTTGACGGTCATTTAAACTAGCCAGAGGGGGTGGCAGAAGGCAAAGGGTGGCAGAAACTGCCCCAGGCTGTGATGGAGGGTAAAGAATTTCTGGAGGAAAGATTCCAACCAAATGAAGGACACCATGGGCAAAGAATCAGCATGGGATGAAGGGGAGAGAAGCAAGCAGTATATAAAAGAGAAGAAGGGGAACAACTAGGCAACATGAGAAGGAACAAGAGTACTGCAGAACTAATAAAATCTGGACACCCATGTGTGCCAATGCTAGAAGTTTGGGAAATAAGATACCAGACCTGGAGGCCACTATGGCTTGAGGCAGGCCTGTATATTGTGGCTATCACAGAAATACTGTGCACAAACAACCATAACTGGGAAATGGTCATACCTGGCTACACAATGTTTAGAAGGGACAGGGTAGAAAGGAAAGGTGGGGAAGTGGTGCTTTATGTTAAGGAAAACATCAAAGTGATAAAGAAATAGGGATGACATCTTGGACTCCCAGCAGGGGCATTCCCTCAGGCAGTTGGTCAGCGAACCCACTCTAGGTAGAGCAATACTGGACTCATGCTTATGAACAGGCACAGTGTGGTGGATGTCAGAGTCTTGAGTCATCTGGGACCAGTGACCATTACACAGTACAGTTTAATATAAGAACAGCAGCAGAACCCAGCAGCACAAGGTTGAGGGACCTGGATTTCAGAAGGGCTGAATTACAAAGACGGGGAATGCATCTGAGAAGACCTGGCAGGGTGGAGATGTCGAGAGGGGTTGGAGGGAAATAGACCAGAATAAAAGAGAGCATAGCAAAGGCTACAAACTTGTATGTCAGGCAAATAAGCAGAAGCAGAAGGAGGAGGAGGAGGAGACCATTATGGCTCTCAAGAAGTTAGGAAAAGTAAGAGCAAAACAGTGGCACTCAGAAGGTATAAGGAGAGCCAGTGAGAGGAGGACAGAAGTGTATCTGGGGAAATGGAGGAGGCAGGCAAGGCAGTAAGGAGCTCAAAAGTGCAAGCTAAGGAAAAGAATAGCCCAGACAGTATCAAAGGGACATGACATTTTCAGGTATATCAGCAGGAAATAGAAGACCAAGGGTGGGATTGCATGGTTAATAAAGGAGGCAGGGGCTCTACTGAGGATGACCAAGAAAAGGCAAATATCTTAAATAAATATTTCTTAGTATTCACAGTTGAGGGGAAGGAGGGACCACAAATATGCACCAAGAGATTGGGAGGAGGAAATGGACACCAGTCCCTTTTCTGAGGAGGGGGTCAGGAAGGCATTCAATCTGAGGATGGACAAAGCCACGGTGCCAGATGGGGTGCATCCAAGAGTGATAAAGGAACTCAGGGAGGTGCTAGCTGCACCTCTGACAGATTGTTTAACAGTACACTGAAGACTGGCATGGTCCTGGAGGACTGGAGAACGGCAGACGTTAGTCCACTTCACAAAAGTAGTAGCAAGGAGTAAGGTGAGAAATTACTGGCCTGTCAGCCTGACATCTGTAGTAGGGAAACTGATGAAACACTGTCAAAGGAAAGAATCATGAAACACCTGGACTCCAATGGACTACAGGATTTGAGGCAGCATGGCTTTATGGAGGGAGGTCATGCAAACAAATCTGATAGATTTTTGATTGGGTAACCAGGGTGTTGGATTGGGGGCAGTGGATGTGTCCTACTTGGACTTCAACAAGTCCTTTGACACCATTCCACTTAGGAGACTGGTAAACTTGTTGGGTAGGATGGTGGTAGTCAATAAGGTGGTAACTTGGGTAGAAACTGGTTCAGAGATAGAAGATAGTGAGTGTTGGTAAATGGGTTCGCTCTGAGAAGAAGAGTGACCAATGGGGGTTCCTACAGGGGTTAGTGCTGCAGCCAGTCCTCTCTAATATCTTCATTACTGACATAGCAGAGGAACTTGAAGGGAAGGTCTGCCTCTTTGTGGATGACACCAAGATCTGCAACAGGGTAGACACTCTGGAGGTGGTGCAAAGGATGGAGACTTGAACGACTGGAGGAGTGGTTAAAGTTTAACAGCTAAGGTTTGATGCAAAAAGACCAAAATAATGCACTTGGGTCGTACAAACCTGGGGGTGGGGGCGGAGCTTGCCAAGCAACATGGTGGCAGCATAATCACAGATGTCTGATCCCATGATCACTAGTCTACTTCATCTTTCATCTTAATGCTGTGGCTGGCTCAGGAAAAACAAAGCTGGTGAAAGTCCATCAAGAGAGAGCTTCAAGAAGATACCAAAATTGCCAGGATACCTGCTGTGGCCAACAAGAAAAAGAGAACAAAACTAGAGAGCTCTTACCTCAAGGACACCCACTAGCTGCAAGGCCTTCATCCACCAGCTGGTAGTGTTGAGCTCCTCACATCTGACAGGGCTGACAGCTACCACCAGAGGGATCCAGAAGGAGACATTGCCCTGCAAGGAGTCCACAAAATTGCATCAGCTAGCCAACATCACTGAAGCATACCTCTCAACTGTCCCTGATTTTCAGGGATGTCCCTGATTTGCCTCAAAATTTTACTCTGTCCCTCCTAAAATTGCGTTTCTGTGACCAAACAGTGGAATTTAGTAAGCACAAAGTAATGTCAAGCGTTAAAACTGCAGACTTGTTACTCCTTAGAAAATGTATTTTACACTAAGCCTTATTCTACCAGCTTCCTGAGTTGATATCTCCAATTTTGAAGTTGTGTCCCTGATTTTGGTCCTTTATCCCTGATTTTTAAGCCTTGTCCCTGATTTGAGGTAGGAGGTTGAGAGGTATGCTCGAAGGACTAAATAAAATACTAAATGACACTGCACAACAAGGCTACAACCAAAAACAAATATAGAACTGCAAGCCCTGACTACAAACATACAAAAGTTACAAGCAGCAAAAGGCCATCCTGGTCTGTCTAGGCTGCTCGAGATTGCAACTAGTTCCCTATTCAGCAGCTGCCCCACCCCTCCCTTTGCCCTGTCCCATCCCTTCTTGAAGCATTCCACTGTGTTACATGCCACCACCTCAGCCTGTAGTGTGTTCCACTTTGCCACCGCCCTCTGTGTAAAGAATGCCTCTTCACCTCCCTCCTGAATCTACCCAGTCCCAATCTCATGTCATGGCCCCTAATGTCTCTCCCCACCCTCCTCCTGAACAGACCCTTTGTGTCTATTCTGAGTATCCCTTCATGTATTGAAGGTCTCAATCATGTCTTCCTGTCCCTTCTCTCCTCCAGTGTGTATATGTTTAACTCTCTTAGTCTGACCTCATATGACAATTCCCCAGGCCCTAAATCATCTTCACTGCCCTGCACTGCACCCTCCAGCGGCCTAAAATCCTTTGTAGGTGTGGGTGACAGTACTGCAGGCAGTATTCCAGGTGAGGGTGTAACCAAAGATCTGTAGAATAACCTCTCTTCTTCTTGAGGTAATGCCCTTGCAATGCACCCCAGCATTTTGTTGGCCATTGCTGCTGCCTTTCTGCATTACGTGGAATTGTTCATCACTCCTGTGATGAGCACCACCAGATCCTTCTCCTCTTCTGTTCATAAAGACTGAACAGGAAGTAGTCGTTGAACACTTCTGCCTTTTCACCCCCTCTTCCACCCATCTCCCCTCCTTCTTAATTCTTACAATTTGGTCATTACAGCTTCTTTTCTTCCTGATATCCCTAAAGTATTTTTCCTTTTTTATGCCCTGCCCAGCCTAGAGTTCCCTTGCTGCCTTGATTGTCCTTACCCTCAGGTCACTTCATTTGCTTCTTGCAGATATTCCTCCCGTCCTCCTCCCTCCCTGATTTTCTGTATCTCCTGTAAGCTGTCCTTTTCCTCCTCACCCTGTCTAACACCCTTTGCTTATTCAGCTGGGTTTCTTTCCCTAGCCTTCTTAGTCTGGGCCCTACAGCAAGTTTCTGTTGCCTTCACTACCCCTTGTCTTATCAGTTCCCACCTTTGTTGTGTCTCATACCTAGATGAATTTTGAACAGGAACCCTGTACCACTTCCCTCATCATTTTAAAGTTGGCATTCCTGAAATCCAGCACCCTTGAGCCAGATGCCCCCTCTCTTTAGCCATCTGTAACTGGGACCATACTGTCCAGTGGTCACTCCTTCCCAGTGGTTCCACCACCCTCACATCCCGTTCAGAAGTACGAGGTCAAGGGTGTTCCTTTCCTAGTTGGTTGCTTAACCAACTGTACTGAAAGCTTTCCTGGAAGGCATCCAGCATTACCTGCTCCTCTGTTCTTTGTGGTATGTGTGTCCCTCCACCCGGCAGGCTGAGTCGCCTGCTATCACCACCACCCCCCTTCCCAGCAGTTCCTTCTGATCTGTCCTGCCAGTACCCTGTCCATCCCTTCAGTTTGAGAGGGTGGCCTGTACACCACCCCAGTCTTAATGATCTGTTTTTGGGATCCTGTAGTTGCACCCACAGTGCTTCTGTATCTCCCTCATCCCTTACACATTTTAATCCCTCCTTTGCTGACAGAGTCACCCCTTCCCTCTTCCGCTTTTCTCTATCCTTCCGGTGTAATCTGTACACGAACTTCATGTCCCAGTCATGAATTTGGGTGGCCCATGCCTCAGTTATAGCCACCAAGTCCACTCCACCCTCCAGGAGGCCTGTAGTTCCATCCCTTATTCCCCAGACTCCTGGTATTTAGTGTTACCACCCTCCAACCCTTGTCTCTACCCTCCCCCACCTCTCTCCCTTATGTCCACTCCCTTAGTAGCTGCCTTCCTCTTTACCTTGCTATCACGGGGGTAAGCACATTTGGTTTCACATCACTAGACCTCTGAACTCCTCTACACATCTTGCTACCCCCCATCTAGTTTAAATGCTCCTCAATGTGCTTCCCTATCCTTGCCTTCAGTAAATTTTCTCCCTCCTTATTTAGATGCAGTCTATCTTTTGCATCACAAACTGCTGTTCTCCTAGGTGTCATCCCCCACCCAGCCCGTACCCCTTTTCGACACCCAGGCCCCCAGCCATTCGTTAAACTCTTGAATTCTTCTTTTCTTGCCATACTTTCCCTGGGAAGGGGAGACCTCCGAGAAGGTGACAGATCTTCTCGCTCCTCACACAGAGGTCCCAGTTCCTCAGACCTCCTCTTTGCCTCCCCTACTGTCCCATCAGCTGGGTCATTTGTCCCCAGGTGTATTACTGGGTGAGGCCTTTCCCTTCCTGCTTGCATACCTTAGCATGGATTGCCCACCCTTTTCGCCTTCATTCCTGGCATGGCTTCCACCCATATTCTACTGTGCCTCTCCTCTTTGCTGCCCCACTAACCCCTCTTAGTATCGAGTCCCCCAACACCAAGACACCTCCTTCTTCCTCTCCCCATCTTCCCCTTCTCCTCTCCTTCTTTCTCCTGCACAATGTTCCCTCCTATTGTCGCTGTTTCTCCCCCGTGTTCTCAGCTGTACTCAACCCTTCTTGCCCCAATACACCTATTTCTCCATCACCCTCCTAGCCGTTTTGTTCTTTGTACCCATGGACTGTAGCTTCCTTCCTCCTTCCCTCCTTTGACCACTCTGTTAGAGTCTGCCCCGTCTGAGCCTACTGTGTTACCATCTCCTGTACTCCTTCTCTTATTCTCCTTACGCATTTGTTTCCTGTATCTGTATCACCCTCCTTGCTCCTTGTTGTGATCACCCTCTCACTCTTATCTCCAGCTTTTTTTTTTCCTGGATGTCTTCTGTGCTTCCACATTCCCTTCTCCTCCCAACCTAATATGCCCTTCATCATCTTTGACACTTTCCTCATTAACCTTAGTACTTCTTTCTCTAGCCTCCCCAGCCTTATACAGGATGGGCACCCCTCCATCCTCCACAGGGTATCCATGAATACTGCCCTCCACAGTTATTACATCCCATGATCCTTCCTCCCTGTGATTTCTGTTCCCCTTCCCTGATTCCTTTGCCCCTCCCTCCCTCCTGACCCTCATTCCAGCCTGCCCCACCACCTTTTCCCCTTCCCAGACATCCCCAATCTGTTGCCCTGGTCCCATTACCCGTTTCTCTTCTTTGTTCCTCTGCTCCATTCTCCTGTTCATGGTTCCTCTTCTTTCTATCTTGCTCCTGTCTGTTGACAGCACTACTTCCCTTATTTTCCAATCCCTCTACCCTGTGGTGTGTGGCTGCTGTTGTGTATAGAAATAAGATGGCTAACAGTGTGTGTATGCAGTCAGCAGGTACTGTATGATGTCACAGGCTACCAGTATAAAGGTAGAGATGTGCTAGGGGTGGGTGGGGAGGGGTTGGGGCCCTTCTGATCACCAGAGACAATCAACTACCCCAGCAAACCCTCACTGAGACACTCAGCTGCACCAGCAAAATCCCTTAAACAGGTACCTTTCCAACTTAAGTCAGAAAGCACCCTTGTACCAATTGAAAACAACAATAAGCTGCAAAAGAAACATAACAGCAATAAAATGAATGAAAATCAACAGATACTTCCCTCCCCAGCTACACTACTTGAGTAACTGGGACTGAAAAAGTGGCGAATGCTCATGAAGAAATTATCCACTCTCATCAATGCCACCTCAGGGCCATCATTCCCAGATTCAATATCTACTCCACAAGGTCAGCAATATGGAAAACAGAGCCAGACAGAATAATCTAAGGATCGTCAGTCCCTGAAGGGCAGAAGGTAGGGACATGCTCCTTTCCTCACTACCTTTCTCCACAACTGCTTCAACTGAACAATTCCCTAAGCCACAACTTGGGATGGCACATAGATCACTGGCCCCTACACCAAGGGAGGAGACAGACCCCAGTCAATATTGTGCAGATTCCTACAATGCCTTGTTAAGGACATGTACCTAGGGACTGCCGAGAAAAAGGCACATTACACAAGGAGGGTCACTGGATTCAACTATTTCAGGATTTTTCTCAGGATCTGTCCCAGAAAAGAAGGGCCTACTCCGTGTTGAACAAGAACTTTACTGTCTGAACATTCCTGCATCACTTTGTTACCCTCTATGCTTCAGTATCAATTACAAAGGGAATTTTTAATGTTTGAAGACCTAGGATAAGTGGAGCAGTTCATATCGAGATTCAACAAGACAAAGCAGTCGCCTTCTACTTCCAAAGTCACAGCATGGGGCAACCTGAGGACCCCTCCCAAGCCGCATGGACATCCAGCCCAGCTGTGCAGCAGAACTGATCACTCTGGATACCTGGCAACCAGCTCAGAGAGGTCACAAAAAAGATGGCGAAAGATCCTATTACCCAGAAAGAAATGAGGGCCCATGAATGTTCCAGGAGCCCTCAGAGCCACTCTCCATCTCGGATGTGAGCAGTGCCTCCTCAGGCTCCCCAGTTAAAGTGTCTAATAGATATGAGCCATTAAGAACATTCACCCTGTAAGCCTGGAAATGTACTCCAACAGTGATTTCCCTGCATATCCAGCCAGACCCCCAACCTTGACCGACGTACTGGTCACTATTTGTCAGGCTTGGGGCGGACTCGATTGAAGAGGATGTGGAATTTTGGATGTCTCCTCCAGGATTAACACACTGCCCCGGAGCCCACACCAGGTAAAGAGCCTTGAGCATTCCCCTTGAGGAAAGAAGTTTCTCTTTTGGTTGTTCTGACAGATCTCGCTCATCGTTGGCAGCCTATGATGCTATGCTCTGCCTGATGACATTGTAGTTGACTTAAGCATTTGCAGGCCACCAGCTGAGCCTCACAGAAACACTTCATGGCTGCATCCTACGTAGCTTGTTAATTCCATGTGGCATGAGAGGTTACAGCAGTTTGGACTTAAATGCAGTGTGCCTCTCATAAACCGCCAAGCTTTCAAGGTTTCCCTGGGATCACAGGTACTTTTACCTTTTCTCATGCTGTTTCTCTGCCCAAACAGGACATACCAGCGACCAGGGACCTGGATCGATGGATCAAGCTACTGAGGAACTTATGAACTGCCCTGTAGCTCTGATAAAGAGCAGGGAGAAGGGTGGATAGCACCCATAGCGGTTCACTATAGCCGAGAGTACTACCACAAATGTATATCGTTTTGCTTACTCTCTGTTGTCTTTTGAGGAAGTGCCCCAAGGTTTTTAAGTGAGCACTAAACACAGTTAGTGTAATAGCTGCATGTTGGGATATCGGAGGAGGAAGTTTGGGGAAGATGGTGGCTACAGGCTTAAAATGCAGAGCACGATATGATTAATGTCATCCCTCAGTGAACTGATAATTTGCAGAAAAAACAGGGAATGCCTCTTGGCTAGCCAACACTCACATTCTAGGGAGTACAGGAGCCTCAACTGAGGTATTCCCCCTTCTTTTTCTTTTTATGGTGGTCGGCCAAGGCAGATTCCACTGTAAATAATCCTGACTGAAAGTCAGGAGGGACTAAAAATGAATTCCATTACTAAGGGTCAACACCTTGAGAAAGAACCCCTGTGGACGTAAGCTGCCCTTTCTGCAAAGAAAGACTGCTAAATCACCCTCCCCATCTCTCCTCACATCAAGCCCCTTGGTGACTCAAGCAGGAGAGAAGCTCCCAATCTTACTGGGGTCTCCCTCTTCCCTACTCCCCAATATAGCGTGTCCAGAAATCTGATAAAAAGGCACCAGAGGGACATCCCCCACACACACACCAGCCAGCACCAGACCACTAAATAGGAACTAAGGGTCCCCACAGCAGTGGAAGAAGAAAGGTATCTGGGATCCCTCTTCTTGCTCACTTTTTCATGTCAAGAGACCAGTAAGAGGGTACGACAAGTTATGAGAGCTGTGTCCAGGCTGCCTTATGGACTTGGACACAGAACCCTCCCCCTGGAGTTCGGCAGGGCCATTGACTACCGATACACAGGTAGTTGGGCCATGACTGCAGGATTTCAGGTTCACTTGGTTGACAAATGGTTGTAATGCTGAATGTTTTACTATGTGGTATTACAAAATGTTGTTCATTGTTAAAATGACCTAAATAGGGTATTGCTGCTTTGTCTGGAAGTTGGTAATCAAACAAATCACACATGGGAAACTGACCAACTCCCAGAGGCAAAGCAGAAAAAGTTGCAGTATTAGCACAGGGCTGGTAAACAGAGTATTTATAGCAGAGAAGGACCTTGAAGCATCCAGGCTAGAATTAGGATGTTATGGCAAAACACAAGGATCACAGACATGGGAATAGGAGGAAGGGAAAAGTCACAGAGGCAAGGGAATTTACAGGGTAAGATTCTACAGGCAGGACAGTTACCAGTCAGTTAAACCACAAAGAAAGAAGAATAAAAGATGATGGCTAACCCTACATACATTCAAGCCACCTCATGGAATGTGAGGGGCCTAAACTCCCGATAAAATGAAAGAATGTGCTGTCCCACCTGAAGAAACTCAGGTTGCAAATCACCTTTTACAAGAAACTAAGCTGAGAAAAACAGGTCCTTAAACTCAAGAGGGAGTGATGTGGGTTGGGAGGTACACAGTGTCTAACTCAGCAAAAGAGGGTGCCGATCCTGGGCCACAAGAATCTAAGGTGGAAAATAATAGACACTAGCTCATATAAACAAGGTGGGTGAGTACTAGTAAAATTGGCAACCCCAAAGGCCGCCCATCCTTGCAAATGTGTATGCCCCTAATGAAGACAGGCTGGAGTTTATAGACACTTAATCACAGGCAATACTGAATATGGTTTATGATAATCCAGATATAATATTGGGAGGGTATTTTAATCTCACCTAGACCACTTTCTGGACTGCTCAACTCTAGACCTGAACCCCACTCTCACTCCCTACTCACCCTCAAAAACCTTATAAACTTACATCAACTGACACATGTATGGAGGGCCAAATAGTCATCAGGAGAGATTATATCTATTTTTCAGCAGCAAGAGTCATGGCTAGCAGAATAGACCTCTGGCTGACATCTCCGAAATAATAACTTCCTAGATGCTTCCATTGCGATTTATATTACAGACCATGCTCCCATTATGCTGACATACCTGATAGAGCCCCAGCAATCCAAATCAAGCGTTATGGAGGCTGGACTCCTTGCTACTGCAAGATTCGAGCTTCCGCACATGGACAGAAGTAGAATCACAACTCTTCTTTAGGGATAATCCACTGGGATCAGCCATGCCAGCAGGGATATGGGAGGGTATAAAGCTACAATGAAAGGAAAATTATTAGCTATGCCTCGCATATAGGAGGAAGTTAAGGAAAGAGAGATAGAGCAGTTGGAAAGAGGTAGAGCAGTTGGTACGAGCCCTGACAGAGAAGGAAGTGCTTTACAAAAGTGACCTCGTCACTGTTCCCAGGGAGAGCTGTAGTGGTGGGGAGCTGCAGGAGAAGATTTTTCTGCATTTGGCAGTGGGTGGCAGCTGGATTTTGGCCGCATTGGCGGCAGCTGGAGTGGGAGGCGGCTGCAGCGGCAGTGGGGACTGCTCCTTGGCCACATCAGCAGCATTGGGGGCTGAAGTTATCAGCATCGACAGCCATGGGGACTGCACCTGACTGCATCAGTGGCAACACGGGCGGTGATCAGGGGCAAGGAGGCCCTTCCAGCCAATCAGGGCCAGAGTGCAAACTTCAACGCAGAGGCTGGGTGTAAAAGACAGGGAGCCCAGCTGCAAAGAAGTCATTGTCCCAGGGAGAGCTGTAGTGCTGGGGAGCCACAGGGAAAGATTTTGCCACATTCAGCAGTGGGTGGAAACTGGACTCTTGCCACATCAGCAGCAACTGGAGCAGAGAGTGGCCACTGCGACAGTGGGAGAACTGTCCTTTTCGTCACATCAGTGGCATCGGGGCTGGAGTCGGCTGCATCAGCGCCATGGGGACTCACCCAACTGCATCAGCAGCAACACAGGAGCAGAGATCATGAGCTGAGCAAAGGAGGCCCTCCAGCCAATCAGGGCTAAGAGCATGAACTTCAACGCAGCAGACGGCAAAAGGCAGGAGCCTAGCTACAAAGAAGTCACTGTCCCAGGGAGAGCTGTAGCACTGGGGGAGCCACAAGGAGAACATTTTTCCTGCCCATCCCAGAGAAGATTTTTTCCCCGCCCACACTCCTCTGCCCCGAGAATCTATTAAATGCCTAGGAGGGGGCGGAGACAGCAAAATCAGGGCAGACCTCACTGGTTGCTCAAGAGGCACACCCAAATCCACAGTAAAGGGCTGATCACTTGATCCAAAAACTGGAATGAGCGCACTGATGATACTGATGATTAACCTGATGCTTTTGACCTTGTTGTGGTGGGATTTGGTACTGTATTGGTAGGTATGTGGGTGAACCTGGTTTGATAAATGTAACTGCTTATGGTTTGGGAGATAATCTAGGCTGCTTAATTTTGATGGAATATATTGGTACAGAACTCCCTCATACACTAGAATCTTTCAATCCTTTGCCATGCTGTCTGGACTTCATAATATGACACCTGTGGAGCAAGCTTCCTGATCCTTCCACCTCTTAGACTGCCAGTCAAACCCTCACACTCAGCCATTTTGTGAAAACTTAGTCCATAGAGGTATTTTCAGATTTGAGATGGTCATTTGTTCCAAAGCAAAGCCAACTGTTAAGTAACAATAGCCTTCTCAGTTAAGCTGGAGCATTCATTTGGAACTAACGTTATCTAAAATATAAAATAAAGAATCTGAAAATATGCCTTATTAATGTCTAAGGAGCATGCTACAGCACTCTCCAAATGAACATGTTACAAAATGCTGAGTGTGGGGGACTCCAGGAAGTGGATGGAATAAGGTGGTTAGCTGCAAACAGCTGAATTACAGTCCTTTCCTTTCCAAAATGTGGGACTTGAAAATGCATCTTCATGCACCAAATGCTTTATCAAGACATAAGGCTCCTGTGCATTGTTTTTAAAGACTGAACACCATGCTGATTAAGGAATGTATCAACTGTCAGACCGTACTTGTGGTGTATATCCCCACAGATTGCCAGGCAATCTGTATATTGGATGTACCAAAAGAATCATAAAAACATATGACTATAACACCGCAGTCAGAACCTATAACAGGACACCCACAATGGCAAAGCACTATCTGGATACTATTTATGGTTCAACAGATTCATCATCTCCATCCTGCTCAGTCTTAGCAATAATTTGCACTCAGCCATGGATAATAGTCTCCTGAACAGGGGCCATCTTCTTAGACCTCTCCAAAGTTTTTGATTTGTTGATCATGGGCGTCTGTCACAGAAACGCTGTCATCTAGGTCTTAGCCTAACACAGATCAAGTGGGTCAAGAACTACAGCAATGGACATACTAACTACTCCTTCCCTAGTCCGAGACAAGTTATTAATTCAGATCTAACTGATATTAAAATACTCATCCCTCTGCTTTTCTCCATTTTTTTCTATTTACACTTTACTCCTCAGAGCGGACAGGCGGCTACAGCCCCTCCCTTGGAGGACTCATCTCTGGCAGGCATCTCCCACAACCATCCCACCTGGCCATCCCCACAGGTTACCCTCCCCATGACAGAGCCAGTGGTGAGGGACACTGGCTTTCCCCCACCACCAGAAGCCAACATCCAGACTGCCAGGGGGCGATGTGGGCACAGCCAGCCATCATGGAGCCTGCCAGCTCCATCCTTTTCTTCGCGTTTTCCTCTCTGAACCCATGCACATGTCATGGGCAGGGTGACTGTCTCCACCTCCGTGAAGGCAGTCTTAAACCCTGTGCATGAGTCCACCCATCTGCTAAACATCGCACCTGTGCTGACCCAAAGCTTCCTCTGGGTATCAGTCTACAGCACGATGCTGTGACCCTCCCCACCCTCAAGGAAGGAGATGTCAGCAGATGCATGATCCTTCCTCACCCTGGCTGCCCCTGAGCAACCTGAGTTCATTCCCAAACCTGGGTCACCTGCATGGCAAGGTGTGGGCGTGCAGCACCTCAACCCTCAGCGCCACCAGGCCAGCTTGCTTTTCTCCATTTTTGTAAATCATCTCCCAAAACACAGGGAAATGTGTAACTTTTACACTATGCAGGCAATATCATCTTTTACTGCAGCACACTGTCCCAACACACTAGTAAGTGCAAAATGATGGAGAGCTTTAAAAACAGAATAGGCATAAAGGACTGGTCAAAGGATTAGAAAGGGCAGGTGGGGGTCAGTCAGTCATGACTCATGATCCATAGGGGAGTTGGACAACCTCATGGGACAGACTGGCTAGACCTCAAGATGATCTACTGGCAGTTATTCATATTTCTACATACCTGTCCCAGATCTAGGCAATCCTCCAATGTAACTTTGATGTAATCTTCTCCTGGTTTTCAACAATACTCTGGTCCTAAATGCAACCAAAACTAAGGGAATAGTATTTGGCCCCAAAGCATGCAGAAGTGTTAAGTAGAATCTCTCAATGTCAAGACACTAGGTGGCAAACCCCATTAAGCAAATCAATTTTTTTTTATTTAATATCTGTGGGCATGGCTTGCCCTGTCTCTCATGCAGCAATAAGATCACATCCTAGTCACTGTAGGACTCAAGGTTAGCTTACTCTTCAGGACAATGCTTTGCTTCGGTGTGCAGGTGAGGAGACATACAGTCTTCCACTTTCTGTTCCTGACTATTAGCTATGGGTAGAACATATACAGATCAGCAAACAAATCCACTGTACAGTCCTGGATCATCTATATAACAAGCTATATTGGTTTACAGTGTACTCTCTTGTTACTTGACCACCAATCACTGTGCTCTCTTTGACAAGCACAGTTGGCTACAACTCTCAGGTAGCTGTGACTATCATCAGTTCTCTTTGTTATACAGCCAAGAGCCCCTTATCGTTTCTTATAAAATGGGCATTTAAAATCAAGAAATGTGATTGGCTAACAGCCCTTCACACCCATGTCATTATCAGCTAATATCATAGCCAACGGCACTATTTGTATCAACCAACCATAGCACCACGAAGAAATCAGTCCGTGGCACCACTCTCCCGATGCAGCCCGTCACCTACTAAGCGAGACAACCACAACCACTGCACTGAGAGTGCCAGCGTGCCAACAGAAAACAATAGAAACACCCCCATTTCCTCCACCAAAAAAAAGTCTACAAACTTGCTACCTGTTCCATTTTCCTTTTTTTTCATTCCCATTGACCCTGGCCAGTGTAGATCCATGTCTCAATCCTCCCAGCATTTCAAATCAACCAACCAGTAATGGTAACCATGACATCAGCTGCATCGCAACTGCACTCTCTGTTCTTGCATCCACCTCACAACATCCGTCACAGCACAACACAGCACAACTTTTTTTTTTTTGAACTACTACTTTTCTTCATTTTACTACGTCTTATTTTACTTCACTTTAGTACAACCAAGAAGTGGAAACCAGGTAGTATGGTGGCTGCTAGAGAACACACTCTCACAACCTGTGATGTGGCTCATGAAGAACTTACTCGCTCCCGGAAAAGTCAGTGTCCTGCAATTAGTAACAAACAATCTCAGTGTTTGCTAAAATTAAAATACAGCATCAGTTTGAAAAAGAAAAATAAACTAATACTAAACAAAAGACCTATATCTCTGTTGCAAAGCGTGGCCCCTGGCAATGGACATGCTTGCTCTGAATGAAACAGGACGCTGACTCTGAAAGAAACACCTGCTCTGCTCATTAGCAGATACAAATTTAATTTAAATCAGTGTGTCTCAGTTGGGAATACAGTGTGAAGGGAGTTGGAGGAACAACTTCACGAGGTCCTGTCTGTGTGTGTGTGGGGGAGCACCCTATAGTGGCCATCAGGCATTACCAATGGGGACTATTTTCACTGGTTCAGTATTAAATCTCAGTTTGTACATGTTTTTGCTATGGGATTTTTGTTCTTTTTATTGTTAAATAGTTACTTGGGGCCCATTTTATAAGTGCAATAACACACTCCGATGTGTGGGTTATCTTCTGATAAGAGCAGCCCAGGTGCATAAGGCATTCAGTGCAAGCACCTCATGCCTTATAACACACCTGGGCATGCTCTTATCAGGAGATAACCCACACTCGTCTATATGTGTTATTACTTGCTTAATTTATATTAAACAATCAAGAACTGCATACTAACCATGCTAATCTGTAGCACCCTACTTTCAGCTCCCCAAATGAAGCACAATTCTGGTTGATTCTTATAATTGATTTCTATTTCAGGACTAGTCTCTGGAAAGTACACTCACTGGCCCACCCTGAAAGTTAAGAATATTGACACTGAGTTAAAATGAAACAAAACCAGTGAGGCAAACACACAGTTCATAAAATGTATGGTTGTATAAGAGAACCAACCCATAAGTCTTGTTCTTGAGCAGAGTTCAGATTCCAGTTCCAGTGATTATCTTTGTCTCAACTGGTCTGCACAATTCATTTTAGTGATCCAGAACAAAAATCTGCAGTCCCTTGAACCAGGACCAGTGAATTGCTTAACCCTGAAGGCCTTCACCTATTCAGCCCCTGATTCCTGGAATAAGCTCCCCCAACTTAGGAATGCTCCCAGCTTTCAAACATTCAGAATAAATTGCTCCTACCACCTGAGAACCCTTTCTGCTCATTTTGGATTACTTATTCCCCATGCACCATTAGAGTGCATGATATATTTGTCAGTGTCAGTGGCTCAGTAGGTAGCACACTTGCCTCTGAGGCTGGGAGATCAGAGGGCTGTGGGTTCAGTTCCCACATCTGGCACTTGAGTTAATATCCCAGTACTGACACTGTAGTACAGCATGAGAGGGGTGCTGCACTTCTGAGGTTCCGTCTTTTGATGAGATGTTAAACCGAGGTCCCATCTGCCTGGATTGGTGGTAGTTCAGGTGGATATTAAAGATCCCATGGCACTTATCAAAAGAGTAGGGAATTTTCCTGGTGTCTTGGCCAAATTTCCCTCATTCACTAAAAATACCACCGACAGCTTATTCTGGTTCAAGGTCAGTTGGCATTCATCTGTATCCCTCTCCCCAGGTCGTGTCTGCAAATAGGCAGGATTTGTCTAGTGCACTTACCCGTCAACAAAACTAAATAAAAAAATAAATAAATATTTAAGGTCTAAGTTTACGTACTGCTGTTATTATATCTATGTCATCCTGTAATTATTACTGTTTTGTATCTTATTTGCATTTGCACTTGACCTATTTTTTGTATGTTTTATGTAGCTGCTTTTGTGTTGTGTTACATTATACAGTACTGTTGCCTGCTGTTGTCTTCCTGGGATCCCATGAAATCCAGATGCTGCATTTCATGAGGTTATTGCAGCTGGAGAAATTTCAAACAAATAAGTACATTTCATGGAACTCAGAAAACAAAATGATTCGGGGAGACTGACTTAAGAGACTTTCACAAAGGGTAAATCATTATAGATTTTACTTTAGATCCTTTTATCCCAAGGAATGTGCAAGCAAGTTAATGGCTGCCTAATATGTACCTGATGTTTTAATGTGCCATGGATTCACATTTACATATTTGAATACTTCTTATTGGGAATGTAACATGACAACAGATAACTTGTACAACTGTGTTTAGTTTGTTACTAATGTCTCTGTGTATTTGTTACTTGTCAAGTGTGACTGAAAAGGGCATAAACTGTCCAGATCACATCATGGTTAAACAAATTCAATAACAGCAATTAAACTAGATTTTTGTAACCACTTAACTCTGACTTTTGGGAAAAATAATATTGTTATATGGTCGTAAAAGCAAAGATTCTAAATTGTAGACTATATGATAAATAGAAGAGGATGAGGATGATGAGATTGTTTAGTATACTTAAACCTTCATTAAATAAAACATACCTGCAAAACTATAAAACACATGCTGTTCATTTAGTTTGTATTTTTCCGATTGTTTCTAGTGTTCTGTTCCCGTGTGTGTGGCAAGATTTTTTTTTTTTACTTTTACCTTCCAGTTCTATGGCCCCTGGAGCTAGCTATACTGGCTTCCTTTATTTTCTTTGATCTGCTGGAATTTTTGAAAATGCCTCTGGGAGTGATGTCAGTTAGACCAAGGACTATTACTAGGAGCCAGGATCCTATTTATAATTTAGTAACAGCACTCAACTGCAACTGCTTCTGAAAGTTAACTGCTTTGAAAGTGATTGCTTCCTCCTCAGACAGAACTGTTGTTATTCTGGATGTGGGCAATTTTCTTTGTAAAGTACTCTCACTGGGTGATAATAAAGCCTATCTAACTCTCACTGGCTTAGGTCTAATTGATATCATTCTCAGAGGCATTGTGGGAAAATTCCCACAGATGAAAGGCAACAAACAAAGCCTGCACGACCACCTTCAGGACCATAAAAGAGTCTGGGAAAAGTAGAAAAGAAATCTTGCCACAGACAGAGGGAACAGAGCACTAGAATCAATCAGAAAAACAAAACCCAATTCATAACATATGTTTTTATAATTGTTGCTTGTAGTTTTCTTAAAATCTCCCCTCCCATTTCTATTTCAATCTAGAATAAGTACCTTTCAAGGGAACTGGTGGTGTCAACACAATATATATATATAAGTACATATATATATATTAATTGACAAGGTACCATCAGTAGCATAACTCAAGTGACACTGCAGCTGAAAGTTCAATGCACAAGTAGCTGTTAGTGGTAACTTGACTAGAAGGCATTGCCTGTCAAAACATGCAATTGTCTGGGAGCTGTCGAGAGAAGTTAAAAGGAAAGGCCATACCTCTCAACTGCTATGAATTTCACATAGCACTATGATTTTCGCACTCAGATTTACCCTTGCTCCACCCACATAGGTATACTGATGTTCTTAATAATGTTAGAGCTATTTCTGGACACACAAACTATTAAATCATTAAGCTAAGTTGATAGAAACATTCCTTGTCACTAACTATATTGGGCCCACTATTTGTATGCATTTTATTCTTTACAATAAGAAAGTGCTCCACATTCTGGCCATTTGCTATGATTTTGAAGGCCAGTGTTATGATTGTTAATGCTGAGAGATTGAGAGGTATGGGAAGGGCTATTGTCAAACAGAAGTCATTACCAGCATGCCCTAAGGGGTGGGAAGGTGTGCAGTGGAGGTGAACTGGCACATCCAGCTGCTGATGTTAGGAGTTACACATGTGTATAATAGTTATAAACTCAACTGGAGACTTGCAAATACTGTATTAACAGGTCTGAAGCACTGTAAGGTCTTATCCCAAAAGTAAGAACAACTGTCTTATAGGGCACAGTTTCTCCCCATTCCACCTGAACAGACAGACACACACCAAGCACTGGACAGAAATGGCCACAGCCATGTATTTATTAATGAACTGATCATCATTACAAGTAGATGTGTGCTGCCAGGTAGTCTTGGTTGGTATTCGCTATTGTCAAACCCAGCCTTCCCTCTGAGGGAAACCTCATCATTGCAAACCCACGTGAGGGACCCGGCCTCTGGGGCATGGGGGTGGCTGTTGATTGGCTTCCATGGCATCCACCTCCCTTAGGGGATGCTATCATGCCACAGGGCCCTCACCCAGAGAGGCTGCCATCCTGACTGCTACCTTATTCATGAAGGGTTAGCCCCAGCCGGTCGGACCAGCACTCCTGTCAGCCTTAGGGTGATCTTGCTGTACAATACCATGATCCCTTGTTCCCCTATACAATGATCAACCAAAATTACCTTGCCATCACAGTGAGAGCCTCCTTCCCAGCTCACTCCCCAAACAGGCACGTCATGCTAAGATTCTCTCCGCCACCTGATGTATGTCCTCTAAAATATATCTAAACTGCACCTAGACAGGTGCACTCTGTCTTTGCATATAACCATGGCCCATTAATCTTGATCCCCCATGTGTTAGTGCATAGCCACCAAGAGTACCATAAATGGCTGCATTGCTACATTATGCAGATGGTGGACCTTCTCTATGGCCTTGGAGTCATGCGTATGGCACCTCTGTATTATGTACAACCATATATATGCAGCTTTGACTATCTTCCTTCAAATAGCACAAGTCCTCTTTTATGACCTGTAGTAGGTCAATGGAAGACAATGGAACCCAAGGCTTTGCCACCCAGATGGATCACCAAGACCTGGGGTGATCCCTGTCACTGAGCCTCCAAGACACCAAAGGAAGTAGCCCTTGCCATCTCATGCTCCATCAGCCCAGCTACTGCACTTCATACTGCTCAGGTTCCAGGAACAAATCTTGCCTCTCTGTATTTGACCCGCACATCTGGCTTCCCAATGCGCAAATGAATGGTCACACACCCAAATCCTTGTATTCCTAGAATCATGACCTGTCAAGGCAAAACCACAAGGTTAAAGCATGTGCAGTCTCACATATCTTTCAAATGCCTGTGAATGCCATCCCCAGGGCCTGGATCTGTTAATCTATGAGCCCTTCCACACATGCATGTGATGCTTTTTCGATCCTGAAGGAATGGGTATTAAACCCTTTGAGTTCACCCCAGTCTCTCCAAGCTCTTGGCCAGCACATGTCTGAATTTAAAGGCTGTGACCAGGGTCCCATCTTCACGCAGAAGAAAGTTATGCCCCTGCAGATATCTGGGCTGCATAGTTCTGGATCCATGCTCAAACCACCCATTGGACCACTGGGGACCTCACATGGCACCAGCACCCCCTGCCCTGCTGTTGATCTTGCTCCTGCACAACTGAATGAACACGCCCACTTTTGTCAATTCCATGTCTTTGTCCATCAGTGCTATGGGCAGCCTTTCTGCCTTGCTAGGTTGTACTATTTCAGATATCTGAAAGGCACTGCAGAAGACCACGAGGAAGGCTGTTCTGAATAGGTGAACATCCGACTCATTGGTGCAGATGACCAGTTGTACTCCCCACGCCCAGTTCAATAGCTCTGGGCTAATTGGACACCTGCTGTCAGGTCTCTTTGGTGCTGCCAGGCCCAGCTTTCCAGCATCTTGCACAGTGGAACACTCCTGTATGGTCAGCATACCTCATGACCTTGGAAACCAAGTGATCCCCGCAAGGTGTTGCCCAACTACAGCTCATGAACTCCCTTCACCACTTATGGAGGATGTAGGCACAAAATGGTCCACCAAGATGGGCCATGTGTTCTCATCCTTGCTACTGGCAGACACTTAGAAAGCTCTCCACACCCTTTGATAAACTACCCATGTGCTCAAGGCCAATGATCCCTGATTATTTCCAGGCTTCGATGTTATAAAATCCCACAGGTATGCTGGGACTTCTCTGGGTACCTCTCTGCTGCTGGTGCAAGCTGCCAAAATTTCTGCCACTGCAGAATGAGAAACAGTGTCAGCAATTCCATTGTCCACACCTGGCATGTGCAGTGCCCTGAATTTAATATTCAGCAATAAGCATTTCAACATGAAAACACTCATCAAATTCCATAAGGTCCTTTGCCACTGAGCTGCCAGTTTATAGTGTGCACCACCTCTGTGTTGTCATCTGACCTAAAGCTAATGATTCTATCCCTAAACTGCTCTCTCCATACTACCAGGGCTACCACTATGGGAAAGAATTAATAAAGTAAACTGTCTCCAGGCCCCTCATTCTCATGATGTGGGCCACTGGCCCTGAAAATATACCCCAAGCCCAGGCCCCCCGAGGAATCTGTAAAGAGCTCTAGCTCCTGGCTGCTCAATGGAGTTTAGCAGAACAATACTCCAGCGAAACCCACCGTGATTAAGAACCACCAAAAGCCAGTAAATGCTGTAACATTTAAACTTTAATTCATACCCAATATGTGCAGTCCTCTAAACATGTAACAATACATGAGACTGGGAAACGCCAGCAGAGCCCCACCAACTCCTACCAGTTTCACACTCCCTGAACATGCTTAGGGCAAAACCATTACCTGAATCCAGTGATGCGCTTGGAGCACCCCAATCCCACCTGGGCCAGGCATTGCATAAACATCCTGCCTATGGGCATGATTCTACATGCAAAATTCAGATGATCCACCAATTGCTGTATTTTCTATAGGGTGGTCTTCTGAGCCCTGGCCAAATTACCCAGCAAGTCCTTTACTGTCTCAAGCTTCCTTGAGGGAGCCTGAACCCCTGACCACTGTGTTGATCTCTATAGGAAGACCAGTGTAGTGTTTGGAACCTTGGTCCTGCCATGAGCTAGTGGCATGCTCAGGTCTGCGCACACCTCCTGGAATACTTCCATTAGCTGGGCGCATCATGGTGCTTGTCTCCTCCATAAACAAGAAGTTGTCAAAGTAGTGGATGACCTCAACTCTGCCAGCTCACTCATGCGGTGGCCCAGTGTGAAGCCATGCTAAACTGCTCAAATACCGAGCATGCCACTGTACAGCCCATGGGCATGCAGTTGTCCACATAATATCGCCCTCGAGCTTCATTCCTAACAGGCCCTGTCATGTGGCTGTACCAGCAGCAATCTAAATGCTGATTCAACTGGAGAAAGAGGAGCAATGAGGGAGAGCCCTCTGGAACAGGACTTAAATAGCAAGTTGCTCCTCTTCTCTGGCCTCGGACCATCCCTCTCCTGAGAAGCTACTCTCCTTACCAGTTCCTTTTCCCCTGCCCCTAGTGGACTGTCCCTACCTACCAATGTCCTCCTACATCCCCCTCCTGCCCAGGTGTCACTCAGGGACGTGCCCACAGACAAATACCCACCATTTGCTATTCACTGTGGGCTCTTCCATAACATAAAAGACACACAACTTGTAGCAAGATTCAGTTAATATACCTGTAAAATCAGAAATGTGTCTGCAACCTCTGAGATGGTAATAACTATGTCCCAACAATTATTTCAGTTAAACCTGGGATATGAGAAATACCTCATTACTTGCAGTAGGTTAAAGAGACAATGAGATTCCCTTTAGACCACTTTCTTTTCACAATAATTGGGGAACCAGTTTCCTGTCCAACAATGAATTTTAAACAAGATTTTTTCAGTTTTTAGACAACAAGTAGATTCCATCTACTCCATCATGTAGCTACTGTGTGCAGGTTTTTTTATTTATTGTTTTATTTTTTAGTGTGAGTTGGTTGTGAAGTCAGAATAGAAAATGACCAGCAGAACATAATGCCGTTGAAGAGATTTCTTAAACAGTTCAACCTCTGAAGGATTTTCACACTCACAATGATTTTGCACTCATTTTTCAGTCAGAAAGCAATAGCTTCCAGCTGTTTTTGTCATGTGTACACTTTGTCCACCTCTGAAAGTTTATTGCTCACATTTAGTATGTGTGAATCAGCTATGCTAAGGACTAAATGAGATAGCAACCAGAATGCTGAAGCAAGCTTTCTTGGTGATACTGGAGGAGATCAGACCACCGCTAGTAGTGTAGTACTAAGCTAAGAAGATAATGCAATTAGCGTTATACTGTAGCTGTGCTACACACCTTTCTTACGCTTGAGCTACCCTACTGTCTTGCACGTGTGCTTGCTGTTGAGTTTGATGGTTTAGTTTTGTTTAAAACAAATAATGATGAATCACAGAAGGGGATAGGGATGAGAACCCAATAACAATGTAAAAAAGTAACTTCTAATTTATTTCATATATGATATGCTATATACTGCAAATATCACTGATATTTCTGCTGTAATTTGATCTTATGACCTCACGGTGGTGGAGCCACGAGTGAGGTCACAAGGTCAAACTGTACAAGGGAAAATGGTGATATTTCCAGTTGCCTTATTGCATATTTGATTAATGTAATGCCATTTTGTGTTTTGTTTTACTTTTATTCATTTTTTTTTAATATGTATTTTAATTATTTTTCCCTCGTTGTTTCATTGCACTGCACTAGTAGGTAGGTAGGAGTATTAGCGTGGTAGCTAGGGCCCCTATGTGCTGTTCTTTCTAGTGTGGCATTTTATTGGCCAGCTGCCTTCTGTGGGTTGGCTGAGCAGTTTTGTTAAGATGGCAGCTGCAGCTCCCACTTAGCGAGGAGAAAGTTACGGTGTAGTAATTTAATTTTCTTCTTTGTTTAAAACACATAATATCTGTTTCATCCTGTTTTCTGTTGATGTGGGACTCTGGAGACAGCACAGGAGGTTGACAGCTGGTGAAAGAACTGTTCAGCAGAAGAGGACGTTGGTGACCGGTTGGCAAAAGCACTGCACAGTTTGTAAGGTACGGAGTGGCAGTTATGGGTAGGAATGGACAGAGGTTTTACTTCAGTAATTTTGGTGGTTTTGGACAGGATGTTAGAGTACCTGAGGAAAATTTTGTAAAAAAAAAGAACCTCTCAGTGTGAATGCCATTTTCAAACTGAGGAGGTTCAGAGTTGGGACTGAGCTATGAGCGATCTGGCAGGTTGTGTGCTACAGTGAGCTGACTGCAGTTTCTGTCTGTGCTGTGATTGAATGCAGATAGTGCCTTGAGTTGATCTTCTGTTAGGATAAGTGACCTACGGTGAAGATAAATGTGATATTCTCAGTGTAGGTCAGACCAGCATGAAAATATCAACAATATCTGCGAAATTTATCCTCACTGGCATTACATATATATATATATATAGATATATATATTCTTTGCAAAAAAACTTTGTTAATGCATCAGTTAGGGTGAGTAGTATAGCGACAAAAGCAGGGAAATGAGGTGTTGGGGTTTCCCATACTAACACCCCACCCCACCCTGCAGACACTGACAGACATCGGGGGTCTGCCTTGGGTCATTGGCCAAGGGGGCTGGCACAGAAACCCTCCCCAAGGGAGGAGAGTTGCCAAGTGATGCTCAATCCTCCTTCTTTGGCTGGCCCTCGAGTGACATTGGTCCAGTCCCAAACCCAACATCCTTAAATATTTAAAAGTTATATTTCATTAAAGTTTTGTTGATGAGTAGTTACAAACTTTTGAACAACGTGAAGGTTTTCAAAATGAATATATTTGTGCAGCATGTAAAATTCGAAACCATCTAGCAGCACCTTGACTGTCAAAATATCCTGCAACACATAACATTTTAAAACCTTTGTGCCTCATGTAGATTATCAAAATCATTGTAAATGTTGTATTGAATACGAAAAACTATCATGGTCATGTAGATTTGGAAAACCATTGAGCAGTACATAGATTTTCAAACAGGTCTTGCAGCACAACGATTTTAACCAAAATGTTATGAAGATTTTGAAAATTGTCACAAAGCATGTAAACTGTCATACAGCACAGAGATTTTACCAACTACTTAATACCTCACAAAGATTTTGAAAATCATCACAAAGCACAAAAACTATTGCACAGCCTGAATATTTCAAGAAATACTTGATAACCCCATGAAGGCTATGAAAATCATTTCACAGGACAAAAAACTTCTTGCAGCAAGAATTCTTTAGAAACCTGTTTAAAATATTTGTGCTACATATAGATTTTACAGAAAAATAAATATGTGAAGGATTTCTGTGTGAGGACTTTCATATTTATCTAATGATGACTACTTACTGTTAATTAATTAAAACATACATTTTGTGACACACTAACCCTCCCTCACAAACTCTAAACCCTTACCTTTAACTTTTATCAATTTAAAGTTTCTGTTCATGTTGAACTTCATATGAAAAAGATTGTTATTTTAGCTATTTTTCAAGACAAGTTTTTAAACATGTATGGACAACTACTTAATTGTAATGGACATAAAACACAAATTAGGTTTAACCCCCCAAACGGACCTGTTCCCAATAGATACCTACAAAACCTGTAAATTTCATACCTCAGTTCCTTGCCATTTGTTAGCTATCCAAGTGTGGAAATTAAGGTAGCTAATCAGGCAAAAAATACATGCATTCAGCATTAAAATGAAAAGAAAAAAAAGCACAAAACCGATTTTCCTGATATTTGGAGGTTTAAAGATGCTCCTTTGTATTTCAATTTGCCATTTTTCTGATGCACCAAAACGTTTTCTCCGCTGTTTACAGGCACAGTTACATTCTTAAACATAGGAAACATTATTAGAATAATGATTAATCTTATTATGTCACATCCAGCTAAGAATATATACAGGATGGCAGCATAAAGATTAGCTCTCCACTTTTGTAGTCGTTGGCATCATTCAAGATGTTTTATGTACATATCTGTCTGTCTTTGCTACTCCATTTCTTTTATATTTAAGTCCTTGTCATTCTGCAAGTACTTGGGACACTCTGTTCTGTGTATCCTGTCCTTGCCATGCTGCATCGTGTGTTTGTTTAATATCTGCACACTGCATTGAATAAAGTAAGCGGATCATTATCCTTTGCTAGCATTTTTTTTGTCTGGACATGAAACTGAAAATAAATGATCCTATACTGCCCACACCACCATTACCAGGCAGCCCTCCATCTCCTATGGAACCTCTCGGGCAATGGTGGTAGACTTGGTGAGTGGGGAAGAGGTCCTCTGGATCCAGCCAGCTTGGCCCAGAGACCAGTGACCTCCTCCCTCAACCCAGAGAGGTGCATGCAGATGGAGCAGCACCTAGGTCTCCAGAACGTCTCCTGGAAAACTGCAGCTCCACATCCATTACACTGCTCCACTCCCATAATTGCCTTTATGTTTTGTTATCTAGTACAGCTGACTGTGGCTTTCCCATATTTTCCCTTGCTATTTGCTTTGGTCCCTTCCTCGCTACACCTTCTACTGGTATTTACCTTGTCACCCTACCCTAGATAGGGTGTTTCCTATTCCAATTTTTTTCCTTTACTTTAACCCTTACTTGCTTTTTGTAGCTCATCCCTTTATCCCCTGCCTGCTTTGTACTCATCTTCCCTTCCTGCCCTTCTTTGACCATTTCTGTACCTCTGCCCTAGATAGGGTGTTCTCCCATTCCACTCAACAGGTGATAACAGGTGCAAACTGCAAGTGCTACTTACCCATTCCTCCAGTAACTTCCCATATAGCAACAACAAGCAAACAGGTACTGTATCTTCCTTTACCAAACTAGTAGAGGCCCCTGCATGCCTGCTGTCACTTGTTAATGCCTGCTGATACCTAAGACACCAGTCACTTCAACTGTTCCACTCCTGGTCTGTTCCACTCATGCTCTGGGACACACTTGGAGTAGCAGAATTATTCCTGCTGCAGGGCTTCTGGGTTAGCCCTAATTGGCCAGTAGCGGTCCACGTGGCTGGTGTTCCTCCCTCCTCAATCTGATTTTTATGATGCTGCTTCCCAACCGATCTCCCAACCTCCTGCAAGACAAACACAAAAAACCTTTGAAGGCAAAACAAACAACAAAACTGTGAGTTTCTTCCTTTTACTGTTTACAAGTGCACCAGAGATCCTGAGCTATGTCCCAATCTCCTGCTTAAAATGAAAATCCCTAAGAAATAGAACAAGCAAGAAACTAGGCAAACAAAAAGTAAGTTGTCAGTTTATTTACTTTTAAAACTTAAACGCTCCAGTGATCTTCAGCGCCTCCTGACCTTCCAGCCAAAATTACATCAAACGTTGGTGCACTGAAGTTCAAAGCACTAACCTGGGCTTCCTGGCTAGCCCTGACTGACCAGTAGTGATCATGTGGATGGTGTTCCTCCCTACCTCAGTCTGGTTGTAATGCTGTTGCTTCTTGGCCAACCTCCCGACCTCCCTGCAAGAGAAAACAAAAAAAAAAGGAAAGGAAAACAAACAACAAAACTGTGAGTTTCTTCCTTTACTGCTTACTAGTGTCCCAGAGATCTTACGCGTCATCCCAGCAACCCTGCTCGAAATGAAAATCCTTGAAATAGAACAAAAACAAAACTAGGCAAAACAAAAGCAAGTTGTCAGTTTTTTACTTTTAATATTAACAAATGCCCCAGTGATCTTCAGCTGTCCTGTCCTCCTGATCAAATGTGCGCTGAAAGTAGGGTGCATTGAAGTTTAAAGCACCAACCTGAGTCTTCCTGGTTAGCCCCTTGGCACAGTAGTGGTCAGGCGGCTGGTGCTAACTTTCTCCTCTCCTCAATCTGGTTGTAATGCTGTTGCTTCCTGGCCAGCCTCTCAACCTTCCTGCAATACAAAGACAAAAATAAATAAACCTGGAAGAAAATCAAACAACAAAAGCAAGGGGTTCTACTCTAGGTTCTTCCTAGTTCCCAAAAGAACAGGGGACTTGAGGCCCATTCTAGATCTCAAAGAGCTAAACCTTTGTATTCAGTACAAAACATTTGAGATGGTCACTTTGCAATGCCTTCTTCCTCTGCTTAAGCAGGACAACTGTCTATGCTCCCTCAATATGCAAGATGCCTACCTGGATATCACAGTTTGCCCTCCTCACAGGCAGTACCTGTGGTTCACGTTCAGGGGAGCATTACCAGTCAGGATATTGCCTTTTGGCTTATCCTCTGTGCCACAGCTATTTACCAAGTGCTTAGCAGCCGTAGCAGTAGCCCTTTGGTATGAATGCCTCTATGTGTTCCCATATCTGGATGAATGGTTACTGAAAGCCCAGTCCAGGGAGCTCCTATTTTTGACCCTGGAGAATATCCTGCAGTTGTTACAGTCCTTGGGAGTCACTGTCAATCAGTCCAAGTCTGTGCTGACCCCTTCTTAGTGGTTGCAATCCATGGGGCAGTTCTGGACTCTATTCAGGGCAAGACCTTCCTCCCTTAAAACAGGGTGTACAAACTTATTGCCCAGGCCCAGGAGGTGGCTTAGAGCCTGCATGTCCCAGCCAGGTCATTCCTCAGGCTACTAGGCCTCATGGCTGTGGCCATTTTTATGTTCCTCTGGCCAGGCTACACATAAGGATTCTGCAATGGACTCTCAGAGTTCAGTGGGATCAGCAATCAGACAATCTAAATCAGCTGGTCCTTGTCTCCTTGCCGGTAGGCAAAGTGCTTCACCAGTGGATGGACCCCACCAATTTCTTAAAGGGGTTCCCTTTCTTATCCCCACTCCTCACCAGATCCTCACCACGGATGCTTCAGGTCTGGGTTGGGGAGCCCATCTAGGCCCATATCAGACTCAGAGTCTCTGGTCCCACTGGGAGACTCAACTCAACATAAACATTCTTAGAATGATGGCAGTCCTGTATGCCTTCCAGGCCTTCCAGAACCATCTCTTTCTCAGCTCTTTGCTGGTGCAGTCAGACAATCTCAGCACGCTTTATTATATCAAAGGCAGGGACTCATTTCAACCCTCTGTGCGGGAAGCAATGAGGGTCTGGTACTGGGCTGTAGATCATGGTCTAGAACTGTCAGCCACCCATGTGTCAGGTGCCCATAATCCCTTGGAGGACAGCACCAGCAGGTCACAGTCCAAAGTGCATGAGTGGGAGCTGCTGACCTCAATTACAGAAGACCTATTCAACAAGTGGGGTCATCCAGAGTTCGACCTTTCTGCATCCCCACTCAACACAAAACTGCTGTGTTTCTGCTCACTAGATCCAGGGCCTGGAGTGTTCTGGCAAGATGCATTGTCTCTCTCCTGGAAAGAGAGGTTTCTTTATGCCTTTCCTCCATTCCTCTGATTCAGAGGATTCTTATCAAGTCACAGATGTAGAGTGCCACCCTAATTCTGGTGGCTCCATTCTGGCATCAGCAGATATGGTTTCTGTTACTGCTACAATTGGCTGGGAACTCCAGTTCCCGGCCCCACTGCTGCAACCCACTGACTCAGGCTAGGGGACCCTGATCCATCCAGACCTCAAGTTCCTCCATCTGCATGCATGGCTCCTGAGAACATAGCTATTGCCAGGTTTGGGATGTCTCAAAGATGGCTGACATCCTGGTAGCTGCCAGAAAAACTTCCACCAGGGCCACTTACTCTATGAAATGGAAGCAGTTTGCTATCTGGGCCACTTCTCATAACCTGAACCCTTTCACCTGTCTGGTGAACCAGGTTTTGGAGTATCCCTAACCTAACGATGCAGGACTCAAATACTCCTCTCTTAAGGTGCACCTATAAGCCATTCCCACCTTTTAGTGTCCATTGATGGGAGTACTGGGGCACAGCTGGATGTGGACCATATTTTTGTGAAGCATCCTCCACTTGAAGCCTCCTGTCCATAACCCAGTTCCTGCTTGGGACCTGAACTTTGTTTTGGAGACCCTAACCTTGCCTCCTTTGAGCCAGCCACATCTTGTGAGCTATGCTTTCTATTGTGAAAGCATTATTTTTATTAGCCATCACTTCTGCTCAAAGAATTTCAGAGCTACAGGCTCTCATGTGTGAGCAGCCTTATTTGATTTTTCAAAAGACAGGGTCTCTTTCTAATCCTAAGTTTCTTCCTAAGGCAGTGGCTGAGTTTACCTTAATCAGTCCATCCACATGCTCATTTCTTATCCAGAGCATGCCAGTCCTGGGAAGCATTGTTCTACACTTTAGACATGCACAGAATTTTAGCTACTATACCCACTGTACCAAGGACTGCAGGAAGTCCAAATAATTTGTTAATTTTGCCACTGGCAGAGAGAGCACTCAGTTTCTAAACAGTGCTTGTCCAAATGGTTGGTCAACTGCATTATTTTTTTGTTAAAGGAATTACAGCAAGGAACTTCCTGGGGTTAAGGACCATTCCACCAGGGTATGGCCACTTCAGATGCCTGTTTCAGGGGCGTGTCGCAGCCAAGATTTGCACTGCTGCCACTTGAGTACTGCCCACACCTTCACCAAGCTCTACAGTCTGGACATTACCTCCAGAAGAAGGCAGGCTTTGCCTAGCTGTGCTTCAGGACCTTTTTCTTAGGCCTCTGGCCTCCTGACGCCCAGACTGTTCTTGCTCTCAGCACTGCTTGGGACTATTTTAGTTATGACCTGATGACAGAGTTATCCTGGAAGAAGATAGAACAGCTGTGTAAGAACTTACTGTAACAGTAGATCTTCAAGGGAATCTCTGTCATCAGGTCATGCCGTCTCTCCCTTCACCCCCCTTCTCTCTTTCTCTTCACAGCTTGGCTGCCCTGTTGCTCCAGCCTTTGTGCTAGCTGGGCACCTTCTCTCTCTCCTTGTTCCCTGGTGGAACTTCTGTTTGTTATGGGCTCTGGGTAGGGAAAGAACTGAGGAAGGAGAGGGTGGCCTGTGCTTTATAGGGTGAGTGACGTCAGAGCCTGATGTCAGTGTGGTGGCCCTCATAGACTGCTGCAGAAAAATGCTTCTGTTGGATCCTGATGCCTAATGGTGAAGTTCCTTAAGTGTGACCTGATGACAGAGATTCCTTGAAGTTCTACTGTTATGGTAAGTTCTTATGTAACTGTTCTTCCTTTGCCACCTGGGCACTGGTTCTAAAACCTGTTTTGTGACAGTAAAACATGGGGACTGGGGAAAAATCTGAGGCTGCTCTAGAAGCTCTAGAGTATGACTCTGTTTGATTATCTGCAGGATCCAAGCATTTGTTGTAATGGCTCTCTATTGGGACAGATGGAGGGAGAACCAACCTCCACAACCACTTCCTAGCCGGGAAGGAGGAGGGATTCTGTCAAGGAGTCAGGTGGAGGCTGAACTGATGGCCAGGCCACACCTCCCCTCTGGGTTGCTTGCTAGAAGGTCAGCAGAGGAAGAGGGAGCAGGCAAGGCTGATCTGGCTCTGCATTGCCCTAAGCTTGAATCTTGGACTCGACTTGTGAGAGACCTTACAAAGGGAGGACCTCGGCCTACTCCTGGGCTGGTTATGATACAAGGAGTGGGCAAACCAGTAAGCTAGCCAAGCCTGCAGCTGGTTGATAATATTCTGCACATCTGGTCCAAAAAAGGGTATTTAACACCTTTTTGCTGGACATCATTGTCAAAGCCAGAAACCCACAGCCAGAAGTGCTGTCTGACAAAATGCCTGGAGGCAGCTGCCCTAGCTGTAGTGTCAGCCATATCACAGGTGGCTCTGAGGAGATGCTTATTGGCATCCTCCAATGCCTGGAGTATCTTAAGAATCTCCTGTTTGTGAGATTCCTCAGGGAGGGCCTGAGCAGCAGCTTTGCCCTTCTTGAAAGGGTGTTTTGGTACTTAAAGATGAGCCAAACAGCTGGCAATCCTAAGGCCAAGAGTGGCTGTGGAAAAGTCTTCTTGCTCCAGAGGGTCCAACCTCCTGGACTCATGGTCAGGGGTAGAGAGCTAAGGTGCTTAGGGGCCTTAGTTCTCTCATGAGCAGCTGATGACCACAGAGTCAGTGTCAGGTTGGGTCGCATAGAAGGGCAACCCATGAGGTGCCTGATAGAGCTTGTCAGCCTTCCTGAGCATGGCTGGCACCATATTAGCCATCACCAGGCTGTAGTGGCTGCATCATGTAAAGCTGGCAGCAATGTAGAATAACCTTTGGTGGAGACTCAGGGATCTCTAAGAAGTCTACCAGATTCCTCCTGGTTTCATCCCCACTGTTTGGAACCCCAATGTGGAGGAGAGCTTCTTCATGATGTTAAAATAGAAGGGGTCCTCTGGGAGGGACCTAGGAGTGTGCTTGACCGACCTCGCTCCTTGATGAGACAATGGACCTGTCAGAGGTTTCCACATCAACTTCATCCTCATCCTCCTCAGGAGGATAAGATCAGATGGTACTCTACCTCAACGCCTGTCTGCTCTGAAAGCAGGGACCGAAAAACACCGCACTAACGGCTCTGCTTGCTGGTGCAGGGCATGTAGGTCAAAGAAGCATTGACGCTGAAACAGACAATGACAGCACAAGTGACGCATGGCCTGGGCCATGAAACTAGCTGTTGGAAAAGAGACATAGGTACCTGTAGGTATAATATTGAGGTTGGCTACAGGAAAGAATCGCACTGACACTGGTTTTGATGGAGGGCACAAGGCCTGATCTGAGAATAAACCGCTAACTGAAGAGGTAGTGGGAGGGCCCTGCATCAATGGACTTCAAGGCTTGAAAGGCCTCAAAGTTGGGGCGGGCTGATAACATAGGCCAACAGCCCCTCCTCAGCCCTATGGTGGCTAGAATAGGAATCCACCTTGGGGGGGCCTGGAAGAAGCAGAGGCCTGCACGGTGCAAGGTGCCAATGCTGAAGCAGTCAATGTAGCAATCCCAGGAGGAAGAGGAAAACTCTAGTGGGGATCAAGATTGCTGACAGGAGGGCGGTCCTTAGGCCATTCCTTATACCACCAAGAGTGCTGCCCCAGTTTGCCCCATGTGAGCCCATAGAAGATGCCAGAAACTGGGAGGGGCTCCAGAAGACCCTACTCTCCATTGGCTGCCCATTGCTCATTATTGCTGGGTGGTGAGGTTGAATTTTTGACAGAATTCACAGGCAAGAACGTTATGGCTGGGACCAAGACAGTAGACACAGAGCTGGTGTTCATCAGTGTAGGAGATCTTCTTTCCACAGCAGTGATGGAAAAGGGCTGATGAAGGAGTTGTTCTCGACATACAAAGAAGGAATCACTTTATATAAAAGTGATTTGATGGCAAAGAAAAATAAAAGTAAGTAAAACTGGTGGTCCAACTGAGTGACCAAGCTTCTGCAGAGTACGTGTAAATGATCGATGGCAGGAAAGAACTGAAGAGGGAGCGGGGATGCCCATGCTTTGACAGGATGAGTGACACTGGAGCCTGATATCGCATGGGCAGCCCTAATAGACTGCTGTAGAAAAAAGCTTCTATTGATCCTGATGCCTGATAATGTTCTTTAGGAGTGACCTGATGACAGAGATATCCCTGAAGAAGATCTGTGAGTTTCTTCCTTTTACTGCTTACAAGTGCTCCCAGTGATCTTGAGCTTCATCCCAACATCCCTGCTCAGAACAAAAATCCTTTCGAAATAGAACAAAAATTAAACTAGGCAAACAAAAGTAAGTTGTCAGTTTATTTACTTCCAATATACAAGAAATGTCCCAGTGATTTTCAGCACTGTCCCTACCTCCCAACCAAAAAGCACAACAAACAGCATACAGGAACATCATGATCTCCCTTACTAGGAAAGGCTGAGGAATATTTTCACTTGAGGGAAGGGACATGATAGACATGATAGAAGCTTTATTCTGGCCATGTGTAGACATACTCATGGGCATTCCAGCTATGTATGCATCTCCATTTTCAGTTTCTCCAGATTTTCCCATCTCCTTCCCCTACACCTGTCACCTTTCAGCCTTCTTACAATATCCAGTTAATTAGACCCCCTTGAGAACACCACAGCTCATTCATTCCTACCATGTCTCCCTCCCCATCAACGCCTTTTTGTTTTCCAGCTTCTACCTGTATTCTTATCTTGCCTACAATGATTTTTTTCTCCTAGATCAACTCACCCAGTTTCTTTCCTTACATAAACTATATCTATTTTATTTTATTTAAAATCTGATAACCGGAAAGGCACCATGAGCAGAAACTTGTTTCCATGTGTGACCTGGAGACAGGGGTGCAAACAGAGGATAACAAAAAGCAAGTAACATTGTAACAGTGTACAAGAGCAGTTCGTACAAATGACAAATACATAGAAAGGAGCAGGATTTACAATTGTATACAATATAGTACAGCCTCTATAATGACAAAATAATAATAATAGATATGTACACAATTAATAGGTTGCATAGATAATCCAACAGGTATACAGTAGGAGATCAGTTATACAGGGTAGAGATTGCAGGAAGCCTGCAGACAACAGAGCAGAGGAACCTATTGGTGTGGAGATGGAGTAAAGGAGAAGCAAGCCAGGGCAGAAGGAGAAATACTTTAGGAGGAGGACAGGTGCAGGATGTGGAGGAGAGGTTTGAGCAGGCGCTTAAGGGTGGGAAAGGAGGGAGTGAGATGGGTTTTGGGGGAAGGCTGTTCCAGAGGAAGGAAGCCTATAGGAGAAGGCCAGTTTGCCAGCTGAGGTGCAGGCGTGTGGGTAGGGTGAAGGTGGGCACTGACTGAGCGTGGAGTTGTACAGGAGGAGTGGATACTGTATATCCTTTCCTTCCCTTCCCTCCACTAACTTTACTACTTTCCTTTTCTAGATAATTATAAGATGAATGGTTAAAACGTCAATTATAATTCTATTTTCTGTTTCAGTGTCCATTTATTACCTTTTTATTTTTTCAGCCCACATGCTGATTCAGCACACTTTGCATTTAATAAACAAAATACTACAAAGTCACTTAATTTCATTTTACCATTCCTGTCCTCTTAAAGGTTGATGATGGCACTTAGATGGCTCACAAGAATGTGGAAAAACTTCAGTGGGATTTAAACAAACAAGGTAATCGTCAGAGCCTGGGGCCTCTGAACTTGGCACCTGTATATGAATCTTCTTGCTGCAGTGGGAGGAGAAGGACCTCAGTGTCATAATAGACAAGGGCTAGCATGACCATTGTGTGTTGCCACTGTCACAAAAGTGGCACAATTTGTGGTGCATCAAAGTGGGTGACAACAGAGCAGGGAATAATCCTGTCACTATAAAAGCCTTGATCAGGCCTAACCTGGAATACTGTATTTATTTATTTATTGAAATGTTTCACAGGAAGGCACACTGAGCAAACAAGTTGCTCATCTCCGGTGTGACCTGAAGGAGGAGGAACAGCGAGGATAGAGCAGAATACACACATTCAAGTTACGAAGTCAGCCTTACATACATTAGCATAAGACAGGTGAATTATACAGTGTAACTACTTTAAGGTACATTGATAGAGCACTTGCATAAAACGATGGTACACTGTACTGTACAATAAGTTTAATTTGAGAGTACAGACATAAGTGCAAGCAGAAGTAGAGGGGTAGATAACATTGATGGACATGGAAAAGGGAGGTATAACTGTGAAGGAAAGGAAAGTGGAGAGAGACAACAAATTGGAGAACATACAAGGGAAGATGAGATAGCTCTGGGCTCAATACAAAAGAATATTGAAGCAGTTGAGAGAGTGCAACACAGGGCCACCAAAATGATCAGGGACAGGGGACAAATGGTATGAGGGAGGCTAGAGGCATTTAACAAGTTCACACTAAAGAAAAGAAGGCTTGGAGGTCATTCTTCCACATACTTAAGGTAATGAAACACTGAACATGCAGAGATGTTTGATCTGGTGTCATCCAGTAGGATGTGAGAATGTGACCTCAAGATCACAGGTGGTAAATTCATGGATAATATTAGGAGGCACGTTTTTCTCCAAGAGGGTGGTGTACCTGTGGAATAGCATACTGGTGGATACAGTGGACATGAAGACAATACAGGTCTTCAGGATAAGCCTGGACAAATTTCTGCTTCCATCCTTGTCTATAAATCAGGAAATGGACATGATGGACCTAAGTCCCTTCCAACCTTAAGACACTGTGTTTAACTATGTTTGTATCAAATGTGTTTGCCATGTGTAGGGTAGAAATGTAGACATACTCCAAAGTACTTAAATTCTGTTTATTCTCACTGTTCTGGCTGCCACCCACAGAGCACCCCAGTCCCATCACCTGGCTTCTCCCAGACTTACCTGCCCGATACCCCCAGGGCTCCCCTCCCGCCATAGAAGGCAGAGGAGAAACACTTTAGGAGGAGGGACAGGTGCAGGATGTGGAGGAGAGGGTTTGAGTAGGCGCTTAAGGGCAGGAAAAGGAGGGAGTGAGACGGGTTTGGGGGAAGGCTGACTAGAGGAAGCCTATAGGAGAGGCCAGTTTGCCAGTGATGTGGAGTCCTCCTTGATCCCGTGCACACAGATCCAGTTCAGGTAGTGCCTGGGTCACCAATGTGGGGAGCCTGCAAGTGGTTGGTGGTCATCCTGCCAGCCAGGGCAGCTTTCACGGTTTGTTACCTTCCCTGAGGAGAGGCATACAATGATGTTAAAGGTGATGCTGCATAACAAATAATTTAGACTTAGTATTAACTGACAAAACTTAGACAAATATTGGTAAACAATGGCAGTAGATGGTACTAGTCAGATATTAGGTGTGTATGCAACTCTTGTTGCATGTACTTTTAGGCGAACTTATAAAGGAATTTATCTGTGATAAATGTTTACTAATAGAGGTATTACATGCAGAAATCACTGCACTGCAAAGAGGGTGAAATGCAGGCTGATATTAGCAGCCTTGAAGAATATATTGACTCGGTAGCTGCAAATATAGGTTCTGAATCTAATCAAAGCTAAATTAGGCCCCATGTAAACACAGGAGCTTCAATACCACAGGGTTCTATTCAGGAAGAAGAGTGATGCAGAGTGTCCAAAAATCAAAAAGGTAGAAGGAATATTGGTGGCACCTCAAACATATTTACCCCAAATAAATATAGCCTCCTTAGACACAACACTATAACTGAGAATGATGTACAAACACCTAGTCAGCAGGCTTATAACAGCACAGGCCCAAAATTTATCATCCCAGAGAGGCAAACTGAACAGGAGACTACAGTACAACACACAATGTCCTGGTAATTGGGATTCTATGTTGTGTTATACTGATGCTACCTTATGCAAGCATAGAAATACTAGCACTATGGTCAATGTGCTGCCTGGTGCAGGTATAGCTAACATTAGGCGTCTTATGCCCGGACTTCTCGAGAATACCCTACAGCCAGTGGTACTGCTGCACATAAGGGGTAAACGATGCGGAAATAGAAAGATGATAGACATTCAAAGAGACTTCAATTTGTGGGAGCAGACTTAAAATCCAGAGGCTGCGATCTAATTATCTCAGGTATCCTCCCTAGCCCTGGGGTTAGTTACAAAAACAGCAGAGAAATTAAAGATCTAAACAGCTGGTTAAAAAGATAGTGCTGTAGAGGATTATCTACTTAGATAATTGGGGAGTTTCTATGATACAAGGTTATTTGCATCGGATAGGATTCATTTTAATAGACAAGGTAAGCATTTTTTCTCACAATCATTACAACTGGAGATTGAAAAGTTTTTAAACTATATAGCCAGGGGACAGGAGACACCCTGTACAAGCATCAGTACAGTCAGAGCCAGCATCACTGGAGAAGTGCAAATGCTTATTAATTAATGCAAGAAGCCTTAATAACAAATTTGATGAACTTTTGCTCACTTTAAAAAGACTAATGCCAGTTTATGTGCCATCACTGAGACATGGTGGAGCCAGGAGGATACCTGAGCAAACAAATTCCAGGTTTTGTTCTTTTCACAAGGATAGACCACATTCCAGGGAGGTGATGTTGTTCTATGTAGCAGATAATATGTCAGAAAATGTAGACACCTCACAGTATGATTCAACAGAATCGCTATGGGTCAAATTCTCCCAAAAAAAAAAAAAAAAAATGAATGTGGGTGTTGTATACAGACCACCATCTAGCTCACAATCAGAAGATCTATAGCTCTTGTATTTTATACAAAAAATAACTTCTGCGGGTAACCTTATATTAGTGGGGACTTTAACCTCCCAGGATACATTGGGACCCCCACAAGCTGCAACATCAAGTGAGCAAAGTTTTCTAGAGTTATTTTTGTTGGCAGGCCTGGACCAGCATGTAAAGGTGTACACTAGGAGTTCCCATATTCTGGATTTAATCCTGAGTAACATGGATTATAATATCCAGGACTGCCAGGTCTTGCATCCCTAGGTTCCAGTGACCACAATATGGTGGAGTTTTGTATCAGTGATGTCATTATAAAGCCAGCTAGTAACACTGTAGTATACAACTATGGTAGGGCTGACTTTAACAGTATTTGGACACATCTCGCATCATGGGAATGGCAGGCAGATTTTGTTAGGCAACCACTACAACATATGTGGAGGGTACTATGCAGCAAAATCAAGGAACTAGTGCATAAGTTTACTCCTATCTCTAGGAAATACATAGATTCCTAAAAATCCACTGTGGTTTACCTCAGTAGTTAAAAAAAAAAATTGTGAAAATAAGGCATACAGTAAGGCCAAGAAATGCAGCCTTCAGACAAGATGGGCAAAATACAAAGCAGAACCTAAAAAGTGCAAAATCATTATTTGCAAGGCCAAAGCAGACTACAAAGAAAAGCTAGCAGTCAAAGTCAAAGACAATTACAAGTCCTTCTTTCCTTATATAAACACTAAGAAAGGCAGCAAAACACAATTGGTCCCTGGGGAACCAAATGGGTAATTAGTGGCAGAAGATAGTGAAATGGCCTCCTATTACAACACCTACTGTGCCTCAGCGATAATGCTAAAACCCAAAATACCATGAAACATCAGGTCAAGAAGAAAATCTGTCACCTAAAATTAAGTTAAATGAGGTTAGAGATAGGTTAAAGGCGCTGGACCACAGTAAAGCTCAGGGACCCGTATGGCCTCCACCATAGGGTGTTAAAGGAATTGTCTGATGTTTGGCAGCACCAGTGTCTTATCTATTTCAGCATTCAATTGACAGTGGAGAGGTACTGGAGGAATGGAGACAGGCAGAGGTCATCCCTCTATGTAAAAAGGGTCTAGGCAAGAGGTATCTAACTATAGGCCAATAAGCCTAACATCAATTCTGGGAAAATCCTTGAGGGCATTATAAAACCCATATTACTGATGAGTTGTCCCTGTCAGGGGACACAGACCAACATCAACATGGCTTTAAAAAGGCAGATCCTGTGAGACAAAATTGTTGGAGTTTTATGGCAAGGTTAACCAGGCACTTGACTCAAGGAATGCAGTGGACATTATTTTCTTAGCTTATTCAAGGCCTTTGACAAAGTTCCTCACAGCTTTTTATTGAAGTCTTAATACAGCAGGGTATACAAGCTAACATTACCCACTAGATAGAAAATTGGCTGATGGATAGGAGGCAGAGGGTGTCTGTGAAGGATCCTTATCAGGATGGGCACAGGTAACTAGCGGAGTCCCAGGGTTCAGTATTGGGCCCTTGTCTTTTTAATTTGTACATATCATCTACGCAAACTACTACTACAGCTTGGCTATCAAAATTTGCAGATGATACAAGAATAGGATCTATAATAAACTTAAAACCAATGCAGTTATTCTTCAGTCAGCCTTAAAAGAGCTAGAGCAGTGGCAGTAATGAAGCAATTCACTTTAATACTGACAAATGTAGGGTCATGCACCTGGGCAAGAACAACAGTCAGCATAAGTGCAGTCTAAATGGAGTGGAGTTACAGGCAGTTCAAGATGAGAAGTATTTAGGCATTCCACATTATTAGTGACCGTGGCTTAAAGTCTCACTGTAATCAGGCTATTAAAAAGCCAGCGGCTTATTGCATTGTATAAATAAGCATATCTAGAGCAGAGATAGACAAGTGATGATGCCCCTGTATAAAGCACTGGTCCGCCTGCATGTGGAGTACTGTGCCCAGTTCTGGTCACTAGGGGTAAAACAGAAATAAGAGCACTAGAACGAGTGCAGAGAAAAGCAACGAAGTGTATCTCTGGTCTAAATAGGTTGAGCTATCAGAGATTGCAGGAGCTGGACCTTTAGTCTTTGGAATTTTGTAGACTTGGGGCGATTTATGTATGGTCTACAGAGTACTGTTCGATGACTAGCCATGGGTATAGCTAGGATTAGAGCTGAGAACACAGACATATGCAACAAGAGCACATCCACTACAATTAAAGGGCTCCACATATCAAACAAAAAAAGAAAGTGCTGGTTTAGCATTAGGGTTACAAAATTTGGAATGAACTCCAGTTGTAGTGGTAGCCAGTCAGAAAATGTCAGAGTTCAAGGCACTCCTAGACTGGTATCTCGGGCTATAGCTAACATTATGGCAAGCTGCTACGGACTTGAAGTCTTATTAACTTTGTACTTACCTATGAGACCCAAGAGAAATTAAGATATGGCCAAAGAAAACATGTCAGATGTAACCCCTAGGTGGTGCTATCCCAAGGGCTACTACCCTTCCTGTATGGTTAGTGACAGGTTAAGGGCCTAGGTCCAGTGACAGGTGCCTCCACCCAGAGGTCAGGGTTGGTAGTGGTTAAACTAGCTTGGGTACAGCCCTCTGGGACACTGTGACCCCCCCTTGTTCCCACTAGTGGCCCACACAGTACACGGGAGTTACCTTCCCAATTCCCACAGATGCACACTCTTCACACATACAGTACCTACTTAACCTCAGGACTGATTCTGCAGCACATCCCTGAGAACCCCTGTAAAACAAGGTTATGCAACACCCACACCAATGACACAGTATATTCACCATGTACAAATGCAGTCAGACAGGTATGTTCAGAAACACTATAATTTCATTTATTAAGGGCATATAACAAGAATGGGGGAGATTAGGTTAATTTGAGTAAAGCCACATAAATAACAATGATTGTGCATGTAATTAAGGTCCACCAGTACACTCTCTGGGTACCCAGGATGGGGGGCTAGCCAGGTCCATTGCCGGGGTTAGCCGGCTGGTGCAGCTGGATGGAGCCCTGTAGAAGAAAACAACAAACACAACCCAAATTGTAATCCGAGCCAGATAGCTCAGTTCAATTAAAAGAAAGCACAACAAATCAGATGGCACACTTTTGATTCATAAACTGTTGCAGGGGATTGCCCTGGATTGTACTCACGATACCCAATACAGATTTCAGGCTGGATGGTGTTGGCTCTGGGTTTCAGCATTCAACACACACTGCAGAGAGAGAGAGAATTAAGTTTGTGATCCTCCTCCAATTTAAAGCACATTTATATGCAAAAGATAGTACTGTCTCAGGCTGACCGCTACCCGATTCCTGGTTGCAATTACTGCAAATTACCGGGAGCACACACAGCATCAGCATTCCCTGACAGACCGATCGCATTCAGCAACTTTCGGCACTCTTCGGTTAAGCCTGGTCTCCACACTTCTGACTTCCTTCTTCCTTCTCACAAACTCAGATTCAGTCTGATGAGTGCTTGATATGACTGCAGGCCAACTTCAGGGCCTCCACCACGCTCCCGCGCTGAACTACAGCGCCGCAGCAGAACAGAGCTCCTTCTCCTTCCACAGCCACCTCGCATCTGACTTGCCAGCAACAGTTCAGGGCATTTCCTTTAGGCTCACACAAGTCTGGTTGGTTGATTCAGCTGTCCATCACAACAGGGATCCCTCTGCTGGTGCAAAAGGTGCCAAGGTCCAAACTACAACTCCCAGACGCACCTGCCATACAGCCTCTTTACAGTAGGCTCCAAATGAGAGTTCAAGTTCTGATTCGCCCAAAGCAGGCTCTATTTTGAGATGCCCTCAACCCAATTGGTCCAATTCAGCAGTCTAGGACCAAAATGGAAGGGCTAAACAGAGTTCAAGCTGCAAGAAAGGCAGGTTAGACAAATTACATTTTAACTATCACTCCAAATAATTTCTAGTAAATAGTTACATCTTTCAATTAGGCTCCTTTGCGCTCTTAGCGACTGCAGAAATTAGGCGATTAGGCGGCAGCATGGGAGGAATTCGAGCATTAAAACACACAGTCCCCTCATACAACTAATTAGGTCTGCAAGTAGACAGCTCTTAAAGAGACAGTACATGGAGGCATTGAAAGCACTCACAGCGCCCACATGTAAATGGCATTTTGCCGAACACCAGCTAGGCAGGGAGCACTTAGGCAAGCTCCTGGAAGGTTTTTAGGAACCCCATTTGTAGGGAGAGTTACACAGAGAATTAGGCAAGGTCTCTCCTGTCACTGTGGGAGAGGGTCGAAGAAATAAAAACACTGGTACTATCCATTTAAGTTTTGTAATACAGAGCATTTTAGTGACCCAACATCAAAGTGGTTATTCTTATCCTGGTTTTATACTCTTGAAAAGTGAGTAATGTAGCCTTGTTAAAAGGTATTTCCATTGGTTTATTCTCTTTTGTTTCAGTATTTTAAAGATCTTCCAAGAATCTGGAGTTATATTTGGAAGACTTAATTCCATATCGACATGCATTACTGGGAATAGTTCCTGTTCAAGTCTGTTTCTATGTTGAGGTAAATGTTCCACTACTAATGAAAAAGATGCAATTTCTTCAGTATCTTTAAATTCCTGTTGAAGAATATATTCTCTACAAGACCACGTGATCCTTATGTAAAATACAATGGTCCTCTTGATTAAAAAAAGGCCCAGGCCATTCCCATACATTGGCGAAGTCTGCTAGATAAAGTATACATAGGGATCCGGACAACCAAAACTATCCTCCTTCATGGATGCCACCATCTGTCTTCACGCTATTCATGGTTTACCTCCTCTTCTTAAGAATTTTGCTAAGGTATGTTTGAGGTCAGAGAACATACAGCACATAACAAATTTTCTTTTCTTTAAGTTCATAAATGGATTCATTCAAAAATATATCTCTGTAACTGATGTTAAAATTAATAATTATGAAGCAAAAATTGAAAAGGAATCAACATTTTATTGGTAACGTGTCTAAAAATTCTAGCTAAATTGTATAAAACACTATTAAATATCAAAACAGTATCATAAATTAAATATTAGACTGAATATCAATAGGAATATATCTGTACTAATCCTAATAAAACTTTTTGCTGAAAACAAATCCATACAAATGAAATTGATTAACTGTGCATATATAACACCAGACATTTTAACAGAAATAAATCCATCTATGCAGAATATTCATTGCAAAAAACTACGTTAGTGCATCAGTTAGGGTTGAAGATAAAGCGACACACATAGGGAAATATGCGTTAGGGTTCCAACCTAAAACATCTGCCCCACCCTGAAGCAAATGAAGGTGGAGTCTTCCTTGGTTCTACACAACCAGAGCAACAACAAAGTTGCGACATCCATCATGTTGACAGACACAATGCCAACTGTCTGCATTGTGTTGTCAGTATGACAATGTGACTGATGCATTAACATAGTTTTTTGCAATGACTATTCTGTATAGATGGATTTATTTTGCTAAAATGTCTAAATCATTGGCATGGACATGTTATTACCCTAACTCATGTACCGGTACTGAAAATTTTCAAATTATTTCCAAAATGTAATTCCATGCAACTGCAACGCCATTCCATGCCACAGGGTGAAAAGACATTTTGACTAGAATTTGAAAATGACAGCTGTGACATACATGAAGTGGAGTAATAAGAAGTCTATGTTGAAAATTTTGGTCAAAATATTTAAAATTTCTGAAGTTATGAGCGCAAGAGAAAATCATGTATGAATGGTCATAATTCTGGAGGTTTTAGCATATTTTTGACCCCACATTTTCAACATAACCATCTTATGACCCCTCCTCATGAACAAGGTCAGGAATAATTGTTAAATCCCACCAAAAGGTGAATTCACCAACAGACCACAAACCACCTTTCAGGCAGGAGTTGCATAACGACAGTCATAGTGGTCATGAGGTGGAGTCCCAAAAAGCCATGTTGAAAATTTGGGGTTAAAATGTCACAAAATGGCTGAGTTATGCATTAAAGTCAAACCCCTGTAGAATTACATTGAACTGCATTTACCCAAGGTTCTTATACTGCAGTCGCTGGTTACAGCAGCAAGATGTATCTTCGATTGGGAGAGTGAATCTCAAACCTGGTACCTGTTAAGGTGGTGAGGTGTGTGGGGTGTACTGGGGGTTGAGTGCTGAGTGGGAGGTACAGGTCGGGAGGAGCTGATCAGAGAGGGACCATTTTTTAACAGAAAAAACCATCAAGGGACAGTTTTCTTCATTGCAGGGACTTTAGCATTAATTGAATACATATGTGTACAAGCTGAGTGAGTTCTTAAGTACAGAAATGTGTATACATATTTTTTTAAGTTTTATTATTGTAACTAAGTTTACTTTGCTGGTACCCATTTAAAATGAGCCTTGACTCAATGAGGTATAACCAAATTCTTATACAAGTATGTTACATTGAATAAAATGTTACTACTACTACCTCTTCAAGGATGGACACTAATGTTTATTTTATTTAAATCTCGGATTATCACCTTTGAGCTACAGTAAAGCTCTTTACATAGGTTGCATGTCAAAATACATAAGCAGACTACAATATAACTTATGACATGAGGACATGTGAAAAATACAATAAAAAGGCAAACAAAGAGATTACTATGGGCAAACTGTTAACATGCATTGGACAATGTACGCCTTGTCTAGAGACAATGATCTAGAGCTAAAATAGGAATTTGCAGTTACTAGTGCTCACTTTCTTTACTGTACATTAGGGAAAAAGAAAATGATGCCTAGAGGCATTGTCAAGGCAGGGAGGAGAGAGATATAGGATAGAGAGAGCTGGATGAGGAGTCAGAGAGGAGTAGGGAGGAAGCAGTGGGGAAGAGGGAGTTGCAGTGTTAAGGTGCAAGATGGAGGGATTCAGATTAGATTGTAATGCAGAATGGGAGTGGGGAGTAGGACAGTAAATAAGGGGATGGTGAACAGAAATAATGTAGAATGTAGGAGGGACAGGGTGAGGGCAGGATGGGGTGGGGGAATGTAAGTGAGGACAGTGGGAGAAGACATTGGCTGAGAGGAGCAGACCTTCTACAGATTTAACTGAAACAATCACAGGCACTTGCCACGAGGAGCTGCCCGTAGCTTGCGAGTTTGAAGGGCCTAGTGTGGCAGTGTTGGTGATATCACACTGAAGCGAGTTAAGGCACTTAGGTGCTCTGATTGCAAATGACTGCTGACCTTGGGAAGTATGACACTGTGGCACTTGGAAAGTTAGGTTTTTCAGAGCTTCTTTGCTGTTGGGGGAGGGGATTGTGCCACTAGACACCAGGGACAAAAAGGGCAGCATGGGGATGGTGATTGGACAATAGGGAGGAGAGCGTCAGCTGGACAACCAGGGAAGTTTTTTTTTGGTTTACCCTGATTTGATGCCATCATATGCAAAACAGTGGCCACTTAATGGAGCTTCAAAACCAAAGAGGACCCATCCTCAGGATAATGGGGTATACAGGCTAATTGTTAATCATGTGAGACTGAACTTGTCAGACTATGTGTATCCCTCACGACCCTCGTTTGTGGCTGCAAGTGTCCTGCAGCAATTTAAAATAAAGCCACAATAAGCAGGATTTAAATGCCTCAGTTTTGGCACCACTGCTTCCAGCCCGGATTTTTCAGCATATTAGCAGGGCAGGCAGGTCAGAGGTGTGTCAGGCTCTGTCTCTCCAGTGCTATCTAGGGCTTTCCTGGTTGGCGATCATTGCAGAGGAAGGCAGAAGAACATCACTAGCCCTCATGACCCTTGTTTATGGCTGCAAGTGTCCTGTGGCAGTTTGAAGCAAAGCTGCAATCAGCAGGGATTTAAATCCTCAGGTTTTATGCTTTTGCTTTCAGACCCAGATTCTTCAGCATATTGGCTGGGTGGAGGAGGTGTGACAGGCTCGGCATCTCTGGTGCTGTCCTGGGCTGTTCCGGTTGGTGACTGTTGAGGGGTAGGAAAAGCATAACAGTAGCCCTCATGACCCCATTTGTGGTTGCAAGTGTCCTGTGGTGGTTTAAAACAAAGCCACAAGCAATGGGGACTTAAATCCTCCAGTTCTGGTGCCTCTGCTTCCAGGAGTTCACATAATGTAGTTATAAATAAATTACTGACTACAATAGCAACAGGAGCTTTCATTGCATCGAAGGTATTTCTAACATTTTTTTTACCAGGGACATATTATTTTATTATGAGGTGGGCAATGGGTGGGTGGGGAGAGACAACTGGACTACCAGGAAAATGTTTTTGTTATGGGACGGCAGCTAGAGAACAGGCAAGGGGAAGGGACCACTGGACTACCTGGGAAAATGTTTTTGTTACGGGACGGCGATTCGAGAATGAGGGAGGGGAAGGGAAGGACCAATGGAATACCAAATGGAAATGTTTTGTTCTAACAGTAAAGTTTCAACTATTAATAATGCAAAATGGTTATTTACCATTCAAACAGTAAAGTTCAAAAGTAAATAACAAACTGAACGGTAATTACTTAGCGAGGATGGGGACATGATTTTCAGTGGAAAACACATATTTGCCATGGAGATATACTAATTTTAAGACAAACATCAAAATAAGCATATCACTGACTAACTTGGCAGAAGACACCAGGAGAAAGGACTGCTGTGTGACTGAACTTCTGCTGGACTAAAGTAGAAGAACTTTTGTATTTGACCTTCAATTAAGGGTAAAAAACTAACATACAAAAAAAAAAAGTGTGTGTTTGGGTTAACTGAACTGAATGGGTATCTGAAGAGTTATCTAGGTGTAAATCTCAGGTGACTGAAAGGACTTAACTGCTGTGAGGTTTAAATTACTTGTAGAAAGATCTGGTAAGTAGGGAGTGGCTTAGCTAGAAGGAAGCTACATTTAAAGACTGCCTTAGAAAGTTTCTGCAATAACTGGCAGAAGACACCAGGAGAAAGGACTGCTGTGTGACTGAACTTCTCTGCTGGGACTATATTGCCTCCTTCCCTCTCCCACCCAAAGCTAGTTCTATTTTTATAGGCACAGGATTTGACTGACAACAGGAACTTCCTGTTTAGGGGCAGGAAGTGAGTGATCACAGAACCACCAAGGACCCACCATCCTAGAAGGGCAAGAGTAGCTCTCCGGCCCCTCTAGCTGCTGGAGGTCTGCCTCTGAGCAAGTAAGTGGTCTACTGCGAAATATAGGATATTCGTGTCTCAGAACAGGACAATCAGGAGCTTAAAGGGCACACAGACAGAAGGTAAGGAGAGAGAGAAAAACAGAGGAAAGAGTGATTGCAAACAATTAAGGGGCCAGAAATAAGACATGATTGGAGGCAGTGCAGTGGCTGTGGAGCAGCAGTCTCTGGGAGATGTTCTGGAGGATGCAGTGTTGTCCCATCTGCAGGCACCTCTCTGGGCTGAGGAGGAGGTTGCTCATCTCCAGGCTGAGTTGGCCAGGATTTGTGGGACCTCCTCCTTCCATCCAGGGACCAACAGTGCCACTGCTGTTGCCTCAGAGGTTGCCAAGAAAGAGAAGCGGCTGGACCACAGTGGGCTCAGGAGGGTGAGGGTGGTGGAACAGAGGCATCCCTCCTGTTGTACCTCTCCACAATTTCTATGCCATTCTGGCAAAGTGCAGTTCCTCATGGAGGCACCACAGTGGTGACCAAGGAGGATGCTGGGAACCTCCACAAAGGAGACCCACAGGAGGGTGGCAGGGGACCCTGCAGGAAGGAAACAACTCCTGGTTGGGGACTACATTGTTAGGAAGGTAGAACTGGGGAGGAAGGGAGAGGGAGGTAAGGTGCCTGCCTGTGCCCTGGCTTGAGGACAGGGAGCGAATCCTCAGGATTGCCAGAGCAGCTGCACAGGAGAGGGAGCTGGATGTCATTGTCCACCTAGGGACAAATGACCTGGCTAAGAAAGGGATTAGAAAGTGCAGGAAGAGTTTGTGGAATTGGGGAGGGCCTTAGTCAAGTAGCACACACGGTAACCTTCTCGGAGGGTTTTACCCATCTATGGCATAGGAGAGGCTAGGGTGTTCCGCACCATGGGATTCAATCAGTGGTTGAAATACTGGTGTGGAGCTCAGGGATTTGGCTTCATTGGGGACTGGGGTCCACCTGGAGTGATGCAAGCCTACACTGGCATGATGGGCTGCATCTGTCCGGGAGGGAACCAGGATCCTAGGTGATAGGTTTAAATGCTTCATTGGCAAGCTTTAAACACTAGCCAAGGGGGAGGCACTGGAAAGGAGCAGGAAAATCCTAGGTAGTAAGTCAGCAAACACCAACATAGAGGTGTCGATAGGAGAAGGGCCGGGTAAATGGAGAAAGTGACAAAGGCAAGAAGGACAGGCATGGGGCAAAGGGAGTAAGGCCATCAGGAAATGGAGATTAATGAGTACCAATGCCCATAGTCTGGGCAACAGGCCCCTGAGCTGATGGCCTTAATGGAAGAGGGTTGCCTGGATATCGTGCAGTCACAGAAACATGGTACACAGAGAACTATGACTGGGATGTTAACATACCAGGGTACATAACCTACAGGAGAGACAGGCAGGAGAAGAGGGGAGGTAGCTCTCTATGTAAAGGAAGGGATAAAAGCAACTGAACCAAAGAGTAAACAGGGAGGAGAGGAGGCACTGTGGGTCACCTTGGAGACTGGAAAGGGCACCAATCTGCACAGGGGTTGTGTACAGATCCCCATGTCAGGGGAAGGAATGGACAAGGATATGATAGAAGGCATTCTTAGAATGGCAGAGAAAGGGAGATACTGCTGATGGGAGACCTGAATATGCCAGATGTTAACTGGAGCACATTTGCTGCAGCCACATCCAAGAGCAGGGCCATTCTTGATGCCCTACAGGTGGCAGGCATTAGACAGCTGTTGGAACCCACTCGTGAGGGAGCAATCTTAGACCTCGTACTCTCAAGCGGGGGCAGTGAGAGGATCTCAGATCTAGAAGTGGGTTGCCATCTGGGGACAAGTGACCATCAAACAGTGTGGTTCACGTTAAACTCAGCTACAGAGTCAAGCCATACAAAAGTGAGGTACTGGACTTTAGGAGGGCTGACTTTGGCAAGATGGGAGAGTGCCTCAGAAAGCACAAGCAAACAGGCTAGAAGGAGGTGTGGAGCAACAATGGGGATTATCAGAACTGCCATCACAGAGGCAACAAACTTTTGTGTGAAGCAAATAAACAAATCAAAATGAAAAAAAAGCCACTATGGTTCTCAGAAGAGGTGGCTGTGAAAGTCAGGAAGAAAAGATAGCATTCCAGAGTATAAGGAAACACAGAAGGAGCAGGACAGAGGCTGTACCAGTTAAGGCAGAAGGAAGCAGGAGGAAGTCAGAATAGCAAAGGCCAAACTGAGGAAAAGATAGCCAACTCAGTTAGAAGGATAAAACCTTTTATAGGTACATCAGCGAGCGAGAAAGACAAAGGGAGGATAGTGAGGCTGAATAGAATGAATGGTGGGTGGGCAGAGGGGACAGTGAAAAAGCAGGAATACTGAATGAATATTTCTGCTCAGTATTCACAAAAGAGGAGGAAGTGCCTAATCCAATTAACAGAAGCACTCTTGATAGGGGGTCGATCCCAGTCCTTTCACAGAAGAAAGGGTTCTGCAAGAACTCCTAAAACTGAAGGTGGACAAAGCAATGGGTCCTGATGGAATTCATCCCAGAATTCTAAAAGAATTAAGGGAGGAACTTGTAAAACCACTGGCTACTCTTTTTAATAAATCATGGGAGGATGGTGTGGTACCGAGGACTGGAGGAAGGCAGATGTGATTCCCCTTCACAAAGTGGGTCCAAGACAGAGGCGGAAACTACCGACCTCGTCAGTCTGACCTCTGTGGTAGGGAAAGTGATGGAGTCACTTCTGAAGGAAAGAATAGTCGAGTACCTAGAGAGGCCAGTGGGCACAGGACCCAAGGCAGCATGGGTTCTAGCGGGAAGGTCATGTCAGACGAATCTAATAGATTTCTTTGACTGGGTGACCAAAGTAGTAGACCAGGAGGGGCTGTGGACATGGCCTACTAGACTTTAGCAAGGCATTTGACACAGTCCCACACAAAGATTAATAGTCAAATTAACCAGCCTGGGGTGGGACCCAGGGTGGTAGCCTGGAGTAAAACATTGGTGGACAACATGACACAGAAGGTAATTGTAAATGGAGTCCACTCTGAAGAAAGGGGTTACTAGTGGGGTACATGAGGTTCAGTATTGGGTCCAGTCCTTTTAATGTCTTCATCAGTGACATTGCAGAGGACTGGAAGGAAAATATGCCTTTTGCAGATGACACAAAGATCTGCAACAGGGTTGATACACAGGAGGCATGGAAAGGATGAAAAGGGACTTGGCAAGGTTGGAGGAATGGTCAGAAGTATGGCAGCTAGGATTCAATGCAAAGAAGTGCAAAATAATGCACCTGGGAAACAAGAACCCAGGGAAGAATACACAATGGGTGGGAGGTGGTAACAACAACAAAAAGGAAAGGGACCTGGGGTAATCATATCAGATGACCTTAAGGTTAGCAAGCAATGTGAAAGGCAGTAGGGAGGGCTGGGGGTATACTGGGATGTATGGGAGAGGCATCATCAGCAGAAAACAGGAAGTTGTTTCCCTCTGTACAGACAGTTGGTGAGACCCCATCCTGAGTACTGTGTCCAGTTCTGGAGACCCCATCTCCGCAGGACATAGACAGGATAGAGGCAGTCAGAGAGGGCAACTAAAATGGTGCAGGGTCTGCAAGAGAAGCCGTATGAGGAGAGACTAAAGGAGCTTAATATATATACCCTTGAGGAAAGATGGGGGGACATGATAGAAACTTTTAAGTACCTCAGTGGAATCAACAAAGTCAAGAGGTAGCATCTTTCAGAAAAGAGACTTGCAAGAACAAGGGACACAATTTAAAGATAGAAGGAAGGCGGTTCAGGGGCAATGTGAGGAAGTATTATTTCACAGAGAGGTAGTGGATGCATGGAACAGCCTTCCTGAGAGGTTATGGGATCTAAAACTGTGGGAGAATTCAAGAATGCATGGGACAGACATAAGGCAATTCTTGTGGGGGTAGGAAGAAATAGGCTGTTGGTTAACTAGGATCTACGGCCTATCCTGTAGGTAAGGAAATGGGCAGACTAGATGGGCCTAGCGGTCCTTATCTGCCGTCAAAGTCTATGTTCTATGTTTCTATGTTATTGAGACCTAAATACAAGTGGTGTGTTGTCCTTACCATGCAGTAGTGTACAACACTATTTATAAATTGTTTGAAAAACAAGATGCCTGACAACACACACAGTATTTTCTCTGAGCAGGACCAGTAAATTTACAGTTCAAGCTGTTTTCATTTACCTGCCTGTCTTGTAGCTATCACAAAAATCATTAAAATTCAAACAGTAATATATATTTTCACCAAACTATCAAAAGTCACACCCTTGGCACACACCCGTCATCCATAAAAATTGCAGAGAAAATTTTCATTCTGTATGGGTTGTAGATGATAGCAAAAAAATACAATGTTACCCTATGGGAAAAAGTGTTTTATTTTTCCTATTTGTTACCACTTTATTTCTCAAAACACACAAGATGCCATCAACAAATCTGGGCCGTCCTTTACAAGCCGGATATCATCTGCCTTACTGGAAACATGGCTTAAACTCACATCTTGGACTCTCAGTGCTCACTCCCTCCCTGCTCTCTCCTGAGATCTGACAGACCTGCTCCCAAAAGAGGTGTGGCATTGCCATTTATTTCAAAAATCATCTACAACTCTCCTCTATCCTCTCCTCTCCTAAAACCACTGTGGCGCTTCATGTCCTCCTCACTCTTAGCTCCAAAAGCTACATATTGTATGTGCCTACAATCCCCGACCAGCGGCCTGAAAGGACTTGAGGAACTACTTGATCAGACCTCACTTCTCTCTGGAAGAACTGAGGTCCTTTTACTCAGTGATCTCGATCTAAACTGGCTAGAAACTCTCTTCCCACCCTGCAGGCCAAGATTCAAAGTTTCAACCTTCACCAGGTGATCAGTGAACCCACTAGGCCTGCCCACACTCAAACTCTAGTTCATTGTTGGACTGGATAATGACCAATCACCCAGAAAACATTGTCTCAACTGGTGTACTAGCAGATGCAATCTCAGACCCTCCCCTACCTTTTGAATATGGGGCAAAACTAGACACTCCCCTCTAAGTCACTTTTCTTACCTGCTCTACTCTTGACACACAATCGTTTCCTGCTGGATGTTCCATGTTGACTGGACCTCCATATTTAACTCCAATGACACGTAGGTTGCTCTAAACATATTCCTGATTAGCTTCCTGAAATCAAGACAAGCATTGCCCTTATCACCCGTGAGAAAAAATAAACATACTCGATGGCTAAAATCCGACCTTCTCTCCAAGTTGAGACAGAGGACAAATCCTGGCACCACTACAAAAAATGGGACTCCCTACTGACCTAAATGCCTATGGAGCCCTCAGGAACTCATGCAAGAAGGATATCAAGAGGGCCAAAAGTGCATACTACAAGATCTCTTAAATAAATCATATGGCATTCCCAAAAATTCTGGTCACATATTAAATGTTTCCTAGGATCTACTCCTGCCCCTCCAACCGATATGTCCCTCAGCAGGGTCCACTGTAATCCCTCTACAATAGCTACTTCCTCAATACCCAGTACTCTGACCTCTCTAACTATACCTCATCATTCCCTCCCAGACCTTACTCATATGGCAAGTCTCCTGTAAATGGGTCCAAATTTCTGTTCAAATCTATCACAGCGCCTTGAAGTTCTAAGGCTACTCAACAATATCTCTGATTTTACTGCCACTGGGTCAGATAACCTTGAGCCTAAACTACTAAAACTAGCAGCCCCTTATATAGCTGCACCTCTTGCTAAAATCTTTCCCTCTCCCTCTGTCATGGTTATGTCCCGCTATCTGGAAAACTGCCAGGATTACACAGTTTTCAAAAGGGGACATAAAAATCCATCTAACTATAGACCTATTGCCATTTTACCTGCTTTAAGCAAAATCCTCGAGAAGCTCGTCACCAACCAAACTATTGACTATCTACAGAAGCAAAACCTTCTCTCATCAGTGCAGCATGGTTTCTGCAAGGGTCATAGCACCACCACTGCCTTACTTAAGCTTACCACTGATATCATAGCAGCTATGGACTCAGGTCTCCTAACAGGAGCAATTTTTATTGACATGACCAAGGCCTTCAACCTTGTTGATCATCCTATTCTTCTCGGTACTCTAAGATCACTAGGTTTCTCACAGGAGGTGACTGCATGGTTTGATAGCTACCTGACTGACCGAAAAGCAGCTGGTTAAATTCAACTCTACCCTATCAGATTATGCCACCATTAATATTGGTGTACCCCAAGGTTCTAGCCTTGGTCACCTGCTTTTCTCCTTATTTATAAATGATATTACCTCAGTCATCCCCAATACTGATTCCTACTTTATGCTGATGACATTGTCTTGTACACCAGCTCAAAGAGCATCTCTGACATCAATCTGCAACTCTCCCAAGATTTCATACAATTTGAAGAATGGTTGGATAAAAATAGACTTGTCTAAATGTCTCCAAAACCCAGGCCGTGCTGTTTGGCTCAAGCAGCTAAGCGTAAACTTGCCCAGCCCACTTTCAACATCTCCACCAAAAGTGAATCTGCTGTCCAGGTTGTACCCTTTTAAGTATCTAGGTATCAGCTTGATCCTACTCTCACCTTTGATCTACATATCCAGCAGATGTGTAAACTGACTAATATGAAAGTCGGCATGGCCTACCACTCCAGCTATGTACTCACTCCATCAGCTAGGCTTGCCATAGCCCGTGGCATACTACTACCATCACTCATGTATGGGGTGGCAGCATATGCCTCATCATGTAAGACAAGCTTTCAGAGTGGGAAGTAACATACAACAACATCTGTAGGTATGCATCTTCCTCAAATCGACTAAATCACCACTGTCTCCTCTATTCTGAGCTAGGATGGCTTTCTCTGGCAGCCTCCCGTGACTATGCACTCTACTCCATCACAGACAATATCATTTGAAATCAAACACCTAAACCACTTGCAGAACTTTTCCTGAACCAGGCGCCCAGCTACCAATTACGCTCTGCTGCCAATGCCCATGTCATAATCCCTAGACACAACTCTTTCTAAGGTGCTAGTGCCTTCTCCTGCCATGCACCAAAAAGTGGAACTCCCTACCTCTAACTATTCGTCAAGCATCTTACCATGCCTCTTTCAAATACTTGCTCAGTGATCATCTTGCCATCTCTTGCTCTTCCCCCATTTCAAACCCCCTAGCACATCACTTTCACTTCCTATATTTTCCCCTACCACAGCCTCTTTCACTGCTCCTTCCCTCAACCAGCTACTCTCAGCACTATCCTGTCTCCTAGCCTGTTTCTATACAACTTTTAACTTAAAGCCTTACCTCACCCCTTTTCTTCCTCTCATCCCTTACACTTCCCCTACCTTGATTATCCCTCCTTTCTTTGTCCTTCCCTCTTGACTACCAGTTGACACACTCACGTAACTTAACTTATGTTTTCTGCCATAATGTTGCTTAAGACTTTTGCTGTGCTGCTCTCCTTTATTTTTCTATTGCTACATTTTTTCTTGCTAAATCAGTTGTTTCTACTGTATATCATATTGTTTTGCCATTGCTTGCACTGTATTGATATATTTGTATGCACTTACTGTCTATATGCTCCTGTATTGTCTTTTGTTAAAATGTTTTATTTCCTGTATTTCTCCTGGGTGTACCTGAAAATAGTCATTTCTATGGCTAGTGCACCTTTCGGTCAACAAAAACTAAATAAATAAATAAAACTTTCCAAATCTTGAGACACTGGCAGAATGACCATGCATGCCACATTTTGGGCTATTTCATCAAACAATTAGAAAGTTATTAAAGGAATAATGCCTGACAGGGTGGGAGTTATGCTGGGATAACATCCCACCTCGGGTGGTTGGGCCCGAGGCCACGGCGGGCGTCCCACACCGAGAAGGGATGTTATCCAGCATAACCCCACCCTGAGAGCATTATTCTATTATACAATGGCTTGTTGTTTTATAATAAAAATAATTTTAAAGAATGTTTTGTTATTTTTGTTTCTTAAGAGAAAGAGGAGATCATCATGCTGGTAATCATCCATATGATCCATATCATGAGCAGGGATGTTATGCCAGGATAACATCCCTGCTGTGACAGCCAACTGACCAATCAAAGCCAGGATTCTTTCTTGCCATTGTATAATAAGGTACAAAATCAGGATTTAGCATTGAAGCGCTGTATGGACCCTAACTATAGAGTGCGATTGTGCCCTTATAATTTGTTGGCATGGATGTGTATCCAAGGCAAACTTGTTGATCATTTATATCTAACTAATGGTCTCTCACATCTATATTACTAACATACAAACTGGGAATTGTAATTCAACTAATCCAACTAGTGTGTTCTTGAATTTAGCAAACATTTCTAAAAATCTTAGGCCCAGATATTCAAAACTTTGCCCCAGGGCTAAATTAGCACTGCCGGTGGGCAAACTTAGCCCTGAGCAAAAGCAAGCTATATTCAAAAGGAATAGCCTGGGCAAACAGCTTCTGAATATAGCATGGAATGAGTCCGGGCAAACTGGGCTGGGTGTGCAGGCAAACTTAGCCCTGGAATAAAACGGCTCTGAATACAGCAACCAGGAAGTGCAAACCACAACAGCAACACAGTACAGTGATGTGAAGGTAGGTAGAGGTGAACTATGTGGCCAATCGTATGTGCCAGCAAATGTGAACCCAGTACAGCTGAAGGTAGCAGCGCATGTAAAGGGATAGTGCAAAACTGTAGAATATTCCCCTAACTATTAGTGCCCATGCTAACACGTTTGCACGTGTTTAGCGTGGAGTAAGCTGTTTACCCAGTGCTAAACTTTGCCATATTCAAAAGTGACATGCAAATGAGCCTACTTAGGTAGTCTCCGGGCAAATATCTAGATTAGCATCTCATTATGCCCTGATTTGCATGCAGTTTGCCCAGCGTTGCAGGGTCCCACAGCACCACCTGTAGGTCAGTCTGGAAGTACAGGGCTGGCCAGGTCCCACACTAGTACCACCTGTAGGTCAGTCTGACAGTGCATGATGATAGCTGCAGGCTACATGTATATAGTACATGCACCCAGGGGACAACACAGTATAGGCACAAGTGGTGGTGGTGCTGCATGTAGCTGTCACACTGTAGGTCATGCTACAGTGCACAACAGACACTGCAGTAGCAAGGGGGTGTGTAGTGTGAGGACACAGCAATGCCTATGGTATGTAGGACAGTGATGACTACTGCACTGTACACAGTGGCGGGCCCAATGTGCAGGTGATTACTGACAGTGGACAGTACTGTTGCGCTGTTTTGTGATCCACAGATTGTGCACCTCTGGCATGGGATGCTCACAGTGACAAATACATGGCTGACTGTGTGGGCTGTGGTGTTTGTACAGCTGTGCGGTATGTGACTGGGGGTATATGCGATTGGACAGGCACACGGTGTTGGGGTATTCCAATACTGGCCCATGTACACTGTGTCCCAGCCTTGTGGCCACACCCAGTCTGTGGTGAGGCCTGGCCACCCGCACACACCCTCCCTAACACCCACCATGCCCACATTGCTGCATGTGTGTGCTGGCATCTGTTGGTCACCACAGATGTATGGCCTGCAGGTGTGTGCTCTATGGCTACACTACCATGGTGTCTTCTAGGGCCAGATCACACTTACTGCCTGGCATGGCTGGGACTGGTGGCAGCTGTTGGCATCTGTGTGGTGCCATCAGTGAGCAACATGTGTCCACCATGTCTGGCTTTTTCTGTGTGTCATATTCATATATTAGGGTGCATAAAGCTGCGCCAAAAACATCCTGCAACCACAGCATAGAAACCACAATGTCATGCAAAGGCTGTTTGCCCAGGTTAAGACCAGCTTTTCCTGGGCAGTAATTTGTACTGTGCAAAGGGTCGCACTAAGTCACGCTTAAACAGCTTAGCACAGCGGTAGTCGCTGAATATATCATTGTGCCTGTATTCAAGTTCAGTTTGCCCCTTGCATATATAATGGTTTTGCCTAGCGCTTAATGCAGTTTGCGCTTTCATATTCGGTCTTTTGAATATTGTAGACTCACGCTAATCCCACACTAAACTTGTGCAGACAGTTTGCGCCCAGCACAAAGTTTTGAATATCTGGCCTTAAAATCTTAAAAGATCTTGTTAAAATAAAAATAAAAAATTACATTTAGGCTCCATGGCAATGAAAAAAAATCATCTTAGAGTACTGAAGTGAAAAAACTCCGTCTTCCTCAGAGCAAAATAGTGGCACATTTTCAAGGAAACAGTTATATCTGAAAACCTGTGGTACAACTGTGTGGTATAAGATATCACTAGTTCCATGAGAGGAATGCATGTCATTGTTCCCACTATTATTAAGAGTGTAATGATTTTCTTTCATTTACATCATATCCCATATAAACTGTATTTGAGCATAGGTGGAGGGTTTGATGTTGTATAAATCACGAAGTTTCAATTTTGTATTTACTAAATATGTATATATTCATTGTGCTTGTTTCATAAAAATTTACGCCAAAAATAAAATATTTAAAAAAGGTGATGCAGGGACTTCCAGTTCAGCCATGACAAAGATGGTTGCTTAGCTGAAAACTCCTCCTTTGGATTATTTTTAAATCATATTTTAAATAGTAAAAACCTTTCAGTGTCAGTTTTTCAAGTAAATTTGTTTTATTTTGTTCTCGGGAAACAAAATATTTGTTGTTTGCAGTGAGCTGAGTAATATTTCCAGTCAGTCTTTTTTTAAACTCCTCACCATTCCTCTTGAATGGCCACTGCAGCTAGCCCTCATCTCCTGTGGGACAGACTTTAGATCCCATGATTCAGACCACGTTAGAGTGAATCCTCTCTGAAGTGACAGCGTTAAAAGTTCAATTCATAATTTAGAGAGCAAAATGAATGATCTCAGCTTACGGGTGAGAGAAAATAAATATGCCCTGCAGCAGATGGACATGAAGGGTGACAAGCAGGATCTCGAATACAGAGAATACCCGAGAGTTGACACTCATCTGGGACAAATTAGATGACATGGAATGCCGTGGTTGTTGTAACAGCAACAAGATTTTGGGAGTACCTGAGGGTGCAGAGGGAAAATGTAGAAACTTTTTGCAGCAGCTCTTGTCAGAGCTCTTCCATTTAAATAGCTGTCCCTTGGACATTCAGAGCACACATCAATCTTTGGTGCCCAAGCCAAAAGCTGGAGACAAACCACAACAAATATTAGCCTATTTCTTGAGATTCACAACTACAGAGCACTTGTTGAGGCTAACCAGGGAAAAAGGGACCTAATGTGGTATGGGCACTGCATTTCTCAGGATTTTTCAGCTTGTTTAACAATGAGACGGAGGTGTTTACTGACTTGCACTACACTCTACAAAAGATTGGCATCTGCTATAAGATGCTTTATCCAGACTCTTTTAGAATTGAGAGAAATGGAGTTTTTCACAACCTTACTAATGTAGATGAAGTACCTGCCTTCACCCAATGGACCTGGGGTGTGAACCTAGTTCCCTAGCAGACAGATACAACAAAGGTAATATGGCAGGTCAACAGCAAGATTCCCACCCTATGGACACTGCCCAGTATTTGCCAGCTCCCTCCACCAGCAGTGTTCCACCCAATATGTGGCAAACAAAGAGGGGCAGAAATAGGAAGAGTGCTTCTTGTAATGTGAACAGTATTTCAACTCAGCTCAGACTGCACCATAGCAGGAGTAGCGTCTCCAGGGACTCAAACAAGGAGTCCTCCTTCAGATTCACCACCAGAGAGACATTGCTGTAGTTAATTTACTGCCCAATATTTCCTATCTCCACAAAGACTTGATGGACACACATAGTACAAATCAGAAGAACATGGTGGTGGCTGAGTCAGAGATTTTGGGTTGATGTTGTGCAGGGCACTTGAGAATAGCAGCCATTATAGCGCCCTTTCTGTTCAGGGCAGTGGCGGTTCAAGAGTGCAGAAACTGCTAGCTGGACTCTCACCCTTCTCAAGTGCTGGCCAAGATGGCTTGGAACCAAAGTTCCTCAGTCTTGGTGCCCCCTGGCTTGCCCTCTGGTGGCACACATCTTCAATCTGTCCCTGTCAACTGGAGTTATCCCAAACATATGGAAGGTTGCCAGGTAGTCCCAATCCTTAAACAGGGAAATCCTAAACTGATAGAGAACTATTGGCCCATATCCATCCTATCCACGGTTAGCAAACTTCTGGAGAAAGTTGTGGCAGGGCAACTCTCAGAGTACTTACAGGCATATGACATACTGTCTCCTGTACAGCATGGATTCAGAAAGGGCATGGTACCTCCTCAGCCCTAGTTACTGTTTCATCATGGATTAGGAGGCCATGGACCAAGGCAAACTTTCGGGGCTATCTTTATAGACCTCTCGAGGCGTTTCACCTGGTCGACCATGCCATGCTATCAACACTGCTTAGATCAATTGAACTATCCACTGCCGCCTCAGTTGGTTCTCCAACTACCTACATGGTAGAACGCAGCGGGTTAAATATGGCAAAAGCTCGGGTCCCATCCCAGTAACAATGGGGTCCCCAAAGCTCCATCCTTAGACCAATGTCTTTCCATTTTTAATAATCTCCCACAACTGCTGCTCACTGTAAACCAATCCTCTATGCAGATGATCTGGTTATCCTGTCTCACTCCCCAGAGGAGGGGGTCATTAACAACCACCTGAGTGATGGCCTAAGAAACATTCAGACATGAATCCTGAACCATAAGCTAGTCCTTAATCTAAAAAAACCTAGGCCATGCTCTCTTGGGTCCCAGGCTAAGATTAAGGCCTCCCCTGTGCCATTCTGTGTTTCTGGTAAGGGAGACATCCCATCCCAGTCACGGACGATTTCAAATACCTTGTGTAACATTGGACCCATAGCTTGACCTTGGCCACCATATCCAGAAGACATGCAAACTGCCAACTGTAAACTGGGTCTGGCTTACAAAGCAAAAATAACCTCACGCTGGCTGCATGTATTGCTCTTGCTAGAGGTATGTTTCTCCCCTCACTATGTTATGGGCTCCTGTTGCTTGCCAGCACCACTAAGGCCCATCTCTCTCTAGGTGGTCGACGGCCTACAACAATGTCTGCCGCCGCCTTATCGCCCGCTCACTCACCACTGTGATCTCTACAATAAGTTAAACTGGCTCTCGCCCCAAAGCAACATTGACTTTGTCCTTGGTTGCTTCACAGGAAAGGTCCTCAACAGAGGCACACCTCCAGGGGTGGCAAGTTTGCTGGCCCAAACTGTTCCCTCGCCCTATCATCTTAGGTCTCAGGGATCTGCTACACTCAAGGTACCTGTGACTCAGACTCAAATGGGTGAAAGGGATTTTGCAGCATGTGCCCCCAAAGATTGGAACACCTTCCCAGCCCAGGTCCATGTTGCCCCTCTCAGGGCAGCCTCATGCCTCTCTATGGAACCATCTCAAACTTGGATGGCCTCATGGTGCCAAAACCCCGTGACATATGTTAGCACTTAGCACTCATGCATAACAGCTGGCCCTTAAGATGATAGTTTTGTACTTGCTGCTACCCATCCTTACCTTGTACTGTCTCCAAAACTGGCACACACCGCTTACTCTGCTGTACCAGTTCTAACTAAATGTGTCCATATGCCTTGTACTTTGTGTATTCTACATTATGATGTTCTGACGTGACATGCGAGTTTGTTTTTTCTAAATTGTACCTTGCTGTCTCATGACGGTAATCTTGCCCAATTATGTACCATGTTGTCCCAAGTGTGTAAGTATGTAATTTCCTGTACTCTCCCAGGTCGTACCTTGAAAATAGGCAAATTGTCTTGTCTAGTGTACTTACCTGGTTAACACTAGCTAAATAAATAAATAAATTATATCCATTCTGAGATCGCCATATAGCTAATATGTGCTAGCTGATGACAAAACTTCATCTCATCAGTGAATGGTTTCACTGTGCACTTTGCTAACCTGGTTTGTGCAGAGTTGGTACTTTTGTCAACAGGTAGAATAATTCATGACACCCCAAGGGTTTAAGCCGTGCTTTATTCTTTTGATCGTGGTCCTGGAGTAGTGTTCCCTCCTGGTTCCAATATATACTCATGCCTCCTCACTGCTTATTTAAAATTTACTTTTATTCCCAATCACTCTGGCAGTGAATTGCATTCATAACAGGGTGGTTACAAGTCTTGTTCTTTGATCGTTTTTCATCTGCTCTCTATGCCAATTGGCAGAATGGGGGATATAAGCAGTTATCTGAATTGTAAGATTATGGGGCCCTGGGTTTACATAAGGATGAGCTTAATTTGCATTGACGCTGCTGGATGTAATAATCACGCAGTTCTTTCTTTCACTGCCCCCCACTCTATTTGCTCATCTTATTCAGGCATTCTTCTAAATTTAATGGACGGAGCAAAGTCCCATTACTGAGAGGGTACTTATTTATTTAAAAGTTTCACCAGGAAAGGCATATTGAGTAGAATTGTTTATTTCCAGATGGGTCCTGGGGGAAGGGAGATACAAATAATACAGATATCAAGTTCAGATGCTTAACATGCTGGTAATATGTTACATATAGGAAAATACTGTAGCAGAATACAAGTTAAATGATACAGATATGGGCAAGAATACATCAAGCAATTACAATAGTGCGGAGATGAGTTCAAGGTGCATTCAGGGGTTGTATGTTATATTCAGGCAGTCACCATTTATAAGAATAATGATACAGGTAGGATCGTGAGTACCTTAAGCGATTACTAGGATAAATTACAATGAGTAGAGGAAGAAATCGAAGCGTACATGCAGCAGAACAACTGTATCACAATAGGGGACAGAGGATGAATAAATTGAGCAGTTGCAGGAAGGGGAGTGAAATGATGGAGGAGGGAGGAGGAGGACAGGGAATGTGGTGGGGCATTGCAGATGGATGGGGAAGGGTGTTCCACTGTTGCCAGCTGACAAGTTGCTTAGCTGTCATCCATTTATTACAGCAGGCTTCCTCTCTCTGATAAGTAACTTAGCTCAGCTGCCCATCAAACTCCCTAACTGCTTACAGTATATGATGTGCAACCCTCAGATTCATGTAAGTGGGGACTTAGGAAACAGAGCTTACTGTTCCCCTGCCTGACCCTCCCTTGGCCTTGTCTTCTCCCATTACCACTCATTACCTTTTAAGACACACACATACTCACCTTGGCTGGGCACAGAAGAGAGTGCATCTTTTTTTTTTATCCTTGCACTTTTTGTATATTCTGGCTGGCATGAATGGGTGGTGGGGATGACAGCAGCATTGATAGCCTAACAACATAGCCAGCTGCTTCCAAAAGTTCTTTTTATCATAATTTTATTATGCATATAAAAACTACATTACAATGATATTTCACAATACAAATATTTAAAATCTCATATTTCCAATACAGAAAACAAAACACCAAGCATTAATTAAGAAACAGAGAAATATTTAACACAAAGATCCCCCTCCCCTCTTCATCATCTAGATTTGGGAGCATTAATTTGATCATTCATTTAGGCCAGCATACTAATATTTGTATCTTATTTATACACATATTTCAATCTTACTGTAATTTCATCAGTGGTGAAAGATTATCCACTATTGTTTGCCATTTAGTTCCATACAAATCATCTAATGTGTCATCCACACTAAACATTAACTCCTCCAACACCAGTGTTTCTCAAAAGTGTGCCACCAGTTGAACAAATTGAATTCAAACATTTGACTATTTTTCCAATTAGCTAAAGTATATCTCTTCACAGCCATAGTAGCCAAAGCAAAAATTCAATTATCTACTTCATTTAATACTAACGAAGAGGTATTATTAAACACAAAATATCCTGAGAAAAGGGAATCTGTATCTTAAATATTTTTTCCAAAATTCTATTAACCTTCTCCACCCATTATTAATGAAAAGGCATGACCATAAACAATGAGAAATATTCCTCCTGGTTACAATCATGCCAACATAATTTTGAATAAGTATTATTAATTTTTGAAATCTGAAAAGGTGTTAAATTTGCTGTATCAATTATTTTCCTCCGAATTGTTTTATTTTTTGCCAAAGCATAAATCTTATTTCCTTTAGCTAGAGTTTTTCAAGCTACTCCTAATGGCATAATATGTTAGGATATCAACAGAATTGTGTACACTTTTATTACTTAATTGTTGATATGAAGCAAATGTACCCTCCATCAAATCCCTCCAAATACTCCAATTATTCTTTGAAGTAACGTCAATACCTGGTGACTACCTGTTCCCCACAAATAAGTGTTTTGATATATTTGTAGAAAGAACCAAGGTATATCCATTTCCTGATTTTCCCAACAGACTTATATAAAGATGATGGCCATGTGGAAAAGGGAAAAATATTAGAATTAAAATCCTATCAAAAATATATTCTGAACAAGATAGGAACCATTCTCAGATTCATTTACCAAAGATTGATATCATGGATAATCCTCATCCACGTTAAAGCACCATTGATACATTGTCGAAGAAACATGGGCTTCCCAATGGCTCATGGGTCAGGGCATCCTAACCCGCCTGATCTCATGGTATCCCTAAAGTTTTCCATGCAATTCTAGGTTTCCCACCTTGCCATAAAAATTTGGAAAAAATTTGTTTAAGGTCTTCAAACCATTGTCTTGTCGGGGAACCCAAGATATTTTGTAAAACATAAATATAATGTGGCATAGCCATCATTTTAACGTATCAACCTTTCCCATAATGAAAGGGCAAGATTCTGCAATTATTTAATAAGTTTGCAATTTTAGTTTTTGCATTATTAAAGTTTGTTTTAACATTTTTGCATGTCAGGAGATAAATAAATACCCAAATATTTTATTGACTTTTGTATAGAAAAATCACTAGTTGATTTACCATGCTCATAATTTTTATGTTTAGGCAATTTTAATATTACAGATTTTGTTTTATTTAATTTGTAACCTGAAATAAGGGAATATTCATTAATGACTTGTAGGAAAGCTTCCAAAGAAGCATTTAAATTCTTTAATATTACTAAAATATCATCGACAAATACATTTCATTTCAAATATTCCTGGTCTAATTTAATCCCTTCTATTATAGGGTTATTTCTAATTACCTGTAAACAGGGTTCTAATCCTAATATAAATATTATAGGTGATAAGGACACCTTGTCTAACTCCATTAAACATATGGAAATCAATGTTAAATATCTATTCACTTGGAATCTAACCCTTGTAATTCTATACAGTTGTTTTATTAATAGTATTATTTATTTTGGAAAATTAAATGCTTCTAAAGTATCAAATATATTCTTTTGATTTATTAGATTGAATGCTTTACTAGCATGAACTGCAATGGCATAATAAGATTTTTTATATAAGGGTTTTGTATTTATTAATTGAATTACTGCCTGAATTTTTTTATTTGCTTGTGAAATGGTTCTCCCTTTACGAACCCACACCGTTTTATGAACAATAGAGGTTATATGTGGTCGAATTAAATTATTAATCAATTTTGCTAATAAGCAATCAGAGTTAAAAAATGGAAATAGGTCTGTAACTATCTGGGGAATCTATAGGCTTATTTTCCTTCAGTATTAGAATTACCGTAGCTAGGTTCATTGAATCCGTAGTACATTATTTGGGTCCAATAGTTCCTCCAGCATCCTACTGATCCAAGGTACCAACTCTTCTCCAAAACCTGATAAAATTCATTAGTTAATCCCTCTAACTTGGGATGGGTTATTTTTGGCAATAATTTTGTTTGTATAATGTTGGTTAATACAATCGGTGAAAAGATATTTGGACCCTAGGAATATTTTCCTAGAGAAAAATTCTGTTACCAATTTAGGGTCCAGGATGAAATCATTTTAATAGATTGTTTTATAATAATTGCATATTATTTCTGCTATACCTATATCAGAATATTTTATATTGCCTAAAGGGTCCTTCATAGATGTTATTTTTTGTTGTTTTTTCTTTCCTTAATAAATTGGAACCTAATTTACCTGATGTGTCTGTGTTATAATACCTTATCTTCTTAATTACATAATGTAGTTTTTTATTTTCTTGAAGTATGAAATTAAGTTTTTTGTTTTATATAAAAACAATCATTTTATATTTATCATAATCTATCAAAATGAGATAATCCAATTCTTTAAGTCTGATCCACCTCCTTTTCATTTTGTTTCCTAATTTGACTTATTTTAATTTGATAAGAAATTATTATTGCTCTTAAATATTCCTTGAAAGCATCCCAAAGTTTAAGAATTGTTGTTTGACCTGTAAAATTATAAAACCAATACTCTTTTATTGAATTTTTTATAAGCTTCCTAAATTCTTTGTCTTTTTAGAAGGTCATTATTAAATTACCAATTACATACTTTTTGTTGATGTTTGTTTTCTATTAAGATTTCCATATAGATTAATGCATGATCTGAAATGAATATTGACTCAATATAAACATTGGTAATGTTAGAAACCAATTTTTTTAAACCAAAAAAGTCTATTCTTGAAAAAGTTTGATTTTTTTATCCTGTGGGAAAAATATCTCCATATGTCTATCAATTGTTCTTGATTATTAAAAGACAACAATGTTTGGGAAATCACATTATTACTCTATGGGGTAACTGTATTTTTATCCAACCTAGGGACATTTAAAGCATTAAAATCCCCGCCAAGACAATGTCCGAGGCCTGTAAATATGGTAATCCTTCTGATATTTTTGTTGAAAGGCAGCATAATGGTCAAATAGGGCATATAATGACCCCAAACAATCACATTATTCAGTTTAATCTTGATCATTATTATTCTGCCTTCATTATCTCTAAATTTGTCAATTAGTTCCAACACTACCCTTTTCTGATCAAAATTGTGACCCCTCTACTTTTCTTTGTACCTGAACTAAAAAGCACATGTGGGATCCATTTCCTTTAAAATTTAAGTATGTTTGGTCTAGCAGGTGAGTTTCCTGAATGAACATGACTTGAGCTTCCTATTTTGAAATAGGTTAATAATCTGACCTTTTAATTGGAGAATTAACTCCATTGACGTTCAGGAAACCATTTCAATACTATCTTTAAATTGAACCATTCATATATCTATAGTCAAAAAAACAAGTGGAAAGACCATGAACTAAATATCTATAAAAAGGTACAGTTAAATCTCTTCATTTTGATTAATAAAAGTTGGCCTACATTTATGAAACAATATTTCCATGATAAACCAAAAGCCCAAATTTCAAGAAAACAAAATATCACTCCCTTAACACACACTTTAACCTTCAGCCACCAGGAACCTGAAAAAGAATTTTAACAGTATTCAATATGCTGCAATCTTGGTAAGCCATGAAGGACAAAAACCTTGCAACATTTGTGAGAACATCCCTACTAACATGAGGATCACTGCATTTGATTCCCCTCCCCAACCACAGGCTAACATATTTCAGCTATGAGCTTAATCAAAGATTTTAGGCAGCTTTACTTTTAAATCCTTAATCGCAGCTAAAACAGAGTCATAAATGTGGCAAATTCCATTAATTACAACTCTCAGCATCGCTGGAAAAAACATTGAAGTTTTTACTCCTTGCAGCCATAATTTATTTCTGACCCAGTCATTTTTTTTCCTAGCTTGAACAAGATCCAGTGGAAGGTCATTGTAGATTGATACTGAAGCACCCAGCACATTTAACTTTTTTTTTTTTTTTTTTATAAACCATTGTCATTAGAGTTTCTTTATCTTTTGTCTTCATAAATTTTATTATAATTGGTCTGGGAGGAGCAGATACATCAGGTTTCTGATGCTGCCCTCTATGGATATGATCTATTTCAAAGGACAAATTACTCGGGTCCATTTCCAAATAAGCAGCTGCAGTTTGATTAAATGATTCAAAGTCTTGTTATTATCCCATGCCTCAGGAACGCCAATTAGTCTTATATTTTTCCTTCGTGCATGTTTCTCATAATCTAAAAGTTTTCTTTCATGACATTTGCTTTTTCCAGTTCAAGTACTTTCCCATTACTGGTGAATTTTCACTTTGAATATATTCAAGCATTGCTTTTATTTGTACCAGTTCTTGTTTCATCTCTACATTCTTTTTCAAGTTCAGGGTTTTAAATAATTAATTAGCAGTTTTTTTCCTTGGGACTATACTAACTGTACAGAAAGTATTTATATAGACTTTCTAGAAGTGCAGTGTTTGTTAAACACAGTGAGGCAAGAGCTATGTATTTTCACAAAGATTTAACTCTTTTATGAGCAAACGCTAATCAATTTCCAGGGTTAAATAAATCCCTGAAGTTCTGGGTTTCATTAAAGTATTTTCTAAATTAGCTTGTTGTGAAAGCAAAGTGCCATCTGTTGTGTTCACTGATTCATCTGTTGAAATAAGATTTTAGCACAGTTTGGTGGTTCTGCTGACTTCCTCCCCAGTATTAACTTCTGAACATATTTTTTCTGAAATATTTGTTTTTTTGTACAAAACAAGCCCACTGCCTTCAGCTACTTGGTTCAATTGCTCTTCATTACTGTCTAAACTTCTACCGTAAGGACAGATATGTTAAGGTCATTTATTTGCTCATTTGAATCTTTTGCAGTCACAGGTACCGAGAACAATAAGAACTTGAAAATCTTACACCCATAGATGTTAAAGGGTCTCCTTGCATTTGTTCCACTTTCTCCTTTACTTCACCCATACTGCTGTGTGCTCCATCTGGAAATGTCACATTTTTTTGTAAAGCATTTTCAGGTTGACCTATAGTTAAAGTTCCTTTGAAAGCTGGCCTGGGCTTACTGAAATTGGTGGTATTCCAGCACACTCATCCTGTGTTTTAAACTGGACCTCTTCAAGAACACTTTCATCAGATTCACTCAGCATCTCCATGCTGGTCTTGGCTATCATTATCTTCTTGTGTGTAAAGCAAGGAAGAAGCCCCAGTTTCATGGAATTACTGACAAAAGAGAGTATCTCAGAAGCATACTTAAGATGTTTTGATTTTTGACGCCATAGTGTTTGGTTTCTAGTCATCTTGGATGAACAGGTAGCTTTTACCTGACTTTGTTTTCCCATTAGCCAGGGAATTTTTCCTCTCTTCCTTGGTGTCATTATTCCAAAATCCAGAAATAATTTAGTATTCTTTTGTTGAGCTCATCTTCAGAAGTTTCTGGGAGGAATTGTATTTATACCTCGTCATCAAACAAAGGATTTTAAAGCCTTAGTGCAGGTAGTTCTGGAGGGTTCTGCTGCACATCACACTCATAGTGTTTTAACTCAAAGTGCCATGATGCTCCACCACCTACATGGGTGGTTCCCTCTAAGCTGTTTCCAAAGGTTCTGTGAAACTGGCAAATATATTGACAGGAGGTTCACATGTGTTGCGTGGGCATAAGGTCTACAGCAGTTACATGTTTATGTAAGAAACAGTGAGGGAACTTTGATAAGGCTGCACATCTTGCACAACAGAGTCCCAGTCCTTGGACAGAGCATTTAATGACTCTTCCAGTTGGCCACCTTACTTGATCCCACTCATGAAGGCTGCCAAGGACACCTGTGTTTTTCCTTTGATTTTGATATTTCTAGGTATGCATTTTTAATCAGAATAGCAGAGCCATCTACCTACCAACAGATGGCAAATGGCAAGTCAGAGCATGTGGCCTGTCAATGCAGACCAAGAGCACAACACAATGGTAAGTGCTGCTTCTATTACCTCATCAACCCCAGATTGCAGACTGAATAGGCACTGGAGCCTTCTCCTGTGAGGGTACAATGCTCTAGGCACAAAACACCTTCATTTGTATTGGCCCTTTAGCTTGTGATGCAACCTGTTGCATGGCTATGATGCATATGGGACCTCTCACCTAACAATACTCCTGATTAGTAATGCCAATTACAACTGCTCTCTGTTGCTGTCTCCCCCATTCATAATACTAATCTTGTTAACCAACCTGGGAGGCTGTAGAATAGAATAACAATGTGCACCTCTGCTCAGCCTTACAATGCTACAAATGTAACAAAAGGAATGCTTAGTCATGGATGGGGGTCAAGCCAGGTTTATGGGGATCCATTATGCTGTTATACATACCACTAGGCTATGAATTTGGGATACCAGCCCTGTGATGGTGTGAGGCAAATAAAGCCTAGTAGCTCTGCAATAAGTGACTCTATACTGACCAGGAAAATACTGTGACTTTACAACTCCTTTCTTTTTCTAGCTCTCTTACCACAATGCTTACTGTGCTAGTCCTTCAAAATGTTATTAGCACTGTGCTTTATAACTGTTAACATTTAGCATTAGTCTGATTAAATTACTTATCTTGCTAGCATACATCTCAGCTGCTATGAATTTAGCATAGCGCCATGATTTTCACTCTCAAATTTACCCTTGCTTCACATAGGTTTGCTGTTGTTCTTAATAATATTAGAACTCTTTCTGGACACACAAACTATTAAATCATTGAACTAAGTTGATAGGCACATTCCTTATCATGAACTATATGGGCCACTATTTTTAGACATATTGTTTTAAAAAGAAAGTGCTACACATTCTGACCCTTTGCTGTGATTTTGAAGGCTTGTGCTACAATTTTTAATGTTGAGAGGCTGAGAGGTATGCTTGCTAGTATGGAACACCCAACTGGAGATTATGGATAAATGGTAGAAAATAAGTCTTCTAATTTCAACTTTCAGAGCCTGATAGAATGTGTAGGGAACTGATAGACTCTTCCCCACCATTGTGCTACTGGTCTCTACATGAAATGTTACTGTTTGCACTGAGTTTTAATATGCATGTTTGCAGTTCTACTCCTGATTCCCTGTTTATGACAGTTTATGCACTAAATGTTTATGTTATTTATTTATTTCAGTTTGGAATTAAAACCTTTGAGTCAAGGGCTCATTTTATTTGTTTATTTAGATTTTGGTTACCGGGTAAGCCCACTGAGACCAGAGGTCCCTTTTCAGGGACGACCCGAATTAGTTACAGATATAGACATTTAAAGACAGAATTTTTACAGTAGTTACATATATTACACAAATAGAGATGATCGAAGTATACAGGGTAAGGTATACAATACAGGCCTAAGCCATTTACATTGTTTACATTACATACAAAGCATAGCATAGCAAACAGTATACAGGAGAGGTAAATCAGGATTCAAGTCAGGATCATACGACATCAAATTTCAATCCCAGTTTATAGGGAAAGTAAACAGACTCAAGCAATTATTTACAGTAGTTATATTACATACACAGGTATAGGATAGAAAACAGTATACAGGAGAGATAATCAGAAATTCCAGTTAGACTTTTTAGACATCGAGTTTCATTCAAGGTTCCAAGTCAGGTGTTGCTACAAACAATTACAATAATACACAGTATACAGAAAATAACATTAAGACATTTACATAGGTAAATAAAATTGAGACTTATGAATCATCTACAGAGGCAGTAAAATAAAACAGACATATATATCAACTAATCTGTAATTATCAGAAAAGAAGGGTTGATAAGAGAAGGTTAGTGAGGCTCATGATTGAGTTCCCTATATAGTGGGACAACCTAGGTCAGAGGGGTAGGGTGGTCAGCCAGAGGTGGCATTGTCAAGGGTGGGAAGGGGGTTGTCAACCAAAAGTGGGCATCGTCAGGTGACTGGGAAGGAGGAGGATGTGTAGAAAAGTGGTAGGATGTGGGAAGATGACGTCCTGACTTATTGTCTTAGTTGTTTCTTGAACAGTTATGAATGTTCCAGTTTATGCGTGTTTAGCAGTGCTGGTGGGGGATCCTAGTGTCTCCAAGTGAGGGGTCAGCCAAATTACTACTGGGTTTGTTTTGCTATGAGCATTTTTTTCTGGTGGGCCTGGCCATAAAGATGAAATGTTGTGTTTACATTGTATGCTGTTAAAAGCTTACCACCTTATTAAGGAAAGCATTAATTCAGCCTTAAAATGCTTGGGGAGCAGGTTTTCAGGCTCTATTCATCTTCCTATGATTTACAGAGACCTTTTTCCTATTGTTTGATGTAGTCCAGTCTCCTAAACTATCAGCCCTGACTAATGTGCCCAATGGCAGCTAATCTGGGTCAAATTGTGTCATGGAATGTCCATGGAATTAACTCTCCTGTAAAGCACAAGCAGATTTTATCCTATTTGAGAAAAGGAAAGTATGATATAGCTTTTCTGCAGAAATGCATTTCCTCCAGTAGAAACAGCTAAGCTAGCACGGAGTCGGTAGGTCAAGTTATATAGGTAGTTCATTTGTGAAGAAAGCCCAGGGGTGACCATCTTGTTAAATAAAACTTACATGCCCAAGTTCTTACTCAGCTGAGCTCCCCAAAGGATAGATGGGTTATAGCCGGGTACTTTTTAATTCACAGCCCTTTTACTTGCAAATCTTTATGGCCTAAATCAAGATGTGGTCTCCTTCTTTCTGGTGCTGGCAGATGCAATTGCTTAGACTCAAGTGAAAGGGGCTCGATGATGGTTAGAGCGACATTATTGAAGGGTATCCTGTGAATAGAACAACTCAATTACAGTGAGTCAATTTGGGTGACATGAAAATAGCAAGTGGTAAATGGGCTACAGTATGTGCTATTTACAGCACATTGCACATGCAGCACTTTCATTGTGGTAGGAGTCAGTATTGTTTGGAGAATATAGGAGATGTTTGTCAGGCCAGTTCCAAGCTGGCTGTCTCATCTAGTGGTTACAGTTACTGCCTGTGTGGCTGGCAGACCTGGGTTGGGACTGGCTGTGGGGATTTTTTTGGGGGTTGTTTACCTCCGCTCTGCCCATCTGCCCTCCCAACTTTGTTCTATTCCACCCCCAGGTTGCCACCCCAACATTCTCCCTCCTGACCTGTGCCCCTTGAAATAGCCCCTCCTCCTGAGCTTTTCCTCTCCATCATTGTTACCCCTCCTGGTGATGGTTATTATAATTATGGGTGGTGCAGTGGCAAAGCCCCCACAAAAAGCAGATTGCAGCAGCTTGATTTGGGAGCACGCTGTAGTGCTCTGTGCTGTTTTGCTTGGAGCTGTTTTCTGGTTGCTATTTTTGTTGTCGCCATATCACACAGAACCTATTGAAGAATGGGACCCCTGTTAGATTATCTAAGAGGCTTTTGCCTTGTCCCCACAAGAGCTAGAATAGCTTCCATAATATGGTCTAAAAGATCTCTTGTTGATCTCTGGGAAGTACGCACCCAACAGGCACAGATTTTACTTTTTGTTCAACCCTCATGACACCAGTAACTATATTGACTTCCTCCTAGTGTCAAGTCAGGTAATGCGAGATGTGCAGTAGGATTCGATTGGACCAATAGTTATTTTGGACCATGCCTGTGTTAGTTTGACTTTGCTAGTAGGGCAGGGACTTCCCTTGAACACCCCAGTGACAGACAATTTTCTTCCTTCATGCAAAGACTTCCTGACTGGTTGTCTATGGAAATATCACTGTTTCTTGCCTGTAACAATTCTCCAGACATTTCCAGAGCATTGCTATGGGACACTTTCAAGGCCTTTATACATGGAAGAATCATTAGTTTCGCTTCACGCAAGAAGAGGCAGGTTAGTTAACTAACATCTCTTGAGCGCACTCAAGAGTATGGAAGAAGCCTATAACAAGCTTCCCTTGTACTCCCAGCAGTTGCATTGGTAAATAATGCAACTTAAATTTCAGATTAACTAACATACATGGCTGCCCCACAATCAGTCTTAGGTACTGTGCATAAGTACTGAGGATCTCAAAACAACTAATTTTACTGAATCTTATTTTCATATGACCTGCCTTCAAGTAAGAATTGTCCCTCTGTGCTCCCTTGCTCCAGCTTTGGGCATACTACTCTTGGGCTATCCAGCTCTGCTGCCCTTCCCTTAGTGAACCCATTCATCTTACTCCTGCCACTGGTGTCTCCTATGCACTAACTGCCTCCTCTATAATTTAGTTTCACCGCCTGACTACCCTTTCCAGTGATGTGACCATATCCCCTCCTTGCCAGAACTGCAGTCCATCTAGTCTTGGCCATGGATCACACTCATCGACTTGTACTGTAGGCAGGTAAATTGCCCTACTTGCACTAACATAATGGTCCTGCAATATCCTTCCAACTGTTCTGCTACAGTGGTGCCTAGAATTCCATTCCATCATAACTAAAGATGTTCAGATACTGTACGTCCTGTCAAAATGGCCTCAGTCACAGCTAGTTGTAATGCTTGATGTCACTGTTTTCAAATGCTAAAATATACATTGCCATGTACAGGGTTGTTAGAGAGTCAGCAAGCAGCATTGTACAGTAACAATGCTGTGCAAGTGTGTGTTTCCACAAGTCATTTAGTCCATGAGCTCTAGTGGTTAGCTGGAAAATTTTTATTTTTATTTTATTTCTGATCTCGGATTAACCATTTGAGCTCAGAGCTCTTTACATAGGTTCCACGTTAGTACATTTAGAACAAGTAGGTGATTATACAGAGGATTGAGACAAACAAGGTGATAGGATTAGAATGAGAACATTTAGGTACATTTGGTCTTTAAACAAAGGAATGCAAAAAATACAGTGACAACTAAAACTGGAATAAGTAAACACAGTCAGATACATACAGAAACAGACTAAATAACTGTGCCCAACAGGGAGCCTGTTAGTTGTCAGCAACACGAGGGGGTTAGCACATAGAAGTGCTGGAGAGATGGGGTGGGGGGTTGAGCTCCAAGTGCAGGATGTCCGAGAGAGATCTGTTTGGCAGAAGGGCAGATGGTAGGAGATGCCTTTGCTAAGTGCTAGCGATGGCAGACACATTGAGATTCCTGTATTAAATGGTTCTTTAGGTTCTTTTGAAGGTCCACAGAGTGGGCAGGCTAATAATGTTCTCATGGAGGAGCTGAACCACAACAGCGCCTGACAGGCAAAGGACCTTTGTCTTTGATATGTCCAACATTTTGGAGTCAGGAAGGAATGCAGTTCCAATTTCAGTTGGGCCTGGGATTAGTGCTGAGAACTAGGAGTTGGACCCCAGTCGGGAGCAGACCAAGGCAGATCTTTTTGGCCAGGAGGCAGGATTGATATTTTAAGTGACCAAAGAGTGTTAGCCAGTGAGCCTTGCACAGAGATTGCAGGTGGGGTTAGTCGGTGTGCCCCTAAGGTGAGCCTGCAGGCATTGTTAAGGGCAGTTTTATATAGGCGGAGGGCAGTATCTGTGGTAGAGCCATATATTAGCAGTCCATAGTCTACTAGGGAACCCACAGAACTGTGGACCGCTATGCTGAGGGCTTCAGGGTCAGGCTCTGCCTATGGTGATAAAGTAGCCCTAAGCGTTTGTTGATTGCTTTAGCTATGATGTCTATGTGGAGGGCGAGGAGAACGAGCTGTCAAGAGTGATTCGAGATATTTGAAGTGATGAACACATTCAAGAGGAACACCACCCTATCACATATTGATAGTGAGTAGTTTTTGTGCTTGTTCTTAAGGCTGGTGAACATGTTTTTGTTTTTATGTAGTTTATCATCAATTTATGATTTTTGAACCATGACTCAATGCTGGTGAAGTCACGTTGTAGCTATTGCTCAAGAGCAGTGGAGTCAGAGCCATTAGAAAAGATAACCACATCATCCGCGTAGAGAAGGATATGGCACTGACTGGCTAGTGGGAGGCAATTCAGAAATAGGCTAAAGAGGAAGGGGCCCAGTATTGACCCCTGTGGAATGCCTGAGCATACAGGCTTGGTGTCAGAGAGAAAGGCATCTATCCTGACTTGCTGTGAACAGCAGTGTAGGTAGCTATGGAACCATGCAGCCACCTCAAGGGCAAGGCCTATGGCAGTGACTTGGTCAACTAGGAGGGATGGTTGACTGTGTCAAAGCCTTTGTCAGGTCAATATAGATAGCCCTGACTAGCTGGCCAAGATTGAGGATTTGTGGATGAAGCCTATGTATTTCAAGAGGGCTGTAGTGGTGCTATGCCCAGCCCTAAAGCCATGTTGCTCTGCAAATAGGAGCATGTGCTTGTCCGGATAATCGACCAAGTTGGTCGGCAACAATTCATTCAGGGGCCTTCAAGAGTGGTGGTAGTATAGAGATGGGTCTATAGTTCCCGGAAGGGCATGATCCCCCTCCTGAACAAAGTAGTGACTACTGCAGCTTTACATTTTTGGGTGAATACTGCGAGACGCGCAAGAGGTTAAGGATATGGGTGAGAGGGACAAGATTTCTTTGAGTGAGTGAGATTAGTTTCAGGTCGAGGTTATCCCACTGAATCTCCCTTCCCAAGCACTTTGCACAGATATTTCCTGGTTTCTCTGAAGGCAATAGTCTTGAAGCAAAAGGGGGATGCGATGGTGATTGCGTGGTGCAGCAGGGATGGTGGGGAGAAGAAGTCGCCAGAAGAATATGTTGCAAGTCAGTGAAGGCATTGTTAAAGGTGCTGGCAATAGATTTAGGGTCTAGGATGGGGAGCCATCAACGCAGAGCATGGTAAGGGGCGTTTTGTGTTCTTGCCTGGTGACCTCATTTTACGTTTGCCCAGAATTTGTGCCCATCATTCCAGTTCTTGGTTAGGCATCTTTATAGTATACATTTTGGCTAATCGGATGGTCCTGGTACAGTTGTTCCTTGCACGCTTGTACTTCAGGATATCAGACTGCTTGCCAGTGGCCCTAGCTATATACCAGAGGTGGTCTCTATTTTCATTAGTTGAAGGGTGTCAGGCTCATCCAGAGGTTGAAGTAGCCTTTGATCTTCCACTTTTTATGGGAGCATGGGTGTCACAGATTGTATTGAAGAGGAGGATGAAATGGTCAACACATCTCAATGTCGGAAGCCTCAAAAACCGAGGACCAGTTAGCATTAAGGAGATTCATTTTGAAGCAGTCAGCATGACCAGGTTTGAGAACCCTGCTGGTGATTGTTCTAGGAGGAGGTTTGGAGAAATTATTAGCCCAACTGAACATGACAGGGGAGTAGTCACTGATGTCGTCCAGGAGGATGGAAGCATGCTCAGGTCGGTTGGTAAGCACACAGTGAATCAAAGTACTAATGCACATCCTGTAGTTAGTCCTAGTGGGTGTTTCAATGAGCTGGGTAAAGTGGATAGCCTGAATTGCACCCTTGAATTGGTTAGCTTCAGGGCAAGCCAATTAATATTCAAATCACCTAAGTGTATAACCTCAGAGCTTAGGGTTAGGCTTCCAAGACAGTCTATGATGGCATGGAGACCTTGGGCTGAGTTCTTTGGAGGGATGTAGACAGGTAGAATTCTGACAGTTTTGTTGTGGCCCCAACCTTAATGGCAAGGGCCTGGGCAAACAACCCTAGTCTGGGTAAATTCAGGACTGTGCCCTGAAGGCTGTCCTTAAGGTAGATTGCACAGCTGCCACCTCTTTTAGATTTATGATCTTGCTAAAGATCGACTAGCCCAGCAGATTCATGGCTCCATTGGGGATCTTGGGAGTGAGCCATGTCTCTACCACATACAGTACGCCTGGATTATGTAGGGCTACCCAGGCTTGAAGGTTGTCAAACTTTGCTGTCAGGCTGCAGATGTTTAGTGACGCAAAGGTTATGTGCCTGGTTTCGTGCACTCAACCTTGATATAGAGGGGGGGCGATTAGTGTGGCTGTTACCAGAGTGCAGCAGTAACAGGAGTACCAATCTGACCAGGTAACTTTTAAAGTGTTTAAGGCTGTCTTTGTGGAGTCATTTGAGCTGCATGCTTCTCAGAGAGAACAGCCAGTTTAGGCAGCACTGTGGGAGGGTAAGCCTGACCAAGCTGAATGCCTTCTGGGCCACGTGGGCCAGGGTGTTTTGTTAGGCATGCAGTTGGCACGTGGGCCACAACTATGCATGGACGTTATAGTGCTGTAGAGGCTGCCATGGGGTGCTCCAAGATAAGAGGGTCAGCGATTTAGGGTCATTCAGCGGCTGCAAACAGAGAGTGGGCAGGAGTATAAGAATTAGCATTAGTCTGGTTGCCATGTCTGAGATTGGAAAAGGGTGGTGTCACAGGAAGAAGGGTGGTGGCACAGTAAGAAGGGTCTTGGGAGGGGGCAAGTAAAAGAGATTAAGATGTGATGGAGCTAGAAGGGTGTCCTGACCTTATAGGCTGCTGTGTACCTTATAGTTTGGTGGTGACCTAAATAGGAGGATGTCTTTAAAGGAGGACAGGACATGTGTTGGGTCTAATAGCTGCACTCTGTATCTTTAAGAAGAGTTGCAATATTAGTTAGAGGGAGGATGAAGATTGCTTAGGGGTGGTGCTGATGGGGAGGGAGAGTATTTAATAAAGGCTGGAGGTGAGGGAGGGAGGGTGGGCATAAAATGCAAGTAGAAAGGAGACAGTAGGAGAGAAAATGAAGCAGAGATTAGATTATTTGCAAGCCAAAGCTTACGACTGTGACCCAAAATGAAATCTAGTCTAAACAGAAAAACTATTACTTTAAACTTAGTTTCTGATCCAGGGTAGATTACCGCTGGACCTTAAAACAAAGAGAGCTGTAATACTTTAAAATCTACAAACCTGCAGCCTAAAAGAACTTGACTTCAAACTACCCTTGAGTGCAAAATTGCTGTAAACAGGCTTAGGTTCACATTTAAATTAGGATTCAAAGGACAGCTTGAGAGGCTTAACCAGTACCACAATCAGTATGCAACATTAGCTTAAAGTCCAGAAGGAGACAGAGTAGCAAAGAAATTAAAGAACTGCAGCAGCCTGTCAGCAGGCAGAGCCGATGGTTCTGGCCAGTCAAGTTTCAGCAGCATACCTTTGGTCTGGTGATCGTGAGCAGTACAGTGAGGAAGGCAGCCAGTGGGGACAGAAGAGCTTCCGGTCTGCTGTTGCAGCAGGAGGCACCCTTGTCAAGGGTGAAGCTTTGGTCTGGTGATCGCGGGCAGTACAGTGAGGAAGGCAGCTGGTGGACAGAAGAGGTTTGCCCAGCTGCTTGCAGCAGCAGTAGAGGCACCCGTGTCATGGTGAAGCTTCAGTCTGATCAGCGGGCAGTACAGCGAGAAAGGCAGCCAATGGACAGCAGAGTCTTGCCCGGCTGCTTGCAGTGGCAGAGGCACCCGTGTCAAGGGTGAAGCCAAATTGAAAGCGGGCAGGCAAGTGTAAAGTAGTGGCATAGACTACGCTCATGGTTCTTCACTCAAGTTACTAATTGACATGAGGGTACCCACCGTGGCACAACTGTACATTAACTATGTAACCACTTATGAATGCAACCTATTATTACCCTACCCAGCTTTTTCCTTTTCTCCTGCATGGCAGGTCAAGTAAATGGCTGGGCAGAATTTATGGATACGATTTAACATAAATTATTATAAAATCCCAATTTTTTATAGAAGCTTATGAAATTCAACTTTAATTACTTTTGTTATTTTGCCATTTTATTTGCTTATAACTTCACCATTTTCAAACAAAAATTAGAAAGTTGGCACACACTGCCTTATTAGAATCTCTGAACCTACCAAAATTGGTGACATTGTGTGTTCTCTAGTTTAAGAGACTTAAATTGTGCCGCTTACATACTTGTAAACTTTTATTAAAAATATTAAAATGTTTGAAAGTTCATACCTCCCCCTTTAATGCTAATGATCTGAAACTTAGAACAGTTTTCAATGTGGCAACAGCTTGTACATATGCCATAGTTCATACAGTTTCAACAAATAGTTTTAATTTTAGATGGAAATAATGTCATTTAAATTTTGGCTATACTTTGCAGACTATTTGTGGAAATTTTGTAGAATCGAATTTCACCGAATGCCAGTGGCAGAAATTACATTTCATTCGGCCTTATTTTCCTTTTTTGTGCTTACATAGTTCCTTATAACTTCTAGCTCCTCCATGAAGGACAGTCAGCTTTTTCTTCTGCTTTTAATGAATACAATGTCAGAGTCTCTTTGGGCTCTGAAGAATATTTCATAGTGATGAATTAAAATAAATAAAACTATAGATGATCAGCTAAGTCCCTATTCATGTATACTTTGACAGATATTTTCTCAACTACACTTCGGATTTATTGCAGTCTAACACAATGTATTTCCATATAATGTGATGCATGCGTACAGTACACAGGAATTCTTGGAGTTTGGAAAATATATCACTAAGTTATTTAATAAGCTATATAAATCATTACTTTGGAAAATCTGCTCATAATTTTTCCAAATGATCAGAACTTTGGATGTAAGGCATAGGTCAGTAGTTATTCGGTAGTAACTGTAGAATAATAGGATACCTATTGGGATTGCCATGCAACATACATGTAATAAGTATCATAGTCATTATCAATCATGTATCATTGTAACTGTTATAACTATGTACAGTAGTCACATAATAATGTTCACTGTTACATGGCAATACTGGTCACCCATGAAAATGAGTCTTTGGCCCATGGACCTTCCAGTTTAAATAAATAAAACAAACAATGCCAGCCAAGTTAAAATGATTGGGTACCACTTAAGGTTTTAGGGTAATAAACTGTAGTACTTATCTGGTGATAACTATTATAGGGTAAATACTGATATTACTATGTAATACCAATAGTTATCTTATTATAATATCAGTTACTACAATGTAATACATTGCTATGATGTTTTTAATGGTTTCTAATAGTTGTTCTTAGAATACATTAAGAAAAACTTTTAGAGAATGTTAAGAACAACTTTGTTCAGCACAAACTCAGCTATGCTAAATATCAGGCCGTGGTCAGAGACACAGTAATTCAAACAGTATGGGAAACATTTCATTTGAACTTTAATTTCTTGTTGTACTGGACCTCACAATGCTGATCTACAAACATTAATGGACACTGTCAAAATTCCAGTGGTTCAATTGGAAATGATTATGTGGGGAACTCACATCTAGATTTCTAAATGGTGGAAATGTCATTCCTGGGTGGTGGAACTCTCTATAGTAGTCAATGGATGAAGATGACCAAGGTGGTGGAACTGTCAGTTTTTTTAAGAGGTGGTGGGACTGCATTCCTGTGGGCTTCTGCAAATGTAACCCCTGCAAAATTCACAAAACTGTCTCTAATGCTGCAATTCTGCTATCATTATTCGTGGTGGACTTACAGTATATCATTTTAAACATGTAAATAATAGGTGCGTACCTACCTCTAGATGTTGCAACCATGCCACAGTTGATTAAATTCATCTGCATACAAAGGCAAGCAGCCCCATACTTCTGCTGACGAGTATGACTACAGCTTGAGTACACATCAGACAAGAAAGCCGATACTAGCATTCATACTAAGGATTGCTGGAGCCAAACTGATGCCCATAAACGACTCATCCACTGAGAAGTGGAAATACTGAAGTTTCCACATTTAAAACATATTTGTAAAACCTAGTTTTAAGTTCAAGCTTGTTTTACTTATTATTTCAACTGGTAGTTTATTTCACAGAGCTATCAATCTGAGTAAAACAGTATTTCCTTGTATCAGTTTAAGACTCCCCTCAAATCTGGAGTGGGTGACCCCTAGTTCCTGATGAATCTGATTTCAAATTTATATTTAATGCATTCATAAGCATAGGATCTTGCAAAATTTCATATTGTAATAACACGTCATCACTCATCCCATTTGTCGGTAATGCTATGAGATTTATTCCTTTATCCTAGTTTCATAGGGAAGTGCTCGATAACAGTCAATAATCTTTGTTGCCCTCCACTGAGCACTTTCTATTTTGTTTATATTGTATTGTCAGTATGGGCACCAAAATTGTGTACCATGGTCCAAATGGGGTGAACATATGCTCTGTAGAGGAAGGCACCAATATCTTTCTGTCTGCTATGAATGCTGCATCTTTATTGCCCATAATACCCTATTAACCTTGCAATGGCTTCATTATGTGGTCTGCTAGGATTAATTGTATTGGGTATATACATGAATATCATTTTCACAAGTAGAAACGTTAGTGTTACACCATGTAGAAAGTAATTCTGAGTACTGTTGTGGGGCCAAAATGCATAACAGAGTATTTGTTGTGGTTAAACATCATCCCCATTTAACTGCCCAGTTATCAATCAAGTTAGGGTCACACCAGATTTTCTGACTTGTTGCTGTGATCTACATGATGCACCAGTTTTGTTGTCATCTGCATATATCCTTTCAATCCATCCCAGAATGGGATGGGCTAGGCTCTCTCCTCTCCTACTTCACCCTCTCTTCTCCCCATGGCCACACTCTCCACAACTCTGGCTTCTGCTCCTTGCTCTCCTTCCAGGTCTGCCACTGCTGGCCAGGCCACTTTCTCATTTCATTTCCTGAACTCTAGAACTTCCTTCCCTTATCCATCTGCTCTGCTCCCTCCAATCTCTATCCTGTCTTCTACCCACCCCTGACTCCCCAGCTCCTTTTCCCAACCCATGCTCTCCTCTCTCCTTTCTCCACTTGATGCCCTCACCACAGGCCTTCACTTTCCCTTCCCTCTCCTAATAACTAGACACCCAACTCTTATTTCCCTCCCTTTCATCCAGCACCCCTTGCAGCCCTTGGGGTCTCATCCCCATCTTTGCACTCCTTTCTCCACTTGATTCCTCAACACATCCCCTCAGCTTTCTCCTTCCTCTCCAATGACAATGCATCTGCACCCTCTCTTTCCACTTTCATCTAGCACCTGCAACCTCGTGGTGCCCTCCCTTTAACTTTAACACTCTGTTGCGCCTCAAGTGGCTCACCCTCTACTATTCCCCAACTACCCCATCCTTCATTCTTATTTCTACTGTACCCCAACTACTACATCCTTCATTCTCGCTTCCTCCTTACATCCTGCAAACTTCTACTACAGCATCCCTACCTCCTGTTCATAAAAACATAGAAATATAGACTTTGACAGCAGACAAGGACTGCTTGGCCTACCACAGTCTGCCATTTCCCTACCTATCGGATAAGCTTCAGATTCTAGTTAATCAACAGCCTACTTCCTCCTACCCCCCACTATAATTGCCTTATGACTGCCCCATGTATTCTTTAACTCCCCACTGTTTCTGACCCCAAACCTCTCAGTAAGGCGGTTCCATGCATCCACCACTCTCTCCGTGGAAAAATATTTCCTCACATTGCCCCTGAGCCATGCTCCTCTATCTTTAAATTGTGCCCTTGTTCTTACACATCTCTTTTGAAAGATGCTACCCTCTTGAACTTTGTTGATTCCTTGAGGTACTTGAAAGTTTCTATCATGCCCCCTTTCCTCAAGGGTATACATATTAAGTCTCTGTTCATATGGCTTCTGCTGCAGACCCTGCACCACTTTAGTTGCCCTCCACTGGGCTACCTCCATCCTGTCTATGTCCTTGTGGAGATGGGGTCTCCAGAACTGCACGCAGTACTCCAGAGGGTATCACCAACTGTCTGTACAGAGGGATAACAACTTCCTGTTTTCTACTGGTGATGCCTCTCCTATGCATTCCAGTATTCCCCCACAGCTCTCTTACTGCCTTCTCACATTGCTTGCCTACCTTAAGGTCATCTGATATGACTACCCCTAGGTCCCTTTCAATTTTGTCGTTAGTACCTCCCCCTGTGTACACTTCACCTGGGTTTTTGTTTCCCAGGTGCATTACTTGCATTTAATCTAAGCTGCCATACTTTTGACCATTCCTCCAACCTTGCCAAGTCCTTCTCATCCTTTCCACCCACCCCTTCTGAATCAACTCTGTTGCAGATCTTGTGTAATCTGCAAAGAGGCATACTTTTTCTCCCAGACCTCTGCAAAGTCTCCAATAAAGACAATAAAGAGGACTGGTCCCAGTACTGAACCCTGCGGTACCTCACTAGTAACCCCTTTCTTCTGAGTGAATTCTGTTTTCAATTACCCTGTGTCCTGTTGTACAGCCAATTTGTTACCCAGGCTACCATCCTGAGACCCTCTCCCAAGCTGGCTAACTTGTTTATTAATCTTTTGTGTGGGACTTTGTCAAATGCCTTGCTAAAGTCTAGGTAGGCCAGGTTCAATTGTAATTCAGTGGTGCACTTTATGTTATACTGTCTTCTTTTATTGCATCCTACTGCTGTTATATGAAATGAGAACATATTTGTATTTGTATGTTGCCTGTCACAAACTGATTTCTGTAATTATGATCTGTTTGTACCTGCTGAATTTGTACTTTATTTTTCCTCACCTCCCTCGCCCCATGACGTATCTGAAATGAGCTGCTACCAGCTCAGTATGCCTTTCCTGGTGAAACATTTTGAAATAAATGGTTTTGTCAATGTCAGATATGACTACATGGAAGATAACAGTGCTTAACATAGAGTCTTGGGAATGTTGCTAATAACAGGGCTGGATAGATAAGAACCCACTCAATAATACCGGTTCTGTAATTTACAAGCCATCTACTTAATATTGGTCAATAGGTAAGTTATGCAATTTCTCTACAACAGCCCAGTGGGGGCCCAATCAAAAGCTTTTGAAAATCAAGGAAAACCACATCAACTTGAATTCTCTTACCAAATTCCTTACTATCTTTATCATAAACACACAATATCGCAGGTTTGTTACACTTAGTCGTCCCATAGTAAAACCATGCTGGTGTGTATCCTAAGTTCTGAGTTATCAATGTATGATAGTAAGTGGTCTTTAATCATGGCTCCCAAATTTTTTCCAGAGATCCATGTTAGGCTGACTGGCCTTTTTTAACATCTGATTTGCTACCAACTTTCACCACTTTTCAAACCCTTAGAACAATGCCTTCTTCTAATGATTTATCAAAGATATTTTTTAAAGGGTTTACTATGTCATACCCCATTATTTTCAGTAGTGTACCTATTAAGTCTCATCCCAGTAAGCAATGAGACCCCAAGTGTTTAATTATTGTACCAATGTAAACCCCATTAGTTTCTGCAGTTTACCTGACACAGTATTAGATCTCATCCCAGCGAGCAATGAGATCTCAAATTTTTAAAGGAAACGGTCCAAATTAGGGGGCTCCACTGTGGGCCAGAAATTCAAAATTTGCCCTGGGCTAAATTAGCCCAGAATCAATAGCCCGCAATATTCAAAGGGATAGCCCTGGTGCTAAACCTGCTGAATATAGCATGCTAAGGAAGCTGGGCAACTGATCTGGGAGTGCAGTGCAAACATAGCCCGGAAATGAGACAGCTCTGCATATAGCAACCAGGAACTGCAAACCACAGCAGCAGCCCAGTGCACAGTGACATGAAGGAAGGTAAGGTGAACTGTGACCAATGTGTGTGCTAGCAATGGAGTTTATTCATCAAAGCTGCAAGCACCAGCGCATGTGAATTTCTGCAGAAATGTACATGTTTCCAAAATGTTTGCATGGTGCAAACACATTTATAGAGTTTTTCATGGAGCAAAGCTGTTTGCCTGGGGCAAAATGTGCTATATTCAAAATGACATGTAAATGAGCCTACTTAGGCAGTCTGTGGGCAAACATCCAGATTAGCATCTCATTTAAGGAGGCAGTATAGCACAGTGGTTTAAGGCTCTGAGTTGCAAACCTGGAGAGCTGGGTTTGAATCCCATTGCCCCCACTTGCATACTGTATGACTTTGAGCAATTCAGTTAACTTCCATGTGCTCCCAGGTTGCACTTTAAACAAGCTTTCAGCTTAGTGTCTCTCTCCTGGTAAAAAACGAAACATTATGTCCTGATTTGCATGTAGTTTGCCCAGCTATTGCAGGGTCCCACAGCTCCACCTGTAGGTCAGTCTGGAAGTACAGGGATGGCTGGATCTGCCCACAGCTCCACCTGTAGGTCAGTCTGGAAGTGCATGGTGGTAGCTGTAGGTTACATTTGTACAGAACCACACAGAATATTCTGCCCCAGGGTACTACACAGCACAGGCACAGGTGGTGGTGCTGCATGCAATAGTCAAACTGTAGGTCCTGCTACAGTGCACAGCAGACAATGAATACTTTATTTTTATAGCGCCTTCAAAACCAAGGCACTGTACACTTTAAATGCACAGATATAATAAAACCGAATAAAACATTAATACAGAATAGTTAAAAACAAACAATCTGGGAAGGCTAATGTAAATATGTTTTTAACAGACAGGTAGATTTTAAACTACTGACGGTCAGGCATTCTCTTAACCGACAAGGTAAGGAATTCCACAGGATTGGTTCTGCAAAGGAGAAAGCATGAGCACCAGAAGTTTTTAGCTTAACCCTAGAATCTCTAGCAATCCCTTGTCAGCGGATCGGAGAGGACGAGTAGGGAGTCAGGAGATCTTTCAGGTAGTCTGGTCCCTGTTCATGTAGGGCTTTGAAGGTAAGCAAGCCTACCTTATAGGTGATCCACCACTGAACCGGCAGCCAGTGCAGTCCGCGTGAGCACAGGCGTGATGTGGCTGGTCCTGAAGTACTAGTCAATAACCTGGCCGCAGCATTCTGCACTAGCTGCAAGTGGCAGATGTCAATCCCAGAAAGCCCTAGGTAGAGGGATTGCAGTAGTCAAGACGGGTGGTAATGAAGGCATGGACCAGTGTTGGAAGATCGTCCAGTGGAACCAGGTGTTTCACCCAGGCAATATTCCTCAGATGGTAGAATGAGGATTTAACCACAGCCGACAACTGAGATTTCAAGGTCAGGCTGTCATCAAAATAATGCCCAGGTTATGCACCTGATCTGAGGTAGAGAGCTGAACATCAAGCCATTGGCCCAATGCATGCCCAGCCCCCAAACCCTCAGTCTTATCCGGATTCAGTCTCAACCAGCTAGTGCTCATCCAGTCTTTGATCTTGGAGAGGCAGTTGTTTAGCATGGAATCGCATCAACCTGTCCAGGTACAAGGACATATACAGCTGAGTATCATCTGCATAGCAGTGAAAACTCAAGCTGTATCACCTAATTATATCTCCCAATGGCAGCATATACATTGCGAACAACATGGGTGCCAATATGGAGCCCTGAGGCACCCCGAGGACAGGGGAAGGTGTCACAGAAATAAATTCCAGTGACCACCCTCTGAGACCTGCCCATGAGGAAGAATCAAGGACTGTACCAGACAGTCCACAAGGGATCCGCAGGGATTCCAACAGCACACCATGGTCCACAGTGTCAAAAGCTGCTGAGAGATCAAGAAGGACCAAGATGGTATGAGCCTTTCAATCTCTCACCATTAGGAGATCATTTAATACCTGGACAAGGGCGGTCTCCATGCTGTGTCTTCCTAAATCCAAACTGGAGAGCTTCACAGACATTGTGGGTCACAAGGTGATCATCCAGTTGCAATGCAACCACCTTCTCAATAACCTTACCCACAAAGGGCAGGTTAGAGACAGGCCGTAGTTGGCTGGGCAGTCGGGATCCAAGGAGGGCTTTTAAGGAGTGGTCATGTGACTGCTCTCCTTTAGGGATCAGATAAGATCCCACTCTCAAGGATCTCCAGACAATTTCAGTTAGATCGGCAGATGACATCTACGCACCCTACTAAAAGGGGTAGGTCCGGATCCAAACTACAACTGCTTGGGCACAAAGCCTGGACAATCTTCACAATGTTCATGAATTCCGGCTATTGAACCGTCCTGACAGACCGGTGTTTCACCACCTCCCATCAACCTCTGCAACCCCTCAGGAGAGCCGGGCCGATTCCAGACCGGATGTTGGTAACCTTATCTGCGAAGAATCGAGCTAGCTCCTCACACTTAGCCTGAGGAAAAGCTCTTCCAGACTGGAGACAGATTGGATTGCATACTCTGTCAACAGTCCGGAAAAAGCTGAGCCGTCAATTCTGTGCCACAGAAATCTCCCTAGACAGGGAACTCTGCTTTCTTACGGGTGATTTCCGATTGATAGCCTTATAATGTTCCATCAATCTAAGCCTGTCAGCATCCAGGCCGTACTTCCACCATGCTTCTCTATCGCTCGACCAACTCACTGCAACTCTTTCAAAGAACCATCATACCAAGGGGACCTTGGGCTAAGAGTGAGTGGCCAAACACGAACAGGAGCAATCAAGTCCAAGGCATCTCCCACCACCTTGTTATAGGCCAGTACTAGATCCCTGTACTAGTGCTTTCACCCAGCAATCCTGATAGGTCCAGGACCACCGACAGACCATATGGGTAACTCCTTTAAAGGTGGTACGGACCATCTCCAAAGGGGCAGGTTCATTTGGGTGAGCCCTGAAACTGAACCCTATAGTGTGATGGTCAGACTAACTGACTGGTTCCACCCCCAAGTCTGAGATCTCCATCCCTAGGAGGAACAACAGATCCAGTGAGTGACCTCCTATATGGGTAGTGGAGGTAACCACCTGTGTAAGGCCCAGCATCATTAGCTGGAGCAGATTTTTGACCAAATTAAGTAGAGTTCATCATCACCAGGCATTGAAGTCCCCAGAATGATCCATCTAAGGGACTCCAGCCACCATGTTGACGAAGTCCGCTATCTCCTGCAGGAATTCTCCACCATCACCTGGTGGATGGTAGATGAGGCATATCCTGCAACCTACACCTCTCCCAACATACACTCAAAGATCTGGTGGACCTCACTGAACATCCACAAGACCCAGTTTGGTCTTAAAAAAAAAAAAGATGACGATGCCCCGCCCCTCGATCCAACCTTGGGGGTGGATCACCGAGAACCCAGCTGAAACTGCAGAAGCCAATACAGGGCCTGCATTTTCATCCAGTCAGTCTCCGTGATACATGCCAGATCCACTGTTTCAACAAGATCAGCTATAATAGCTGTCTTATTTCTAATGGATCTGGCATTACATAACACTGCCCGATGGGATGCTGAGGAAGACTTCAACTCCTGCCCAGCATCTGCCGAGCTCTTGGGTATTGGGACAAGATAGGATTATCCCTGTCCTGACACCATTTCACCACAGGGTGTCTCCTGGTCCCCACCACCTCAATTCGCCCCCTTTCCATTCCCCCACCAGACCCAGTTCTCCCTTCTCCTATACCTCCTGGCAATCCTTAAAGCTTGATAGTACTTGTAGGTCTCAGTTGGCAAGTAAGGGCAGTCAAAGGACGCAATTCTCGAGCCTGGTGGGGGAGTACTGCCTGACCATTTTAAGCCCTCCCAGCACATTTCTAAGACTAGCAGCAAAGCAAACCATAAAATAACATATACTGTACTGTATACACTACAGTAACAAGGGGGCCAGTAGGTGAGTAACACAACAATGCCTATGGTGTGTAGGGCATCAAAGACTGCTGCATTTTATACAGTGACAGGCCAATCTTGCAGGTGTATACTGACAGTGGACATTAACGTTATGCTGTTGTGCAACCCACAGATGCTGCACCACTGGCATGGGATATTCACAGTGACATATACATATACATGGCTGGCTGTGTGTGCTGTGATATCTGTAAAGATGTGTGATATGTGGCTTGGGGTGGCACTTACCATCAGACAGGCACACTGGTGTTGGAGTATTCCTTCACTGGACCATTTGCACTGTGTGGATTGTTCCAGCCTTGTGGCAGTACCCATATATGGTGCAGACTGGCCACCTGTACACCCTCCTTAACATCTTCCATGCCCCTGTGCTGCATGTGTGTGCTGGATTCTGTTGGTGTCCACCAAGTGTGGTCTGCAGGTGTGTGCACTGTATGGACACTGCCATGGTGTTCACTGGGTGCCAGGTCACCAATTAGTGCCTGGTATGGTTGGGACCGTGACAGATGATGGCAACATAGGAGGTGCCATCCGTGTGCAGCATGTTTCTTCCATGTCTGGTTTCTATGTTTAATATTTACTGGTTAGGGTTGTGCAAAAGTTGTGCAAAGCTGGTTTGCCCAGAGTTAAGGACTACCTTTTCCTGGGCGGTAATTTGCACAACGCAGTGTCGCATAAGTTACGCAAAACACTTCTACGCAGCGCTAATGCACTGAATATAGCTACCGCGCCTGTATTCATGTACATCGCCCCATCTTTTGGCCCCTTGCATACATTATACTTTTGCCCGGCGCTAATGCAGTTTGCCCACGCTATTTGATCTGTTAAATACATCAGACCCGCAACCCCGCAGTTTGCGCCCAGCACAAAGTTTTGAAGATCTGGCCCAAAGCGGTGCTTTTTCACACCGTAACTGAGTTTATTTTTTTTGAAAAGTCCAACTCCAGAAGTATGGCAGACATGGGGTTATATGAACTGTAATGGTGCAGCGCTGCACCACCCGCCTAATACTTTTGTGTTGAAGTGAGCGGCTAGCACGCAATCATTACAGTTAATGGAACCCCAGTGTCCACCATACTGCCAGGTCATGGACTTTTGCAAATAAAATGAACTCAGTTGCAACTCGAGAAAATGCTGCTTTTAGTATAAAGCTAAACTGGAGGTAAGCCTTTTGGGGGTGGGAGCCCTAATTTGTACGGGTTTTCCTTTAAATCCTGTACCAATTTCTTCTCTAGTAATATTAATGGTACTTGGGAGATTTTTTCCGTTTGTGCTTCTTTGGTACAGTTGAAGAAAAATCTGAACAAAACATTTAAATACTTCAGTCCTATCCTGGGGTAAACTAGGAGTCCAGAATGCATAAAGGCATAGCCTTATTATATGTGTTTGTGAGAGGATTAATATAGCAGCAAAAATGTTTACTATTCAGTTTCCTGCATTTTTCTGCTATTGTGATCTCTACGTTTTTCTTAGCACTTCTTCTAGCATATTTGCATTTTCTTAAAGCAATTTTATAGGCACCTCATCCCTCTGTTTTAAACTTCAGATCGTGTTATGCCTTTTTTATTTAAGAGGAACTATCAGCAGTCCCTAGGCAAAAACATGGGACCTATAGGTCCAGATTACATAAAATACATTGTTGTAATTTTTTAACACCCTACCTAGCTGCTGTTTGTAGTTTATCTGATTGATCCTGTGACCACCTCTGCCCGCCATTATTGTTCCAGGGTCCCCTGCAGCAAGCCTTTGATGATGCAATGGGGCTAAGCTTGCTGGCGATTATGACAGTACAGTTGTCAGCACAGTAATATTGGAAGATATACAGCTCACGCTTGCACTTCTAATTCTGGTACCGATCAATCAAGGAAAAGCTTTCCTCAGTCGCTCAGTAATGGAGCTAGAAGCGCAAACATGCACTGTATATCTCTTAATATTTTCAGACAACTGTATTGTCACATAGGAGTCCCCATGGCTTAGCCAGTCAGTTACCGCCATCAAAGGGCTTGCCACAGGACCCTTAACAGTAATGGTGGGTGGATGGTTGCAGGATCAACCAGATGAACTACAAATAACAGCTGTGTATGTTATTTAAAAAATTACCACTGGTGCTCTTTTATTCAATCGGACCTATAGGTCCCGTGTTTTTGCCAGGGAATGCTGACAGTTCCCGCTTAATAAACGCTTCATTCTCCTAGTAAGCCATTTTGGTCAAATCCTCTACAATTATATATTTTTATTCTTAAAATATATATATATATATATATATATATATATATATTCTTGGAATATATATCCATATCTGTGTGATGTAATTTTTAAATAGAAGTCGGTAGATTTCAACATTTTGTCCCTTAAGAATTGCTTGCCACTCAGTTTTTGTAGCTCAGTATTTGCTGAGGTCTTACCCGCTCTGTAACATAGAAATACTTCCATTATCCCTGATTTAACTGCAACTTTGCCAATTAAAATGTAACACCATTGTGATCACTATTAGCCAAAAGAATCCATGTCAGCTAAAAAGCACCTTATGCATGCTCATACCCACAGTTCCCATTTAGAAACAGTTCATTTATGAGGCTAAAATGCTGGCTTTTGCATATACTAAACTTTTGTAAGTTGTAGCTTTTAGTTAGCATCTACTCTCATCAACCCACATACTTGATTACAAAACTCATTTCAGCCACATAATTATGCATACTGAATTAGACACTTAACAGGAAATGCTATCATCTTGCTTTTCAAGCACGTATCAGTCCACAGCCTTGGTCAATCCCTATCTGTAAATCATTTTGTTTACAGTTCAAAGCTTTTTTTTTTAAATAAAACATAGATGCAAGCCTTAATAAGAAAAGAACAGCTAGGTATTTACCATAACAGTAGATCTTTGAGAGAATCTCTTCCGTTAGGGCCACACCTTGGACCTATATCCATGTCAGCACTAGAACCGCACAGAAACATTGGCTATCCAGGGCCACCTATGATGACCTCAAGCACGAGCATCTATATAAATGTGGGTGGCCTCATCACTCCTCAGCTCCCTCCCCAGAGATTAGACTTAGAGGACCCCATCTTTGGGGAACCAGGAGATCAAACCAGCACCATGCATATTAGGTGAGAAATGGTGCTGAAATAACAGCCATAGATTAGGATAAGGCAGAAATATTAGATACCACCCTCACTAGAAAACATAAGGGGCATGGAGGAAAGGATGTCATGGCCTAACAAAAGAGATTCTTTTGAAGATCTACTGTTACAGTAAGTACATAACTGTTCTAGCTTCTTCTCGAGGATATTCTTCCCATTAGGCCACTTTGAATGAGTCTGAAGCAGTCCCAATAGCCACTGCCAGGCTGGTACAGTCCGAATCAAAATAGTAGGCCTTGTAGTACAGCAAGGCCAAAACCTGCATGTCTATGAGAGACTATGTCCAGACTGTAATGCTTAGTGAAGGTGTGGATGGTGCTCCTGTGGCTGCAGCACAAATAGCAGCAGCAGAAACATTCCTGAAACAAGCAACACACGTGGCTACACGCCTTGTGGAGTGACCACAAACAGTACCAGGAAATTCTTTACCATACTTCCTATAACAGAATGGAATACAATGTGCCAGCCATTTGGACTGGCACTGTTCACACACATGGACATCCTCTTCCCAGGGGTGAATGAAACAAAAAGCTGAGAGGACCTTCTGCCAAGAATAACTTAATAAAAACCTTGACTTCTGGGGATGAGGTGGGCAAACACTTGCCTCACCCTAACTGGCATACTTCATGTAATAAATGGGAAGGTAGATGGTTTAAGTCAAAGTAATCTCAAAACCACCTTTGGCAAAAACCTAGGGTTGAGACGTAAAGATTTTCTTTGCAGAAAATCAAATAAAGAGGTTCACACATTAAGAGCCTGAAGCTCTGAAATCCTTTGAAAAGAAGTAACTGCAACTAAAAATAACACCTTTCATGAAAGGAGGTATTAAGCCACAACATGCGGCCAGGACAGAAGGAGCCAAAGTAAGTTTTTCCAGTACAATGCATCTCGACACAAAACGCCAGGCCCTGGAGCAAGCAAGCAAAATGTAGCAGTTTTGAGTTGTGTGGGGATGCAAAAGGCTCAACTCTGGACGATCCATCTTGTGAAGAGGTCATCTACTACTGAGATCAGCAGTTCCCATTCCAGCATCTTGGACTGTGACCAGCTTAGCTTGTCTGCTAAAACATTTTGGGTGTTGGGAGATGTATGGCTGACAGTTCTAGGCCATGTTCTCAGTGGTGAAGCTGGGGGCTGGGAGGGCCTCCTGGCTGCCTCAGTGTGAGTAGTGGTGCCCCATTTTTACTGCACATCATGGAGCCCATGATTGACTGAATGGCCCCTGATCCCAAATGCTCCCAAACCTGGCTCCGCCACTGCATGTTCTAGTGCCCCATACCACACTCTCATTGCTTCCTGCATGATGGATAGAAATGCATCCTTCCTTGTTTGTTTGTTTATATAATGCACCACACTGAAGTTGTCAGTCTGTATTAATAGAGGGCCTGGAGTCAGACACTCCTGAAAAGCCTGGAGGCTGTATAAAATAGCTCTCTTCTCCAGGACTTTTATATGCAATCTTGCTTCTGCCTGGGTCCAGAAACCTTGAATCTGGTAGTGACCCAGGTGAGCTCCCACCTGGATCCCAAAGCATCCAAGGTGAGAATCTGTGCCACAGCTGAGACCCATCCACGCCAGTGCTTTGCACAAGGGAGACATTACTAGTACCTTTTGGTCTGGGTCATCTGTCAATTGATCCCACTGGACCCTTAATGTTCATTGTGGTATCCACATGTACTAGCAGGCCAGTGGCACAGTGACAATGGCAGCCACCAAGAGTCCCCAGAGACATCAGAAAGTTCTGGCTGGGACATAATGACTGCTGTGCACCAGTTGTGCTTGAGCCATGAGATATTCTGCCCTGTCATGGGACAGAAACTCTGCCCTGTTCTGTGTCCAGGACTGCACCTATATACTGCAGCCTCTGACAATGGGTCAGTACTTGCTTTCGCACATTCAGTGTAATTTCCACGCCTATGAACAATTGCCTTGTTCGGGACAGGGTGTGTTTGAATTGGTTCCTGAACTGCCTTCAACAGCCAGTCATCCTGGTGGAAGACCTTCCCTGCAAAGCGCTTCTGCTGCCAACACTGCTAAGCATTTGGTAAAGATCCGTGGCACAGAAGACAAGCCAAAGAGTATTAATCTGAACTGGAAGTGATCCGCTTCCAGGACAAATCTATATGCTCTGTGATGCTGCCTGATCTTGATTCAAGGTATGCATCCTTTATATCCAGGAAGCAAAATCCTGCCTCCTTGTTTACAACAGGGAATCAGATTTACAGGACAGCAAGCAAAACATCTTGTATTCTATGTAGATGTTTAGGTCTTGCAGGTCTTACTCAGGCCTGAGATCCCTGTTCATTTGGGGATCAGGAAGTATCTGGAGTAGAACTCTTTCTGGTGTAAAGGTGCAGGTTCTATGGGATGCTTGGTTAGCACAACTTAAACCTTTTCCAGGAGAAACAGATGTCCCAGGGAATAATTTGAAAGAGACAGAGGACACTCTGTAGGGGTTTCTAATAACTCCAGAGCATGTCCCTTGCAATTATCTCCAGGACCCACTCTCTGTGGTAATCTCCTTCCACTGAGTCAGATGCAGGAGAATCAAGTCCTGCTACCCCCTCCTGTGGCTGAAGTAGTGTGGGGGGTCCAGCATGAGTTATGCTGAGCTGGTGGGAACAGAGCCACCGGCTTTGGATACTTTTGAATGAGCTCCGGGGTAGGGGAGGTGGCAAGGCACCACCACCCTTCCCATAGCCTTGATGACAACAGACTTTGACTGCCACCTCTGGCAGCCTGACAAAAGGATCCTTTACCCCTACCTCTACCAGGTGTGGGACGAAGGACTTAACTGACCTTAAAGTCATTTTTAGAGACATGAAGGCCCCTTAATGCCTCTTCTACATGGTAGCCAAACAGTTTTGTAACTCTTAAAGGGGCATTCAGAACTGTTTGCTGCATATTAGTGGCAAATCCAGTCACCCTAAACCAAGAATACCTTCTCATGCATATGTCGATGGCAGCTGCCTTGGCAGATGCATCTAAAGCATCATATTCTGATCGTAGCAGATGCTTGCCTACCTCAGCTCCTGAATTTAGATTTTTAAGTAGCTCATTATTGGCAGTGCCTTCAAGAAGGGCCTGAGCTGTTGCTTTGGCATCCTTCCACAGGTTATTGTGTTACTTAATCATGTGGGCCTGGTAGTTGGCAATATGTAGGCCTACTGAAGCAGAGGCATATGTTCGCTTGCCCATTGTTTCATGAAGCCTCCTGGGATTTCTTATCAGGAACATGGTGCTCTATATGCTTTGGTACCCTGGATCTATCATAGGCAGCTATTATGACCACAGAATCGGTTTCAGGCTGGTTGGCATAACAAGGCTTGGCAGCTGCAGCCAGGTACTGCTTGTTTGCCTTTTTAGGTACAGCTGGTATAGTATTTGGTCTGTACTATGCAGAAAAGGTGGCATCCTTCAGTACAGGTTAAATTGGAGGCATAATGATGGATGTAGTACATGGGACCTCCTAAAAGTCCATCAAATTCTTTTGGTGGAGTCTTCTTCCAAATCCTAACATTTTGCATTTGCTGCATCATTAGTTGGAATGTAAGGTCTTCAGCAGGAGATCTGGGTGTGCACACCCAGAATCATCATTGCAAGAGGACAGTGGAGCCGGAACATGGAGCATGATGTTCCTCTCCAAATCCTTCCTCTTCTTCATAATCCTCCTCCATCATGAGGTCTGGATTATATTCTTCTTCACTGTCAGCGTCATGGCAATGACAGGAATTGAAGACCTTGCTGGAAATGCTGGAGGTCACTGCTCAGGTGGTATATGCTGTGTACCAGCAGGTGATGTTGACAGGGCCTGTGATGCAGGAACCCCCATCGACGGCAGTAAGGCTGCATTGGCAAGCCAGGGGTATGTCTGAAAACTATGCCAGTACTGCCTGCGTGTCACGGTCATCCTGGCCAGGGCAGGCCTGGACCCATTGACGACAGTGAAGTACCATCTATAGTAGGTATGGTAGTGCCTAAGCCAAGCCCTGACATTGGTGTCTGGTCAACAGTTGGGTGGGCTGGTGTCATTGCCGTTGGAGCAGATGATGATGATGCAGGTGCAGGACCTGCAGGCCACGTCAATCTAGATCTCACAAGGGAAGCAGATCTGGCCTTATCCTTGTGACTGATGTCCTGTCTTTGACTTCACTGACCGTGAATACTACAGGGCTGGCGACACTGCTTTCTGATCCAAGGCTTTTTCCATGGCCACTAGTGCTTTCTCTAGTGCCTTCTTTCTGAGTTGCCTGGTTGCTTGATTGAAGCCCTGGCAAATCTCATAAGTTCTGATGTTGTGGAGAGGTCTAAACAGCAGATACCCTCTTTGTGGGTGTTGTCTCTATAAATTTTTCTCCACATTTGCAGTACTGGAACAACGTCAATGGTTTTGCGACATGCAGAGCAGCAATACCACAAAAAATGAATGATTATTGATCTATAAAATAATAAATGACAATGGCAAGTTGGTTGAATTTTTCCTGTAGGTCTGAAGAGAATGATTGATGGTAGCAAAAGAACTGAGGAGAGATAGAGCCACCCACATTTAGGTAAGACACTGATGCATGACATCGCCATGGGCAGCCCCTGGCTATTAAAAGTTTCCATGTGGTCCTAATGCTGACGTGGGCAGAGTTCCAAAGGTGTGGCCTAAGGGAAGAGATTTCCTCAAAGAATATCATGCTATCCAACAAATTATAAAAATAAAACTGAGAAAAGCTCACTGGATCACACACCTGATGCTGAAAACCTTGCAATATGTGCAGGCTTGTTAAACCTAATGGCCTTATTCTACTGGCTTTGTTGTATACTGTAGTATTTTATGGGTGCTGTGGCATCAGTTAGGCACTCAAGCTCCATGCTTGTGCCCAGTGATGTCACAGCACCCACGAGGCGTGTGAATCAGCTTGCTCTTCACAGTTTAGTGTCATGTATTCTCTGCAAAACTACCATGTAAACTGTGCCCTGAAACATGAAGTGATATCAATTTGTTTCATAACTTGACTCAGCTTTTGAATAGGACAAGATTTCTTCATGGTTTACATGTCACTGAGCATGTTGTTACTTCAAGGCAATAGGACAGATAAGTTTTATACGTGGAAATATTATCAAGCTCAAACTTGAGAACATGATGAAGCAGCAGCTACTGTATGAAGACTTTCTTTGCAATTGAAGACCTTTGATTTCTGGATTACTAGGAGATCAAGGCACTTGCTACTCCAGAAATCAAACATGCCCTATTTTATTGCATGGCTTATTTACCATATGTGTAAGCAAACAAGCCCATATAAAATAGGAACAAAGGAATGCTAATTGGGAAATATTAACCTAATCTGCAAAATATAAGTGAATGAAGTTCCACACAAAACAATAAACAAGTAGAAATGTAAACTTGATTCTGTTTTATTTTCCACTTTAACATGTTTAAATTATACATCATGCACTCAATCAGTAGCTCCTTACACTGTGATGGACAGCATTATAGAATCAAAATCAGAAGAGCCATCCACTGAGCTTGTATACATCAGCTGTTAAAGTTCATAACTTCACACAGCGTCATTTTACATAGTTGTGACAAAGCTTGGTTTTCAAACCATCTCAGCAAACAGTTCTGTAGATTAGTCATTTTTGTTTTCAAAATGGATGCTACTGTACAGATACATAGAGCCAAGAGAGACACATCCGTAGTACACATTACACACCTTACACACTAGACATGTATTCTTCTAAAAGCGTATCTTGTCCCCTCTTTTTCTCCCAGTCAAATCACCATAAGAACAACCATGACAAAGACATAATTTATTTTCTAGCTCAGTGGACATTCGAGAATTCATCCGGATCTATTGATATTGTCATTTTCAATAAATCAAGATATCAAAGCACAGTTGTCTCTTGCACTCTAAAGAGAAAGGAGGGGCTGATAGTCACCAGCTAAAGAGTTAAATAACAACTACTAAATCTAATTTACATCTTTGTGATGAAAGCTTTAACACCAATGTATGTTTTATATTTTTTCAAATTTTTGTCTGGGACGCGCACACTGAGCCAAAGCTTGTTTACAGATGTGGCCCATGAGAGAATTATGCCTAGGGAGTTTAAGTGACTTGCTCAAAGTCACAATGTAAGTAAATAGTAATAGTGGTTACTGGAGTCAAACCTGGGTCTGCTAGGTTTCCAGGGTTATAGCTTCGTTCTTTAACCACTAGGATACACTGCCTTCCATTTTATGATGACTAACCCCATCCCAAAAAGTCCTTTCCTATGAGAAAGGACTTGCATAATTCTAATTCTGTGATTTCTGTTTTGTTTTTTTTGTTACGAATTGTTGGTTAGCAGTTTAGTGTGCTTTTGTGCAGACATCATTATTCAAAATGAACTTTCAGATTTTGCTTGGTTGTTGACAACAGCCTGGATTAATGATCCTCGCAAACATGAATATGCTTAAGTTCCCTTTAGGAATCAAGAGGTTTTCCTAGTATAAACATGTTTATTATGAGTTACAATAAAGGACTGATTGAATTATTATGCCTTTCTAGTACAGCAAACTCAAAAGAATGATCAAACAAAAATGCATAAAACTTCATTGTTATGTCATATATCAACACAAACCCCACTGTTAACTCATACTATCTGCTTTTTGAACTTATTTTCAGCGATATAATACCTTTCTATAAACATCAGTAAATAAATGTATATTTCAATACTATTATAAACATCTTGTACAATTCTAGCTCCACGTTAACCTTTTCACTGTAGCCAACAGTGTGGATGTACTGACAGCTGGAGTAAGTTATGGGAGAAAAAACTACATTTTGTCTTGTACCTTTGATAGGAAGGGTAAGCCTTTCTTGACATGAGGAATACGTTTTCCAACATGCACAGAAAGTTACTCTACAATACAATCATTATAAAGCATAATTTCCAATGCTCCCAACTGCTGGCAGTACTTTTAGTTTGGCTTTGTTGTACTATATATGTGGACATCACCTTGATAAACTAAGAAATAAATATTACTATACTGAAAAGGGTGTTTAAGCAAGAAATCACTTTTTAGCTTTCACTGAATGAGCTAGAGGATCGGGGTGTAATTACATCGATAAGTTTAAGGAGCGTTAGAATAGAAATCCGTTTTCTTTGTTTTTGTTTGTTTTGTTTTTGTGGAGTTGAGAGACATTCAGCCTCGATAGTCCTCTGGCTAATTTCGGCTCTTAAAACTTAAATGGGGGTTATAGCGTTTTAAACAAAACATGCATGTCTCACTTTAATTTGCAAGAACAAAAGTTTCACTTTTTAATTAAAGGTTACCTCTTACATGCTGGGAGCATGCTTAGTACAACTGCGGAGGATGCAGTGCTTTTTGTTCTACCACAGCACTAGGCACCTCCACATGCTGTAGTTTTCTTCAATTTATTTGAAGCTTCATTATCACAACTTAGACATACATATACATTCTGTGTTTAAAACACTGTCGCCTCATCCTCCATTTTATCTAAAGGTAGCAAGACATCTATGGGGAGTCCTTATAAAAGTGATACATGACGTGACATGCACTAGATCGGCAAGTGATGAAATGTATCTTGTGGAAATTTGACTCTAGGTGACATAAGACCTCTGCAGAGCTAAGCTTAATGAACTGACTAGTTGATCAGCATCTAGCACAAGAGGTCACAGCTGAAAATGGTAATGGCAGCACAGAATCATCTCCCATGCAGACAGATCGATGCCTGTAGAGAATTATCTCCCAAATACAGTATATACTGAACAAATTTGTGATGGAATTTTAGGTTTTGGTGACTGTGCTGACTGAGAACAGGGCTTTAGGCTCCAAGAAGCAGCTACATTTCTCATATTAAACATTTGGATGGTTTTCTAGATCAATCATTTTGGTTTGGCCTGGATTGAAGCATACATTTTAAGAACATAATGCAAATCCAGGAACGCCAAGCTGCAGCTTTTTCAACACACTGCAGCAAACACAGTTATGTACAACCCATCCTACACTATCTGGGTACATTCAGTCTTTCCTAACCTATTCGTAACTAGCTGTATAAACCAGACAAGACTGTTTGGGTACTGTTCTTCCTTCAGATGGCAATTCCAGCTAAATGCTTGATTAGAAGCTGGTGTTGGCTACAGCTGGGGTTTCACATGGAAACAAACTGCATAATGGTACATTGATCTGTCGGTTATAAAAATAAATGAAGCAATAAAAAGAAAAAAGTTTAAGAAACCCAAACTTTCAAAACAAAGAGAACTGTAAATGTACATATGAAACACTTAAACTAAACAAAATAATGTTAAGAGAAAAAAGTGCAAACAACATTTTCAAATAAATAAGAGGAAGAAGACTTCAAGCTCCTACTTCAGGTAACCTATAAATGAGCGTGTGCTGCAATGCCTTAATTATTTCAGATTTGTAGGAACATTTTGTAGAATGTATAAGACAGATACTCAAAACATTTGCACAAATAATTTGTTTATGTTAGCAAATTTTAGAAGACCTTTAAGGGCATACACACTAGCACATCACAGCATCCAGGGAGGTAGCTGAATGTTAGGAAGTATAAATTTGAGTGTCAGCCCTAGAACATCCACAGACATTTCTTTAGCCTTGATTACACTGGCCATTTCTACACTGGTATAGATAGTTCCAAGAGCCACGTCGGTGTACATCTGCATGTGTAAACTGCACAGGCATCAAACCAGTGTGGTTCTTTACTCCCTCTCCCAGAGGAGCTGAACTGGTGTGGGTGGTTTAAGTGCTGTGTAAATGGTGGCCACATTTACCTCTCTGCCTGAAGGCAATTTAGCACATTTCTCAAATGCAGCCAAACATGGCTACATGAGCCCACCAAGCTGAAAATGTCCTGCTTTACACACACACACACATACACACACACACAGTTCTAGGTTTTAATGCAACTTGTTACTGATTGGGCTGTACAGATGTCCAAGGAGGGGGTGGGCGAGTCCGCACTCACACAGACATTCTTGTGCTTTTGTTTTCACTGGACGGGGTGTTCCCATGCTTTTCTTTTAATCCATGACTCTTTGTTGAGTGCTTCTTCACCCATGCTGTTGTGTGCTGAGGAGATGGTATGATGCAGGAGTGCAGAATGGGGCTGGGTGGGTGGCAGCATGCTATCTGAAGAAGTCCAGCTTAGAGCGAGGGGAGCATGGGACTATCTGTAGTGGCCCAACTCGGGGGTTGTACTGCATGGAGCTATTTGGAGCAATGAAGCAGGGGAGGGTGTGTGTGCTGTGTGGAGCTATTTGGAACAATCTGACTGGACACGGGCACTGCATGGAGAGGAGTTTTAAACTAAGTAATTTTAAGCCTGCCAGCTGTGTGGTGGGGGATGAGCTGCTAATCGTGTAAAAGGCCACATGTGGAACACATGTCTCTCTCTCTCTCTGTGTGTTTGTGGTGGTGGTGGTGAGGTGGAGTGGGGCAACAGTGGCAACAAAGGAACTGTGACTCTAATAGGTGAGCAACTTGGTTTGCAAGTGGCAGGCAGCAGCATCCTGCCCCAACAGGAGATCCCAATTGTGCTGTACAGCAACAGGCAGCAGCATTCACTTCCATTTGGAAAGCCTCAAAGGGGTAAACCTGTAGGTTAAAAGAGTACTATGTTTGTTAATTTCTACTTGAACATTTTGAATCTGGTGTCTCATTGTTTTTTCAAAACCTTTTCAGCCCTAACTTTGGTGCATTATTAAATATTGCCTACTCCCTTTCAATGACACATGGCATAATGCTTGGATTTATTTCTCTGGTGTCTTTACTTCTTTCCAAATATTCCGTGACCTAACTTATCTTTTTTGTGCATTATCAACAATTGCAAATTTTGATGTAAAATAAATAAATAAATAAATAAATAAAAAATAACAACCTTGCCATACCTGATGTGCATTGTCCAGTACTGCATCCCTCCACTGCTATACATTAAAATCTTTTAAAGCAACATCACTGCATTTTTGTGTTCTTTACATTGGGAGGAATTACATACAGTATGCCATGGTATTTTGAGGAAAAAAATGGTATCTGACCACCAGCACATCTGGTGGCCCGCTTCTGAGCACCAGTTTTTCCCTTTGAGAACCACTGATTTAGCATCCACAACACACAAGGAAGGTATTCCTTGCAAAATGTGTCCCACAATACAGTTCCCAAGACACCAGGGTGGAAGATGATGTCCTTAAGTGGTGTACACCACTGGCTTTATAAACAACCACATGCAGACAGACACCAGTGTGTTACAGCTTGCAGACAGACACCAGTGTGTTACAGCTTGATCAGTGTAAACGGAAAGGGTTTTAAAATTTGATGCAGCAAACAAATTTGCACATGCAAGAATTCGGAATATCTCATCTGTTTAGTAGTATGCCTGTCAATGCACAGGATACACTTAGACCCTGTAAATGCCAATAAAGCTAGTAAATTTAAATATTAACCAGGGAAATAGAAGCAAAGGCAAAATTGTAATGTTACATTTTGGACATCTTTCAGGCTTTCCAAGGTGCTTGCTGCTCTGGAAATCTCACTTTTTTACTGCAAGAGGTTCAAAGTTTATTTTGACCTGTTTAATTGTCATATTACATGTACTGATTGTTACGTTTAATGGTGTTAGAGAGAGAACATTTGCCTTTACATGTGGAATTGTTGTGTTTGATAACCACTGTGGTCAACTTCTAAATTGTTACTTAAATGCTTCCTTCCTTACATTACTGATTTTAGACACACAAATGCTACTCCACAGACTTTAAAGAGTGTATCCTTCACCACACAATGACATTCTATTCCCATGTTTATATTCCTATACCATCATATGTTTTTAATCACCAACATTTAAAAATTCAGAGTTGGTTTTAAATTCTAGACATGTGAGTCTGAAAACATTTGATCCTAGATTAAATCATGCATTATCCTTCCAATGACATAACTTCGTCTAGGTCTGCAACTGAGAACAGATTACTGACTGGAATTTGAACTCTTCAAGACCTGCAATATTTCTTAATTTTAAATATTATATAGCAGCACTCTTTTCCCCATCCCCACCCATTTCCTCCCCAAATATAAAATGAAACATGTAATATTGTATATTAAATCACTGACTCATGACAGAGGACAACAAACCACTCAAGGGCATATCATGAGGAATTTATAATGTAGTTAATGGGCAGAATGTGCACTCAACTGCAAAAGGTTGCACATTTCTACGAGTTTGTAAAGTCTGTCAAAGTAAGGCTGAAGAAAGTTGGACTGAGTTCAGTTTGATAGACATTTCAGTTCTACAAAGCTCAGAATATTGAAAGCCAGTGCATCATGGATAAGTGTAGAAAGCATAGGATGAATAAATGCAGTCCTTATGAAAGGCAAGGGAATTGATGCCATTCTTTCTCCAAATGCTAATTGGGGCTCTGACCTGGAAAAAGGAAAAGATGGTTAGTCAAGGAAGATACTCAAGTTAGCACTCTGCTTGTCTTAAAGGTGCATTATCAGGTTTAGAAAGCTTATTTGACTCACAGGCATAACTGCAGTATGGAAAATCACTACAAGAAGGAAATATACGTAGACAGCACACTATTACATTTTAAAATAGCTTGGCTAGGTTATTACATGGGCCTTGAATTCTCACAAACTCCGCCCAAGTAGTCCAACTTACAGGACTTTTATGCACAATATATTTTGCTTTAGGGTTCTGATTTTTGAGAAATATGATTTTACAGCTTCAGGAACCATGAAAAGGTGCAAACAGTAGACATGGTCAAACCACAACCACCATCCAAACCGCTGCAAAAAATGGAAATTCAATCAAAGAAATACATATAAACACAGGCCTCTAGCTAACACTTAATAATGAGGCAGTTAGGGCTAGCACTGCTTGGGGGCTTGGGAATCTGATACCTGGCCCCATTTGTCATTGGTTAGCACAATAATTAGATTGCAGTGAAAAAAAAAAAAAAAAGGCATTAAAAGATAACATGAAAATGTCTGTCATATACTGAAGTACAACATCAGCTACTGTTGCTGGGTTAGAAACTGGCTGCAAGATAGAAGTTAGAGGGTAGCATACAGGAGCAGGCCCCCTGACCCAGTGCAATCCCTCCCCTCCGCAATGCAGCTTTAGAAATGGATGCCGCATGCCTCACTTCTACAACTGCTAAGACAACCAAGGAGCGAGCCCCATGACTTGGATGTGCTCCCCACAGTGCGGCTTTAGAAATGGATGCCACCCACCTGCGTCTTCTACAGCCACAAGGACAACCAAGGAGTGAGTCCCTAACCCAGGTGCACTCCCCGTGGTGTAGCTTTAAAACAGATGCCGCCTGCACCGCTTCTACAACCGCAAGGACAACTAGAATACGGCTGCTACAAGCTCCAGGAATCTTTCAATATCTGGCGCTAATACTCGCACGTGACTGGCCACTTAGTGATGAAGTTCCTCCTGATTGGCTCCTATAATAAGCCGGACTTTTGATTCCTAGCTTCTAAACAATCTTTTCTTCTTTTACCTGCTAATATTCAGCTACATTTCTAGTGTAATTTATCTAAGCTACAGAAACCCGTTTGTTGATTTTAGTGATGGTAATTTCAGGCCACTTTAAGCAGCAATTTGTTTTGTTTTGCCTTAGTTGCTAACTCTTGTGAACTGTTTTTATTTACTTTGTGCTTTTCTTAGCAGCTGCAGGAGCTCTCAGCTTTCTCCTTTTATTTCTTAATTTTCGCTCTGTAACTGTGACCTTTCCTGGTAACTCTTCCTACCGAACACTGTTTCTCTCATCTGCCTTTCCCCAGAAGCTCCCACCTGCACGCCTCACACTCCATTGCCTCTCACTATCTAAATTTTTCTGGTGCTTGGCGCTGACCTCGCCCTGCCCCCACCCTGCCTGCTTTGTCTCTCCTCATTCTGTCCTCTTTTCTGCCCTGTTTCTAGCTCCTCCCTGCCCCTGATTTAGCTAATCTTCTCCAGATGCCTTGGCCCCTGCTGCTCTATTGTCCAGTGTCTGCCCGCCCCGAGACCTTCTGTAATACCTAACCTCTGTCTCTCTTTCTTTCTCTACATGGCGAGCCCTCCTTGACCAGGTGCACCCCCGCTGTGCGGCTTTAGAAATGACGCCGCTCGCCTCACCTTCTACAACCACAAGGACAATCAGTAATGCAGGGCCACAAGCTCCAGGAATCTAACAATACCTGGTGCCTAATTCCCACTTATCGGGTGATTGGCCACTTTGTGGTGAAGTCTCCTGATCAGCTCCTAGAACGAGCGGAACAGACTTTGATTCCCTAGCTTCTAAACAACTTTTTCTTCTTTTACCTGCTAATATTCAGCTAAATTTTCTCCCGCTCACCTTCCCTGGCACTCTCTAAATCCTCTTGCTTGCACCTCTGACTCCTCCCACTAGTGCAGCTCTTCCAACTGAATTTCCAACAGCATTCTTTCCCTGGTTTTCTACTGCATTTTCTCTCCTTGTAGTCACCCATACAGTGGCTGCCTGCCAATACAACCAAGTTGCAAAGTCCTCTGTCTATCCCTAGCAGTTTCACTCCCAGCTTCCTGCTGCTCCTCTCTCTTCTACATCTTAACTTTACTTCCCCACCTCACGCCGTCAGGAACTGTCTCTCTTGTGACCATGTCACCCACCCTCCCATCTCCCCTCATCCCCTCCTGATTCTCTTGCTTACTTACCAGCCCTCCTCCCCGCATCCCTCCTTCTACCCCCATTCACTCCTGCACCTGCCATACTGTACTTTCACTGGCTGCCTCCCCGTCCTACCCCCATGGCATATCCACTTTCTTCTATCCTCCCCTCCTCCGTCCTTCCCTCTTCCCACCATCCACCCATTGCTGCTCCTCCCAGCTCCTAAACCTTGAGGTTCTCTACAATGTGAGAAGGCAGTAGGGAGGGCTGGGGAATACTGGGATGCATAGGGAGAGGCATCAGCAGCAGAAAACAGAAGTTGTTATCCCACTGTCAGACAGTTGGTGAGACCCCATTTGGAGTACTGCGTCCAGTTCTGGGACCCCATCTCCATGGGGCATAGACAGGATAGAGGAAGTCCAGAGGAGGGCAACTAAAATGGTGCAGGGTCTGCAAGAGAAGCATATGAGGAGAGACTAAAGGAGGTTAATATGTATACCCTTGAGGAAAGAAGGGAGAGGGGACATGATAGAAACTTTTAAGTACCTCAGTGGAATCAACAAAGTCCAAGAGGGTAGCATCTTTCAGAAAAGAGATGTGCAAGAACAAGGGACACAATTTAAAGATAGAGGGGGATGGTTCAGGGGCAATGTGAGAAGTATTATTTCACAGAGAGGGTAGTGGATGCATGAAACAGCCTTCCTGAGGAGGTTGTGGGGTCTAAAACTGGAGAATTCAAGAATGCATGGGACAGACATAAGGCAATTCTTGTGGAGGTGGAAGAAATAGGCAGCTGGTTAACTAGGATCTGCGGCTATCCTGTAGGTAGGAAATGGGAAGACTAGATGGCCAAGCGTCCTTATCTGCTGTCAAAGTCTATGTTTCTATGATGCCTAAACCTCTCCACTCCACCCACAGTGCACAGCTCTGACAAATCCAAATACCCGCTCTCCTTCCCTCTCCCTCCTCTTCATTGGTAACATCCAACCCAACCCTGGCGTCCACATGCCCAAACCCACCTCCATCTTGTGCACTACTCTCCCAGGGCTGCACCTGTTGCCGACCACATCTTCCCTACCCAAGGGCTTCTGCATATTTCATCTAAATGCCAGTAGGCTCCTCCCAAAATGGATGCCCCAAATGCATGGTTCACCCAATACCTCCCAGATATACTCTGCATCTCTAAAACTTGGCTATCTGCCAGAATCCCAAACTCCTCTCTTGCCATTGCCGACTTCAACTTATTCCACCAGGATAGAGGAAAGTGTGGTGGGGGGTAGCTTTATACATCAAGCAATTCATCTCAAGCTCTGTCATCTTTAAAGAATCAGCCCTTCCTCCCATTAGCTAATTATTGCCCACCTATCCCTTCGTTCCTCTGCCCATCCACCTTCACCTCCAATGGTGAAGTTTTGCTCCTGGGGATTTCAAACTTAACTGGCTCTCCTCATCTGCCAAGCCTACCACCCTAATGGTTGAAGACCTCCACCTCTCTCAACTTATCCAGGAACCTACACATAAACCCTCAGTCCCAAAACCACCCTCCTTGATTGGATATTATCCTCCTACCCCACTGCATCTCTGCCGCGGGCATCCTCCTCTGATGCCCTCAGTGATCACTGTATTACCTACTGCATTCAGAAATCACACTCCACACTCCCTCAAATTCATATGGTCCTGTCCTCCAATCTCTCAACGAAACTGCCCTGCAGAATGATCTCAAAAATGCTGACTGGCAACCAGTCTTTTCTTCCCTAGATGTCGACCTTGCCTTATCCCACTTCTACAAAATCTTTCATCGCATTTGGGACGTCCATGCACCCCTTAGAAATTCCAGGGTGAAACGTTACCACCATCCCCGATTACCTCTGATGTCATTGCCATGTGTCGCCTAGGGAGAAAGCCTGAAATGGTACAAAGGTTCCCAAGCCTCAAATGATCTCTGTTATTACAAACAACTTAGAAATAGGTGCACCAAGGCCATTTGTCACACCAAGGCTTCTTATTTCAATCCCAGCTTGATCAGTGCAAAAACTCCCTGCCTCTTTCTGGAAGATGATCCACTCCTTCTAGACCCCTTCCCAACATGCCTGTCCGGTCCTTAAAATCGACAGATGCCTGTCTCTGACCCAGGCTCTGCTGCGGCTTTCAACAAATTCTTCATCTCTTGTGCCCTGTCCGATTCCCCTCCCCTTCACCTGTCCTTCCCCAGTCCTCCTAAATCTCCCCACCATCCATCAGTTTCTCTTCCTCCTTTTCTCCTCTTGAAGTTTACTCTGCAATCATATCTCTCAACCTTAAAATCCAGCCCTGACAGCCTCCACCTAGTTTGCTCCACATCTCCACCACCGCAATACTTGCTCCTCTGACACATATACTAAATCTCTCTCTCTCACCACAACCTCTGTTCCCAAAGCCTGGAAATTGGCCAAAGTCCTCGCACTACACAAGGGCTGACAATCCATCATCCTCTGAAATTATCTGTCCATCTCGCTCCTCCCTGCGCCCTTGCCAAAGTCCAGGAATCCCTCATTCTGGCAAAGCTCTCCAACTTTCTCTCCTCCAATAACTCCTTATCACCCATGCAATCTGGCTTTCGAAACCACATTCCACTATCACCTCCTTCTGCGTGTCACCAACTCCATCTTCTCTGCAATGGACCAAAGCCAAATCACTGCAGTTATCTTCATTGATCTGGCTAAAGCTTTTGACTCAGTCTCTCACCCACTCCTTCTTCATAAACTTAATTCACTCACTCTTGCTAAACCTACTGTTGACTAGTTTCATTTATACCTCCAAACTGTCAACAGGCAGTCCTAATTGGTGACACATTCTTTACTCTTCTCCCTATCCTCTCTGGGGTTCCTCAAGGCTCTATCCTTGGCCCCATCCTCTTTTTCATAAATGACCTTCCCTCAGTCTGCCCCTCCTCTAACATACATATGTAAGCAGATGACATGGTCATCTATGCCTCTGGCCTCCCCATGACTGCATACTCCCCAATCTCCAAATTGACTTCAACAGAGTAAAGTACAGAATCAAATCAAATCAGCTAAAACTCAATGCCAAAAGACAGTTACCATGTTCTTCCGCACCAGACAGAAGCTAAACTCCTCCCTGCCTCCAGCGATCACAGATCTGGATGACTCACTCCTTCAGATAGTCCCTGCCTTCAAGTACCTGGGTGTCTGGATGGACAGCCATCTCGATTTCTCCACACACATCGATGCCATCTACTCCAAACTCCAACCCAAACTTGCAGTCCTATATCGCCACAAAGCCAGCCTCCCTTTCCCACTCGAGGAGAACTTATACTCAGAACAATTTTGCCAGTGTTGGATTATGCTGATGTTGTCTATGGGACTGCCCCAGCCTCTTCCTCTCCAAACTAGATACCTCATTTAACTCTTTCTGCCACTTTGCCACTGCCTCCCCCTTTACCCATCACTGTCTCCTGCTTGCTCCACTCTTCCTTACCCTGCTTTCTCATAGGAGAACTATCCACTGTGCCTCTCTCATTGCTACATACTGGTTTGGTTCCTCCCCTCTCTCTCATCCTGCCCAACACCTGTCAAATCCACAACCTACTCTCTTGCAACAGGGACTCGCTCTTCTCCATTCCCTGTCCTCACTCTACTGCGGGTCAGTCCGCTTTCTTGTACTAGCTTCCTCTCCTCTGGAACAACCTGCCTCTGACCTTCCCTTGTCTCCCCTTTCTTGTCCCTCAAAAGCTCCTCAGACTCCTCCCTCCCCCACTGCTCCTAACCCCCCCCATCTCCACTCTCCTATCCCTCTGGCTCTCCTTCTCAAGCCTCCCGAGCTGTATCCACAGGTCTCTGATGGCCCGTGTTGTCTACCCTCCTGTACTGTAGCTCAGCCTCCTGCCTGCCCCATATCCCTCACAAAGGGCCTCAATGTGTCGTAGTATATGTATTCCCTATTTTTATTTTTGTGCCTACATTTATTTGTACTGTAATTAATTAATATACGTAAAGTTTCGACAGCTAGCATCAATAATTTTGAATTCATCCACTGTTGGTTTTGTTATGCCTATATCTTCTTTTAATTTTCTTGTACATTTTGTAAAGTCTCTTATATTTTGTACCGCTGTTTTCTCATGTAGTTAATTTGTACCGGTCGTATTTCTGTAAACAAGCCTCGCTCAGTGTGCCTTTCCTGGTCACCAATTTTAAATAAAATAAATAAATAATAAATAGAGGATAGTGGTGAGCAGCAGCTCTCAGAGGCTAGACCAGTCACTAGAGGGGTCCCACAGGACTCAGTGCTCAGTCTAGTATAACTTAAGGTCTTCATCAGCAACATTCAAACAAGATAAAGGTAAGATATGCCAGTTTGCAGATGGCACAAAACTCTGTGGGAGAGTGGACAAGGAAGGGGTAGACAGGATCTGAGGGAGGATCTGGCTAAACTGGAGAGGTATCAAGTATTTGGCAACTGGGATTCAACATAAAAGTGCAAGGCAATGCACTTCGGGTGAAGAACCCAGAGGCCAAATACTGTCCGAGGAAGGTGCAAGTTACCAAGTCGAAAGAGGAGGAGGTCTTGGGTGTGATCATCCTAAGTGACCTAAAGCACTCAGCACATTGCAAGAGACCAACAGTCAAAAGCAATCGGATGCTGGGCTGTACAGCCACGGATATAACTAGCAGAAGAGTGGAGGTCATTCTGCCACTGTACAGATCACTGGTTTAGCCACATTGTGAGTACAGTGTGCAGTACTGGAGCCCTTACCTAAAGAAAGACATCAACCTGTGGGAAATGGTCCACAGAAGGCAAACAAGATGATCCAGGGACAGCAAGGCAGACCACATGAGAAGACTCAGATATCTTAACATGTACCCTGGAGGACAGAAGAGAGAGGTGTGACATGACTGAAACCTTCAATACCTTAAAGGTTTCAAATAAAGTGGTTTCTGAGGATCTCGCTAATCTCATCAATCTTAGTGAGAAAAGAACCACTGGGGGCACTGGTTCAAGCTGGTGGGGAAAGATTCAAGAGGGAAACGAGGACACACTTTTCATGGAAAAGATGGTGGCAAATGGAACATGTTGCCTCCCTCAAGACTGTGGACAGCTTCAACAGAGGCTGGGGCAGAGTAAAGGGAAAGCTGCTTGTAGGAGAGAGTGCGGGGGAGGGGCATCGATGGGGATGATTGGATAATGGGGGGGGCAAATCTCAGTAGATACTGGAGGGGGGCAGCAAACTGGAGCAGACATGATAGGCTGCAATGACCTTTCCTGCTGGCACACTACTATGTTTGTATGTATGTTCATTCTACAAAGCTTCAGACATAATTTGAAATGGACAGTTTCTGGGCTCCTTTTTAAATGGCAGATGTATATAGCCAATAGTCCTTGAAGACTGGATTTGTTGGAGACTCAGGATACCTTTTATTGGACTGACAAAGCAACTGTACATAGATGTCACAGTACAAAAGCTTTTGGGCCACACATATCCTTTGTAAGATGTGTCCATAATTGAGAACATGAAACAAGTTTTATAGAAACAGAAAATGTCAGCAGAAAAAGACCATTGGTACATCTAGTCCCCTCTGTTTTGTCCTGTTGAACCTTGGGACCTATTGCCTAGTCAGGGCTATTGCCTCAACCCCCCAACCCTACTGCTGTCCCGCTGTTTAACTATTAAGCTTTTTACTCATTCCAGCTGTGTCTGGAAACCATTGTTGGTGCTTGCAACCACCACCTCTGCTGGTAGTCTGTTTGAGGATTCAACCACGCCTCTAAAAAGATAAAACTTTCTCAAGTCTATCCTGCATCTCCCCACCAGCTTCCACTCATGTCCCCATGTTCCTGATTCACCATTCCTGCTGAATATTTCCTCAGAGTCTACTACTTTCTTTTCAGGAACTTGAAGGTCTCTATCATATTGCCCTCTCCTTCTGGTCTTTAGTAAGTACCATGTTCAGAACCATAACATCATTCTTGTAGGATCTGCCCTGTTGGTCCTTAATCATTCTGGTTAACCTATGCTGCACCATCTCAAGCCTGTCTTTGTCTTTTCTGAGGTGGGGACCCCAGAACTGGGTACAGTATTCCAGATGTAGCCTCAGATGTGATCTATAGAGAAGTAGTATCACCTCCTCACTCCTGCTGTCGAGCCCCTCCCAATACACCTGAATATTTTGATTCTCTGCTGTACACCTTGCTAGCTTGTTTTAGGAGTAGCTTATGATGACACCAGGTCCCTTTCCTCTGAGGTAGTGTTCAACTTAACCACTCCCATCCAATATTGTGTCTGGGGTTCTTGTTCCCAATGTGAACTATCTTGCACTTCATGGCACTGAATTTCAAGGCTATACTTTAAACCACCTTTCTAATCTTTGCAGGTCCTTCTACAGCTCTCTACCCATTCCTCACTATCTACCTTGCCACAGAGCTTAGCATCATTTGCAAAGAGACATATCTTTCCTGTATGCCTCTCTAAGTCACCAATGAACATACTGAAAAGGACCGGCCCCAGGGCTGAACTCTATGGCACCCCACTCAAGGACCTTCCTCTATCCTGACTTAAATCTATCAATACGCCTACTGTCTCCCGAGCCAGTTTCTCACACATCTAATTTGATCCTTCACTACAGCCAGATCCTCTTATTTATTCAGCAACCTACTGTGTGGCACAGAGACAAATGCCTTGATGAAGTTAAGTAACTGAATCCACTGCATGTCCCTTACCCACTGCCTTGTTACCCAGTTGAAGAACATTATCAGGTTGGTCCAACAAGACTTCCATGCTGCGAACCCATACTATATGCTATACAATATACTATTGGTTGATGTTAAAGTATTAACATAAAAAGGGTGGGTTGATATGAAACACTTGTGAATATAAATACAGTATGACATGGCTTTAGTGACTGATTTTGTTTTTACATTTTATTTTGTCATCATTTGAAGTGTTTTTACATGAATTTCTTTTAAAATGTACAGTATATTTATTTATTTAGTTTTTGTTGACCGGTAAGTGCACTAGACAAATCCAGCCTCTTTTCAGGCACGACCTGGAGAGGGGATACAGATGAAAGCCAACTGACCTTTGAACCAGATTAAGCTGTTGGTGGTATTTTAGGTGAATATTAAAATAGGACATTACAAAGTACAGATATGCAAGAACTTACCATAACAGTAGATCTTGAGAGAAGTTCTTGCAGCAGGCCACACCATTGTGACTAAGCTGTCAGGTGCAGGACCACAGGGAAAACTTTTACCTAGCAGTCTACTATGGATGACCTCCCACTGCTGATGTCTTGTTGTACTTGCAGTAGCAATAAACATTGCAGTTCACTAACTACTTAGACAAACACAGTGGAAACAGGAATGCCTCTCTCAGGGGTGAATGAAACAAACAACTGGTCAGATTTCCTGAAAAGGCGCGTGGTTCATATAGTACTGCAAAATCCTATGTACATCTAAAGTATGAAGCAAGGCCTCCTCCATTAAAATACTCAGGAAAATAAACTGGAAGGTAGATTGATTGATTCAAAGTAAACTCTCAAACCACCTTGGGTGAAAACTTTGATTACTACGCAAAGACACACTGCCTTTTGTGAAAACCAATAAGCCTCCCTTACACATAAAAGCCTGGAGTTCGAAATCCTTCGGCAGAAGTAATGGCAATAAAAGAGCACTTTCCATGACAAAAGTGCAGCTCACAACTCGTGGCCAGTTTAAAGGGGGAGGTAAAGCAAGTATCTTCAACATAAAGCTGAGGTCCCATGGAGGATCGGGTCCTGAATGAGAGGTTTCACATGTAAATGCCTTGCAGAAAAGTGCAGGACACTTCAAGCTGAGCAACAGCTTTGCCCTCGATGGGTGCATGGTACACAGAGATAGTGGAGAGGTGCACCTTGAGTGATGAGTACTCAAGTCTTAATCTGAATGGGAAAGAAGGTACTCAACACCTGATTCACTGGGCAGGTGAAAGGATCCAAATAGTGAGCAGCAGGCCAATGGGTGAAATGTTTCCATTTCATAGCATAAGTAGCTCTGGTGGAGAGTTTCCTAGCAGCCACCAGAACATCTGAGACCCTAGAGAACACCTCAAAGCAGGCAATAGCTTGTCTGCAGAAGCCACAAATGGAGATGCAGGGACTTTAGGTCCAGATGGACCAGGTGCCCTGGTCCTGGGAGAGCAAGCTGGTGCAAAGAGGCAGGGGCAAGTACAGTTATGTAAGAACCTACCGTAACAGTAGATCTTCGAGAGGCGCCTTGCAGTAGGTAATTACATATAGGACTGAAGCTGGCAGGTGTCAGGACCCCATGGAAAAATTTCTAGCTAGCAGTCTGTGGTGGGGACTGCCCCATGTCAGGTGACGGTGTCAAGCGACGTCGGTATAAAGGGGCGTTCGCCTGCCTTTCAGTTCTTTTTCCGCCCAAGGCCAAAAAGGTGAGACGAGAGAAAGTGTATATTTCCTTCCTGGAAAGGAGCTGAAAAACTAAGGGGGATGGATGGGGAAGAGTATTAGCAAGAGCCTCTCTCGAAGATCTACTGTTATGGTAAGTTCTTAAGTAACTGTACTATCTTACTTCGAGAGGGCTCTTGCAGTAGGTAATACATATAGGACTGAGTCCCAAGCAGTCTAGAACAAAGAGAAGCACACGGGAGGAGGAAACTACTCATACAGAGATCCTCTGGCTGAAGTGGGCTCAAGAAAGGAGCCCTTGCAGGACAGCCAACCTGAAGCTGGCTCTACGGGCGAGAGGCAATGTCCAAACTGTAGTGTTTCATAAAGGTATGGAGAGAGTCCAAGTTGTTGCTGCGCAAATGTCAGCCACTGACACATTCTTGAAACAAGCAGCAGACGCCGCAACACCCCTGGTGGAGTAACCCCTGACCTGACCTGGCAAGGTCTTGTGATACTTGTCGAGCAGAAAGTGATGCAATGAGCCAACTATTTGGACAAACATTGTTTGGAAACAGCGTTGCCCTTTCTTTTGCTGGCAAAAGAAACAAATAGTTGGTCATTCTTTCTGAGATCCTTCGCTCTGTTGGTGTAGTATCTCAGAATCTGATGAACGCTCAGAGTATATAAAAGATACTCCCTCATGATTGGAGTGCTGTGTGAAAAATACAGGCAGTTCAATGGACTGGTTCAATGTAGATTCCGCTACCACCTTAGGGAGAAACTTACGATTGTTGCGAGAGCCACACGCTCCTTATGGAAAATCAAATATGGAATTTTGCACATCAAGGCCTGAAGCTCGAAATTCTTCGAGCGGAAGTAACGGCCACTAGAAGAGAGTCTTCCACAAGAGGAAATTAAGGTCTGCTGAGGCTGACGGTTCAAAGGAGGCAGCGAAGCTTCTCGAGAATGAAATTCAAAACCGAAGGGCAGGAACCTGAATGGGGGTCTCAGATGGAGAACCCCTCAAGGAAGGTCTTCGCAACTCCAGCTGAGCGAAAGTTCTGTCCCCAAAGGGAATATGATAAGTGGCAAGAGCCACATGTGAACTTTCAAAGAGGAATGACTGAGACCCAGGTTGAAGAGATAATGCCTGTAGTCCAGTAGCCACCCGACAGGACAGGAGAAAAGGCTCTGGGTCTTTGGACCCGGCCAAATGGAGAACCGTTTCCATTTCATGGCATAAGTGGAACAGTGGATGGCTTCCTGGCTTTCACTAAAATCTCTGCCACTTGTGGGGAAACCCTCAAGCGGGCTTGTGCTATGTCTGTAGGAGCCAGCATGCAGCTGAAAGGACTTGAGGTTGGATGGACCAGGGATCCCCGATCCTGGGTCAATAGTAGTCATGAAAGTGGAAGAGGAATCTGAGGTTCCCGAGTACTGTTGCAGAAGAGAGAACCAAACTTGCCTGGGCCAGAAGGGTGCGATGAGAATCATATGGGCCCCTCTGAGCGCTGAGCTTGTGCAGGATCCTCGGAATCAATGGAATTGGGGAAAACGATGATGAATCTGCCCTTCCAGTCGAGAGACAGAGCGTCTCTCCAGAGTCGCCCACGCCCTGAACGAGTGAGCAAAAGGTGGGCAGTTTTGCATTTAGAGGGACGCCAACAGGTCTACCTGAGGGGTTCCCCAACGAGGAAGATGCCGCCTGCTATTTCCTGATCCAATTCCCACTGTGAAGTTGTGCCGAGGATCGGCTCAAGTGATCTGCCAACGACCTCTACCCTGGGACGGACTGCCGTGAGGTAAAGGCTGAGGAGGGTCGCACATTCCCAGACCCGCAATCGCTTCCCGACAAAGAGGGTAGGAACGGCCCCCTGCTTGTTGGAGGTACCAGACTACACTCATGTTGTTGGTCTGGATGGCCAGATGACTAGGAAGCAGAAAAGGTGCAGTGCTTTGAAGAGCATACAACACCGCACTGAGCTCGGGCATGTTGATATGAAGCATCTGCTCGAGTTTGTACCAAAAGCCTTGAGTCCGCTGGGATCCCAAATGATCTCCCAACCTTCGCCTGAGGCATCTGTTGTCAGCATGTGGGAGGGCGGAGGAAAACAGAAGGAACTACCACACAAGGGTTCTCCTGAACCAACCACCAGCGCAAATCCCGAAACATCGGGTCGAGACTAGCACCTCTTGGTCCAGGACGCTTCACCAATTGATCCCACTGAGACCGAAGAGTCCACTGAGAGATTCTCACGTGGAGCCGCGCGGTGGAATTGTCGAATTGCAGCAGCCCATGAGCCCCAGGAGGTGAAAGACGACCTGGCGGTAACCCGCCTGTGGAGGACAAGTTGTTTGCATGAGCCTGGAGGGTGGCCACCCCATCCGAGGGAAGAAAGGCCATGCCAGTGGTCATGTCCAGAATCGCCCTGATAAACTGGAGGTGTTGCGATGGGATCAAATGGGATTTTGCCTGGTTGATGGTAATACCCAGGCTGGTAAAACCTGCCTGGTAAGACAAAGGGAATGCAGGAGTTCCTCCCTGGATGAGGCCGCCAGAGCCAATCATCCAGGATGCGGAAAACCTGAACTCCCTGAGTACGCAGGTGGGCCATCACCACACACAGGCATTTAGTGAATACCGGAGCCAACGAAAGACCAAATGGGAGGCCTTGAACTTGTAGTGGTCCTCCTGGAAAGCAAACTGGAGGTATTTGCGGTGGGAAGGGCAGATAAGGACACGCAGGTACCGTCCTGCATGTCCAGAGCACACAGCCACTGTCCCAGCCAAAGGAGGGGCAGGAGACTCTGCAGGAGAGCATCCTGAACCTTTGTACTCCACGAACCGATTCAGGAAGCTGAGGTCTAGAATGGGTCTCATGTCTCCATTCTTCTTGGGGACCAGGAAGAAATAGGAGTAGAAACCCATCCCCAAGAAGGGAGGGCGGGTTCTATTGCCTCCTTCATCAGAAGGGAGGAGATTTCTTCCTGAACGCTGAAATGATGTTCTGGGGAGTAAGACGACCTTGGGGTGGGTGGGTTCTGAAGAAACTCGATGGTGTGGCCCTCTGCTATGAGCTGGAGGATCCAACAGTCGGAAGTGATCCTCTCCCAACCCGGCAGATGTAGGAGAATCTCCCGCCTACTGGTTCCTCTGGTTCGACCAGAGGCTGTGGGAGAGGAAGGGAGTCAGGAGGTGAGGCAGCGCCATGGCTGGAGGTCCCGTAGCCCATTTGTGTGGGGGGTCTCAGCCTGAGGGGCCCGGTGTTTGCTGGCCCGCTTCCTTGTGGTTTTGCCTTAGGCCATGCGTGATGGTGAAAGAAATGACACTGCGTTTGAGGGCTCTGTACATGGAGTTAACCTCCTTGAGAGCAGTGCCCTTTTCTTGCAGTCCGGTAATGATGTCCTGACATCACCATCGAACAACTCCGAACCTCGAAGCGGGCGCCCTGGATAGCAGATTGTACTCCCAAGGCTAAACCTGACACCTCGGGTTAGGTATGTCACCGCAGGCTCATGGCAAATGCTGAGCTTCGCCCAGAAGCATCCACCGATCGTAAGTAGCGCGAGCATGTGCCTACTGGCTGAACATGTGGAGTAGTCCAGGTCTGCCACTTCCCGCTTCGCCTGTGACTGAGGAAGGTAGTCCAACTTGGCTTCCACCTCACTAAGGATAGCCTTCTGGTAATCCCCATGTGAGCCACACAGTTCAAGGCTCTGATGCCCAGAGTGGAAGAAGAACAGACCTTCTTGCCATACTGATCCAGAAGGCGTGATTTCTTATCGGGTGGGGATGAGCTCAGGTGTTTCGGGTTAGCTGAATGGCCATGGGCGATGCTGATCATGACCAAATCAGCCTTGGGGTATGACGTGAGAAAGTCAACCCTCAGGAGCCTGATACAGCCTATCCGCCTTCAAGGAAGGCGGGCTAAATCCGGCGGTTGTTTCCAGATAGTGGAAACGAGGTCGGCGTGAGGCTCAATCCAGGGCTGAACTAACGTGGGAGCGACCTCAGGCAAATCCAAATGGTCAGCTAGTTCTGCCTCTGTGGATCCGCTCCAGAGATTTCCACTGATGAAGGGCCTGGATTTTTCTTAGCAACTCTGTAAATGAGGGATCCTCCAGAGGGACTTCAGAGGAGTCCTGGGCCTGGGTTGTCAGGAGTGCGAGGCTCGTCCGGATCGAGCTGTCATCAGAGTCTCTGATGAGTCAAAAGAAGAAGGAGATGTAAGACCCCTCCCACTGGGAGGAACATGGCCCCTCGGGCAAGGTGCCACCTCCAGACTTATATCCCCATAGCAGTGTTCTGGGGTTGGGGGAAGGAGGGTCTGTAGCCCCGCAACGGGATCCGGGACTGGGTCCATCGTTGGAGACAGCTCTCCACCTCCCTAGTGAGCTGAGCCTGGCCTCAGCCCACCAAGAAGCCAGAGTCTCCCCAGATCCACCAGCGCTGAGGGGCAGTGGAGGAGGGAGGGATACGGATACTGGGGGTATCCGTAGGGCGAGTATCCGTAGTCCGGATGGCGGGAAGTCCGGTGTCGGGTACTGAGGCACCGGGTACTGTGGCATCGGGTACTGCAGTGCTGGATACAGCGGAGCCAGATAAGACGGTGTAAGATCCGCACAGGGGCTCAACCGGGGTAGAAGGTCCTGGAAGAGGCCCTGCAGGCGGGCCAGGGACAGGTGACCGCAGGCGGCGGTTCCAGCATCGGGTGATGTGTAAGGGGACGCCGCCGCGACAGGGCCAGTGTCCGCGGTCTGACGCCAGGCCATCCGGACCTATGGGGAGGGGGCCTAATGGAGGCGCCAAGAGTCCCCAGTGGCATCCAGGGAGGGCTGGGGATCCTCTGGTCCAGCTGGGAAGACGAGGGGCCTCGGACGGCAGCGGCGGAGGCTGTAGGGAGCCAGCAGCACCAGATAAGTACAAAGGATCTGGAGTAGGCTCCATCGCCGAGCGACCACCAGACGGGCTGGCGGGCATCTGACTGGCAGGATCTGGGTGAGCGCTGAGGAGCAGATGTCCCACTGATCGGACTCAGCAACCAGAAGACCACGCAGGGAGGCTACATTGATTGGCGGTTTGACAGCCATGCGCTGTCTCAAGGGTCGAGCGGCTTAGCGGCCAGCTCCGGCGGATGTTGGAGGAGCAGATGCCCGACTTACAGGAGAGGCTCAAACCAGAAGGCCATGCAGGGGAGGCATTACTGGGAGCGAAGCCTTTGTCCCGAAGTGTGGAACCAGCTGGGGACCGTGCTGTCTCAGACACCACCAAGACGGCCATCGGGCATGGTCCCTCGAGGGAACGCTACTCTGGAGGGCAGCGACTTCAGCCGGAGTCGCAGCCGTGGATGAGGAGTCCCGGTCCTGAGCTGCTCCTTCTAAGGCCCTCGGGAGGTGGAAGCCTGTCGAGCTTTTTCAACTCCTTTTCAATGGAGGACATCTTCTTCTTTGGATGTGGGCCTCCAGGAACTGCTGCCTTCTTCTGGGTAGCTGCTGAACTCAGGCAGTGCTGACAGGAATCCATGGGTGGTCAGGGGCCTAGCAGATGAGACAAAGAGAACAGCCGCCCCAGGGGAGTTGGGTGCCGACGAGTCGTACTCTTTTTGTGCTCAGACATGGTAGGGGACGTACAAACATGGCAGGTAAAAAGAATCCTGATGAATATATTAGAAAATTGAAAAACGACGGTATAACTACCGCGACGGACTGACGAGCAGTGGAACTTAACTGCGAGGTGCTGTCAAAAGCAAATGGCGGAAAGAACTGAAGGCAGGTGGGGACCGCTTACACCGACGTGTTCGACGCCAGCCACCTGACATGGGGCGTCCCACGCCAGAGACTGCTAGCTAGAAATTTTTCTGTGGGGGTCTTGACGCCTGCTGGCTTCAGTCCCATATGTAATTACCTACTACAAGAGCCTCTCGGAGTAAGATCGGAGGTTCACCGCTAGTTGCTGCAGCAAGTGGAACCAAATCTTACATAGCCAGAAGGGAGCAATGAGCATCATCTCTGCCCTTCCAACTGGAGCTTGAGCAGAACCTTCTGTAGGATGGGAAGGGAGGACAGGCATACACAGACACCTCCCTTCCAAGAGAGGGACAATGTGTCCACTAGAAAATTCCAAGCCCATGATCAAGCGAACATAAAAGTGGCAGTTTTGCATTGAGTAGGGACACAAAGAGGTCCAACTCTGGACGGCCCCACCTGTCAAAGAGATCTTCAACCACCAAGGTTAGAAGCTCCCACTCATGAGCCTGTGACCTGGAGTGGATGAGACTGTTGACCAAGACATTTTGAACGCTGGAACATGTACGGCCAAGAACTCCAGGCCATGCTCAGTGGCCCAATACCAGACTCTCATCATCTCCTTACAAGGGTAAGAATGGGTCCCTCGTGTTTATTGATATAATACACAACACACGTTGTCCATCGGCACCAGCAGTGGGCCGAGGAGGAGACAGTCAAAGTCCTTCAGAGCATAAAGGACTGCCCGCATCTCCAGGACGTTGATTGGAGACTCTGTTCTACATCTGTCCAGGTACCTTGGGTCTGGTGATCAGCCGATGAGCACCCCATCCCAGACTGGATAAGAATGTCGTGAGAATCTGACGGGGTTGAGAGCTGAAGGAGCCTCCCCGCCCCTGAAGGAGGTTGACTGGATCCAGCCACAATGACAGAACTGTCCAGACTGGGTCGTAGACCAGGACCAATTGATCCAGGTTGTCCGTATGCTGATCCCACTGGACCCTCAAAGTCCACTGAGGAAGCTGCATATGCAGGCAAGCCAGGGAACTGTGGCAACAGCCGCTGCCATGTGGCCTCAGAAGGCACAGAAAACCCTGGCAGGGACCGATGGCTGGAGGAAACCAGACTGGCCTACTCCATCAGTCGCTCCACCTGGTCCTTGGACAAAAGGCCTTGCCCTGGCTGGTATCCACGACTGCACCTATGTATTGGAGGTGCTGGCAGAGAGGCAGGACTTTGGTAGACTGACAGTGATCCCTAAGGCCTGAAAAAGGTGGAAGGTGTATTCCAGAATCAGGACCAAGCAATCCTGTGGGGCTGCTAGCAGCCAATCATCCAGGTAGGGGAATGCATAGAAGCCCTGCCTCCTCAAAGCAGCCGTCACCACTGTCAGGCACATGGTAAATACCTGGGGCTGAAGAAAGGCCAAAGGAAGGGCCTGGAATTGAAAATAGGTGTGACAGGGTTGAATAAGACATAGAAACATAGAAACTGTCGACAGATAAGGAACACTGGATCCATCCAGTCTGCCTGTAGGCCCTATACACTGTATGTGGCCACTGACCCTATGTGATCAATGGCTTTCATCACTCTCTCCCCTCTCAGGCTTCCCTTGTGCCTGTCCCAGGCATGCTTAAACTCCTCCACTGTGCTTGCCCCCACTACCTCCTGTGGCAGACTATTCCAAGTGTCTACTACCCTTTCTGTGTAGAAAACCTCCTCACGTTACCTCTTAATCTATGCCCTTCCAATTTTATATTGTGCCACCTTGTTCTAGTACTTTTCTACATTGGAAAAGATCCCACATCTGCACTTTGTTTATGCCTTCAGGTACTTGAAAGTTTCAATCATGTCTCCCCACTGTCTCCTCCCTCCAGTGCGTACATATTGAGGTTCCTTAGTCTCTCCTCATATGTTTTGTGATGCAAGCCCTGCACCAACTTTGTTGCCCTTTCTCTGGATAGTCTCCACCTATCTATGTCCTTGTGCAGGTGTGGCCTCCAGAACTGCACCCAGTGCTCCAGGTGAGGCCTTACTAATGTTTTATACAATGGCATCACCACCTCCCACCTCCTGCTAGTGATACCCTGCCTATGCACCTCAGCATGCCACTGGCCCTCCCTGCCACCTTTGTACACTGCTTTGATACCTTAAGGTCATCAGAGATGATAACCCCTAGGTCCCTCTCCTCTTTGGTGACAGTCAGCTCCCCTCCAACCTGTAGCTCTCCCAAGGTCCCTTCTACCCAGGTGCATTATTTTGCACTTCTTTGCAGTGAACCTCAGTTGCCACATCTCTGACCATCTTTCAAGCTTCTCCAGGCCCTCTTCATTTTGTGCACCCTTCTGGAGTATCCAACCTGTTGCAGATCTTGGTATCATCTGCAAACAGACAGACCTTTCCTTTCAGCCCCTCTGTAATGTCACTATTGAAGACACTGAACAGGACTGGTCCTGGTACTGATCCTTGTGGTACCCCACTGGTCACCCCTCTCCCAGACTGCACCCCATTTACCACCACCCTCTGTCTCCTGTCTGTTAACCAGTTCCAACCCAGTTCACCACCTTGTCTACCATGCCCAGACTACCCATCTTGTTACTCAGCCTTCTATGTGGGACAGTGTTGAAGGTTTGGCTGAAATCTAGGTAGGTGACATCTACCAGCCCTTCCTGATTTAGTTCCCTAGTCACCCAATCAAAATATTCTATTAGATTTGTTTGACATGACCTTTCTGCTGTGAATCCAGTTCCATCTGTTATGCAGAGAAGGTTAAACACAAGGATCTGTACTAACCTCTCCTTTTCTGTCTCTTGTCCGTCTGGTTGTGCAACCAAATGTTCTCATTAGACCTAGGAACTGATCACTCTGACAGTCTCGCAATTTTCTGGCTTCACCATCTCTCTACCTTCACTTGCTGTTTCGGTCTTCTCCCCCACAATGTGTATCTCAGGGTATATAAATATAATGTATGTGAAATCTTTGTGTGAAACTATAAGTGATACTGGGATCCCTTTGTTTGAAATGATTGCAAAAGTTATTTGGAATTTAGGGGTTAACCTGAGATGCAGTTAGCGCCTCTTATGCTTGTTTGCAGACTCTTTGACAGAGCTGTCAAAAGGAGGCCAGCGTGGCACTCTGTTCTATTTGTAAAGCCTGCTCTGCAAAGAAACTGATAAGAACATTTTGTGAGAAACAGGATGCATCTTAAGTTCCCATGCAAAGGCTTTTAAAAACAGCAGCAATGCTTTTACTAGAGAGTGAGAGAATGAAACTTGGAATTAGAGATGACCTCAGATGAAGGACTTTGTTTCTCTGTATGTACTGCCTTTATAGTTGTACTGAATAATTTTTATGTTTGCTTCGTGCATATGCAAGAAACATACTGAGTCAGCTTGCTTGTAGTAGAGAGTTGTGGAAGTGCAGCAGTGTTGTAGCCAGTGCCAGCAGTCCACTGTGGGTCTTGTCTCTGTGGCGCAAAGAGGAGCAGACTGTCCATGACAGCAGTAGTGTGGCGTGCACCAATTTGAAGAAACTCGCCGCTGCAATCAGCTCGCCTTGTCTGGTGTCCCCTTTCAATAAACATGGTGGTGGCTTACGCCACCTCTCACAGTCCCCACAGAAGCCGGACAGCCACCGCCGCCTCACAGTCCACATGAAAGACGACATGGGTGCCCAACTGCCCTGTCGGCATGCCCCTCCCCAGTTCATTTGCCAATGGGTGGCCTAATCCCCATCAGCATAATGTCTCTGCATTTGTTTTAATTTCACTTGGTGGCGACTATCGCCATCCGCCTCTAACAGTCCCATAAAAAGCCACAATGGGGTGCCCCATTCTCCTGTCAGCATGCCCTCCAAATTCATTTACAGATGGTGAAGCTCAATCCCCATTGGCATGATGCCCCTCATTTGTTGTGTGCCGAGAGGGTGCCCAATCCCTCGGCTATGCGCGCCTCAACACTCTGTATATGCCGATGGGGTGCTCAATCCCCATCGGGCTACAGCTCTAAAGAAACATTCAGGTGGCATGCTGGGAGCCCACCCCAGCGTACCAAACCACCTGTAAATGATGAAAATCTTCACTCTTTTTTTTAACCTGTAAAATAAAAAGGTCCCTCATTGAGTCTGGTGCCCCTCCCCAATCCGCACCCACCCTCTGCGTACTCCCACCTCCCCATCACCCCATACTTACTCGTGCCCGGCGCAACGATCTTCGTGGACCGGGAACATATCTGCACTCTTCAAAGTCAACCGCAAACTGAAGAAATGCTGGTAAGTTGTATAATGGCATAAATGTTTTTTTCAACTGATGTGGATATCTTGGCTATATTTATGATTTTGGCACCATATTTTCAAGATGGGATTCTTAGGACCCCATCTCATGAATCCAGTGACTGTCATCTGGTTCCTCAGTCCCAAAAGGTGATTACATGGGCACTGCACTGAAGCACCTTTCAGGACCGATTAACTAAACGGCAGTGTTACTGTTCATGAGGGTGGCTCCCAAAAGCCAACGTTGCAAATTTGGTGAAAATTCCATAAAATGACTGCGTTTCAAGCATGCATTGTGCAGTTTCCACGCACTCGTAACTTCACAAATCTGTAATATTTTCACTCCAGATTTTCAAGATTGACACTTTTTCACACCTCCTTATTAACAGTACACAGCTGTAATTTTTCATATCCTGGCCAAAATGTGTTTTCGCACAGATTAGTGCGGACGTTGTAGGAATTCAGTGTTTGGGACAGATTAAGAAAATCACAGTGACACTGTTCATGAGCGGAGGTCCTAAAATGCCTATGTTAAAAACTGGTGACAAACATCCATAAAATGACTATGTTATGAGCGTGCATTGTGAAGTTTCCATGCGACCTCGTAACTTTGAGAATTTGTAATATTTTCACTCATAATTATCAACATTATCAATTTTGCACACCTCCTTATGAACAGTACAGCTGTCATTTTTCACATCCTGCCCGATCTGTGTTTTTCACATCTGGCGAAATGGTGCGGTCGCGTGGAAATCAACGCTCGGACAGATTAACAAAATCAGTGTCACTGTTCATGAGCAGAGGTCCCAAATGCTTTCATGAGGTGGGGGTCAAAAGGCCATGCTGCAAATTTGTAGTGCAAATACCAACAAATGCCGGGTGTTAGGGTTTCTAACCGTATGTCCCAACCTGCACAGACTGACAGGCATCAGGGTGTGCTTTTGGATTGTCGGCTGTAATACTCATGCCATTCCACCCCATCCTGAAGCCAGTGACAGGCATCGAGGTGTGCTTTGGAGTCTTTGGCTCCAGAATTCACCCCATTCTCCTATACTGCACCCTTTCAGCATATGTCCTCATGAAATGGGGTGACTGTAAACCAGACACCCAAGGCACACCTCAACACTTGTTGGTGTCTGCAGGATAGGGTGAGGTGAAATGCCATGAGCACATTGAGCAATGACCCAAAGGCACACCCCAATGCTTGCCCATCTCTGCAGGGTGAGGTGAGGTTGGCGTGAGTTAAATACTTCACTGCCATTCCCATTCTGCATCTGTCTTACTCCTGCATGTCTAATGCTAATATCAAGCAAGCAAACATTCGGCATTGACAAATGCTTATTTTTATTTTACAGTAATTTTTTTTTTTTTTTTTTTTAACTTTCTTAATCCACCGCCTTGCTCATGACCCTTAGATGTCCTCTAGTGAGGCCACTTGGAGCTGCCTTGTCCGCCCTGCCGAAGTCCTCCTGGTTCTGGTCTCTGCCTAACCGAGACTCCCTCCCAACTCGTCCAACAACCTACCCCCCGGCTCTGAGCCCCTGGGGTTCGGCCATACTCCTCCGGTGCTCTATCTATAATCTAGAAGGGCTGCTGGAAGAGAGGAGGAAAGAGACATCGACCAGCCAGAAGGACCCAGCATCGGGCATGGGGCAGTCAACTGAGCCCACCATCATCTGTCCAGGTGCCAGGGTTCTTTCTTCTTTTACAGTTACCCTGGGGGTACAGACGGCACTGATGCCCAGCATACAACAGGAGCGCCCCACACCCGGGTGCATACGCCTGCTGCTACCCCCAACCCAGAAGAGTGTGCAGCAGGTTGCACCTGCCACCCACGGCCACCACAAGCAGCTGCTGATTCTGTAGCAACGCACCCACCTACCCCCAGGAGAGAGAGCAGTCCCCCAGATGCTCAATCCTCTCCTGCCCCTGCCAACCCCGATGGCCCAAGTTCGCTCCCAAGCCCGGGTCACGGTGTGGCATCTAAAGCCTCAACCCTCAGCACCACGGGTCAGCGTATTTTACTGTGATTGATAAAAAAAAAAAAAAATGCTACTTGTGAATTTTAGAACTGCTCCTGGTTTTCCTATGCTTCCTGACCTGTGCCCTCAATGACAACGGGCTCCTGAAAGAGGAAGTGAGGAAGTGACAATCGGCAGTAAAATTTGGATGTCAGGTAAGCATTCTGCATGTCCAGAGAGCAGAGCCAATCCCACTGGTGCAAAGGGTAACAGCCCTGGAGAGTCACCATTCAGAAGCACTTGTACTCGAGGTACAGATTCAGATGGCTCAGCTCCTGGATAGACCGAAAATCCATGGTCTTTTGGGGATGAGGGTAATGTGGGAGTAAAACCTCTTCCCCATTAAGCCAGAAAGATGAGTTCTATGGTTAATTTTTGAAGAAGAGCCTGTATTTCCTCCCAAATGAGAGACAGGTGGGCGGGAGGGTAAGTGGAGTTTACCAGAGGATTTTCTGGAGACAAACTCTAGAAAGACCACTCTTGAAACTCAGGCGTGACTGTGTTCTATGATTTCAAGCACCCACTGGTCCATGGTCACCCACCCACCACCCTTCTAGGTGGAGGAAGAACCAACCCCTGCCACCTCCCTTGGATCTCCTCAGTCGGGGGAGTTATAGGAGTCAGGAGGTGGGGGTGGGTGCAGTATCATAAGCAGCCTGGAGGACATGATTGCCAACATCTGAACCAGATTTCAGGAGCTGGGTGAGCTGCGTCTTGGCGGGGTTCTCTGGCAAGGTCTGCACCAGGTCCCTAGCTTGGTCCCAAAGAACATTTTGATATTGGATCATATGGGCCAGATAATTCAGGACCCAGATAGTTAGGGTAGTAGGCGAACACCTGTCTGCCCAGGTGGTCCAGCTGCCTGGAATACCACTTCAGGGAAGGGTATTAAGGTACTTGGGCTTTTTGTATGGTCATGCACCACATTAATCACCACACAATCCACCTTAGGGTGGCCCCCTAAAGAGAGCTTGCCAACGGGGTGTGGTAAAGATGGTCCGCCTTCTTAGCCAGAGGAGGGGTGGTTGATGGGTGATTCTATGCTGCCCTAGTTATGTCCTCATTGGAGCCAATCAAAGGGGCACAAGCACAGGAGGGCATCCTGCTGCTGGATTTAGATGGCCAGGTGGTGTTTCTCTGGGTCCTGCTCCTCAGTCTCCTGCTCATAATGGACTGGATGTGGAGCATGACATCAATAAAAATTTGATCGTCAGGAGAGGACTTAGGCACTGTACCTCCTTGGGAGGGTTATCCACATCCATGGACACCCCTGGTGATGAGGAAGACTCGAAGAATCAGATTCATTCTCAATAATTTCACTATCTGGGGCTGGTGCTGGAGGCAGTGCTCATCCCTGTGAGAGCCTGGGCTGATGTTGGGTTGAGCCACAGAGGACCACGACATCACGGTGCGCTAGGCCCAGCCTGGTCTGGGTTCAGGGCTGGGGGCCCGGGAGGTATGGAGGGAGACACCAGAGGCGACCCATGAGTGGTGGTGGTGGTCTGCCTCTGGATGAAGGACCACCACGCTGAGAATAGGGCGTAATAATCCACTGGTGGCAGAATATTGTACACTGAGGAAAGGATAAGAGGGCACTGGGTAAGGATCGACAGCAGAGGAGCTAGCATATGGTACCCAGGTGTAGGGCTGTCCAGCATTGGCTGAGGATCCAGCATTGGCCCAACAGGTATCAGCTGAGACATAGGTTGTGGCAGGGGAGACAAGGAGTTGGGCCCCATAAGCTGGGGCAGCGGCAACACTGCAGCGCCCAACAGGTGGTGGTCAGCAGGCGATGGCCTGAAATGCCATGGAAGGGTCTGCCAGCACTGGCCTAGCCGATTAATCAACTCCTGAGGGAAAGGAGACCCTCACGCAAAGGTGATACTAGGGAGGAGGAGGAAATGGTGGTAGCCTTCTGTGGATGCTGCCTAGAAGGACTGATGCCAGTCCCTGTAGTGGGAACTGGCAGCGCCATGGCTGGGTGGGGGTGATGGTTATGGAACCAACGCTGAGGAAGCAACATCGCTGCACCTGGCTGACAGCCCATTGGGGATAAGGGCTTGAGTGTCAGGGGCTGAGGGGCAGAAGACAAAGTCCCCAGCCTGGAAGAGCCGCCATCCAAGATAGAGATATGGAGGGTGGCAGAGCCACCTGGAGCTGAAGAAGAGAGGGCTGATGGAGTTGAAGGGCCAACCCCTGCTGGAGGAAGATCCCATTGTGGTCCACAGTTTGTGGGAGACTGCAAGCTGGAAGCAGACTGGTCCCAGTCCCAGTGTTTATTCCACCCAGATTTCTCTTGAGAAGATGAAGAGGCCCCAGATGACTGGCTCAGCAAGGCTGAAGAGCTCCTGCTCCATGGTAACCAACTTCTGCTTCACAAGGTGGATCTCAGTGTTTTTAGATGACATCTCAGAGTGGCCTGGCTGAATTTTTGGTGAAACTGGCAGGCTTCGTGTCGTGGCTGGGGCCTAGGCAGATGAGATACGCCAGTGGCCATCATTTTCAGGGATTGGTTTGTCGTAGGCATATTTCAAGGAGCGGTCGGAAGACAAGACTGGTGGAGAAGACAAACTTGTCAATGAAAACACCAAAATTCAAGTTTTAAACTAAGATAGAACAAAAAATAAAATGTATGTTAAGCGTGGTAATGGCAGCTGAATGTAGCTACGCAGTCCGCTAAGGTCTGACGTGCATGGGTCAATGGCAGGAAAAGAACTGAGGTAGGTGTGGGGACCACCTACTATTATAGGCTAGGCTGATGTCAGCAGTGGGCGGTCCCCATGGTAGACTGCTAGCTTGAACTTTTCCGTGTGGTCCTGGCGCCTGATGGCTTAGTCGAACCAGTGTGGCCTGCTGCAAGAGCCTTCCTCAGTAAGATCTCACAATTCTTACAAATTACACTGTAACCTTTATTAAACTCCCCATTTTTAAGAACACCATCAACTAGCATTCTAAAAAACTGCAGGCATGGAGCACTAAAACCTTTTGCTGCTCGGCACTATGGGTATCTGCAGGCACACTCAATGCACACAATGATGTACAGTTTTGTTTTTGATTTTTAACCTGTCCCAAGCTATAGGCTTTTTTTCTAAGTGTTATCATTCTAATTTGGAAATAAATTATAGGTTCAATGGTGAAAATATGCCACTGCTGTATTTGACAGTGTACTTACAATATTAAATTAAAGTTCCATTACTTAGCGCACAGCATTAAATATATTATGAATTTTATACTAGCTGAGACAGTTATCTTCCAGTTCAAGCACTTTCAGAAAAAATAAATAATCTGCATGTAGTACTTTGTGGCTGGCAGTATAGCTCACAGATTAGAGCAACATGCTGTGAATGAGCTTGGTACATCCAGCAGACCTGGATCCAATTCCCAAAACCTCCACTTGCATACTGTGTGACCCTGAGCAAGTAACTTAACTTGCCTAGTGCTCCTGGTCACCCCTAAACAGGCACTTGTGCCTGGTGGGTCTTACTCAGTTACCAAAGAATTTTAAAAAAGTCAGATTTTAAATCTTTCACCATTTTCCTGTCATTTATATTACAAAGTACACAGCGATACATACAACTGGATTGAGGGTAGACATAGGAGAAAGTATTGCCAAAACTGAAATTTCTGGCTACACACATGCTCTGCAGTAGGTGCCCTGAGATAAAGAGCTTTCTTGGGCTTCTTGTTTCCCAGGTTAGTGTACATAGGAGGGGCTTGGACACATTTCTGAGCAGCAACACTGCTGTCAGTTAAGTCAGACCTGACCTAGGTTTCAGAAGAGTCCATTTACCCACATCCGCGTGGCTTATGTGCAATGTGGACAAAACATTCAGAAGAAAGTGGAGGTGAGGGGAGAGGGCTAAACCAAGTGACAATCGAACTGGTATCAACTACATATTTTTTAAATACTTAAAGGCTACCTAAACACACATCTTATGAGGCACACAGTTCTAAAACCCTCATGTGGAAGCAGAGCAGACAGAGAGGTTTTGAATCCTGTAAGCAGTTACCTAAAATCTTAAGTTTAATACCTTTTAGTTGAGTTTTTCCTAAATCCGAAATCAGGAAACATTTTCACAGCACCATGCCGATCAAAGGCTAAGACTGCTGGAAACATCAAAGGCGATGATGTAATATTAGTAAGTCAGGACGTTCCCAGTATTCGGTCCCTATGGAGCCTTATGTTCTGTGTGTAAAATTAACAGTATATGTGTACCTTGAGATCTTTATCGCTATGTTACATGTACAGTACATTTGGCATGAACACCCCCAAAATAAATCGATGCTGCATGTCGTCCTGTGGCCCACTGGATTCTAGATGCTCAACCAGCCTCTCTTTCAGTAGGGTTTCCATTGGTTTCTCCACCACTGAAGCTAGACTGACTGGTCTGCAACTGCTAGCTTCCTCCTTAGTGCTGCTCTTATGTAGAGGACCAGTCGGCAGTTCTCCAGTCCTCTGGAACCATGCCTGTTTCCAGTGAGCTGTTGAACAAGGCTGCCGGTGGGGCAACTAGCACCTCCCTGAGCTCTTTCAGTATGCTGGAGTGTATTCCATCTGGTCCCATAGCCATATCCAACTTAAGGGTTGTGAGTCCTTTCAAGATTCTTTCCTCTAAAAATGGACTGTGTCCACCCCCAACCCTATTTTTGCTTCTCCCTGGTGGCTCATTACCCTCCCATTACTGTGAAGACCGAAAAGAAGTACCGTTTAAAATGACTGTTTTTTCTTGGTCCTTTTCTGCACTGTGTCCCTTTATGCCTTTCTAAAATTCACTATACCTCCCTTACTTTTCTCTTCTTGCTTACTTTACATATCTGAAAAAGTCTCATCCTTTTGACACCCTTTAGCAATCCTTTCCTCTATATCTCTGCCTTTGCTTCCTGCTTTACCAGCCTCCTTCTGCTTGGCTTGGTACACTCCCTGTCCTACTCCCTCTGCATTTCTTTGTACCTCTTGAATACCACCCTGTTTTCTGTTACCAACCTTGCCATTCTTTGAGAAACATATGTCTCTCCTTTTCCTTATGCTTTGGCTTACCTTTTCCACGCAACTGAGCCTCTGCTACTTCCTTGTAATCCCCCAAAGGCATTTTCTGAGGCAGTCTCCAATCCACTCTTCTGAAGTGTATAACCCTTATCCTTCCGTGTCTCACCTCTGCTTCTTTCCTTAGACTGAACCACACTGTACTGTGATCGCCAGAGCTAGGAGGCCCATCATGTGATGTCTGCAATGCTGTCCCTGTTTGTTAGCACCAAGTCCAACACTGCCCCATCCCTAGTAGGTTCCTCTACTAGCTGCCTGAGAGAAGCTTCCTATAGGGAGTCAAGGATTGCCTTGCTCCTTGCCAAAGCTGCAGCCGGAAGGTTCCACTCCACATCTGGAATGAGTCTCTCAACCTAAATCTGAACCCGAGCTTTCTGGTTCTCAAGCTTGTGCTCTAAGCACTCTGCCTCACTGCCCCACCATATGACTGAATTTCCTTTCACATTTAGATGTTCAGATTCTGATTAGTTGATGGTGACGGTAGAAGAATGATTTTGGGGCACTAAAAGCAAATCCTATTCAAAAGCATAAACAGGACAATGAAAGTAAATAAACTGCAACTGAAAGAGACAAAAACCCTTTAGGATCTCGAACACCATTTGTTAACAAGACATGAGAGTTGTAGCAGTCAAGTGTCTGTATAAAGGACAATTAAACAGCTTTTGGCAGTGCAGAATACGAAACGCAGGCTTCACCGAGAGACACAGGAAAGGTTGCTGTTTGTATTGATGCTAAAACTACATTTATAAATTTAAGATAAATGCAGTTTCTAGCATTTAAAAAATGTCAACAACAGCCTTCCCATTTGAAAAACCTGCTCTGCCAGTTCTATAAAATGGCTGTCAGACTCAGAATGACATCACAGGAGCCACAAGCAGAGCTATATAGGCTATGCAGAGCTAACTAGTTCCTGTATGTAACCCCCCTATAAATGGGGTTCCAAAAATCTTCCTTGGTATGCTTAAATGCCCACTGCCAGCGCATGCTCTGTGTCTTTACAGGTGAAAAGTGCTTGTCATGCGAGTGCCCTGTTAGCCTCCATGCCTGTCCCTTTAAGAGACATTATTTTGTAGTGTACAATTAATCTGTAGGGGCCGAGTGTTTCCAGGCTCGAGTCCCGGCCAAAGCTGCAATAATATTGCTCTGTTCTGCCATTGCTAATGGTGCAGAGGGAGCTCTGTTAGAACTGATAATTGTTTGCTGATTAGCTGCTCTAATAATAATGGTACAATAGTTTGTCTAACCTGCCTTTCTTTGCAGCATGGACATTTCTGTATTGCACCAATCAGTACCTTTGGTGACCTTAAAATGGAGTCTGTCCCCAGGGGTGTTGTGGGAGTGAATTTCTCTAGGAATTGTAGTTTGTTCATTTTGGCACCTAAATGGACCTGGGGGGCCCTTGCTTTGACAGACAGATGAATCAACCAACCAAACTCTTTCTGGATCAGAAGCAAGTCCCAGTGCTGCCTGCAGCAGAGAGTCAGTCTGAGTTTGGAGTTGAGAGAGTGAACTGCTCAAGACATTCGAGCAGCTGCTCCTGCGTAGTAGCACAGGAAACTGGTGGGAAGGCTGTGTCTGGCCTGCCTGCTTCATCTTCCTTCTGAGGATCTGCTAGTGAAATAAATCGGACTGAATCCAAACCGCTTGTGACCAGAAATACCAAATTGTGACTGCCCTGTTACTCAAGAAGACAGAGGATTTGCTGTAAGCGATCGGCCTGTCAGGATGTCTGAATCACCACAGAGATCACGGTTTTGCTCAGGAAAACTGAAATTGCAACTGGACTGTCATCCAACCTGTGGTATTGTGTTTTACTTTAACTATAAATGTGCTGTAAGCTGTCAATGGGTCGCGATTTGGTTCCCCATTACTTAAGAGTGTCACACTTGCTGGAAGCGGTCTCTAGCACCTATTGAACTGAATCGAACCGTTTACCCAGCCTGGGCCCTGCCACCTTAGCCCAGTCAGCTACTTCAGATGCAGAGATCACCATAGACGAGACTGACCTGGGGATCAGCCCCTGCTCAACATCTCGAACAAGAAACGACACCTCGGTGAATCGTGTGGGCCCTGCTTTCTCCTGGCATACCAGCTTGTCGACCTGCAGTCTCCATTTTGTCCCTCCTGTGTTTCATATTGGGTAGCGTGAGTAAACACCAGGGTAGCTCCTGAAACATTAGCTAAATCAAAAGTGTTGTCATCTGATTCAATTGTTGTTTTCTTGTCACTAACTGAGCCCAGGCTCCAGATTACAAATTGTGTGTTTGTGCATGCTCCTTCTTTCCACTCAGGGCCCCGACCTGCTGCAACGCCGGCCTACCCTAGGCAATGTATCAGGTTAGTCCACCTTTTTCCAGCTGGGTACCCAGAGTGTGCGACTGTGAAGGGACTCTAAAGTGCATGCATGATTGCCTGATTGAATCAATTACAGAACAAAACAGCCAAATTACGCCCTCCTTGTTCATTACCTATGAATAAATCAGATCCAATTCTTTTGCATTTAACCTGACTGTAGTTCCATTTTGTACAAGAAGCACTGTACTGTTACCTGCTGTGCTAACCTTATTTTGCAGGGGGTCTCCAGGGTCGAACTGGTGGAATCAGCCCTGGTGGTAAGTGCAAACAGAGTGGGGGTTTGTATGCTGATTAGGGATTATTGTAACTGTGTCTGTTGTTCATTGCTTAGGCCACTAGAAGGAAAGAGGGGTTACAGTGTCCCGAGGGATGTACCCAGGTCAGCTACGATACCAATAACCCTGTCCTCTGGGTGAGGCACCAGTTTTCAGTGACCCAGGCCCCTTAACCTGCACCTAGTCACGCAGGGCAGGGGAGCAGTCTTGGGATAGCGCCACCTAGGGGTTACTTGTAACTTCTACTATATTTCACATGTCTTGCAGCAAAATAATCAAAATCATGACTTAACATGTATTATTTGTAGCAATACACATGCAAGGCCATGATTTTTTTTAAGGAGACAAAACTGACAGTTATCTTGTGGCCTTTCAAGTACATCTCTGTGAAGACTGATTTTGTATTCTGCACTGCCAAAAAGCTGTTTAATTGTCCTTTAAATGTACCTAATCAGTAATTACATGCAATAGGGCTATTACTCTGTAGTTACATATATGTTGCATACACTACACTGCAAGTACAATGCAGGTAAGTGTAGGGTTGTAACATAGCGTATTCCTTCTCTTTAATTTATTTCTTTTTTCTTTCCTCAGCTACTGGGGTTGCCTTGGTGTAATGCAGTTTAAAAAGGGACACTGTTAGCGTTGCTCATCCGTTTTCTCTAAATGCAAAGTAGTGTGCCTCTTGGCACACGTATTAAAGACTGAGCCTTGAATGCCCTTATATCTCTAAACTGAGTTCATTTTGCCAGTTTGCTTATTTTCGAAAAATTAGGTTATCTATCGGACCAACAGAAACTCACCTGCCACCCAGAAGCATAAGCTGGACAAGATCATACTTCTGCCACAACACGGTCCCGAAGTGCGGTTTTGGGACATGCAGTGTGAAAATAAATTTCATTTGAAGCATTGTGATTAGCGGAACTGTTGGTGTGTACAAACAAGAAACAGCGCAAAGAGGCCAGCAATTTACTTTTAAAATGGTCTAAAATCACACATCGCGCCAAGAGGGCTTGCTCTGCGCGGGATTTCACTCATGCCACGCTTAGCATGCGTGGGATTTCAGATCCATTTTAAAAAGTAAATTGTTGGCTCTCGGTGCTCGGTTTTTGTTCATACACCAACAATAATTCTGGTGATCACGATGCTCCAAATGGAATTGATTTTCTACATTGCTTATCCTGGGACCGTGCTTGTGGCAGACGTGCTGCCTTGACCAGCTTATGCTTCCGTGGCGGACGAGTTTCTGTCAGTCTGACTGGCAACCTAAGCTAAAATAAGCAAACTGGCAAAATTAACTCAGTTTGTGAGGTATAAGGGCATTCAAGACTCAGTCTTTGATACATGTCTGCTAAGAGGCACACTACTTGCAGATCGCACCCCCTCCCCCGAGGAGCCCGGAGGTCGTGAGGGCCAGTCCCTGAAGCCCTCCCTGCCCGTGAAACACCGGCTGCTGCTGAGATCGCACCCCCTCCCGAGGAGCCTGAGGTCGAAGGCCAGTCCTGAAGCCCTCCCTGCCCGTGAAACACTGAAGCTGCTGCTGAGATCATACCCGCTTCCAAGGAGCCCGGAGGTCACGAGGACAAGTCCCTGAAGCCCCCCTGCCCGGAAACACGAAGCTGTGGAAAGTCAGGAAGAAAAGATAGCATTCCGGAGTATAAGGAAACACAGGAGGAGCAGGACAGAGAGCTGTACTAGTTAATTTAGAAGGAAGCAGGAGGGAAGTCAGAATAGCAAAGGCCCAAACTGAGGAAAGATAGCCAACTCAGTTAAGAAGGGGATAAAACCTTTATAGGTACATCAGCGAGCGTAGAAAGACAAAGGGAGGGATAGTGAGGCTGAATAGAATGAACGGTGGGTGGGCAGAGGGGACAGTGAAAAGCAGGAATACTGAACGAATATTTCTGCTCAGTATTCAAAAGAGGAGGGAAGTGCCTAATCCAGTTAACAGAAGCACTCTTGATAGGGGGTTGATCCCAGTCCTTTCACAGAAGAAAGGGTTCTGCAAGAACTCCTAAAACTGAAGGTGGACAAAGCAATGGGTCCTGATGAATTCACTCCAGAATTCTAAAAGAATTAAGGGGGAACTAGTGAAACCACTGGCTACTCTTTTAATAAATCATGGGAGGATGGTGTGGTACCCGAGGACTGGAGGAAGGCGGATGTGATTCCCTTCACAAAAGTGGGTCCAAGACAGAGGCAGGAAACTACAGACCTGTCAGTCTGACCTCTGTGGTAGGGAAAGTGATGGAGTCACTTTGAAGGAAAGAATAGTCGAGTACCTAGAGGCCAGTGGAGCACAGGACTCAAGGCAGCATGGGTTCACAGCGGGAAGGTCATGCAAGACGAATCTAATAGATTTCTTTGACTGGGTGACCAAAGTAGTAGACCAGGGAGGGGCTGTGGACATGGCCTACCTAGACTTTAGCAAGGCATTTGACACAGTCCCACACAAAAGATTAATAGTCAAATTAACCAGCCTGGGAGTGGGACCCAGGGTGGTAGCCTAGGTAAAACATTGGTGGACAACATGACACAGAAGGTAATTGTAAATGGAGTCCACTCTGAAGAAAGAGGGTTACTAGTGGGGTACCTGAGAGTTCAGTATTGGGTCCAGTTCTTTTAATGTCTTCATCAGTGACATTGCAGAGGGACTGGAAGGAAAGTATGCCTTTTGCAGATGACACAAAGATCTGCAACAGGGTTGATACACAAGGAGGCGTGGAAAGGATGAAAAGGGACTTGGCAAGGTTGGAGGAATGGTCAGAAGTATGGCAGCTGGATTCAATGCAAAGAAGTGCAAAATAATGCACCTGGGAAACAAGAACCCAGGGAAGAATACACAACGGGTGGGGAGGTAGTAACAACAACAAAAAGGAAAGGGACCTGGGGTAATCATATCAGATGACCTTAAGGTTAGCAAGCAATGTGAGAAGGCAGTAGATAGGGCTGGGGTATACTGGGATGTATAGGGAGAGGCATCATCAGCAGAAAACAGGAAGTTGTTATCCTCTGTACAGACAGTTGGTGAGACCCCATCTGGAGTACTGTGTCCAGTTCTGGAGACCCCATCTCCACAAGGATATAGACAGGATAGAGGCAGTTCAGAGGAGGGCAACTAAAATGGTGCAGGGTCTGCAAGAGAAGCCGTATGAGGAGAGACTAAAGGAGCTTAATATGTATACCCTTGAGGAAAGAAGGAGAGGGGGACATGAAAGAAACTTTAAAGTACCGAGTGGAATCAACAAAGTCCAAGAGGGTAGCATCTTTCACAATTTAAAGATAGAAGGAGGCGGTTCAGGGGCAATGTGAGGAAGTATTATTTCACAGAGAGGGTAGTGGATGCATGGAACAGCCTTCCTGAGGAGGTTGTGGGGTCTAAAACTGTGGGAGAATTCAAGAATGCATGGGACAGACATAAGGCAATTCTTGTGGTGGGTAGGAAGAAATAGGCTGTTGGTTAACCAGGATCTGCGGCCTATCCTGTAGGTAGGGAAATGGGCAGACTAGATGGGCCTAGCAGTCCTTATGCCGTCAAAGTCTATGAAGCTGCTGCTGAGGTCATTACCATTCTCCTGGCTGCAGTCACGACCGTTGCTCCGTGTGGAGACCAAGCCTAGGCAGAGGACTGCTTGAATCCTGCTTCTGGCACCTTTTTTTCTGTGACTTTTACAAGCTCCTACTAAAAGCAGCCAAAACGCATATTTTCTGGTGCTTAGGCTGGGACAAAACTAATTTCACCCTGCACAGGCAGAACTGTAAAGTAACTGAAAAGTGTTTTTAAATGTGCAAGCTCCCAAGTAAAAGCCACGAAAACTCAGAGTTTCTGGTGCTAAAGCTGGGACAGATTTAATTTTACCCTGCACAAGCTCAACTGTGGAAGTTAATGAAAAGTGTTTTCTTAAAAGAGTAAATGTGTGCAGACCAGACGTTTTAGCACAGCGTAGCCTGAATTGAATTGTAAGGCTGTTAATTTTGAATCTTGACTCATAGCTAAGCCCTAAGCTAATTACTGTGCACTACCCACTCCAGTGCCTGTCCACCCCAACGCTAATCGTTTCTCCCATTACCTGCCTACTTAACCATCCCTCTCTCTCCCTCTCCTGCAGATCACACCCCCCTCCCGAGGAGCCGGAGTCGCGAGGGCCAGTCTAAAGCCCTCCTACCGTGAAACCTTACAGAAGCTGCTGCTGAGGTAATTACCATTTTCCTGGCTGCAGTCACGGCCGTTGCTCCGTGTGGAGACCAAGCCTAGACAAGGACTGCTTGAATCCTGCTTCTGGCGCCTTTTTTCTGTGACTATTACAAGCTCCCCTACTAAAGCCACCGAAAACACATATTTTCTGGTGCTTAGGCTTAGCGCTGAGGCTTCCCACCGCCCCACCACCACCCTTGGTGAGCACTCAAATTATAGCTAGGTTTGGTCAGATGACCTGTTGAAATAATCTATCAGCCCACTTTTCCAGCTGCGGTTATACAAAATCAATACTAGTGGCCGCTACTACATATCTTACACTACCTACAAATACAATGCTATCCTGCTAATAGCAGCCCTCCTGACTTCAGGATCATACAGCAGGCTCCCGAGGCACCTAAACTATATTTCAACAACTTTTCCACTCATCAATTATTTATCTATGATGACTCCAACCTCTGTCCCTCAACCTCTCCCACACAGCCTAAATGATCCAGCTGGCTTATACACACGCACACTCACTTTAACTTCGCACACTCACACATGATACACACTGTACCTCAGCTCTCCCCAGACCACAGCTCCCACCACCCCTGTAAGCCCCAAATCAGACCCCCACTCTTCCCACCCTTTTAGCAAGCGTTATACCCAGTCTCCCAGTCTCCCCATCAATGCAAAAGACCACAGCCTACCAATCCGCGCCACTCATCAAACTCTGCAGGTTAGCCCTCCTGTACACGCCCTGCTACTTCTCTTATCTGGCAATATCCACCCCACCTTGGGACCACCCTGCACAGTGGCCTCATCAAACAGCCCAAGTGGAGCCTGCCTAGCTACTCTTAATATATGCAGCCTCCCAAAAAACACACCTCCTCCAAGGCTGGATTGCCCAGCATGCATCTGACATCCTAGCTCTATCTGAGACTTGGCTCTCTGAAAGAATACCAAACGATGCTGTCTCCCTCAGTAATTATTCCATCTTCGGGCTGACAGGACCAGCAAGAGAGGCGGTGGCTGTGCAATCTATGTTAAATCCTCACTTCATGCCACTGAAGTACAAACCCCTACACCACAATATGGCAGACACTCACAGTCAAGCGTAGCCTGGGTACCAAAACCCTCCACATCACTGCAGCCTATGTCCCCGAGCAACCAAAAACTCGCATTTGATTCTATCCTCCACAGTATCTCCACCTACCTAATACTAGTGAAGTCATCATAAAGGGAGGCGTGAAAGTCAATCGGCTATCCCCTGCCTCATCCAGCTTCAAAGACACTGCCCTGGCATACGATCTTACCTAACTCGTCACCTCTCCTACCAGAAGGGACAATAGATCTGGGACCTCCACCCTTATCGACCTCATCTTCACCAACAGACCACAGAATCTCTCCCATGCCATAGTGCTCCTGACTATCAGTGACCACTCCCGGTGACCTGCCGGTGGTCGGGTAAATTATCCCTGCCCCCATAAATCACCTTGCAGAGGCGACTAAAAGGAGGCATTGAGAATCTCAAAGCCCACCTAACCACACAGCAACTGGCTCCCATTTACACCACGCAGTCTGTAGACTTTGCACTCTCCACTTTATAACCACTTTCAATAAGGCCTGCGACATTTGGCTCCTTCTCCAAGCAAGTAGTGAAAACCAGAACCACACCCTGGATCACACCCTCACTACTTAATCAGCTCCAACAAAGGGACAACCTATGGCATAAGGCCCTTGACTCCAACGCACACAGGATAGACAGCTATACCGGGAGGCCCAACAAATGTACCTGGGCCTTACGGCAGGGAGAAATCTACTTACTACCAACAAACTCTAACCTCCTCCTGGGAAGCGGTAAAAATGTTGGAACAATATAAAAGTACTCAGTGGAAATCCTGCCCCCCACCACACAGCTCACAGTAAATGGGGATATCACCCAGGATCCTTCCACCATTGCAGAAGCCCTCAACTCCGCCTTCTCGGACCTCTCCCATATACTCCCTCAAACTACTTCAACCCTGTCCCCCCACCCCTCCACGGCACCTCATGTAACAACAATCGGTACCCTTTGAGGCTAAGAGTCATCTCCTGCCTCGAGGCAAAACACTACATTTCAAACTATTGCCAATACCGACACAGCAATGATTCTCTAGATCTCAAACTCATTTGGCTGACCCTGGATGTCACATTACCCCATCTCACTAAAATTCTCAACCTCTCACTACAACTAGGTCAGTTCCCCACAACCTGGAGAGAGCCATAATCACACCTATTCTGAAGAGTGGCGACCCCACTAACACAAGTAACTATAGACCAATTTCGATACTTCGCCTCTCTCCAAAGCATTGGAAAAAATAGTTTCAGACCAGCTAAATGAACACCTACTAACACAACCTTCTCTGCAGGAACAGCATGGTTTCGGACCGGCCACAATACCGTCACAGCACTTACAGGCTCACCTCGTTCATCCATGAGGCCCTCGACCAAGGCTCTATAGCAGGGCGATCTGTGTGGATCTGACCAAGGCATTTGACACGGTCAGTTATGAGCTATTGCTTTGTGTCCTTCCACAACTAAATGTGGTCCCAGAGGCTACTGCCTGGTTCAAGGACTGCCTCTCAGGCCGGTCACAACAAGTCAGAATAAACACCACCATCTCCTCCTGCAAAACAGTTTGCTCTGGGGTCCCACAGAGGTCTGTACTCAACCCTCTACTATTCACCCTCTTTTAAACTCTCTCCCAAGTCATGCAGCAGTCATCTACTACTCTCGCTGATGATGCGGTAGTGTTTGGAAACACTCTGACCGAGCGCCTCCAACTAGCCCTACAGGGTTTCTTCAGGAGCTAGAAACTTGGTTCACTGAACACCGCCTGATCATCAACTATCAAAGACAAAGTCCATGATCTTGCGCACCATCAAAGCCCACACAGTCAGTCGGCCTCCTAATCAAAAACTCACATGGCGCCCACTTGAACATGTTACATGTTTTAAATACCTGGGAATCACATTAGACACCTCCCTCTCCTACCATAGTCACATACCACTTCTCCTCCGCTGTCAACGCTAGAGGGGGTATCCTCTACAGACTTAAACACTGCTTACCCACACAGGCCATGCATCTTGCAGTCTCCTCCTCAATCCTCTCCCTAGTAGACTACAGGATAGTGGATATGTGGCTCTCTGAGCCCACCACCCTACGTAGCATTAACACTGCTTTGAATAAAACTTTCCGCCTAGTCACCAGCAGTGACAGATTAACTCATATCTGTGAGCTCTATGCTTTGGCTGGTTGACTAAACTTCCAAGGAAGACTAAAGTACTACTCTACATCCTTGCAAAAGATACATCTCCAGCTAGCTCGCATCAGCCTTCTCTCTATTGTCAAGCGCAGCCCCCACAGGCGTAATACAAGACTCGTAGCAAACTCCTCATTTCTGGTCCCCATTGTAGAACATCCCTTGGGCAAGATCCTTCGCTACCACGTGCCCCCTCTTTGGCTCAATACTCTACCCCCATCTCACAGACCCATAGTCTCTCCTATTCAAAACAGGTCTCAAAGCACAACTCCTTGAGTCAGCAATATGTGACTGTGGCTAACACACTGCCCTCCTCTTGTGTTTTCAAACCCTCCCTGACCAAATACCTGACACAGGGTCTCTCTAGATCCCAAGAATCAGCATCCTGCGCGTCTCTGACAAAGGATATCAGAATGCTGCCTACTACTGTCACCGGGTAACTAAGTTAAAGCCTGGACTGCATTACCAGTACTGTTATGCAAATACTGCTTGTTTATGTTCGTTTTCTGTATTTGTTTACCCTCCACCCTCTGTAACCAACGTGGAGCCTTTACAAAGTCTGTGACTCAAGGATTGTAATTCCAATTATATTCAATAAATAAATAAATAAAATTTAGAGAAAATGGAAGAGCAAAGCTGACAGTACCCTTTAACTATTTTAATCAGTTTGAATCACTGGGACCAAAGACTCCTGAAATGACTCTTGAGATTTACAAAATGTAATGAATATATCTTTGCTAAGGTGGTCAGATACTGTTTGCATGTTTGTAAGGAATTTTAATGGTAGTTCTCAAAATAGTGGATTGTGGTTTTATTTTCTGTAAACCTCTGCATGTAAATATTCATGAACAGTAATAATTATGAAAATGCAAGTAACAAGACAGTATACTCAGTCTTCTGGACTACTGACATGTGATGTACTGTACAGCCCTAAATCCATATTGCACAGGATGGATGTCCTATGCAATGTACATGCTGTACAGGTTTGCCCTTGAGAATGACTCAAGTAACCACCACTGTATCAACTGCAGGGACTGCCACTGGGACTCACACTTCCATATGTGTATCCATTCCCCAGCCCTCTAGTAAGCAATAATCCACGGCCAAGGTGGCATCTAATGGGAGTTAATGCATGGTTGGGGCCATTGGCCTACAATGACCATTAGATGCCCTTGAGTGGATTAATATCTTTGTAACATGGTCTACAGATGGGTTTTGATGTCACAGATGTCTTTCTACTGTTCTGATAACATATACAATACCACGATTGCACTTACTCACTTCTATTTACTGTTATTTTCAGAACTGCTAGCCAACCTCTGTTACATACATATATATGTTTTTTTTTTTTGCACACTAGTACTTTGATATATTTATTACGATTGCTACAGAATTTAAAGTATTTCTTTTTGTTGTTTAACATTTTATTATTATTATTCTTGGACAGAACACACACACAAAGGCAGAGTATTGCACATACAGGACTGACTCATGCGCAACATTTAATACGACCAGCGAATGAAATTAACAAAGTATTCACTCAATTAGCTTGAACTTTAAAAGATATGACTTAAGATAATGTCCATATTACAGACCTTGAACTGCGAGATTAATAAGCCAATGTAGGTTGCTCCCCAAATGGAGGGAGCCTAGTGATAAATACATAGATTACAAAAAAGAAAGATGTGACAAAAAGGCCTGAGAAATATTCTAACTACTCTACCTAAGGTATGTCCTTCTACCTTGCAGATTGTAATATCAACTATATACAGAAAGGCAATCTTTTACTGAAGCATAAATATAATCAGAGTGGAGAAAGGGACAAGGGACTACATATAACAAAACCCAGACCTTTATAGTGAGGGAGAAATCTAAGGAGTGAGACTGGAAGGAGTATTATGACAATACTTAGACCTTAAATAAGGCTGCCAGCATTTGTCATACCAGGCTAAAGAGCCTTGGGCAAAACTGGAGATCCTTCGAATGTGGCCTTTTGGCGAGAGCCAGGAGGAACTCATGAAGGTCGGAATCTCCGAGGTTTTCCATCTCGTCAGTATGAGTCTCTTGGCCAGTGCCCCGACCAATGTGATCCATTGTGCCTCTGGACTGTACTTGACATGGCAGAGCTACCACAACAAGAAGGAGCAAAAGAGGTACGGAACAGTATTGGGAACAGCTGTTGGCACATGTCCTGAATTGCTAGCCAAAAGTGCTGAAGATTGGGGCAGTCCCAGAGTATATGGAACAGATGGGCACCTTGGTTACCACATCTCCAACAAGTGTCCCTGAGATGAGTCCCATCTTAACTAGGTTTAGCCGGTCTCTATACCATCTGGGAGGGTCTTATTCATAATAAGTCGTGTACGTCCATCCCGGCAAGCCAAATGGATTCGTACCATCCTTGTTCCCATTGTTGCTCGAAATAGAAGTCTGTAATTCTTTTCCCATTGCAATCTGGCTTTTTGGGAGGGTCTTTGGTGGATTCTCTGAGGGCACTATATATGCTGCTAGCTTTATTCTTGGTAAGTTTACCCCATGAAAGTATGGGGTGGAGCTTTTGTGGTGAATTATTGTGGGGAATTTGGAAGGTGAGATATGGCATCTCTCAACTGAAGGTATCTCCAAAAGTGAGAAGCAGGAGATGATACCTCCTTGCCTTCAGAGATTCAAAGAGTCTATAACAGTAGTTCCAGGAGTAGGAGATCCTGCATCGAGGAGATACCCTGTACCATCAAACTTTACAGTGCAGGTGATTCCCCTATTTTCAGGGCTTGATTGTCCATAGGGGCATATATTCCCAAGGAGCCGGGTCATGGCCCAGCAGAGCCATTGCTGCTTCAATATTTTATTGATAGTAATATAGAGGGGAAAGGCCCATGGGTAAACTCTTCTTGCCATATAAGGTGACCACTGGGGAGGGAGTGTGAGTTAGGAGGCTTCTAACTGGAGCCAGTGTGGAGGCCTGTCCAAATTTAGAAAACCATCTAAGAGTCTGAGCCAGAGCAAAGGCCATATGATATCGCTGCAACCAGGGAGTCCCCAACCAACCCTTTTCCAATGTTGTCGAAGTTTAAGTTTACTATATCGAGAAGGTGCGCCCTCCCACAGAAATTACCCATCAGGGCCTCCAATTTCTGGAACCACTTCTGGGGTATAGACAAAGGTAGGTGAGCCAATAAATAAAGCATCTTAGGGGCAGCCATCATTTTGATCGAATCAATTTTACCAGCTAGTGAGAGTTTCAATGCTTTTCATCTTCGATATCTAACCTAAGGGTATCAATCAGGAGTTGAAATTAGCTGCAAGCATTTTAAGTGAATCCAGATGTAAGATAATGCCAAGGTATTTTATACCTTGGGGGACCATTAAGGCCCATGGCAATAAACTCTTCTCCAGAGGCAAAGGAATTCAGCGGAAGGATTTCAGTTTTAGACTGATTTAATTTTAGACCTGATATCTTTGTAAAATCAGTCAAGATGTTAAAGATTGTCTGAATCCCTAGCTAAGTATGTTCAGTAGTAATAAGGAGATCGTCTGCATATAAGAATGTTTTATAGTTGGCATCACCCACACCTGAATCGAGGATAGAATTGGAGGACCTAAGTGCAATGGCCAGGGCTCTATAGCTAGAATGAATAGGAGGTGAGAAGAGGGCATCCCTGTCTCATGCCCTTCTGTAATTGGAAGGGCTGAGACAGGGTGCCATTAGTCAGAAACGAGGCTAAGGGAGCAGTATATAAAGCTTTATCCAGGTGATATATCCTGGGCCAAAACCCATAGTGGAGAGAGATGAAATAGAAAAGGCCATTTGACGAATCAAAGGCCTTTTCAAGTCAATGGCCAAAGCTACTGGGGGATTGATGAGAGTTTGACAGAGTGCATTAGGGACCCTAAGGTTCTGTGGTGATCCTCTCTAGATGGCCTTTAATAAAGCCCGCTTGGGATGGGTTAACCAAGCCATGCAGAAGATGTTCAAGCTGGCCAGCAAGAACCTTGGCCAGTATCTTGGCATCCATTAATAAGGAGATGGGCGATAACTACCTGGAGACAATGGATCTTTCCGTTTTTGGGAAGCACTGTAATAGTGGTCTTCTCTCATGGAGGGGGGCAGATGTCCAGTATGTAAAGAGTGTTGGAATGCCTGAACCAAATATGGGGCCAGATTAACTCCCAAGTCTATACAAATCTATGGGCAATCCATCTTTCCTGGGGTTTTACGTGGATTCAAAGAGTGAATCGTCTGAGTCACTTCTTCAGCTGTTATTGGGTTTCTAACAATTTGGCATCACAACGGAAATTCTGGGAATGGGTAGTGAGGATAGGAAGGCTTGGATCTTAGCTGGATCGGGGGTTCAGAAAGTATATAAATTTTCATAGAATTGAGACAGGATTAAATTTATCCCAGAGTTCGTGGCATGGAACCCCTTTCGTGTCCACCAGTGCATGTATCACCTTAGAGGCTTGCTGTCGTTTAAGACAGTAGGCCAAAAAGCTTGCTGTCCTTTTTCCCCCTTCCCAGAAGCATGGCGGACGTGTCTGAGGTTTAGCTCAGCCTGCCGGGATAAATGGGTATTAAGGAGATTCATGTGCTGGCTAATTGTGCCAATAGAGCTGAAGATGGGGTTTGATTTTGAGAGCTTTGTATTGGGATTCCAAAATATATAGTTGCTTCTCCAATGCCCTCTGATCTGCTTCACGCGGTGCTTCCTGGCAGCAGCAAAGGCTATTATCCTGCCCTGAATGGTAGCTTTAAAGCCTCCCATAAAGTCGAGTCGGATACCTCCCATTATCATTGTCCGTCCAGTATTCTAATACTGCCGGGCCAATCCAATCTAAAAAGTTGCATCCTCTAGCAGGAGAGGGTCCAACGCCATGTGTGGGACCGTAGGGATCATGTCCCTTTTAATAACTAATTCCAGAGGAGCATGATCGGAAACATAAATTGGATGCATCAAGGCCCTAACCGCTTTTTCATAACCCAGAAGATATGAGCCAGAGGTCTATCCTACTGGATGTTCCATATGTCGGGGAAAACATGAATAATCATGCATTCCTTGGTGTAATGTCCTCCAGGCACCCAATAGTCAGAGTTCGGACATTAGTTTCTCTACTGCTCTCCTAGCCTGTCTGTGGGGTTCAGGGATTTATTACTTCTATCTATAGAATGATCTAATGTTAAATTAAAATCCTCCTAAAAGTATTGGGGCTCTATTTTGTTAAAGTCCAACAGGGCCTGACTGAATGTGTGAAAAATTTCGGGCAATCCTGATTGAGAGCATATAGGTTAGCCAGGACCAAGGGCCTTCAGGGTTTCAACTTCTGCCATAAGCCATCTCCTTCCTGATCTCATATACAGTCCTTCACCTTCCATCCCAGGTTTTATGAAAAGTATAGAGACCCCCACTTATGAGAGGGTGCCGCACTGTGAAGTTTTCAGTCACCCAACCCTGTTTAAGCTTCATGGCTTCCCTAGAAGAGAGTTTCGTCTCTTGCAAGAAGGCCACCATAGGGCCTAGTTTTTTAAGTGGAGTAAAACTTTCTTAAGCTTGATGGGAGAATTAAGCCCCTCACATTCCATGAAATCAGCTTAGTATCCATTTAAACCAACAATAAAACATGTCAGCAGGAATATGTGATCGGAAACAATATAGAAAGGGTCTGAGTCTAGCACCATTTCCTTCTTAGTCCCCCTTCTGGTATTTGAAGGCACATCCTCACCCCATTAATAAGATTGCCATAAAAGAGTTAACACAACACCATAATACAAACATTTTAACCTGAAACAGAAAAGTACTAACATTCACAACCCCTAATGACAGGGGAAATTTAAACCATTTTTATTAACAGTACCCAGTCCCACCCTCCTGTTCACTACAATGCAATCCCACACATGACCAGCATCCACTGTATGTGTCGGTTGAAAATAGCCCAGACACCAGTAGAAGTCGCTGGGAGGTAAGTGGCCCCAGGAACCCATCTCAAAAAGTGAAACGGTTCTCCTTGTAACCCTATGGAAAAAATAAAAGGAGAAGCGAAACCTCCATGCAACGACATCGCTCAGAAGCTGCCGCCCATCAGACTGGTGAGTGGAAGTGATAAAGGCCCACCCAAGTCCCTTTAGACACTTTAGTAGTGTTGCCAAGATTGGGTATGAATGGACCCTGAATAAAATATATACATCCCTACACCATCAGCCATTGCAGCTAAAGGCTAACGCATAAAATACCTGTTCAGCATATTGAGACAGCAGGAGACAAAAAGAAGAAGGAAAAGCCCTAGATAAATGACCAGGCATAGGCCCAGGCGCCAATTGCAGCCATCATCTATGGGGACAGGCCCTTAACATTAGCCCATGGGTATCTTCCTAGTCAGAGGAGAGGGCTGCCTTATCCTCAAACAAACATGGTACTAAAAAGGATATAGTAGCAACAGTCAGCCTGCTAATTCAACAGCAGGAGTGGAAATAGCTCATATCGCTTGAGGTTGGTTCCAGAGCTGGCACAGCTGCTGAGGTCACAGAGTCTTCCAAAGGAGTACCAGCTGATTCCTCGCCCAAAGAAGATGCTTTGCAACTGAAGATTTCTAACCCTCTGAGCGGGAGAGTCTGGGAGGAGAGCAGATCATGGGGAACATCTTCAGAAGGAGATCCATCAGTACCTTATACTGATTGTTGCTCATATCCGGGATTAGTGCATCTTGAGAGCCATTGGGATCCAGGCTACCACTTGACTTCTGCTTCTGGAACGGGCCGTGGGGTTTTGTCTACGTGCCCTCCTTCAATCCTAGCCCTTCTCCTATTCTTTTTTGCTGCCAGGAGATTTTAGGAAGGTGTCCGATTGGGGGTCAAAGGTTGTTTGACTGGGGGTAGAAGCTGATAAAGCATCAAAGGCTCTGGGTTTAGCGGTGTCCATCGGAGCAGGGTGTGCAGGCAGGGCCCCGGGCTGCGGGTATCACGTAACTTGCCCCAGTTTAATTTAGGAGCTTGAGTTGCTATAAAGTCCTCAGCAGATGCGGGTTATCAAAGACCGTGGTGACCCATTAACCACAATTAAGAGACGTAGGGTATCGAAGAGAGTATTCGAGGCCCAACTCAGCACACGCTTATTGAGCGGCTGTAAAGGCCCTTTGCCTGTTAGCAACTTCTGCGAATAATCAGCAAAATTTGAATTTTGTGGCCCTTCCAAAAGTTCTTTCTTCAGCCGAGCCAACTGGGTAATCAGTTCACGGTCCTGGAACCGGAGAAATTGGACTAGGATAGTACGAGGGCGTCCACCAGGAGCTGGGCGTGGAGCTAGAGTTCTATGTTCTCTATCAATCTCCGGGGGTCTCACCCGACAGTCCAGCAAGGGGAAGCTCTTTTGTAAACGATATAACATCATTCTCCTCGCAGCCCTCCGAAACCCCACAAACCTGAGGTTATTCTGGCGGCTGCGATTTTCCAAGGTCTTCCACGGGTCCAGAAGGAGAATTACCGCTCCTGATCGTATAATTTAGCCCGCCTTGCTCCAGCCATCCTCAGCCTCCGCTAGTTTGTGTTCGAAATGCAGGCCCATTACGATAGATCTACAATATCTTCCGTGTTTTACTTTGTAGCTACATCCAGTCTTTCCATGCGGTGTAAATTCGGCAAACATCTGCCGTATTTCTAATGCGTTGCTCTCGGTGTCGTCGGCGTAGAACAGGCTCCACTCACTGAGGCACTTTTAGGCGAATGGCAAAGCAGGACACCGCTACGCTGCTGCAAACAAATAAATTTTCATGTGCCAGTCGAGAAATAGATACGGGACGACAACCAGTAGGTTATGAATATTGATCTGTGCCGTTATGCAGGAACGAATCCGTAAAAGCAGGATTTAAGGGGTTATTTTGGGAGCTAGGCGTTCAGATGTCCATTCAGTTCGACTGCCAGCCCCCAATTTAAAGTATTTCTGACGGCTGATCGTTATCTATTGTTGTTAGGAGGACCGCGATGTTGCTGTATTACTCCTTTCCCTCTTCCTGTCTATCTCATTTGCATACAACTATGCCGGTTTACTCAGCGTGGTTTCACTGTTTACCTGGCTTGACTCTGTGTACACTGGTCGGCTCCACTACACTGCTCACATTTCACCAGTGTCAACTCTATCTTCCCTTTCTACCGGTACTTGGGCATAATTGAAATTTGTCGTGCAAACATCGTGAGGCTCTAGACATTTCATGCGCTTCCTCTTCATCCCTCTGTGTTCGCTTGTATTGCATGCCGTGCCCTCAGTCCTTGTACCCGGGTTCCTCGTATCTGTGTCTCTGCCTTGGTGTCCCTTCTCTTATTCTTTATCTTTCCACTTCTCCTCTCAGCGACCTTCTTCCTCATTCTCCTATCCCGCTAACAGTGCTTATCTCTATTTCTAGCTTCCTATACTTCGGTATTCATATTTTTTCTCCTGTGTCTGTCTTACATTTGTCCTACTCCTCATCTACGATAAGTCCTTATTGTTCCACAACTTGCTTTACTCTCTTCTTTAGCTTTTCATTTTCGTGGCCTGGCTGGTTCTTGTGTCAGAAGCAACACGGCATTATTGTCTCTCATAATGCCGTGGTTGCTCTTGTGGCACGTGACGCCATTTCACCTATCCTCTTTGTTGCCTGCACCCCTTCTGTTTTGCCAAGTTACAACACACCTTAAAGCTCTCCCCACTCCTGTCTCTTGCCCCTGTTCTGAAAGACTGACTGAGACAGCTAGCCTAGATAATACCTAAATTCCTGAAAGACTTCAAGTTCATCAGACTAGAAAAGCCTACTAGCCCCATGCATTTTTTTTTTTTTTATTGTTTAACCAGGAGTGGCACATTAAGCTGAAAGCTTGTTTACAGGTGCAACTGGGAGCACAAGGAAGTTAAGTGACTTTGCTCAGGGTCACACAGTATGCAAGTGAGGGCTGTGGGATTCAAACCCAGGTCTCCAGATTTGCAGCTCAGAGCCTTAAACCACTGTACTATACTCTGACAAACCCATTGCTTTCCAAGCTTCCAAAGTTTACATCTTGTGGGTGCCCTCCTACCAAAACATTCCTTTATCCATCCCACCAATATTTACTAATTTGTATGGGTCACTAGCACAAATCTTCCTTCAAACTCTCTATAATGTCTGAGTAAAGGGCAACCCTCAATCCCTGTGACTCTCATCCCTTGTCTGCTGTAAAGCACTTTTCCTCTACTATTGTGAACTTTCTTGCGCAATCAGTGTTTGCATCTGTGCCTGCTTTTGGAACTACTTTAGAACACATGCATTTTATTTACCTGCATTTTATGCGAGTAGGGAGGCACGTGACATGCTCAAAGTAGGATCCCATGATAATGGAGGCCATGCAACATGCCCAAAATGCAGCCACAACTTTATACCTCTAGATGCCCTCCTTTTTCCTTTTTAGATCGCAATATTCTGACATGCTTTGACCTTTTTAAAATAAGTAATCGTAGTTTTTGCAGTTGAACTTATGACACTCCTGAACTCTCTCTCTCAGCAGTTGCTGCTCTCCTTTTCACACTGCCTGAACAATCTAGGACATCAACAGCATTATTCCAGGCCATTCATTCTGCTTATTTACTGTATGTCTTTATTTCAACACTTTTACCAGGAAAACCATACTGAGCTACAAACAGCTCATTTCCAGATACATCCTGGGAAGAAGGGGAAAGGGAGGAACGGAGATACACTAAGAACAATAAACACAAATACAATTAATACTAATAGGTTAGTAAGCATTATGTTGGGGGGTGCCTAGCGAGCCTCAGCTGAATGCCAATGGCTGAAGAGACCATTTTCTTGGCATTGAGGGGTTATCTGATTTGCCAGGGACCAGTGCTGGATGTTAGTAAAGTTTAGTCAAAGCCTGGCCATGAGGTCAATGGCAGAGGAGCCAGAGGCAAGTGCCTGAGCTGATAGGGAGTGTGAGGGGAGCAGGGAGATGGATTCTTTAATCCAGACAGCTTGAGACCTGCCCTCAAGGTAGGAGCCAAACAAAGCACACCATAAAATGTAATTGGCATTGAAAAAATGGAAAGGTAGTTTATTTTGTAAAAATAATTTCCTATCACCTTTAAGGTGGAAATACTCTAAAGAAAATTGAACTCCTGTAACTAGGTTATCATTTTCAATGTATTACTGTAAACCCCTGTTACCTGGAGTTACTAGAACCCTAGTTAGATCTAGTGGCAGGCAGGGACAGGCAGCTAGTGAAATTCCAGTCAGATGGATTTCACTATGTCTTCTCTGTTTTCAGTCTCTGCTGAGATGGGGCTATGACATCATTTAGAATTCTGCAGCAGCATAAGCCACAATGGAATGTTGCAGTTGGGAGTTAGGTAGAAGCGTGAGAATTTCAAAGTCAGTCTAGAGTTGATCCTTGAAGTCAACAGTCTAGTCTGCAGTCTGAGTCAGTCTGTTGAAGTCTGGAGTAGGCTCAAGAGACAGAAGGATGTAGATCCTGCAGTGCAGTGGAGGGAGGGTGCCCTGAGAGGAAGACCCCCTGCCCTCAGCTCTGACACAGAGCTATCTTGGGTGTGTGCTTCCACCATAAGAGAGGCACAGGAGCCAACTCCCAGGGGCAATCCCTGGCCTGGGAAAAGGAAGAAGCTGCCTGATGGAGAGTGCTGGGGCACTACAGTTTTGAGGAATGAGATTAATTTAGAGTTTTGCACACCTGCAATGTGGAGGGTGATGAAGCTTTCACAAAAGGCCACTGTCGTTCACAAAAACAGTGAGTAAATAAGTCTCTGGGGCTGTGGGTCACTCAGGATGCCAAGTCCAGGGCTTATGGAACAGTGAGATGTAATGACTGTTCTATGCGGGGTTCTTCAAGGAAAGACAGTTTCTGCATTACAAAGCCATGTACAGTCTGCACTATAGTAGCCAAGGAAGAGGCTTATGGAACAGTGAGATGTAATGACTACTGTATGTGGGGGTCTTCAGAGAAAGACAGTTACTGCATTACAAAGGCATGTACAGTCTACACTACAGTAGCCATGGATGTGTGTGTGTAAACAAAGGAATGGCTGGGTATGGGTCTATGGAACAAAAGGTGGGAGACCCCCCACCTGGCGTAACAAGGCTCACCTCTACAGTTCGCTTTGAGACACCAACACCTTTCTGTCAGGTATTGGCCAGTGCCTGAAGAGGGTGCCCAGATGTTGGGATGGGGTAGAGGTGGTAGTGTGCCACTAGTTAAAGAGTCCATGACATATGGAAGTTTAGGATCCACGAATGGATTGTGTCTGTGTCAGCACCTTATCTGCATTACAAGGAGTGTAGCCCATGGGGGTCCGTCTATGTTTTTATTAAGAGTCTTGCTGAATAAAGCCACACTTTAGAATCCCATCTCCTGGTATTGGACAATCTGTTATTGCTTCTAGTCTCTGGATTACTTGGGCACCCACTGGTCAGAGTAGAAAAACCTAGCCAAAATGCCAAGTGACATGTTCTCCCGACCCTAGGTTACATTACTTTGCTGTGTTCGGTCCCAGACGCAATACAAGATCATTTTTTGTCAATGTGCTATAAAGCTGACAGCTGCAGATGTCTAATTTGTTTTAAAGACTACCCTGGCATATTTATCAAGTTCAAGTTCTTTTTTTTCCAAGTTCAAGTTTATTGCAGGAAAACTCCATTGAGCAAGCTCATTCACAAGGAGGTCCTGTGACATAAACATAAGAACAAACATAGATAGGTAAGAATAGTATATACATGAAATGCACGTTACATGATACAGGCTGGATATACACACAAGGGTACCACATAGGGTGACCGCAGGTGGTAAACATTAATATGACACAGGAAGCGACTTACAGGTTGCGTGCTGATAAATGAAACATAATGACTGGTGTGTACAATGCATATATTTTGGCAGCTAGAACAAACAACAGACTACAACTGATATGGGGAGGTGATTTGATAGAGTAGCAGTGGAGCGTAAGCATAGATAAAGCCAGGAGTAGAAGGGGAAGGAAAGCAGTTAATATGACAAAGCAGTTATACCTTACCAGTTGATAAATATGGCACACATGGGGAAGGAAGAGACTTAATGACAGTTACAGGTGTCTTATTTTGGCTGAACTTAGCGATTTGTAGTTTATTGAAACTGTGCTAGTTAGTTTCAGTACGGTTTGTAATTGGTTCCAAATGGAGGGAAGGGCATATGCAATAACACGTTTACCAAAGGAGGTCGCGTCCTTGGTATGTCAAGCATAATAAAGTCAGATTTTCTTAACAGTATGCACTATGTGAGATACTAATAAGGGAAGAGAGATAGTGGCAATTTCTGCAGGAGCAGTTTAAGAGTCCATAGCTCAGCATGGAGCAGGCGTCTAGTAGTAAGGGATGTCCAACCAACAGCTGCATAAGTCACAGCGATCATGAACAGTAAGGAGAGTTGGTAATGAACCGTAGCATGGTGATAAAGGATGTCCAGTTTACTTAGATTTGCAAGAGTGGTGGAGGAATAGATTACCGCCATGTAGTCAAGTAGGAGGAGAAAAGTGGCTCTTTACAAACTTGTTTCGAGTTTCAAGGGGAAAGGGCCTATTTCTGTAGAAGAAACCTAACCTTGCTTTTAACCTTCTAGAGACATCCTGACATGGTCATTGAAAGATAGTTTATTGTCGATCCAGATACCCAGATATTTAAATTTGGTTACAACTTCCAGAGGCTCGTTTAGCATGGTGACAATGAAGTCTTGGGCAAGAGTATTGGGGAGGGGCCTGTGACAGCATTGGGAGAATATCATCGCTTTAGTCTTCTTAGCATTGAGCAGAAGCTTTGCCTTTATTAGATTATGCTCAAGTTGTGCAAAGTCCGCATGAAGCACTCCCTTGACTTCAGATAACAATGAGCCAGAAGTATACAAACAGTATCATCCACAAAAAGTGCAGATTGGGCGTAAATATGTTAGCATCTAAGTCATTAATGTACAAAGAAAACAAGATAGGGCCTAAGATGGATCCTGGGGACTCCTCTTGCAACTGGCAAGGCAGCAGAAAAAAGCCTTCCGCCTTTACTTTTTGGGATCTTCCAGTTGGGTAGCTAGAGAACCACTGGGTGGTATGGTATGTGGCATCCAACTTTGCAAGGCAATTGACTAATAGTTTGTGATCAACAGTATCAAAAGCTTTGCTGAGGTCCAAAAGATAGCCAGTTACCTTCTTAGCATCTATAGCAGAGATCAATCATTGGTTACTTTTGCTAGTGCAGTGATTGTGCTATGATTTGCCGGAAGACCGATTGAGCTGGGTTAATGAAAGAGAAGGTTTCCAAGTGAGATTTTAACTGAATATGGATCAGTTTTCGAGAACTTTAGAAAGGATAGGCAATATGGAGATAGGCCTATAGTTGTTTACATCGCATGGGTCACCAGATTTAAATAGAGGAGGATATGTGCTGATTTCCAGCAGGACGGCACAGTAGCAGATGTAATGGAAAGATTGAAGATGTGGAGAATGGGGCAGTGAGATGGGCATAGCCTGACCTTAGGAAAAAGGGTTCAAGCCATCGTCCCTGCGCTTTTTGGTATCTGATTGAAAGAAAATCTTCTACTTCTTTATAAGTTATCTCATAATTGGAAGGGGCTGGTGCAGGACTAGATGTGAGGAAGAGGTATGATGGCTCACCCAGCACCAGCATAAGGTGACCAGTCAAAGCTAATCCAGCTGTGGCAAAGTGGGAGTTAAGTTCCTCCAGGATTAGGGACTTGTTTTCCACAATCTTGCCACTTGCAACTATCTTTGTTGGGACAGAGGGCATGGACCATCCTTCTATAGCTTTGATAGTCTTCCATATTTTATGAGGGTTACCTTTAGCTTGTTTGAGAGTAGAAATATAATAGTTAGCTTTAGCAGGCGAAGTTTTTCACACAGTTATTCCTGGCTGTTCTAACGGCCTGCCAATCTGAAGATTCTTTGGAATGTCTAGCTTTAGCCCAGAGCTTATCTCGAGTTATAAGGGCTGCCTTGAGATCCGAGGTGAACCAGGGGTTGGAATTGTTCTGCACCCTTACTTTGATGAAAGGGCACGCTTATTTATTATTGTAGTGAGTTTGTCATTAGGATATAAGCTGCCTTGGTTGGACATCTTTAGCTAGGTAGAGATCTTGCCATCTGATCATGCTCAGGTCAGATAGGAAGTTTACTGCACTGAATTTGCAAAGGATATTTTTGTTATAAAGATGGGCTGCGGCCGGGCCTTAATTTGAGATCTTATGCAAGCAACAATTCCATGATCGCTCATGTCATTGTGAAACACTGTCGAATGAGATATTTTGTGTGTATGGGTGGTTAGTACCACATCTAGAATGGAACTGTTGGCAGTATTTAGAGTGTTGTTCCTAATGGGTTCACTGACTAATTGCCCAAGACCTAGCTCATCACAAAGGATTTGAGGCGTGTGATTTAGGTGACAACCAGTCCATATTTAGATCTCCTAGAAATATTGTTTCAGTTTTGCATCTCATGAACATGGATTTAAAAGATTAAGGACTTCATCACCACCAGGCGGGTCTATAGCCACCTAGGATAGTGATACATTCCGAGGAGGAGATGAAGGCTCAGCGAAACTAACTCAAATTCCTTGGCTAGAGATTTGCAACTAATATTGGTGACCGAGTACTTAGATTTATCAGTTTCAGTATCAGTATCAGTTTAGAGATATCAAATTTTGTTATGCAGAAGAAAGATTTCTGAAAAACTATGCCATAGCTTTCTTTTTTTTTTAAACTTTCTTTATTTTAAAGTTTTTCTTGTGGGGACATACTCACATATACACCAACCATGTTGCTTTCAAGAACCATGTACATATCTTAAATCATATAAGTAGACAAGGACAGTCAGGATATTAAGCATATAAGATTCCCATTTTCCATGACAGATCAGGAACAACTCATATGGCCCTAATTTCATTGGTATCCGTCCACAAGCCCTTTTCCATTGGACTCTGAGCCCGACTCCCATCAGTTGCACTTTTAAATATTTCAGCTTTTCTTTACTAATTCTATTCCTCTCCATTAATTCCATTATATAAAGGTTTAACAACTCCATATGAATTTAAAGTTTATTATGGTCCAACCCAGCCCCACTCACAGTTACTTCTGTTGAATTCAACAGCCAAGGCCTCATCGCCCCCAGGTTAGGAGCGTTCCCTCAGGTTATATATTTTAGTTTGTTTTATTAATTTCAGCCTTTAGACAACATTAAGGAATAAAATCCGAAGATTCATTTGACATATAGACTACCCATCTCCTCCAGATTAATTCAAATTTACTATAATTCCTGTTAAGTGTTGCCGTCATGCTTCCATCCTGTAAATAGAAATCATGATTTCCTGCCACCTCTGCAAGGTGACTTCTTTTGTGATAGTCAATTCTTTGTTGTCGCTTTTGTGCTGCTAGGCAGGCTATTTTAAAAATTTACTAGTATTGGGATCTCTATGCCTTTTAGGATATTCCTTAAAAAAATACAGCATTGGAGTTATTTGTAAGTCAGAACCCACAATGGTCTGTAGGGTCCGCTACAGCCCATGAAGAATTTTGCAATTTTGGGCATCCCAAAAATGTGATCCATTGTTGCAAGGACCATCCACATTTCCTCCAGCAAACTGAGGCCCCTCCCTTAGTATTTCCTTGTACTGCAGGCGTCTTAAAAAAATCCTAGTAAACATCTTCCATACAAATTCCTTCCAGCTTATGGCAGACATTCCCACTGTATTCTCTGTGTCATCCAGGACCATTGTTCGTCTTGTATCTGAGCTCAAATCTTCTTCCAAGCTTTCTTAATAGATTGGTAAGTCCCCCATTTAAGCAGTCGTTATATAAAACTGAAATTACATGTTTTAGATGGGTCCCTCTATTGCCTTTTTAAATTTCTGCTATCTGGGGAGGGGTTTTCTCCTGTGTAATATCTGTGTTTGCAGTGATCTGATATAAGCCCTAATCTGGAAGTAATGTGAATCTATCCTGCCAGGGAATCTTGTATCTAGTAACTAACGTTTGAAAATCCAGGATCTCTCCTCCTTCTAGGAAATGCCATAATAAGTATAACTTTTCTCCTCCCATTTTTTATTCCCTATCCCATCTGACAAGAAAAAGGATGTCAGATATGATATTGACCATAATAAGTATCTCCACTCCTTGGCCCTCTTGTCTGACACCACCTTATGCCAAATGCACAAAGTGGTCTCTGTATATGGTTATTTCTCTTTTAAGTATCTGTTCCCATCTTGCAGAGTAAAACTTTCTTTATATTCATTATGCCCCTTCATAGAGTTCAGCTGATTTCCACCTGGCTATATATGAGGGATCCATCCAATATATGGCTGTTCTTATTTGAGCTGCTTGATGATATATTTTCAGATTAGGTAAAGATGAACCCGCCTCCCTCCTCGGGATCTGAAGGGCAGAGAAACGTATTCTCAGCCTCCCCGGACCCACAGAAAATGGGAGACCCCTCTGTGTAGTGTCATGAAATACGAGTCTGGGATGAGCAGGGGCAGAGTCTGGCTCAGGTATAATATCTTAGGAGTAGCACCATCTTAATTGCCTCTACTCTTTGTACCAGAGATATAGGATGGGCCCATCTCTCCAATTCCTTTCTGAGTTTATTTAAGATCGGGGTAAAGTTAAGTGTGAAAAGCTGGTCTGCATCGAAGCTCAGATAGACCCTAGATACTTCACATATGTAAGATCCCATTTAAAGGGAAAGGACTTAACTATCCTAGCTGAGGGCATGTATTGGTTTTTAACACCTCAGTTTTATTAGTGTTTATTCTGTAACCTGAGTCTCAAACTCTGTTAGGCAGTGCCACAAGGTTCTATGGATTGTTCTGGGTCAGAGAGGTATACAAGTAGGTCGTCCGCATATAAGGCTAATTTATGTGATTTTTCTCTATCTCCCAGCCCCTCACCAACTCCTCCTGCCAAATCCTCTGAGCTAAGGGTTCCAAGTACAGGGCAAAAGGAGGGGGAAGGGACAACCCTGCCTGGTACCTCTATATAGGTGTAACCCCTGCAAATGGGGTTCCCAAAAGACTTCCAGGAGCTTGCTTGAATGCTCCAAGCCTGAATGGTGTTTGGCGTTTAAGCCATTTATCAGTGAGTGTTTTTAGAACCTCTGGTACTGTCTCTTTAAGAGCTGTCTGCTTGCAGACATAATTAGTTTGTATGGGGACTGTGTGTTTCTTGATTGAGTACCACTCGCTGCTGCCAATTCACCCCATTTTTGCAGTCACTAGAGTGCAAAGGAACCTGTCTGAAAGATGTAACTGATTGCCAGAAATCATTTACAGTAATAATAAAATTACAGTTTGTCTAACCTGCTTTCTTTGCAGTCAGAACTGTCTGCCTAGTTCCCCATTCTGGTTTTGAACTGCTGAACTGGACCAATCAGTGTGGGGTAAACTAGCTCTAAAATGATGCCTTGGACGAATCAGAACTTGGGACTCATAATCTGAGCCAGCCACAAGAGGATTGTATGGGCAGTGACTCTGGGAGATGTAGTTTAGACTTCGGTGCCTTTTGGACCAACAGCAGCAGTCTATTGTGAGTGACAGCCAATCCAGTCAAGAACTGGGAGGAACTCAAAGGAAGTGCCAGGTTTTTGTCTGTTGGGAGTTTCAGTTTGAGATCTGAAAGTGAGAAGGAAAGAAACCCTGTGCTCCTTCAGTGCACAGTTTCAGTCAAAACGTGTGCAAGGCCCAGAGTTCCGTCTACAACTTGTGTAACTGCTTGTTAGGACTGAATCAAGTCCTGTGAAAAGAATCAAAGGATCTCTGAAGAGTAGAAACCAGGCTCACCCTGTAGAAGACTGAAGAAATTGTTGAATTACACTCGGTCTGTCAGAACTGAATCTGCTGTGTGTTCTCCTGGTTATTGTGCAGTAATTACGATTGGGATACAGATGCAGCCTGCCTGGTATAGTGCTTTCTTTTTTACCATATAAATGTGTGAGGTCTCTTGGAGATCAAAAGTAGCCCTGCTGACATTGAAGGACCATATCTTCTTTGGAGGTCGTGAGTACTAATTCGTGTCGCTCCTGTTGAATTGCCACATTAAATCCAAATGGAATTACTGTACTGCTGACTGTTTAATTTTCCTTTTCTCTGTGTGAAAGGGCCCTACCAGCTGCCACGGTTTGGACTAGCCACTAGGCCTGGGTACCCAGGGACAGTAACTGGTAGGGATAGGCCTGTGCACAGAGCCATAGGTAGATAAAGTAAAGTGATAAGCTAATTAACCTGATTTCCTGTCCTTGTTATATCCCCTAAATAAATCAGAGCTGTTTGTTTCAACAAAGTTATACTGCCTGAGGTATTTGTCTATGTTAAAGTACTGTACTGTGATTGTTGCACTGTATCTTATTTTACAGGATGTCCCGGTGCCTGAACCAGCCTTGGGGGTAAGTGTATACTGTGAAGGTAATTCTGCTATTGTGTGGGCCACTAGTGGGAAGAAAGGGGTTGCAGTGTCCCAGAGGGCTGTGACCAAGTAAGTTTAACTATTGCAAACCCTGACCTCTGGGTGGAGGCACCCGCCATTGGATCCAGGCCCTCAACCTGTTAGTGGCAAATCAGGCAGGGTAGTAGCCCTGGGATAGCGCCATCTAGGGGTTACATAGGGATATCGGGCAGCTACCCGGCCATTAACTTTATATAGGCCCTGGGATTTGTATAAATGTTGTTTATCGCTTTAAAGAAAGGCCCGAAAAGCCAAATCTGCCCAAAGTAATCTCCATGAACTTCCACGCTACCGGTGAAGGCCTTCTCCGCATCCAGGCTCATCAGTAGAAAAGGGTACCTCGACCGGGCAGCGTGGTGTAATATCTGCAAGGATCTTTTAATATTATCCTGTGTCTGCCTCCCGTAATGAAACCCATTTGATCCATTGCAATTATCTTAGGCAAGACATTTTTCCAGTCTTCTTGCTAAAATAGCCGCATATATTTTTATAATCAATGTTGAGAACTGAAATAGGAGCGGAACGATTTACATTATGTGATGTCTTTGTCCGGTTTTGGAATACTGGAGATGACTGCAAAGTTCCAGCTGTCCGTGAAAGGCTCCCCATCCTGCATTGACCTGCATGTCTCCAGTAACTGGTGACTAAGTTCCTTCTCAAAGAACTTGCAAAATTCTGGGGTATACCCATCTGGGCCTGGGGATTTTTGTTTTAAGCTTTTTAATTGCAGCTTCTACCTCTGACATTGTGATGGGTTTCCCAAAGAATCTCTAGTTTCCGATGATAGTCTCGGCAACTTAAGCCCCTCCAGGTATTTTTGAATCTGTGGTTCACTTGGAATTTTTCAGGAGTGTATAATGTCTGGTAAAGGCTTTAAAGCAGGACAATATGTCTACCGGCGTCTTGCCATCCTCCCTGTTATGTGGTTTCTAATCTGGGTAATGGTGTTTTGTGAGGCTTGTTGTCTCAATCTATGGGCCAGCAGCCTGGTGGCCCTTGGGCCTGTTCATAATATCTCTGGCGCATTCTTTGCAGCGCCTGTTTCTGTTTTAATATCAATTAGTTTTTGTCTGATTTCTTGCATGTCTGAGGAGATTGAGTCATCTCCGGTTGCATGTCGCTTTGCAAGTCTGATAATTGGTTTTGGAGATTTTCCAATTGTTGATTGTGTTGCCTTTTAAAGTATGCAGCATATTTTATACAGACAAAAAGAACCTCTGATAGCAAACACTGAGGCAAGGGTTACTAAAGGGCATTTGGCTGGGAAGCCAAGTTTCAAGAAAATACAAAATCACACATCACACAGACATACTGTCTTAGGATAGCTGGTCCAGTCCACTGGGGTGTCAAACAGGCGAGGCATACTGATGAGTCCTGATAGAGATGAACTACGTGTCTATGTCTTCTGTTAGCACCCTTTGCAAACTGTGTGAGAGGCCTTTCGCACCATGCAATTCTGCTTAAAGTTGGACCAGCATAACATTCTGTGGTGATTTGCATATGCAGCCCATGATGCTTTGCATTGTGTGGGCATGTGTGATTTTATATTTTATACAGTCTCCTCTAAAGACTGTTTTTATCGTGTCCCAGAGTATACCCTGAGCTATGTCTGGAATTTTGTTCTCCTGTATTATCTGTTTCAGGCAGAGCTTTTGCCATATCTGTAAACTCCTTTACATTCAACAGATAATTGTTAAATCTCCAAGGTATGCCCCTCCGGCGCTCCATTCCATCTCCATCAAAGGATGGAATGGTCAGATAATATGGATGGGATATGCGGCACTCTGTCACAAGTTTTGATTTTCCTGATATCAGCATGTAATCTATTCTGCATAAGACCTATGCGGATAGGAGTAGTGTGTGTACTCTCTTTTCCCAATTTTCATGTCTCCAGGCATCCACCCAAAGGCGGTTTCAGATATTCTCTGATCATTTTACTTGTTGGGTTTTGTCTGAAAATCGAGGATTTAGATGTGTCCATCTGATCCCAGATTTGGTTGAGGTCTCCCCTATTATCAGTCTCCCTCTCTGCAATTCCACTATTTTTGTAATAGTGTCCTAGCAACCTCGTTCGATGACCCAGGTGGTAGGTATATCGAGGCCAAAGTAATAGGGGATCCTCAAATTCCCGGAAAGGACCACCAGGTGGCCCTCGGATCTGAGTATGATGAAATTGTTTTGAGTTGGATGCCCGGGACACAAGGACCTACTCCCCTCCTCTTGTTTTGCCTATAAGAGGCCTATTCCACTTGGCCAAATCCCAGTCTCTGTAGCTTTTGGTGTTCCTCCCTATTCAAATGAGTTTCTTGTAGTAATACAAAAGTAGGTTTTGTCTCTTGATTTCTGTTAGGACCTTATACCTTTTAACGGATTATTTAATCCATTAACATTATGTGATACAAGTCGTATCTTAGTTTTGTCTGCCATTTATGTACATACATATGTTGCTTGTGGTAATATATCTTTTCTAGTTACCTCCTCCCTGTCCTGATCTCTCCCCATCTCTGTTCTCAATATGAGCCTTGTCCTTTGCCTTACATTATGTTTTCCATTAGAATAGTAAACTATATGCATGTCCCCACCTTTACACTCAACACATAAACCTCTGCAAACAAACAGCAGTATAACCCAAAAATCCCCCGCTAATGCCCCTTTGGTAACTTTCCCAGATGGGAATAAACTATGTACATGTTGACCCCTAGGAGGAACAAATTTGCATGTTTCCCTATGAACTCGGGATATAAATGCCCAAGTTGGAGGAGAGGAGACCAGTGTCCTGACTGATCCTCCCGGACCCTAAGACTAGCGGGTCCTGGCCTGATGTTTTGGCCTTCGTCACCATTTTTGCTCTAATAGATAGGCTGTATTTAAAGCAAATTAATTTTTGCCTGCTTAGTAGAATATTCATGCCTATCAAAGAAAACAAGAGAGCGAGCAAGCCGACCATTTACACCTCGTGGAGCTTCCCAACCCCAGCAAAGTTATTACATATTTTAAGAGAGCGAAGAGAAATCCGAGCAAGTCCAGTCATATCTTAGCTCATTCTCCCCTGTGCCACTAGTTGCCCGGGGAATTGCGTCTTAATTCCCCTGTTATATTAGGGTATGTAGCTGGACCATCTTTAGAAGGGAATGCATCTCAATTCCAGAGCTCCTCAGCTTCAGTAGTAACTGTTTAGTTTATAGTCATTCACTGTTCTACCCCTTTTAAGCTTTACATTATTAAGACTCCAGCGGAGAAAAGAAAAATTAGGTTACTCAAAATCCAACTGAGATTTATGGCCCAGATCCTTCTCTGAGTGAGCGTTTCTGCGATCAGTCATAAGCTTTATCCGTGTACCAAGCCCGTCTGGGCCTTCCCCTACTACAGTCTAGAGTTCAGCATCTGGTCTGCTCACGAGGCAGGAAAATGAACAGACTTGATCCAGTGTGGCCACTCTCAATCTCAGGTGCTCCGTCTCTCTCCTCCGTCCTCCTCCTCATCGTTTCTTACATGTAAATTTATGCAGCATCTTTTAATATCCTGCATGGTATTTAAGCCAGGAGCTCTCCTGCTTTCTTGCTCGATGAAATCAGCCTCCACTGTGTCTGGGTGTTTGAAGACTTCTCCCTTGGTCTCAGTGTAGGTAGGATGTCATGCCCTTGTTCTGCATTGCATGTAGAGCCTCTTAGTATGACTGATATAGCGTTGTACCCGACTCCCAAAATACTGGAGGTGAGATGGATCGGGGTCTGAAATCGGACTCCCATCACTCTCAGCCTAAGTAATATAGGAGCGTAGGCCACCCTCTGCTGCTGTATGCTGGGCGGGTAGTCTTGATCAAAAATAATCTAGCTCCATTGTATTCCACTGTTCTTTGCCTGCATGCCGATTTAGAATTTGCTCATCCTGAAGCTCGAAAACTTTGCCACAATAGATCTGGGCCTTGCACTCCCAGAGGTGGGTTTGGGTACTAGGGCCGGTGTGCCTTACGATTTTTAAAATTAAAGGCCTGTGGTAGATCAATACATTCCTCAACAGGTCCCCAGAAGTCCACCGTCTCCTGTCTCGGTTGTTTCTGGCAAGCCATAAATTCTTAAATTTTCCCTCCGGGATCTGGCTTCCAAGTCCAAGCACTTTGCATTTAGAGATTCTTGCTGTTGGGCAATTAATTAGACTGCCTGGGAGAGTGTATTAGATCATCTTCCGCTGTTGAAATTCGGTTCTCCAGTTTAGTAATATCATGATGAAGTTGTTCAAATCCTCTTTGTATCTCTCTGGATTGCTTTATTTCTGCTAATATTGTCTCAAATCTTGTTCTAGATAGTGTTTCTAGTTCCGATTCTGTGTCCGCTCCGCCATGTTAGCAGAAGTCTCTCCACTGATCGTTGAATAGATCGATTTCACCTTGCACAAATCTGGGTGGGTTTTGTTTTTTTTCGGGATCTCTTCTCTGGTTTACCTCCACTATCGATTTATGCATTTCTTCCAGTAATTATGTTTTGTAGGTTAGTGTGGAATTTATTTTAGCTGAAAGGTAAGGGAGCTTCTAAATTACAGGCCATCGCTCTGGTAGCGTCACGGAAGTTCCTATGCCATAGCTTTCTATATTGAAAGTTGTTCTTTTACCTATAGATCTTTTCATCACAGCAGAAAAATATCTGAACAAATGTACTGTTATGATTGAACTACAGTAGCATGAAAGCAGTTCTGCACACTTTCTGTTGCTGGACACCAAGGAATTTGTATGGGAGGTTTGGCTTTTAGAACTTTTGTGTTTGTTCTAATGACCAATACACAGGCTCCATGGAACAAGCAAACATGACCAAGTCATTTTCTTTTAATTGTGTTGGGCTGTTTCTTGAATTATAGAGTGCAGGACCCAGCACTACTTACCACCATCCATATCGCTGAGCTTTGTACACAGATTATATATTCAACCCCATATAGTTTTCCATGGAAATGCTAGGGTCCCATAGATCTTTTTAAGAGTAGAAAAGAGCAGAGCAGATAAAGAGCATTGCACTTCCCAAAGAAACCCTTGCTTCACCCCAAGTAAATTCCACACCACTGGATTATGCATGTCTTGCTCCACTGCCACAGTGATCATAGATAACAGCTGTGCTTCTGTATGCATATTTATTTATTTGAAAATTGATAGGAACATAGGAATGTGACAGCAGAAAAAGGACCTAAGGCCCACCAAGTCTGCCCAGTTTGCCTAGATGTCTACTAGGCCTGCTCTGTTCTCCCTCCCGTTTTGCCCATAGCCCTCTGTGCCTGTCCCAAGCCCTCTTGAACTTCCCCACCATCTCCTCGGCAGCGCATTCCAGTTGTCCACCACCCTCTGGGTGAAGTACTTCCTAATGTTACCCTGAACTGCCCCCGATTTGGAATTCATGACCCCTCATCCTAGGTTGCTCCCTCTAAGTGGAAAAGGCTCCCCACCTGTACTTTATTGATACCTTTTAAGTATTTAAATGTCTCTATCATGTCACCCCTCTCCTCCTCTGCTCCAAGAGTACATGTTCAGGTCCCACAATCTTGCCTTGTATGGTAAGTGGTCTAGCCCCCTCACCAACCCTGATCACCCTCCTCTGAACTCTTTCCACATCTTTCTTTAGGTAAGCCTAAAAGAATCAATTCTGCACTCCAGGTGTGGCCTGACCAGTTGAGTGTATAAGGAATCATGACTTCCTCCTCCTGCTGGTGATTCCCTCCCTATACAACCCAACAGTCCTGCTGGCCCTTGCCACTGCCCATCCACACTGTTTGCTTCACCTTGAGATCCTGAGAAATGATGATGCCACGGTCCTTTCCTCCTCGGTCACCTCAGGCCTACCCCCATTCTGTACTCCACTTTGCAATTTTTTCTGCCTAAGTGGATGATCCTACACTTTGCCACATTGGACGAAAGTTGCCACTCCTTAGACCATTTCTACAACCTCTCCAGATCTCTGTGCATCATTTCCACCCCTTCCTGCATGTCCACCTTATTGCATACCTTTGTGTAGCCTACAAATAGACATAACTTCCCTTCCAGGCCCTCTGCTATGTCTCCTACAAAGAGATTAAATTGCAGTGGTCCCAATACTGATCCTTGGGGAACCCCACTGATGACCCGTTTTCCCCGGAGGTACCCCATTGACAAATTCCCTTTGTAGATCTGCCCTACAGCCTCTGCACCCACCATATTACCACTTCCCCAAACCCAGATAACTCATAATTTGTAGCAATAGCCTCCTGTGAGGCACCAAATCAAATACTTTCTTGAAATCAGGTAGGCCACATCCATGGCCCCCCGATCCACCTTGGTAACCCAGTTGAAAAACTCAACCACGTTTGTTTGACAGGATCTACCCTCAGTGAACCTGTGCTGCCTTGGGTCACGAAGACCCTTGCGTCCAGGTAGCTGTTGATCCTGTTCTTGAGCCAGTTTTCAATGAGCTTTCCAACCACAGATGTCAAACTAACTGGCCTGTAGTTGCTCACCTCTCCTCCCCCACCCCTTGTGCAGGGGCATCATGTCTGCATGCTTCCAATCTGTGGTACCACCCCGATCTTAACGATTCATTGAACAGATATGTGTCAGTGGAGCTGCCAACACCTCCCTCAGCTCCCTCAATACTCTTGGGTGAACCCCATGGCCTTGTCCACCTTCAGGCCCTTTAGTTCACTTAGGATCTCATCCACCCAAAGGGACTACGTCTACCCACCCTACATCCTCTGCTGGCTTAATGCACCCCCTTCCATTTCTCTTCCTTCATGAGTGCAGAGCTGAGTAGCTATTTAGCATTTCAGCCTTCTCTTGGTCTCCACCACCCTCTCCCTGCCCCGATTTCAGACTGGGTATCCCTTTCTCTGTTTTCCTCCTCTCACCTATATAGCTAAAAGGTTGGGTCCCCTTTCTTGACGCCTTGGCAGTGCTCTCCTCCATCCTTGCCTTTGCTTGCCTGACCACCCTCCACCTCCTTCTGCTTAGCCTGATGCTCTTTCCATTCCTTTTCCCCATGTTTCATTTTTAAAGCTCCTGAAGGCTCTCCTCTTTGCTCTAATGCTGACCTCCACTTCCCTGTTGAACCACAGTGGCTTGCTTTTCCTCTTGTTCTTTCTCACCCTCTTCGTGCAATGATCTGTGGCCTCCATGATGGCACCCTTTATTGTATCCAACTGCTTTCCACATCCTCAAGTTTCCTCATCTCTTCCAGTGCCTGTCTAGCATACTGCCCCATCTTGTTAAAATCTGCTCGTCTAAAATCAAGCACCTTCACCCTGGTGCTGTTTATAGTGGCTGACATGCGTACCATGAACCACACGGTGCTGTGGTCGCTTGTACCAAGTTGTCCCTCACCATCACTTCCTCCAACCTCTCCCCATTTGTAGTACCAAATCTAGCACCACCCCGTCCCTAGTTGATTCACTGACCACCTGCCTGAGTTGAGCCATTTGAGGAGTCTAGAATCCCCCTGCTCCTGGTAGTGACTGCTGCTAGCTTGTCCCATACATTCGACAGGTTGAGATCCCCATTAGCAGCACTCTCTCTTATTAGCCATCCTCAGGATCTCTTCCATCACCTGTTTGACCTACCAATTCTTTCTGCCTGGCGGCCTGTAAAACACTCTGGTGCACACACCTCACCCCTCCCGTGATCACGAGACCCATAGTGCCTCCACATCCCTCCCTGCCCTTTATTTCTGCTGCCTTAATCCTCCTCATGTAAGGGCAACTCCACCCCCTCCTATTGATCCTGTCCCATACTAAATAGCATATACCCTGGAATGCTCATGTCCCACTCCTGTGCTTCATGACACCAAGATTCAGTAATCCCCACCAAGTCTAAGTCCATTTCCGCCATGACTGCTGCCAGGTCTGGGATTTTTTTACTCAGGCTCCTGGCATTGGTGCACATGTTCTTCAGGCTCCAGCTTCCTATTGTCCTCCCTGTCATGCCTCTCCTCACTGTCCCAACACTGCATCTCGTAGCCCCTCTGGGTGCCTTATTTTCTGGAAGGGAGTGCTGAGTGCCCCTTGTCAGCTGTGCTGTTTGGTTTAACTTACCTTTCAAACTCAGTTTAAACTGTAATGTGTTTTAAAAGTAACTCCTCTAGCTTCCATTTCAACATTCTTACCCTCCCTATTTAAGTGTAACCTATCTGGGGCAAGAGATTTTCATCCTGCCAAGTGGTCCCCCCAGCACAAATCCTTTCTGGGTACACCATCCTGATAGCTAGCTGTTGAACTCTGTTATCCTCCATTTCCTCTGAACTAGCTCTCAGAACTGGCAGTACCTCCGAGAATATCACGGATCTAAAACTCAGATTTCTGCAGAATCTTGCTAGTTCCCCAAACCTTGCCTGTACCTCCATCAGGCTGTGCCCTGCAAGGTCATTCGTTACCAAATGAAACACCAGGTGGGTTCTCTCAGCCTGCTGCTTTCCCCAGGAGGGATGTGATGAACTACCTCTGCCACTGTCATCTCTGGCAAGCATCTAACCCAGATCTTACCCTATTACCCTTCATCCAACATCTGTAACTATAGGTCCCCGACAATCAGGACCTTGTCCCCACCATTTCTGAACAGGATCCTTTCCTGCCCTTTCAGCTGCAATCTCCCCCCGTAGCTTGCCTCCTCCACCCCCAGATTGCTTTTCCCAGCTTTGGACCCCTTCCCCTCATCCTCACTGCCTGTCCACTCCAGGGGCTACCTCCTGGACTTCTAGAAGCAGTCCCAGAATCCCCATTCCCACTTTTCCCTCCTGCCCTCATCCCAGCTTCCATGGTGATCTCTCTCTCTCCTGGCTTGGACTCTCCACCTTGCATCCATCTCCTTTTCCTGCCCTTGTTTCACCCTCTCCTGCCTCGTGGATTTGTTTCTCAACACCTCCTCCCCACCTCCTTCTCCCCTGGCCTCCTGTAACACTGATGAGATTTGTCGATTGAGCCCATCGCTCCCTACTCTCCCTTGCTGGCTCCACTCTTTGTTCCCATTTGCAGGCGCCCACTGCACTTTTGGCACCCTTCTGCTCCCTCCCCGTGCCCCTCTCAGTCCTTGACAAACATGCCACCTGTGTACTACTCCTCCTACCTGCCTGGTTCTGTTCCCCTGGTGTTCCCTTGGCTCCATAGGCCATTCTGGGTTTCTACAGTACCCTAGGTGACCCACCTTGGGCTCTCCTTGCAGTAATCCCTTGCTCCCAATACCTCCTCGTCTAAGCTACCCTGAGGGGCCTCCCTCCGTGTGCCCTCCTCCCCATAAGCTCCATTTAGCAACATCTTACTTGCCCGTTTGGTGGGGACCCAGCTATTTCATCCCAGTGCTCTTTAGCAGGCTTGCTCTGTCCACTCTTCCTGGAAGCCCTTTAGCTACAAACTTCCTCACACTCATCCTCATCAAGGTTCAGTAGTTCAGCAAACCTATTTTTATGCAGTATGTCCCCCAACATCCTATTTGTATGCACTCTATCCCCAACTGCCAATTGCTGTGCGCTCTGTCCCCCAGTTGCCTCTCCTGCAGGGACTCCTCCTTCCTTTTGTCCCATGCAATTGGTCCTTGTCCCTTTTCTCCCAGCCAGCTTGATCCCTCATTTTCTCGTATTTGCCTCGCTCTGGTCTCAGGCCCATTCTTCACTGTGTCTGTACTCCCCCTGCCTGCCTCCCTCTGCAAACCTGCATCCCGTCCGCCCTGCTTCCTAGTTGTAGCTCCTCAGCCCCCCTGCTGCCCGATGACTCTATATGATGCATCCCAGCTTCCTCATTATTAACTCGTCCCCATTTCTTCCCACCCTTCTTTTCTACTCCTCTTCCCTTTCCTGTGTCTCAAGCATCCACATCAAGCCCATTATTTCATCTCTTATCAGTGTCAACTGCCTGCATACTATATAACCCTCCATCCTCCAAGCCATGTCAAGCACCATAGCTAACCCACATCCCATACACCGCACAACCCTACTGAATATGCCCCCTGTCCTTGCTGTTTGAGGACTCAACTGTCCCCCTTTGGACCCTAAAATTCCAACTTCTAACATAATTTTGCCTCTGGTTCCCCTCCATTTGCTCCAGTATACAGTTGCCCTTGGCAGCTTAACTCTGCTGATGGTCTCAGAGGATGTCCCTTGAAGGGGGTCGACCACTATAAATACACAGGCGCATTGCTTGACTTCCTGGACAATATGGTTCTATGTCTCTTGGGGGACTTTGTTGAGGTTTGACTCACTACCTCCTTACCAAGCTAAAGTATCGCCCTGCTACAGCTTTAGCAGGACTGCAGGGATTAGCTAAGTGGCTGAGTGCTCTTGTCACGGTGCAGAAGGTCCTTGGTTCAAGCCCAGGGAGGACACCTCCGAATTTCCTAAGATCTCCTGGTTCTGACTCATGAATCCTAATATATAGATAACTGTGTGTGCTGAGGCACAGAGACAGCAGGTGGAATCGGAAGATATGGAATCAGAAGATACTAGCATCTCCCAGTGGCCAGTTATATAATCTAACCAGAAAGTGAGGACTTAGTAATTTTGCTTGGCCCAAGTCACCTGACTAGTCATGACATCCCGTTATTTGCTTGGCCCAAGTCGCTTGACTGGTCATGTGATCTCATACTCCAGTAAACTGAGGGACAACACAGGGTGGGGTGGGCGGGCAGTCGACATGTTAACGACGGCAACCACAGTCCAAGTCCTGCTGCTCTACCTGCTCGCAGATCCCTCTGGCTGGAAAGGCACACTACGCCATAGTTAATTTCCAGGTGTGACCCAGGGAAGGGAGCAGGGACCGAATACATAGCACAGGCACGGCTTGCGGTTATAGTAAAGTGGAACACAGTACATGATACAGGGTAAGTGCAATATGAGCAAACAGCAAAAATCAGGCATTTCAGCCACACCTTACAAGCAGGTTTGGAGGAAAATGTACTTACTTACAGTATACACATATAGACATGTATGTATATTTAGGAAGAAGCGAAGACCATTGGCCCACTGAGTTCCTTCCTCTCACACCAACAATGCAAGAATACACTGCCACACTTTTTTCTTCAAAGTACTTTAATCTGGCCTTGAAGACAGTTACTGTGTCAACTGATAACCTTCTGCTTTGGAAAAACTATTCCAAGTGTCTGTCACATATTCTGTTTGTTCTCTCATTACTGTTTAAAAACAAATTCCTATATTTTTAAATTGCATTAATATTTTACATTTTTTTCATTTTGGGGAGGCATTGCATAAATGACTACTGCCTTTCAAAAGGCACAGACAATGTCCTCTGCAGCCTTTTAGGGTCTTTGAGCATTAGCATGGCTCCACATACAATAACACCACACACACCACAGTGGGCATGACAGACAGTATCTTTCTTTTAAAAATCTGTACATAACACAAGAGGTCATATTTTTCAGCTAACTGGTAAATTCTTTAAGCACCTCAGCCGTATGCATTTTTTCACTGTTAGGATTACTGGGCCTGGAATCGGCTACCATCTGAAGTGGTCACTAGTAATACTAAAGATACTTTTAAACATCGTCTTGACAACTTAATTCTGTCAGGGTATGACTTATCTTACTATTCTATGGCATAGTATAGGAGCATCATGGGCCTTGGCCTACTAGCTCCTTCATCTTACCTTAGTATGGAACCTTAGTATGAACACTAAGGCATCCTGTTTCTAACACCACCCACCCCCACCCCCACAGAAGAGGGCAAATCAGTTGGATCTGCCACACACATTTGTTGTATTAGGGATATCTGTCTATCTATTGGCTATCTACCTACCTATATAGGGTCCTTGTACCCTAAGATACGTTTTCTTAATTTCATGAACTCCATCCTCCACAGAATGTCACAAAAATAAGAGAAGAATAAACATAGATAGTACAAATTGGTTACCTACTGCAGGAGGGATGCAGGTTCCTAGACTCAAATTATTTTTCCTTCAATTTCCAGCCAGTTCAGCTTCCTGCATCAGTTTTCAACCCTTAAATATTGAACTCAGGGTGTTTAAGAAAATCATTTTGAAATCAGACAGTTTTTGCAATTTATTTCTGCAATGTAGCTATGAAGAAGTTAACATTTCTCTAAGGCTGGAAACCACGGAACCTAAACCAACAGCAGGACCAGCCAAGTTTGAAATGAGAATCATTTTGCTGTAGCAGAGGTATTGAGAATTGTTGAAAGCTACATGAAGGTAAATCATTCCTTTCATGAATGCAGAAGAATATCTTAACAGATTTTTCATTTATACAAGCTGACACGATCTGAGCAGTCGATCTGGTGGCAGAGGTATTATTCTACAGCACAAAAGTGAAAATGTACCCAGAATTAATTTTAAATCTGTCTCTTCAAATCCAGGCACCACAGTGGGCATGACAGACAGTACTCCACTACTGACAACTATTTAGAAGTCCTGAACTACGAAAACATGATAATCCATTACAACTGCAATTAGTTTGCTTGCCAAGGACTTCAAGACCATTAACAGACAGCTGGCACATAGGCAGTTTGAAATAAGAAACTGCCACTTGTGAACTGCAACTGTTAGCTGTGTCATAAATCAATTGTTTTCTATTTTCCATCCTAGGTGTCTGCTAGCCTAGGTTAATTAGTGAGCTGGGGCTTTCTGATTACATGTACACAATCTCTGCAGCCGACTTCCAGACATTGCACGCAAGTTTTTGTTTTGGTTCAGGCTTCAACGGATTCAGAGCACGGAATCCTTCACTACAGCATTTGCTTTCCAGAACACATTTTGTCATCTGGAGACACCTGCAGGTGATTTAAGATCTGTATCTGCTAAGGTATGAAGATGGTTGTAAAACATAATGCAGTTTGTATCAGAAATGTGCCCTGCCCTGGGTGAAAATCAACTGAAAGCAGGACAGTAAAGTTTTAAGAGACTGGCTTAACAACAGAAATCTATTTCTAATAGGTCACAGCAATATAGTTTCAGATGCTGGTTTAACAGCAGATGCATATTTGAATAGTTCATTAATATGTTATGGACTACATCCCCTCTCCCACAAAAAAATGTATGCAGTGCCACTAGTAAGTATTTCCCTTTTGACACTGTTAGAAAGCTGTCACCTTTGATTTCTCCTGTCACCATATTAGTAATGGCACCCAGTCTTCATGCATTTTATAAAGCAGGTACAGTACAACCTCGATTATCTGAATCCGATTATCTAAACTCTGACATTGTCCCCGACTCTTATTTGCCTAATATTATGGACCCCAACTATCTATACTCTCAATTACCTGAACATATCTGACATCTCCCAGAGCATTCAGAGAATCAAGGTTGGACTGTATGTGGTTATCATGGTTTATACCACACCACTGAGAATACATTTCACCACTGGTGTTTTATTGACGGCATATATACTACAAAATGAAAATGTTTATCTTGATAGTAGATATGTCACAAATAAAACAACATAGTACAAAACATATGTCCGAATGATGTATTTATCCAATGGAGAGAAGCTGAAATACTGCAGCACTGACTGGATCAGTGAAGTGAAAATAAACAGTTACTGCTCAAAAAAAAGATAATTTGAAAGGTTTCCATTTGGTAATATGTGGTATAAACTAGGCATACAATGGCTTGTCTCAGACTTATGCCATTTATCTTCATTTGTGAGGGTCAGAGCCATGAGTGAGCTATGAAAGTCCTGCATCCTCACAACTGATAAACTGTGTATTTTAGTATGACCATTTTATATTTGATATATACAACATTAGTTTACTAGACAAAGAACCTCTGTGCACAAGCACTGAGCAATAGTTACTCAAAGGGCATTTGGCGGGAAGACAAGTTTCAAAGAAATACAAAATCACACATGCTCCCACAATGCAAAGCATCATGGGCTACACATGCAAATCACCACAGAATATTATGCTGGTTCAACTTTAACAGAAATGCATGGTACCAATCTGCCGTTGCACAGAAATTTAACTGTTTTTGTGTGACTTCAGTTATTGGCTACAGTACTGCACATAGCTATGGTAATGTTATCAGCATTATTAAAGCTGCTCTCTGATTGGTTCAGTATGCATTGTGACATAACCTATGTTGCAAGACAATATTGTCATGTTATGTTGGGTCACAATAACATGTTTTTATCTTATCAGTATACACATGTTGCATAAATATTGAATATACAATGGCCCGACTCAAAATGTGCAGTGTTACATCTCTTGTGAGTGAGCAGGACTTGGCTCTGCCACTTGTGAATTATGGTCCTGCCCCCTCACACTTAAAAGCATACTTTGAGTCAGGTCGTTGCAGCCACATAGAAGATGCAGGAAATGTGGAGGCAGTGATCATGGCTGAATGGGTGAATAAGGGCTGGAGGCCCTCAGAGTGGATAATGCACCAGGCCAAGCTCTCCTGCACCAAGGGTACTAAAAGAGCTAGTGGAGCCAAAACAGGCAGACAAGAAAATAATAAAACTTTTAAGTAGTAGTCAGCTGTACATTTTTATTTCTGAAATATTTTTCCTTTTGCTCATCAGAAAGTCTTCTGTCTAATAATACCGTGCTGTATGTGTGGAACAGCCCTCAGCCTGGCAGCTGACATGTCTTGCTCTAGTGCCTCACAATACATCATCAGAATTATTATTTCACCGACAGTGACATCACATGTGAATGACCTAGCAGTCAGTCACTTGCAGTTTCTAGTAGCAGCAATGTCATGGTCAATGAGGTCACAATGCTGATGTAGTGTGGGGCAGTAGAGCAAGATCGTCAGCTGCCAGGCTAAGAGCTGTTCCATACATCACACCTACTAACATCAGGTAAACAATCTTCTAATTAAACAAAGGAAAAGAAAGGTACTTCAGATATAAAGGTAATGGTTGTCCGCTTTTAAAATCTAACATAAGGCAGTACACTAGCTCTTTAAGGAACTGACTTCAGAAATGGTGGAACCCTTGATCAAGCTTTTAATAACTCACTGCAGTCTGTAGTAGGGCCAGAGCTCTGGAGATTTGTGGGCATACTTCCACTCAACAAGGGGCTGACAGCGAGGTCCTGGGCAACTGCAGGGCATTCAGTCTTGCCTTCAATGCAGGAAAGCTGATGGAGACCAAAATTAAAAGTAAGTCTGGTGACCTAGAAGACAATGGACTGCACGATGGCAAGCAGCAAGGGTCTGTGTCACAGAAGATGTGTCAGACCAACTGAATAGTTTGTTTTTTAATTGGATCACTGGGGCAACAGATAAAGAGCATGTGGTAAATTTGCTCTCTTTGACTTCAGCAAAGGCTTCAATTCAGTGCAACACAGAAGACTGCTGAAAAAGCTGGAGGACTTACAAGAGAAAAAATAATCAGGTGGGTAGAGAACTGGCTAGGGGACAACAGAGGGTTGTAGTAAATGGGAGTCAAATTTGGGGACAAGTGTCAAAAGCGGGTGCCACAGGAATCAATTCTGAGACATGTCCAATTCAATATGTTCATTAGTGACACAGGTCAAGATGCTTCTCTTTGCTGGTGACACAAAGCTAAGCAGCAGGTCAGACAGAGGGATGGTGTGGGGAACTCAAGAAAAACCTAAAGACACTAGAAAGGTGGTCTAAGATCTGGCAGTTGAGATTCAACACCAAGAAGAGCAAGCTGGTGGCGGTGCACTCTGAGAAAGGAACCCATGCACCAAGTACTGGATGGCAGGGGTCTGGGTGTCGTCTGAAGTCCCTCCAGCAAACCAGCCAGTGCAATAAGGCATACATACAGTAAGTCTTCCAGGATGCTGAGAGGGTTTAGATAGAAGAAGTGAAATGACATGTCCCCTATACAGAACTACGGTGAGGCCTCACCTGGATCACTGTGCCCAATTTATTTATATACTGAAAACTGGTAACCAGCAAAGGCACACTGTGCCAAGGCATGTTTACAGAGTGTGACCTGAGGGAAGGGTACAGGAAGACAAACACATTTAGTGGAAATGTGTAGTCAATGTTACGAAACAATATACTGCTCTGACAAAATGAATCAAGAGTCAAAATAAACCACAGAAAGCTACAGATAAAATATATAGTAAACAAGCATTTGTCAATGCGAATGTTGCTTGCTTCTATGTGCTGTTTAGGTATTTGGAAGTCATTGGAGTGCAAATGTGAAAATTATGAACTTCTGACGTGCGAGAACTATGCAATGCTGCCTTTCGTAAAACAAGATTTTTTTCACCAAATTTTCAACATAGCCATTTAAGACCTCTGCTCATGAACAGTGTCACTGTGATTTTCTTAATATGTCCCATACATTGAGTTTGCAAACTGACATCGCCATTGATGCGCTACATGGCGGAAACACGTTTTGGGCAAGATGTGAAAAATGACAGCTGCACTGCTCACAGGAGGTGTGGTAAAATGCAATGTTGAAAATCTGGGTAAATACTGAAAATTCGCAAACTCGGCGTGCGTAAGACTGCATAATGCACACTCGTAAAACAGTAATTTTGGAATTTTTTTCACCAAATTTTCAACACAGCCATTTTAAGACCTCTGCTCCAAGAACAGTGTCACTGTGATTTTCTTAATGTGTCCATACATTGAGTTAAGCACACCGACTGCGCCACTATGCTGCCCTACAGGGGGAAACACGTTTTGGGCAAGTGAAAAATGACAGCTGCACTGCTCATAAGAGGTGTGGTAAAATGGCAATGTTGAAAAAATCTGGAGTGAAATATTGAAAATTCGCAAACTTCTGACGCGTGTGTAGGAACTGGGCAAAAGCACACTGCATAAAACAGTCATTTTAGGAATTTTTTCACCAAATTTTCAACACAGCCATTTTAAGACCTCTGCTCATGAACAGTGTCACTGTGATTTTCTTAATGTGTCCCATACATTGAGTATGCACATGCCATTGTTGCTACATGGGCAGAAACACATTTTGGGCAGGATGTGAAAATGACAGCTGTACTGCTCATAAGGAGGTGTGGTAAAATGCGATGTTGAAAATCTGGAGTGAAAATATTGAAAATTCGCAAACTTAGGCGTGCATAGTAACTGCGCAATGCAAGCTCATAAAACAGTCATTTTAGGAATTTTTTCACCAAATTTTCAACATAGACTTTTAAGAGCCCACCTTATGAGCGCCACGGCAGTGTTGTTTTGTTCATCAGTCCCGAAGGTGATTTCGTGCAGTGACGCGGAATCACCCTTCTGAGCCCGATTAACGCCATGACAGTGCAAAATTCATGAGGAGGGTCCCAGAAACCCATGTTGAAAATGTGGGGCCAAAATTCCAAAAATGCTGAGATATGCAACAAAGTTGAAAAACCCTATCTATCCCATTCTACAGCTTACCGACATTTCCTCAGTTCGCGGTCGGCTTTAAAGTGCAGGCAGTGTTCCGGTCCACCTATGATTGTCGCGCCCGAGCTCCGGAGGCAAGTATAGGGTGAGGGGGTGTGGGGAGGCAGAGTGCGCAGTGGGTGGGTGCGGGTTGTGGGAGGGGCAGGTAGACTACAGGGGACCTTTTTATTCACAGTTTTTTTTTTTTTTTTTTAAGATGAGCGGGGCGTTTGCCACGCCGAGGTGGGCTCCAGCAGCAGGAAAAGCTGTTTGGGGGGCGTGAAGCCAGCAGGGGATTGGGCACCCCGTCAGCCAAAACAAAGATTTGCCAACTTAGGTAGGCTCCCAGCGTGGCATTGGAAGGCTTTGAGCGGGGCATGCAGCCTTGGGCCGGCGGGATTGGGCACCCGTCGGCTAGAACTCAATTTGCCATGCTGGGGTGGGCTCCCAGCATGGCACCTGAACAACTGTTGGGGGAGGGGCATGGAGCCGGCCAGCGGGGGATAGCGCCCCGTCGGCCGCCCCAGTGTGTGCGTGGAGGCGCATCAGCACGCAATATGCGTGCTGCGTGTGTGTGTGCGTGGGGGGCTCTGCTCACTGAGCGGAGCTCTCCCTTTCAACTGTATATCACTGCATTTGGAGCCATCATAGACAGCTGCAGCACTCATTGGGGAACTGGGCGCGCCTGCAAACACCCTGACTGCATTGGAAGATGGGCTGACACACCTCCGAAAACTCGGATGATGGCACTATGTTTCTTGCACATGCGTGCAAGCAACATAAAGAGCAGACAAAATGAGTGTTTCATGACAATATCAATAGTGGGAGATTAGCAGACAGTGCATGTAATGAGGTTGTGCTGGCAATAAAACAATGAAATATACAACAATTAGGCTACAGTCAGGAAACAATGAAGAAAGGGTATTTAGGAATTACATGAATCAGGGTAGTCTTTCAGGTCTTGGGTAGAAATTACACAAAGGTGCATCAAGCTCACAAACAACCCAAAAGAAGGAAAAGGACACAGGACAGGCTAGCCAGGGCAAGAGCAAGAGTGAGCGAAGAAGTTTGAGCTGATACTTAGACAAAGTGTGGAGGAGAGGTTGTTCTAGATGGAGGGAAGTCAGGAGGAGAAAGGGACTGAACATCCATAGCCAGAAGGCTGACCTCCAGAAAAAGGCTGGCATCAGGGAAAGGATGCCCTGGCAGATACTAATAGTGACTGTCCAAAGAAGGCCATAAAGGACTCAAACCCAGCAGGAAGAAGATATGAAACATCTGAAAATGCAAATGCTCCTTCACCGAAGGAACACATACTAAGTCTTCAAAAGAAAAAAGGACCAGCAACCAACTGGACCTGGGTCAGATAAGACAGTCCAACATCAGACCTTAGCCAGGACTGGAATGGAGTGCTAAATGTATGAAAAAGTCCTACTCTGACCCTGTGTAGAGACAAATGGAGACAACCCCTGAAATAGGGAGAGCATAATGGAACTCCCAGTCAAGGAAATGAAAGACAAACCTTCTGAGAGAAGGTAAGCTGGGAGTGGCAAAGGACTCCCTTATTGGCTCTGTGCCCCAGCATAAAAACTAACCACAAACAGACAGAGTCGATGAGACAGTAGCCCCTTGCCTGTCCTTGGGGGTGGAAAGGGAGATTCAGTAAAACTCGGTCCCTGGTGCCCTAGAGAGAGAAGAGACATCAGAGCAGTCCAAGGAAACTTCCCAAGACTGCAGCAATCAAAAGGGGATGGGCGAGAAGGTGACCACTCCTGTATAGGGAAGACTCCCAAAGGGGCATCACGAGGACCGCCTCTGCCATTCCCAGCAAGAGAAAGGGGAAAAAGGGTAGGGGCCCCGCAACCAGGGCCACTAAGCCCATTCCTCTCTGGAAAGGGAAGGAGGGAAAAGGAGGCTCAGGGAATGGTAGGAACCAAAAGGATGAAACCATAACCTCTTTGGGATGAAAGGGGCCCATGCCAGTGGCGATATCAACCACCAGTCAAGGGAAACCCAGTAGTCACCAGAAAAGCCTGGATGAACAGAAACACCCCTAGTAGGAGAGTTATACTCTCCACTACTAATCTCTCCTCTCCCCTCCACACGGGTGAAGTGGGGTGATGGGCCATCACAAACAGTGTGACAGAGAGCCATACTGCTGCTCTGAAAGAGGCCCATGGGAGGGGGACTGGCTGTCTGCCAGGAAAAAGGTGCATCATGCTGGTAAGGAATCAGAGTAAACTGCATAACTTATCTGATCACCTAGCGACCAACACCCCGGTAAGCCATCCTTGTAAGGGACTCCAAAGCCCACAGACACAAAAGGATAACTGGGGTGATTCAGAAAGTAGGGGAGTAAACCCTATGGCCCCATGAAAACAATCCCTGGTAAGGAGAATCCGGGATACCACATCAACATAGAAACAGAGAGGAGGAGGGAAATCTTCCTAACCCCCTAAAGGAAAAAGAGCAGTGGCCCCAAGACAAGGGACACGAGGGGGGCTCCCAGAGGATAGTGGTGACAACCACTACCAGGGTCCTGGGCCAAATCAAGGTTGTCCCTAACATCTGACATCAGGAAACAACTGATCGTAATCTGAGGTGCCTGATGACAGAGGAGGCTCTTCAGTCAAAAACCTGATGAAGGGCTGGGGCTTCAAAGATGGCCCAAGGATCAGAAGACCATCAAAGATCTGAGGGACCTAGGGAAGACCCTGGCCCTGGCTGGTGAATGAAAATTGATCCAGGTTCTGGCAGGAGGCCAGTTGTCCCCGAACATAAAGAGGCCCTGGAAAGGGTCAGGTACAACTCCATTTTTTTTTTTTTTTTTTTGAGGACTCAGAATCAGTAACTTGGAAAGGACTCCTGGATCCAAACCATCTAATGCTGGCAATCTCGCCAGCTCCTAGGATGGGGCCCCGTGAGTGGAGATAAGGATCCAACATTAGAACCTAACTGCCACCCAAGGGGTAACACCACCCACGAGGGGGCCAGGAGGAATGGAGGACATCACCCTAGAATATATTGAACTGGTACCTGCAATCAGAGAGGGATGCATAGAACAGCTGTCCACTGCTAGCAGGTGAATAACCCTTCCAGTGTGAAGGCCCTCGGAGACAGTCGGGGCCATGGAAGCCAGACAATAAGTCCTAGTTCTCGCCCAAAAGGGAGACCAGGAGGGACCAGGCCTGATGTCAGGTCACACCCAGTGTGTCCCATGTGGAAAGGAGCCCTGGGAAAAGGAAGAAAAACTGCAAAAGACAAAAGGGAAGGAAAAACCTTCCCTACAAATGGGTATCCCCTCGCCTGGAATCCTGATTCTTTGAAGAAGGAGAGGAAGGAGTAACTTCTGAGTTTAGGAAGATGAGGCCAGCGTGGGCGATGTGGCACCCTCTGCCCTATTGGCTTTAACAGCAGAGGTAGCAGTAGTCAGAGGCCTTGCACTTGCCTCTCACTTGAGCGTAGCCAACGATGCCCCTGAAGATTGACGGATGGTGTGAGCAAGCCGCTCTGGTGCCCCTGAGGGTCAGACTGAAGGAAACTTCAACTCTGAAGGAGGACAACAGCATGAAACCTCCCCAAACAATACAGGGCCTTGAAATGGTGTACCCAGAATGGAGGCCTGGACCGCTGAGATGAAGTCCATCAGAAAAAGCCAAGCATGATGTCTGAGGCAGATGGCAGAGAAGGCTGCATTATGGGCAGTAGCATCCACCGTATCATAGGAGGCCCATAGAGCATCAAAACCAATGCTGGAGGCTGAGGCAAGAATGTGTTCTAGTTGAGACTGGGTAGGGAATCCAGAGTATAACAGAGCAAATCCCCAATATGCCCAAAAAGGTTGTTGATGCATAAGCATGTGGGCTAAGTAGTTTGAGCCTACACAAGGCCAAGGTCGGGAGGCACTAGGCCTTGCATCCCATGGAGTCCAAAACTTGGATTCCTAGTCCAGAGGACAATCCTGAAGGTTAGGGCCTTCACTAGCCTTTGGTGATCCCTCGAGCACAGAGGAGAGCCTTAGGATGAGAAGAAAAATTAACTTTGCTGTCCGGGCTTGGTACAGATGGTCTGCCTTCCTTGGAGTGGCAGGAACTGACACTGGCTGCTACCAAACTGTGGAGGAGACATCATCGTGTGGAACCACCAATGGAGGATCATGTCTGAGTCCACCGGAGGCGAAAATGTTGTGCGGGCATCATCTTTGAGGGTTCTGGTCCTCTATATGCCACTCTTGGGATGTCTGGATGATCATCATTTCCAAGTATTCAGGTCCTCTGGGGGGATTTGGGTATTCCTAAACCATACGTCCCTGGGGGATGAATGTGGAGGAGAGGTAGGAGATTTGAAGGAATCCAAGGCAAAGTGGAGGGACCTTTCCGAGCCTGAGATCAATCGAGGTGAAGGAGACATACAGGAGGTTGTGACCATGCCTGCCTCCGAGAAAGACCCTGAAAGAGGGGAGCCTAGTGGCACCAAGGGCTGAGGAGCTGGACACCTTCACCTGCTACACTGACACCTGGATTTGGGAATAACCTCAGGTCATCAGGGTGCCAGGAAGGGGTGGGGGAAGCAGGATCGAGCATTGGCTCACCTCTCCCAGTGGATGTGTCACCAGATGGAGGTCCAGTGGCAGGCATAAGCAATGGAGTGACTAGTAGGGTGGGGCGTCCGTACAGCATGACATGCGCATGCATCCATGCACATGTCATGTCGGGGACATGAGGAGCTCAGGGACTGGGAGAAAAATGAAAAAAAAAGCGTACAAAGTACCTTGGAAAAAGAAAGAGGAGGCCTCTTGTCCAAAGGCTGAGCAACCCTTCTTGGGAGAAGCTGGCATCAGTGACTGAGCAGCCATACTGGACCTAGGGCCGACACCACCAGGCATTCAAAGGGCTCTATAGTCTACCAACATCTGGCAAAGGGCATCGGCTGAAAAGCACAGCCTATCGTGGATAGTCTGCCAGGTTATCACAAACCAGGCCAGTCGTAACTCCAGATGAACCCATCACATGCCCGACAGGTACAGACTGGAAGGTCAAGCCAGTGACCATATCTGAAGTGGAACCAGGGGACAGTACTGGTTGTTCTGAATCGGGAAGTATTTCTGATGAGTCAATGCAGAGGGCGGCTCCTAGTGATCCATGGAGGGTTCTGGACAGGTTGGAGCAAGTCGTCCAGCCAGGAGACATCAGATGTTCTATACCCCACTGAGAACCACCAAGTGTTGGGTCCCTGGCAGGAAGCTTGGATGAGGAAGGCCCCGGAGTCTTGAGGGATAAGCCTGGGAGGAGACCCCAGTGGTGGCTGAGGAATCTGGAGCCCCAAGTGCGGCAGCTCCACAGAGGCAGGCTGTGGCCTGGAGGGTGACAGGGGCGTTGGTCTGATAGACAATCGTTGTACCCAGAATTGGATCCAGCGAAGACACTGAGGCCAGGAGGGTGGAAACAGCCAAAGCCTCACCCAAGAACTGGTCTGGCCACCTGTGTGGGACCTTTCTGGAGGACTGGCCGGAGTAAGAGAGGCAGCAGGGTGGAGGAAGGATCATCTGAGCCGCATCAGCACCTGTCAGAGAGAGACTGCAGAAGGCTGGTCTACTGGCAGCCTTAGAGGGAGGAGGGCTGTAGTGGAAGAGGAGATCAACACCCCTCCCCGTGGGAGGAAGACTCCAGTTCTGTCGCAACCTCAGGAGGAGGCTGTAGCTCTGAAAGTGGACCAATCCCAGTCCCGATGTTTTTCTCTGCAGGTGAAGGATCCCCAGAAGTGCAGTCCATGGCCAGAGACTGCAGCTCTCTTTCTAGGGGTGACCAGTTTTTGCTGCAGGAGGTGGCTCAGAACTTTTGCCGTCTTTTCCATGTGACTCGGTTAAATTTTTGGCAGGTCTAGCAGGCTTTGGTGTCATGGTCAGGCCTGGGCAAATGACACACGTGTAATGGCCATAATTTTCGAGGGCTGTTCACACTTGGACTTGTGGGAGTCCGCAGAAGAACTCAGCGATGACATAAGGTTGAAAATAAACAATAACTGTAAAAGAACAAAGTAAAAGATAAATGGCAGTTGACTCTAGCAACATTCTGTGAAGTCCGATGAGCACAAGTGGATGGCGGGAAAAAGAACTGAGATGGGTGTGGGGGACTGACCCTTTTATGCCAGAATGGATGTTGGCGTGCCAACATTAGGAGTAGTCCCCGTTTTCATACTAGCTGGTACTTTTTCGTGTGGTCCTAACCTGGCAGCTTAGTCTAATGGTGATGCCTGCAGAGCACCCTCAAAGTAGATCTCCTCTTGAAGCTTGGCAACAAAGAAGAGATGATACAAAAGTTGCCAGGGGAGGTGGGGTCACCACCTTTGTGAAGAGGAGAACCTTGGCAAACTTCAGGAACTGAAGAACACAGCTGAGGAAAACAAACATTGTGTACATTGGTGAGCAGGACAGCAACAGCAGGGACACAAAGGTGAAGTAGATTAGAGTCCAACACATCTAGACTAAGGCGTCTGGAGCCCTCATCCGAAACAGGAAATAGATAGGCTGGAGTCAGTATTGGAAAGGGTCACCAAACTTATCCAGGGCTGGCAAGGCATATCCTAAGAGGAACAACTGGAGGCCCTAAACATGTACACACTGGAGGACCAGACACAAGAGAGGGGACATGATAGAGGCACACATTTCTGAGGGTATAAACTGGGTGAACAGTGGAGACCTGTTTGTTGGAAATTGGGATGCAGTAAAAACTAAGTGGGGTAAATTCAGGAGGATGTGAGGAAGTTCTACTAAACTGAGAGAGTGGTGGAGACATGGAACAGACTGCCAGGAGAAGTGGTGGGGGCAGATGCCTAAATGCTTTCAGATACAGTTGGGATAGAGTAAGAGGACTCACAGTCCCATTAGGGAAAACAATCCAGGACACTAGACTGAGGCTGAGGCAGTATAATATGGGCAAACTCGATGGACCATCAGACTTTTCTGCCAGCACAGTATATGTTTTATGCATATTCCATATATATACTGTACATATAAAGGCCATAGTTTATTTCCCTGAATAGCTGTGAGTAAGGTATCAATATAAAGTATACCTGCACTAATTAATTTAAAAGTATATACCTACAGTTCTTAAAACTCTACGGTACCACACTTAATACAAGTAATTACCAAATCAATTTTCCGATTACATCAATTAACCAACCTATCAAACCAATTACACCAATTCTCACATGTACTAAAACATATTAAACTCCAGGCCCTGGAAAAAAAACTAGCAAGTACAGCCTCAAAAGGCACAGATTCCCTTTCGTCTCTCATTAAACAGCAATGTATTAGTAGCAGTAGTAGTATACTTTTATTCATATTAAATGAAGGAGTAACTCCATTGAGCATTGCTCATTAATGAGATCCCAGTCCCTCAATGCTCCAGCTCTGTCCTTGGAGGCCAGGCCACTGTGCTATTGCAGATATGTCCTTCCAGCTCCAGCTGTCTCCTCACATGCCAGGCTCTCCACACTGCCGTCACTGACACAGAGTCCCTCCATGCTGCTCACGGCCACTCCTGAATGCAGAATCCAGCACCTCTGATAGCCCACAGCACTCTTTATAGCAGAATCCTGCAGCTCTGATAACCCACAGCACTCCTGATAGAATCCTGCAGTTCCGATAACCCACAGCACTCCTGATAGCAGAATTCTGCAGCTCTGATAGCCCACCACTCCTGATAGCAGAATCCTGCAGCACTGATAACCCACACCACTCCTGATAGCAGATCCTGCAGCACTGATAACCCACACCACTCCTGATAGCAGAATCCTGCAGCTCTGATGGTACACTTGGTGGTCCCTCCATGCTGCTCACGCCACTCCTGAATGCAGAATCCAGCACCTCTGATGGCCCACAGCACTCCTTATAGCAGAATCTGCATCTCTGATAACCCACAGCACTCCTGATAGAATCCTGCAGTTCTGATAACCCATAGCACTCCTGATAGCAGAATCCTGCAGCACTGATAACCCACACCACTCCTGATAGCAGAATCCTGCAGCTCTGATGGTACACTTCATTCGATATGGAATACAGCAGCTCTGATGACAGACACCACTTCTGATAGAAAAGTTGCTCCAGATCACAAGTTGCATAACCTAAGCCAACAAACTAAAGCATGGAACATCACAGATAAATGCATTAATGGGGGACCCTACACCATGGGAAAACAGTATGGCCAAAATCCTGCCCACAACTGAAAATTCCACCACTCTATGAAAATACAAGGGAACAAAATACAACAAAGGTAAACCAGAAAAAACACAACCATGATCTAAGGTGAGTAAACATTTTTATGTATTATATAAAACAAATAATACATTAGTCCATGATAAAGGAAATATAACTATTGAAGGGCTAAACAGATAAAAAGCCACTTCCCTTTAGGCTTGTGGCTTTATCTGATTAGTCATTTCAATGAGTATATTTCCTAGTATACCCTTTATATGCAATATATAATTCACTACAGGGCATGCAGTTGTGTTCTGATACATGTTTTATTTATTTCATTTATTATTTTAGTTGTTTAACCAGGTGAGACACAGTAAGCTGAAAGCTTTTACAGGTGCAACCTGGGAGCACAGGAAGTTAAGTGACTTGCTCAGGGTCACACAGCATGCAAGTGGAAGTTGTGGGATTCAAACCCAGGTCTGGTCACCAGATTTGCAGCTCAGAACCTTAAACCACTGTGCTATACTGCCACATAAATGCTATAAATGCATGCCTTGGTGTATGTTGTGTTGCATGAGGGTGGCTGATGGGGTCGTTCAACCACCCAAGATATGCGTATTTGAAACAGCGACCATACAGTATGCCCTGTAGTGGATCATACTGTATATCTTACAAAATAGTTAGAAATGTTTTATTTTGGGGGACAGGTTTGGTTGATTTGTACAATGTTCTGTGACATTACAGTTGAGTGAAAAGTTTTGCACCTGTGTGGTTTGCAAAGTCCTGCTAGTACTCGCTAAACAAGTTTGCACCAGTGCTGTTTTACATTTCTTTGTACTGAAGCAGTTGTGTATGATTTGTGTTTCGCTAGCATCATTTTGTGTAATAAGAGGCAGTGTGGTCTACTGGTTTTAACACCAGATTTGCACCTGGGAGGACACAGATTCAAACCTCAGCCAAATACTAACAGTGTAACCTTCAGCAAGTGACTTGACTTCCCTGTGCTCCATTCCACTCAGCTATACAAATGGCTAAATAGTATCCCTGGAAACAAGATGCTGCATCTCAACTAGGCTACCTTTGATAAATAAGTTATTGTTTTGTGCTGGTATGTGATAGGGAAGATAACTGGTACAAGTGATATTGGGAATATTCAATAGGGCCCCTTTAAAGGTTCCAAAATTACAAGTATTTATTTGAACACTCTAGAAATAGGCTTTCTTTTATCAACATTTAAAAAGGTTTATTTGTTTTATAACTGCATTTTTTCTCTTATCTTGCCTTTCCAACATGAAATATACAGCAGCTCCTCATCTCATTGAGGCATGACAATTTCAGTTCCTGACCCTCCCAACTGCAATCAATAAATTACAGACTAAAGGGATATGTGATGGTAAGTTATGTGATAGATGATATATCAGCCACAGTGGCAAGTGAGCTCAGGGTTATCATGAGTGGCTCCGTGTGGCGGAGCCACAAGTGATTAAACCCCGAGATCACTGCACAAACCTATAACTATCGCATAACTTACCATCTATATTCGTTTTATATAACAGGGTTTGCCACCCTTATTGTTCAGTATTCCTTTGTATTTTTTATTTTATTTAATTTAAATGAATCGTGATGTGCGGAGAGGTCCACTGGAATGTAGTGCGGCACGATAGGATTCCTGCGTGTTGGCGTGTACAGAGTGGAGATATTAGAAGTTGTGTAGAGAGTGGTGAAAACCTGTGCAGTTTTCCACTGTGTACACATCATTGCTTCACTATTGCTTTCTAGTGGTGATCTGGTGTTTTATCACATTGCTCATCAGCAAACCCTATTATACAATAGTGACCAGCTCACCAATAGGCCTGCAGTACTGCAGCAGGTGCTGCTGCAGTAATTTCTCTGTGCAGCAATAAAGCAGAACTTTTGTACATTTACAAAGTGTTAAGTACTTGAGGCGTTTAGAACATGTTGGCATAGAATGGTCATCTCTAATGAGATGAGGAGCTGCCGTATATTTCATGTTGGAAAGGCAAGATAATGTGAAAAAGCTACAGTTATAAAGAAAATAAACCTTTTTTATTTTTGATAAAAATAGCCCATTTCTAGAGTGTTCAAATAAATACTTTTTACTGTTGAACCCTAAAAGGGTCCTCTACTGAGTATACCCAATATCACTTATACAAGTTATCTTCCCATCACACCAGAACAAAACAATAACTGACTTATCAAAGGTAGCCTAGTTGAGACGTAACATCTTGTTTCCAGTGGGATCCTATTTCTACCCATTTGTACAGCTGAGTGGAATGGAGCACAGAGAGGTCAAGTCACTTGCTGAAGGTCACACTGTTAGTATTTGGCTCCACTGAGGTTTGAGTCTGGGACCTCCCAAGTACAAATCTGGTGTTCAAACCAATAGACCACACTGCCTCTTATTACACAAAATGATGCTAGCAAAACAACAATTACACAGCTTCTTCAGTACAAAGAAATGTGAAACAGCACTGGTGCAAACATTGTTTAGAATGGTACTAGCAGGACTCGTTGCAAACCACACAGGCACAAAACATTGTACAAATCAAACTCCAAAGGGCTCAGAAACTGTTGGCACTGGCACGCACTTTTTTATATCAGGGCAAGATACTTGTAGCTCCATGAAACAGTGACTTTACAAATTTGTAAGATGGCAGAGATGCTGATGCCTGAAAATGCCAGCACAATTTACATAAATGTCACAGAGTTCAGGGATCAAAAATGATTCATTATAAATTACTGACAGCACTGTTTTCCCCTGATGTGATGTCATTTCATGTGCCTATGATTTAGAAAATGGATGCCTGCAGCTACAAAAGGAGGATAATTAAATAGGGTTACAATTCTGACCCTAAATGTGTTACAGCTTCAGCCAATAGCTTATGTAAAGCAGATTTCCATTAGTAACAATACTGATATATTTTATAATTTAATGTTAGTTTCCTTTAACCTCCTCTAATAACTTTTTGAACACATATCTTGAACATCTAAGGAGATGGCCATTCCCCAGTTGATCTGCAACCCATAGATTGAACTGAAGGTAGACCCCCACCCTTCAGAAAGAGGGTCTCCACCTTCAACAACAACAAATAATTGTCGGCGTACAGTGAGGTGTAAAAGACCTTCCTCCACTACAGTGCCAGAAATCCTTGGATCCTGAAACAATGCCAAATTTAAGGGCTCTATAGCCAACAAAAATAATAAAGGGACTCAACGGGCAGCCCTGTCTACGTGCCCGAGATAGGTGAAAAAAATCAAAGTACCCCATTTGCCAGTACTCGAGCCTGAGGTTCAGTATAAACAACTTATCCAATCCCTAAACATTGGACCTATACCAACTTTGCCAGAATAAACTGCAGGTAACACCACTCGATGGATTCAAATGCTTTTCAGCTTCAACCCTACAAGAGCTGGCAAGTTAAAGGCCCCTCATCGTTATTTGCATGAGATCAATTACACGCCTGCAAATTATCACTGCCCTGCCTTGCTTTCATGAAACCTGATTGAGATTTGCTCACCTACAATGGCAGCACCCATTCTAGCCGCATGGCCAGAATTTCTGCAAAACCTTACAATCGAGTATTCATCAGTGAAATAGGTCAATAATTGCCACATACTGTGAGATCCTTGCCCAGTTTGGGTAGAACTGTAATAATGGCTTCCCTCATAGAGGTCAGCACAGAGCCCACATCTCAATGGTACTGAAAATGTGAAAGAGGCCCTGGAAACCTGCAGTTGAATTCCTGATAAGTCCACACTTGACCCATCCAATCAGGGCACTTTCCCTGAGCCAGAGCCCTAATGGCCTGTTGTATTCTTGCAGAGTGATGTCTGCCCTAAAGGGGAAGACATCTCTGATAATCAGGGCATCGAAAGTGGATCAAAAAGGCCTTGTAATCCTCCAGGAAGGGAGAACCGAGGATTGATATGAATTGGAATAAAACTCCGGGATTTTCCACAATCTACCTGTATCAATGTCAACCTACCATTCTTCACTACCAGATATGGAATTAGGGCTTCTAAAGATTTTTCTGTAACCTGTATGCTAAAAACTTACTGGTCTTATCTCGACTCCCAGTAAGACTGATTAATAAAGAAAAGAGCTCTCTGGGCCTTCTGATGAAGCATAACATTTAACTGATCCTTATACCCCATAGCTCCTGAACCCTCCACTCTTTATCCAGCACAGAAGGTCAATTTCCCCTCAATTTCCAAATTTTAACTTCCAGAACCTCCACCTGCTCCTTGCATCTTTTGTTCACATGTGAAGCATAAGAAATAATGTGTCCCCTAATGAGGGGCTTAAGCGCATCCATAACACATAAGAGGCAAATATCAGGGGTGGAGTTCAGCTTAAAGCAGAGATCAATTTCCCTCTGCAGCCACTGTATAAACTCTGCCTCACACCAATAGTGCTAGGCGAATCACCACCTGGGAGTTCTTAGAATGCCACGGCCGTGGCTCCCAGACCAGATTCACCAGTGAATGGTCCGAAAGTAAGCTGGGCCTATGAGAAACCTCCACCACATCTGGCAAAATGAATGAACTGCACAAAAATAATCTAATCAGCTGTATGAATGGAACCTTGGGAGTGAAATGTGAAATTATGAGCTTTAGGATTGCTAAGCCTCCAACAATTACTTATCCTAAATTCAGTACACATCTGCTAGAAATGCATTGAGACTTCTGATACGATGGGCCTCCCTCCTTGATGTGGCACCTATCCATCATCGGGTCCAAGGCGAGATTAAAATCCTCCCAAGATCAGCACCATAGGGCTGGCATACCATTCAAATACCCTGTGCTAGCGGAGGAAAAAAAATCAAAATCGGGTGAGTCTTCATTAGGGACATAGACATTAACAAACAAAATAGCTACAGAGTCCAACCTACCTCACATCCAAACCCAGTATCTCTTTGCCTCGAGACCCATTTCTCCACATTAAGGAGACATCCCATTTCACCAAGATGGAAACTCCCTCTTCTTAGATCCAGTGGAGTTAAGAATCGCTTTTCCCACCAACCCTTAACAATATACTCTCATCTTGCTTCAGCAGATGTGTTTCCTGTAAGAAAATAATGTCACAATTACGGACCTCAGATATGAAAATACTTTCTTTCGTTTTATGGGGATATTCAGACCTTTACATTCCATGTCATAATAGAGGAGGGCCATAATATCAATTTGTAGCTACAGTAACACACATAGCATAGCCCCACAGTAACAGGAATATAACCAGAGAAGTAAGAAAACAGCATAAGGTGGATGACATTAACCCATATCCAGCACTCTTACAGTATGTCCCCTCCCTCAAACAAATTGACATAAAGGAGAAACCCCAATGACCAAAATCCCATTGTCCACCTCAAACTACAAAAACTCCACCCCTTCCCCAAATGCTCAAAAACAGATACATTAACCACCCCAACAAAACTGAAAGCAACCCCGACATAGATTTTCCTGTAACAAGCAAGAGTTCTAGAAATGCAGGGTCTCTCCTTCCCCACCACCAAACAAACCCTGAAAAACATCCTTAACAACTTGAATCATTAATCGTCTAAACACCCCCTGCAACCACCTGGAACAGAAGCTCGAGGGAGTGAGAATACATAGGCCTAGCGGACCCCCCCACACCAATGCCCACTCACTCCCCAGCAGGTGCACAGGTGAGGATAGCTAACTAAGGCTCACAGAACATGATCCGACAGACCATGTCTTTCCTCAACCAATCTATACCAATTAAGTAGCAAGCATAAACAATCACCCATACATATTCATTTTCGGGAGGAACTCTATAAAATACCATTGCACCCTCAAACCATTGGTAAAGCCAGTGCACTGGTAAAGAGCAGAGGGCACTCCTGAAACAAAAACAACACCCACATTAACATGGGAGGCGTTGTCTTGAGGGTCTACAGTGAAAAAATAGCTCTATCATGGAATAACGAGTTGTGTTCACGACCTGGGTAGTCCCAGGAAACAACGTCCTCATCTGGACCCTCCGTCAAAGCCACCTCCACTGATACCACAGACTGCGATGTAGAATCCTGTATCAAAGTGGGACACTGATCCACTATAGAAACCTGAGCCAGTGCAGGCTGCGTGCGGCCAGCAAACTCATCCTCCCAAAATCTTCCCAATCCATCTCAGCAGAGCCATAGGGCCATTCTTGAAGACTAGGGGAACAACCACAAAATGTTTTGGCTTGGGGGTGGGAAGTTCTCCATAGGTGCCTGAGGTGAAGTAGAATGTGCAGTCATAACCCCCCACTCCCTGTTCCTTATACAGTCCACTGAAGCTTGCCTAGGAGAGGCTAGACCTTTGTTATGCCTTTTGACAGCTGCCAGCCCTGGAGGAATCCTGGTGCTGACCACATAACCAGCAGCTCAATGAGGTGAAGTGCTGAATGCGGGGCTGCAATTAATTTTCATAGCAGGTCTTTGCCTCACATGGCTCATAATCATTAGAGTGGGGCTTAGAGTTAGCATGCAGAGAGTGAAGAAAGGCTTGAGCATCCAGTGGTGATTCAAATTTTTCCAGCCCTCATGCCACCATACATGAAGCACCACAGGATACCTTATATTGAATTTTAAGTTCTTGGCTGCCAGCTCTTTTTCAACTGGGGCACAATCCTTCCTCTGGTTGGCATCCCATTAGAAAAATCTTGAAATATATGGATCAATGGCCATTCCATTCCACTGGAGCTGCCCCTTTCCCAAGCCAGTTGCAGCACCTGTTCCTTTGTACTAAACCAGAGAAAGTGAGCCAGAATAGGACTTGGTGGCAACCCTCTGTCTGGCCAGGGGCCCAGGAAATGGTGTGCCCATTCAATTTCAAACAGGTGATCCCAATTGTAGGTTTGAGGCCGAGGCAATACCGTTTGCAAAAGTCACAGCCATTGTCCCCTCCGATCCTTCTGGGACCCCAGAATGCACAAATTATTCCTGCCCTCAGTTCTCGAGATTTTCCAATTTGAGAGATGGGTACTGTACTTATCACTCCAATTCGGTAAGTTTATCCTGTTGCCATGCCACTGAGAGTCTACTTGTAGACAAAACAGTTTAGTACTGGCAATCCTGCTCCACCATATCAAATGCTCTTTTAATTGGGTAACAGCAGCCTTTATATTGAATGTCCTGAACCAAGGAAAGTAGCATGGATCTAATGCCGGAGATATCTTCCTTATTAACCAGGACGGAGGACTCTAGTGTCTCCGACATATTGCTCGAACAGGCCATGATAGAAGACAGGTCCATCAAGCCACAAAACCACTAGTGATGAACAGAAACACACTCCAGAACTAGGTCAGCAGTCCAAATCGTATCTTTGAGAACACAGAAGCCATGTATGTAGAAATGTAGCAGAAGTTCAATGAAGCCGCTCTGTTAGGCTGCCATCTTAGTCCCCTCTGCACTGGTAGTAGTCAAGATGTGTGGCTTTAAGCCAAGTTTAGTTACTTTTTTTTTGGTAGACTCTTTTTATGCACGGTCCCAAGGAACTCTCTCCAGCAACCTCTCGTCCATGGCTCTACCTCCCTGTCTGAAGCTCGCTACTACCAGGCAGACACAGCCCAGTGGATCCCCTAGCTCTGAACCCCCTGAGGTGGGGCCACCATACACACTGGTGCTCTATCTAGAATCTGATGTGCTGGGCTGGAGTCAGGGGCCCTGGATAGCAGAGCCTGACAGCAGGAGTATGGCCGGGACACAGGAGAGCCTCTCGCCTATCCCGAGGCCAAGTTTTTCTATGTAAGTGGTTTCCCCTAAGAGTGCAGATGTGCAATGACGCCAGCATGTAAGAGCCGTAGGCATCTGCAGCACTCCTCCCTACACTGCTCCAGGCACAGGTAGTATCTCTGGTCTCCACTGGGGTCTCTACTGCACCGGAGAACCATGGATTCCTCCCAGGGAGAGGAGGGCAGTCCATCAGATGCTGATCCTCTCCCTCCCTGCCAACCCTGAGCCAAGCTTATTCCCAAACTTGGGTCACCAGTGTGGTGCAGGTGTGGTGTCCAGGGCTTCAACCTCAGCATCACTGGGTCAGCTGAGTTTAGTTACTTTTGTGTGAAAAGAAAAAAGCCACCAAGTGTACAGTGAGGACAGCAAGCGACTTGGCTGCTTCCGAGTGTAGGCATAAGCCTGAGCCAATGTTGCTATACAAACATACAGACTGTCAGCAGATACAGGCCATACAGTCTATCAAGTCTGCTCAAAAGTGCAGCTAGCAGTCCACTGCACTGCAACTGCCCTTCCCTCCCCTACCCGCATAACTGTAACCATCCCCTCACCTTGTCCCATCCACCCCTCTTAAAACTGTCCACCCGACTTACAGGATACCACCTCTTCGGCAGATCGTTCCACTTTGTCACACTCTTTCCGTGAAACAGTGCTTTCTCATATCTCTCTGAATCTTCCACCCACTAATCTTAGACCACGCCCCCTAGTGTCCATCCCTGCCTTTAACCTAAAGATTCCTCTGTACTAGTTATGTTTATGCCTTTCATATATTTAAAGGTTTCTATCATATCCTCTCTAGTCCTCCTCTCCGGAGAATACATGTTATGTTCCTCAGCCTCTCCTCATAGGGACCATCTTCCATCCCTATGGTCATCTTTGTGCTCTTTGCTAGACCTCCTCTGGCAGTTTAACATCTTTCCTTAATACAGGCACCAGCACTGCATGCAGTACTCAAGGTGCTGCCTCACCACTGACTTGCATAGTGGAAGGATTACCTCCTCATTCCTGGAGGTAATTCCTCTGACAATACACTTAGCACCTTTTAGCTTTAGCTGCTGCTTTTCTGCACTGTGCTGGTTTGGGTAATTTAATAATAATAAAGTTTATTTTAAAGCACCTTTCTGCAATGAAGGCACTGTACAACTTGGAACAAATAAAATCCAATAAAACATACAATTACATACAGCATCTTGGTCAAATAAATATCTAAAATAATTAGTCTGGGTAGGCAATATGCAACAGATGGGTCTTCCATGGCCTCTTAAAACTCTCCACAGTCGTACTCACGTATCTGATAAGTAGAAATTCCATAGGGTCGAGGCCACATACATAAAGGACAGGCCCCTGATGTTTTAAGATGTACCCTAGGATCTCCAACAACTCCTCATCAGCTGAGTGGAGTGGTCATCTGGGGCAATAAGGCAACAGGAGCTCTTGCAGATAGTCAGTCCCAGTCCATGCAGGACCTTAAAGGTCAAGCCCTAACCTTGAAGGTGATCCGCCAATGAATCGGCAGCCAGTGCAGTTCATATAGGACCGGTGTGATGTGACTTGAATGAGGAGTCCTCATCAGCAACTGTACTGCAACATTCTCCACTAGCTGCAAGCGGTGGATATCAATCTCTGGTAGCCCTAGGTACAGGGAGTTGCAGTAGTTAAGACACGAGGCACAAAGGCGTGAATCAATGTTGGAAGGTCACTGGATGGAACAAGATGCTTAATCTTGGCGATGTTCCTGAGATGGTAAAATGAGGACTTGATGACTGCAGACACCTACGAATGCAGTGTCAGCCCATTGTCAGAAACCACCCAGGTTTGCACCTGTTCAGAGGAAAGCAGCTGGACACCACCGAGAAAGTCCAGAGGGTTGTCTAGCCACCGACCCCTCTGTCTGGCAACACGGATCCACCACCATCACCTCAGTCTTTCCAGGTGCAGTTTCAACCAGCTGGATTTCATCCAGTCCTTGGATTTCTGAGAGGCAGTTATTAAACACTGAGCATGCACTATCCGGTCGGGTGCAAAAGACAGAGTAGAGCTGGGTATCATCAGCATAGGGTGAAACCTCAGCCCATACCATCTTACAATGTCTCCGGGGCAGCATACAGACCACGAACAACATGGGGACAACAATGACCCCTGAGGGAACCCACATGGCAGAGAGAATGGGCGGAGGAAAAAATCCTCGACACCACCCTCTGAAGTCTGCCAGTGAGGAAAGATTGAAACCACCTGAGAACTGTACCAGACAGGCCACAGATGAACCTCAGGCACCGAGCACACCCCCATGGTCTACAGTGTCAAAGGCTGAGGAGAGATCAAGAAGTACCAAGATGGAGCAGCGCTTCTGATCCCTCACCATCAGATCACTGAGCACCCAATCCACAGCAATCTCGGTACTATGCCTCTTACGAAACCGGACTGGAGAGGTTCATAGATATTGTGGATGGTAAGGTGGTTCTCTAGTTGTACCGCCACAACTTTCTCAATTACCTTCCCTACAAAGGAAGGTTTGAGATAGGTCTGTAGTTGGTGAAGCAGCTTGGGTCCAGAGAAAGTTTCTTCAGGAGCCGGTGTCAACACTGCCTCCTTCAGGGAGCTAGGAAACTTACCTGACTCTAAGGAGCACCAAACTATGTTAGCGAGACAGGGCCAATGATGTCACAACACCCCATTATCAGGGAGTTGGACAAGATTCAAACTACAACATGTTGAGGCATACCCTGGGCAATCCGCATGATAGCCACAATTTCCAGCCAGTCAAAAGAACTCCAGGCAAACCGAGGAAGTGACTGAGCACCGACCACCATGAACTCCACAGAGTGAGCCAACAGGATATCAACCCTGATGCTGGCCACCTTATCTGCAAAGAAGCGAGCAAGCTCATCACACAACTTGTGAAAAGGCTGTTTGAACTTGCAGACAGGTGGGTTGCACAACCTGTCCACAGTTCGAAAGAGCTGAGCCAGTCGATTCTGAGGCAGCAATCTCCCCGGACAGGAACTCTGCTTTCTTACAGGTGATTGCTGATCGATGGATATGATAATGTTCCATCAATCTTAGGTGGTCAGTATCCAGAGTGGATTTCCAGAACAACCTCTAACCATCTTCCTATTCATCATAAATCCTTCAAGGTCCCATCAAACCATGAGGACCGAGGGCAGAGAGGGCGAAAACAGACTGGAGCAATAGAGTCCAGAGCCCCAGTAACCACCTTATTATAGGCCTGAACTAGGCTCTCTGGGTTCCCACTTGCCTCTGTAACTCCGATGGTCTAATACCTGAATAGGCCATAAAGGTTTACATCCCTCAAAGGTCAGTATCTGACCACTCCACAGTGGCAGGCCTATAAAGGGGCCTGGAAACTGAACCTTATAGTGTGATGATCTGACCAGTTCCACCACCAGATTGGGGTTTCAATCCCAGGAGGAAAACCAGGTCAAGTGAGTAACCAAACTTGTAAGTTGCAGAGGCAACAACTGTGTAAACCCCAGCAATATCATCAGCTGGAGGAATGTCCTGACCGAACTGCAAGAGTTCATCATTGACCCAGGCATTAAAGTTGCCCGGGAACATCAACCTGGATGACCTAAATGCCATGTCGACCATGAAGTCCACTACTTCCTGTGGAAACATTTCTCACCCCGGCTGGACGGTAGATGAGAATGATCCTACAACCTACACCTGCAACCACAGTACACTCAGATGAGCTGGATTCCTCAACTGGTACACCTACAAGGTCCAGTTCCATCTTAAAACAAATGGCAACACCCTGCCCGTGATGCGATCTCGGCGGTGTATCACCAAGAACCTGGTAGGAATAGCAGCCTCCAATATGGGGCCAGCATTTTCGTCCAACCAAGTCTCAGTGATGCATGCCAGGTCTGCTATCCCAACAAGATCTGCAATTACTGCCATCTTGTTCTTAATAGACCTGGCATTGCATAACATAGCCTCGAGTCGGACGAGATTCCAGTTACGCACGAGCTAGCAGCCCAACAACATTGGAGCCCTTGGGTATGGAGACCAGGCGTGGTGGATCGCATTTCTGAATCCATTTTGCCCCAGGGCATCTTCTGGACCTCACTACCCCGATACAAGCACCACTCACTCCCTCCTCTGACTTTCAGGACCCCAGCCCAGCTCGCTCTTTGCAAGCAATTCCTAATGCTCTGCAACGTTGAAATACTGCAGTCTGAAGTGGGGGGCATTAAAAGGGCAGAGGTCTCAAGTTCAGAGGGCGAGTAGCGACGACCAGGAGAGTAGCCTGTCAGCACATCTAGGCCACCAATTTATCAAATCACTCCACCCAAAGACCAAAAATACACTCAAAACAACTAATCCACAAGCAATAAACACAAAGCATGTAACAGTTATAAATCTAATAATTTAAATTAAAAAATCTAAATATTCCTGCCACAACATAAACAAGCATTTGTCAATGCCGAATGTTTGCTTGCTGGCATTAGCAGTGGTAGTGTAGAGATTACAGAGCTGCTAATAGGAATGGCAGTGAAGTATTGAACTGAAGCCAACCCACCACCACCCTGCAGAGAGTGACAGGCATTGGGGTGTGCATTTGGGTCGTCAGGCATAGCACGCCCATTTTCACCACACCCACCACTGCAGACACTGACAAGTGTCACAGTGTTCCTTAGGGTCTTGGCCCTTATGCACACCATTTCATTAGGAAATACAGTGAGATGGGTGCAATATAGGAGAATGGCGTGAACTTTGGGGCGAAGAGTCCAAGACATACCTCGATGCCTCTCACTGGCTGCAGGGTGTGGAATGGTATGAGCTTTACAGGCAAGAATCCCAAGTCACACCCCTGATGCCCGTCATTCTCTACAGGGTTGGGCGTTATGGTTGGAAACCCTAATACCTCAGGCATTCGTTGGTATTTTCCTCCAAATTTTCAACATGTTTTTTATGACCCCACCTCATGAACAGGGGAATATCAATTTGTTAGCCAAAAGCTGCTTATGCACAGCGACTACAGCATTTAGCACCACAGGTGCAAAACATTCGAACAGGATGTAAAAAGACAGCTGTACTGTTAATGGGGAGGTGTAAAATGGCAATGTTGCAAATCTGCAGTAAAATATTTAAAAATGGTGAAGTCACGCGTACATAGAAACTGGCACAACTCACACCGTAATATAATTAGGTTGGGGATTTTTACAGCAGATTGTCAACTCAGGCATTTTGGTGCCTCCGATCATGAACAGTGTCACTGTGATTTTCTTTATCTGTGCCGAACAATGATTTCCCACAGCGACCATGCATCTCTGCACTGAAAGTGTGAAAACACACTTCAGTCATGTTCTGAAAAATGACAGCTGTACTGTTCATAAGGAAGTGTGGAAAAATGCCACTGGTGAAAATCTGGACTGAAAATATTACAAAGTCATGAACTTACGAGTGCGTGGAAACAGCGCAATGCTCACTATGTAACACAGTCATTTTATGGACTTTTGTCACCAAATTTTCAACACAGCCATTTTAAGACCTCTGCTCATGAACAGTGTAACTGTGATTTTCTTAATCTGTCCTAAACATTGCTCACACACCAACAGCACCATTATGCGCTACATGTCTGAAAACACATTTTGGTATATGAAAAATGGCAGCTGTACTGTTCATAAGGAAGTGTAATAAAATGGCAGCGTTGAAAATCTGGAGTGAAAATATTAAATTCGCAAACTTACGAACATGCATAGGAACTGCATAGCATGCGCTCCTAAAACAGTCATTTTAGGAATTTTTCACTAAATTTTCAACATAGCCATTTAAGACCTCTGCTCATGAACAGTGTCACTGTGATTTTTCTTAATTGTCCAGTACATTGATTTACTTTGACTCGCCATTATGCGCTTCCTTAGTGACATAGATTTTAGGTGAGATGTGAAAAATGACAGCTGTACTACTCATAAGAAGGTGTGGTAAAATGGCAATGTTGAAAATCTGGAGTAAAATACTGAAAATTGGAGAACCTACGGCGTGTCGTGGGAAGTGTACAACGCGACGCTCATAAAACAGTCATTTTTTTGGAATTTTTCACAAATTTTCAACATAGCCATTTTAAGACCTCAGCTCATGAACAGTGTCACTGTGATTTTCTTAATTGTCCCATTACATTGATTTAGCACACTATTTCGCCATTGCATGGCTACATGGCCAAACACGTTTTAGGTGAGATGTGAAAAATGACAGCTGTACTACTCATAAGAAGGTGTGGTAAAATGGCAATGTTGAAATCTGGAGTGAAAATATTGAACATTCGTGAACTTCACAGTGTGCGTGGGAACTGCGCAATCAGCTTATAAAACAGTCATTTTAAGAATTTTTTCACCAAATTTTCAACATAGCCATTTTAAGACCTCTGCTCATAAACGGTGTCACTGATTTTCTTAATTTGTCCCGTACATTGATTTTCGACACCGATCATGCCTGCTACAAATGGGAAACACATTTTGGGTGAGATGTGAAAAATGACAGCTGCACTACTCATAAGAAGGTGTAGTGAAATGGCAATGTTGAAAATCTGGAATGAAAATATTGAAAATTCGTGAACTTTAGAGCCTGCGTAGGAACTGCATAGCGCGGTTGTAAAACAGTCATTTTGGAATTTGTACCAAATTTTCAACATAGGGTTTTGGGACCCTTCTCATGAATGATGTCACTGTCATGGCGTTATTCGGGCCCGAAAGGTGATTTTGCACAGTGACTGCGAAATCACCCTTCGGGCCGAATAACGCCATGACAGTGACATCATTCATGAGAAGGGGTCCCAAAACCCCATGTTGAAAATTTGGTGCAAAATTCCAAAAACGCCTGAGATATGCAACAAAGTTGAAAAACCCTATCTAGCTCATTATACAGCTTACGGCATTTCCTCAGTTCACGGTCGGCTTTAAAGAGTGCAGAGCGTGTTCCCGGTCCACCGCAGATCGTCACGCCGAGCTCGGAGGTAAGTATGGGGTAGGGGCGTGGGGAGACTGGGTGCACAGTGGGTGGGTGCGGGTTGTAGGGAGGGCAGGAAGACTCGTGGGACCGTTTTTCTTTACAGGGATTTAAAAAAAAAAAAACGGCGTGGGGCGTTTGCCACGCTGGGGTGGGCTCCAGCGTGGCACAAAATATTTCAGGGGGGCCGTGGGCCAACGGGGATTGGGCACCCCGTCGGCCATATGATCAGTTGCCATGCTGGGGTGGGCTCCCAGCGTGGCACAGTACTCGGGGGTGGGGACAGTGGAGCCGGCGGAGGTTGGGCACCCCGTCGGCTGTTCTATGAGTTGCCCACGCTGGGGTGGGCGCCCAGCGTGGCATATGAAACTTGGGGGCGCAGCACAAGCCGATGGGGATGGACACCCCGTCGGCTATACATGTGAGCGAGGGAGGGCAGCACGCGGTATGCGTGCGTTTCTGTGTGTGTGTGTGGGGAGCTGCGCATCAGCAGGTGATATCTTATCACTGCTCACTGAAGCGTAGCCCCTTTCAACTGTCGCCACTGCATTTTGGAGCTCGCTTATGACAGCTCCAGCATGCATTGGCGGACAGGCCACGCCTGCCAACACACTGACTTGAATTGGAAGAGGGGTGACACACCTCCAAATCTCGGATGATGGCACTCGTTTCTTGCACATGCATGCAAGCAAACATAATAATCCAATATAATTCGATACTCCACTCTCTCACAGTGGGGAAAGAGATCCAAAACCAAAACCCACACATTATCCCCACCCAAGATACTTGATCCTCCACTCTCTCCCACAGAATAGGGAAAGCGTCAACAAACAATAATCCTACACACAGTCTCACACAGTGAAAATAGGTAAAACAAAACCCAATAACTCAAATTAACTCTAAATCCAAAATAAATATAAAACAGAAACAAAAACCAACAGAAACTTAAACATGCAATAAAATCTCAAGGCAGCATACAAAGTAAAAGAAAAAGTCACTTAAAGTTCTTAAGTCAGTTTGAGTCCATAAAGCTCCCACCTGCTCAGAAAATAAATCGAGACTTTATTAAGTCCAACTGCCCACATTTAGCTTAGAAAGTAACAGAAGTGTACCGCCAGCTCTATAAAGCACCTCACTACTTAATAAAATGTCAAGAAGCACAAGCAAAGTCTGACCAGTATATGGTTTCAAAGATGTTGCTCACAGGAGTCCTGTTCTCAGCAGGAGGATTTTCCCAAAGTTCCGTAGATGAAACCATTGTCTTCACCATAGGCAGGGAACAATAAAGGGCATCAACTGAAGGTGGTACAAAAAGGAGGCTCCCTCAATACCCAGTCCAGTTGGCAGTCACCCCAGAATGCAGAGACTGACACTCGATGTCTGGTCTAGACAGACCCTCAACGGTCTCCCAGACTATCTAGGAGAAATTGCCGCTGTTAAGCCTGCACTCCAGCAGACCAATGCATAATCTCCTGTGCCCCATGGCACCCCAGACTAAACCACCCCACTGAGACAGGCAAGAAAGGAGCTTCTCGATTAATCCTTGATGCCCAAGTTCGAAAAAGATCCCTACCTCTGGGACTCATCACACAATGATGGACCAATTCAAAGAGCAAGGCAATGTTGTTCTGGGAAAAGTCCTGGCGCCACAGCTCCTCGTCGATGTTCTGGGTCAGCTACTCCCATCTGCTCTGTTATTAGTGTAACCCCTAGATGGCGCTATCCCAGGGGCTACTACCCTGCCTGATTTGCCACTAACAGGTTGAGGGGCCTGGATCCAATGGCGGGTGCCTCCACCCAGAGGTCAGGGTTTGCAATAGTTAAACTAACTTGGTCACAGCCCTCTGGACACTGCAACCCTTTCTTCCCACTAGTGGCCCACAATATATCAGAATTACCTTCACAGTATACACTTACCCCCAGGACTGGTTCCGGCACTGGGACCTCCTGTGAAATGAGATACAGTGCAACAATCACAGTACAGTACTTTAACATAGACAAATACCTCAGGCAGTATAACTTTGCTGAAACAAGCAGCTCTGATTTATTTAGGGGATATAACAAGGACAGGGGAAATCAGGTTAATTAGCTTATCACTCTAATAATCTACCTATGGCTCTGTGCACAGGCCTATCCCTATCAGTTACTGTCCCTGGGTACCCAAGCCCTAGTGGCTAGTCCAAACCGTGGCAGCTGGTAGGGCCCTTTCACACAGAGAAAGGAGAATTAAACAATCAGCAGTACAGTAATTCCATTTGGATTTAATGTGGCAATTCAACAGGAGCGACCCTGAATTAGTACTCACGACCTCCAAATAAGATAGGGTCCTTCAATGTCAGCAGGGCTCACTTGAGGTACACAAACCTCTTCACACATCCATATAAAAGAAAGCACTATACCAGGCAGGCTGCATCTGTATCCTGATCGCAATTACTGCACAATACCCAGGAGAACACACAGCAGATTCAGTTCCTGACAGACCGAGTGCAATTTTCAGCAATTCCTCCAGTCTTCTACAGGGTGAGCCTGGTTTCTACTCTTCAGATATCCTTTGATTCTCTTCACAGGACGGATTCAGTCCTAACAAGCTGTTACACAAGCTGCAGACGGAACTCTGGGCCTTGCACACGTTTTGACTAAAACTGCACACTGAAAAAGCACAGGGCTCCTTCCTTCTTCACTGCCAAAGCTCAACTGAAACTCCAACTGACAAAACCGGGCACTTCCTTTGAGTTCCTCCCAGTTCTTGACTGGATTGGCTGTCACTCACAATAGACTGCTGCTGTTGGTCCAAAAGGTGCTGAAGTCTAAACTACATCTCCCAGAGTCACTGCCCATACAATCCTCTTGTGGCTGGCTCAGATTATGAGTCCAAGTTCTGATTCGTCCAAGGCACCATTTTAGAGCTAGCTTACCCCACACTGATTGGTCCAGTTCAGCAGTTCAAAACTAGAATGGGAACTAGCAGACACAGTTCTGACTGCAAAGAAAGCAGGTTAGACAAACTGTAATTTCATTATTACTCTAAATAATTTCTGGCAAACAGTTACATCTTTCAGATAGGTTCCCTTTGCACTCCTAGTGACTGCAAAATGAAGTGAATTGGCAGCAGCTCGAGTGGTACTCAGAGAAGCACACAGTCCCCCATACAACTAATTATGTCTGCAAGCAGACAGCTCTTAAAGAGACAGTACCAGAGGCTCTAAAACACTCACTGATAAATGGCTTAAATGCCAAACACCATTCAGGCTTGGAGCATTCAAGCAAGCTCCTGGAAGTCTTTGGGAACCCCATTTGCAGGGGGTTACATTAGCAACCCCAGATCTTTCTCCTCCTCTGTAGTGGCTAGCTGTACCTCCCGCGGATAACAATTCCTTTAGTTCCTTGCTCCCAAGTGCATGACTTTGCACTGAACCCCAGCCGCCATGTGTCTGACCAGTACTCAAGTTTAGCTAGATCATCCTGTAGCCCTGCCACCATTCTGTATCATCTACCACCACACTGATCTTCGTGTCACCGCTGTAGAGAAAGAAGCTATAGTTAATATAACTTGTATATAGTAGAGATTATTGTCTATTTTGCTTTTTAAGTGATTTGTATTGGTTCTGTATTTTGTATTGTATTGTGTAATGTTTTCCTTCTTTGCGCCCCAAAGCCCCAGGTGTGGCTGATCCAGTCCACTGTGCTGCACAATAGCAAATAACTACAATAAATAAATCGGGTAACCTCAGTGGGCTTGACTTCTTAGCCTATCTCTGTGCTAACCTTCTTGGGCATTCTTTAAACTCCATGGATCCCACATATCCTCCTTGTGCTTCTCTTGTGGCTGGTGGAAATGTTAATGGTTCAAAGCACATTAGCCAGATAGTGGGTACATAAGCCGTTCCATAAAACCAAATTCCTCAGCTGTAACTGAATTGGGCTTAAGTGTTGCTGGGTAGATTGCTGTGCCACCCATGGCTCTTACTGGTAATATCTAAAGAACATCATAGCAAAATTATTATTAAAGCAGGCTGCAGCAATCAAGTGGCTCAGTCCTGTTGTTTAAAGTGCTGCTCTTTCTCTAGGTATATTTTTAATTTTGGACATTTGGAGCTGGACTGAAGTAGACATTCTTCACACTGCACATGAAGCATTTATACAGTATTTAGTCACGGTTTGCCAAAGTTACTAGCAGCTTCACACCCACAGTCGCTTCCACTGGCCTACCTTCACACAACTGGCTCTTTACCAGAGCACTTTGCCTCTGCTATCAGTGTTTATAACTGGCTTCAGATTGTCAGCTCTGATGACAGGCCTTATCAACAGTTACAAGAGAACTGGTGATTAATACACCTGCAATGGGCAGGGGGTTGTGGGAGGTCTGTGTCCAACTCAAAACACTGGTATACTCCACAGCAAGCAGGCTGTTAGTCACCGAGTCTAACGTTATGCAACTCGAATGGTAACTAGAATAAAACAGTTATTTTTGCTGATCAATAGCGCTTTTAGATACACTGATGGGCTCACACTATCAACAGTAGCATTGTATTACTCTGGTATGGAAACTATCATATGAGGCTTAAAAGTACAGTCAGCTGTGGCTAGTGAACTAGATTCCAAGTTATTTTGAAAACTGATCAGTTGCAAGTGTGTAAAAAGTAGTAACTGATTAATTAGTTGAGGTTCCCACTGGAAAACTGCCCGCTGGTAATTGTTGTGGATTGCTATAGAAATGTTCTACTTTAGAAGGCCCATCACTGTAGATGACTGTGCTCGAGGGAGGTGGGTTGCCATGCCTAAGCAAGTGTTCCAGTTGTTCCAATGGAGTCATATTCTAGGGTTACATATCATACTCTGTGCTCTTTTGTTCCTGCAGCACTTCAGCTGCCCATTTTGTGGTGGGCTCATAAACTTTGGTGGCATATTTATTTCACTTCTGCAGAAGGAATGATTTACTGCAGACATTTAGTACACTCAGAGAGAGAGAACACCTAGGAGGCAGTTTGCAGGAAGAGAAGCATATGGATCTTTGAAATGATACTAGGCAATAAGAAATATCCAAATGGTGTAAGCAATAACACACAACAGGATGTGCACTGACCTATATCAATAAATGTTCAGGGTGTCTTCAATCACTCCGCACTGGAAACTGTGTTGATATAGCTTGATGCCCACCCTGACAGTATTACTGCCCTTATAAAATGAGGATAACATAAAAAGTTTATAAAATTAAGAAAAACAAGAGTATTATTTATTTAAAAATATTGTTCGTTGCTGTATTGGTCCTTGTACAATAAGATGCACAAAATATGTGATTTTATATATTTTATTGGACAGACAAAGATTTCCAGAAAATAAACTAAGTTTTCAAACCTACAAGTTCTTCATCAGAAAGGTAAACATTATTTAAAAATAAAGATTTTTGTATGACTTATGTAAAGTAGTTCTCTCACCTGTGACCATCTCCTACTGTTTGCTAGATTATTATGCTGCACTGACTCAACTGTATAGTATGAGGGTGCTAGTGTACACATAGTACAAATGTGTGGCTATGAAGCGGAGATAAAATTGTCAGGAGTTTCTGCTTTAAACAATGTCCTCTGTGATTTTGAAATGAGTATGAATGGGGTACTACTGAGCAATAAACTCTGTGACCGGTACAAGGAGCGAGAGAAAAGCCTGTTGATGGGAGTATAGTAGCAAACAATTCTCTACCTGCAAAGTAGAAATTGGTTTGAGCATTTATTTAAACAGCTTTGGAGGGCAATACACTATTACAATGTAGACAATTTTGTAAACCGTACACTTTTAATATCTGGAGGTATGAAAACTAGATCTTGTGCATGAAAACAATTGTGGGCAAAACATGGCTGCTTAACTGTGGTTTAAAAATCAGATACTGGAGTATTAAATGTGTTGAGGTTTAGGACCAGGAGGACTGTGCACAAAGCTACTGCAGACTGACATGGTCATGTGACTTATCTAGGCCAATCATAATGTTCTATTATTACTCCTACTTAATTTATAATTTATTTTGTGCCTCTCAAACTATACATATACTCTGAAGCCTCATTCTCAGTTTAAGGCATCGTGAGTATGTAACTTCTCGTACAAGTCAGGCTGACAAACTGCACGAGAAAGACATCACCTTTTAGACAGGCTTTGACTACTGTGGTGGATTTTGGTTCATCTACTGGCTAACATACCAAATGATGTCAATGATGACATTTCTGGAAAATGGTCACGGGTCTGACAAATAAAATTCAATGCAAAAAGTGCAGAGTTATGCACATAGGGGTCAGGAACCTGAAGACAGGTGACAGGAGAAACAGAGAGAGATCTCAGGGTCTTAATAGCAGACAACTTAAAGCAATCAGCTGTGCAACAAGAGCAGTGGAGAAGGCAAATGGGATGTAGGGGTCCATATATATGCGGGGGAGAATCAGCTGTAGGGCTGTGCATGGGCAGAATAGTATTTCCAAATACCACAAACAGTAGGCTTCCTGAATATTCAGATGCCCTTCCCGATAGTCCACTATCCAGCTACTATTCAGGAATGACTATGTGTTGAGTTTTGCAGAGCTTCATTGGCCAATCAAAGGCTGTTTGTGGAGCTCATGGGCAAGCACACCATGTGACATCCTCACTCTGAGTTAGTAGAGGACAGGAGACTGCTGTTTCTGAGAGCTTAAGCTTACCAAAACAGAAATCATTTTTGCCTCCACAGGCTCTTTTGTGTCAGTATTAGTTGTTTGATCAGTGTCAAGAAAATTAGGTTTGGCTTTCTGACTTGGAATTTTTATCCTTGTTGCTGTGCTCAATGACAGGGATCAGTAGGGCTATCTGCTAACACCCCTCTTCAGCTGCCTCTGACACACAGCTCCAGTGAGATTTTTTGGTGAGGCACTTTTATGTTGTCTTCTTGTGCACGTGCAAACAACGTATTGAGGTAGTAGCATTTCAGAGGTGTGTTAGTGTTGTGGCGAATTCAGGGCACGCTTTTAGTAGGTGCATCTCTCATTCCCCAATTAGCCAACATGCTAGCACTGACACAAGTATTATGCAAACTGACACCAACTTGAGAGAGATGTGCCACTGCAATCAGAGACAAGCTCGTCATGCACCTGCACAGATGACATCGCTCCCATACCTGGCTTTCCTGGTGAAACATTTCAATAAAAATGGTGGCAGAGCGCCACTGCCACATAATCCTGAAAGGTCGACATTGGGGTGCAATCTCCGTGCTGGCACGTACGCCATCCCCCACACTGTGTGGCACACTGGGAGCCCACCATGTGCTGCCGCTCACAGAAAGCTGACCACATTGGCATATTCCTGCCCCGCCCCACCCCCATTGTGTGGCCAACATCACCCCTGAAAGTCCTGGGCACTGGAGCCCACCCCAGTGTGCCCAACATTTGTTTTATTTCACATGTAAAGAAAGAAAACAGTCCCGCTGCACAGTGTCCGTATTTTTTGTTCCTGAAAAAAGGAAACAGTCCATTGTCTGTGGCACCCCCAGCCCGCACTCCACCCTCTGTGCACGCCACCTCCCCACACCCACCTCACCCCATATTTACCTCTGGAATTCCAGTTGTGATCTTCGTGGAGTGGGAACACGTCTGCACTCTTCAAAACCAAAGTGCAAAATGAAGAAATGCCGGTAAACTGTATAATGGCATAAATGGAAGGGTTTAAACTTGGTGGATATCTCAGCCATTTTTTTAATTGTGGCTCCAAATTTTCAACATGGATTCTTGGGTCCCAACCTCATGAACACACGACTGTCATCTCGTTATTTGGTCCTGAAAGGTAATTTCACAGTCACTGCATGGAATCACCTTCGGGCTGATTAACGAAACTACAGAGTCACTGTTCTTGAGGTGGCGTCAAGAAGTCTATGTTGCAAATCTGATGAAACAATTCAAAATGACTGTGTTACAAGCGGAGTTGGGCAGTTCACATGCACACTTGTAACTTTGACAATTTTAATGTTTTCACTCCAGATTTTCAACATTGCCATTTTTCACACCTCCTTATGAACAGTATAGCTGTCATTTTCACAACCTGCCTGAAATGTGTTTTCGCACAATGGCAGCCGCTGTGGGAAATCCAAGTTCGGGACAGATTAACAAAATCATAGTGACACTGTTCATGAGCAGAGGTCCCAAAATGCCTATGCTGAAAATTTAGTTAAAAAAAAATCACCCAAATAATTGTGTTATGGGCATGCGTTCATGAGTTTCGCATGCTCATGACTTCTCACTATTTTCACTCCAGATTTCAACATTGCCATTTTTTTACACCTCCTCATGAACAGCACAGCTGTAATTTTTCACCATCCTGCCCAAAATGTGTTTTCACACCTGTGACACCAAATGGCGCAGTTGCTGTGCAAAATCACCGTTCGCTAACAAACTGATAGTGCCACTGTTCGTGAGGTGGGGTCACAAAAAGCCCTTGCTGAAAATCTGGAGTAAAATACCAACAAAACGCCTGGGGCATTAGGGTTGCCAACCATAATGTCCCACTCTGTAGAGACTGACAGGTGTCAGGGGTGTGACCTGGGATTGTCGACTATAATGCTCACACCATTCCACCTCACCCTGCAGCCAGCGACAGGCACTGAGGTGTGCCTTGGACTCTTCAGACCCAAAGTTCACCCCATTCTCCTACACTGCACCCATCTCAGCGTATTTCCTTATGGAATGGGGTGAGTGTAAGGCTCAAAGACCTAAAGGCACAATGCAACAGTTGTCGGTGTCTGCATGGTAGGATGAGGTGAAATGGCGTGAGTGTGGCCGACGACCCAAAGGCACACCCCAATGCCTGTCAGTCTCTGCAGGGTGGGGTGGGGTTGGCATCAGTTCAATACTTCACTGCCATTCCTATTATGCATCTCTGTAACTCCTGCACTACCAATGCCAATGCCAGTAAGACAACATTCGGCATTGACAAATGCTTGTCTAGTAGTTTTGCTATCGCCTGGTTCCAGGCTTGGTTCCCTGAGTGACTGAAAAGGAGTCTGCTAACTCCTCCTGTAGCTCACTGTGCACAATTTGCCTATATGTGCAAATTATTTGATTATGTGATGCTGTGCCCTGCATATGCAGCTCACTGCAGACAAGTTGCATGTGCATGCTTGATATATTTTGTCATGAGGCTGGCCTCAAGTGTGCACAGCTATGTGCTCACAGTTTTAGAAACAAACGTCTGCAGTTCTTGGCCAGCCAGGTTTGATTCACTGAATTACTACTGTCAGTCATCTGCTTCTTTGATTGAATTCTGTACAACTGAGGAGTGTGTTGACATTACCTTCTTCCACAGCTCACATCACTCGATTACCTGGTGCATGTAATATATATTTTCATGACTCTGTGCCTCATGTGTGCGTGCATTTTTGTTTGTTTTTAATTAAACTGCTGCAGTTCTTAGAGGGCAGGATTTACTCACTGAGTTGAGTGTGTGTCATCTGTCAATTCCTTGCTCAGTTCCATGTTCTACTGAAGAAGGTGCCTCTTCTTCCCCTTAGTAGCAGTGTTTTTTTTATGTTTGCTTTTTGTGGTGCATACTCAACTGGGGTTGGCATGTGTCTTACTGTTGTTCCACAAGCACCAAGTAAAAAGCATCATAAACACAGGCACTACCTTGTAGTAGTTGGTATTTTACACAGTAACACACTAGTTACCTGATCCATCACGTCTTAGCAACCTCCCAAACATGCCTGGTCCAGCCCCAGCAAAGCAACTGCACCCTGTTCTAAGCGGTGAGGGATAGGATGACAGACCCACAAAAGAAAAGCACATCCAGGAGATTACTGCCGATGCAGTCCTAGTCCCATCAAACCACAAAACAATCTATGCAGAACAAAAGAAGCACTGGGGTGGGGGTGGGGTTCTGTAACAAAACACAGTTGAGAGTGTTGCATAAAGTTGCCAATACAAGTATTTGTGCTGAGGCTGGAGGATTTCAATAAAGCCCTGATGCTTTGAATAGAATCTCATCTTTGTCAGGAGCATGTTGGCAATATACAACGCACCATGGCTATACAGCCCTTAAAGAAACACACAACATAAATAAGTAAGTTATAATAAATGAAACTGAGATGCCCTTCCAACAAAACAATCCTAAAGTAACATGCCCAAGGATGAAACACTGCACCAAGATTACAAAACATAAGATCAGTTCAAAAGATTAATTCATACAGTGGTGCCAGACAGAAATCAGTGCAGTTTCTTGCATGCTGCAAAAAGCAGTGTAGTTCAGTGGTAAGTAAGCCATCTTGTCATGCAATATTTCATGACATGTCATTTACTGCAAAGTACTGAACTGCATCCTGTCTTGCCCAATTGTACATTACTTATACATAATACCATTCCAGAGAAGGAGGTGAGAGAGACTACATAGGCAATGACAAACTGGCATGTGTCGTATTCGTGAGCTCAAATATTTTCTCCCAAGCAAGCCTTTTAGTTCTAGTAACATTGGGAATAGCACTACTACTAATACTAGTAGTCCACCTGTTCCATTTGTATGTTCACTGTCGCACCCTTATATGCCAGTAGTAAGAGTGTATTATAGTTTACATGCCTTGTGCAGGAAGCAGCAGACACCACCACCAGTGTTCTCACTGCTATCACTGACTGCTACATCCACAGCCAGTGTGCTTCCCAGCACCACCGGTGTCATTCTTGTAGTATCCCCCTGTCAACTGTCACCACCACTGCATCCACTGTTACCACTGTTCTTATGTCCATGACTAAAGCACCTTCTGCCCCTGTGACAGTGACCACGAATACCCTACAGTATTGACCCAATACAGTGCTTGATATTGTTTCTGCAGTGCTATGTGTGTGGTGTGGTGGATACAGTGTGCCACATGTAGGTTGCGCCCATTAATGACAACTTTGTGATGGTCATTGAAGTGTATATGGTACACCAGGTTCAAAGGGAATTAATGATGTGTGCTTTTAAGCCATTGTTAAAAGACACAGGTTACTCGCTTCTGTAACAGTAGTTCTTGGAGTGGTATATGCTGTTCATCCACACTTTCTGGCAGATCGTCTTTCCCTTTAAGAGGTGCCAGAACATCTTCAAGCTGGGTCCTCCCATCCACCTGTGTGGTAGAACCCTTGGCTCCACCCATGACATCAGATCTTACATGCTGGAAGTAGAGGTGTGCATCCCGAAGCCAGGAGGTCTGGTGGGTCAGTGTGGAAGAACAGCATATACCACTCCTAGAAATATAACTAAGTAAAACTTACCATAAAAGTAGATCTTGATGCGGTCTCTTGCAGTGGGTTATTACTCTTGGGAGTCTGCTAGGTGGAGATGTCACATGGTAGCTTCTTCCAGCAGTTTCCTATAGGGCTACCCCCATACATCACTTCCTCTGGCTGTGCATAAAAGGGGCGGCCCCAGGTATACACCATTCCCGTTGGCTGCAGCGCCAAAGGCAGAGGACTGAGGAAACAGAGGACCAATGGAAATACCCAACCCAACGTCCGGAGAGCTAAGGACCCTGAGCAAAAAACCAGTGGGAATGGAGGGCGATTGTACCTACTGTAAGAGACCATACCAAGATCTACTGTTACGTGTAAGTTTTCATGTAATGATACTACCTTAAACGGACAGGTCTCTTGCAGTAGGTTATTACTCTTGGAGAGTACCAAGCAGTTATAAGAAAGGGAGGACAAGCAGAGCAGGAAGCCAGGATATTAGCCACAGCACCAAGCAATGCCAAGACACACATCCGTGAGAACGGAAAAGAGGCAGTAAAGAGGAACCAGGCAGAAGCCATGGAGGAGCTGCATAACAATCCAAGAGATGGCCATGTGATCCCAGACAAGGGACGGTGGTCACAGCAAGTCAAAGGAGCGCGTTGTCACCCACATCTGGAAGGTGCAACCAGAGGTCGGCCACAGGACAGAAGAACCTCTAACCCGGCAGGCCAAGGAAGGCAAGGAGTGAGAAGAAAGGTGGCCAGTCCGGTGACAGGGACAGGGCAGGCAAACTGCGACTGGACGTCGTGGGAACAGACAGCACAGAGGCCAGGTGGCATCGCAGAGAAGTGCTGCATGAAAGCATAGAGACAGCCAGTATAACCCTGGAAAGGGATGGTATCCACACAAAGTCCAAGTGAAGATATCTCAAACACCACCTGGTTGGGCGGACAACCAAAGGTGTGTGAGGAAGAGAGTACTCCATGAAGGAGTATGAACAGGGCCATGCCAATGATTCAATCAGCCAAACAGGCGCAAGAGGCAGTGGCATACATCAAGCCAGCAGGGCATCCAACGCACCGTCAGACATAGATGGAAACATGTCGATGAGGAAAATAGAAAACAGTAGGCACGCAGACTGAGGCAACCTGACAAGCAGGGGTCAACAGGTCATGGCAAGAAAAGGAACCCAGGAGAGCAGTGCATAGTACAGCGCACGACAGGGCATGGAGAGTACCAGGCAGGCCATAGCAAAGAACACCTGGGAGGTACCAAAGGACTGTGAGAGGAGGGAGTGACCAGGAGGAGGAAGCAGACCTCTGAAGAAAAGGGTGAAGGGACACCCGTCGCTCTGAAGCACTTGTGAAGGAGGCGGGAGCAAGCCCTGTAAAGCAGTCACGGAGATGGGGCAGGCCCAGCCCCCTGCCAAGAGGACAGGCGCTGGATGGGGCAGATGCAGCTGCCCCCATGAGAGGCCCCACCGGAGACCCGGAGCAGGACCCAGGGAGAGGGACAGGAACGGACATCCTGCCAGTCGAGGAAGACGACGGCACCGGGGCAATGGAGAGGTCCCGGATCGACCATCAGGCATGACCAGATGGTGGGTGAAATCCGATAGGCCTGGGGACCATGACCAAAAAATGAAGCACCATAGGAGGGGTGATGGCAGCCGACGGGCAGATGTTGGGCACCGAACCCGATGCCTAAGGCTAGGTGAGGCACTGTAAAGGCGTGGCAGTGGCAGACAGATGGGCAGATGCAGGCATGGCATTGAGGCCCGCAGAAAGCCAGTGTTGGGAAGGCATGGAGGGGCGATATGGGCAGCGCCAACAGGGCCAACCCAGGCAGGGGGCAGTGGTGGGAGAAGGCACCAAAACTGAAACTCCTGAAGCACAGAGGTACCAGACCACATGGCCCACATAAGAAAGGCGTGAGAGTGAAACCTCACGACGCAAAGTACATCAGGAGCCTGGAGCCACAATGAGCGAACAGGAACAGGCATGGTGGGCATGTGGACCAGGTAAGAGCCCCAAGAAGTCCCTGGAGGCAGCTGCAACAGCGGTGGCACAGAATGAAAGCCTGGCAGGGAGCTGCACAACTGGGAGGCCCACGTGAGACACAACAAAGGGAAGGGAGGGACACCCATGTCCAGACAGGAGCAGAATAGTACCCATGCAGGGAACCTGAAGTCATGGTCCCCAAAACAGGAGGAGGAGGGGGAACCAGGCGGACAGAGCCTGAACCGGATGATGCTGGAGGCGGGGGCATCCCGACCCCAGTTGGGTGACACCGGAGGATGGTGTGAGCACGCGGGTGTGAGACCGGGAATCCCATCAGGGGCACAAAGGATGGCACTTGTCCGGTGACAGAGGGGTACATAGAGCAATGCAGGAACAGGACACTGGTGCAGGATGGGCGTGGGGGAGGAAGGGGATCCCTGTACTGTGGATGCCTGAAGTGCGGAGCTCCTGTCGGTGATGGAGGAACCAGCCCCATTGAAAGGGAGGAAGGCAGGGACATCCCATAGATGGGAAGCAGCTCCAGTGAGAAGGAATGGAAATGGGGATGTCCTGTCGACGAGAACACTAAATAAGACATCCTCAATAACGGGTAAGCATCCCATCAAAGAGGAATGAAAACAGGATGCTCCATCGACGGGGAAGTCATCCCATCGGTGAGAAGGCGTCCGTCAATGGGGAAAAAGTCTCCATTGATGAGAGGAAATCAAGAGCATGCCCTGTCGACAGGGATGAGCTCCTGCTGATGGGAGAGAAAACAACTTGCTTTGTCGATGAGGGAAGCCTCCCCATCGACGAGGAACATTCTGCTCGACATGGAGGCAGTGCCCAGTGACAGGAAACATCCCGGAGAGTGCTCAGTCGACAGGGATGACCCGTCGATGATGAGGGGAGCAACGGAGGCTCCATTGACGGGGCTGTCCCGATGACAATGAATGCCCTATCAACGGGGGAGGGAGATAACCCCAACAATGGCACAAGAGCACAAAGGCCCTGTTGACGATGGAGGAGCCACTGTCAACGGAGCAGATTGGAGGAGTATGAGTCCTGCTGCCCTCAAATGCCAGGAACAACAGTCTTGGGCTGGGGACCCTTAATATGGGTCCCCGAGGTCTGTCCCAGAAAGGCTGCCTTGTCAGCCATGGATGGAGTCCCTGACCCAGCAAGAGAGCCTAGGTCAAGGAGCAGCAGGGTGCTGTGCATGAACACAGGCCCACTGAAACAAGGAGAGCTGGAGGCACTGTGAGAAGCACAGGCCCAGCCCAGTAGAAGCAAGAACAGCTGGAGCCTTGGAGTAGTACACAGGCCCAGGACCAGAGGCAGGAGCGGGGTTGCTGTAAGTGGTTCACAGGCCCAGGTCCTGGAAGCAGAATAGCCAGGGCCTGGGAGTGTTTTCACAGGCCAGGCACAGAGTAGAAAAATCGGGTTTAAGATCACGTTGAAGACTGGAACACAGAAGATTGAGCTAGCTGCCATGTGGGCTAAAGCCGGGGGAAAATGAAGTGTGTACCTGGGGTCACCCCTTTATACACAGCCAGAGGAAGTGTGTATGTGTGGCCTTATAAAAGACTGTTGGAAGAAGCTACCATGTGACAGCCCACCTGGCAGACTCCTCAAGAGTAATAACCTATTGCAAGAGACCTGTCCGAGAAGATCTACTGCTACAGGTGAGTAACCTGTGTTTCCAAGGATGTGGATATGTTGTTCTATCCACACTTTCTAGCAGATTCCTAGCAGTTCTTACTTAGGAAACAGAGAATGGAGAACTGAGGCCCCAAAACCAACATTCCGGCATGACTCTAGGTCAATGTGGTAATGGGAAATAAAGGTGTTTGCTGACTTCCAGGTAGCAGCCCTGCAATTTCCTGGATAGGGACGTCCCAGAAGCAGCCACCGCATGTAGCTGTATGGCAGGTGAAATGTGCCTTAGCCCTATGGGAGGCCCTACCCGCCAACCTATAGCAGAGATCAATGCAGGAAGTGATCCACCTGCCAATTGTCCGCTTGGTTGCAGGTCTGCCGGTGCAGCTTCAGCATAAGTGACAAACAGCTGGCGAACCTTTCCCCAATTTCCATCATACGCGCTTTGTAGTAGGCGAATGCTTGTCTCAGGTCCAAAGTATGGAGCCTGTACTCTGCCTTCAAGGTGTAACTGGAGTAGTACACTGGCAGAATCAACACCTGATTAAGGTGAAACTCCGACACCACCTTCGAAAGAATTTCAGGTAGGGGTGCAGGACAACCTTGTCCCTGTGGAAGACCAGATAAGGAGACGCCTACCGAGTGTGCCTGAAGCCCTCAATTCTTCTGGCTGACTTAATGGCCACCAAGAAGGCAGTCTTCCATGACAGGTGGGAGATATCGCACCTGTGCATTGGTTCAAATGGCTTGCCCTTGAGCTTTGCCAAAACCAGCAGTAAACCCAAGGAGGTGGTGGTTCACGACTGGAGAGGATGTGAGATCTAGGCCCTTGAAAAGGTGCCAGACTACCTCTCCTGCACCACCAACTGCTGACTGGCCCGCGCCTAGTAAGCAGAGATGGCTGCCAGGTGCACCTTAAGGGTCGTCGACCAAAGTCCCTGCTGGGAGAGAGACTATAGGTAGTCCAAAATGCTAGCCACTGGACAAGACAAGGGTTTTAACCTTCGTTCCTGACAACAAATGGAAAATCTTTTCCATTTGAAGGCATAGCATTTTCTGGTTGATTCCTTATGGGATGCCTTAACAATTGTGAGGACCTCATCAGAGAGACCCAAAGCCTGGAACTCTAGCCACCAGGAACCAGGCTGTTAGGTGCAGAGATTGAAGGTCCAGATGGAGTACCTTCCCTGATTGATAGACAGCAGGTCCAGGCATGCTGGAAGACACCTCAGGAGTCTGTTGCCAGTCTGGGGCTACCAGGATCACCTGTGCCTTGTCCTTCCTGGTCTTGAGGAGCACCTTGTGGCTCAATGGAAGTGGAGTGAAGGCACAGAAGAGGCCTGGGGTCCACGGCCTCGAGAAGGCATCCCCTGCAGTGAGCCCTGCTGAGGGGGCGGCATGGAACAGCCCAGCTTTATGTCTCCCTGGAGGCAAACATGTCCACCAGAGGTGTGCCCCACTGGAAGAACATATCTTGTACTACATCCGAATAGAGGAACCACTTGTAAGATGCCTAGCCCATCTGGCTGAGAGCACTGGCCAGTTGATTCAAGGCTCCTGCCACATGGATGGCTAGGAGATCTGCCACTAAGCTGAGCACTAGCATCCAAGTGCAGAGAGCTTCCTTGCACAGGGGCAAGGAGTGCGCCCCATCCTGCTTGCTGAGATAAGTACATGGTCATGGTATTGTCCGTCTGGACCTGGACCACTTGACCCCAAATGAACCGAGCGAATGCGGTCAGGGCTGACTGAACCGCCTGGCGCTCCAGCAGGTTGACGCTCACATTGGGACTCCTGAGGGGACTAGAGCCCGTGGATCAGTGCTCTCCCAGATGGGCACCCAAACCCATCAGAGAGGCATCAGTCATCAGGATGACCATCAGCTCGCAGTGGACAAATGGGATGCCTTCCTGCAGATGAGCTGGGATGAGCCACCATTGGAGGCCTTCCCACATCCTCTGAGTCATGGTGACCAGCTGGTAGAGGTGACCTGAACGCTAAAACCACTGACTGGCCAGTTCCCACTCGAAGGAACGCATATGTCAGCGGGCCCATCGGACCATGCTGGTGCAGGCTGTCATGTAGCCCAGAAGGCAGAGGAAGTTCCGGCAGGTGCATTGTCCAAACAGAAATGATTAGGCAAAGGAGGAGAGAACCTCTGCCTTGTACGCTGGGAGCCGAGCTCTGGTTCTGGAAGAGTCGAGCTCTGCCCCATGAAATGAATCACCTGTGAGAGAACGAGTCTGACATGGCCTCATTGATCAGGAGGCCAAGCCTGAAGCAAATCTGGAGGCCAGATCCCTGGACCACTCCACCTCCTGCCTGGAGGGACCTGCTATGAGCCAGTCATCTAGGCAGGGATAAACACAGACCCCTCGGTGCCTCAGGAAAGCTGCCACCACTGCAATGCATTTGGTGAAGACCCTGGGGCTGACATGAGGCCAAAGGGCATGACCTGGAACTTGTAGAGGGTTTCTTCAGCTCAGAAGTGGAGGAACCTTCAGTGGGACAGATGGATTGGGATGTGAAAGAATGTGTTCTGAAGATCCAGGGAGCAAAACCACACGCCTTGCTCTAAGGATTGTACGATCTGAGCCAGAGGTACCATCCGAAGGTGCAAGACCTGAGAAATCTGTTCAGGTCATGCAGATCGAGAATGGGGCACCTGCTGCCCCCAACTGGTTTTGGTACCAGGAAGTACATGAAACAAACCCTGGGTCCGTGGAAGTTCCAGCACTCTGCAGAACCTCTCCTTGCGGAGGAGCTGGCGATATTGTCTCAAAGAGCCAACTGAGTGACAGCTGATGCCAAATCCTCCTGTGGGGCACGAGCTTGGCTGGGAGGGTATTGCTCGATTCCAGAGGCAGACCTCGCCAACCACTTCCAGCACCCACCTGTCTGTGGTGATAACAGACAAGGCGGAAAGGAAATAGAACTGCCCCCATGGGAGGACCCAGGGAGGCGTGATGGGATTGAGGGTGGCACACCTCAACCCGTCACTGAGCAGTCTTGGAGGGGAACAGCTGGTCAAGGGTCCACTAGGTCCCTTCCTCTAGGCTTTCTGACTGAAGAAGCATCCGACTTGGCCAGAGGTCACCAAGTTTGAGCCGGCTGGCCTTTGCTACTGGGCTGGTTTAGCCACAGGAGTGAAGACCGAAAGGGCTTGCACTTTGTGCTTAAGCCCTTGTCCTTCTGGGTGGATGTCAGAGTCAAGGGTGGTGTTGGACTTTTCAATGCATTGGAGGTGGCCCTCTACACTGGGCCTGAACAGGTCAGTGCCCAAAAGGGGACGCCAGCCAGACTGTGTTGGGTGTCCGCTGTAAAGATTGAGATTCTCAACCAAGCCCTACAGCGTATGGCTACTGCAGCTGCAACAGAACGGGCACATGAATTGCCAATATCCAGAGCTGTTTGGAGTTGCTGCTTTGCCACTGTCCTACCCTGGTCCCGGACCTGCTTGACCATGGTCTGAAGGTCCGCAAAAGGTGAGGAATGACTTCATCCAGGCAGCCCAAAAAGACATGTGAGAAGTGTGCCATTAGCACGGCAAGCTAGCCTGACGTAAGGCTGAGCCAAGAGGCAGCACAGACTTTTTAGCTGAGTGGTTCCATTTCTCGGACTTGTCCAGCGGTCCATCGACGTCCCCTGTACTGCCTGTGTGCTGAGAAACAGAGTCAGCCACCAGTCCCTCAGCCAAGGGATGCTCCAAAAACCATGAAAGGAACTGTTGGAACCGCATACTTCAGACCATCCCTAGCCGAGTAGAGCAAGAGGAAGGGTGCTGCCAAAGGTCCAGAGCTGGGATAACAATGGCCTTGGAGACAGGGAGGCCTCTGTAGAAAATCCCTTGTCCAGAATCTCTGTAGGGATACCGAGTCTGCTTGGTCCGCTCGAGCTCCATCCCCATGGACTTGAGATGAGCCGAAGAATGCCCATAAATGAGGTGGGTCCCTTGTCCATGGAGAGATCCCCCTTGAAGACTCACGTCGAGGGATGTGAGTGCAAAAGAGTCTTCAGACTCCAAGGAGTCTCTCGCGTAAAGTTAGGCGTCCACCCAAGTTGCCCTCGACCCACCTTGGGCAGTCGGGAGTGAGGGTGATCGACAGTCGATTGGGCAGCCTTTTGGCCAGCCGAGACTCCTTGATTGGAGCCTCAGACTTCAACTGTTCAGGTGGTGGCTCTACCATGATCGACTCGAGTAGCCTGTTTGGCCGAGCTGGCTGATCTTGTGGTGGCACCTCTGAGGGGTGATGGTGGCAGGGGCCAACGTCGGTTGTTCGGTGGTAGCCACTTGATAGCCAGGGTAGAAACCGGGTCTGTTTTGGACAGGATAAGACCAGCTGCTGCCACATTAAGTCTTCGCAGCTGGGACGCACTTGCACTGAAGCCTCCTTGGTAGAGAAGGACAAAGAGGAGTAGCAGCACCATAATGCTGAGCACAAGATCGCCGGTGACAGCGGATCTGCCAGATTCAGAGGAAGAATACCAAGACCTCGATCTCGACTGTCAGTGGGGCCAATGGGGAACTCTAAAGGAGCCATGGAGCCCAGCTGCTCTTCCAGGTCAGGGTCTAGGGCGGCAGGTTCAACCCAGTGGGCTGAGCCAACCTGTTGGAGGACACCGGAAGCACTGGAGTCTGAAAAAGAGAGTTATCGGCCTCTTCGGACAACAAGTCATCAATCGTTCGAAAAAATATCGGCCACATCAACCAGCATCTCAGCCAACTGGTTTCACAGGGGCTCTATGAAACCAGCGGCAATGGTTTCAACGAAGTCAAAACTGAGTCTCCTGACAATGGGACCACTCCTGATCCAAAGAGCCTCGATGTTGAGTCTTCTCTTTTTGACTCCTCCTTACAAGAGCTTGAAGCGTGTGATCAGAAGGACCCTCTCCCTTGGTGGAGGGATTGGCACAACTCTCTCTGAAGGAAGCTGAATAAGTGGAGCCCAGTTGGAGGCAGAACAAGGCCGAAGCCAAAGAGGAACTAGCAGCAGCCTGGGTTGCCTCCTCTTCTCGAAGGCCTTAAGCTGTTCGAGCTGCTCAGCGGACCCTGCAGCTGTGGAGACCACCAATGGGCATCCTTAGACTTGACCTGCAGGTAGCGCTTCTCTGGTCGCCCCAGTTGGGAGTCAGGCAGCACGGTCATCCAGAATTGATGGGTGAAAGGACTGACAGATATCGCAGGCCTGCAGATCGGTGGTCATGGTCTAAGCAATACACGCACGTGGGAGAAGGTCGGCTCGCAATATCTTTTGATCACATGAGGCACCGACGAAACCTGGGAATGTTTTTCTTCCATCGTGGTAACAAGAAAGAATCAAAGATGCAACTCTGACAAGTTTTAAGGTAAGTTTTGGAATCAAATCCAAAGATTCGAGAGTAATGGCCTACCATATGTAGAAGCGCTAAGGAGGAACCTGTACCTTCCCGCTGGAAAGGAAGATCTGGCATCATGGGGTGGAGCTGAGGGTTTTACCACCCAGGTGGTGGGAGGAGCCAGCTTGAAGACGTTTGGCACCTCTTAAAGGGAAAGGCGATCTGCCAGAATGTGTGGCTAGAACATCACATCCACACCCTAGAAAATACCTTTCCTGGCTAAACACAGAAAACCCGGGGCCGAATACGAATATTCAGGAAAAGGTATTTGCACGGCCCTAGTCAGCAGCAGAAGGAAAGAAGTGATTCTGCCCTGTTCGACATGCAGTGTGGCCGCATTTGCAGTACTGCATTCAGTTCTAGAGTCCAGACTTAAAAAAAAAGACAGTGTTGGGTTGAGGAGGGCAGGTGAGGTTAACAAAATAATTCAGGGGCAGCAAGAGAAGGCCTACATGGAGAGGCTTAATGACCACATTAGGTGCTGTATACACTGCTGACTAGGAGGAAGGTGGGGACATGATAAACTTCTGAAGCTTCTTCCCAGGAAAAATAAGGTACAACACTGAGGAACTGTTCACAGTAAGCAGAAACACAGACACAAGGGAAGGGAGGGAGCTTTGGGATGGACTTCAGAAAGTAATTCTTTACAGAGAGTAGTGGAAAGTGGAACTGGCTGCTGAGGGGTTGGCCTGCTCCAAATCAGTAGAAGGATTCAACTGAGGTGTGAGGCAGCCATATGGGGCTGGTGAGGATAACAATGGAGGATGACATAAGGAGATCGAGAGAGTGACTCATAGGGCATCTCCATTACAATATAGGTAGGGCTGGCAGACTAGATGGGCCATGACTTTTTATGCAATTAGTTTCTATGTTTTATCAGATACTGAATATAGGGAAGAGTTTCAGGGCAGCTATAGAAGGAAAAGAGCCTGGAATTGCTGAAAACTAGTATTTTAAATGTAAAATGTCAGATCAAAGAGGAGTTTATAGCACTAACAAGATTTTCCTGCAGGACCCCAGGTCAGCAGCTAGTTATGCCTAAATCCCTAATCAGGTCAACAGGAGAGAGTGGGGACAAAGATACACCACTATGGGCCACAGAGATGTGAACAGCAAATGAGCAGAAATCAGTGGGTCTTCAACAGTATTCCACCTGAAAATACAGACGTGTGTGTGTGTGTGTGTGTATATATTTTTTTTTTTGCAGTTTTGTTGACCGGAAAGTGCACTAGACAAATCCTGCCTATTTTCAGGCACGACCCGGGAGGGGATACAGATGAACGTCAACTGACCTTGAACCAGATTAAGCTGTTGTGTATACACACACACACAGAAATTCATACATACAGATACTGAATGATTCTTAAGCAGTTCAGCACTGCATAATTGCATAGCTGGTGGAAGGTCATGCAGTGGGGGCACTTAGCTCCCAAGACAGAAGGCTTTGGAGGACACCAATGCCAAAAGCCAGCCTGTCTGTGGGTTAGCATATCCAAGCGGTAATGTTTAGGAAAGCATGGATCCTACTCATGTGGTGGCGCAGCATGTGTCAGCTGCAGAAATGGAAGCAAGTCAATGCTAGTAGCCATACCATAAGTGGCATATCCACAGACAGGCCAGGAATCTCGACAGGCTTCTGTTAACAGAAGGAAATGCAGGATGCAAGCCATTTAGAAACACTTTGCTTAGAAACAGGGCCACCACCATCCTGGTGTTAACAAATGAAAAGCTATAGGACATCCTACAATCCTTTGTGTGATCCAAATAGAAATGTAAATGCTCTAAGGACATCCAGAGAGAGCAAGATAACATCTCCAGCATTATGGGGGAAGGAAAAAGTAGTAAGGTTACTAGTCTCATTTGAGGTAAATATGGACACCACTTTGGGAAGGAACCAAAGACAGGATCCTATTGAAAAACAAAGTACAGAGGATCAGTAATCAATGCCCGTAATTTAGAAACCCTCCAACTCAAGATGACAGCCACAGCAAAAGAGTCTGCTATGAGAGAAAATGAAACAAACAGAAGGCAATGAATTCAAAAGGAGCCCAGTAAGGGACTCCAGAACTAAATTCGTGTCCCAGACCAGAACTGGGCAATGGACTGGGGATTGCAGATGTAGGAGATCTTATAGGAATCAGTGAGACACCTTCTACTGTGCCACAGCCTTACCTCCAAGAGGGCATAAAAGGAAGAAATGACCAACGATGTACCTTCATCAGAGAGTACTGGAGGCCAGAGTCTGACTGGAATATGAGGTAGCCCAAAACCCACTGGACTGGATTATAAAAGGGTCAATGGAGCAAGAGGCATACTAAATACTAAATAAAGGGAGGCAGTATAGCACAGTGGTTTAAGGCTCTGAGCTGCAAATCTGGTGACATCAGCAGACCAGACCGGGTCTGAATCCCTAGCTTCCACTTACCTGTGTGACCCTGAGCAAGTCACTTAACTCCTGTGCTCCCAAGGTCGCACCTGTAAAAAAACTTTCAGCTTAGTGTGCTACTCCTGGTTAAACAACTAAATAAAAAATACAGTACTTAATTCCCAACTGGTAGCACTGAATCGAACATCAGAGCCTCAGTGTTATGCAGAACTGCCAAATACAAATCAGAAGCTGGACTAACTGAAAAGGTAGACAGACTCCAAATGTTTTGGCACGGATAAAATTTTATTAATAAAACAAATAAAATAAAATGTGGAGCAGTAGCACCTCCTACCAGTGCCAACATTTTGTGCCAAATACTTGCACTTTTCAGGGCATCTACTGCTACTACTCCACCTTTTCTTTAATAAAATATTATCCATGCATGTAAGAAAAGCACTAGCACCATCAATATTTTAACATCTATGAAGCGTGCACTTATATTTTTCTGTCTTTTGTTATATATTTGGATGCAGAATTTAAGTATGTTAGTACAGCACAGTATATATCTGCACACGTCCAGGCAGACATAGACTAAAATGCAAGATAACGAAGAAAGAACATTGCACAAAAAAGATTAATTGAAATGACTTATTCCTTTTAGAAAAGTGACTGTCTGGCATAATGGCGCATGTAGTAGATGCTCACTGAATTAGGATTTGTATTTTTCCTGTAAAGTACGCTGAAACAATATTGTTATTGTTTTGTTCCATCCTGACAGAATGCTAGTCTTTTGATGTAATTATTTAATTTTAAATTCTAACTGTGATTATGGTATTTGCATAAATTCAGTTAGAATCAGTTTCTTTTAATTGGATTAGTTTTTAATTGTTCATTCACTCTAGAGGTGTTGTGTGATGAATTAAATGCAGCAGAGTAATGCTGTAATCACACTGCCCGAGCTATATTTTTCACGTGAACCTGAGCACATTTGAGTACTATAAAAGCCCTTCATTGTATTACTGTTTTTACTCTTGACAAAGCACAATTTGGGTGAGAAATGTTGAGTCATATTTTTGCTATTGTACAAGCTGTCATTTTACTTATATGGGATGCAATAAATTATTTTTTGCAGTACAGCACTGTTTGGACTTTCTTGTCCTTACCTGTGGGTTTCAGTGAGCTGGAGCTTTTTGTGCAGTATTGGTCTTATTTGGTTTGCCCGTGCTCCAGTTTTGAGCTACTTTGTTGTAGTTTGTATCCTTTATTTCTGGTAAAATACCTTTGTGTTGCTCTGCTCTGAACACCTACCACAGATGCTCCCACAGCGTCCCTGAAGTTGATGTGGTGCCAGAACTGTGTGGTACACTCCTTCACAAAGCAGTTTGAATTTTTAGGGCATATGAATAAAACACACCTGTTTCAAACAGCTTGACAGTACTCAGAAAAGTTATGGCTCGTTTAAAATTAGCTCTAACCATTTTAAATCTGCATCTGAAATTGAGACGTGATTCCGAGTACGTGCAGTAGCATCTACTACTATGCTCGAATCCAGCTTGAATTTTCAAGTGCTGATTTAAAATGGTTACAGTGCTCAATCTGAAATGAGAATAACTTTTCTGGAGCACTATCAAGCACTTTGAAACAGATGGCGATTTTATTCATATGCCTAAAAAAAAAAAAACTCATGTGAATTAGTGTACCTCTGCGCCCTGGAGCCATATCACCTCATGGACGATGGGAGCATCAAGGCAGGCATTCAGAGAGGACCACACAAAGGTATTTTTGCCATAAGTAAAGGACACCTGTTAGTTTAAAGCAGCTCTACTGTCATGTTTACATTTACTGACCAGAGCAGTTTGCAACAACAGCAGAGGTGACCTATATTGTGGTACACTGGAAATCATTAAAAGTTGGCAGTGGCCCTTTAATCTTTTGTTTCATTACTTACCTTTTTCATTATTTTCTCTTTATTTTGCCAACTACTGTTGAAAAATAATCCAGTGGAATCCTTACATAAGTTAGAAACTCTTTACTGTCAAGGCTGGCAGTGTATTATAAATGAGAAACAGGAAATCAGTTTTCAGGTTTCAACAGAGAAATAAAACTTTTCTCAACTAAAATGTTAGTGATTTAACATAAATAAGTACTTCTTGATATTCTAATTGCTTCCATTACAATTTAGTAGATGATATATTTTGAAACTCTTGCCAGTGTTCACTCTCTTCTCTAAGCAATTTAACTTCTCACTCCTAAACTAGCACCTGATCCCTATACCTGGGTCCACTCCTCTTACCAACTTTTCCTCCTCTCCCATACCTCCTATTCTGCACTTGACCAGCCCCTTCACACTCCTTTGACAACCCTTTGCAACAGCTCTTTGAACTGTACTTCTTGAAATGTTATTCTGCTTCCAGACCCTCACCGATAGTCCACTTTTCCCTTCCCTGCTCCAATTGCCTACTCTATGTTGCTTAGTTTTGATGTTTGTTCTTATTTGATCTATTATGTAATTTTTACTTGTATCTATTTTACTCTTAATTTTGTAATTAATTTTTGTTTCTGATTTCTTCATTGCCCTCCTCTCCCCTCCCCAGGATGCATCTGAAATTACCTGTTATCAGCTCAGTATGTCTTTCAAGGTAAAACTTGAACTAAATAAGCAGATTTTACCGAGAAGCAGAAATAAAGTTGTTTTTTCTAAATTTGGAAAACTTATCACACAGATAGCCTACAATTTTACTAACATATAAAGGGTACAATGTCTTGATAAAAGAAGTATAGATTTGTTTTATAAAAGTCAACAATAAGTGTAAAGTTTCTCGATGAAATACATGTGGCCATTATTTGGTTGGTTTTTCTGACTCACAATACCCAAATCCTTTCTTTTTCCAAGTAGTCTGAAATGTGAACGTGAAAACTTACTCATGTCACTGCAAAACAAAGATCTTTACTATAAAATAGAAAGTAATTACTGACATATTAAAACAAAATAAAAGAAGTTTGTCTATCTATTACAAGTGAACACCTGCTCTATAAACCGTTCTAGCAGTATGGATGAGTAAGCATAGTTGCCAGCTGTAGCTGGTCCACTGGCTTGCAGTTTCCTATGTATCTAACTGGTCCAAAGTAGGAAGAAAACAAAATGCTCACCTTGGCTCTGAGGTTGCTTTCCCAGATGTTCCCCTGCCATGCATGCTCTTGCTGGCAAGGGGGATGAATTTAGGATTGCTCTCATTGCTACTGGTGGTGATGGGGTGCACAGATGAGCCCTTACCAATTTTGTTTTGTTTTACATCTCTCTCCTGCTGTTGACAGCAGAGTAAACATGCAACTTATTGAAGAATGAAAAAACGATAAACCATTCAGATTCCTTCAACAGTTCTGTCTCCTGCTGGCAAGGGAAGAATGGAGGTCAGCTTTGGGTCCTTAAAAATTCAGTTCCCTCTTCAGTTCCAGCACCAGCCATCAAGGGAGAATGGAGTCAGGCCTTTATTTACTAACATAAAACAACAAATAAAATCTCTAGTTCGATTCCCTTCCTGTCCTGACCCCTGCTGATGAAGGGCAAATGGAAACAGGACATCAGGCCCTATGATCCCTATCTAGTTGGATTCCTCTTGCTGGTCCAGACTCTCACTAGCGAGAGGAGGACTGACTTGGGCTATGTGCCTGGGCCATTCCCAAGCTTTTCAGAGCTGGCACTGAGAGCCCATCACCAGTGCCAACAAAGAGCCACCTCGCCAAGCCCACACACACCTCAGAGTGGCTGGCAAACCCCCTACTCCATTCCTTTCTCACATCGCCTAAAAAAGAATAACTACAACTGCAATACTGAAATAGACAAATGTGGGTATTTCCGTGCACAGCTGTAGTTAATCTATTCAGACAGCCGCTGCAAGGAGGAAAGAGGAGAGATTTTGTCAGCCACCTTATGACCTGTGAAATATTTAATATAAATGACCTATTTAAAATAAATAAGGGATCCGAAAGAGGGACATACATGGAAACTGGTAGCTGGTAGTTTTAGAAAGGATGTTAAATGGGGGTCAGCAAGGGTCAATCTTGGGGACCCTCTTAAGTTCTGATTTATATTAATGATCTTCCAAATGCAGCTCTAGTAGCACTAATACATTCCTATATGCAAATGATACTATTCTGTATACATATCACAAGGATACTATCACAGCAATAGACATAATTCAAAATTACTTAGCAAGATCCAGAATGCACTTATAAAACAGATTGCTATTAAAGGTTAAACAATTAAATGTTAAAAATACCTGAGTGGATTTTATTTGCTAACAAGAAAGAGAGGATAACACTAAATTATGTATAGAATAATTGAAAGGTGCAGAAATAAGTAGGATTAACACATATAAATATTTGGGAATATACTTAGATAAAAATTTGCATTTAGTTTTCATATCCAAAATTTGTCAAATACATTAAAAGACCATTGCCATTTTTTTTCGGAAACAAGGCATGTTTCAGTATGATTATTCAGAAACAGTTGGTTAACTCATTATTTATGTCCCTTTAGATTATGGCAATTGTACATACATGAAAGCTTCATCATCATCACTGCTGTATGTTCTAGATTCATTATATCACAGTGCCTTAAGATTTGTTACAGGACTGCCTTGGAAGACTCACCATTGCAACTTGTATGCAGCAGTGGGTTGACATTCCTTGACAGTTAGGAGGCAAAAGATTAGTATACTTTTGCTTATGGATATATAATAAGTGCCCTCCATCTTACTTACTAAAGTAACTTACATTATAAACCGAACAACAGTTATGGTCTTAGATCAGCTAAATCATCTCAGTATTTCACTCAGAGATATCTAACCAAATTTGGAGAAAGCTACTTAGTGGTTTCCATACCATGCATTTGGGATGCCATCCAGAAAAAGTTAAAAAGGTGACACTTTTATCCATTTCACGTTTTAAATCTAGTATAGATTATTGCATATCAAGTGTGATTGTTTTGGGTGAACCTATACTTACAGAGTGATTTGTTAAATGAAACAAACTTGTTTGTAGTTATATATTATATATTAAATCGGTCTCTCCCTATGTTTAATGTTGGACGTAATCGAAAAAGAGAGTCTACTCTCAACTTGCTCTCCAATAAAATGATTGATGTGAGGAAATATGAGGAAATACTATTTTATTTCACAGAGAGGGTAGCTGAACTGTGGAAATGTCTACCAGCACAGGTGGTAGCAGCACAGGCAATAAATGAATTCAAGCATAGCTGGGACAGAGCAAAATTACTGATTATTTGCACATAGAGGAGTAAAGGATAGGAACTATGAAATGGATGGAAATGGGGTTATAACCAACAATAGTTCATAATGAGAGGTACTGTAAGAATAAAATATGGGCACACCAGATATATTATTGTTATTCATCTGCTGGTAGTATCTATGTTTCTGTGTCTGGTGGTGAGGGTGGATTAAATGGGTGTAGGGCACTACACACCAGAGATTATTGGCATTGGGAGAGGGTGCCATTGGACACTAGGTAGTGACTGGCAGGATAGCAGGGTGAGGGGAAGCAGGAAGGATGACCACTGAACACCAGTAAGTGCCTAGCACAGTGACAGTGTGAGGAAGGGGTGCCACAGGGTACAAGGAGAGCTTCATACAGGGACATGCTAAGGTGGGTGCACAGGATACCAAGAAGGCCCTACATGGGGAGTCACTGGACACTAGGGAGTGAGAATGGACACTCCAGTAGGGTTGCTATATTGATTTTATTGGTAATTCAGTAGATGTATAAAGCCAGATACTTCAGCACTACAAAAATATCTCAAGATCACCCCAGAACTTTTCCTAAGGGGCTTCGAGGAAGAGGCATTCCTCAAAGTGCTGCATAATCATGAGGTTTGTTTGCACTGCTGAACTATGTGGCTTTTATACATGCTTAGTTACAAATAAATCAATTTGATAGCTCTGTCAAGAGTATCCATCCTTTTGTTCTTGTGTATGGTTTTGGTGGAGCACCTAGATTTGCTGGTTGTTACTCTCTGTCATCTGTTGGTCTAGAGACAGTCACAGGAAAAGGAGAAAGTAGCAGACTGCTAGATACAAATGAATGCTTGGAGCCAGCAACAAACAGCATCACTCTCTGAACCCTGTGGAGCTGTATTGCTGCTTCACAAATGAATGCTTGGCAGAAGGACAGAGTGAAGGAAGGGCCACAGGATACTGAAGGAGTACTTGGCAAGGGACAGCATGAGTGAGAGGGCTAAAGGATACCAAGGACTGCTTTGCATGGGGACATGGAGGGGTGTCACTGGGCATCAGGGACTGACTGTCATAGGGACAGAATGAAGGAGGTGGACAAGCAGACACCAGGGAAAGCTTGAACTCAGGCGCTGAGATGGAGACAGTATCACTGGACACGGGAAAGCTTGAACTGGCTGGGGTGAGGGAGGGGTTGCCAATGGACAATATGATATATAATGTTTGTAAGTGTTCTGTCTACCCTCTTGTTTTACGCCTCTTCCCTAGGTGTGGCTGAAAACAGATCTTTCTTCCCAAGTCCACTTTCTTGGTAAAATAAATGAACAAACTGAAATGGACACCAATAAATGCTTGGCCTGGAACTTGCTGTGGGAGAGGTATGCTACTGAACAATGGTCAGTACTTGGCATGATACAGAGGAGGAAGAGGGGTGCCACTAAATACTGGACACCCTTTTCTTTTTTAATTTCATTTCCATGCCACAATTTTCCCCATCCCATGTCTCAGCCGCATGTGCTCATGTGGAAGCATGTGCACACTGCGTTCCGAGACGCCTCCTCTGTTTGCCACCCACCCACTTGCACTCCTCAGACCTCCACCTGAAGGCAGTGGAACTATGGTGGATGACAGGGTCCTCCCAGGAGAGGAGAGCTGCCTTGACTGCTCTATTCTGCTCCTCCCTCGGCTGGCTCCCGATGACCCTGACTTGTTCCCAACCCAGGTTGCCTGGGTAATGGAGGTAATTCATCCAATGCTTTAGCCCTTAGCGCCAGCATAAATACAGGACAACCTTGTTATGAAATTGGCTGAGGGGGTTTCACTGATCAACAAGCAGTACTTTGTATGGGAGGGTGATAGAAGAGGAACCATGGGACACTAGGCAGTGCTTGGCATAGCAGTGGATGAGAGAGGGTGGTGATTAACTGATTTAATAACACAAAGTGCTGTAGTAATCACCCTGTCACCTCTACATACCCCTTCACCAGCTTCAGCAAGATGTACTATTAAGACCATCAATATGAAATACTGTTTATATCACTGTCTTGCATTTGACCCACAAAGTGAGTGCTGATATTTTTAAGATCTTTGAAAATGGCAAAGCTCTGTTCGGACACTAGTTTAAAGATTCAAATACTTTACACGCTGCAGTTCAAAGGAACTAAGAAAGAACTGTAACAGAAATAGTACTGCGAATAAACCACTAACTCAATGCTTGTCTCATGCAGTGTGTAGTGTTCCATTTGTTTGGGTGTCAAATGGTGTCACTGGACACCAGGGAGTCAAACCTAGGTCTTCAGTTTCATAGCTCAGTGCTCTGCCTCACCTCCACTGATGGTGTCTGGTGGCAGCGGTCATAGCCAGACACTCGGACACCAGACGACAGCTTGGTATACTGTCACCAAAAGGTGCTGGGAGACAACGCTGGGTTCTAAGTTAACATCATGACTGCCTGGGACTGGGAGAACTAAACTCTAGGACAGGATCACACCATGCCCTTGTCCATCAAATAAAATTGTTACACGCATAAAAAATAAAAACAACAGTAAGATTTGTAACCCAATAAATCACACAGAGATTATAATGTTGCAAAAATAACTATTGAATGGCATGTAATTTTCACTGTCAAATAATTTTCACTATTTTCACTTAGCACTAATTAGTGCTATTAGCACTTGTTCCATTATAGTAAATGTGGTGATAACAACTATGCTTAAGTTAATGTTATGTTAAGTTTAAGTTTATGCAATTATGGATGCATTTGTGTTGTACTAAAATTCCTTCACATGAAAATAATTAGTTTACAGTAAATCCAGTGACGGAAATGATGGGGAACCTGGGGATCTCAGTAACAAGAGTACAATTAATCAGCCAGACTAAGTTCCAGGAGTAAAATAGGGAAGGATTGCTCCTGTGTAATATTTACACAGCAAAAGGCATAATCTGAATAAATAACATTAGCTAAAATACAACATAATGAGGAAATGTGTCTAGAGCTTTGGTATGTTTGATCCTACATGAGAGGTGGTGGGTTCAACAAGTGAATGCTGTACATTTCCAGCACTGATCCCATCATAACTATTTGACTATGAGATGCACCAAGCAGATATTTCATGGTGACATACAGTACTAACAACAGAAACAGCACCATCAACAATGGCAGCATTTTTCTTAATAATTCACAGTGATCGCCACTATGACAATCACAAAGCACATAGGTGGCATACAACAATATCTGGGATACAAACACCCAGCAATCCCAGAACTCACTAGGAACTGGTTACAGGTAGAATAGGTTTAGCAGTAGCAACACTGACAAACAGTTTTCATGAACAGTTACTGCTTGCTGAACTGGTTTAAATAAATCTGTTCTGAAAACGGTTTTCTATATTTGTTTTATAGTGTGGACAGGGACATTGTGTCACAGCCCACTCCCAAACTTATACTGGTACTTATATTGGGTTTAGAATGGAAGGGGCTATAATAGCCCATTATAAGTGTTTATCAACCCCTTTTTAAAACAATGATGTACTGCACCCTAGTTCACTTGGCACTGTATTCCATATTCTGCTTGTTCTATTTATAAATGTGTAATGCCTGCTATTATTTCTGAGGGTCTCTGTTTTAATTTGTTTATTATGCCTTCTCAGGTATGCTGGTTTCTCTTGTGTAGTTATTCCCATTCCTCCATTAATTTGGAGTCTCCCATTATTTTATACATGGTCAAAGGTCTCCTCTCACTCTTCTTTACTGTAATAAGAATAATCCCAATTTAGATAATCTCTCCTCATAATTATATTGTTTCAGTGATCCAATCATTCTTGTAAATTTTCTCTGGGTTCTTCCCACTGGTGGTTTCGCCTGATGTACACGGACTCCATAATGATGAGCCATAATTTAAATGCGGTCTCACATATATTCTATAGAGTGGAACCACACAACCTATAGATTTATTTATAAAACTCTATTTGTTTCTTATTGTGTAATTCATCTTTCTTATTAGATTTGTCCTGTGTTGTTTAACATTTACTTATTGTTGATTGTAATGCATAATCTTTTTCATGGGGATATTTTCAGTTTGTTTCCATTTAGCATATATGACTGTGATGAACCCTGCCTACGAGATGCAGCATCACCTGCACCACTGCAGGTCATCCTATTCCTGGCAGACCAATCTTTGATTTTGGTCAAATCATCTGTAATCCTTTGTTTTGTTCATCAGTTTCTACTGGTCCCTTAGCTTTTACCAGTATGTGGTTTATATTAAGGTGGAAATCGCTTATGTATAGTGCAAACTAGACTGGTCCCAACACGACCCTCGGCACTCTCTGGTCATCTCTACCGGCTCTGAGCAATCCTCTAATATGCATGGTTTTCTACCATTCAGCCAATTCTTGACCCACCTTATTATTCTGTTGTCTATCTTTATTTTAAGTTTCTTTACTAAGTTGTCATGTGGGACCTTGTCAAAGGCTTTAGAGAAGTCCAGAAACAAGATGTCCATTGCTATACTGTTTACATTTTATTTATGTATTCATAAAACTAAGTTGATTTGTGGTACAACCTCTATTTTTTTTTAATCCATGCTGTCTTTAATCTTCATATCCTAAATAGGTAAAGTTATCTTCTAATTTTCTTTAAGTAAACCTTCTGCAATTTTATACAGTATGGCCATCAGGCTGATCGGTCTGAGCTCTGTTTCCCTTTTTATGTAAGGGTATAACCGTGCTAACTCTCCAGTCATCTGGCATTTCCTCCTGATTAAAGGATACATTAAAGATATTTACCAGTGATCTGATTATATAATCTTTATTTTCTTTCAATAGTCTAGGGTTTAATGCATCTGGCTCTGCTGACTTATAGTATGATGTTTTAACTTGTTCTACTTATCCAATACTTCTCTTATATAAAGGGTTAAATTAAGTTCAGGATATGTCTCTGATTCTATCTCATTGCTTTGCTGGATCCCATTCATACGCAGAACAAAAATATCTGTTGAATTTTTCTGCCATCTCTCTGGATCTGTTATTTCCCCTTTGTTAACCTTGATTGGGCCTACCTGATTATTACTCCGCTCTGTTTGTTCATATATGCGTAAAGCTTTTCATTGTAATTTCTATACAGGAGGTTAAATTCCAGTTTACTTTTCAGTCCGTATTGTGGTTTTTAATTTTTGCTAATTTATTTTCATACTTATTTATATCCTCAACTGTTCCATGTTTTTATCTTTATAAATGCTCTTTTTGTTTGCTATCATCTTGAGCACTCTATTGGTGCACTTCACCGTCTTTTCCCCCTCTTTGTATATATCTTTTTGTTGGGGACATAATCCTCCTCCAACTGCCTCAATAGATTTTAATATGGCCCATTTCTCACCTACACTCTTTCTTTCAAATTCTTGTTCCCACTTCTATTCACTCAGTTTCTGTTTATTTTTTTTTTTAAATCAGCTTTATTGTAATGTTTTGCTATCGTGGAACCTTTGAATGTAAGAACAGGTTACTCACCTGTAACAGTAGTTCTAGGAGTGGTATCGTTGTTCATCCACACTGTCTGGCATTGTCCCTTTCCCTTTAAATCTTGCGGAAGTCTTCAAGCTGGCTCCTCCCACCCACCGGGTGGTAATACCTCGGCTCCGCCCCATGGCGCCAGATCTAGCCGCTGGAAGCCAGGTTGTGCGCCTAAAGCCGGGAGGTGGTGAGGTAGGATGAACAAATATACCACCTCAGAACTACTGTTACAGGTGAGTAACCTGTTCTTCTAGGAGCGTGGATATGTTGTTCATCCACACTGTCTGGCAGACTCCAAGCAGTTCTCCGGAGGAGGGAGGCAAGGCGCACACCCCTACTTAGGAATAGAGATTGAGAACCGAGGCCCCAAAACCAGCATCCCGACGTGACTCTAGGTCAATGTGGTAATGGGTAATAAAGGTGCTTGCTGACTTCAGATAGCGGCCCACAGATTTCCTGGATAAGGGATGTCCTGGAAGCAGCCACCAAGCAGCAGTATGACGGTAGAATGAGCCCTTAGCCCTTTGGGAGGCTCCTTACCACAATTCATAGCACAGACCTATGCATGATGTGATCCATCTCGCAATAGTCCACATGCAGGTCTGCCAGAAGCGGCTTCAGCGTAGGTGACAAACAGCTACGAACCTTCTCCCGACCACCGCCCTCTCCTTATAATAGGAGAGAGCACTGGAGGTCCAGAGTATGGAGCCTATACTCTGGCCCGAGGTGTAATTAGGGTAATATACTGGCAGGGTCAACACCTGGTTAAGGTGAAACTCTGACACCACCTTTGGAAGGAATTTCTGGTGGGGCACAGGACAACTTTGTCCCTGTGAAAGACCAGATGGGGAGTCCACTGAAAGCGCCTGGAGCGCCCGCCTTCTGGCTGGCGTGATAGCCACCAAGAAGGCTGTCTTCCACGACAAGTGCGAAGTGCAGACTTGTGCATGGGTTCAATGGCTTGCCCATGAGCTTTGCCAAAACCAGCAAAAGATCCCACGGAGGTGGAGGTTCACGCACCGAGGGATATGTGGTCCAGGCCTTTGAAAAGCACCTGACCACCTTTTCCTGAGCCAACGCGGCTGACTGACCCACACCCGTAAGCCAATATGGCTGCTAGGTGCACCCTAAGGGTCAATGACCAAGACCCCCTTTGGAGAGGGACCAAGGTAGTCTAGAATGTTAGCCACCGAGCAGGATAAGGGTCCAGACCTTTACCCTGACACCAAATGGAAAATCTCTTCCATTTGAAGGCATAACATTTCCTGGTCGATTCTTTTCAAGATGCCTCCACCACGGTGTAGACATCCTCAAAAAGACCCAAAGCCTGGAACTCTAGCGCCAGGAACCAGGCTGTGAGGTGGAGGATTGAAGGTCCGGATGAAGGACCTTCCCTGGTTCAGAGATATCAGGTCCGGGCGTACTGAGCCACTCCGGGGTCCTGCAGCTGAGGCTGAGGAGATCTGGATACCAGAACTGGCGTGGCCAATCTGGGGCTACCAGGATCACCTTCCCTTGTCCTTCCTCACCTTGAGTAACACCTTGTGGATCAAGGAGAAATGGAGGAAAGGCGTAAAAGGCCTGGGGTCCACGGCCTCGAGAAGGCATCCCCTGCAGCGAGCCCTGCTGAGGGGGGGCATGGAACAGCCTCAGCTTGGTGTTCTCCCTGAGGCAAACAGGTCCACCAACGGTTTGCCCCAATGAGAGAACAGGTAGAGACTACCTCTGGATGGAGAGACCACTCGTGGGATGTCTGGCCTAGCGGCTGAGGCATCCGCCAGTTGGTTCGCGACTCCTGCCACATGGATGGCTAGGAGATCCGCCTCCAGTCGGCTGGCGAAGGTCCAGATCCGAGCGCCTCCTTGCATAGCAGGCGGAGTGCGTGCTGCCCTGTTTGTTGAGGTAGTACATAGTCGTGGTATTGTCCGTCTGGACTTGAACCACTTGACCCGGAGCTGAGGAGCAAAGCTGACAGAGCCAGTCTGACTGCCCTGAGCTCCAACAGGTTGATGTGGCATCGGGACTCCTCTGGGGTCCAGAACCCGTGAGCCCTGTATTCCCCCATGTGGGCTCCCCAGCCCGTGAGAGAGGCATCGGTCGTAAGGATGACCATCGGCTCGGGCGGACAAACGGGATCCTTCCAGCAGATGATTCGGGACGGTCCACCATTGTAGGGCGTCCCACATCCCCTGGGTGACCGTGACCAGCTGGTCGAAAAGACTCTGACGCTGAGACCACTGGGCGGTGAGCTCTCACTGAGGGGCGTAGTGTGCAGTCTGGCCCAGCGACCACCGACGCACGCCGCCATGTAGCCCAGGAGGCGAGGAAGTCCCGGCAGGGCATGAGTGCCCAACCAGAAATGATTGGGCAAAGGAGGAGAGAACCTCCGCCCTGTCCACCGGGAGCCGAGCTCTGGCTTGACGAGTCGAGCTCTGCCCCGATGAAGCTCATCACCTGAGAAGGTACGAGTTCCGACTTGGCCTCGTTGATCAGAAGGCCCAAGTGTGAGCAGGTTCGAGGTCAGGTCCTGGACCTCTCCACCTCCTGAAGGGAGGATCCCGCCAGGAGCCAATCATCCAGGTAGGGGTAACACGAACCCCTGGCGCTGTAAGATGGGCTGAAACAACTGCAATGCATTTGGTGAAACCCTTGGGGCCAATGACAGGCCGAAGCATGGCTCTGAACTTGTACAGGGTCCCTTCACCCTGAAGGAGGAACCGCTGATGAGACGGACGGATAGGGATGTGGAAAAAAGTGTCCTGAAGATCCAGTGTGCAGAACCACATGTTTCGCTCCAGGGATGGTATGATCTGATTTAGAGTTACCATCCGAAAGGTGCGAGACCTGAGATACCGATTCAGGTCGTGCAGATCTAGAATGAGGCGCCAACCCCCGTCGTTTGGGCACCAGGAAATACCTGGAGACGAAGCCTGGTCTGAAGGAGGATCCGCCACTCGGCCACCACCTCTTTGAGGAGGAGAAGCGCAATGTCGTCTCGGAGGACAGACTGGGTGACTGAGATCCGCCTCTCGTGGGGGCACGGCTCGGCTGGGAGGGTACTGCTCGAATTCTAAGGCAGACCCTGCCCGACCACTTCTAGGACCCATCTGTCCGTGGTGATACCGACCAGGCGGAAGCGGTGGGTGGAGCCGCCTCACGGAGGACCCAGAGCTGAAGTGACAGGTCAGGGGAGGACACCCCAGCCCGTCACTGGGCAGGCTTAGAGGAGGAGGGGCACCTGGACCAGTGCCTCGGCCTCCTTTGCGGGCTGTTAGACCTTGCTTGGGCCTAGGGCGCCAAGCCTGAGCCTGCTGCTGTTGTTGACCCCCTGGAAGGGTGGTTGTCTGACTGCAGGGAAGAATGACGAAAAGGCTTCTTCCTGCACTTCTGCTGGTTCTTACTTGAAGAACCCTTAGCGGATGTAGCATCTAAGGTGGCATTAGATTGCTCGATCGCTGCAGGTGACCTGCCACTCCTGGCCGAAGAGGTTGGTGCCAAGGAAGGGCACATCAGCTAGCTTGTGCTGAGTATCCACGGGAAAGAAGGATAACCTCAGCCAAGCCCTGCGGCAGTGGATACCGCTGCAGCTAGTGAACAGGCACAGGAATCACCCAGTCCAGAGCAGTCTGGAGTTGTTTAGCAACAGCTCTGCCCTGGTCCCTGACCTGCTTGACCATGGTCTGCATGTCAGCTGGGAGGTGGCGGAGAACTTCGTCCCAGCGACCCCAAGAGGGCGTGAGAGAGGTGTGCCATAATCACCGCTGAGCTTGCCTGACGAAGGCCCAAAGATGATGCAGCATAGACCTTCCGGGCCGAGTGGTCCATAAGTTTGGACTCTTTGTCTGGAGGCGGTCAGTATCGGCTGAGCTGCCCGTCGCCTGAATACTGAGGCAGTCACAAGGCTTTCCACGAGGATGCTCAGTAAACCCGCCAAAGACCCTGTGGGCACCGGCGTGCTTCCGTGCCATGCAGGCAGATGGAGCTGGGCAGGAGGCTGGACGCTGCCAGAGTTCCAAGGCTGGACCAATAATGGCTTTGGCGACTGGAAATGCCTCCGTGGGGTATCCCCCTCTTAAGAATATCCGTGAGGGATATTCCGCCTTTTCTGGATAGGCTGTAGGCCATCCCGTCGATTGGAAATGAGCCGGAGGATGCCCTGAAGGAGGAAGGCCCTTCTTCCAACGCCTGGCCTAAAGCTCATCGAGAGAATGAAGGCCAGTGTTATCGGAATCGAGGGTCGATATAAAGGCTGCCCACCTAAGTCCCCTCGACACGCCTAGGGCGATCAGGTGACCAGATGACAGTCTGTGGGGAGACCCGAAGACCTGTCGGGCCTCCTTGAGGAATCCCTGAGGGCAGTTTAGGTGGAGGTTCCACCAAAACTGGTTCGAACCTGGAACCGGTTGCGGCGGAAGACGCACCAGAGCCCTAAAGAGACCGGCACCGAGCAATCGGTGTCTGAGGCGGCAAGAGGCTGAGGCCAAGAGATAGCTGGGACCACGAGGGAGCGGCTTCTGACCTGCTAGCAGGAATTGCTGCCACATGAGATCCTCGCAGCGTCGACGATTTTTCATCGAAGCCTCTCTCGTCCGAGGAGGAAGGGGAAGGTGGCGGCGCTCATGTGGAGTGCTTGTGTCCTTTTTGGGTCGATCGACAAGAGGACTTGCTCCTGATCGAGACCGGCGGTGTTGGCTTTGTCGATCGGGAGAGCTGGGCTCGGTGAAAACCGAGGCTCTGGTTCTTGTCCCTCGATCGGGAGGCCAGCAGGCGGAGTCTCCTACGTCGGGGAAAGGAGAGAATCGGCGTTCTCTCAAAGAATCATCGACAGGAGTCAGTGATAACGGCTCGATCGGTCGAGAACAATCTCGGCCGGATCAGCTGACCTCGCTTCTACGCCGGTACAGACGGAAGGTCTGAAAACCCAGTGGCCGAGGAGGGTACTCGACCGTCAAGACATCGGACCGCTCCTGATCCCAGGAGCGTCTTCTTCGACTCAAAGAAGATTTAGGATCCTTCTTCTTGGAACGGGATGAGTGCGAGCCGAGGGGCCTCACCCTTGGTAGGGAGAGCTGGCACAATCCTAAAGGAACCTGAAAAGGAAGAGCCTAGATTGAGTGGCACGAAGAAACCTCGGCAGCTTGGCTTGGCTTACTCTCTCAAGGCCGCCATGCGCCGAGCTGCTCGGCGGATCTTCCGCAGGCCGCAGAAACCGTGCCCCACCTGGCCTCTTGGATTTTACCGTGGGTTGCGAGCTCCGGTCTACTCCAGCTTCAGGCGCGCTGGCGATCTTCCAGGGCGTTGGGTTGGAAGGAAGCACAAATGGAGCACTGCGAGGTATCGATGAATAGAACCGAGGCAGTGGCATACGCGAGAGGTGGGGATCGGTGCGCAACATTTTCTGTCCGCAGGACACCGGCGAAACTCCAGGGGGCGACTTGTCATCCATGTCCGAATCAGAGTCGTAAACTCTAACGAGTTTCAGAGCGAAGATGCGGTGAAAACCGTCGAAACGAATCCAGGGCCTCAACATCACAGAAAGCACGAGGGAACCTGAATCTTCCAGCGGAAAGGAAGATCTGAGGCCATGGGGCGGAGCTTTAGGTATTTACCACCCGGTGGGTGGGAGGACAGCTTGAACACTTCCGCAAGATTTAAAGGGAAAGGGACAATGCCAGACAGTGTGGATGAACAAATATATCCACGCTCCTAGAACAGATATTTTTTTACCATGAACTCAATAATGTAGTGGTCACTGTTGCTTAGCATTTCTCTTATTTTAATTCTGCTACCCATTTCCTCTCTATTTGCTATAATAAGGTCTAGGGTATTATCTGCCTGAGTAGCTTTATAATTTAGATGGGATAGGTTAGCCATTTGTAGCATTTCCACAAAGTGATTTTTACTTGTATTATGTGCAGTCTGGTCTTTCAATCAATCTCTGGGTGGTTTAAGTCTCCTGTTACTAGTACATCTCCTTTTCTACCATATATTCAATTTTGTTCTTGATGTTTCTGTCTAGTTCCCTGTTTGCATTTGGTGCCCTGTAACAAATTCTAAGTATAATTTTTATCAGTTGCTCCTGTACTGTCAACCATAGAGATTCTGTCGTGATTCCTCTATATGGTTGCATACAGTTGCAGTCGATTGTGTCTAATATAAACTGCTACTCCACCTCACTTCTTGAGCAGCCTATCTTTTGAGTATAACTTATAACCCTCAATCTCTCTGTTCCATTCCACATTTTCCCCCACCATGTTTCTGATACATTACAGATATCCACATTTTCATTCACTAGCAATACCTCAAGTTTTGATTTCTTATGAATGTTTAAACTTCTTGCGTTTAATGAACATATTTTTATTTCAGATGTGTTTTTCCTTTCAGCTATATTGTTATTAATGGTGTTGTTTATAGCTCCTTCCATTCTTTTATCCAGTGGATTTCCCTCTCCCATGCTTTTTAGTTTAAAGACATATCCACATATCTCTTTAATGTTAGTCCCAATTTTCTACTTCCCTTTTTGCTAAGTGTAATCCACCCTGTCAAAAATATGTCCGGTCATTTATGAACTCCTCCCAGTTTTAATACAGCCAATTTCCTCCTGTAGTGTCCATCTCCTCAACCAATTGTTTATGTCTTTAATTTTACCCATATTAAATTCATTTCTCTTGGAACTGGTAATATTTCAGAGAAGTACACTTTACAGTTGAGCTGCCTTGCCTCTCCCCAGATGCCTTCATATCTTTCTAAATTTCTGTTTTCCCTTGTGTTCTGATGTTGTCACTCCTAAATGAATAATTACTGTGGCATTACCATCCCTTTCCTTCACTATATGCTGTAGCATTTTCTGCATATTATTTATTTTAGCCCCTGAGAAGTAGCTGGTGGTCACATTCGCCTTACTACCCGTTGAGGTGCATCTGTCAGTATATTTTCGACTGAATCTCCTAATACATGCACCTTTTTTGCATTGGATTTTTGATAGGAATTTCTTTATTTGGTTGGACAGTTGGTACGGACATGTCCATCTCATTTATATTTGTAGTATCATACAGTGTTCGTATAATTTCCTTCATATGAGAAGTTGACACTTTCTTTGCATGTTTAGAATTGGCTAACTCAACCTGCTCTTGTTCTTTTGTATATCTAAGTTTGTGGTAGTCTTACTTGAAAAACTCTGTTTGTATATGATGGTTACTTTCTTCTAAATGAGATGTGCTTTCTTCCCTATGTTTCATTCTAATAAAGTGTTGCCTGCTATCCCATGTTTGTTTCCTCACTGTTTTCATCCAACAGTAATAGTGGTTCAAACTTTTGTGTAGTTCTATTCTAAACCCATCCTTTGACTTTTTTCAATTTTCGTTGCTCTACTGTCCATTCCCTTCATCCTCTGAATCACTTCAATTTTGTTGCTCTACTGTCCATTCCCCTTCATCCTCTGAATCACTTCCTCATTTTTTTTGTTTTGTTTTTTACTTCCTTCCCTGTTTCGACCCTACTTACTGAGTTCTGGAAACTATCCTTGGGTTGTTTAAACAATATTTTTGCTGCATTGAGACTAACTGCATTTCCGCTTCCAGCAGCTTTTGTTTAAGTTCTTTTGTTAAGTGACATTCCTCACAGGTACATACCAGAAGCTCATTTGCTACCTCAGTACTTATTTATGTGCAAAGAATACATCTTAGACCCAACTGTCCGCCTTCAGATGAACTACATTAGTGTCCATTCTGTAGTACCAGCACTTTAGGAGACAGATCTTAATACAGCTCTAGCATTTACTTAAAGCTCTTGTGCTGGTGCTGTTTTCTATCAGGCCTTTCCCCTTCTTCCCTTCTGACACTTCAGACACAGGCAGATCACGCTGTCACGTGTCTTTCATGAAGGGCGTCTTCGTGCGGCAGCTCGCACCACTCCCCATGGGGCCAAGCTTTATGCCAGTGGGACCCAGAAGTAGTGCAGGTCATGTGGCACCAACTTCGACCTTGCAGCACGCTAAAGTGCCTAAATGGCTGTTTAAAACACACAATTATGTTCCCAGACTGTCCCTGAGCTTGGAAACAGCTAAAAAGCCTAGCCAATATGGTCGATGAATGCAGGCAAGCATTTTAAAAATGAGGCACACTGACAGGAAATATAGTAGTTCCTGGTGAGCTCTCAGACTACAGCTCCCAGGTTACTTCCTGTCACAGACCCAATATAAAGTACACACAAGTCTGTCTACAGCTCCACTGACCTCAACTCGCTTCTTGTCCCTACCGCCTCACTTCTGGATGAGGTCTCATAGCATAGGCACAAGAAATCAAGCCTGTATAATTTCCCTGCAGAGAGGATAGGAGTGGCTATTTCCTTGTTTGCTGAGGCAGTCCTTGATTATCTGTCCACACCAGAAGAGAAGGGACCTGAAAGTGTAAGACAAAAGCCTGTAGGCTACTAACAGCCCTTGTGAAGGCATAGGATGCAGCCTGGGCCTTCATCAAGTCCTCTGAACTAGGGACTTCCTCAGCTACTGCAAGTAATAAATGTCTGTCTCAAACAGCTGTGTGTGACCAAGGACATTCACTTTAAAACTGCCTTCTAAGTCAACATCAACTTCCATCCAAACCCTGAAAGGTGGTCCACAACACTAAACGCCCCTTATTGCTGGTTGCTGCTCCCTCTGCTCAGCTTCCTGAATTTCTTGTTCCAGCAAATGCTAACTGCTCTGCCACAGTCTGCTTACCACCCCACTCTCCTCCCTTGCTCCACCCAGTCCCTACACCCTCCTTTCTCTTCTCATCTCTCCCTGGACCCTCTAAACATTGGACTTTACCAAAATAGTAGTCCAAATGGCCTTGATCTGGTGCATCTTTTCCTGAATGTCCCAGCTATTGCTGTGCCTATCTCTACCATCCTGAACCTCTCTTTCTCTACAGTTTGACAGGCATGGAAGATTGTCAGGGTGGAGACTCCCTAGTCCTAGGGAAATACATCTCCTCCCTACTTTTGTTATGATTAAAAGTATTTTGTTTACTTAACTCACAACTTTCCTACCCTCTTCCTAATACCTCAGGGCCTTCTAGTCTGGCTTCCAGCACAGCCACTGCCAACTCACTGCTTAGGCTCACTGATGTCATCCTCGCAGAGGTGAATAAGGGACTCCTTATATGTACCTCTCTGAAGCTTATAAGATGGTCACCCACCTCTGTTAACTGTGCAAGCTGACCAGTACTGCTTTGTCTGAATGGGCTACAATCAGGTTTTTTTTTAATCAGGAGAGACACACTAAGCTGAAAGCTTGTTTATAGGTGCGACCTGGGAGCACAAGGAGTTAAGTAACTTGCTGAGGGTCACACAGTGCAAGTGGGGGCTGTGGATTAAAACCTAAGTCTCCAGGTTTGCAGCTCAAAGCCTTAAACCACTACACTATACTGCCTCCGATTCAATTTTTATGTACAAACCAAGTTCAATCCATTCATGAAAGAGGTTCCACCTCCCCTCCTCAGGCTCAGCATTTTGCTTCTTTCTATTCTCCATCTTCCTAAATAACCTACCCACCACATGTATCACTTCCAATCTCTACATGTAACACATATATGTGAATAATACAGTTCACCGCTGCAACCTATACCAGGGATTAGGATGGCTCTCCTCTATACCATATGAACATCCAACCTAGGATGCCTAACAGAAAATGTGCTTCACTGCCAAACTCCGTCCACCTTAGTTTCGCCTCCTGACGAGTGATGCTATATAGTCAAGAGATTACATATATTTGCACCTGTTGATTCATATTATCTTGTATTTGACCAAATTTAATGCACTCCAATGCAGTGGTTTGTACTTCATCCAGTCACCTTGCCTCTATTGTGGATTTTCTTTTCCTGTACTGTTTCTGAAATTTGAGATGTACTGCACCTCTCCTGTTGGCACTGTATTTTGTAATTCAAACTGTTACTTATGTTTCAAACACACTTGTATTCTCTATCACCTCAGTCATAACTGAAACCAGGCAACACACTGCCTAGTGCACCCAGCTTGTAAACCAGGTGAATTTGTTTTCCTGCACTGTTTAACTTGTAATACTGAATTAATGTTATATGTGACCTTCTCTATTCTACTTACTTATGGCATCCTCATAGCTTCCAATCTGTAATGGTTATTCACTGTGTATTACTCTGTAACTCTTTCAGGTCATACCTGAACATTGGCATCTGTCTGCCTAGTGTACTTACCTGATAAAAACAAACAAATAAACTACAGGAGGACTAACAGGTACAGAGTTGGTTCTCTTTAACTTGCTAATTCTTAACAAGAACAAACTCAAAACTATGTTCTTTGGTTCTCCTGCACAATCTCTATTATTTCTTTGTCTCTCTATTGTATCTGGTACTATAGTTTCTTCCATTCAGTATAAGATTTTAGTTTTGATCTCTGACTCTCTTTTAAACCCTAGACTGAAGGATTCCTACAAGTGTTTGAGCATGCATAGTGCACTTAAATAAAACAAAAATTGCTTTTCCATGTTGGACAGGAAACAAACAGTTACTCAGGCTGTTACCTATTCTTGAGTATGGTGATGACTATTTCGACTATTTCAAATTCATCTCTCTCACAAAGTTACACAAATTCATGCATTTCACACTAAACTATGATTAAAACACCCATCACTGTGTCATTTTGGAGCTTCTATAATGGTCGTCATTCACATCTAGGAGGGACATGAACTGGTATAACTTTGTGTTCAAACTGCTAACTAAAACAGAATGCATTTATTCTTAAACAGAACCACCAGTAATATCTGCAAATCATTTCCAAAATATTTTTATATACTTTATAATGCTTGAAATTATATTTCAAAACCTGTTAACTTTGAAATTTTAGGCTTAAAAACGCCAGCTTTTTAAATGAAAGCTTGGAGTCCAAGCAACATGAATAGATCACAACAATCCAGTACTCAGCGATGATATATCTATAAATGTCGATATGTTATTAAAACTTTCAAGATTTGAAAAAATGTTTAACCACTTCACATTTTACACCTCAATCTACGTAAGATATAGCTACATTGTGTATCAATGTCATCTTTCCTAACACAGAAACATAGAATTTGTCAGCAGAAAAGGACCATTTGGCCCACCTAGTTTGATCAGTTTTCCCCTGCCTATTCTGTCCCAGCAGACCCTAATTAATCCCGCAGACCCTCCCCCACTTTTTATTTACTAGTATTCTGCTATGTCTACCTCATGCATGTTTGAAATTCCCGGGTTTTGCCCTACTACTTCTTGTGGCAGGCTGTTCCAGGCAGCCACCACTCTTCAATGAAGTAGTATTTCCTCACATCCCTCTTAAATGTTCCTCCTTCCAGCTTTGCTGCATGCCCTTTGTTCTGTTGCAATTTTCATTTGAAACAGGATACTCAACTGCACCCTGTTCACTCCCGTGAGGTACTTGTAGGTCTCTATCATGTCCCCTCTCTCATTCCTCTCCTCCAGGGTGCATATACAGTATTCAGATTTCTCTGTCTCTCATCATATGGTTTCTCATGTAACCCAAGAACCATTTTAGCTGCCTCCCTGGACTGCCTCTACCCTGTTCATGTCTTCTCTGAGATGCGGCCTCCAGAACTCTACACACTATTCCACGTGTGGTCTCACCAATGATCTATACAGTAGTAATATCACCCCCCTTCTGCTCGAGATACCTCCTCCTATACACCCAGGCAATCCACAGACTCTGCTCACTGCCTTGTCGCACTGCCCTGCAACTAGCATATTAGCACATTTTCCATTACAGTGAATGTGGTGTTGATGAATTACTGCCAAATTAAATTTATGCCATTATGTTTGCCCTCAAATTACTTTCATGTGACAATAATTATACAGTAACCCTAGACCTTTTCCTTCTTAGTTACCAACAGTAGCCACCTTCCCTCATTTTACACTCACCTCCATGGTTTCTATGTTCCAGGTGCAGGGTTTTACACTTTTGGCACTGAACCCCAGCTGCCATACCCTTGCCACCCCCTCGTTTCCAAGGTCCCTTCTCATTTTCTCCACCCCTCCTGAGTATCCAAATCTGTTACAAATATTATGTTGTCTGCAAACGGCATATTCTTCCTTCTGCAGTGTCACTTGAGATGATAATGGACAGGACCAGTCCTGATACTTTCTTTTTTATTTAAAAGTTTTGAATTTACAGGATAAGTTCAATGAAAACAAGCGCCATTTACAGAACTTCCCAAGTCCATTAAATACAGGCATACCATACTGAACCTTATGGTACCCTGCTGATTACTCTTCCCTCATTATAGTGCCATTTACCACCACCCCTGTTGCCTATTCATTAACCAGTTTTCTGCCCAATCTACAACTTTGGTTCCCACCCTAGAGTATCCAACTTCTATATCAGTCTCCTATGTGGTACAATGTGTTAAAGGCTTAGCTGAAGTCCAATTAGGCTACATCACTTCCCTTCCTGATCTATTTCCCAGGTCATTTAGTCAACAAACCTATAGGATTTGTCTGTCATGACCTCCCTCATAAATCCATGCTGTCTTTGGTCTTGCAACCACATGGATTCAAGATATTCCACTAGTCTTTTTTTTTTTTTTAAAAATCAGGGTTTCCATTAATCTTCCCAACACTGATGTGAGAATGACTGATCTATGGTTGCAAGCTTCTCCATGCTTTTATGGAGTGGAACTACATTAGCTCTCCTCCAGTCCCTTGGAACGTCTCCTGTTTCCAGTGATATTCTTTTCTTTGTAAATGGACTTGGGTTTGCCTCCACCTTCTGTTCCTGCTGCTTTCTGCTGGCCATCCCCCTTTCTGCTTTGAAGACCAAGCAGAAATACCTGTTCAGGACATTAGCTTTTTCCTGATCAGCCTCTGTGCAGTCACCATCTACTGACTTCTTTATCCTCACCATCCCTCCCTCTTGCCTTCCTCTTCTTATTTCTGTACCTGGAGAAAGTCTTGTCTCCTTCTGACCCCAAGATTTCATTTAAAAAATTAAGTTTCTAGCCTTAACAATTCAAAAGTTATCTCATTTTAAAGAACTGGTATGGATGAGGCTGCAGTCAGTGTCAGTGGCTTCGGATCTTCTAGCCTCAGAGGACTGGGGTTCTAGCTCCACACCATGAAATTGGGGTAAATCCCAATACTGACACTATAATGCAGCATGAGGGGGTGCTGTACTCCCTGACAGACCATCTTTGAATGAGGTGTTAAACCGAGGTCCTGTCTGCCCGCTCTGGTGGTTGCTCAGGTGGATGTTAAAGAAACAAGGCACTTCTAGAAAACAGTAGGGAATTCCCTTGAGTCCTGGCCATATTTTTCTCCATTCACTAAAATACCACCCTACTCCATACTTAATCTGGTGTATTTTCAGTTGGTTTCACCTGTATCCCCCACCCCAAACCCAAAGTTGAAAATAAGCAGAGTTGCCTAGCACTCTTTTAGTGGTCAACAAAATGAACTAACTAAATGCCTAACTTTGGAACCATCTGCTATAAACTAAATAGGGAGCTGTGAAGCTGTCGGCAGATAAGGACCTCTTAGTCACCTAGTCTACCATGTTTTCCTACCTATATTGACCACTCCAGCGACCCTACTCAGTTCCCGGCTTCCCAATTTTATTTCTAATATCCTCTGTGCCTATCCTATGATTTCTTCAAACCTGTAGCCATTTTAGTCCCCTCACGTCCGCTAAGAGGCTGTTCCATGTGTCCACCACTGTCTCCATAAAGAAGTACTTTCTCCCATTACCTCTGAACCTCCCTTCTGTCTTCATAGTGTGACCCTTGTCCATGAGCATCTTTTTTCTTGAAATATGCTTCCTTCTTGTACCTTGTTTATACCTGTGAGGTATTTAAATATAATTACTGGTGACCCCCTTTATCACACTGTTAACAGAGGTTCTTTAAATGCTGTAATATCACAAAATCTGTTATTACAGCGTTCTGCAAACTTCCTTCACTACCAGTGTCAATCTCTTCCGGACCACCTCACTATCTCTTTCTATGTGGTAGGTGGGCTGAATAACCAGACCAACATGGTGGTGCCGCTTCTCTGTAATGGAAGACATGTGCTGTTCGTTCACCTCTCATAAACTTTTAATGTTTCACAACATTTTTTTTGCACAGTGTTTTTTTCCTGGTGGATCGAGGCATCTCAGAGGTGCCCACGACCTGGCCTCTACTCCCGCCACTTGTGCCCTCCCCAGTACCCCTACAGGACTTTCCAGGTCCCCCACCCCAGGTACCTACCTCATTTTCTGGCGGCCTTTCTGAAATTAGAGGGTCCATCCTGGCTGAGGGTTGTATGAAGCCATTGGAGAGATGGTCCGCATTGGGATGTGGGCTGGGTCCCCAGAGCCCTCATCACCTTCCCAATCCTCCAGGCCTATTTTTATAGTGGTGTTTCCCCAGTGGAGTGCGGACATGCAATGGCGACCTGGCACTAACATTCTGATGTAACCCCCTGCAAATGGGGGTTCCCAAAGACTTCAGGAGCTTGCTTGAATGCTCCAAGCCTGAATGGTGTTTGGCGTTTAAGCCATTTATCAGTGAGTGTTTTAGAACCTCTGGTACTGTTCTTTAAGAGCTGTCTGCTTGAAGACATAATTAGTTTGTATGGGGACTGTGTGTTTCTTTGATTGAGTACCACTCAAGCTGCTGCCAATTCACTCCATTTTGCAGTCACTAGGAGTGCAAAGGAACCTATCTGAAAGATGTAACTGTTTGCCAGAAATTATTTAGAGTAATAATGAAATTACAGTTTGTCTAACCTGCTTTGTGCAGTCAGAACTGTGTCTGCTAGTTCCCATTCTAGTTTTGAACTGCTGAACTGGACCAATCAGTGTGGGTAAGCTAGCTCTAAAATGGTGCCTTGGACGAATCAGAACTTGGACTCATAATCTGAGCCAGCCACAAGAGGATTGTATGGGCAGTGACTCTGGGAGATGTAGTTTAGACTTCAGTGCCTTTTGGACCAACAGCAGCAGTCTATTGTGAGTGACAGCCAATCCAGTCAAGAACTGGGAGGAACTCAAAGGAAGTGCCCGGTTTTGTCGGTTGGAGTTTCAGTTGAGCTTGGCAGTGAAGAAGGAAGGAGCCTGTGCTTTTTCAGTGTGCAGTTTTAGTCAAAAAACGTGTGTAAAGGCCAGAGTTCGGTCTGCAGCTTGTGTAACAGCTTGTTAGGACTGAATCTGTCCTGTGAAAAGAATCAAAGGATCTCTGAAGAGAAACCAGGCTCACCCTGTAGAAGACTGGAGGAATTGCTGAAAATTGACTCGGTCTGTCAGGAACTGAATCTGCTGTGTGTTCTCCCGGTATTGTGCAGTAATTGTGGATCGGGATACAGATGCAGCCTGCCTGGTATAGTGCTTTCTTTTATATGGATGTGTGAAGAGGTTTGTGTACCTCAAGTGAGCTCCTGCTGACATTGAGGGACCCTATCTTATTTGGAGGTCGTGAGTACTAATTAGGTCACTCCCTGTTGAATTGCCACATTAAATCCAAATGGAATTACTGTACTGCTGACTGTTTAATTCTCCTTTTCTCTGTGTGAAAGGGCCCTACCAGCTGCCACGGTTTGGACTAGCCACTAGGGCTTGGGTACCCAGGGACAGTAACTGATAGGGATAGGCCTGTGCACAGAGCCATAAATAGATTATTAGAGTGATAAGCTAATTAACCTGATTTCCCCTGTCCCTGTTATATCCCCCTAATAAATCAGAGCTGCTTGTTTCAGCAAAGTTATACTGCCTGAGGTATTTGTTCATGTTAAAGTACTGTACTGTGATTGTTGCACTGTATCTCATTTCACAGGAGGTCCCAGTGCCGGAACCAGACCTGGGGGTAAGTGTATACTGTGAAGGTAATTCTGATATATTGTGTGGGCTACTAGTGGGAAGAAAGGGGTTGCAGTGTCCCAGAGGGCTGTGACCAAGTTAGTTTAACTATTGCAAACCCTGACCTCTGGGTGGAGGCACCGCCATTGATCCAGACCCTCAACCTGTTTGTGGCAAATCAGGCAGGGGTAGTAGCCCCTGGATAGCGCCATCTAGGGTTACACTGACATCTGCTGATGCTCCACCCCTGATCACGACATCGCAACTTCCTTGTGCTGCCTGATTTCCACCAGGGCCGACAAGGGCGCAAAAAACCTGGATCCCTCCCGGGAAGGAGGCAGTCCTCTAGATGCTCAATCCTTCCACCCTGCCGACTCCCAGCGGCCCACGGCTGTTCCCGAACCTGGGTCGTCGTGGCATCCAGCACCTCAACCCTCAGCACCACCAGGCTGGCTGTGTTTCACAACATTTATCTGGTTGATCCTGCCTTTACATCATTAAACAGCTATTTGGTTGATCCTGTTGTTCATACCCTTCAGTAGCAGCTTCGGAGACAGCAACTACATCGGACTGAGTACTGTCATTTTATTACTTGCACTTCGTAGTTCAACAAAAAATAAATAAAAAGTAAACAATAATAAAAGTAATGCCTGCACTGTGCAGAGCAAGAGAGACTGTGTGTATGTGATGTGTGCATGTGCATAGAGCACAGGGACTTAGTGAGAGGCAGCAGGATAAAGGAACTGCTTTCAGATACTTCTGCAGCACTGACTTCCTGCACCAGTAATATCTGTGCTCTTACGGATTTTTTTTTTTTTTTTTTATTACTTGTGTGTGTGATGACTCTCATTAACCTCTCAGCTTCACTCAAGGTTTATGGGTCATCACACACCTTGGGTGTAAAAAGAATCTATAACACACAGTTGCATAGTCATTATTCTCTATGTTTCTATCATATCCCCTTCCCTCTCTTTTCTCTAGGGAATACATATTTAATTCTTGAGCCTTTCTCCACAGGGCTTTTAATGCAGGCCATGCATCATATTTGTTGCCCTCCTTTGTACTGCCTTCACCCTATCTCCTTGCGGAGATGGGGCCTCCAGTATTGAACACAGTACTCAAGGTGTGGTCTCACCAGTGATCTACACAGGGTATTATTACCTCCCTCTTCATCCCAGCATTCCCCTGCCTTCCCACTGCCTTGTCACACTGTTTTGCTACCTTCAGGTCATCAGAAATGATCACCCCAAGGCCTCTTTCCTGCTTTGTGACTGTTAATACCTCTCCCCCATCTGGTATGTTGCCCTGGGTTCTAGTGCCTCATGTGCATTACTTAGCAGTTTTCTGCATTAAAACCCAGCTGCCAAACCCTTGACCATTCCTCTATCTCTTTAGATAGTTTCTCATTCTTTCCACCCTTCCCGGTGTGTCACTCTGTTGCAGAGTTTTGTGTCATCTGCAAACAGGCATAGTTTCCTTCCAGCCCTTCTGCAATGTCACTAATAAGAACCACGGAAGAGTACGGCTCTAATATGATCCTTGTTGTACCCACTTGGTCACTTTGCCTACTCCAGAGTGGATGTCATGTACCACTACCCTCCACTCAGGTATTGCCCAGCCAATTTGCCACCTAGTTTACTACTTTGGGACCTACCCCTAGGCGCCCAGTCTGTTTAACAATCTTCTATGTGGAACGGTGTTGAAGGCAGTGCTAAATCCAGGCAGGCCACATCCGCCACCCTCCTGACCCACTTCCCTGGTTACCCAATCAAATAACTCGATTAGGTTTGTCTGCCAGGACAGTTGGGAGGCAGTATAGGCGCAGTTGTTTAAAGCTCTGAGCTGCAAATCTGGTGACATCCAACAGACCAGACCTGGGTTTGAATCCACAGCTTCCACTTGCAGACTGTGTGACCCTGAGCAAGTCACTTAACTTCCCTGTGCTCCCGGTCACACCTGTAAAAAGCTTTCAGCTTAGTGTGCTAGTCCTGGTTAAACTACTAACAAAAAAGACCTCCCCAGTGAAACCCTGCTGCCTCTGATCCTGCAGATTATTGGTAACAAGGTATCCTCAATCCTTTCCTTCAATAATATAGAAACATAGAAACATAGAATTTGATGGCAGATAAGGACCGCTTGGCCCACCCAGTCTGCCCATTTCCCTACCTACTGGATAAGCTGCAGATCCTAGTTAACCAGCAGCCATTTCTTTTACCCCCACCCCCAGAATTGCCTTATGACTGTCCCATGCATGCTTGAATTCCACCACTGATTTTGACTCCACAACCTCCTCTGGAAGGCTGCTCCATGCATCCACAACCCTCTGTGAAAAATACTTTAAATTACCTCTGAGCTGCCCTCTATCTTCAAATTGTGCCTCTTGTTCTTGCACACCTTTTTTGAAAGATGCTACCCTCTTGACTTTGTTGATTCCCTTGAGGTACTTGAAAGTTTCTATCATGTCCCCCTCCCTCCTTTCCTCGAGGCTATACATATTAAGCTCCTAAGTCTCTCTTCATATGTCTTCCGGTGCAGACCCTGCACCATTTTAGTTCCTCCTCTGGACAGCTTCCATCCTGTCTATGTCCTTGCGGAGATTGGGTCTCCAGAACTGCACACAGTACTCAGATGGGGTCTCACCAGCTGTCTGTACAGAGGGATAATAACTTCCTGTTTTCTACTGGTGATGCCTCCTATGCATCCAGTAACCCCCAGCCCTCCTTGCTGCCCTCTCACATTGCTTGCCCACCTTTAGGTCATCTGATATGACTACCCCCAGGTCCCTTTCCATTTTTGTTGTTGTTAGTATCTCACCCCCATTGTGTACTCTTCCCTGGGTTTCTGTTTCCCAGGTGCATTACCTGCACTTCTTAGCACTGAATCTAAGCTGCCATACATTTGACCATTCCTCTAACCTGCAAGTCCCTTCTCATCCTTTCCACCCCACCCTGTGCATCAACTCTGTTGCAGATCTTAGTGTCATCTGCAAAGAGACATACCTTTCCTTACAGTCCTTCCGCAATGTCGCTATAAAGACATTGAAGAGGACCAGTCCTCACACTGAACCCTCAGTGCACCCCACTAGCAACCTCCTTTCTTCTGAGTGGACTCCATTTACTATTACCTCTGTGTCCTATTCTCCAGCCAATTCTTTACCCAGGTTGTCATCTTGGGACCCACTCCCAGGCTGGCTAACTTGTATATTAATCTTCTGTGTGGGACTGTGTCAAATGCCTTGCTAAAGTCTAGGTAGGCCATGTCCACAGCTCCTCCCTGATCTACTACTTTGGTCACCCAGTCAAAGAAATCTATCAGATTTGTCTGGCATGACCTTCCGCTGTGAATCCATGCAGCCTAGGGTCCGTGCCCTCTGGCCTCTAGATACCGACAATTCTTTCCTTCAGAAGTGATTCCATCATTTTCCTATCACTGAGGTTAAACTAACAGGTCTGTAGTTTCCTGCTTCTGCCTTGCTCCCACTTTTATGAAGGGAATCACATCTGCCCTCCTCCAGTCCTCGGGTACCACCCCATCCTCCCATGATTTGTTAAAAGGGCAGTCAGTGGTGTCACTAGTTCTACCCTTAGCTCTTTCAGAATTCTGGGATGAATCCCATCAGGCCCCATTGCTTTGTCCACCTTCAGTTTTAAGAGTTCTTTCAGAACCCTTTCTTCTGTAAATGGGCTGGTATCAACTTCTGCATCCAGAGTGTTACTACTGTTTGTTTTATGTACCTCCCCTCTTCATTTGTAAATACTGAGCAAAATATTTGTTTAGTATCTCTGCCTTTTCACAGTCTCCCTCTGCCCACCCTCCCTCCCTTTATTAAGCCTCACTATCCTCCCTTGGTCTTCCTTGTTCTCTGATGTACCTATAAAGGTTTTATCCCCTTCTTAACTGAGTTGGCTATCTTTTCCTCAGTTTGGGCCTTTGCTGTTCTGACTGCCTTCCAGCCTCCTTTTGCTTTAACTGATACAGTTCTCTGTCCTGCTCCTTCTGCGATTCCTTGTACTTCCTGAATGTTTTCTTTTTCTCTTGAACCTTTGATTCCACTACCTTGCCCACCACCAATGTCAGGCTGGCAGGCCTGTAATTTCCTACCGCCTCCTTATTTCCACTCTTGTGGAGTGGGACCACCTGCCTCCTCCAATCCCCGAACCTCCCTGTTATTAATGACTAGTTGCAAGTGCTGTCGAGGTGCAGTCAGCTCCTCTTTCAGTTCCCTCAGTATCCTGGGATGCCTGTCGGGTCCCATTGCCTTGTCTACTTTTAACTTTGACAGTTCCTTAAGCACGCTTTCTTCTGAGAAAGGGCCTGTGTCCACTTCCCATCCATTTATACTCTTGTCCTTAATCCTTGGCCTATTTCCTATGCTCTCCTCCGTGAATACTGAACAGAAGTATTTGTTTAGAATATCGGCTTTTGTGGTCCTCTCACACACTACTCCCCCACCCCCCTTTCAATCTTACTATCCCTTCTGTTGCCTCTCTTTTCGCTTATCTATCTAAAAAATGTTTTATTTCCTTTGTCACTGATTTGGTGATCCTTTCCTCTGTGCTTTTGTGCTTCTAACTGCTTCTCCGCCTCCATTTGTCTCTCTTGCTAAGCCTCCCTATCTCTCCTTCTGTGTCTGTTTGTACACTCTAAATGCTTTTTTTTTTTCCTCAGACCAATTCAGCTGCCTCCTTAGAGAACCATAGTGGTCTGTTTTTCTTTTTCCTTGCTAACCTGCCTGACACAGAGGTTTGTAGCTTGCTCAATGCCCCTTATTTTTGCCCACCATTCCTTGACTCCCCACAGTTCTCCTAGCCCTCCCAGGGTGTCCCTGAGGCATTCTCCCTTGGCGGCTGTGTATAATTAGCACTAAGCTCCCCTAACTTTGGAACCATCTGCTGTAAACAATTTTTTCCTTCAAATGAATGTTTGGCGATGGATGATTAAGAATCAGGGCTGCATTTTCAGCCCCCACCCCAGGTTCAGTGAGAGGAAAACTGCTGCAAATGGGGGTTTCACTTGTAGAGCCACAGGTTTTCCTGCACATGCCATATTTTCAAACTGGTAGCTGGTTTATGACCGGCTCCCTGATTTCACGGGCAGTTTGTGGCCTTTTTTTTTTTTTTTGGGCACAGCTGCTTAAATGTTACACCTGGTGGGACCAGGCATATTATCACCCACAGTTGTGCTCACTGCCCATGCAGAGCATGAGTTAGGTAAGAAATCTCTGCAGATGCAGAGATTTCGTGACATAGTGGTGGCTGTGGCATGGGACTTGGTCACTGAACGCTTTGAACATCTAGCCCCAGTTCTATCTTTTTCAGTTTTTATGTGTTGATACTATTCTATATGTATAAGTAGGCAGTATACTGTAGTGGTTAAGGCACTGAGCTACAAACCTGGAGATCCAGCTTGAATCCCATCAGCTCCCACTTGTGTACTGTGTGGACCCTGAGCATGTCACTTAATTTCGTTGTGCTCCAGGTTGCACCTGGATCAAGCTCTAGCTTACTGTGCCTTTCCTGGTTAAACAATTTCCCCTTTCCTTTCCTATATGTATCAATACTATTTCAAACTGCTTTCTGACTATATTATTGGTACACATTTTTAGTTAAACACAGTCAAAAATTGGCAAACACATAGTATCAATACGATTTTGCATCAACATTTTGTATAGGTACTATTTTTGTAATTATATATAGGGATACAGGATGGGCAGGAGTGGGATATGGAAATATTCTCACTCCTGCAGAGTGAGGCTGTGTATTCTCACAGTGCCAAAGGCACAAGTGAAAATACACTGCTTACGAGGCAGGAGTGAGAATATTTTCCATATGCCATGATCTGCCCATCACGAGTGCGATTTATACCACAGGTGAGAGGCTGCAGGAACAATTTTTCTGAGTCTGTGTGTTTTCTGCTCATTCTTTGTGTGCTGTCAGTGAGAGAGTGTGTGTGTGTGTGTGTGTGTGTGTGTTCTGAATGGACAGAGTCAGAAACACAGGTGAGTGTGTTTTGCAAAGCTAATTGAGTGAGTCAGAGGCTCAGTGAGAAAGAAACTGCTGTAGGTAGCACTGAGAAACAGAACTTGCTTTGTAAAAGACTCATTTAGAATTCAGGTAGTTTTGAAGCTGAGATCAGCACAGTAATGGGCTAGCAATGTTAGAAACACAATGGGACATAGGTGAGAGTCTTGTGCAAAGCTAATTGAGTGAGTTGCAGCTTCAGTGAGAAAGAAACTTTTTCTGAAGCAGTTTCCTTTAGAATGCAAGCTACAGTGCATTTATCCTCACTCTGGTGACATCAGCAGAGCATGGAGAAATGTTGATATCCTCACTCTGCTGATGTCATCAGGATTTATCCTCACTGCAGTGGAAATAACACAGGTTATCCCACTGAGAATGCTCTCACCCCATGGTATAAATACAATTATATGATGGTTTAAAAAAATATTTATTTACTTTTTTGAATTTGGTAACACTACATATTTGCTAATTAGAAACTGTAGTATGCAACCTAATTTTCATTCGTCTTATGCCCTTAATTGCATTGAATCCCTACTCTTCCTAGCTTTGCTCAGAAAGCAGTGGAAGATAATAAACTCTAAAAAAAAAAAAAGGTAAAACTCAGTGCTCTCACTTACGAGATAAATTCAAGATCATTACTCTCAAATACTTTTTAAGAGAACAGCCTTTCCATCTTCATAGGGTCAAAATAATTTTGAAATGTGCCTTCTCCTTTGCTGCCTCTACAATATGGCATTCTTACAACTGAGAAGCAAGAACTGTTCCATGTTAACCAGTTTTTGAGTTTAATAAGATGCAATGTTGCAACTTTTGTACATGTTTTGATTACTAAGTTTGCATGCACATGAGCCAAACATTTTAATACAGTAACAGCTTTCATTGGTGTGTCACAGTCGGGTCCAATGCAGCTTAGGCTGCTGCAGGTTCGACAATGACAGGCCAGTGATCAGCAAGGCTGATCATGACACTGTTCTCTACTTGCTGGGCAGAAACTTCATTTAGTTGCAAGGAGCGACCTCTCTAGTCCACAGCAACTCGATTCTTCTGCATGACAAGCAGCTGAGCAGCGCCATAATCAGCTCCAAACTCTCCCTACCACTGTAGATGGAGACAAGCAAAAGCAGCCCCTCCCACTACCAAGTATCCTGCCCATCAGCCGATCCTTTCCCATGCCCAGTCTGTGAAACAAAATACTCTTCCACTGCCAGGTATCCCACCCACCTCCTGATCATTCCTCGTGCCCCTCTGTGAAAAGAATACCCTCCCACTGCCAAGTATCCCGCCCACCTTGAAATTCTTCCTTGTGCCCCACATCCATGAAAAGAAACTACCTTCCTACTGCCAAATATCTTGCCCACCTCCCAATCCTTCCCTGTGCCCAGTCTGTGAAGACTGGTTCAAGCTAAGCTGAAGATCGCACTTCTGGCTGCTGCTAGACTTTAGCTCATTGGTGGCAGAACAGGGAGTGAAAACAAGTGAAAACTACATTGTCATTTCAGTTCTTGAGTTCACAGCAGAGCTGCACTCCCCCAATCTCTCTCATCTGCCTACCCAATGAGCCTGGGATGTCCCGCAGCTCAGGAAGAGCAAAATGAAAGTGTACTTTCACTTTCGTGACAGCTCAGCCCCCTTTCCTGAACATCCAGCCTGTGCAGATAGCCAGCAGGGTCTGGAAATTAGTGAGGAACGGAAGCATCATAGCCAGGGATGAAAGCGTGGATGGTGGTAATTGGGGAAAAATAAAATACTAAACATCAGTGATCTACCTTGTTTTTATTTCCTTCACTTTGGTTAGGATTCACAGTAATGCTGGCAATGCAGAAAGTCACAAGAGGATGGGATTAAGCAGTGCTATGGCACAAACCTAAAATGGAAATAAACTGCAGAGATCGTGTAATGCAGACAGTTTCAGGAATTTAACACCTAAAACTCCCATTGTTTCTATTAAAAAAAGCAGCAAATACAGAGACTCTCTAATAAAATATATTCAAATATATCCAAGCAAACGTCCCAAAGAGCTAGAAAGAAAAACATAAGTAGCGGACTTACATAGGAGAAATAATAGTTCTTTGTAGTCTGGAGAATGGTAACACTTTCCAAAGTAATTAAAAACGCAGGCATGCAATACACAATGTATGAAGTCCTTATATGGAAAATGTATACGTATGGAGAACATTGATAGGGTTTTGAAGGCACTGATATATCCTAGTCACCCTCACATTTTTACACTTTTCTTTGTGGCCTGTGGGTTCCTGCCTAATTTACCTCCCTCTCATTACTAAGTATAGAGCTTCTAGGTACAATTTGTATGAAAGCTGCTGTATTATATCTTATTATGCTGCAGCATATCACAGTAAATACTGTTATTTTTGGACATACAATCAAAACCTAACCACCTAAACATAAATGTTTCAACTCAAGCAGTAGCACTTCATCTTTCACTTTAATACCACCAGCCATGGTCAGGGGCCATTACCAGGATGGAGCCTGTAAAACATCAGGATTAACTAAAACATATAGTAGTGTACTCACTATAAGTTCCAATATTACTGCTCCTTATGTATTTAGATCTTCACCTTCCTTAGGTTACCGTTGCTGTTTTCACAAATCCATTTATCTATCAGTCTGTCTCTTCAGACCCCCACCAAAAAGAAAATACAGAAAACAGGGAAGCATAGGGGAAAAAAAAAAGCCTCAATGTATATCACAGCTTTCTGCAGTTACAAGCAATCTGACCCAAGTTTAGTATAAGTGTTTTGTGCTCAGAGTTGGTTATTAGATGTCTCAAGATAAGCAGTACAGGGAGAAAAGGTGCTAAAAAAGCATGTCCGAGAGGCTTTGTCAAAGCTTTCTCTGACTGTGTGCCTGTTAAAAAAAATGCCCCATTCAGTGAAATAAAAATACCCTCCCACTGCCGAGTATCACACCCACCTCCCGATCCTTCTCACATCACTTCTCTGTAAATCTGTAAAGAAGAAAACGGTCCAACAGCAACTTTGCCCCTGATGCCCCAACCCCATAGCACCCCACGCCCCAACCACCCTCAGCACCCCCCCCTACTTACTTATTCAGTCCAGTGCTACTCTTCCTCAAACATCCTGCTTCTTCTGAGCTCCAATCGGGAAGCGCCTAAAAAACAAGGTAAGTTCACACAATGGCTCATTAAAGCCTTTTGAACGCTTACTCATAATTTTGTAATTTCTTAATATTTTACCCAAAATTTCCAACCTGGCCTTTTTTAACCCTCATACATGAACCAAATCAGAAATACTGTTCACGTCTCCTCAGAAATAGTTCTTACAGCCACTTAAAACATTACCTGTCTTGGCCATAAGGTGGGGTAATAAACAACAATGTTGAAAGTCTAGGGTCAAACCCCCAAACAACAAAGTTATGAAGCAACATTGAAATTCTTCAACATTTATTCAAAATGTTACTATTTTTCTAGATTCTGACACCAAATTTTAAATACAGCATTTTTTTACTCTACCATATAAACAAGGCAAGTGTAATTTTACAAATCCCCTCTGAAACATGTTTTCACAGTCACTCATAACATACGCCTTTCAGACAGGACTTTAAAAATTCCACTTGTCTTGATCATAAGGTGGGGTCATAAAAAGAGTATGCTGAAAATTTGGAATAAAAACTTCAAAATGTGACAAGGGTATGAAGAAATGTTGAAATTCTTCAATGTTTACTCTCATAAGTGTTATTTTACCAGATTGTGACCCCACATTTTCAACATAGCCATTTTTGTATCCCATGTCATGAACATGACTTTGTATCATTTTTCAAACTCTGCCCCAAACATCTTTTTCACACTTTTGCCACTTAAAATGACATCTTGTGCAGGATTTCAACATGAGACCTGTCACATCATAAGTGGTGTAATATAAAGACTGTTGAACATCTGAGGTCAAAATTGGGAAAACAATCAAACAAAAGTTGACATTTTAAAGTTTACTTGTAATGTAGCAATATTTTTACTTTTTAACCCACATTTTCAACACAGTCCTGCTTTTACTCCCATCAAATGAATATGACAGTATTTATCTAATTCCCTCCAAACCTGTTTCATAGTCGTACCACAAAACAATGTTTTGGGTTGCATTTCATAAAGGAGACTGGTCATATTCATTTGCTGGAGCAAACAAAAATAGTATTTTGAGAATTCAAGATCACAGTCTTAGAAATGACATTATGTATGAACCTCTTCATTCCCCAGTCATGTCAATTTCCTTATTATAACTCATGTTATTACTATGTTATCTACACAGCAAATACAAGCAAGCAAACATTGGCATTGACAAATGCTTGTTGCCTGTATCTCAGACTGTGCCCCTTTAAACTGAGATCTGAACTGTTGTGCTTCCCTCAGGACATGTCCGAAGGTCCCTGGAGCAGCCCTCTAAGACTCCAAGGTTTATATGGTTGATATAAAGGGTCCAATTCCAATGAAAACAGCTTCAAAGATGATAACTAACCTCAGATTAGCTAGCATATCATATAGAGCACTCACAATGTTTTTGAGCGCATATAATTTCTGAAAGATACTGTAATGAAAGTCTCAGAGAAAGAGTTTAACAGACATGCACATTTCAAAGACCACTTTTCCTGGAGGAACCCCAACAGAGGTGAAAAGTTGGGCTTTGTTCATGATGGCAAATTAAGGGTCATAAAGGAATCTAGTTCTAGGAAGCTACCGTAGTTTCTATTTTCTCTTGAAGTCTCCATAAAGATACCCTTGAAAATGAGACTTGCTCTAGTGGACACATCCTGCACATTATAAATTTTAGTAAATACATTGGGTCATGCCTTTTTCTTTTTCCCCCACTTAGGCATCAATGTCTTCTTCTACATAAAGTGAAATTGAAACACGCATCAAACCCTGGATGTATCCTATTTATTTGGAGAGGAAAGCAATAATTAATTGAAAATGCTCTCTTGGCATGCCTCATCAACTAGAATACTTACTGCATAAACATACATAGTGGTTTTAACTCCGCTTCCATGTACTGCATGCCATTTAAGAAACAAATCTTTTTTTTTTTTTAACTGAAAAAATCCTCTTATTTCTTCATTCCAACATATGTTACTTACTTTGTGTCCTTTATTTCATGTTCTGGCTGCTGTAGGCAGAGTTTGTAGAACCACCACCTCGAATGGCATGAATGGCAGTTGGAGAAGACGCTGGGTAATGCCCAGGTCGAATAGGCTTTGGCTGCAGTGTGAAAACAAGAAGTTGTTTAGGGACAAGGGCTAGATTCACATAATTCAAGCTTCTACCATGTCTGATAATACAGTGAGAGCTGGAGGAGTACTTATGTGTACTGTATAATCTTTATGGACTCATCAATCTTACAAATAAACCAGATATTTAATGGCAGTGAATTTTGCCACTCCACCCAGGCAATTGTGGCCTGTTAAATATAAAACAAATATACAATACTCAAACAAATATACTATAGAAATTTCTCCAGTTGTGTAGTAGGATTATTCGTCAGGGCTGAGTGCCAGTGGATTGGAAAATGGTGGCCCTACTGACTACTGCAACCCGTGGGGGATGGATGTATAATGGAGCTGCCAGCAACTCACACTAATGCCATTTGAAGCTTTCTCACAGTCATTTTAGCCATTTAGTTGGGGTTTTCAGAGGTGATGGCCATTTTACTGCACCATAGTCCTAACGGTCTTTCAAGTCTGCTCGATTAGTCAGACCCCACCCTGGGTGCTGACCTTGCTGCCCCCTCGCCTTCTCTGGCTTCTCCTTCCCAGTTCCGGATATTCTTGCTACATTGGATTTTGCTTCCAGAACCCTTCCTCTGTACCTGTCCCAGTCCCTCTTGAACCCCTCCACCGCCTCTGCCTCCACCAGCCCCTAGGTAGTGCATTCCATGGCTCCACCACCCTCTCAGTGAAGTAGCACCTCCTCCTTTCTCCCTGAATCTTCCCCTTCCAGCTTCCACCCATGCCCTCTAGTGGCCCCTCCTCCTTCCTTCAAGCACCCTGACTGTTCCTCCCTATTTACCCTTAGTTTCTGCAGCAGGACCAACTTTCTGTGGCAGTTGCTGCAACTGAGAATTGTAGAAAACACAGGGCCTTGCTTATATTCTTAGATTCACGACGTGTATTTTAGTTTTATCGATGTCGAAAACAGCTTTTACAGCTAATTTTGTAATTAATGATTCATGTCACTAAAATGGCACGCCATTCACAATTTTAAAAATCTCATTGATTGAGGTTACTTGTTGCATGTGCATGCTACATTCATGATGTGGTTGTATAAGGATGGCATACTCACATTTCTGATGGTAAGCAGCACAACACTGTACCAAGATATTTAATTTTACATGGCAGGCACTGCATGAGCACTGGAAATTTTAAAACTTCAAAATCCTATAACTTGGTCCAAGAACAAAGGAAAAAGAGAAAAATGGATATAGAACAGTTACGTAGAACTTACTGCAACAGTAGACCTTTAAGAGGATCTCAGTCATCAGGTTATACCATAGGAACTTCACCGTCAGAAAGCGAATCCACATGGAACATTTTCAGCAGTACAACTGGGGTCACGCACACCCTTGATGTCCACCAATGTCATCAACCCTATAAAGGCATGTGGCTCCACTCCCTCCTCAATTCTTTCCCCTGGAGACTAAGGAAGCAAGCTCATGCTATTTGGGGGAGAGTACCAGGCTGAAATGAAAGGCTGTATACACCAGACAGCCAGTTCCTAGACAGGAGCCCCAAAAGGGGGATGTGGGAGGAGGCACCTAATGACAGAGATCCCCTTGAGATCTACTGTTATGGTAAGTTCTATGTAACTGTTTTATCTTCTTTGGGGTATCTCAGTCATCAGGTTACACCACAGGAACAAGTCCCAAGCAGTTGCAGGTGCAGACAGACAGTCTGGGAGGAGGGCTCACCATAAACCTGAGACAGGAGGCCCTGCAGCACAGCCCTGCCAAATCCTGCACGGGCTCTAGAGGCAATGTCCAGACTGTAGTGCTTTGTGAAAGTATGGACAGTACTCCAAGTGGCAGTCACACAGATGTCGGTGGCTGAGACCCTTCAGAAATGAGCCACAGAAGTAACCATGCCTCTTGTAGAATGAGCTTTGACAGCACCAGACAGTTCCTTGCCATACTTGTTGTTGCAGAACACAATGCAATTTGCTAACCATTTGGATAAACATTGCTAAGAAACTGAAGTGCCCTCTACCTGAGGCAAAGGAAACAAACAACTCCTTCAACTTGCTACATTCCTTGGTGCAAAGCAGGTAGTACTTCAAAGTTCTCGCGCACATCTAATGTATGGAGCAGTGCTTCCCTGGATTGGCATGCTTAGTGAAATAAACAGACAGGTGAATAGACTGGTTGAGTCAAGTGTAAATTGGAAACCACCTTCAGGAGAAACTTAGATTTGTACACAAAGACACCCTGTCTTTGTGAAAACCAATTAAAGCTCCTTGCACCAGAGCACCTGAAGCTCTGAAATTCTTTAAGCAGAAGTAATGGCAATTAAAAATAGTGCTTCCAAGACAGAAAGCACAGATTGCAAGTTGCTATAGGCTCAAAAGGGAGACAGGGTCAACTTCTGCAAAACAAAATTTAAGTACCAAGCCAGGACAGGAGAATGGACAGCGGGTTCATGTGCAGGATGCCCCTTAGAAAGGTATTGGAGACATCCAGCTGAGCAATCATGCGGTCACCCATGGGCTCATGAAGGGCAGAAATAGACAAAAGGTGCACCTTGAGGGAGGAGTACTGGAGACCTGAGTCAGACAGAGAGATCAGGTAGTCCAGAATGTGGTTCACTGGGCATGTGAAAGGTCCAGATTATGCTTGACAGCCCATATGGCAAACTGCTTCCACTTTATTGCATAAGTAGCTCAAGTAGAAGGCTTCTAAGCGGCCACTAGGATGTCTGTTTCTCTATTGGAACCCCAAATCTGGCGATAGCTCGTCCTTGGGAGACAAGCATGCAGATGGGGGAACTTAGGTTGGGATGGATCAGGGTCCCCTGAGCCTGGGTTAGCAGGTTCCTGCATAGGGAAAGGGACGGGAGGTTCCTCCACCAGCTGCTGAAGTAACAGGAACCATACCTGCCGAGGCCAGAATGGAGCTACCAGAATCATGCTGGCCCTCCATCTGTAGCTTGATAAACACCCTCTGAATTAGAGGAAATGGAGGGAAGGCATAAAGGAACTTCCTGCTCCAGGAGAGAAACAATGCGCTTACCAGAAAACTCCAGGCCCTGGATCTAGCGAGCAAAATTGGTCAGTTCTGCATCAAGTGGGGACACAAAAGGTCCAACTCTGGATGATCTCATCTATCAAACAGGTCTTCTGCGATGGATGACAGAATCTCCCATTCATGCATGCTGCACTGAGTCCGGCTGACACTGGCCGCTAGAGTGTTCAACACGCGTGGCATATGGACTGCTAAGAGTGTCAGACCATGATCCAACGCCCAGTACCACACTCTCATGGCCTCCTGCATAGGGGGTATGAATGAATCCCCTTGCTTATTGATGTAGTATACAACACTTAGATTGTCTGACTGTACTAACAGCTGACCCAGAGCAAGGTGTTTCTGAAAAGCCTGCATGGTATAGAGCACCGCTGTCATCTCCAGGACACTGATATGCAGGGAGGCATCCCACTTGACCCAAGATCCCTGGGTCTGAAGAGACCCAGTGTGTTCCTCAGATGAGACCTGAGGCATCTGTGGTTAGGCTTTGCAGTGAGGAGGGATCTAGAATGGGACACCTTGAAGAAAATTCAAGGGATCCTTCCATCACTGTAGCACCCCGAGGACTGAGGAAGAGCCCTGGACTGATTGATCTAACTTGTTGTGCACTGGTCTCACTGTACCCAGATGGTCCACTGGAGAATGCACATATAAAGTCTAGCTAGTGGGATGGTGAGTATGGCAGCTGCCATCAGGCCTAGCAATCTGAGGTACACCCTGACAGGAATGTAGCAACTTTGAGTGACTTACTGAGCTTGGGCTATAAGGTACTCTGCCCTGGTTTGGGGGAGGAAGGCCTTCCTCTGCACTGAGTCCAGAACCACCCCATATGCTGCAGCTTGGGATGGTACCAGAACCGAGTGGGTAGACTGACCATGATGCCCAGGGAGTGGAAGAGCTAGAGAGTTTGCTCCAGAGTCAGCAAAGCTGTTCCCTGGACAGGGCCTTTAGAAGCCAGCCAGTCGTCCAAGTAAGGGAAAATATACAGTCCCTCCCTTCTAAGAGCCATTGTTACCACTGCTAAGCACTTGGTAAAGACTCACCGCACTTAAGACAAGCCAAAGGGCAGCATCTTGAAGTGATAATGCTCACCCTGAAAGGCAAACAGAGAAACTTCCTGTGAGGATGAAAGACTGATATGTGCATGTAAGCGCCCTGCATGTCCAGAGAGCAGAGACATTCCCTGTTTTGAGAGGGGCCATCAGGCCTGGCAAAGTGACCATCTGGAACTTTTGTACTGGACATACAGATTGAGGTCCTTAGGTCTCAGGATGGGCCTCAGATCACTGGTCTTTTGTGGATCAGGAAAACCTGGAATAAACCCTGTGTTTCTCTGGCTCGATAGCCTGTTTGCACACTTCCTCCTGGAGAATGGACAGGTGAGCTGGGGAGAAGAGGAGGGCGGGGAAAGGTTTTCTAGAGGTTACTTGATGAGCTCCAGGGTTTGACCCTGTCTATGATCTGTAGAATCCATGCATCCAAAGATATGGTTCTCAGTTGATTCAGGTGGAGGGGACTCGACCTCTGACCACCGCCTCCTGGTCCGGGACCAGGAGAGGGGGTCTGGCAAGGAGTCAAGCAGAGGTGAAGCCAGCCACAGGGGCTAGTCCCTCAGTTCTGGGGTGCTTGGCTGTTGCTCCGGCACTGGAGGGGCAGGCAAGGCAGCCTAGGCCTGGCACTTCCCTTGGGTCGGGGGATACCGTACTGGGCCTATTGCTGGTTTTGTGAAAGGGAGGCACCTTATTCCCCTTGGTTCGGCATGACTGAGGGAATGAACAGACCTTAGGGCTCTGCCCAAGGCTTGTAGATCATTAATAATGTCCTGAACATCAGGGCCAAACAGCTTAGTGCCATTAAAGGGGCATTAGCATTTTTGCTGAACATCGCAGCAAAGCTGTACACTCTCAGCCAGGAGTGCCTATGTAGGCATATGCCTATGGCACCTGCTCTGCCAATGGTGTCCACCATGTTATATAGGCTCTGAGGAGATGCTTACTGACATCCTCAGCTGCTTGAAGGCACTGAGGCAGCTCCTACTTAGGAGTGCCACTTAAAAGGGCTTGGGCATCAGCCTTACCCTTATTCCAGTTAGCATTTTGGTACTTTACCATGTGAGACTGATAGTTTGCAATCCTCAGACCCAGTGTAGAGGAGGCATACACCCTTTTCCCCAGAGGTCGATTCTGTGAGACTATCTGGGGAAGGGAACAAGTGCTTAGGTGCCTTAGACCTGTCGTGAGCTGCCTTAATAACCACTGAGTCAGTCTTGGGTTGGAAAGCATAGCAAAGCAACCTCTGAGGGGCATGATACAGTTTATCCACCCTGCAAGGCATAGCTGGCACTATGTCTGGTCTGTGCCAAGCTCTCATAGCTGCATTCCTTAAGGCTGGCAAGATAGGAGGAATGATCTTCTGGAATCTCCAGAAGGTCCACCAACTCTTTCCTGGTGGCATCCCTTCCTCAGTATGAAAGCCCATGGCTGAGGACAGCTGCTTCATCACATAAAAATGAGCGGTCCTCAGTCAGGGATCCTGGTGTGTGCTTCACCAAATCCTCACTGACAGAGGAAGCAGTAAGTCTGTCAGAGACAAGGATTTCTTCCTTCATTATGAGGGAGAATGAGGTCTGGATGGTACTCTTCCTCGACATCAACCTCTTCTAGCTCTGGATCTGGCATTGGTTGCACCAATGATGGCCTGCAGTGGGCTTGCTGTGACCGATGAGTAGGCATCGATGATGAAGCCGTCAACAGCATCAGTGAGGAGGGCCCAAGGGCACCCAGCTGCTGCACAATCACACTGGTGAATTTAACCAGAATTTCTTTTAAGTCAACGGTGTTCACTGCCGGAGGAGGATCAATGGCACAGATGCGATGACCTGCTAGTGGGGCCCTGGGAACCCAAGGAGCCTGTAGCCCTAGTGGGAGAAGGGCAGGCCTCATCGGGAGAGTCGCAACGATGAGCCTGTTGTCGATGAAGGTGGGGCCGATGACCCAGAGGTTGGACGGTCAGCCGCCATGAGAATTGGGTGTGGATGCTGTGTTGTTATGGGTCTGGTGGACACAGAGACCTGACAGCAAATTTATTCCGTGCAGCTGCAGCTGATGAAACCCCCAGAAGAAGAAGAGGCTGACGGGAATGAGATTGATGCCAGGGGAGCAGTCGCATCTCAGTCTTTTGTGACTTTTCCCTGGGATTTGTCTCAGGCCCTGGAGGCCTGGGAGCTCAAAGATCCGGTAGGCGACTGAGAGGTTGGGACCCTGGAGTAACCATGCCCAGAACTGTCTACCTGTTGACCCATCAGGAAATTTTTAAAGCCATCCTGTGTTGCCTGAAGGTTGTTTGATTAAAATTCTGCGCAATCTCACAGCCAGACATGTCTGATCAGGCCTAATACAGCAGGCACAGAAAGAGTGTTTGTCTGTGGAGGCAATCTTTCGCAGCAGCACCATGATGGGAGAATGAAGTTGAAGGATTAACTCAACATAAACGAGTTGAAGGGATTTCTTTAGAAAAAGAGATTCTGAAAAACAACAATAGAAAAGCTGTGGCGAAAAAGGTGGAATATTGCATCAGAGCTCCACGGAGACCCATGTGATTGAGTTGCTGATGGGAAAGAACTGAGGAGCTGAGCCGCTCATGCCTTTATAGGGTTGATGATGTTGGTGGACGCCAATGACATGGGCAGCCCGGAGTTGTACTGTGGAAAATCTTCTGTGTGGATTCCCCTCAATGACAGAGAAGTCCCTATGGTGTAACCTGATGACAGATACCTCCAAGATCATCTTGACATTTTTACCAAACTTTATTGCTGAAAAAAACTATATGGCAACTAGTAAATACTGCTGCTTTTTTTTTCAGTTCTTTTTCTGCACCCTAGACGGGCAGAGGATCTTCCCCTGTCAGTGCCCGACCTCACAACTGGCATCCTCACGAGGCTGCCCTGGACTGGGAAGGCCTGCAGCTCTCCCACTGCAGTAGAACTCCTCCATTGGGGAGGTGGGGAAGAGACCGAGATCCACCAGAGGCCCCAGCCAAGGATAGCACCTGGGGCATCATTTGGGCAAAGGTCCGGGGTGCGTCGGTGCTGCTGGCTCAAAGGTTTTTCCTTAGTTGTTCCCTGGAGGCACAGACATTCAATGACATCGGCACTGGTCAGGTGTGCTCCTGCACCCAACTTACAGATGTCTGTTGTCACCTCCCCACTGAGCTTCCCCAGCTGTGGCACACCTAGTCTCTTACTGGGTGTCGCTGAATGCCATGGAACCATGAATTTCCCCTCGGAGTAGGGAGCTGTCCATGGATGCTCATCCTTCCTCCCCAGCTACCCTCTGATGCCCCATGCTTGCTCCTGAACACAGGTCCTCAGCACTACATGTAGTAGTGCGCGCTGGTGGGTTGGCCCAATACGGCTGCTTTAAGATACCCAATATCCTTCCTGTATAGCAAACAACAAAAGCAATCTGAAAGAATTAGTTCAAGGGTTACATATGACAAAGGCATACCCCTAGACAGAAGAGTCTCTCAGCCACGCCTGCCCCCATTCTAGGGCAATGATGCAGGCTGGTGTTGTGCCACCAAAGGAGGAGCTCTATATGAACATGCCTTGTGGCCTGCCTTGTCCGCTCAAGTGTGCAAGTCTTCCCTGTGTCTAGAGTGTTACCTCCCCTCCCCAAATCCCACCCCCCAGTAACTTCCCCTTCATTCTATCCCATCTTCTCTTGAAGCTATCCACCATTTTCAGGGAGACCACCTCTCCTCTGACAATTCGCTCCATTTGCCCACCACTCTTTCAGTAAAAAGTTAGTATTCACCCTTATTAATACCTCTAAGGTATTTGAAGGTCTTGACCATATACCCCCACCCTCCCTTCTGTCTTCAAGGGAGAACATGCTGAGCCAGAGATTCAGCCAATACAGCAGTCACAGGTAGGGAGGAAGGGTGCAGGTTGAGGGTTTAGCTACCCTGTTCAATGACATAGTCAAACAAAGGCAACTACAATATGGAGCACTGTGCAGTGCGTCTGGCAAAATGCTTTGTAATCCAAATTTCTTCCAAACAAAATTCAAGTTTATTGATCAGGTTACACACAGACATAGCAATACAGGGGCCCCTGAGGAAGCTATAACGAATGAAGTGCAGGGGCATCTGGGTAGTGGTCCCATTGGCTCTTGTATTGCTATGTCTGTGTGGTGACCTGATCAATGAACTTGAGTTTTGTTTTGGAAGAAATTTTGGATTACGGAGAATTTTTGCTAGACGTACGCACAGTGCTCCAAAGTGCAGCTGCCTTTTGTTTGACTGTGCCCCAGAACATATTCAGACCCTTAAGCTTCTCTTCATTAAGTGTTGCCCTGCCCTGGATAATCTTGATCAGCATTCTCTGGACTACCTGCAGCAAGTTAACAACCTTCTTAAGATAAAGGGCACCAATATTGCACACTGTACTCTAGGTGCGGTCTTACCAGTTGCCTGCACAGTGGTAGTATGATCTCCGCCTTCCTGCTGGTAATTCCGCTGGCTGTGCAACCCAGCATTCGATTGCTTTTGCTGCTGCTCTCCTGCAGTGTGCTCAGTGCTCCAGGTCACTCTTGATGACCCCAGGTCCTTTTCTTCCTCAGACCTGGTGACCTGCATAACACCCAACCAGTATTGGGTCTCTGGGTTCTTGCCCCAAATGCATAACTCTGCACCTTTCAGCAGTGAACACTAGTTACCAAATGCCAGACCACTTCTGTAACACAGCCAGGTCTTCCCTTAGTTCCTGTCTGCCCTCCTCTGTGTCCACCCTCCAACAGATCTTTGTGTCATTTATGAACAGGCAGATTTTACCTTTAATCCCATCCACTATATCACTGATAAAGATGTTAACACCAGACCAAGCAATGAGCCTTGTGGGATCCCAGTGGTCACTGGCCTAGCTCCTGAGAATTCCCTCAACCACCACCTTTTGGTTTCTGTACTTCACCCAGTTTTGACCCATCTTGCAAGCTTGGTCCCCAACCCCAGGTCTTCTAACTTCCTGACCAGTCTCCTATGAGGCAGAGTCAAAGTCCTTGCTGAAATCCAGATATAGGACATCAAACGCTGGCCCCTGTCCACTGTCTTAGTCACGCAGTTGAAAAGTCATCAGATTAGTCTGGCAGGACTCTCTGACACCAACCCATGCTGCCTCTCATCTTGCAGCCCATTTTCCTTGAGAAAACCCACCAGTCCTTCCTTCAGGATAGTCTGTATCAGTTTCCTCACTACTGAGGTCAGACTTCCTGGCCTGTATTCCGGAGGGCACTACAGGTATTCATTCTGTCCGGGGCATACTCTGGACTCCAGAGGTGTTAAACAGATCTGACAGGACACGCCAGCACCACTGACAGTTCCCTTAGGATACTCAGGTGCACTCTATCTTGCTCTGGGAATCTGTCCACCTGTAGGGTCTTTTGGACATTATGCACCCAGTCCACCTCTATTACACTGTCAGTGACTCCTCCTTCCCAGTCCCCATCCCCATGCCCCTTGTAGCAATGGTTTGGCCTTCTCTCCAGTGAAAATGGAGCATAAGTACTTGTTAAGCACCTCTGCTTTCTCTTCTCTTCCTTCTGCCTAACCCCTCCTTTTTAACCCGACAATCTTATCTTTAATATCCCTCTTCTCCCTTATATATGTGAAGAAGGCCTCAACCAATTTTACTTCCTATGCCAACCGTTCTTCCCTTGCAGCCTTTGTCTTGCTAACCACTCTGCTCTTCACCCTTGATTTAGCACTGTAGACCTCCTATCCTTCTCATTCTGAACATGTTTTGTACGTCTGGAAGGCTGCCTTCTTTTCCCTCATAACATCTGTCACTTCCGTTTTGAACCAGCTGGGTTTTTTGATCTTAGATTTCTTGCTTTATATTCTGGCACACCACTAGCAGCCTCCATTAGTCCCTCTCTGTTCTACCTCCATCTCTTTACAGATCCCAGCAAGATGTCCTACCATAATTTCTCACATCTTATAAAGTCAGCCTTCCTGAAATCCAAAACCCTCATCTTGGGCCTAAATTTCTCACTGCATATGTCCAGGTAGACCCACACCATGGTTCTCGCTCCTGCAAGTGGCACCTCCACCTTGACATCCTGGACATGCCCCAGCTGAATGGGACCAGGTCCAGTACGGCCCTTTTCTTAGCAGGTTCCATGACACCTGTGTCAGGATCCACTCTGGAATGTGTCCTGCAATATCTGTTCCCTGATGCTGGAGATAGCTGGGATTTTCCATTTCACTCCAGGTAGATACAAGTCCCCATTATTACTGCCCCCACCCCTTGCCTGCCATTTCCATGAATTGAGACCACAATACCTTGTCTAGCTCCTTATCCTGTGAAAGTGGTCTGTAAACTACCCCATCATTAGTTTCCTCATCTCAACTAGAATCGATCCAGTGACCTGGACCTGCACCATTAATACTTCTGTCTTTCCATCTGAGCATTCCTCTGGTACACATTATCCTCCTTCATATACAGAGCCACTATCCCCATTCCCATTTCCCTATCCTTCCTATGCATTTTGTACCGGGGACAGCGAGGTCCCAGTCATAGTCTGGTGTGGCCCATATCTCTGTGATGGCTGCTATATCCACCTCTCTGGCAGAACATTGAGCGCCTACATCTCAGCCATTTTATTTCCCAGGCTTCGCACTCAGAGATACTACCCTCCTCCATGACTCGGGCCACTCTTCACCCTTATCCCACCCTCTCCTCCCCATCCACAAATCCCCTTCCTCTCTCTCTACAAGTTCTTCCCTTATTCTGCCTTGATTGAGGGAGCCCATCAGCCCCTCCACCAGATGACTGAGGGCATTTTGCACTCTGCTGGCCTCCCCTCTTGTCAGTTTAAATTGAGGTCCTTCCCATGAATTCCTCCAGCTTACCCTTCAGAACCCTTGTACCCTTTTTACTTAGATGTAATCTGTTTGTTGCATACAGGTCTTTGCTCTCAGGTCTCTTTCCAGTTACCAACTATCCCTTACCACCCTCTCGGGCCATACTGAATTCCTCAATTCTAACTTTCCTCACAATGCTAGCCCTTGGGACTAAGTAGCACCTTACAGAAGTGTCACAGAACTCCCTACCTTGCTGCTGATTTTCCCTACCTCCCTGAACCTCTCTTGCACCACCTCACCTCACATCCTGCAAGGTTGTTCATACCCAGGTGTACTATTATGTCTCCGTATCCACAGAATTATCCGACAAGTGACAACACAGTTTAGTATAAATTTTTCTTTAAAACCTCAGCATGCAGCATGGGATATCAATTTCTCCATGTAGGACAGAGGGTTCTGAGAGGTAAAATGATGGGCTAACAGTAGAGGGTATGTGCACTCATACCCTATTAGACCTATGTAAAACAAGACTTAAGTTACAGCATCTGGGCTAACAAACAAAACCTACAGCACTCAAATTCTCCTGGCCACTAAAAAATACCACCATCAGCTTAATCTGTTCAAATTTCAGTTGGTTGCATATCTGTATCCCCCCACCCCAGGACGAGGGCTGAAAATAGGCACTACTGTTTCAGTCACTTCCTGGTCAACAAAAACTAACTAAACTAAAATCTTCAATGGATTATATAATTTCGAAATCCATTACAGCTTCTCACCAATCTGAGCTGAATGTGCTCTCCTTGCCATGTTCTTGGCCCTCACAGCCTCCTTGATGCGATCAACCTCCTGCTGATATCGCCTGCGGTCCGCATAGCATTCTCTTTGGCCTCCTTCAGTGCACTCTCCAAGGCCTTAACTCTCTCAGCTGTAGCTAGAAGACGTTTTCCAGTTTAGGAAGCTCTGGCGAAGATGCGTGTCCGCATTACCAGCTGCAGTGGAAACAGAACACCATGGGTTAACTTGATTGGAAGACCCAGTTAGCTCTCTGAGGATTAACCTACTGTTGGCAAGCCCTGTGAAACTTTTGCGCCTGACTTTAAGTCTAATCTTGATTTTACTTAAAATGTCCTTTTCTTCATAACATTTGTTTTCCAGACCAGGAAGTATATGCATGCGAGTTTTTTCAGCAGTAGTATAACTATCCAATTTGAGTAGCCATATATCTTATTTATCCAACCTAGCCACCTTCAGATTGAAAATATAACCATAACAACAATAATAATCTAACTTCACTGCAAGCTTGGCAATCACTGGGAGATATGACAAACTGATTTCTAACCTGTTGCTTTTTATGTTATTGGTTAATTTTTTTTTTTTTTGTTGAGTGGCAAATTTGATAACAGCAATTCCAATGGTTGTGGTCTTCTCTCAGCTCAGTACAGTATAATATCTATCTATACATTTATCCACTTTTTATTTTTCACTTTTACTGCTTGTTCCTCACTTTTATCCCATATCTTGCCTCTCCCTTCAACTTCCTCCCACCTTACCTTGCACCTTAGTCTCCACATCACAACTGCAGCTTACCCCAAACTGGGAAGACATAAGAAAACATACTAACATATGAGCGTGCCAGCAGAAACAGACCACCAGTCTACAGAAGTCTGCTCGAGTGTGCAGCTAGCACACCTAGTTTGCAGCTGCCCCAACCCCCATTTGTCATCCCACTGCCACCCCCCACCTCCCCACCCTCACTCTCCCTGTTCCTGTCCCATGCCCTTTTGAAGCTGTTCAGAGATTTGCATGATACCACCCATTCTGGTAGGGCATTCCGTTTGCTACCACCCTCTGTGAAATAGTGTCTCCTCATTTCCTTCCTAAATCTTCCCCTCTATTCTTAGCCCATGCCCCTTGTGACCCTCCCCTCCTTAACGTAAAGACCCTATCTGCATCATCCTCATTGATTCCCCTCAGATACTTGAATGTCTTTCATGCCCCCACCGTCCCTTCTGTCCTCCAAGGTGTACATATTCAGGTGTCTCAACCTGCTGTCACAGTCTGTCCCTTCCATTCCATATCATCTTTGTTGCCCTCCTCTGCACCCCTCCAGTAGCCTGGTATCATGCTTTAAATGCGCCTCAAAACTGACACAATACTGTAAGTGCGGCTTAGCAGCGACCTGTAGAGGCAGATCACCTCTCCGCCTGGGCGAAACCCCCTCACACTATGCACCCCAGCATTTTGTTCAGTTTTGCAGCTGCTTTCCTGCACTGGGCAGTGTTGTCCATGGTCCTTTTCCTCCCCAGCTTAACCCCCTCCCGGCCAGTATTCTCTCCTTGGGTTCTTTACCCCAAAATGCATAACCTTACAGTTCTTTGCACTGAACCCCAGCTGCCACCTCTCTGACCACTCCTCTAGCTTGCTTAGGTCCCCCTGCAGCTGCTTCCATCTCTCTCTCCATTCACCACTGCTCCAATTTTGGTGTCGCCAGTGAACAGACTTATCTTGCTCACCAGCCCATGTGCAATGTCTGATATGAAGAGCCCAAACAATACTGGCCCCAACACAGAGCCCTGTGGCACCCCACTTATCACTGGCCTCGGGTTGAGAGCTCCCCTCTCACCACCACCTATTGCAACCTCACTCAGCCAGCTTGTAATCCAGTTCATCATTTTGCGCCTACCCTACACCAGTTAGCTTCCCCCAAGCCACCCTTAGACTACAGAATCAAAGGTCTTGCTGAAGTCCAAGTAAAGAACATCCACCGCATGACCCTTATTCAGCTCACCTGTCACCCAGTCATAATATTGTATCAGGTTGGTTTGACAAGACTTCCTGAAACAAATCCATGCTGCCTCACATCCTGGAGGCCACTGTCCTCCAGGTATGACACCAGTCTTTCCTTTAATGTGTCTCCATGAGTTTACACACTACGGAGGTGAGACTTATTGAGCAATAATTACCCAGTTCATCCCATCGTCCGCTCTTGTGTAATGGTACTACATGTGCCATCCTCCAGTCCAGTGGCACATATCCCGACTCCAGTGAGGTGCAATACAAATCTGCCAGCGGCTCTGCCATTCTCCATCATCTCCCTCAGCACCCTGGGTGGATACCATCCTGCCCTGGTGCCTTGTCTACCTTCAGTGCCCTCAGTCCCTCTAGGACTCTACTTGCCTCAATTTTTTCATCTGTTGCATGGCATTCGATAATGCACCAGTAAGTAGTCTCCGAATCCGCTGCTCAAAGCCCAGCCACCCAACCAAGTAACAAAATATGATTTTCTCCTTTTCCTCAACCACCATAAAAGGCGTTGAAGACCTTCTGCTACAACTAGACACTAGAAAAAGCGCGCGGAGCTGACTCATTCGACCCATACTTTCTGAAAATAGCATACCACATACTTGCCAGCACCTATATCGCACTTATTCAACCTGTCTCTAGCCAAGGCTCCTCCCCATGGAATGGAAAACTGCTCATGTTATCCCTCTATTTAAAGTGGGGACCCAGTGACCTAAACAATTATAGGCCAATCCTCTACTACCTATACTTTCGAAAATGCTGGAAAAATTGTGGATACACAGTTGAGATCATTCCTAGACAACTCTACATTGCTTAACCCATGCAGTCGGATTTGAGCTAAGCATAGTACTATTACGGCTGGCCAAAGTCACTAATGACTGGCAGGACTAGACAATAAAAAATTTGTTTGTGCGGTGTTTTTAGATCTCAGCAAGGCTTTCGATGCCACAGTGACCACTGCCTACTTCTCTCCACCCTAAATACCATATGCATGGACTAAATCTCATTGGCTTGGTTCCAGGACTACTCTCTGATAGGCAGCAACAAATCAAGGCCGAAGGAGGCTTTCTCCACTCAAACCAATAAAAGAGGAGTCCCACAGGGATCCATATTAGACCCCTACTGTTCGCCATCTATATTAACAACTTGGACTTAGGAATCATGGAAGCCAGTATCCACTTGTTTGCCGATGATACGTTGCTCTACCTAAGTCGTGACTCTCCTGGAGCCGCATGCTCAGAACTACAAGCCAATTCAATATGCTGCAGAACCAGCTTCTCAACAAAAGTTACTACTAAATGCAAAAACCAAGGCCATGCTGTTTTCACCATCCAGCTCTGGGGCCAACACTCGGCTGGCTGGTACAGTTCCTCCATAACCACCCTGCTAGGCTGAAAAGCTTGAATTCATGTCTAAATTCAAATATCTGGGTATATGGCTGGACAACAAACTCTCCTTTATGGAGCACACAGAAGAATTGATGAAAAAGCTTAGGCAGAGGCTTGGCCTCTTTTACAGAATTAAACACCTCCTAACTGCAGCCATGAAAATCTACATTCCTCTCATTAATCGACTACACTGACATCATCTATGGCCAATGCTCTGTCTCACACCTTGCAAACTGGATGTACTGTATCACAGAGCCTGAAGATTCATAACTGGTCTCCCGTCCTCCACACACCACTGCTCTTTATTCGCTGCAGGGTGGCTTTTTCTCTGTAATACAGGCGCCACAGAAATGCAGCCCTCTGGGCACTTCGAGCACTCACCAACAAACTCCCTGATTACATTGTTGCCTGCCTCCCTTAAGTCCAACAAGTAGCTATGCCCTAGAAGCCACTCAGCTAATTTCCTAAAAATCCCCAGAATCAGTAACCACTTTGGTAGGGCTGCCGCAAGCCATGCTTTGCCCACAGCTGGAAAAGGATACAAAGATCTCTGAAACTTAGCTCTCCTGTCAGTATTGCTGTGTTTAGGACTCTTTATGACAAAACGTTGCAAATCTGTAAATGTTTCCATAATTACCTAGCTGTCCTGCTGATGGTTCCTCTCTCAGCGGTGGTTCCCTCTCTAGCCTTACCATATGCAGCCACGAACCTAACCCTCTCCTCCCTATCTAACTTATTCAATAGTCAGCTGCCATGCTGTCCTTGGAACCCTTGGCACTACTTTCTCTCTTAACTTCTCCCTCCGCCACTCAAATAGATGATACAGTCTTCATCATGGGCCCATCTGAAGCCTAGGACACCACCATGCATATAAATGGTCACTGAGGGCTGAAATGTTAATAATTGTACCTTTCTATAGGCCTGAATAAATATGTTACCTTAACTTCTATGTCCATGAAGGTTGTATATACCGCAATAATGTTATACGATGCATGTATATTCCCGTGAATACTTGGAATGTATATATTGCACCTACCATTTATCTGTAAGTTTGCTTTTACCTTTGCACATTTTGTATACTGCACCTTTAATCTATGTATGTATAACTGTCCTTGACAACAACAGGTCCACCTTGTAAATGAGCTTGCTCAACGGTGATCGCCTGGATAAATAAATGTAACCCCTAAATGGCGCTATCCCAGGGCTACTACCCCTGCCTGATTTGCCACTAACAGGTTGAGGGCCTGGATCCAATGGGTGCCTCCACCCAGAGGTCAGGGTTTGCAATAGTTAAACTAACTTGGTCACAGCCCTCTGGGACACTGCAACCTCTTTCTTCCCACTAGTGGCCCACAATATATCAGAATTACCTTCATGCATACACTTACCCCAGGTCTGGTTCCGCCACTGGGACCTCCTGTGAAATGAGATACAGTGCAACAATCACAGTACAGTACTTTAACATAGACAAATACCTCAGGCAGTATAACTTTGCTGAAACAAGCAGCTCTGATTTATTTGGGGATATAACAAGGACAGGAAATCAGGTTAATTAGCTTATCACTCTAATAATCTACCTATGGCTCTGTGCACAGGCCTATCCCTATCAGTTACTGTCCCTGGGTACCCAAGCCCTAGTGGCTAGTCCAAACCGTGGCAGCTGGTAGGGGGCCTTTCACACAGAGAAAAGGAGAATTAAACAGTCAGCAGTACAGTAATTCCATTTGGATTTAATGTGGCAATTCAACAGGGAAGCGACCCTGAATTAGTACTCCGCGACCTCCAAATAAGATAGGGTGCTTCAATGTCAGCAGGGCTCACTTGAGGTACACAAACCTCTTCACACATCCATATAAAAGAGCACTATACCAGGCAGGCTGCATCTGTATCCCGATCTTAGTTACTGCACAATACCGGGAGAACACACAGCAGATTCAGTTCCTGACAGACCAATGCAATTTTCAGCAATTCCTCCAGTCTTCTACAGGGTGAGCCTGGTTTTACTTTCAGAGATCCTTTGATTCTTTTCACAGGGACTGATTCAGTCCTAACAAGTTGTTACACAAGCTGCAGACGGAACTCTGGGCCTTACACGCTTTTTTGACTAAAACTGCACACTGAAAAAGCACAGGCTCCTTCCTTCTTCACTGCCAAGTTCAACTGAAACTCCAACCGACAAAACCGGGCACTTCCTTTGAGTTCCTCCCAGTTCTTGACTGGATTGGCTGTCACTCACAATAGACTGCTGCTGTTGGTCCAAAAGCACTGAAGTCTAAACTACATCTCCCAGAGTCACTGCCCATACAATCCTCTTGTGGCTGGCTCAGATTATGAGTCAAGTTCTGATTCGTCCAGGCACCATTTTAGAGCTAGCTTGCCCACTGATTGGTCCAGTTCAGCAGTTCAAAACTAGAATGGGGAACTAGCAGACACAGTTCTGACTGCAAAGAAAGCAGGTTAGACAAACTGTAATTTCATTATTACTCTAAATAATTTCTGGCAAACAGTTAATCTTTCAGATAGGTTCCCTTTGCACTCTAGTGACTGCAAAAATGAAGTGAATTGGCAGCTTGAGTGGTACTCAATCAAAAAAACACAGTCCCCATACAAACTAATTATGTCTGCAAGCAGACAGCTCTTAAAGACAGTACCAGAGGTTCTAAAACACTCACTGATAAATGGCTTAAATGCCAAACACCATTCAGGCTTGGAGCACTCAAGCAAGCTCCTGGAAGTCTTTTGGGAACCCCATTTGCAGGGGTTACACCCTTCCTGGCCTGGGAAAGCTTGCCGTCCGCGTCAAGCAAGTACCCCCATAAGTTTCAACTGCAACCATATACATTTGTATTAGGCTCATACATGTAATCATCAGTCAATATATCATTTTACCAAGAACACATTTCTGAAACATTGCAGTCGTCACTCTTTACACAGTATTACATACACATTGTACCATAACTCAAGTTATTACCTCTTGTACATGAAACCTGAAGAGAGGGGGCCTTCCTATCAGTTACCTTGGGGCTGGACGGGCAAGGGCACCATATTGAGGGCAACACAAGTAACTTGGAGTTAGCACTGATGCTCAGTTTGGGCAATGAGCTCGAGGACACATACACTCCTTTATGGACAACATTGAGAGGCAAATCCACGGGCTCCCAAGGGAATCATAACTGAGGTGCACCACAGGCTTTACAGCTCGACCAGTCTTTCTAGGGGAACTGTTACAGTCTCTGCACTCTGAGCCTCATTTTCAACATTGTCCTCACTTGTCAGGGAGTCTCCATGGGGTAGAGGCTAGAACTTGGGGCACTTTCAGCTCCAGGAGTTACAGTTTCTGAGTCCACAATTTGGCTCGCATGGAGAGCTTTCGGACACTGGCAGTGGACTGTCAGGGCACTCAAAATACTCTTCTTGTTCGGGTGTATCACCAGTCTGCCCCAATCTATCATTTTCCTCCCGAAAACTCAAACAGTTCAACCGGCACACAATGATTCCATTTCATCTGATCTGATGCTTTGCACTTCACTTTCTGGGCAATGGCTCCAGGGATGTAATGGGGGCTTGGACAGTCAGAAGGCCTTTGTCTCAGAATATTGACTAGGGGATTGCCCAAAACAATTGACTCAGTTCGTAGAAAGATAGTATTCAAAGTCCACTCTTACTTTCTTCCGATATGGACTGACAGTCATGCTCAACTGGGACTTGTGGAGGGGAACACTTTAACTTTGCTTCTGTAGGTGCAGACTTTCTTGATCTTTTCTTAGCTTGGCAGCTCTAGTCACTGGTCCAGAGGGGGCATCTTCTAGGGCCTCAGACTCAATTAAGATTTGTCCAATGGGCAGTAAATGATTTCTATGCATTGTTTTTTACATCTTTTGGATTATTCTCAGGCCTTACTTTGTGTACTTGGCAGATCATCTAGTTTGCCCACTACAATGTGAGGGAGATGGTGCCATCTGTCAGCAATCTTGTGCTTGCCATGCAGTCCCAGATTTCTTAGTAATACCCGATCTCCCTCCTGGAGTTCCTGTGCTTTCACCTTTATCATACCTTTCTTTGTTGCCAGATTTCTTTTGGCAGCCATGGTTTGAGCCAGTTAGTACGCATGAGTTAGCTGGGCCTTTAACTTTTGCACATATTGCTAAATAGTTGTCAGCTTGAACCCCATCAGGAGAGACCCCAAAACACACATCTACTGGTAGTCGAGCTTCTCTTCCAAACATCAGGCGGTAGGGGGAGAATCGAGTGGCATCACTTTGTTGCAGTTATAAGCATGTACTAGGGTGCTAATTTGTTGGCTCCATCTAGGCTTGTCCTTTGGGTGCAGGGTGCCTAGCATATCTAGCAAAGTGCGGTTGAAGCGTTCTCAGGCTGTGGGTCCCCCTGGGGTGGTAAGGGTGGTTCTGGACTTTCGCACTCCCCACAGAGAAGCATCTCTTTGATCAGGCGACTCTCAAAGTCTCTCCTTGATCAGAATGGATTCTTTGGAGGCCCATAGTGAACAAAAGTTTTCTACAAGTACTTTGGCCACAGTGGATGCTTTCTGGTCTTTGGTGAGGAAGCTTGGGCATATCTCGTGAAATGGTCGAGTGACCACCAGCACATTACTGATATTTTTTGATCTGACTCCAACTCAGAAAATCAATACAGACCAGCTCCATGGGTGCACTGGTGGTGATGTTAACAAGGGGCAGCCCTCTGGGGTCAAAGCTTTCCTCTGTAGCTTGGCGAGCTACTGAGTTCAGATATGTTGCTCCACATCAGCCCCATCTTGAGCCAATAGAATCTGGATCTCACCAAGTCAAGTGTTCTGTCTATACCAAGGTGCCCCATGTGGTTTGTGCCAGGACCTCAGTGCACTGAGTCTCGAAGGCAGTGGGCAGCACTAGTTGTTGTTGTCTACTTGTCCCCTCTGTCTACTGTTTCTCTGTATAACAGTTTATTGATCAGTTTCAACTTAGGACCTTCTTTGTATAACAGTGCAGTTCTCAAATCAGTGGGCGTAATTTGGACACATTTTTCCTGCATGAGGCTTCTAAGCTGCTTTGATCTTGGGATCGCGGGTTGAGCCATGAATACTGTCATTGTCCAGCTGAGGCAGTGCACCAATGTCTATTGCAGAAAAGTGGCAATAAGCAGCAGGTATGCAATTCTCAGAGGCTTCCAAGCAATCCACCATGCAGTCCATCAGTCCGTGGACATTTGTTCCTCCTGTCAAACTTCGGCAGAGTGCACGAATGTCAGGTTCTGCCAATCGGACCCAATCATTCTGAGGAACAGGCCTCCGGGAGAGAGCATCAGCATCTATGTGGTTCAGACCTGCTCGTTATTCGAGAGCATAGTGTATATAGATAATGCAGAAAGCTACCTATGGCCGGTAGCATCCAACCCAGCTGAGGATCTGCACATAGGTCAAAGGATTATTGTCAGTTTTACTAGTATTTTAGCCCCATACAAGTACTCATGGAATTGGTCAACAATAGCCCACTTCAAAGCTAGGAACTCTAACTTATGTACAGGATAGTTCTTTTCGGATGGGGTCAGGCTTCTACTGGCAAGGCCACTGGTCTGGAGCCATTCTCGTGCTCTTGGTACAACATAGCCCCAACCTTGCAAGCTAGCATCAGTGTGCAAGGCGTGAGGTTTTCTTGGATCGGCATAGGCCAGCACTGGAGCATGGGTAGGTTGATATATGATCTCATGAAAAGCAGTCTCACAATCAGGAGTCCAGCGGGCCCCAAATACTTCACTCAGATGAAAATACACTCTTTCAGTCTTGAGGGCGTTGACTTTTGGTATTTTGTGGGTTGGGGGATACCTTGAGTAAGGTTAAGTAAAGGCGATCACTCTTGAATAGTCCTTGATGAGCGCACGATAACACACAGAATCCCAGGAATCTTTGCAGTTCTTTTAGATTTTTGGGCTGTAGGCCAGGTGGTCAAGGCCTCAACTTTGCATGGTCGAGTCTCTATTCCTCGGTGGATACTATGTGTCCCACATACTTTACTGATGTTTGAAAGAATTGACACTTATCAATGGACAGTTTAAGGCCAAAGTCCTCCAGTCGGTCCAATACCTTAAATAATCTGCTCTCATGTTCCTCCAGTGAGCTGCCAAACACAATAACATCATCTAGGTATACCAGGCACTCTAGTAAGTTCATGTCCCCCACTGCACGCTCCATCAATCGTTGAAAAGTGGCTGGGGCACCTGAAATCCTTGAGGCATCCTCATGAATTCATAGCCAAGCGGACAGATAAAGGCCGTCTTCTCACGGTCCTCTGGGGCCATCGGGATCTGTTAGTACCCACTGCGGAGATCAGCACAGAGAACCACTGCCTCCCGTTAGGCAGTCAAAGCACTCCTGAATCACGGGCATTATGTACTGATCAGGGATAGTCCGCCGGTTTAAGGTGCGATAATCCACACATCCTTACTGTTCCATTCTTTTCCTCACTACCACAATGGGAAGCATAAGGCTTCTGGATTCTTGTATTACACCAGCAGCTAACATCTCTTGCAGATGCCGTCTCACATCATCTATGTCAGCAGGTGCCAGGCGTCGAGACCTCTCACAAATGGTCTTTTCGTCATGCAGCCGGATATTGTGCTCAGCTCCTTGCACGCATCCTACATCCCATTCCTTTAAAGAAAACACCTGGTCTCTCTGGGCAAGCTTCTCATTGATCCTCACTTTCCATTCAGCTGGTAGCGGGAGTCGCGAAATCAAACAAGTCAGGCGTTACTCTGTCATTCTTCCTTGAACTCTTGCTGCTGGTAGCACTGCAGTGTCTGCACAATGCACATTAGCCAGGATGCAACCTCTGTTTACTCGAATGTCTCTTTCAGACACATTATGAACTTGACCATTACCCTTCTGGCATAGCATGGGCTCTAGCGGGCAAAATACTAAGCTTGACCAGAGTCCTCTGGCAATTTTCCATCGCCTGGTGCATCCAACATTAATATTTTATTCTTAACATCCTTTCAATCCCCGGACCTCTCCCTGTAAGGTACACACTGGGTATTTAGGCGCCGGATCAGAGACTCAGATCCTTCTTCCATCACAATTCGACCGGTTCCTCTGGTTCTGTTTTTCCAGCATCTCTGTGCCTCATAGGCCTTCTTAATTAAAGCGGAACTCTTAAAAAGCTCTACTAGTCTTTGACCCCTTTTTTCATGACTAACTGTGCCAGCCTTTCCGAACATATGAGCATTTGATTCCAATCAACAAGGGACACCATCATACAGTCCAGTGGGGACACACTAGGCTAGGGTCTCTACTTGTTCGGCCACTCCAGCCACGCAGTGGGAAGACAGCCAAGTCGGATATACCGGAATAGGGGTAGGCCTTCTCCATTACCCTCATACATGCAGTCCTTCTAATGGTTGTAAGGGTACGATCTGACAAATGCTTCTGTACCAACCTGGAACATAATTGTCCTTGGGGCCACTGTCTAATACAGCTCTTGTAGACACTCCATTCACCTTTGATGGGTGCTCCATGGAGGACCCACTATTCTGGACCAGTCTGGAGGCGGTAGTGAGGGCCTGGGCAGCTGACCTTGCCACAAGGGCGTGGTGCTTGTTTTTGGTGCCCTCACTGGGATCATGTGGTGCACCTCTTAACACTGATTTCTTCTCCGAAGCTCTCCTTGTAGCCTATATGCAACTTTGTCAGTGTCTTTTGGGGACTGGCATTCCCTTTTCATGTGCCCATCTTTCCCACAATTATAGCAAAACATACTTTCTGGAGTTTGAGCTGGCCGGCGCCACACTGGGAGCCAGGGCGGAGTATTACTAACTGGAAACCTGAGTGCCATCTCTGTCTGCGCGTGATAAGCATTTGGAGACATCTCATCAGTTTCTCCACTTCCATGGTCAAGGAATTGAGTTTGGAGCTGTTATCAGCCAGGAGATACATGGGTGGGTACCCCACCCCTAGTAGATGCAGTCGGATATAGGCCAGGGCCCGTACTTGCAGGCGTGGCCTTCATAAAGGACTGTTTTTTGAATTCCCGGATCTCTCTCAACAGTTACATTACATTGTGGCATATCTTTTTCCTTGTCAGAGCACTTTGACTGTCAGCCTCTGCCCCTGAACTTACTTGATGGGTCACCCTCAATCACTAGGGTCGTCAGTCACAGCTGTTGGTGCAGGTACCTCCCGGTGCTACTTTTCTCAACTCCTCACGATTTCTCTCATTAACTCTCATCATAGGGAGGGTGGGATTCTAGTCAATTTGCCAGGCGTAACTGGAAGCAACAGCAGTTCTGAGAAGGGGCAGACTTAGGATTCTGTCCAGTCTGGTTCGGTCCAGTTCAATCGCTGGCAAACTACCCTTTCTGAGGCATTCTTGCAACAATTTTTCCAGCCGAGAGACATACACAGACAACAACTCCCTTGGTACTGTTGTGCATTTCTTACTCTCCACCATAGGTCCTCATCAGAATCTGGGCTCCCTACACACATTCTCCAAGGCCTCAAGATAGGCCTGTGCAGTCGCTTCAGGGTTACTGGCCGGTTTGCGCTTGGATGGTAGCCAGGGCAGGACCTGAGGCTCTCACTAACCCTCTTTCGCTTTTCGCCTTCCAGCATTGCCATTCTAGCACTTGGGGGCAACATAGTCTATCCAGGTCTCCCAGTCATCCTCCCTTGGGGTGGGGGGTGCCAGAAGATCCTCAACCTTGGTAAGAGTCGTGACTAATGGCAGGTGCAGAAATAGGAGTCTGCATTGGTTCCAGCCACCATACGGGCACTGGAGCGGAGAGGGTGTTGGGGAGGAACACCCCCAGGTGGCAAGAATAGTTTCTTCAAGTCCTCCACAGTTTCCCCTCCCAGCAACCATTCAGCAAATTTCTCCTCAAAAGTTTCAGATAGTGGTGGGGCTGAGTCCCCGGGTCTTTACTGTCCTTAGTTATCACTCTCCAAGCAGTGAGGGCTCCTCTGGGGTAATGGTCTGTGGCACTTTGGAGCTATCTGGGATCCTTAAACTCTACTAGGGCCAGGAAAGTGTGGGTGAGCAGATTAGCATGCCCCCACCACCACAGGGTTTTGTAAACCTTCCACCTTGGAAAGTACTCCTGCACAGTGTCCGTATTGATACCGGGGATGTCCAGGATAAGCATAGCATTTGGGGTCGATCTCCTCCCAGTACACCACTCCACCAGCCGTGCACAGCCACTTCTGTCGGGTACCCATTTTTCTTAACAGTGGTTTGTAAATATGGCCACTAGAGGACACACAATCCCAGCGGTGAGCCTCCAAGATGTAACCTCTAAATGGCGCTATCCCAGGGGCTACTACCCTGCCTGATTTGCCACTAACAGGTTGAGGGGCCTGGATCCAATGGCGGGTGCCTCCACCCAGAGGTCAGGGTTGCAATAGTTAAACTAACTTGTCACAGCCCTCTGGGACACTGCAACTCCTTTCTTCCCACTAGTGGCCCACACAATATATCAGAATTACCTTCACAGTATACACTTACCCCAGGTCTGGTTCCGCACTGGGACCTCCTGTGAAATGAGATACAGTGAACAATCACAGTACAGTACTTTAACATAGACAAATACCTCAGGCAGTATAACTTTGCTGAAACAAGCAGCTCTGATTTATTTAGGGGGATATAACAAGGACAGGAGAAATCAGGTTAATTAGCTATCACTCTAATAATCTACCTATGGCTCTGTGCACAGGCCTATCCCCTATCAGTTACTGTCCCTGGGTACCCAAGCCCTAGTGGCTAGTCCAACCGGTGGCAGCTGGTAGGGGCCCTTTCACACAGAGAAAAGGAGAATTAAACAGTCAGCAGTACAGTAATTCCATTTGGATTTAATGTGGCAATTCAACAGGAGCGACCCTGAATTAGTACTCACGACCTCCAAATAAGATAGGGTCCTTCAATGTCAGCAGGGCTCACTTGAGGTACACAAACCTCTTCACGTCCATATAAAAGAAAGCACTATACCAGGCAGGCTGCATCTGTATCCGATCGCATTACTGCACAATACCGGGAGAACACACAGCAGATTCAGTTCCTGGCAGACCGAATGCAATTTTCAGCAATTCCTCCAGTCTTCTACAGGGTGAGCCTGGTTTCTACTCTTCAGAGATCCTTTGATTCTTTTCACAGGATGATTCAGTCCTAACAAGCTGTTACACAAGCTGCAGACCGAACTCTGGGCCTTACACACGTTTTTGACTAAAACTGCACACTGAAAAAGCACAGGGCTCCTTCCTTCTTCACTGCCAAAGTTCAACTGAAACTCCAACCCGACAAACCGGGCACTTCCTTTGAGTTCCTCCCAGTTCTTGACTGGATTGGCTGTCACTCACAATAGACTGCTGCTGTTGGTCCAAAAAGGCACTGAAGTCTAAACTACATCTCCCAAGTCACTGCCCATACAATCCTCTTGTGGCTGGCTCAGATTATGAGTCCAAGTTCTGATTCGTCCAAGGCACCATTTTAGAGCTAGCTTACCCCACACTGATTGGTCCAGTTCAGCAGTTCAAAACTAGAATGGGGAACTAGCAGACACAGTTCTGACTGCAAAGAAAGCAGGTTAGACAAACTGTAATTTCATTATTACTCTAAATAATTTCTGGCAAACAGTTACATCTTTCAGATAGGTTCCTTTGCACTCCTAGTGACTGCAAAAATGAAGTGAATTGGCAGCAGCTGGTGGTACTCAATCAAGAAACACACAGTCCCCATACAAACTAATTATGTCTGCAAGCAGACAGCTCTTAAAGAGACAGTACCAGAGGTTCTAAAACACTCACTGATAAATGGCTTAAATGCCAAACACCATTCAGGCTTGGAGCACTCAAGCAAGCACCTGGAAGTCTTTTGGGAACCCCCATTTGCAGGGGGTTACAAAGATTTGATGATGATGATGATGATGTTGCCTCTTCTCCCCTGTCCCCACCCTCCCAGTCCATGGTGGTAGTGGTCCCCTTTTCTTCTGTGAACATTGAGTAAAATTATTCATTCAGTGCTTCTGCCTGCTCCTTATCCTTTTCTGTCCACTCTCCACCCTTTTATCCTCACTAGTATCTCCTTGCACTTCCTTTTCTCCTGATGTATCTGAAAAGTCTTTCTCCACCATTAATTCCCTCTGCTAATCTTAACTCCCTCTGGGCCTTGGCTTCTCTCACTTTTCTGGTCACCTCCCTAGACCATCTTGCATACTCCTCCTGTCCATTTCCTTCCCCGTCCTTCTATACCTCTGGTGCACCTCTCATTTGCTCTCACTACCTCGCTGTTCAATCAGCATGGTTTTCTTCTCTGCTCCTCTTACTCTGTGTCTTGGTGCAGGCTTCTGTTGCCTCTGTAATCCCCATTTAATAATATCCCATTTCTGCTCTGCATCCATCTCCTGCCTTATGCCCTCTAGTTTCCCTTTGAGTACTTCCTGCATCCTCCCAAAGTCTGCCCCTGAAGTGTACTACCTGAGTAACTGATTTCTCTGGCTCCCTGCACATTGTGATATTAAACCACACTGTTTGGTGATCGCTGTCGGCTAGTGGGTCCTCCACCTTTATTTCTCTTACTGCTCCCCATTCGACAACACCAGATCTGAAGTGTTCTTTAGCCTAGTAGGTACACTAACCAACTGCGTCAGGAGACCCTCCTGGATTGCGTCCAGGAGCACTTGCTCCCTAGCACTGGAGGTGGCTGGAATGCTCCAGTCAACCGCCCGACAGTTGAACTCCCCACGATGACCACCTTCCCTTTTCTACATGCCTTTCTGATTTGTCCTTCTAATTCCCTGTCAAGCTCCTCAGACTGGGACAATGGCCTGTATACCACCCAAACCTCAGTTTCCTACCCCTTGAGTTTAGCAGCTGCAGCAGATTACCTCTGTTCTCCTTTCTTCACCCTCATCCTTGTGCATTTGATCCCGTTCCTCACATAGACTGCCACCCCACAACCCTCCCTTCCTTACGGTCCTTCCTGTATACTTTGTATCCTGGGATTGCCAGATCCCAGTCCCGTGCTCAGTTGCCCATGTTTCTGTGACAGCTGCAATATCCACCCTCCACACTGCTAAGAGTGCCTGTAGATCAACAGATTTGTTGCCCAAACTTCTTGCATTCAGCAAGACCACCCTCCATCCGCCCCTTCCCTTTGTTGGCCTCCATTTCCTTCCTTCTACTCCTTCCTTTTTTGCGCCTCAAGTCCTTCCCTGCTAGCCTGGGGGTAGGCTGTGATTCCACTTTATCGGATCCCTGCTTATCTGCTGTCCACTTGCCACCCCCATCTAGTTTAAGTCCACCTTTGTCGCAATATACCTCCCCAGTCTTTGCTTTAATACCTCCTTCCCTCCTCACTCAGGTGCAGCCTATCCCTTGCAAATAGATTGTTATTATCCCAGGTACAGCCCCAGCCACCCACAACCCCATATCCCTAGTTTGACACCATTCTACCAACCACGTGTTCAACTCCCTAATCCTCTCCTTTCACTGTGCTTGCACAGGGTACTGGGAGCACTTCAGAGAATGCCACAGACTCCCAGTCTCTTTGCACAACCTTCCCACTTCCTCAGTCCTTCCTTTGTTACATCCACAGTTTCCCCCACTGGTCACTTGTCCCCACATGTACCACAATGTGTGGTTTCCTCCTACCCCTCTTCACGCACCTTAGGATTGCCTGTCCTGCCTCGTTTTCCTTTAATCCTGGTATGGACTCCACCCATATCTTACTGTGCCTCCTCCCACTTGCTGCCCATCTGATCCCCTTAGAGTATGGAGTCCCCTACTAGTACACCTCCCTCCTCTTTTCTTGAGCCCATCGACACCACCCCACCCAGGTTCTCATTTCTGAGGCCAGTCAAGATGGTGCTTTTACAGTATGTCCCAGTGTCTGCCCCTGCCCTTCTCAACTGAGACTCCTCCCCCTCCTCCTGTTTGACTGCCAACCTCCGCTCCTTCCTCACCTCCTCCAGTATTATCCCTCCCCTGCCATGCCATGCTCAGTCTCTCCACTAGTAATGTCCCTCTCTCCCTCTCTTGGTGAGTACTATCCCTTGTGCAATGTCCTCCTGCACCCTCTTTCCCATGTGTTGCTAGTACAGCAAATGTGTTCCTCCTCCTTTTGCCTTATTGTGTGTTTCCTCCTCCCTACTGCCAACTGCTGCTCCTCTTTTCTAGGTCCTACTAGAGTCCACCCTTCATCAACTTGTTACACCACTTCAGTGAGTAATAAGATTGCACCCCCAAAAAAAAACAAAAACACACAACAAAAAATAAGAGTAAATGATCCGCTTAGCCAAATGGAAAGTGTGACCAGACCCCACCCCTGTAAACATGGAGAAAAGTATCCAGTTCAGTCAAATAGCAGGGGTGACTGAAGGTCCTCCCCTTAGACCAGAAGGAACAGATCTAGCACATAAAAATGGAAGGGATGAACATTTCTTCTCCCCTCTCCCCAGATGTCAGCACACTGTGACATCAACTTCAGGACAGGACACTGCATCCAGTATCAGTGCCCCACTGCACATTGGTGTAAAGAGGAGAAGTTCTGTCTCGTGCAGTGCAACCTGTACTGGTGTTTGGCACACATGAACCACCTGCCACTAGGGGTGCCAGTACAGCCACGGTGCAGAAGGCTGACTGCATATGCAGTTTTGAGGAATGTGAGATTGTAGCGTTTGCTGCTGCCAGAGGGATGGAGGAAAACATGACCCCTTTAAGAGCACAGGGACAGGTGGGCATGGCATTGGCTCAGTGGGGTGGTTGCCATGGAGATGGAGCACAGGAGATGAGTACTTTGAATGCCAGCAGTCTGCAGTTTTCTGTGGCTGGCCTGGAAGGGCAGTAATGCAGGAGACAACCACTGTGACACAGACAAAGGCTCAAGATGGCAGAATTTTATTGAGTATTGGGCAGCAGGCTCTCTCCTCCTCATTCTTTGCCATGAATAACCAGCAACCTTGCACCCGATGACCCCTATGTAGGAAGGTAAGGGTCTCTCTAGCTGTAGATACTGAACTGGGTTAGATGTTATCATGGCTACAGATGACAAAAGGGTTGTACAGGGTCAGCAGGAGGAACAAATGATAATGAGATTGGGGATACTATGCTGCTGTTAATGTTATTATACTAAAACATTTTATGCAAATACGTGTGTGTATATTTAGATATATTGTTTAGGTTTGTGTGAGCCTTTGCAAGGTGTTGTGGTTGTTCGCGATCAACACATCTCGGATTACAGGTTGCATTTCAGTTGTGGTGTGGCGACAACTAATATTGACGATAAGAGCAAAGAAGTGACTAGTCGCTGCTGATATGGCTGGAGGAGATGTAAACCAAAAATTTATTTATCATGGCTGCACGATTGTGTCTCAGAGGGCATTCTCATGTCATCCTAGTTAGGAACAAGTGCTTGAAACATGATTTTTTTTTTTTTTTTTTTTTACACAAACCAATCTGACTCGTTTCAAGCCAAAATAATGTGAGACTTTATAATGCTATGAAATGTTAGAACTGGTATGAGTTTGAAAGGTATGTTTGTGTTGCTTTTTTTTTGGTTAACCACCAAGCACTAAGATTATTTTCATCTTGTGACTTTGGCTTTAAACCTTTCTGGCTTGTCTGGTACAGTTCTGGCACAAAGCTAAAGTGAGATGGTTGTTTCATCCCCCTCCCCGTATCTCCACTATTGTTACTTGGCTTTTATTTGTGGATAATCCTACAAAAGATTTATGAAATTAGTGACCTGATTAATTAAAGGGTTTGTAAATTTTGAGCCATCAAGATGAAATGAAACTGGCTGGTGTTCTGAAATGGATCTACAACTGGTGGTATCATGTTATTCTGCTGAAATACTTGTAGCTGAAACCCCAAAATGCTGTCTTTATTAAATCAAGCTTTAATGCTGCCTTTATTAAATTAAGCTTTAAATAGTAAAAGGAACAATGAGACTACTATGGCGAATCGGAGGCTGGATGCAAGGTGGAGGATTGTTATTTATTCTTTTTGGCAATCACTGTTTTAATCATTCTGCCAATGTTATACATAGGATTTGTTCAGTGAGATTTTATATCAGGAGAAAAAATATTGGACCGTGTTGCTGACCATTGCTAGGCGAATCTGTGTGTGGTGGGTAGTGGCAGCCACGTGAAGTTTCTGGAATGGATCCGAAAGGGGCGCAGCGAACAATGCAAAATGACTCCTGAGTGACCTGTCTACAAGTTAATAGCCAAGCCCTGAGCCATTGTGGTCTGGCCCCATGGTGGTATGTCAAGCCTGACCTGTTGACACCCATGTCACCGTGGTCAAGTCGGGGACGGAGAGGAAGGAGATTTCACAAAGAATGGAGACCTAGTACTCAGTACACCTGGCAGTTTTTATTGGCAAAGTACAGTCTCACTTTTTAACAAACCTCTTAAATGCCTTTAACTGCATCATTAGCTTGAGGGATACTCAAGTCTTTAATCTGAAGGAATATTATACAGCTGGGAAACAAAGACCTTAAGGCCTGCTATTTTAAACTGTTGCGCTTCTTATGTGTGGTTTCTTGTTTACAGTATGGATACTTTAAAACCTGTGTTCACTTTATGTTTGTAGCTCCTTTCTGCAGTATTTTGGATTGATGGTAGTGTCTTTTTTTTTAGTTGTTTAACCAGGAGTAGTACACTAAGCTGAAAGCTTTTTACAGGTGCGACCTGGGAGCACAGGGAAGTTAAGTGACTTGCTCAGGGTTATACAGTATGCAAGTGGAAGCTGCGGGATTCAAGCCCAGGTCTGGTCTGCTGGATGTCACCAGATTTGAAGCTCAGAGCCTTAAACCACTGCGCTATACTGCCTCAGCTGAAGCTAGCTGAAGAGGTACCTACACTCTAACACGAGATAGCACCATGCAGCACCTGCTGTGCCAGTGGAGTTTACAAACATTACATCAAGTAAGTGCAGGCACTTAATTTTTGTTTTCTGCTGTGAAAAGCCTTATTGGGTGATGAGGCTTCGGGGTGGGGAGCTTCAGGTAGTTGGAGTTCTTTAAGTAGCAAATGAACCACAACACAATAAAAAATATGAGCATCAATGTCACTGTGATACTGTACTTGTTAGGAAGATTTGAAAATGATGCAGAAAAACAGTAACAAGAGCATTGGAGGGAGGGAGGTGGACACTAGTCTGTTTTCAAATGAAAATGTTCTGAAGGGACTCACTAATCTGAAAGTAGACAAAGCAATCGAGCCAGATGGGGTGCATCCCAGGGGACTGAGGGAGCCCAGGAAAGTACTGGCAACACTTTGAAAAGTCAGTCATACAGACAGAGGAAGAAATGCAGGCCCTCGCTGGAGAGCAGCCACTATGGCTTCTAGCATTTTGTAAGAACCCGTGGCACAGAAGATAAACCAAAGGGCAAGACTCTAAATTGGCAGTGTTCACTCTGAAAAAGAAACTGGAGAAACCGCCTTGCAGTAGGCACACTGAGATGCAAGTATGCATCCTGTATATTGAGGGAGCACAGCCAGTCACCCTGTTTGAGCAGGGGCAGCAGCCCTGGGAGAGTGACCATGCAAAACATTCAGTACCTGATGTAAAACTGAGGTCTTTGAGATCTAGAATAGGACTCAGGTCTCAGATTCTTTTGGGAACCAGGAAAACCTGGAATAGAACCCCTTGTTCTTCTGTCACCTGGGCACTGGCTCCATCACCCTTTTCCACAGAAGAGAGTACCTCGTCCCTGTACCTCATGGTCTGGAGGATAGATGGAGGGTACTGGGGGAGTCTCCTGGGGTTATTCCAAAAGCTCAAGGTGTGACCCTTACTGTAATTTTAAGAATCCAAGCATCTGAAGTTGTAGCTCTTCACTGACTGAGATGGATGGAGAACTGACATCCACCACCACCTCTTGGTTAGGGACCGGAAGAGGGGGTCTGGCAAGAAGCAAGGTAGAGGTGGATCCGGCTGCTGGGGCTGATCAGTCACCTCTGGGTCACTTTGTGGCAGGACTCGAGGAGGATGAAGGGATAGGCAAGGTAGAACTGGCCTTCCATTTAGGCGGTTGCCCTGGACTTGGGACTCCTTTGGAAAGGATGGGAGCTGTCTCCTCCTGGGGTGAGTATGGCAGAGTGAGTGGACAGACTCAATGGCCCTACTAGAGGTCTGCAATCATTAATGATGTCCTGGACATCAGGCCTAAAGGGCTTTGAGCCACTGCAAGGGACATTAAGCACCTTCTGCTGACATCTGCCATGAAACCAGACAGCCTGAGCCAGGCATGCCTACGAAGACAAATACATGTGGCAGCAGCCCTGGCAACAGTGTTGGACATGTCATACAAGGCCCGGAGGAGGTGTTTACTAATATCCTCAGAGGCTTGGAGGGACTTAAGAACCTCCTGTTTCTGGGAACATTCTGGGAGGGCCTGAGTAGCCGCTCTGCCCTTCTTCCATATAGTATTCTGGTATTTGACCATATGAGAGAAGTAATTAGCAATCCAAAGCCCCAGAGTGGAGGATGCATAGGCCCTCTTACCACAAGGTTGATCCTTCTGGATTTCCAGTCGGGAGGGAGGGAGCTAAAATGCATGGGCACCTTGGACCTGTCATGCGCGCTTTGATGACCACAGAGTTGGTCTCAGGTTGGGCAGTATAATAAGGCAGGTCCTAGGGTATAGAGTTTATCCTCTCTACAGGGTATGGCAGGAACATTATTAGGGTGGTGCCATGCCGGCATAGTGGCATTCCTCAGAGCTAGCAAAATGGGAGGAATGACCTTGGGAAATTCTGGGATCTCCAGAGAGTCTACCAGCTCTCTTCTGGTGGCATCCTCTTCCTTAGTGTAGAAGCCCATGGTTGTAGACAGCTGCTTCATGACACTGAAGAAGGTAGGGTCTTCAGGGAGGGGCTAGGGGTATGCTTACCAAAGTCCTCTGTCACACAGAAGAAGCAATAGACCTGTCTGAGGAAAAAGGCTCCTCTTCCTCCTCAGGAAGAATATGGTCTGGATGGTATTCCTCTGGCATCAACCCTCTCCAACTCAGGGTCCGATGAATGAGGGACTGATTAGGACCAGACTGGCATTGACAATGATGGAGATTGATGATGCCCAGGTACACAGGTCTGTGTGCACCACAGCTGTGAAACTGGGTCAGATAGTGTTAAGGTCGATGGCAGAGCAGTCGTTGGGACATGGCGTGATGAACCATCTGACACAGCCCAAAGGCTGTGGTGTCTGAGAGCCTGGAGAAGCATCATGCCTCAACAGAGGGGCCAGAGGGCGTTCCTAGAGTGAATGACAGAGGGCCAATGACCCAAAGGTCAACGACTGGCCTCTCTGAGCAGCAGGAGGAGGCGTTGTCAGTAGGAGCCCTAGCAGGAACAGAGGCCTGAACAACTGAAGGCGTTGGGGTAGCTGCCAATGGAGTACCCCGGACGAGGATGAAGAAGTTCTCGGGAATGGGAGCACCGCCGGGAGAGGTTCCCATTGCAGTCTTTTTTGTGATATTTCCTGAGGACTCTTCTCTGGTCTTAGAGGCCTGGGAGCTCAACAAACCCACCAGTGACTGGGAAGGAGGGACCTTGGAGTACCCTGCCTAGAACTAACTACCTGTTTCATGAGGAATTTCTTCAGAGCATTTTTGCGTCACCCAAGGGTTGTGAGATTACATTTTGGCACAGCTCACAGTCTGAGACATCGAGGTCATGCCCAAGACAGCAGACACAGAGGTTGTGTTGGTCTTGATGAAGCAATCTTCTTTCCACAGCGGTAGCAACAGAAGAGAGATGTGAAAGGATTAACTATCAACACAAACAAGGTAAAAAGAACCTCTTGTAAAAAGAGATTCCTCAAAGTTATAGAAAAGCCAAGGCAAAAATGGCATGAACTGTGACAGAGCTTCCGCAGAGACCCATGTAAGTGTAGTCAATGGTGGGAAAGAACTGTGGAGGGAGCGGGGCTGCTCAGGCCTTTATAAGGTTGATTATGTCAGCAGGTAACGCTGTCATGGGAGGCCCCAGTTGTACAGGGTCCCTGTTAGTCAGTGGTTGCTTTGATTTCAAAATCCCACTGCTAAATATTAATAAAATGCATAGAAAACTCAGACCCATACAAGTCAATGGGGTACACACATACGTGTTTGTTTTATTACATCACAAAACAGGGCTGCATGTGCCTGCATGGGGAGTGTCAGCAACATGAGGGAAGTGGCTGCGTTTTATGCCGATATGCCAGAGATGAAAATTATGAGGCTATATCTTTCTACATGCCAGAAAAAAAATGAACTTCTACAAAGAAATAAAATCGGCCAGGTGAGCTCTAATATATGTTTGGGGACCCTGTGACTAGGAAGCTGCACTTTAATGAAAGGGAACAGGACTGAGACAGGGTTGAAATTATCCATTTCGGTGGATTTGCCTCCCATAAACAGAGACAGCTCTAGCCTGCTTCTGATAGATGGTATGACAGAGGTGGCAAATGACAAGTTAAAAATTATCAAGAGGACAGCTATAAAAGCAGGTTACTCACCTGTTACAGTAGTTCTAGGAATGGTGTATGTTGTTCATCCACACTTATTGGCATGTCCCTTTCCTCTTTAAGAATCACTGAAAGCCTTCAAGCTGGCTCCTCCCACCCACACGGGTGGTATAACCTCGCTCCACCCCATGACGCCAGATCTTAGCCCGCTGGAAGCCAGGTTTATGTGCTGCACAGCTGGGGAGGTCGGGTGGTTCAGCAGGATGAACAACATATACCACTACTAGAACTAGTGTTACAGGTGAGTAACCTGTTTATCTAGGATCGTGGATATGTTGTTCATCAACACTTATTGGCAAACTCCTAGCAGTTCTCTAGGAGAAGGGAGGCTAGGCACCCCCCACCCCCACTGATACTCATTTGGGAAATAGAGATTGAGAACTGAGGCCCCAAAACCAGCATCCCGGTGTGACTTGAGGTCGATGTGGTAATGGGTAATGAAGGTGTTTATGGACTTCCAGGTAGCAACCTGACAGATTTCCTGGATAGGGAAGTCCTGGAAGCAGCCACCGAAGCAGTGGTATGGCGGGTAGAATGAACTCTTATCCCTCTGGGAGGCTCCATGCCCACCAACTCATAGCACAGACTTGTGCAAGATGTAATCCACCTTGCAGCAGTCCGTTTTGATGCAGGTCTGCCAGAAGCAGCTTCAGCTAGGTGACAAACAGCTGGCGAACCTCTCCCAATTTTTAGCATCCTCTCCTTATAATAGGAGAGAGCTCATCTCAGGTCAAGTATGGAGCCTGTACTCAGCCTCCGAGGTGTAATTAGGGTAGTATACTGGCAGGGTTAGCACCTGGTTAAGTGAAACTCTGACACCACCTTTGGAAGGAATTTCAAGGGGCGTGGGACAACCTTGTGCTGTCCGAAGACCAGATGAGGAGTTCACCGAAGCACCTGGAGCTCCCTGTCCTTCTGACAGACATGATAGCCACCAGGAAGGGCATCTTCCATAAGTATGAATGCACACTAGTGCATTGGTTTGAATGACTTGCCCATGAGCTTTGCCAGTACCAGCAGTAGATCCAAAGGAGGTTGAGGTTCACACACTGGACAGGATATGTGATCCAGGCCTTTGAAAAAGTGCCTGACCACTGTTTACTGTGCTGTCAGCTGACGGCCCACGCCCAGTAAGCAGAGATGGCTGTCAGGTGCACCCTAAGGACCGAAGGCCCCTTGGACAGAGACCAAAGGTAGTTGAGAATGTTAGCCACTGGACAGGACAGAGGGTCCAGGCCCTTGCACTCACAGCAAGTGGAAAACGTTTTCCATTTGAAGTCATAACATTTCCTGGTCGATTCCTTTCTGGATGCCTCCATCACGGTGAGGACATCCTTGAAAGACCCAAACCCTGGAACTCTAACTGCTCAGGTACCAGGATGTAAGGTGCAGGGATTGAAGGTCCGGATGGTATACCTTCCCTGATTGAGAGAGATCAGGTCCAGGCATGCTGGAAGCCGCTCCGGGGCCTGTAGCTGAGGCTGAGAAGATGTGGATACCAGAACTGGTGCAGCCTGTGGATCAAGGGAAATGGAGGAAGGCGCAGAAGAGGCCTGGCGTCCACAGCCTCGAGATGGCATCCTCCTGCAGCGAGCCCTGCTGAAGGGGGCATGAAACAGCCTCAGCTTGGTGTTTTCCCTGGAGGCAAACAGGTCAACCATTGGTTTGCCCCAGTGGGAGAACAGGCTGTAAGCTACCTCTGGATGGAGAGACCACTCACGGAATGTCTCGCTAAGCAGCTGAGAGCATCCGCCAGATGGTTTGAGGCTCCTGCCACATGAATGACTGAGAGATCCACCTCCAGATAGCTGAAGAGGGTTCCACATGCAGAGCACCTCCCTGCAAAGCAGACAGGAGTGCATGCTGCCTTGTTTGTTAAGGTAGTACATGGTCGTGGTATAGTCCATCTGGACTTGAACTACTTGACTCAAGATGAGGAGCGAAAGTTGACAGTGCCAGTCTGACTGCTCTGAGCTCCAACAGGTTGATTGGTATCGACTCCTCGGGGTCCAGAACCCATGGGCCCTTTGTCCCCATGTGGGTTCCCAGGCTATGAGGGAGGCATCGGTCGTGAGGACGGCTTTTGGCTCTAGGCGGACAAACGGGATCCTTCCTGCAACCAGTCTGGGGCAGTTCACCACTGGAGAGTGTCCTACATCTTCTGGGTTACAGTGAGCAGCTGGTTGAAATGATCGTGGTGCTGAGTCCATTGGGTGGCCAGCTCCTATTGGAGTGGGCGATGTGCCACCGGCCCAACTGACCATGGAGGTGCACGCTGCCATGTAACCCAGAAGGCACAGAACGTCCCAGGCAGGGTGCAATTGCCAAACCAGAAATGATTGGGCAAAGGAGGAGAGAACCTCCGCCCTATCCGCTTGGAGCCGAGCTCTAGCCCTCTAAAGCACATCACCTGAGAAGGCACGATTCGATTTGGCCTCGTTGATCAAGAGGCCAAGTTGGGAGAGCAGGTCTGGAGGGCCAGGTCCCTGGATCTCTCCACCTCTTGCTGGGTGGGACCTCCTAAGAGCCAGTCATCGAGGTAGGGGTAAATTATGTCCCCAATGCCCGAGAATGGCTGCCACCACTGTGATGCATTTGGTGAAGACCCGTGGGGCCAATGACAGACTTAACGGCATGGTTCGAACTCAATAGGGTCCCTTCGCTCCTGAAGCGGAGGAACCGCCAATGAGATGGATGGATTGGGATGTAAAGAACACGTCTTGCAGATCCATTGAACAGAACCACATGTTTCACTCCAAGGATGCTATGATCTGGGACAGAGTGACCATACAAAGGTGTGTAACCTGAGATACCGATTCAGGTTGTGCAGCTCTAGAATGTGGTGCCAGCCCTCGTTCGCTTGGGTACCAGGAAGTACCTGGAGACAAAGCCTGGGTCTGCTGGAGAACCACCACTGGAGCTACTGTCTCCTTGAGGAGGAGCTGAGCGATGTCATCTTGGAGAGCCGACTGAGTATGGACAGATATTCTTTCCTCCAGAGGGGCACAGGCTCGGCTTAGAGGGTGCTGCTCGAATTCCAGAGGCAATCCCTGACCGACCACTTCCAAAACCCACCTGTCCATGATAATAACGGGCCAGGTGAAAAGAAAGTAGCAGAGCTGGCCCCGCACAGGAGAGATCCAGAGCTGGCGTGATGGGAGGAGTGGCAGCCCCACCCCGTCACTGAGCAGACGGAGAGGAGGATCCAGGACCTGAACCTCAGCCTCCTTTACGGCCTGGGAGGGCCCGGCTTGGACCGGGGGGCCAAGCTTGAGCCTGCTGCTGCTGTTGCTGCTGCCCTCCTTGAAAGGAGGGTTGTTGTGCCACAGGGAAGAGTGCCAAAGGTTTCTTCTTCTGCTGTTTCTTGCCTGAAGAACCTTTAGCAGAAGTAGCATCCAAGGTGGCACTGGACTGCTCAATACACTGAAGGTGACCAGCCACACTTGGGCCAAAAGGTCGCTGTCCAGGAAAAGCACATCAGCTAGTTTGTGGTGTGTATCTGCAGAAAAGAGGAGCTCTCAGCCAAGCCCCTGCGATGAGAGGCAACTGCATCTGCCATCGAGCGGGCACAAGAATCCCAATGTTCAGGGCTGTCTGAAGCTGCTGTTTGGCAACAGCCCAGCTCTGATCCTGGACATGCTTGACCATGGTCTGCATATCCATGGGGAGGTGTGAGAAGTTCATCCAAAGACCCCAAGAGGGCATGGGAGAAGTGTGCCATGATGATGACCGAACTTGCCTAAAGATTAGGCGAATACACCTTTTCGAGCTGAATGATCCAAGAGTTTGGATTCTTTTTGGGAGGTCGGTCAGTGTCGGTAGAACTGCCAGTACACCTGAACACAGAGGCAGTTACCAGGCTCTTGTCCGAAGGGTGCTCTGTGAACCCTGCAAGGGACCCCATGGGCACTGCATACTTGCGGGCCATGTGGGCAGATGGAGCTGGACAGGAGGCAGAGTGCTGCCAAGTTCTAAGGCCAGGTCAACTATGGCCTCGGCCACAAGAAAGGCCTCCATCAGGGTATCCCTCTTGAGGATGTCCGTGAGATGGTACTCCACCTTTTCTGGATAGGTTCAAGGGGTATTCCCTGTAGACTCAGAGATGAGGAGGCGAAGAATGCCCTGAAAGGACGAAGGATCTTCCTCTGTCTCTAACCCACCAGCTGATTCGTCATCCCAGGATGAGAATGCAGGCTGGTCTCATCCAACCGAGGAACTGGATACAACAGTCGACCGCCCAGGTCACCTTTGATCCGCCGAGGGTGGTCTGAGGTGACAGAGACTGAAAGATGCCGAGAAGCCCGTGTCTGGGCTATCTTTCTTGAAGGAGCCCTTCCCACAGACTGCTTCTGTGGTGGTTCCACCACCGATTGGTGGAGAGACCGGTTTAGATTGAACCAGAGGTTTTGTGCGCTCCGCGGGCAGGGGAGCAAACAATCAGCTCCAAAGAGTTGGCTTCGCCTAGGAGACGAAGCCAAGTAATGTCCAGTGTGGAAGCCGGGTCAGCTTGTGCCCGGACAAAATCAGCTGTTGCCAGATGAGGTCCTCATAGTGCCGGAGCTTCCGGAGGAGCTCTCCTCATCTGAGGAGGATGAGGACGACCAATGGTGTCGCCACTTTTGAGCACTTGTGGCTATTCCTCGGCCTGTCGGTTGAGGGCCCCAGACCTCAATTCAGATCGGATGGGTTGATTCGGTCACTGGGAAGACACCCAGGACCGGTGATTTCCCAGGGTCGGGGACCACTTCCTTGATGATATTCTTTGTGGGCTGGGTCTCGTCGGGAAAGAAAGGACCAAGGTTGACAGAGAATCTCGACCGGAGTAGGTGACAATGGGGCGATCGGGTCAATGATTATTTCAACCTCATCAATCAACACTTCGGTCAACTGGCCAAATGGCAAAGCCAAGGCAGCCAGTGGCCGAAGAGGCAATTCGACCAAAGTCGAGACTGCCAGTTCCTGGGACCGAGATCGCCCCAATCCCAAGAACGCCTTTGTCTCGACGAAGATGATCCCAGGTCCTTTTCCCGCTTATGGACTGAGAGGAGTGCGTGTTTGCAGAACTCTCTCCTTAGTCAGGAGAGACTGGCACAACTCTTGGAAAGAACCCAAGAAGGTGGAGCCTAGGTTGAGAGGAACTAAGACGCCCGAGAGGAAGATTCCCAGCATTTGAGCCACTTCCTCCTCAAAGGCTTGCATGCATTTCAATTGCTCACCAGATGTTGCGGCTGTGAAACTGCCCACTGAGTCTCCTTGATTTCATCAGAGGGTTACTTTTCCGCCTCCCAAACTTCAGGCATGCGAGACTGTCGCCGAGGACGTTAGGGTGAAATGCAAGACAAAAATCGCACTTCACAGGTGTCATGGTCGACACCAGGCAATAGACACACTCGTGTGTGGGATCGTGAGCGACATTTTCTGGCTGCATGAATACCGCAAAATCCGGGTGAAGACCTATCTTCCATAACTGAAGATAAACAGTGCGCGCTAATGCGAACTAGACCACTTTCGAAATAACCGAAGGTTTTGAAGCCACGGCCTACAAAATGCGGAAGCATGAAAGAGGCAACCTGAATCTTCCAGTGGAAAGGAAGATCTAGGCCATGGAGCGGAGCCATGGGTTATACCACCCGGTGGGTGGGAGGAGCCAGCTTGAAGACTTCCGCATTCTTAAAGGGGAAAAGGACATGCCAATAAGTGTGGCTGAACAACATATCCACGATCCTAGAAAACCTGTAACCTTGGGTCAAGCCATCATGACATGCCCACTATTTGGAAAGTGAATAAACAGAATACTGTAGGCTCACCAGGATTACTATGAATGAAGGAGAGGCAGCCTGACAAGGAAACCAAATATAGATTATGGTCTCTTGGAGGCTCTGTTTGATACACAATTAGATCAATCGGGATGTTCTAAGTAAATAAATTCACAACAATGTTAGGTTCAGAGAGAACAGTATTTCCACAAGAGAGATTTACAACATTTTGTTTTGGATCTGGATTGACAAGAGAATTTTTTTTTTTAATGCTCCAATCTCCCATCTAGCCCTCCCTCCCTCCCTCCGGTGCCCTCCCAGCCCCATTACCCAGGCCTCCCCAGGACGTAGCTTCCCATAGACCTCTGTGGCAGGGTAGCCTAGAGTCCCTCAACCCACCGGTCCAGATCCAGATTCTGAAAGGAGCCTGAGTTGGTGGGTGCAGTGCCTGTGGAGGACAGCGATCAACCTTGTGGTGGCCAGGGTGTTTCAGTTTCTTCATCCCAGAGGGAAATGTGGCATGCAATGACATCATAGTGCATGTGACAACATCAGCCATGCCTCATAACCTTCTAGCTCAGGCTGCATCTCCCCTACTTTCACCAGGGCCAGTTGAGCACCGGATCCCACCCCGGGAGAACAGCAGTCCTACAGATGCTCAATCCTCCTCGCCCGCTTGGTCTTCTGTCACCCTGGGGTCACTTCTGAATCTGGGTCGCTCAGCTGTGCATGTGGCAGCAATATCACAGTGCCAGTGGATCACTGATAACAGAATTAGCAGATCAGAACTTTTCATGAACCCCAAATTTTGGGATTGCTGACATTTAGACTTAAATCTCTTACTTTTGCTTGTGGTTGTGTGTGTGTGTGTGTGTGTGTGTGTGTGTGTGTGTGTGTTTTTAAATTGCCTGAATTTTAACCAGATGTTCAAGGCAGAAATACACTTGAAGGTGGACCAGAACTTATCCCTGAGTTTCATATTAGCAAACAACGTTTTGGTTAACCATTATACTGAGGATACATACTGGGAGTTAAAAGACAAAAGTAGGCTCATCTTGGCCCACTGTGACCGTCTTCTCACATATCAGTAACATCATAGAAACACAGAACTTGACAGCAGATAAGGACTGCTTGGCCCATCCAGTCTGCCCATTTCTCCCTACCTACTCTATTACCCCAGACAGTGCATGATCTACAGCTTTATCCCCTCCCTTTCCTTTCCATGACAATTTCCTTGCGCTTATCCCATGCTTTCTTTAATACCCAACAATGCTTTCGCCCTCACTACCTTCGCTGTAAGGTTGTTCGGGAATCCACCACTCTTTCTCTGAAGAACTTCCTCACATCTGAATGTACCCCCTTCGCTTCATAGCATGTCCCCTTGTTCTTCAGCACCTTTTCTTCTTGAAAAATAATCCCCTCCTGCACCTTATTTACCCCTGTGAGGTACTGAAAGATCTCCATCCTTATCCTCCCCATTTCAGGGTGTACATACCGAGGTCCTTTAGTCTCGTCACAGGGCTTCTGATGTAGACCCTGTACGCTTTCTCTGCCTTGTCTGTCTCCGCACACCCTAACTGGTCTTCAGCAACCTTCCTCCCTGCCTATTTCAAGTTTCAAGATGTTTATTGATAGACAAAATATGTCATTACAACAACGAACGTACAAATACTTTTTCAATAAAACAACTACAATATTTCACAGTTCATACTGTATATTACACTTTTGCTTGTTCACAAAAAAACAACAACATGGAATATTTCTAGTTATCTTACATGACAACCAGTCAATATACATAAAAAATCTGTAAGTTATAGGAAACTGAAAAACTATTCTCTTTAGTTAATTCCACAACCTTGTCAGAATGTAAACTACCTATTTACTAATATACCCCTATGTCTATCCACGCATGCTTGAAGCCCTCCACTGTTTTCGTCTCCACCACTTCTGCTGGTAGTCTGTTTCAGGAGTCTATCACCCTTTCAGTGAAGCAGTACTTCCTTACATCACCCTTAAGCTCTCCCCAGCTTCACTACATGCCTCCTTGTCCTGGTGCTCTTACTCCTTAGAGACTCCCTTTGCACCCTGTTCATCCCTGTGAGGTACTTAAAGGGACTCTATCATGTCCCTCTCACTCCTCCTCTTCTAGGTGCACAAGTTGAGATCCTTCATTCTCTCCTCATAGGGCTTCTTATACAACCCTGCACTATTTAAGTTGTCCTCCTCTGGAATGCCTCCTCTCAAAATACTTTACTAAATTGGATTTGTGCGCTGGCATGGTGTAACTATGGGTTGTACACTGTTTTTAATACTCACTAGGAGTAAATAAAATGGGAAAGTAGGCAGGAACAGTTACTTTTGTTTCCAGTAAACAGATAAAACTGTCTCTTGATTCTTTGAAATCTGAATAAACCATATGCTGTAACAAATAATATAGGGCAAAATACAGCTCAATGTGTTTCCATCATGGGGTTGAGAGGACATCAGAGTCCCTGTCCAGCTTTGCTCTCGAGGTCCCGATGATGTCATCTTAACCCCTCGACAGAAAAACAGCCTTGCCGCTTATGGCTTCCTGTACAGGATTATATATGCAATAGTTACTCTAGTTTTGTTTGCATTGTTATCTTTAGGTGGTACCATTTAGGTAGTAAACTGTATAAAGGATTGTGCTTGCCCAAGTGTACTGTATAACCACACACAAACTGGCATTGAATGCCACAACCTTTTGGTCTGCCTATGTGGATTTTGTCAAGGTCACTTGAATAGACTTGGCATGACCTGTTGACTGTACAGTGAATACTTTGGTGGTATCCGCAACTTTATTCCCCAGTTTTCCACATAGGCTTTGATTTTGGCGATATATAACCTGAACAATATAGGCCCCAGGACTGAACCCTGGTGGCACTACTAGTCTCCTCCCTTCCTAGAGTTGGTACCATTTATTCTTCCCTCTGCCTCCTGCCATCAAGCCACTTACTGGCCCAGTTTGTAATGCCATCATCCAATCCTACCGAATCAATTACTTTTCCAGATCCTTGTATGGGACCCTATCAAAGCTTTGCTCAGATCAAGATAAACCATGTTCTCTGGGATCCCATTATCTACTCTTTACTTACTGGTTCATAGTATTTCACCAAGTCTGTCATGCAAGATTTACACTTTATGAAACCATGCTGGATTTGATCCCTCTACCAATCTTAGTGAAATGGTTCTTGATAAAATCCCTACTACAGATTTCAAAGATTTTCCAAACACCTATGTAAGACTTATGGGCCTATAGGTGTTTGGGATTTTTCTTTTTATGTTGGTTGCTAAGATCAACACAGATTTATTCGTATCAATTGTAGCAGACTAGAGGTTTGGCTAAACCAACCATTCTGGGAGCTGTGTTTGTGGGTTTGGTCATCCTCGGCCTGTTTGTTAGGCAACAATTAAGTGCACCATTACTAGTCTGCCTCCAGTATATAACAGAGCAATTAGTTCCCTTCTGTGTTTATGTGACGTGGAAGCAAAATGTGTACTGTCATGTCAATATGTTATTTGCAAACAGTTATATGTGGTAGTATGCTTTTATATCTAATTCTTGTATGTGCGTGATGCAGGTGGAAAAACAGTCACTGTTAATTGTAGCTAATGTGCGACTGACGTAAGCAATAAGACATGAGGGTGTGCATTACGGTGTCATAACCGCATCAGCTAGGGGCATAGTTAGGCACGAGGCCAAAGGTCGAAAAGCCGTCGTCCCTAGGAGGGCGGGTTATCACACGCAATGCACAACCCCAGAGTGTCTATTGCACTTATAAAATGTCCCTTTATTTTAGGAGCAGTTTTTTTATTTTTAAACACATTTTAAATAAGTAAAATGTAAGTGAATCTGCTTTAACATAAAATAGTCCTTCCGCCTATTGGTGCTAGATTAAAGTAGTGTTATACAGTGTGTCCTCCTGCCCACTTAAGCTTCATATTCCCCTACCAGCCACAAACAATTCACAAATACTGTTTTCTCATTCTAAGTATGACACATAGCCCCATTATTTTATTCCATTCTCCTCAGTCTGTAGACAAAACTAAAAGGAAACCATAAAAGAAGTTTCTCAGTTCCCCAGTGCTGCAAGCATGAGCATGGTTCAAAACTGCCACACTCACTCACAGCATCATGAACTGCTTGCTCTGTCCTAAAACAAACAGCGGGAGTCATTTACCACATTTTCTTTTTGTTTATTTAGTATTATTGCTTACTTTTTCATTCTGTTTTTTTTCTCCGTTTCCCCACATTCAAGAAATGGAATGTTTACAATGGAATATAGGGATTCAAAATTTTGCTCGGTTCTACTAGCAGAATGTTCCTCTACTAACATACTATACACACAGACAACAAAGGCCTGTTTAGAGCCAGATACTATCTCACTTGTCAGGGAAAGCAGAAGAGATTTCCTGATGAGCAGGTAAAGATAGAAGGGGATTTTTCACTGTTAGCAAACAAACAGTTGTAATGAAAACTATAAACAATACTTAATGTTTCTAATTTGTTTATGTGTAAGGAGAGTGTGATGATCCAGTAAACAACATTTAATTAATTTGTTTCATTTTATATTTAAGATAATTTTAATTTTAGGGCCCAGTTGAAGGTTTCTACAGTGTAAAGGTATCGTACGTTTGTGGTGGAAGATCAGTTCTGGTTGTAGGGAGACTGATGGAAGATAGTTCTGGTTATAGGAGGACTGATCTGCTCATTGCGTAATGTGGTTTAGGACCAGGATGACTGTGTGTATACAAGAAGTAATGTACGGTCAGCTGATCTGTCTTGGCCAATGAGATTTCTAGATTTTTCTTGCCATTTTATAAATCCTGTTTTTAGGGTTGTTTACATTAGCAGCCAGTCAGAGTGCAGGAAAATCATGATCTGTTTTCTGCTGGTTCAAGTCAGTGAGAGGGCTTACTGCTCCTGCTACAGCATACCAGTTGATCTGTCAGGGTGTCAAACTCACTGTGACTGCAGACCCCAACTGCTGCTTCAAGACAATGGGAGGATTCCAGTTCATGCTGCAGAGTACTTCTTGGTCTATCAGGCTTTCTATTACTGTGATTAGGAACAGTAAAGACCTCGGAGTTCAAAGAAAAGTAATTTTATTCAGCAAATAACAGAAAAGGGCTCTTTTTCTCAGCAGTTTAAAGGAATCCATATGTTTCCTTATGAAATGATTGTGAAGGTTACTATGAGGATCCAGTATGTAAATTGCTGGGTTATATTTAGAAAATGTTTTCAGTAAGATTGAAAAATACATTTAAAATCGTGATGTGGAAGCATCCATTTTGTGGACAGGAAGGATGCTGTGATGATGTCACTGCCTCCACCAGCTCTAACAGCATGCAATGAAGCAGGTTAAAATAACCTGCTCCAACAGACAAGGATCCTGTTCTATCATGAAGAGAAGCACTGGACTTTTTCTTGCACTCTGCCAAACGTAAACTTAGGTGGACCTCAGAATATAACAGAATCCCTGACAGCACAGTCAAACTGTTCTCACTTGCGCACTGCACTGCACACTGTTAACACTGGTGAGGCAGTGACATCATCACAACATCCTTCCTGTCCTCAAAATGGAAGCCTTCACATCCCTGTTTAAAAGCATTTTTCTGTTTTACTGAAAACACTTTCTAAATATAACCCAGCAATTTACATACTGAATGCTCATAGTGACCTTTCAATAATTTCATAAGAAACATACAGATTCCCTTTAAACATAAGACAAATGAAGCTGTCATCAGCAAATATAATATCCAACTGATTTTGAATGTCTTTTCCCTGTCAGGAACAAAGCTCTCCACCTACAGGTTCTTTTCCTTTTCCAGCCTTTCAGAACTGTAGCATCCAAATTCATACTGCAGTTCTCCCTCTGCAAAATCAGATTTACCTCTCTGTAGCAGCCCACTGATTTAAACAGACTGGGCAGCACAGGTAGGATGCAGCAGCCTTCAATACTGTAGCAGCAGTCAGCAAGAACATGCGGCTCAGTACTGTAATGATGGCAGTCATACATACAGTGGGTCTAACAAACTTTACTGTCTTGCACACTACTTATGTAGTTGTAGACATCCCTCTAGTGGTTCACTGGTTCAACTACACCTATTATTTTACTAATCAGTACAAGTACAGGCCCTGTAACACAACAGAAACAGAATTTGTTGGCTGAAAAGGACAGCTTGGCCCACCCAGTCTGCCTAGATGTTCTCTGCCTAGTCTGTCACTGCAGACCCTAACAGGTCTCCAGCAATACTCCTTCTTGCCTGCCTATTTAGTAATACTTCCCTACCTCTTCCCATCCATGGGATACAAACATATAAACATACCATAAATTTGCCAGCAGATAAAGGCCTAGAGGTCTATCAAGTCTGCTCGAATGTGCAGCTAGCACCCTCATTCTGCAGCTGCCCTCCCTTCTACCCTTTCCCTCCATTGGGATAGGGAGGCAGTATAGCGCAGTGGTTTAAGGCTCAGCTGCAAACCTGGAAACCTGGGTTTGAATACCTCGGACCTCACTTGCATACTGTGCGATCCTGAGCAAGTCACTTCCTTCTTTGTGCTCCCAGGTCACATCTGAAGAAAAGCTTCAGCTAATGTGCTATTCCTGGTTAAACATTCCTTCTCTTCCATCGTGAAGCCCTGCACTGTTTTCACTGTCACCACTTCTGCTGGCAGTCTGTTCCAGGCACCTACCTCCCTTTCAGTGAAGCACCACAGAATGCTACTACACTAATTAGGGCTGATGCATCCCACCTTTACAACTTATCTTAAAAGACATAGGAAATGTTTTTATACCTTTAGATACCCTACTGTTGTCTATTTAGGGGTTATTCTACATTCTGAAATGTGTGACCTTTTCAAATTTGCATTTGCCTTTGTAACTTTTTGAATTCTTGTCTCCTCAACAGCTACTGTTTTCTTGACACATAATGCTGGATTACTCTAGAAAGTACAGTTATGTAAGACCTTACCATGACAGTAGATCTTTGAGCAGTGTCTCTTGCAGCAGGTAATGCACTTGGGTCATTGGCATAGGTAGGTGTTGTGCATGGCAGCTTTTCTAGCAGTCTTTCCAGGGCCACCCACATGACATCAGCTTCCTGTTTCCTATACAAGTGTGGGCAGGCCTAGTATCCCTCAGTTTCCCCACCGGATTCAACAACTAAGCGAGGGACCGAGGAAGCTGAGGTACCATAGGTATCCCAACCCTATAAGTCATTGGATCAGAATTTGTTCTCCTAGAAAAGAAGGGGGAACGGAGGGTGGATCAGATTTGATACAAGAGACACCCTCAAAGATCTACTGTTATGGTAAGGTCGTACGTGAATTGTACTATCTTCCATGGAGTGGTCTCTTGCAGCAGGTAATACACTTGGGATGAATCCCAAGCAGTAAACCCAAGAAAGGTGGTCATTATGATAAGAGGCCTTGCAGGACAGCTCAGCCAAAGGCTGTCCTACAGTGTGAAGCAACATCCAAGTTGTAATGCTTCGTGAAAGTATAAACTGTGGACCATGTAGCTGCATTGCAGATATCTGTGATAGAGGCCCTTTAAAGCAAGCCACTTTGGTGGCCACAGCTCTGGAAGAATGGGAATGGACAGGTCCTGGTTATGGCCTGTTGTATTTTGTGTAACAAAAAGTGATACAATGTGCTAGCCAATTGAAAAGGGTCTGTTTAGTGACTGGGAGACCTTTCCTTTTGAGGCAAAAGTGACAAAAGTTGAGAGGTCTTCCTAATCAATTCAGTTCGATTAGTATAGTATCGTAATATGTAATGGACATCTAGAGTATGTAGGAGGTATTCACCTCATCTGGAGTGTTCAGGGTAATATACTGGTAACTCCAAGGACTGATTCTACGGTGTGTTCAGACACTACCTTGGGTAGGAAGGAAGGGCTGGTACTGAAGTGCCACTCTGTCTTTGTGAAAATTAAAGGTTCTTTACTCATGAGGCGTGAAGCTTGGAAATATGCCAAGTCAAGTAACAGCCACTAAGAATAGTGTTTTCAAGAAAGAAAACGGGGTCACAAGCAGCCACCAGTTCAAAGGGTTCAAGAGTTAACTTCTCTATTAGAAAATTGAGATCCCATGGAGGAGTGGGTCATCTGAGAGGTGGCTTAATATATAACATTCCTCTTAAAATATTTTGGCTTGATGATGTTGACACAGTAATCTGCCATCTAGAGGTTCATGGAAGGCTAAAATAGAGGCCAAATGGGCTTTGATAGAGGAATAGCTTAAACCTGTCTCAGCAATCGAGGCCAGGCAATCCAATACTTTTGTCAGTGGACAAGAATAAGGTTCCAATGACTAGGTAGCAGCCCAAATAGAAAAGCATTTCCATTTGGCATTATAAGTGTCGCTGGTTTACATGAGGCCAGTAGAATACTGGCCACAGGGAGGACACTTGGAGACGTGATATGAAAGCATACTCAGGAGCCAAGCATAAAGGTGCAGTGACTTCAGGTTGGGATGTACAAGGATCCCTTGATTCTGAGTCAAGAGATCTAGTCTTATTGGTAATGGGATGAGTTCCTCCTCTGAGAACTGTTGAAGCAGGGGAACCACACCTGCCAAGGCCACAAAGGGGCCATGAGAATCATGGTGGCAGGTTCGAGCTGTAATTTCAACACAGTCCATTGCAGGAGGGGATGGGGGTGGGGAGAGAGCATATAAGAAAAGTCCTGTCCAGGCTTGGGACAGGGCATTTATAGACCGTCCTCTTTGCTCAGGATAATGGAACAGTATCTGGGGAGATAGTGATTGACTGGGGAGTCAAACAAATCCAGTTAGAGGTCCCCCACAGATGAAAGATTTTCTGAAGCACTTTGTGATGAAGTGTCCCTTCTTGTGTGGATGACTGGTGACTGAGAAGGTCAGCAGGAGATTTATGGTGTCTGGCAGATGGATGGCTGTCTGTACAGGCGTTGCCGTATGGCTTCCTGCCATACTGCAATCATTTCTCTGTATGAGCAGGATTTGTACCTCCGTGTTTGTTGAGGTAGAACACTACTGAGGTGTTGTCTGATTGAATCAGCAATGGTCCCGGGACAAGTGAGGTTAAAGAGCCTGAAGGAATAAGTGAACCACCTCATCTCTAGAGATTTATGTGAGAGAAGAGAAGGAAGGAAGTGTCCACTTGCTTTGTGTCCTGTAAGGATCCAGGTGCACGCCCACCCTTCTAGGGATGCATCCATGGTCAACATCTGCTGGGGTGGGGGGACTGGAAGGGCATGCCTGACATAAGTTTACTCAAAGGATCCACTATACTAGGGTGGACTGCAACGAGGAGCAACTCTGATTTTGTCTTTGAAATTTCCCATTCTTTGAGACCACTGATTCTGGAGAATCCACTGGACTGGTCTCATGTGAAAGGAGAGTGCTACTGTAGGGATGGTAGCAGCTAATGTCCTAGGAGAGACATAACATACATCTGGCTGTGGCTACTTTCTGGGTTTGTATCGGAGAAGCCAGAGATAGAAACATATCTTGTCTGTTGGCTGGGAGATAGGCCCTAGCATAAACAGTGTCTAGGATCATTCCTATATATTGAGCGACTGTGTAGGGGTCAGATTGGACTTTGGCCAACTGACTGTAATCCCTAGAGATTGGAACAGAGTTGGGGTTGCATGTAGAGAGCAAAGCAGAGAGGTTTTGGACCCTGCCTTGATAAGCTAATCATCCAGATATGGGAAGACAAAGTGCCGTCCCATTGTAAGGCTGCTGCCACTACGCTTAGGCACTTGGTAAACACTCGGCAGATGAGAGGCCGAATGGAGTGCCCAAAATTGGTAGTGTTGTCCCAATAGGTGAAAGTGAAGAAACCTGTGGTGGGCAGGATGGATAGGGATATGTAGGTAAGCATCCTTCATATCTAAGCACATAGCCAGTCCCCTTGTTTCAACATTGGCATGATGGAATTTAGGGTGACCATGCGGAATCTTTTGTACTGGATGTGAAGGTTCAATTGTATGAGGTCTAGTATCGGTCTGAGATCTCCAGTTCATTTGGGCACCAGGAAGAAGTGGAATAAAACCTTTTGGTGGTCTGCCAGGGTGCGGATAAACAGCCTTCTTGGTCAGAAGAGCCTGGAGTTCCTCCTGGAAAAATGGAATGTGGTCGGGTGGGTACTGGACAGAGCGGGGGAATGAGAGGGAGGAATGGAAATAAGTTCTAGAGTGTGACCTGTCTGAATAATCTGAAGTACCCACTCATCCGATGAATCATTTGCCAGGCCTCTAAATGGAGGGCAAAATGACTGCCCAGCCTTCTGAGGCCTGATGGGGAAGCATGGACAGAGCCCTACTTGGTCACTGGGAGGTGGGCTGACCAGCCCCACCAAAAGGTGAGAGTGGGAGCCCTTGGCGGCAGAGCAAGGCATAAAATAAGCGGGTTCACATCACAATTTGTGACCCAAGATTGGGCAAAGCGAGTCAATTGGACAATGATTAGCAGTCATTGCTAATCATTGTCAACTGCCCCTGGTCCTTTAAAATGCCCTTTTAGACCATTTAGGCATTGTCACTACATTTTTTTTATTTTAATTGTGTTTTTTCCTCCTCCCCATGCCCTGCCCCATCTCTTCTGATTGGCCAGCACACTGTGATGCTCCTGCTCCCCAACCTGGTCTCTGCATTAGAGAAACATTAGAGCGTCCTCTTGGGAGCGCACCCCATGGAAGAGCAAGCAGGTCCAGGAGCTCCAGCCAAAGCAAAAGGTAAGTTCCAGTTTCATTTTTTTTTCTCATCGTTGGTGGGGTCTGGTAATTGAATTGAATGTGTTTGTTCTCTTTATTGCAGGGCAGACTGAGGAGTGATCGAAGGTATGGGCTGCATGGAGGAGCCACAGGGGAGCCGAGGAGGCAGAGACCAGGCTGCATCATGGCAGCAAGGCATGCAGATTCAGCAGACCTACTGAAGCAGTGAGCAGCAGAGGAAAGTTAAAACTTAGAGGGCAGTACAGGTAAGACTCGGGGAGAGAAGGCTGCATGAGGGCACATCGTGGCAAGGAAAAGATGTCTGCCCTTTTCTGGAATGTAATTGCCTAGCCCTTGCAGCTTGCAGACTTGAACTTTTAATTGCTGTGTGTCCTGCTTTGCAGAGGGAAGCTTGAAGTTAAACAGTACTGTGCTTTGCACTTGATTTGGACACTGGATCAAGCCGCCCAAAATTAATGTATAATCCTGCTATTATTCAGTGACTGACCATCTGCCCTGCACACAATTTGGGAGGGATGCCCTGAAGTGTTTTGCTCTGAGATCAGTGCCAGCATGGGGGAGGGCGCTCAGGGGTCACAAGAACATCTGCTGCCATTTATTTATGCTGTGTTTCACAAATGGTGAAATGAAACAGATAAATGTCTCAAACTATGTGTACACTGTGAATTTTATCAATATAGAGCAAGATAATGAGATTTAAGGGTTTTGAGCAAAAATATAAATTTTGGTAATTGCTAATTAACTTTGGCCAATTGCTAATCATTTTAACTCTGATTAGCGGAGGCCGCTAATCAAGTTTCTGACACTAATTTATGCCTTGCAGAGGTGTTGGGTCTGGAAGGCTGGGAACAACCTCAATTTGCCTCTATGTGAGCCTCTGTATTTTCCACCTCTTTGGAATAAAAGGAGGAGTGCGATATGATGGCTGGGATGTACAGTACATGCCATGTACCATATGTAGTGTCTGGCCTGAAGACTGGAGATCATCTATCAGTATTTGAGTACCTGGACGAAAAGTTTAGATCCATTAAAGGGACATTGACCACTCTATGCCGTACATCTGGTGTAAAGCCTGAGATGCAAAGCCAAGCATGGCGGCGCAAGATAATGCCGGTTGCTTGACATGCGGGCCAAAGTATCGACACATCATATCCCGACCCGAAGTAGGTGTGGGAAATGGAATTGCAAGTAGATATTGTAGCCAGTAATTGTTCCCTTCCTGTGAAGGAGGAGTTTATTGACTAAGTCTTCCTGAGGAGGTCACAGAGTCAAAAACAGTGGGGAATTCAAGAATGCATGGGACAGACATAAAGCAATTCTAGTGGAGGGGTAGGAGGAAGCAGGCTGTTGGTTAACTAGGATCTGCAGCTTGTCCGTTAGGTAGTGAAATGGGCAGACTAGGTGGGCCAAGCTGTCCTTATCTGCCATCAAATTCTACGCTTCTATGTAATTCTATGGCAGAGGACCAGCGTGTATGCTGGTATTTGACCATATGTAACATATGATTTAGGATTCTGAGATTCATGGTACCTGCTTGGAATACCTTTTCCCCAGATAGCCTATCCTACAGGAATCTTCATCAGGAGGTAAGGATCTCATGTGTTTTGGTCGTTTAGTATGGTCATGAGCGGCAGTAATCACTACTGAGTCTGCTTCATGGTAGTGGATAGAAAGGAGTGATCCAGAGAGCCTGGTAGAGGCAATCTGCCTTGTAGGAATAGCCGTAACAGAAGGCAGATTCCAGGCTGCAAGCATAGCATTTTGGTAGGTTTAGATAAGTGGGGTACCACTAGTACTAGTTCTCTGGTAATTCTAGATAGTCTGCCATATCCTTACACTGTTTGTCATGTTCGGTAGTGGAAAACCCATGACTTTCTGAATTTGGACCCTCATCTCATGGAAGAATGGGTCATAAGGAGGAGGCAGCTGCCTGGCAGGATAAATTCTCATTAAGTGAAGAAATATCCAAAAGGAGACGGGGGTGGAAATCCAGGCCCTGAAGAGCCTCATCCTCCAAATCTCCAGTGAAATCTGCCGAAATTTAGCCTTGTCCAACAGGTAATCATCCACATATGAGGGAGGTGACCAGGGTGGTGAAGGGTCCCTGTCACCCTGAAAACATCTGAGCAGAGGAGTAGGGGAATGGGACAGATGACTCGGCTCCCCTGGGTCGGAGGGCTGAGTATGCCAGATGACATGCAAAACTTGTTGAACTACTGAGGCAACATCCAAAGAGGGTGTAGTGGGGTAGGGAGGGGTTTCTGGAAAACAAAGGGATTGTAGAGGGATTGAACATGTAGTCTGAGCAGGTCTTGCACATGGGTGTTAAAGCCCAGGGTCCTGATCCCCATGGGAGTATACCTGTGAGGGTGGAGGGCGGAATGCATGACAATGCAGTAGGTTTCCCATTGGAATGTGACCCTTGTCCAAGGGGCGCTGGGAAACATGAGTAGAATGTGAACATGAAGTTACAGTCGACGGGAGAAGCCACTGTCAACAGGATGTCGATGGAACTCACAAAGGGTTCGTCCACAGACTGCTGTTAAAGCGCTGGAAAGTGCCATCGATGAGGAGGCAGTGTGTGAATGCATCATTGATAGTGGGGCACCTGTAACAGTGGCGTCGATGAGGCGTTTAGGCAGAGAGGTTGAGCAGGGCTTCTCCTTCTCTTTTTGTGCTGTTTGTGAGAATCAGTGGATGGGGAGCTCTTGGGACAAGCCCCATGATTCTCCATGAGACACAATTTCTGCTCCATTAAATCATTTTTGATTTCCTGCAGCCATCGATTGACAGGTTGCCTGGTTGAAATCCTGGCAATGTATGCAGGAGGTGGTGTTGTGTGTGGGTCCTAGACACCTTACACAAGTGGTGTGGTTTGTCAAAATGGTAGATTTTCTACCGCAATGACAAGAACGAAATAGCACTATCTTGCTTGTAGAATGTTTGGACATTTGTCGATGTTGGCTCAAATTCTCATCGATGACTGCTACCGAAGCTGCACCATAGCTGCTGCGTTAGCTGAAGACAGAGGTAAATGAACTGAGGATACCAGGGACTGCCCACACTTATATAGAAACAGGCGTGATGTTATGCGTGGTGGCACCTGGAAAAGACTGCTAGAAAGAGCTGTCGTGTGCCACAGTGACCTCTGGTGACAACCCAAGTGTATTACCTGCTGCAAGAGACCACTCTGTGAAAGATCATCAGTTACAACATTCCAGGTCATTCAGGTAGATAGCATGGAATGGTGTAAGCGGTTGATCTAGAGTATTTTTAAACAATAAACCACGAGAGGGTGTGGGTTATAGGGAAAGATTTACCACGACTGGCGTGGTTTGTCCATGAGGCAAGCAGAGTAGTCAAATCCTCATCAGCCATGGTAAATCCCCCATAGCCCACATATTAGAGTGGTTTATTGCGATTATACCTTTTTCTTTTATATTTTGTGTTAGGTTTTTTATGTAGAGATATTCCTACCTATAAAAAATAGTCCACACTATGATTGGAAGGGCCTGCCTGACGTTATCACCCTTGGAATTTGACTGCGAGAATGCGGAGGTTGGAGGCACTGTTTGTAGCATGACGTTGCTGGTGGTCCCGCTTTGGACATCTCAGCTACTGGTACTGCAGCAGCGTGGAGAGCTGACAGGTAAGTTTGTTGGTATGGCCGAGTTGTCCACATTTTTATCTGTTTCTAGCGACTGGAATATCTGGTCTAGCTCTGGGAGGTCGGTAAGTTCAAAACTGGTGTCTATTTTTCTGTTTTCTCCTGAGGCCTATCTCAGACAAACATCTCTTACCGGCAAAGCAAGGCGGCGATATAAACTTAAAACAGGGTCAGTGTGATTAAGCAGTTCTTGGGGCACGAGACTGGCAGAGGGTGGTGACACCTCTTCCGCTGGCATATCGTAGGGATTTACCATGGAGAGGATGTGTCAGCCAGCCAATTGTGTTGCAGCATTCAACTAATTTATTTTATGGTATCATTTTAATAACTTGACAGTTCTGGAACCCAGTGACAATTATTGAGCTAACAATGTAACAGAACCCGATGACCTTAGCTTAGCTGATGTCACCGTGTTCTGCCTCATTGTAGTCTTCAGCTCAACTGATGGCACCTGGTTTTGAACAACTAAGGAATTAAAAATGAACACAGGGTGGGAAAATACTGGAGCACTAACTAAGGAAAAACTAGGACAATTTCAAAACAAGCACATAAAACAATTTACTGAGGTGATTAAATAGACTTCATACATGCCCAAAATTTACAGCCATAAATGGCAAGGTTTATTAATGTTTCCTTTAAAGAAACATTTGTTTCTACCCAGCCGGTAAAAGTTGTGGAACAGATTATCAAGGAGGTCATAATAAGTACAGACAGTGTTCCGGGTTTTCAGTCTAGGCTTGTTGGATACCTTAAAGGCTGAAACATGTCAGGTTATGGCTGCTGAGATAACAAGGAAGTAAACTTGATTTCATTTCACCCAAGTACAGACTAATTTCACAGGAATCCATGCTTCTCACTGCTGCTGGATACAGACAGTCAAGCCTTGCAATTAGTAGTTTGTACCTTTAAAACATAACTGACTTGCACAGATTTGAAACCTGGTTTAATCATAAGTCAAGGCTGACATGTTTTACAGAGTATGAGCGGGGTGGGGGCAATAATGCCAATTTTATTCATAAGGCACTCAATTCCCAAGGCTCTAAGCACTGTTCGGTAAAACAATTTGACACATGATTAAAATTTAACACACATATAAGTTAAAAGGCCAGGCTAAAATATAAAATTAAAATAATTTTTAATAATGATTTAAAAGCAGTCAGCTCCTCTCACTTCACGGAAGGGCATTTCACAGAGTTGGTGCTACCAAACCGAAGGACCTGTCGCCCTAAGATTTCAGGTGTGAATGAGGAACAGAGAGGAGTCTTCCTCCATTGACTGGAGGGCATGAGCAGGGTGTAAGGAATCAGGAGGTCTTTCAAGTAGCCTGGACAGAGCCTTGTATGTCAACAAGCAAACCTTGACACTGACATGCCACCTGACCGGAAGCCAATGGAAAGCACAGTGGACTGGTGTGATATGCTCAGAATGAGATGTCCTGGCAACCAACTGGGCTGCGCATTCTGTGAACCAGCTGCAGGTGGCGTATCAGTTTACAGAAATCCCAGGTAAAGGCGTTATGAACATACAAAAGAACCCAACAGATAATAGCCTTGTCAGTCTATCATGTCTGCTCGATTGTTCAGCTTGTGGTCTACACAGCTTATTCTCCCTCCCTCTCCTCTTGTACTTATTTTAACCCTGACTCTATCCCATCCTCTTTGAAGGCATCCATATTCTTTTGTGAGATCAGCTCTTCTGGTAGCCTATTCCACTCCATCACCACCCTCTCCATGAAATAGTTTCTTCTTAGTTCCCTCTTAAATCTACCCTCTCCAGCTTCATGCTTTGTCTCCTAATGCCTCCTCCCTTTTAGCCTGAACATATGGTGGCAGAAGATTTGGTTGAAAGCGTTGGAATAGTTAAGCAATAAGGCATGACCTGGGGTTATATGTTGATGGTTTGTTAATCACCTTCTAGGGGTGTAATGTGGCACGGTGTAGCTGAGTGCCACATGCCCCTAGAGGGTGATTAACTGACCAATAACATAACCCCTGGGAGTGCCTTATTGCTATTATAATAAAAACATTTTTTTAAATAGTGTTAAACCTTCTTCAGCATATGATTAAGCTCTACATGTATGTTAATAAAAGATTAACATAAGGCTGTTAGAATGTTTACAGCCAATCAGAAAGCTCAATTTCTCAGACCCATATTATAATCCATAATAATGCAATCAGGATTCCAAATTATCTAGTGGGTTGCTACTACTGTTTGAGTTGCAGTAGTTATTCTCATGAATCCAGCTAGGTTACTGAGTTCCTACCTTTGTTTTGCTGTGTGCCTTATAAACAGGCACAAATCCTCAGACCAGTTTCTAAAGTTCTTTAAGCATAATTTGCTGACAGTTTTATTGGCAGTGAGTGCCTTTGTTCATAAATATACATCATAAAATATCCGATTTCAGGAATGATACTGCCTGATGCTATTTTACAAGGTGCATTTATCTGTGTGTCTGGGTCTGAAAGGTTTGACGACTGTTTCTCATGTAAAAAGTGTGTAGAATTCAGATTTACAACTCTTATTCTGCCATAGTTGTACATTTTCTTGGTAAATGCACTTTCTTAAGAGTAACAAAGTTTTACATTTATGTAATAAACTCGGTTTACTTATTTACATACTAACATATTAAAATGCCAGCAGAATAGGGTCTTTCGTGTCTGATTGTTTGGTCAGCCCCACCCTGGGAGCTGACCTTGCTGCTCCTCCACCTTCTCCCTTCCCAGTTCTGGATATTCTCGCTGCACTGGATTTTGCTTCCAGAACCCTTCCCTGTATCTGTCCACCCCTCTTGAACCCCTCCACTGTCTCTGCCTCCACCAGCCCCGGCAGCGCATTCCATGGCTCCACCCCCTCTCAGTGAAGTAGCACCTCCTCCTTTCTCCCCTGAATCTTCACCCTCCAGCTTCCACCTATGCCCTCTAGTTGCCCCTCCTCCTTCCTTGAAGCACCCTGACTGCTCCTCCCTATTTACCCCTTCATGTACCTGAAGACCTCTATCATGTCCCCCAGTCCCTTCTCTCTTCCAATGTGTACATATTTAGCTCTTGAGCCTCTTCCCATAGGTTCTGTCCCCAAGCCCCAAATCATTTGGTTGCCCTCCTCTGGACCCTTTCCAGGAGTTTAATGTCCCTCTAAGTGTGGCCTCCAAAACTGCACGCAGTACCGAGGTGGCCTCACCAAGCAAAGTACAGGAGCATCTCTTCCCTCCTTCTGAGGTGATCCTAGCAATGCATCCCAGCATCCTGTTGGCCTTGGCTGCTGCCCTCCTACAAGTCTCTGAGTTGTTCATCTTGACATCCACCACCACCCCCAGGTCCCTCTCAGCCATCGAGACTTGTAGCATTCCCCACCAGGGTGTACACTTGGCCGGGTTTCTGGCCCCAGGTGCAGTACCTTGCATTTCCCTGCATTGAACCTCAGCTTCCACTTTCTAGACCATCTTTTCAGAGCCTCCAGGTCACCCTGTAGGCCACCCTCCTCCCTCCCCATCCATCACCTCCCAGTTTTGAGTCATCCATAGAGACTCATCTCACTCCTGATACCTGTTCTTATGTCAGAGACATAGGCGTTGAACAGGAGGGGCCCAGAACTGATCCCTGTGGGACCCCACTAATTACCCTTCTTGGGGATGAGACTATCCCACCAACTACTCCGGTCCTGGAGCCAATTGTCTATCCATCTGATCATCTAGTTCCCACCCCCATTTCTCCCAGCTTATCCAACAGGCCCTCATGAGGAACAGAGTCAAATGCCTTGCTAAGTCTAGAAAGAGGACATCCACTGGCTACTTAGGTCCAAGTCACTCGTCGCCCAGTCAGAACTCCACAAGGTTTGTATGACATGATTTCCTGGGATGAATCCATGCTGTCTATTGTCCAGGCACCCTGACTTTCCAGGTCCCCCAGCCTCTCCTGACAATGCCCTCGATCACCTCGCCCACCACCGATGTCAGGCTGACAAGCCTGTAGTTCCCCTGCCACCTCCCTTGATCCCCCTTGTGGATAGGCACTATATGCGCCACCTTCCAGTCCTGGGCACCCACCCTGTCCTTAGAGAGAGAGAGAATGGTGAAAAGCTCCACCAGGGGTTTCGCCAGGACATCCGCAAGTTCCTTCAGCACTCTGGGATGTAACTTATCCGGCCCCTGTGCTTTCTCCGCCTTAAGGGACCTGAGGCTTCCCTCACCTCTCTGCTGTGATTTCCACCTCCGCTACCTCTTCTCCTGCTTAGCTTTCCCCTCCTGCCAGTGATGCCTCCCCTCTCCCCATACCCGCCCGATCAGTAAGGGTCCCCCTCCTCAGTATCACTGTCTCCTCCCATGTATGATGCAGCACCCCCATTTTCCTTGGCAAAACTGAGGTGAAGTACTCATTTAGTACCTCAGCCTGCTCCCCGGGTCTTGTGCCCATCTCTCCCCTGTTTTAATCCTGCTAATCTGCCCCTTCACCCTTCGTTTTCCCCAATGTATCTAAAGAACCCCTTGTTCCTCTCCTAATTTCCTGGCCAGGTTCTGCTCCTTCCTTGCCTTAGCCTACCACCCTAGTGGCCCTTCTAGCCATCAGTTCATACTCCTCAATCCCTTTCATTCCTTGAGCACTTCAATTGCCTATAGGCTGCCCCTTCTCCCGCACCACCTCCTGGACCTCCCTAGTCCACCAGCAGGGTTTTGGGCCCTACTGCATTTTCATCTTACTCTGGCACAGGTGCTGGTAGCATCCTGCACCCCTCTCCTGATTATTTCCACCTACTCTCAGCGTCCATGTCTGACCCAGTCACATCCAAATACTCCTAAAGATCCTTCCCATTTCCTTAAAATCCACCCCTGAAGTCAGTTACCTCCATCTTTGTGCAGCCTTCTACCCCTCCTAGGTCCAGGCAGAACCAGACCATGGCATGGTCACTCCCCCTCAACGGGTCCCTTCCTCCAGGCCCCAATCTGGTCACCATCTGCCAGGGCCCATCCAGCACCAGCGCCTCCTGGTTGGTTCCCCACCTGTTAAGTTAGGAATGAGTCTTGAAAGACATCCAACAACCTCTGTTTCCTGGCCACCGAGGATGTCATAGTCTCCCAGTCTGTTCCTGGCATGTTTAAGTCCCCAACACCACCACCCTTCCCTGCCCAATCTGCAGTGTCTCCCAACATCTGCCACCAGACTCTCCTCCAGCTCCTCCACCAGGCGCAGGGGTCTATACCACTCCTATTTTATTCTCTTGCTCCCCCTTGTTATCAGGTACCAAATCGCCTCACGGTTCCCTCCGCCTCCTCTACTCCCCTATGCCAAAGCGGTTTCTGACTATTATTGCTACCCTCCTCCCTTCCCTCCCCTGTCCTTCCTGAACATAGTGTAACCCTCCAGGTTCAGGTCCCAGTCATGTCCTGCGGTGGCACAGGTCTCAGTGACTGCTGCCATCCACCGCCTCCTCAGTTAGCATCACCTGGAGCTCAGGCATTTTATTGCCCAAGCTCCTGGCATTTAGCAGGACTACCTTCCACCCTTTCCTATACTTCCATTTCCCCAGCTCGTGTTCCCATGGGATTCCATTTTCCCTGATTTGCACTTTACCAGTCGGCCTTTTCCTGCATTCCTCCAGCTCCCCAGAGGTGGAGACAGAGTCCTTCTTTATCGGACCCCTCAACAGCCTTTTCTCCCATCTCTCCCCTTCACAAGCTTAAACTCCACTTTTCACCAATGAACCCCTATTTTCAACTTAAGAATTCCCTCCTCAAATTGAGATGGAGCCTATCTCTAGCATACAGCTCCTTATCCTCCCAGGTCTCCCCAATCCCCATCAACCCATACCCTCTGGCCTCCACCACTCCCTGAGCCACAATTTATTTAATAGACTTGGTTTACTTAGTTATTAATGTAATTTATTTAATGTTTCAGATATGGCTGGCAGACTTCTCATAAACCACAAGTGGTGTATCCTACACACTGATTCAGGAGTTAGCACAAACCATGGAGACCGCTACCTTTTGATGATGCTCACTGGAAGAAAGTAGTTGATGCAAAGGCGTTCTAGTCAAACTCTGTCAAAGTACAACATGGTGTGTCTTGGATTGCTCTGAACATTACTCCAGCAGCCATGGGTATCATTATATCTGCTACAAGAACTTCATTGCATATAAGTGTTCTGGTAAACCTGCAGCTGATGAAACTTTAAACAAACATTTGTCGATGCGAATGTTGGCTTGCTGGCATTGCATTGGTAGTGCAGGAGTTAGAAAGATGTATAATAGGAATGGCAGTGATAGACTGAACTGATCACAACCCACCTGCACCTCGGCAGAGACTGACAGGCATTGGGGTGTGGCTTTTGGTCGTCGGCCATAACGCTCCACAGCATTTCACCTCACCCTACCCTGCAGACACTGACAGGTGTCGCGTGTGCATGGAATCTTCAGGCCTTATACTCACCCCATTCCATGAAATGCACGCTGAGATGGGAGTGGTATAGGAGAATGGGGTGAACAGCTGGGACAAAGACCCCAAAGCACACCTCAATGCCAGCTACTGGCTACAGGTGGAGGCTGGAAATGGCGGTGCACTACGGCCGACGATCCCAAGTCACACCCCCGACACCTGTCAGTCTCTCTCTACAGAGTAGGGCATTATGGTTGGAAACCCTAACGGCCTGGCTGTTTGTTGGTATTTTCACTCCAAATTTTCAAATGGCCTTTTGTGAGCCACCTCATGAACAGTGGCACTATCATTTCGTTACTCAATGCCAAAGGGTGGTTTTGCACAGCAACTGTGCCATTTGGTGCCACAGGGTGAAAACACATTTCTTGCAGGATGTGAAAATAACAGCTGTACTGTTCAAGAGGTGGTGTGAAAAATGGGAATGTTGAAAATCTGGAATGAAAATATGAAAAATTGGCAAAGTTCACGAACATTGTGTAGAGTAAGCAACACACGCCTGTAACACAATCATTTTCCACTAAATTTTCGACATGGGCATTTTGAACCTCTCATCATGAACAGTGGCACTATGATTTTGTTAATCTGTCCCAAAGTTGATTTCCACTGCGACTGCATCATTCTGTGCCACAGGTGTGAAAACACATTTCAGGAAGGATGTGGAAAATGACACCTATACTGTTCAAGAGGTGTGAAAAATATCAATGTTGAAAATCTGGAGAAAATATAAAAAAAATTTGCGAAGTTATGACATGCACACAATCAAGTCATTTTGGAATTTTTCACCAAATTGCAACATGGGCTTTTGGGAACTCTCCTCATGAACAATCAGCACTGTTATTTCATTAATCAGTCCCAAAGGTGATTTCCACATGGCGACTGCAAAATCACCTTTCGGGACCAAAACTAATTGACAGTGACATGTCATGAAGTGGGGTCCCAAGAATCCCATGTTGAAAATTTGGGGCCAAAATTCTAAAAATGGCTGAGATATCAATCTAAGTTGAAATCCCCCTTATAAAGCTTACTGTCATTTCTTCAGTTCGCAGTTCGACTTTGAAGAGTGCAGATGTGTTCTGGTTGACAGAAGATCATGGCTCCCGATCTCCAGAGGGTAAGTATTGGGGGTGGGGGTGAGGTGGGTGTGCAGAGGGAGGGCGGGGATGGGGAGGGGATGAGGAAGACAATGGTGGACCATTTTTCTAGTTTGCGGTGGGGGAGGTTTTCTTTATTTACACAGGTTACAGGAAAAAAAAAAAACAGACACACTCTGGGTGGGCTCCCAGTGTGCCACAATCCGGGGAGGGTGTGACAACAGGGGATTGGTCACCCCGATGTCGGCAAGCCATACAGATGGGTTGAGGCATCTGACACCAGGAGTGGGCATCCTGGTGTCAGAAAGGGAAACTGTTTAACCAGGAAAGACACACTAAGATGGGGGATGTTGACATGCAGATTGGGCATCCTCAATGTCGGCTTTGTAGGGATTGTGTAGTGGATGGCAGGAGCCACCATATTTTACTGAAATGTTTCACCAGGAAAGGCACGTAATGGAGGCATGTCATCTGCGGCTGCAATGACAAGCCTGTCTCTGATTGCAGCGGCAGATTTCTTTCAACTCCATGGCTCTCTCTGAAACTGCTGCTATTGGCGGTATGCTCACTGGTTGGTGGCGGAGAGACACACCAACTAAAGCATCCTGCATTCACCACAACACTGACACACCTCTGAAAATACTACCATGGCAAGATGTTGCATGTGTGCACGCAAGCCAACATAAAAAAGACACAGTAAAAGTTATCCAGCAAAATTGCTTTTGCTCCCTGGTCATAGTGCTCTATCTGAATCTGCAGCATCTACATCAGGCATATTCTCAAATGAATGTATATTTTGTAAATCATACAAGAAAAGGAATCCTAAAGGGTCAAAGGAGACTTTTGAATATCTTACAACATGTGCAACTTATGGGGCAGCAGACAGCATTACAAACGCAGCAAAAGAAATGGACAGTCGACAAATGGATATGATGGTAGGCAATACTGATCTCATAGCCAAAGACGTGAAATACCACAACAGCTGTAAGAACAAGTAGGTAAAAAGGCAGAATAAATAAAGGGCACAGGTACAAATTGTGAATTCAGTCAATTGAGGGACAGTCACCAGGTTGCCTTTTCCAGACTTATTAAGTATGTGCAGTTCATCACTGCTAATGGAATGCAAGAAGAATCATTGCTATTGCTACACAAAAGGTACATAGACATTCTTATGGAGTGTAGTGGGCATTAAACAAATTACGATCCACAGAGCATGCAGTCAAAACTGGCAGATCACTTCAAAGATGGTATCATATTTTATACCAGAAGTAGAAAAGTGGGTACAATCATCAGGTCTGCTAAGAAACAGGCTGACTGGAGGAAGCACATGCTACCTAGCGGCTCAACACATAAAGAACAGCCGTTGGAACTCCTAAAGGTACAGCTTCATAATAAAACCAAAGTTAATGTTGAAGACTTAATAGAAGAAAATGTAAAACTGCCACCCGTTCTTCAGACATTCCTATGCACTTTACTCACGGGTTCATCAGAAGTGGGCAGTGAATGACAGGAGAGGGTAATTCAATCTATTGCAGATGACATAGTGTTTGCAGTGTCAAGGGAATAATGAAGCCACAAAAATACCTCTTATTTGGCATGGGTATTAAATCCATGACAGTAAGAAAGTTTTAACTATTCTGAGCAGGTTTGGTCACTGTGTTAGCCACCATGTTGTGGAGGAATTGAAACTGCAGTCATAACCAATATAATGGAGAAGATTATAGCTACACCAGATGGATTGCTCATACAGCCAGTGTGTGGCAAAAACCATCCTGTCTCTTGTTTGTTGTACTTCACAAATGAAGTCCACCTTGTCAGTGATTGTTACAAGTCACCATCGATCAAAGGTCTTGAACAAGAGAGAGAAAGCATAGCATCGCTCCACTCTCCTATTTCATAACTGGTCCTGACCAAAGAGACTTTGCTGGATCCCTGTCTTCATCTTCATTCAAGATGGTACTCCTAGGTTTTCTAGCTACAGCATGGAATTCTGATGTGTACTGTGAAGTGCTAGGTGATAAAAGCTCATGTATGCAGTAGTAGGAGAAACTTGTAACTTATACAAAGTGGAAGCTGGACATATGCTCAGACTAGAGTGCAAGGCCCTAAAAAGCAAACACATAAAGCAGACACAAGAATTATTCAACACATACACTACATTTTGCAGTCAAATGAGGGTGAAGATGTGCATGTAGTGGTCGGGGCAGATGATACTGATATTCTGGTCATTCTGCTGTATCATGCAAGTCTAAATGATAATCTCAAAATGCACATGGACGTTGGCCATTCAGGGAATAACACAAGAAGATTCATAACTGTATCCTGCTTGTCAGCGAAGTTAGGCAGACCTGTGTGCAGCTCTACCAGGTCTCCATGCACTGACAAGTGCGTCTATTCACCAGCGTTCAAAGGTAAGGGAAGGTGCGACCTCTAACAATTATGGAAAAAATACAGTGTACACACAGGCATTAGGAAAACTTGGATGTCCACACTTGTCTAAAGAAACTGAGGATACAATTGAAAGCTTTGGGTGTACCTTGTATGGAGAGAAGTAAAGAGTGTCAACACAGCCATAGTATGTTCAACGTCAAGTATTGACCGAGCAACAAAGACGCACCCTTAGAAAAGATCAAAGGAGCAGACGCAGCCTCTGCCACCATGCAAATAAACTCTAACACAACACATCTGCCATGCAAATTAAATTTAATTGTTATGGAAAAATGCACACAAACCAGAAATGATTACTGAAGCCAGAGGACAATGGCTGGACCTATGAGGATTGCAAATACAAGCCAATGTGGTTCACATATGAAGTTGTACCACCAGCCTTAAGTGAACAATTGAATGAACACGACAACAATCCAAATGAAGAGATGATGACAGTGACTGTGATGTCGATATTAATGAGACAGATTTGCTTAACATGTCAGATAATGAAGACAGTGAACAAGAATACTGATTGTTGTACTTAGGTTCACAAAACGTCATAAAAGTTAATTGTTTCAAGTTTTTTTGTTAAATATAGAATAAATAACGTTAATATTAAGCCTTTGATACATATGTTGCTGTTTGTTACAATGTCTGCAGTATTTCAAAAAGTTCATAGAATTGAAATTAAAGAAGGAACCATTAATTAAAATACACACAATTTACACAGACAGTTCATTTTTTCATTGAAGAGTGCATTTTCCAAGAAAATGTTCAACTTTAAGCGAATAAGAGTTGTAAATCTGGATTCGACACACTTTTTAAGAAACAGTCATCAAACCTTTCGGACCTAGACACATACATAAATGCACCTGGCTCCTGGACTATGATATGCTTTGGCAGTCCTCAAAGGTGAAGAGGGTAGAAAAAAGGACCTGCTGATTATCCATTATGCAGTTAAGGGATAATGTATCTGTTTTACCCCAAGAGGGTCTAGTCACAAGATGTACCATGGACAATGACTATGCATGATAACGTACAATGTAAGTGTCAAACTGGCACCAGGAATATTTATCTGGAGACTGTATTTTAAGAGTCCCTCTCCCTCTTTTTGTTACACCTTCTCAACAGATTTGCTGGTGTCAATGCCTTGGAAAGAGCAGTTAGAAATTACTCCAACATTCCATAAGCTAAAACCTGATTAGGCAGGAAAAGGGACTTCCTATAGAAAAAAATGTGCTCTCTAATGAGAATGAACCAAGGCTATTTTACATTCACTCCAACAAATATGGTGAAGACTTTCAAATATAGCCTCAAGAGACATAGTACATTATGGGAGAAGTATGCATTTTGTAGTTAGAAAAAAGCACAACATGTAGGCTAATTCTCAACACTTGCACGTGCTGCAGCCATTGCACCGATATGTCGTTGACAGCTAGAGCATCCCACAAAGACTGAAACTGGTGAGGTATCTAGCAGCAGCACAGAGACAGCAAGGTGGTGCTCATTTCTATAAAACATTTATTCTCCAAATTGGGAGGAGTATATTGTTGGGCAGCCAAGACTGAATCATCAGAGGCTAAGCAACACGAGGCAAAGTAAGAAGATCAAAGAGTCACTGGCATTGTGCCAACAAAGCAGCAAACAGTCTTGAAGTGAGCCCTTACTCAAGAAATGTGTTCTTTTAGCAATTTTGACTGACAGTCATTAAATCATCTTTTACTGTCAGACATACTATAAGTGCTATAACTGTAGATACACCCTTTTGTTTACTATTCATAGTTACACTAGTGTGTGCATCTGTTGTCTTGTAAACTTGACCATGTAGCCCTGCATGTTTGTAACTGATAATTCTAATATTCTACAGCTGCCACCAGGACTCCTTGAAAACAAGATGCCTCATCTCACAGGGTACAATCCTGTTAAAGGTGATATGTAAGATCCCTGCATCCCGCTCCATCCCCACATACCTTTCAATGCTGCTGCAGGAATTCAGGTGCTGCCATGATCATTATTTTCAGAGCAATGTTAATATTTTAAAGCTGCCGAAACCTAGAGCCAAACACAGATGTGCTGCATAGGTTCGATTGAGGGCGTGCAAGTTGTCATGGGTATTCCACCATTTTAAGATGTAGATAGCACCACTGCTCTTATTATCAGCAGTGGTGGTAACTAATACACTTATTTATTGCTTCCATGGGATCTTGATAACTGAAATATTACTTACATCAACAGCCTGTTCGGATGTGTTGCCATTAGTAGTATTTGGTATCAAGAACCCTGTGAAACAATAAAATAAGTGTATTAAGCTACCACCACTGTTGCTACAATAAGAGCAGTGGTGTTATCCATGTCACAAAATGGATGGAATACCCATGACAACTTGCATGCGCCTAATTGGGATCCGCAGCACTTCACATTTGGCTCTAAGTTTCTGCAGCTTTTTAAATATCAACACTGCCTGAAAATAATGATCATAGCAGCACTTTAATTCCGCAGGGCACAGCACTGAAAAGTATGTGGGATGGGAGCGGCTGCCAGGGTTCTGTACATATCACACTTAAGCTGAATTTCAATAAATAAATATCTAAAAGGTGATGGCTAGGCTGGCTCTCTGGACCTGATCAGCACAGGGCTGACGGACACACTGGAGACCCTAGTCTATGTCACAAGCCTAGGATGGCAGGAATGAAGATGTGCAGTGAGTGATAAGCATCCTCAAGGACACTCTGTCAAGGGGAGGTAACTGAGGATGGCTCTGAGTACCGCTCTCTCAGTAACACTTAGAGGAAACTGATCATACATCACCTGTTCTCCCACTTCTCAAGGTCTTCACTTTAGGAGGTGGGTGGGACCTTACAGGGGTATCCCCTCACTGGCCACAGGACAAGAGTAGCAGCCAATCACCACCCACATCTGGCAGACATGTGTAACACTTGGCTTTGAGCCTGCATCCACTGTGAACCATATTCTCCCCTGAAATGCACACTAGCCAAGTATGACAAGGGTGCACCCCCAAAGTAAGCAAAAGTGGTGGGGCTTGTGAAAGGAAGTGACTGGACCTGGTGGTTGGCCAGCTAGAAAACAGAGTTCCAAAGATGGGTAGCAGACAAGACAACAGCAGAGCTAGAAGATAAACCCAGACAAGGATGCAAAAACAGAAAGTTAAAAAGTGATGATGGCTGCAAGGCATACTTAATTTTATATTACTTTCCTGCAGTTAGTTCAATGCCATCAGAAGTCAGCAGAACAGTTACTAAACCATTTTGTAAGTGGCTTTCTGAATTGCTGTATTAATCAGAACAGGACTGGCGACAAAAAGACTACAGTAAAACAATTAAAAAAATATGAATACCATTTTCCACCAGCACTTTTTGCAGGACCCCACGGCGCCTTTGTACTACAACATAAGCTGACCAGTGCATGATGTAAGAACTAAAGTCTGTCCCTGGAAGCAGATGGATCAAACACAATAAGAACTACATTGTGTCCTTCATACCTGTTTGTGAACCTTTGTAAGTTGTTCCAAGTTGTTCTCAAGAAAGGAAATTTTCTGTTTCTGGGCAGCACTACCCCTCCATCATCATTGTCCAGTTCAGCACTCTGGGAACACAAAACAGTAATTAGACCACAAATAATTTATCAGTCAAATCTTTTTTCCTAAACAGACGGATTTGGAAACATTTCAAATGATTCACGTTGGAGAGTTCTGCATTTTTTTCAACCCTGTGTTTATCCACTTCACTACTGACTGGACCCCCACCCCATTGGTGGAGGGGGTTACTGAGGAAGTGCAAGTTTCCAACAGGGCCTGGATCTGGTGCAGAGATGGGTGCCTAGTTGGCTGTGTAATGCCTGCAGAGGGCTAGATGTCATTCTGCTGGTCAGGATTTTCCACCATTTCTTTCCAATAAGAGTTACCACATGTAATGATGCACACCGGTAAGTATCAGTGTCCATTTGCTGCCCCTCCCCAACATGAGAATACTACCCAGCTTTAGTCTAGTGGCAGACAAACAGCAGAAGATGTAATCCCTCTCCCCACAGAAGAGCTGTCCATGGGACATTCATCCTGCCTTCCCAGTCGCCCTCCAGCAATCTGAGTCCATTTCCAAACCTGGGTAGCCCGGTAATGAGCAGAAATGCTGCCGTCAGCAAAGTTATACTACCTGGCCAGCACAGGTGCTGCTGCATTTTGGCACTGATTTAGTTATTTAAAAGTTTTATCAAAAAGGCATATAGAACTGTCAACAACTAGTTGCAGATGCATCCTTGGGGAAATTATACAAAAGGAAAGAAATAAAAGCAATACAGTTATGTTCTGAATCACAAAGCAGAGCAACTACAAGGAATAACAGTGCAGCATTAAAACAAGGAGGGTGAGTAACATGAGAGCAATGCAAAATCAGTAACAGAAAGGACCAATAGCAGGTCCACGTACACTAAGAAAACAAGCACAGATCTCAGCATGCCATGGCAGCCATTACTAAAAACAACAATATAAGGAAAAACAGCGCTAGCATCAGCAAAAATGTTGGAAGGAGTGTTATGGAAGGGACGAGAAGGAGGGAGAAAAGGCAGGAAAAACAACAGAAGAAAAGGGGAAATTAGAGGAGGGTTTGGAGCAGGAATAGACATGACAGGTGTGGCTTTTAAGTAGGTCTTTTAGAACAAAGTGGGAGGAAGAGGAGCAAAGTTGGTACTGTAAGCTAGAGAGAAGGCAGACCAGTCTGCCATGGTCTTAGTATGAGGCAACGAGAAGAGCAGAAGTCAGAGGTATAAGGGAAGAAAGAGAAAGGAGTGGAATAGGACAGAAGGGAGTGAGATAGGAGGGAGGAAGCCAAACCAGAATTTAAGAGATAAGGCAGACACTATAAGACAGATGTCAGCCTCAAGAGAGGAGAGACACATGGGAGAAATAGATGAAAAAGTGGTTAAATACGGAAAGAGCAAAATGATTAAGGAACCATTAATAACTGGAAGGATAGCGGTAACACTACAGATGACATCACTGCAGTTTCTGTAATACTTCGTGGCATACAATGCAGAAATTCTAGCCAGAGATGCCATAGTCTGACATCCTTTATTGTGCCAAATATATCTGAAATGTTAATAACAAAATTATTTTTCTCGTACTGATTATTAGCTATCTGCTTCTGTGTTGAATCAGATAAATCTTTTCTTTTAAAATATACAATGTGCTGATTCTGGCAGAAGCTGTAGATTCTAAAGCCTGGTGGCTTGTATATGACCGCAACTGTAAGTACCTGGTAATTGGTCTTAGAGGACTTGATGTGAAGGGGTCCCAGACATAAAGCTACAGTGCAGAACAAACTGAAAACACCAGCCAACCCTGTTTGAGTATAAATACAGCCAGTTGATAGCAAATTCTAATGAACTGTGGTGACTAATTGTTTTGGAGACCTGTCATCCATCTAGAGGTGAAACAAATGTAAGGTACATGACACCTTCCAGAAGCTCCCAAAGGGAGAGGGTTCTCACAAAGGAAGGGCCTGTTTCACTTTAGAGGAACTCTGTGGGGTCATACCACCTGACTTCTCCTATAAATAGTGGGGCAGACAAAGGTGATGGGATGGGCAAAGCTGTGGAATTATGGGAAAGTCCAATATCTTAACATGTTTGGTCACTTGGGAGGCCTGAGCCTAATATGAAGACAGAAGAACAGAACTGTCGACAGCTGTCTATTATTGCAACCAAGGCACTGTCTCAATTCCTGTGTGTAGAAGTTCTATTAAAAAAGTAATGCTACGCAAAATTCTTTTTTTTTTTTTATTTACATTTTATGCCCCTGAATTCTCTGGGGCTGGCAGGCAGTCTCAGGCCCCACTCCTAGGAGGCTCATATCCATTCCCAGTCAGCACGAGAACCTGCATGGAGCCTGCCAGCTCCTGATTTTCTCCCTTGCCCTGTACTTGCGGTTGTGCACAAGTGTGTGGAGGCACGCATGCCATATATCCCCAGTGCCCTCCCTACTCTTGCCACTCCCACCTGCACTATCTTCAGGCCTTCGCCTGGGCGCAGCCACAGCAGGAGCAACCTCGGACCCTCCACAGGAAAGGAGAGATTGCCTTGTGGTAGCTCAAGCCAACTCCCACCCCCCCAACCTCCCTGACAACCCAGGCTGGTTCCCCAATCCAGGTCACCGTGTAGCAAAGGCACGGCATGTCCAGCACCTCAATCCTCAGTGCCACCGGCCAGCATAATTCTTCTTTTAAAAGAGAACCAATCCTGGTAATTTTACAACTCTCCCCAAAAATAACAGGAAGCCCCTTATCTCTGCAGGACCTCCTCTGCACAAAAACAGCCTTTGAAATTATGCCCTAAGGGAGAGAGGGATCATAAATTGCCCCCAAGGGGCTAGAAGCACAAGCCCTTTCAACTTCCTGTTGCTGGCCATGCCCCATTTTATGACATGGCAATAGACTGCACAGGGGTGCACTCCATTGAAGTGCATGGAGCATGATTTCAAAGTACACCTTTCAGCTGTTTAAGTGGCCCACTTGGTTAAATCAGAGCCATAGTTCAACTAACAATAGTCTTTTTAGTTGAAGCCTTGCTCAGTTTTACCAAATAGCCACTTAAACGGCCAGGTTTGCTGGCAAAGGCACTTAACTTGACCTGAGCTCTTTCTTCTAGGTTTGCTTGTAAGGTCATAGTAAGGAACGTTATCAGAGCAAGAAAAAAGATTAAGGCTTCTTTTGGCTAGGTAGATTTACTGTGTGATATTTTCTTGTGTACTCACAGGGTTTCTTACTGTTTTGGCTAACACATTACTGCTTTATTGTTCTCCAAGTCAAACTGCTGTTGCAGGGCATACTTTCTGCTGCATTATTACAGGGTGTGCTTACAGGTTCGTTACAGTTTTGTACTTACAGATTACTGCTGTAATCTTCTCTGATTCAAATTGTTTTTGCAAGGTATACCTTCTGTTACTGCTTTATTTTCCTCTGTAGTAAAGTGTTTTTGCAGGGTATATCTTCTGTGAAATGTACAGGTGGTGCTTTACAGGTTTACAGTTTATCTATCATTAGGCAAAGCTTTCAGAGGCTACTGCATTTGTTGTCGGCTGATTGTTTCTGCTCTTACCTCGTTTTTTGTCCATGGTTCTTTTTGGCAGGGAAGGGCCCAGCCAGCCACCCACCACCCCACCCCATCCACCCATGCTACACTCCTTTTATAGGGTAGCACAGTCATAACGTTTCCTGTAGCAAAGCAGAAGGGAGGATCAGAGGGGTATCAACACAGTGACCTCACTTACAGGAATACAAGTAATTTAACTTGTTCTAACAAGTTATACAAAACAAACAAAACACAAAATCAAACTTTTGCTTTCATTTTCCTTCTTCTGATTGCTTGGACCAGGTTATAAACCCGGCCACTCAACTGGAATGGACATTATTAAATGCAGGTACTGAGGGACACTTTTCAAAAGGCAGTTAGATAGGACTTAGGATGCTGTCCTACATGCTGGACCATTGGAATCTAAGGGCTTAGCTCCAGGCAGAATGGGCAGAGTTGCGTGCCACAAATCGCATATTCAGGAGGAAATATATTATAAGAATGCCCATCTTTCCCCAACATCCAACTGAAGTGCCTCAACCAGTAGAGGGTAGTTAGTCCGGGAGGTTGGCAGGTGGTTAAGAGGGCAAATTGGATGCCCATCAATCAATCTTTATTTATCCAGGCGAACACCACTGAGCAAGCTCATTTACAAGGTGGACCTGCATCACACAAGGTCAGGAACATTACATTTATGTACAGGCAAGAAAACAAACAAGTATATACATAATAATAACAAGCAAGGTAGCAATAAACAGTAATGGTGTAGTATACAAGTACAAGGTACACTATTTCTCAATGGGTACATATCCTATTCAAGGAAAAGGAGAAAGGTGGGAAGGGCTACATAAAAGAAGAATATGTAGCATCAGATTAACAAACATAGCACAATGCACAGGTAACAAAGGGTAGGGAGGTAAGGAGGGCATGGGTGGTGATGGTACAGGAATATACGCTTCAGGAGAGAGGTGGTTTTACAAGCTAGGTTCTTGCAAGGAGGGCAGGGGAAAATGGATAATTTGGATATAGGGTTCAGTGGCTGAGCAGGTAGCACACTCGTCTCCGAGGCCGGAGATCAGAGAGCTGTGGGCTCAGTTCCCACATCTGGCACTTGGGGTAATATCCTAGTACTGACACTGTAGTGCAGCATGAGAGGGTGCTGCACTTCTGAGGTGCCCTCTTTCAGATGAGGACGTTAAACCGAGGTCCCATCTGCCTGGATTGGTGGTAGTTCAGATGGATGTCAAAGATCCCATGGTACTTATTGAAAGAGATGGGAATTTCCTCAGTGTCCTGGCCAAATTTCCCTCATTCACTAAAAATACCATTAACAGCTTAATCTGGTTCAAGGTCAGTTGGCATTCATCTTTTCCCGGTCGCGGGTTTCCTGAAAATAGGCAGGATTTGTCTAGTGTACTTACCCGTCAACAAAACGAAATAAATAAATAAAATAAATAAATAATGCTCAGTCAACGTATCACCTCTCAAAACCATATCAAAACTACAAAAGTTGTCTGACTGTATCTCCAAAATCAAACAAAGGGCAGTGGACACTGCAGCACAGGAGCTAGTACTACAAAACTCGCCCAAAACAGGGACCAAAACAAAAAAAGCAAAAAGGAAATTCAAAACACTTCTGATTATAAGAGACTCCATGATTTGGGGAGTTGATACCTACCTCCAGCCAGGGGTAATGGTCAAATGTCTCCCAGGTAGATCAGCGTGGAGAGACACTGATCGCATTGCTAAAATTGTGCAGGAAGCAGGAGAAAACATCAACATCCTGGTACACATAGAGACTAACGATCTCACCAGCCAGTCAGTTGTGGAGACCAATGAACACCTGACCAGGCTGGAAGACAAACTGTCATCCATTTTGTCCAGCATTTCCTTCTCTGAGATCCTGCTGGTCGGGAGAGGGCAGATGAATGGAAGGTCAGAGAAGGGAGACAGGGAGTTAAAACATGTGGCTCAAGGGCTGGTGCCAGGAAAAAGGACATAAATTTGCAGGTAACTGGCAACACTTTTGGGAACAAAGTTCTTTAAATTTGATGGACTGCATCTGACTAAGGAGGAGTCAGTGCATTGGGGCAGAAGTTTAGCGTCTTTGCAGAATATTTAAGCTAGCAAATGGGAGAGGGTGCATCACCGATACATCAAGCGGGAAGAGCACCCCTCCACCCTAGCTGAGTCATTAAACAGGAGTTCAGCATGTTTATAGTTCATTTGCATCACCAGGTGAGGGTAAAGATCTGACTCCCCCTACACGACGCACAGAAGCGGGACCTCGCCCAACAACTAACATACGAAATCTGGCCAATGGAAAATCATGTACACAAATGCCCGCAGTCTGGAAACAAGATCCCAGACCTGTGGGCAACAATAACGGAGAGCTAAACTGGATATACTAGCCATTAGCAAGACATGGTTCACCAGTAACCACACTTGGGAGACTTCAGTACCCGGCTATATGCTATTCAGAAAGAGACCAGCGTGCAAAAGGGGTAGGGGTGGGATGGCCCTTTATGTCAATGAAAATATCAAAGCTACAGAAATTCAGAATACACATGAGGAGCCAGAAGAACTGTGGGTCACCCTGGAAACAGGAAATGGGACAGCCATACAGAACTGGGGTTGTCTGCAGGCTTCCAGACCAGGGGACAACACAGACACATTACTGTTAGAAGATATACAAAACATGACAGCTAAAGGTAGGGTCTGATAATGGGAGGCTTCAACATGCCAGATACAGATTGGTCAAGACCAGCAGGAACATCTACCAGAACTAGATACATGGTGGATTCCTGCAGGGAGACCCCAGACAACTAGTACAACAGCCCACAAGAGACAGGGTTATCCTAGATCTATGAGGAGTAACTGGGAAAGGATCACATATCTCCAGGTAGAAGGTCACCTGGGGACCAGTGACCATCATTTGGAATGGTTCAGTTTGATCACTAAACTAAATCATCCCATTCCAAGGCAAAAATATGGGACTTCGGAGGAGCTGACTTTGATAAGATGGCCAACAGAGTTAAGCTAGCCCTGGCAAGAAGAAATATAGTTGAGGGGTACAGGCAAAGTGGGCAAGCATTAAGATGCAATATTTGAAGCAACATCCCACTGTATTAGAGAGAAAAGCAAGAGCAAAGAAGGAGGAAACCACTTTGGTTCTCAAAAACAGTAGCAGAAAAGGTTAGAGCCAAAGGCTGGCCTTCCAGGAAATATAAAGGGAATGCAGTGGGGCAAGACAGGGAGGCATACCAAAGCTTCACTTAGGGAAGTAGGGAAGGCAGTAAGGCAGGCAAAGGCCCAAACCGAGGAAACATGCACGAACAGTAAAGGGGGACAAGACTTTCTATAGATACATTAGTGAGAGGTGAAAGTCCAGAGGGTATTGCTAAGATCAAAGGGATAAGGGGGTGTGTGGAGGAGGACCAAGAAAAGCATCTATCCTAAATAGATACTTTGCTCAGTATTTACTAAGGAGAAGGCAGGGCAGGGCCACAGCTCAACACAATGGACATGGGGAGGGAGGTGCACTAGTCCCTTCACAAAAGAAAGGTCCTACAAGCTCGATGAGCTCCAGGGTGGACAAGGCAATGGGACCCGATAGCACACATCCCAGGGTACTAAAGGAGCTAAGGGTGGAACTAGCAGAGCCATTAGCATAACTGTTTAGTGAGTCTCTGAGCACAGGAGAGGGCCCAAAAGACCAGAGAAGGGCTCATGTGATCCCGCTCCACAAGAGTGGTAGCAGGGAGGAGGCAGGGAACTACAGACCAGTCAGTCTTGCCTCAGTTGTGGGCAAGATTATGGAGACACTCCTTAAGGAAAGGATAGTGCAACACCTGGAATCCATAGCAGCACAGGATCCAAGACAGCATGGGTTTACAACAGGAAGGCCTGTCAAACTAATCTCATAGATTTCTTTGACTGGGTAACCAGAGTGGTGCACCAAGGGGTGTGGTTGATGTCACCTACCTTGACTTCAGCAAAGCTCTGATACTGTACCCACACAGAAGATTGATTAATAAGCTGGGTAGGCTCCAGGGTGGGTTAGAAGTTGGTCAACTGGGTGGCAAAGTGGTTAGTGGGCAGAAAACAAAGAGTGGTGGTAAGCGGTATACAGTCAGAAGAGATGCAAGTCACAAGTGGGGTACCTCAGAGATCAGTCATGGGGCCAGTCCTCTTAATATCTTCATCAGTGACATTGCAGATTGACTGAAGGGTAAGGTTTGTCTGTTAGCAGATGACACTAAGATCTGCAACAGTGTAGATGATCAGATAAAGTGGGTAGAATGAGAAGAGATCTGGATAAACTGGCAAATGGTCGGAAGAGTGGCAACTGGGGTTTAAGCAAAAAGTGCAAGATCATGCACATAGGGAAGAGAAACCCTGAAGCCACCAATAGGTTGGGAGGAGTTGCTGGCAATCACAAAGGGAAGAAAGTTGACTTGGGCATCATCATCACAGATGACCTGAAATCATCCAAGCATACCACTAAAGCAGTAGGTAAGGCTAGAGGGATGTGGGGTGTATTAGTAGGGTTTATGAAGTAAGTAAGAGGAGTAATAATCCTCTTTACAAGACACTAGTTGAGCCCCATCTGGAGTATTGCATGCAGTACTGCGGCAAGTGAAACATAGAAGTTGACGGGCAGATATGACCAGAAGGGGCCATCCAGCCTGCCCATTTCTTTTTCTACCTTATAAATGTGCCATCGGCCTTTGCTCTGTCAATGGCCTATCTATTCATACTCATCTGTATTGCTCCCTTATGCCTATCCATGCCTGTTTGAAGCCCTGCACTGTATTCATACCACCACTTCCTGAGGTAGGCCGTTCCATGCACCCACCGCCCTTTCTGTGAACATAACTTCCTCACATTACATAATCTCAGTTGCAGAGGGGAGGAACAGTCTACCCTACCGGAAGATTCTGTGGGATAATAGCTGCTGCTCAAGTAATTCTGTTTTCTGAGTTTAAACTGTGGGGAGCTTGGAGTGTGTGATTCAGTTGCAGAGGGGAGGAGCAGTCTACACTACCAGATGATTCTGTGGGATAATAGCTGCTGCTCAGGCAATTCTGTTTTCTGAGTTTAAAGTGAGGAGAGCTGGGATTGTGTTGTCAGGGCTGATACACTCTCGTGAGAGTCGGTGTGAGCCCTATTTCCTCCCTCCCCAGAGCTTGGCTCATTTATAGAGAACACCTACCCTGCAATTGGAAGTAAGGGCCTCAGGTGCAGCTCATGTAGTTCTAGCCACTGGGGTGGGTTTAAAGGCTGGGAGAGAGGAGCTTAGGGGTTATACCTTCCCTATATAAGTTTACTGTGTAGTACTGCACCTAGTAACAGGGGTGCCCGCTTACTGTGGGACTGTATCTAGGATTAGTGGGTGACCAGATTAGTAGGGAGGGGTGTATCTTGGACTAGTGGGGAACCTGGTGGCTCACCCAAGGAAACCTACTTGGGGGGATGGGACCACACGACATCAAGGCTGGCATCTTTGGGAGGGTGGTGGGGTGCACAAGGTGTGGGCGGACCATGATACTGGACTGGGCTTGGAAGTTCGGTGGTTGCCCAGTGTGCTACCAGCTGGCACAGCTAGGGAGGAAGTTGAGGGGTTAGGAGACAGCTGGGGAGGAGGGAGGTATGGTTGGGGAATAGGGCAGGGGCTCTCCACAGGGTTGCAACAAGCACTAGGGGCGGGGGCATAGGGAAAGGAGTGCAGGAGAGTACTATGGGGTCGAATAGGGACCCTGACAGAGGGGCAAAAAAGGAGGACACTACCAAGGTAGCAGGCAGGTATCTGGGGACCTCCACAGAGAGGGCCAAAGGGAGGACATTCTCAGGGAAGCAGGCAGATGGCTTGGGCTGGACAAAAGGAAGCAAGGTGGGGAGGTGGATCGGACCTTAAGCTCAGTAACTGTTTCAGTTCTGTTCTTCTGCTTGAGGATGAGGGGGTGATGTAGCCATGACAGGGTGGTTAGAGATGGAAAGGGGTGGGGGCAGATAGCAGGAAGAACAGGGGGAACTTGGAATGTGGGAAAATGGGGGAGCAGGGGATCAGAGCAGGAGGAGGAGGAGGGGGTAGAGGAGGAAAGTGCAGGGAGAAGGATCAGTTGGGAGGAAGGAGAAGGACCAGAAGTACAAGGAGGATACAGTAAAGAGCTTAGGGTTTAGGCCAGGGGAGCACGACAGTCAAGGAGGGCTAAATGGAGATGGGAAGGAAGGAGGGTGAGCCAGGCTAGTTTAGCAGATGAGGGACCAGTCGCGAAGAGTGGGGGCAGCAATGTACGAAGGATACTCTGGAGGAGGAGAGGCATAGGGATCGGAGGGAAGGTGGCCAGGGTAACTAAGGAAGGGGCAGCAGATGGCACCCAGACAGAGGGAGGAACAAGGAGCCAGCTCAGGAGGGGCGGTAGAAAGGATGAGGGACAGGAAGGGGGAAAATGGAGGAAAAGGGCAGTCAGAGTGCTCCTGTTAAGGGATTCCATGATCAGGGTATCAAATGGCATACGGAGGGGAAGCCTGCCCAGAACAAAATGCTTCCCTGGACTAACGGTGCACAGGTCCAAGCATGAGGTATATCAGCTGGCAAAGGATTGTGGTGGTCCCGGACATACTGGTCCCACCTGGTACCAATGACATTGAGAGAAATAGCGAGCTAGAGATACAGGCAAGGTTCAGAGAGCTTGCAGGTCCATCATGATATAGGACGTGCAATTTCCTTCTCGAAATCATGCTGGTGCCAAGGGCTAGTGGGGAACACAAAAGGAAGATTAGGAGATAAACCAGTGGCTCAGGGTGGTGTAGGGCCAGAGGGTATGGGTTGATGTTGGATTGGGGGAGACCTGGGAGGATAAGGGGCTGTATGCTGGAGATAGGCTCCATCTTAGTTTGGGGGTCCTTAAGTTGAAAATAGAAGGGTTCATTGGTGAAAGGTGGGGTTTAAACTTGTGAAGGGGAGGAACAGGAGAAAAGGCTGTCGAGGGAAGTCCAATAAGGAGGACTCTGTCTCCACCCCTGGGGAGCTGGAGGAATGTGAGAAAAGGCCGACTGGTAAGGTGCAGACCAGGGAAGATGGAATCCCATGGGAATGCGAATAGGGAAATGAGTATGGGGAAAGGGTGGAAGGTAGTCCTGCTAAATGCCAGGAGCTTGAGCAATAAAATGCCTGATCTCCAGGCGATGCTAACTGAGGGAGAGGTGGATGTAGCAGTGGTCACTGAGACCTGAGCCACCGCAGAGAGTACGACTGGGACCTGAACCTGGAGGGTTACACCATGTTCAGGAAGGACAGGGGAGGGAAGGGAAGAGGGTAACAATAATAGTCAAAACTGCATTGGCATAGGAGGAGTAGAGGAGGTGGAGGGAACTGTGGAGGAGATTTGGGTCACCTTGATAAGGGGGTAAGAGATAAAAATAGGAGTGGTGTATAGACCCCTGCACTGGCAGAGGAGCTGGAGGAAGTCTAGTGGCAGATGTTGGGAGACACTGCAGATTGGGCAGGGAAGAGTGGTGGTGTTGGGAACTTAAACATGCCAGGAACAGACTGGGAGACTATGACATCCTTGGTGGTCAGGAACAGAGGTTGTTGGATGTCTTTCAGGACGTGTTCCTAACTCAGCAGGTGGGGAACCAACCAGAAAGGCATAGCTACTGGATGTGGTCCTGGCAGATAGGTGACCAGATTGGGGGCCTGGAGGTGAGGGACCCGGTGGCAGGGAGTGACCATGCCATGGTCTGGTTCTGCCTGGACCTAGGAGGGTAGAAGGCATAAAGGCAGAGATAACGGACTTCAGGGGCGGATTTCAAGAAATGGAAGGATCCTTAAGGAGCATTGGATGGGATTGGGCCAGACATGGATGCTGACAGTAGGTGGGAAATCATCAGAGGGGGTGAAGAATGCTACCAGTACAGTAAGATGAAAATGTGGTAGGGCCGAAAACCCTGCTGGTGGACCAGGGAGGTTCAGGAGGAGGTGAGGGGAAAGAAGGCAGCCTATAGGCAATTCTAGTACTCAAGGAGTGAAAGAGATCGAGGTGAGCATGAGCTGATGGCCAGAGGGCCACTAGGGTGGTGAGGGTGGCTAAGGCAAGGAAGGAGCAGAACCTGGCCAGGAAATTAGGAGGGAACAAGGGTTCTTTAGATACATTGGGGAAAACAAAGGGTGAAGGGGCAGATTAGCAGGATTAAAACAGGAGGGATGGGCACAAGACCCAGGGGAGCAGGCTGAGGTACTAAATGAGTACTTCACCTCAGTTTTCACCAAGGAAAATGGGGGATGCATCATACATGGGAGGAGGCGGTGAAACTGAGGGGGGGGCCTTACCGATCGGTGGGTCTGGGGAGGGGGCATCACTGGCAGGAGGGGTAAGGCCAGCAGGAGGATAAGGTAGCGAAGGTGGAAATCATGGTAGAGAGAGTGAGGGAAGCTCTGGGTCCCTTAAGACTGAGAAAGCACCAGGGCTGGATAAATTACATCCCAGAGTGCTGAAGGAACCGGCGGATGTCCTGGCGAAACCCCTGGTGGAGCTTCACCATCTCTGGGACACGGTGCCCCAGGACTGGAAGGTGGCGCATATAGTGCCTATCCACAAGGGGGGATCAAGGGAGGTGGCAGGGAACTACAGGCCCATCAGTCTGACATCAGTGGTGGGCAAGGTGATGGAGGGCATTGTCAAGAGAGGCTGGGGGGACCTGGAAAAGTCAGGGTGCCTGGATGATAGACAGCATGGATTCATCCCGGGAAAATCATGTCAGACAAACCTTGTGGACCTCTATGACTGGGTGACGAGTGCCTTGGACCTGGGTAGACCGGTGGACGTTCTCTTTCTTGACTTCAGCAAGGCGTTTGACTCTGTTCCTCACGGGGCCTGTTGGATAAGCTGGGAGAAATGGGGTGGGAACCAGATGATCAGATGGATAGGCAATTGACTCTAGGACCGAACCCAGAGGGTCATGGTTGGTGGATAGTCTCATCCCCAAGGAGGGGTCATTAGTGGGGTCCTACAGGGATCGGTCCTTGGGCCCCTCCTGTTCAACGCCTCGTCTCTGACATAAGGATGGGTATCAGGAGGAGACAGTCTCTTTGTGGATGACTCCAAAACTGGGGCGGTGGTGGACGGGGATGAGGGAAGTGTGGCCCTACAGGGGACCTGGAGGCTCTGTAAAGGTGGTCTAGAAAGTGGAAGCTGAGGTTCAGCGAGGGAAATGTGGTACTGCACCTTGGAGCCAGAAACCTGGGCCAAGTGTACACCCGGGTGGGGAAGAACATGCTACAAGTCTCGATGGCTGAGAGGGACCTGGAGGTGGTGGTGGATATCGAGATGAACAACTTGGAGACTTGTGGAGGGCAGTGGCCAAGGCTAACAGGATGCTGGGATGCATCGCTAGGGGATCACCTCCAGAAGGAGGGAAGTGATATCCTCTGTATAACTACTTGGTGAGGCCGCACCTTGAGTACTCGCGCAGCCTTTGGAGGCCACACTTAAAGAGGGACATTGAACTCCTGGAGAGGGTCCAGAGGAGGGCAACCAAAATGATTTGGGGCTTGGGGACAGGACCTATGGGGAGAGGCTCAAGAGCTAAATACATACACATTGGAAGAGAGAAGGGACTGGGGGACAAGTGATAGAGGTATTCAGGTACATGAAAGGGGTAAATAGGGAGGAGCAGTCAGGGTGCTTCAAAGGAAGGAGGGGCAACTAGAGGGCATGGGTGAAAGCTTGAGGGGCGAAATTCAGGGAGAATGGAGGAGGTGTTACTTCACTGAGAGGGTGGTGGAGCCATGGGATGCTGCCCAGGGGCTGGTAGAGGCAGAGATGGTGGAGGGGTTCAAGAGGGGTGGGACAGGTACAGGGAAAGGGTTCTGGAAGCAAAATCCAGTGCAGCGAGAATATCCAGGACTGGGAAGGAGAAGCCAGAGAGGCGAGGCAAGGTCAGCTCCCAGGGTGGGGCTGACCAAACGAGCAGACACGAAAACCATTAGGCCTATTCTGCTGGCATTTTAGTATGTTAATCGGCCCCTCTAATCTCATGCTGTGTCCTCTTGTCCTGCTATTTTCTTACCTTAAGACATGTTAGACTCTTTCACCTTGTTAATGCCCTTAAGGTGTTTGGATGTTTCGATCATGTCACCTCTCTCCCTCCTTTGCTGAAGGGTTACATACTGAGCTCAGTTAATCTGTCCTGATATGTTTTCTGATGCAGTCCCTGCACCATTTGGTTGCTGTTCTCTGGACTGCCTCAATTTGGTTAATGTCCTTGTGAAGGTGTGGCCTTCAGTACTGCACACAGTACTCCAGATGGGGCCTAACCAGTGTCTTGTAAAGAAGGATTATTATCTCTTTTCGACTTATGATACCCCTACTAATACATCCCAACAACCCCTAGCCTTACCTACTGCTTTAGTCGTCTGCTTGGATGATTTCAGGTCATTGGTGATGATGATGCCCAAGTCTCTTTCTTCCTTGTGACTGCCAGCAACTCCTCCTAGCCTATAGGTGGCTTCAGGGTTTCTCTTCCCTATGTGCATGATCTTGTACTCTTTTGCATTAAACCCCAGCTGCCACTCTTCTGACCATTTTGCCAGTTTATCCAGATCTCTTCTCATTCTGCCCACCCCATCTGGATCATCTACCCTGTTGCAGAGCTTGGTGTCATCTGCAAACAAACAAACCTTACTCTCCAGTCCATCTGCCATGTCACTGATGAAGATATTGAAGAGGACTGGCCCCAGGACTGATCTCTGAGGTACCCTGTTAAGTGGTAAGTGGTTGAGGAACCATGAGTAACTAAATGACAAAGGCCTTGTTCTTGCAACTATGTAGATCATTTCGGTTTGCAAATAGACTCACAGCAGCTAAGTATGCACTTTGCATTTAATTTCCCTACGGATTACAGTCCAACAGGTCTAAGGGTACAAATTATATAGTGCACTCAAATACTGTTTTAATGCGGCTATCATGCTATCAGCAACATGACTGTATCAGGAGCCTACACCATTTCACCCTCTGAGTATCCAAAGAAGCGCCCGGAGCTAGCTATAGAACATGGGTATGCTGGTACTAGTACAGGACTGAAGTAGTGACCCCAACAGTATATGTGAGCTGCAATGAACAAAGGGGTGAGAGATCACAGCCAGTGGGAACTATTGCGTTGTGCATATTATTTTTGCCTCAACTTAACCCTTTCCCTTCCACATCCTGATCCTACTTTTCCCAATAAAATCTCGTTATTTTGTCTGCAGTTATTGTCTCTGAGCATACAATTTGTAGAGTAGAACTTAATTTAAGGTAAACTGTTAGTGCACTGTGTGAGAAATGGGTGTGTTGAACCTGTAGGGCCATAGTGGGTTGGTACTGTTTCCCAGGTGGCAGTACTAGCTTGGCATCTAACCCTCCAACTTTCCCTGGGTGACAACACAACGAATTTCATTGCAACTTAGGACTACGAACCAGACAGGAGTTCAGTGACCCAGGCCATTCAACCTTATCTGAACCCATGCAGCAGAGATAGTGTGCAAATATAAATGGAGAACCGGTCACACATCATTTAAATATCTGTAGCTGTGCAGTGTCTTTAAAAGGCACAGGTAATTTATTTTACTGGTAACTTTGTGTTCCATGTCCAACAGCATGAATCAAATTACTGTGATCCTACTACTAATACAGAACCCTATTCACAAGTGCATGAAGCTCACTGGGGTTCAGATGACCAAAGGCCTTGTGCTCTGTGAGCAAGGATGGTAAGTGGGATAAGAAGAGAACAGCCCAGTGGTACATCTACAACAGGCTGGAGGCACCACTGGTGAAGTGTGTTAAGCCAGTTGTCAGCCAGGGGTTCCAGGACAATCTGTACAAAGATATTAAAGCACACAAACCTTCACTGCCATACAGGTCATTGTGCAGTATGCTTACACTGTATGTTGGCACAAATGGAGGTATCAAACTACACAGCAATTCTAGTTTTTCAACGACCCATATGGCTACAAACCTTATTTCCAGTGGAATTATACAATGCAACAGAACAAGCTGCGTATCACTATAACGTGTATTACTGTAGAAAGGGTTACATTTTCTTAACTGCATGTTCAGTTTCTTGGTGACACTGATATTGGTTGCTTGTTTCTTCTGCTTTTATTCCGTTTGAACTGAACTGAATTCACTAGGCTGACTATGATATGAAGTCAGTAGCCAGTCAATGCCCTCTGCTGGACAGGACTGCTTCTTCCATATCAGATTAGACTTTAGTTTCAGTGTAAAATATTTCTCTTGGCAACCAGGCATTTGTGTACACTGTGTCATGTGTGTGAGATGCATATAAACTTATTAATATGGTAACACTGGCGGTCACACCTTTTAAGCCAGGTCTTGCAAGAACAACTGAAAACCTCATAATGCAACTGGAATATCTCATTAATGATAGGTAAAACAACATCACATCTTGGCACAACTGAACCACAATTCCTGTCACCAGGTGGGTTTGTATATCTTGCTAATACTGCAGAATGTGAGTAAATAAGCTATGCCTCCTTAAACATACTCTGTGTGTGTTCATGTGCACACCTACTGCACATAGCAGACCAAGAAGCTGCAATTTGCTTCTGACACCATTGGTATGCTTACTCTGTCTTGTTTAAAAGAGTATGTAAAGGAACATGAGATTATCTTATTTAAACCCTATTTTACAAATAGCAGCTGTTCATTTTAAAAAGAATGTTTTTCATGCTATTTGATCCAATAAAGGTGTTTTGCAATTGCCAACCATGCCCTGACATCTTCTGTTGTATCGTTATCAGATAATTACTGCTGTTTTATTGTAGCTTAATCCTTTCTCACCTACATCACCTCTGCACAACAGCAGCAGGATCTGAAGTTTTCTTCTAGTCAACTTTTTCCCTTAGAAACTAGAGTCACGGGCTGCTCATGTTAAGGAAGTATGCGTAGGTTTTACCCAACATCTTCAGGAATAAAATGAGGTTAAACTAATTTTTTTTATAATATACAAGATAACAAGCAGGCAGTATAGTGCAATGGTTAAGGCTCTGAGCTGCAATCCTGGATTTGAATCCCATAGCCCCACTTGCATACTGTGTGACCGGGAATAAGTCACTTAACTTCCTGTGCTCCCAGGTTGCAACTGTAAACAGGCTTTCAGCTTAGTGTGTGTCTCCTGGTTAAACAAATAAACCTAAAAAAAAACTGATGATACAGGTAACATATTTATTCTACCAAAGCTAGAAGAGTTGCTCCTTTAGTTTATAGGAAGAGAGTACTGTGCTTTCAATCTCTCAGCTCTCAGGCTTGATGTACCAGGCTTGCTAAAGGAAGGCAATTTAAAATAATGAAATCCAATTGTAAGGTTACACACAGTTACTTCAGCAAGCTTAGCAGGCCATGGTGTACCAGGTCACTGTACTATAGCTGGACAACAAATGGAAGTAACTGGGGTTTTAGTGAAGTAGAACTAGGGTTGATCCTCCTTTATGGAATTCCATTCACTTTCCGATTCAACAGCGGAATTGTTTTTATTTCTATTTATTTATTAAATGTTTCACCAGGAAAGGCGCACTGAACAACAAGTTGCTGGTCTCAGGTGCATCCTGGGGGAGAGGGTACATGGAAACATACATACAGTACATACATACATTCATTCAACCAAACATTAATACAATTTATAACTGTGTTGCAGGACAGTGTAAACATTACAGAAGATTACAGAAAGTAATGTACAATTACAATTGCAGTAAGGATAGTACAATTGTTGACTTTTCCAAGAGAACAGATAAGTGCTACCAACTAAAGTGCCAGCTACAGCTGTTGGGAGCTAAAAATATATTTGTGCAGATATCTGGTGAAAAGAGCAGTGTAAGGGAAAGGGAAAGGAATTAGTCACAGGTACAGTTTACGAAGAAGCTATGCAGGACTACAGAGGCGAGAGCAAGGGGAGGATGAGTGGCGAATCTGAGGAGGAAGGGTGTTCCATAACTTAGGAATCTATGCTAGAAGGCCTCTGGCCTACAGCAGTTGACCGATGAGCTACCAATAAACAAGAGTCATAAGATCTAAGGGAATGGTCAGGTGGTGAGAGGATGGATAGAGAGAGAGCAAGACATGGGGGAGTGTATCAAACCAAAATTTAGACACAAATTTGGCACAATGGAGTAGCGATGATTTTCTAAAGAAGAAAAGGGTAGGGAGTGATACAGCATTACAGTTGGTACAGCCCCTCCCTGAAGTGTATCACACCTGTTGGTTTGCTGTACTGTATCTCACTCATTTTAAGTTATATTCATTTTACATCTTAACATGTACCAATTTAAGATACATTATAGCACAGTGGGAAAGACCAGGACATTCGTCTTTGCATAGTTTGTGGATTTTGTGTAAGAATTACCATGCTTTTGTGGATTTTGAGCAGGATTTCATGCAGTGTATTTATTTTTATTTTAAATATATTGGAGAGTACCTTTGAGCACAGGTGCTCATTTACAAAGTTCCACGTCAAAGCATAGTCTAATATATCAGTTAGTTCTCATTCTCATTGTAATAGCTCGGTAAATATTGGGAAAAATCCTCCCTGTTATAGGTCTTCCTTAGGTCAGAGGTCTCAGCTTTTTCAGGTTGTAAAACTGTGGAATGACTTGCCTAATTAATATTTTATCATGCAGTTCTTTCAATGTTTTTAAAAGATGTTTGAAACAGCTGTCTTTCATGTTCTCGTTTCTTGAAATTAAATTATTTGTTTGTATTGTTTTATTATTATGTCCGGGTCACCCATGAACATTTGATGGTCTTGGGTTTCTTACACGATGACCAAATATTGAAAATAAAAATTAAAAGAGCATAGTTAAAAACAGAACAAAAACAATTATAGCAATTCTAGTGGAGTGTAATCAATACAAACACAGCATGTAATAGGATGATTAGGATACAATTAACCCAACAGTTATGCTACTATGTGGGTCATTAGGACCTTCAGTGCTTGATTATGGATTATTGGTGACATGTGCAGTAGGAGTTGGGGAGAGGGCTGCACGCAAAGCTTTTTTAAATTGGGTAATGTTTGATATGCTAAGCATGGTTCATGTACTCCATTCAGTTAAGCAGTTTACACTGGAGCTTCATATTTAAGTGTGAGGTGCAACTGTTTGCAGAAATGCCTGGCTGAGACATCACGTCCCCTCAGATCTGAGGGCACAGATCAATTCATGACAGTTGTATGGACATCTACAAACACAAAACAAAATGTGGGGCTCACAACACTACACTTGCAGTGTCCAGTGTGGTGCCAATAGCTGAAAAGAACCAAAGCGGGGGGAGGTGTTCACAGTGGACCCAATCTGCTGCTATTGCACAGACCACAGTGCACAGTACTCCTTAAATATAAGACAGCTTACCCTTCGCTGATTCATTCTAAAGTACTTTATTCAGGAAAGTGCTGAAAACCGAAGTGCAAACAAGCAGATAAATAAATAAATAGGCAGAGTATATACTCAGATGAATAAATTGAGAAAGTAAATACACACTGGTACCATCATGGTGCACCCACAGCAGACCCCAGCAACAACACGTCAGCATGTACCTAAAGACACTTCAACCAATCAGCTGATGTTTAAGCCCCAAAGGCTTCCTCAGAGCTGATTTGCTGTTCCCCAACATCATTCTTATAATCCAAAGCATATACATATTCATTAGGTGGAGGGACAAATTTAATACGTACACACATACATATATATATATATATATATATACACATATATATATACACACACACACACACACACACACACACACACACAAACAAGGTCAAAACATTAAGCACAATTCATTTATACATAACATTGCAGTGGTATCTCTTCATTAAGTCCTCTTAGGGTCAAGCGTATCTAATGTAAAATCCAGTAACACTCTTTGGTTCAATTTATTGGCAAAGTCTCCCCACCCCACCCTCGTATTCCAAGTTCCACTTTCTCTATGGCAACAAATTTCAAACTAGCCAGTGACCCACGGTTCATTTCCCCATAGTGTTTTGCCATGGCATTTGTTTCAGATGCATTTGCACTGCAGACTTATGCTCACAGATGCATTCCTTTAATGGCCGCTTCATCTGTCCAACATAGACCACATCCCACATGGCAAATAAGCAGACATATCACCCATGCAGTGGAACAGCTAATGAAATAACTGATTCTAAACTGTTTTCCAGTTCTGGAGTGTTTAAAAATGTGATACTCATAGTACTGTTGCACTGGGTGCAGTGCCACATTTGTAATTGCCACTGGGTATAAAGGCGACCATATTCTCAGTTGTTCACATATTTTTGATGGAAACTATGAACAAGTTTATCCCTCAAATGTTTCCCCTCTGATAGGTCACTCTTAATTCTGTCCTTTCAAAGGTGGGGCACTCTGAATAATATGCCAGTGTTCACAGACAATACTAGTTATGGCATTGCTCTGATTACAATAGTTGCTCACAAAGGAATTTGAGCTTTCTCTGGTGGTTTATCTTTTTAGCCAAATAGTTAGATCTGTCTTCCTTATTCGCTATCCATCCCAGCTTTCACTTTTTCTGGTGGATACCCATGATCAACAAATCTTTGTGCTAAAACCCTTGTATATTTGGTAAATTCTTCATCTGTGCTGCATATTTTTTTACCTGTAACATTTGTCCCACTGGAATATTGTCCTTAAGTGTGCATGGATGTAAACTGGTATAGTGCGACAAAGTATTGCATTCAGATGGCTTCCTATATGTGGTGGTCTGTAAATACTCCCCTCCTTATAAATAGTTGTATTTAGGAAGTTCACTCTGCTGACTCAATGTCATTTCAAATTTTGGGTTCTCATCTGAATTATTCATTACAGTGAAAGATGCTTCTAATTCACTGTATGGTCCATCCCAAAGTAAAATACAGACATCAATAAAATGTTTCCAAAATCTAGCATATTTTTTGAAAAGAGCGTTATTGTACCAAAACTGTTCCTCCCATAGGCCAACATACAGACTTGCTAAACTGGAGGCAAGGTGGTGCTCATAGCAGTTCCACTGACTTGTGCAAAATATTTATTTTGGTACACAAAATAGTTTGATCTTAGCACCATATCTTCCATCTCTAAAAAAACTCTGTTTCAAGAATGTGAGCTCTGCCATTTGATTCAGATAGTAATGTAGAGCCTCCAGTACCCCAATATGGGGAATATTTGAATACAAACTCTCAATGTCAAATGTAACCAATAGAGTTTCTGAACTAATTCTCACACTAGACATTGCACATAGGGCATCGCCTGTCTCTCTCAAATATGATTTCAACTTAATCCATTGTCTCAAATGGCAAATCAGTTAATTGTGAGAATGGTTCCATAGATGAACCAATAGCAGCCACTATGAGCCAGGGTTTTTCAGAATTTTATGTTATTTAGGCAGGAGTAGTAAATGAAAGGCTTAACAGGGCATTGTACTTTCAAATATTCACATCCTTGTTTAGTGAACTGTCCAGACCTTTCCCTCGGCCAATGAAATCAAACGCCTTCTGTCTGAGCTCATCTGTTGGACCCTTATTTAGCCTTTTATAGTATTTTGCATTGATAATTGTCTCTCCATCTCAAGCTCATATTTTCTGATCCCCAGATGACAACTGCCCACCCTTATCAACTGACTTCGCTATTAGTTTTTGTCAATTTCAAGTTCTTAAGTGCTTCTCTTTCAGCTCCAATCATATTGCCACCACTTGCATTTTTAATTTGTTGCTTTATTAACAAATCTACTTCTTTATTGACCAGAGAAGCAAATGTGTTGACAGTATGGTTGGTATAATTGGGAGGACAAAGTTAGATTTTTTCTTCAAGTGTGGCATCACTGTGGAGTCCCTGACTACAACAGAGCCAGATTCAGAGCCCTTGGAAACAATATGTATACTGCTGTTCTGCCCCCTCATATTTCTAGTTTTTCCCAATCTGCGGGTGACTGCCTCCTCCTGGCCGCAGGAGCTGCTCTGAACCAGCAGCTGTTCTGCATTGATCCGCCTGCCTCTCGGCCTACAACCAGGCATCCTCTCCCAGTGCAGTGTGCTGCCTCCTCCTAAAAGCCATGGGAGCTACTCTGAACCCAGCGGCTATTCTGCGCCCCGCCTGCCTCTTGGCCTACAACTAGGCATCCTCCCTGGTATGGGTGACTGCCTCCTCCTGCAAGTCGCCAAGCTGCTCTGAACCCAGCGGCTGTTCTGCACTGACCGCCTGCCTCTCGGCCTCAACCAGGTACACATTTTGAAGAGCAGCCCACAGCTACCAACAGGATTTAACTTGGCACTTTTTGCCTTTCAGGCCATTTGGCTGCACTACTACTGCTCCTGAGCTATGATTAGGCATAACGCTATTACCCCTTCTTTATTGGCTCTTGACTCTACCCTTCCTGAGCCATCTCTTTATTATTACAGGAACTGCTAATGTTGAGTTTACCAGTACCAACTGTTTAGTGGAACAGGAGTGTTAATTTTTCTAGCTTGTTGATTTTTACTGCTTAGAATAGTTAATAACTGCAGTCTGTAGATGTTACCTGCATAGAGTACTTTGACTGTTTACATTCTTCTCCCACTAACCAACTATAGATACCTGAATTTTTGCCCTGTCCTACTCAACAAACCCTGTCTGTGTCTAAAGTGGGATGCAAGGCACCCTAAAGACTCAACTGGTTGAACTAAGAGAGTCATCTTTATTGCTCTAGTCCCTGTGTCCAATACTATTTTTCTTCTGAACTATCACACCACAATTCCTCTGTGCATATTCTCTCCCTCCATGTCCTGTGTTTTTTTTCCCCTGGCTTTGCAGCTAGCTACAGTAAGCACCCCAACCCCACCAAAGTGTAACAGCTCTTTTGTGAAGGTGTTGTTCAGTTGCATTAATAATCTGTCTGCCCTGAAACCTCCCCTGCCCTTATCTCCTTGACTGCGTATGGCCGAGGTTTCTAGTTCTTATTGTCCCTGTTGGCCTTAAATTAACAGACCTTTTCCATTCCACAGACATCCTCCCTGGTACGGGTGACTGCCTCCTCCTGCAAGCCGCAGGAGCTGCTCTGAACCCAGCGGCTGTTCTGCACTGATCCGCCTGCCTCTCAGCCTACAACCAGGTACACATTTTGAAGAGTAGCCCACAGCTACCAACGGATTGAACTTGGCACTTTTTGCCTTTCAGTCCATTTGGCTGCAGTACTACTGGTCCTGAACTCAGATTAGGCATAACCCTATTCCCCTTCTTTTATTGGCTCTTGACTCTACCCTTCCTGAGCCATCTCTTTTTAATACAAGAACTGCTTTTTAAGTGTCTACTTTTCCATTTACAAATTATACTGCCAAAGCCACTAGAGGGCAACAACTCTTAGCGGTTTCATTCCTCTTCCCACTGTTCTCCATAAGCACTTCTCGTCCAGGGTCCTACTTGGAGCAACTGGTCTGCTAATTTCATCCTGCCTTTGTATTTCAGAAAACTGCTCCCCCACCTTAGTCTCAAACCTTGGTTGAGACATATAACTTTCCTCTTGCCTATATACTTGTTGTGCCATGGCACACTCTGTTTATCTTGGCCTCCTGTTATTAATAACCAACACATCCTATCTTTACTATCAAAACACTGAACTATGTTTGGGCTCAATCTTGGAACTACCTACCCCTATTTATACCGCCCTCTGCACAGCACTTCCTCCTATCTAGCATGCACCCCTCCCTTTACCTTCCTCCTCATTCCTCCACCCTCCATTTCCTGCTCCCATCACCCATGTCGATCCGAGCACTTTCCCTTGTTTCTATACACTGTTTCATCAGCATTTCCCCGCTGAACTTTAAACCGGTATCTCCCGACATCGCATTGCGGACAGTCCCAAAGGAAAAACGTTCCTATCCAGTGCAAGTTCATTGAAGAAACTGCTTCTCTTGCTCCTCATCTGCTCGGGCAATGTGGAGTTAAATCCGTCCCCATTACCATTTACCTCACACACGGAATTTGCGTCGCACCGGACTGAAATGAATGCTGGTCAATATTTTAAGCCTCACCAAAAATGTGATCAGTTACAAGTATGGGCTGCACACTAGAGCCAGATCATATTGTTATTACTGAGTCATGGTTCAAAAGACCATTACTGACCAACAAGTTACTCTCTGGGCTACAGTCTGCATAGGGCTGATGGAACACGGGGCGGATGGCAATCTATGCTAAAACTAAGTATACCGTAAGTGATATCTACTGTAAATCAAAACCTAAGAAATATGAGATAGTATCCTTAAGTTGCCGTCCGTTTACTGAACGCATCACTGTTATTGGTAGCTATAGGCCCCAGGTGGTGGCACGGACATCCTTGACATTCTTAAATCTAACCATCTCTGCCAACTCAAACTATAGTCCTAGGGAGTTTTAATATGGACTGGCTCACCCCTAAATAGCGCAATCTGAAATCCTTCTGTGACGAAGTCGAGCCTTGCCCAGCTAGTTAACGAACCTACCAGGGTCAATACTTTAAACACTGCCAATAGCTCACTTCTGTTGTTATATTAACTACACATTCCACAAAATCCTACATTCTGCAGTCTTCCACAATGACATGAGTGACCATAGGGTTGTAGTTTGTTTGAGACTGCAAGCAAAAGCTAGTTATCAGCCCAAACTCATATCAAAGTGGTTCTATCATAAGTTCAGTAGAAACATAGAAACATAGAAAACATAGAAACATAGAATTTGACGGCAGATAAGGACCATGGCCCTTTTCCTACCTAACAAATAAGCTGCAGATCCTAGTTAACCAACAGCTTATTTCCTCCTACCCCACTAGGACTGCCTTATGTCTGTCCCATGCATTCTTGAATTCCCCACTGTTCTTGACTCCATGGCCTCCTCAGGAGGCTGTTCCATGCATCCACAACCCTCTCCGTGAAAAAGACTTCCTCACATTACCTCTGAGCCGTCCTCCTCTATCTTCAAATTGTGCCCCTTGTTCTTGCACATCTCTTTTCTGAAAGATGCCACCCTCTTGGACTTTGTTGATTCCCTTGAGGTACTTGAAAGTTTCTATCATGTCCCTCTCTCCCTTCTTTCCTCAAGGGTATACATATTAAGCTCCTTTAGTCTTTCTTCGTGTATCCTTGTGCAGACCCTGCACCATTTTGGTTGCTCCTCCTGGACAGCCTCCACTCTGTCTATGTCTTTGCAGAGATGGGGTCTCCAGAACTGCACACAGTACTCCACACAGGGTCTCACCAACTGTCTGTACAGAGGGATAACAACTTCCTGTTTCTACTACTGATGCCTCTTCTATGCATCCCAGTATCCCCAGCCTTCCTTACTGCCTTCTCACATTGCTTGCCCACCTTTATGTCATCTGATATAATTACCCCCAGGTCCCTTTCCATTTTGCTGTTGTCAGTATCTCACCCCCATTGTGTATTCTTCCCTGGGTTTTTGTTTCCATGTGCATTACCTTGCACTTCTTTGCATTGAATCTGAGCTGCCATACATTTGACCATTCCTCCAACCTTGCCAAGTCCCTTCTCATCCTTTCCACTCCATCTTGTGTATCAACCCTGTTGCAGATCTTTGTGTCGTCTGCAAAGAGACATACTTTTCTTTCCAGTTCCTTTGCAATGTCACTTATAAAGACATTAAAAGGACCAGTCCAGTACTGAACCCTGCGGTACCCGCTAGTAATCCTCCTTTCTTCACTGTGTACTCCATTTACTACTACCCTTTGCGTCCTGTTGTATAGCCAATTTTTTATCCAGGCTACCACCTTGGGGCCCACTCCAAGGCTGGCTAACTTGTGTATTAATCTTTTGTGTGGGACTGTATCAAATGCCTTGCTAAAATCTAGGTAGGCCATGTCCACAGCCCTCTCTTGTCTACTACTTTGGTCACCCAGTCAAAGAAATCTATTAGATTCATCTGACACGACCTTCCCATCGTGAATCCATGCTGCATTGGGTCCTGTGCCCCACTGGCCTCTAGGTACTCAACAATTCTTTCCTTCAGAAGTGATTCCATCATTTTCCCTACCACTGAGGTCAAACTAACTGGTCTGTAGTTTCCTGACTCTGTCCTGCTCCCACTTTGTGAAGAGGAATCACAACTACCCTCCTCCAGTCCTCAGGTACCAACCCATCCTCCCATGATTTGTTAAACAGAGTAGTCAAGCGGTGTCACTAGTTCTACCCTTAGTTCTTTTAGAATTCTTGGGGGAATCCCATCAGGCCCCATTGCTTTGTCCATCTTCAATTTTATTAGTTCTTTCATAACCCTTTCTTCTGTAAATGGACTGGTATCGACCCCCATCTTCAGAGTGTTTCTCTTGTTTGGTTTAGGTACCTCCCTCCTCTTCCTTTGTGAATACTGAGCAGAAATATTCGTTCAGTATCCTGCTTTTCACTGTCCCCTCTACCCACATCCCCCCTTATTAAGCCTCAGTGTCCCTTCTTTGGTCTTTCTTCGCTCCCTAATGTACCTATAAAAGGTCTTATCCCCTTAACAGAATTGGCTATCCTTTCCTTGGTTTGGGCCTTTGCTATTCTGACTGCCTTCCCAGCCTCTTTCTGCTTTAACTGATAAAGTTCTCTGTCCTTCTCCTTCTGTGTTTCCTTATATTTCCTGAATGCTATCCTTACACCTTAACCTTCCCTGCCACCTTTTTGAGAACCATAGCGGTTTTTTCCTTCATTGTGTTTTATTGATTTGCTTTACACAAAGGCTTGTGCCTCTGTGATGGCTGTTTTGATTACTCCCCATTGTTCCTCCACCCTCCTTTGTGCCTGTTTGCTAGTGCTTTTCTAAGGCACTCTCTCATTCCCAAAGTCAGCCCTCCTAAAGTCCAATACTCTTGCTTTTGTATGGCTTGATTGTATGGCTATGTTTATCATGAACCACACTGTTTGGTGGTCGCTTGTTCCCAGATGCTACTCACCTCTAAATCTGAGATTCTTTCTCCGTCCCCATTTGAGAGTACCAGGTCTATGATTGCTCCCTCCAGTGGGTTCCAATACAAGCTATCTGAGGCATGCCCCTGTAGGGCATCAAGAATGACCCTGCTCTTGGATGTGCCTGCAGCAAAGGTGCTCCAGTTAACACCTGGCATATTCAGGTCCCCATCAACAATATCTCCCCTTTTCTGCCATTCTAAGGAAGCCTTCCATCATTTCCTTGTCCATTCCTCCCCTGAGATGGGGGTCTGTATACAACCCCGTGCGGATTGTGGTGCCATTTCCTGTCTCCAGAGTGACCCAGAATGCCTCATCTGCTCCCTGTTTACTCTTTAGTTCTGTTGCTTTGATCCTTCCTTTACATGAGAGAGCTACTCCTCCTCCTCCTCTTTTACCCTCCCTGTCCCTCCTGTAGATTGTGTATCCTGGTATGTTGACATCCCAGTCATAGTTCTCTGTGTACCATGTTTCTGTGACTGCCACAATATCCAGGCAACCCTCTTCCATCAAGGCCACTAGTTCAGGGAGCTTGTTACACAGACTCACGGGCATTGGTACTCATCACCCTCCACTTTTGATAGCCTTACCCTTTTAGCCCCATTCCTGTCCTTACTGCCTTTGCCTTTTTTTTTACATTTACCTCTGTCCTGCTCCCTAATAACTTCTCTACCTTGGTGTTTACCTCACTAATTACCATGTTTTGTGGGGGAGGCTGGGATTTCCTGCTCCCTTTTCAGTGCCTCCCCTTGGCTGGTTTAAATGCTTGCCAATGAAGCATTTAAACCTCTCACCTAGGATCCTGGTTCTCCCCGGACAGATGCAGACCATCGCACCAGTATAGGTCTGCATCCTCCAGGTGGCTCCTCAGTCCCCAATGAAGCCAAAACCCTGAGCTCCACACCAGTTTTCAACCACTCATTGAATTCCCTGGTGAGGAGTGCCCTAACATCACCCTTGCCATAGACAGGCAGCACCTCCAAGAAGGTTACCGTATGGCACTACTTGTGGGCCCTCCCCAACTCTACAAACTCCTCTTGCACTGCTCTGATCCCATTCCTAGCCAGACCATTTGTCTCTAGGTGGACAATGACATCCAGCTCCCTCCCTTGGAGCTCCTCTCATGATCCTGAGGATTCGCTTCCTGTCCCTCAAGCCAGTGGCACCAGGAAGGCACCTTACCTCCCTCTCCCTTCCTCCCCATTTCTACCCCCTAATGATTGGGTCCCCACCAGGAGTTGTTTCCTTCCCTGTGGGGTCCCATGCCACCTCCTGTGGGTCTCCTTTGTGAAGGTTCCCAGCATCCTCCTTGGTCTCCACTACAGGTGCCTCCATGAGAACCACTATCCACCAGAAGAGCGAATGGTGTGGAGAGGTACAGCTGGAGGGATGCAACTCTGTTCCACCACCCTCTCCCTCCCTGAGCCCACCCTGGTCCAGCCTCTTCTCTTTCTTGGCAACCTCTGAGGTAGTGGCATTGGCCCTGGTGGTCCCTGGGTGGGGAGGAGGTTTCTGAATCCTAGCCAGGTCAGCCTGGAGGCGGGCAACCTCTTCTCTCAGACCAGAGAGGTGCCCAAAATAGGGCAGCATCGCAGCTCCAGAATGTCTCCCGGAACACTGCCGCCCACAGCCATTGCACTGCACCACTCCTATCATGCCTTATTTGTGTCCCCTCTCCTGCTTCTCTGTATGCTTACTCTCTCCTCTCCTTACAACTCTCACCCTTCCTGATCTGGGACAGCAACTTCCTATCTTCTTTAGTAGCCTCCTTCTTCCTTGCTCAATATCAGACCACCAGCAGCTAGTGGGGAAAGTGAGCTATTTTTTCCTTTAGGGTTGACAAAACCAATGTTTCTCTATGATCCTTCCCTTCCTACTGCCAAACAGGAAGTTCCTGTTGACAGTCAGATCCAGTGGCTATAAAAGTAGAACTGGCTTAGGGTGGGTGGGATGGAGGGCAATTAGTAAGAAAAAGGCTAGCAACAGGAAGTTGTAATTTGAGTCACCTGCTTTTATAGTGTCTAAGCCACACCCCCAATTAAGCTCTCTCTCCTCCTACTGGTTTAGAAAGTCAGCTGATACAATACCCTTCCCAGCACAGAACACACACTGACTTTCTTTCTTTTCTTTCTTTTTTAACCCTAAATAAGACCCCTTCTACTTCTAATAAAGTATCTGTCTACTTAATCTCAACAGACACGGACTCCTGCTGAGATATAAGTTTTAAATTAATAAGAAAATGTAGCTTTTTAGTTAGCTGCTTTCTGCTCTACAAGCAAGGCTAGCAACAGTACATGAAATACTTGTCTGACTTAGGCAGGGTCAGATAGCAAGACCTCTACCTCGCTAAAACAACCAAAGCAGCCGCTGCAGATCCTTAATGGCAACCTTATTGCCCTGGATAACAAGCATGCACCCTTGGTCAAGGTTAGAATGTGCAAAACCTCCAACCCTTGGTTTACAACAGATCTTAAGGCCACACTCAAACCTTGACAAGCTCTAGCGCAGCTAGACATACTAACTACTCGAGCAGATTGGCAAGTATTTAGAGCAGCTAGGAATGCCTGTGTCAAATGCACTTGCTCAGTTAAAGCAAACTATTATGTTTCCACCCTCCGAACAGGCAAAGGGAATTCCCATAAAGTTGGAAGACACTGAAGTCTATCGAAGGTTGGCCTTCTGTCCCCTCTATTCCATCTAAGATCCTCAGCAATGGTAGAATTATGGAGAGTAACTGGCAAATCCTTGAAGAAATTAACTCCTATTTTGTTACAGTTTGCCTAGCCTTGACTCCTCACCATATGCAGGCCGTGCATAACCAAGACAGCAGTAACATCGCTCCCCAAACCTCGACTTGCCCCTCCAGCTGCTCCCTCTCTACTTTAAAGATGTCGAAGATTTGCTCCTTAAATTAGATACAAAGAAAAGAGCTGGAGATAATGGATTAGAACCATTCTTCCTAAAAATAGGCTTCCTCCATCTCATGGCCCTATTCTTCACATATTCAATCTTTCTATCTCACTGCCACATTTCCCTCTTGTTGGAAATCAGCCCACATCCTTCCCTTATTTAAATCAGGGACCCATGCAAACCAAATAATTACAGGCCCATCTCAATCTTGCCCATCCTCTCTAAAGTCTTAAAAACTGATCTATACTCAGTTAAAGTACCATATTGAAACGTTCTCACTCCAACCCAGCACAATCCGACTTTCAGCCCAATCATAGCCAGTCACTGCACTGGCTAAAGTCACCAACGACTGGGTCTCTGCTGTGGATACTAAGAAAATCACTGGTGCAACAGTCTTAGATCTTAGCAAAGGTTTGACACCACAGACCATAACCTACTAGTTAGTAGCCTTATCAAAACAGGTGCTGCCCCACTTACTGCCCAGTGGTCTACCAGCTACCTAACTGGAAGAACCCAGAAAGTCAAAGCTGATGGCCTTTTTTCAGCCTCCCTGCCAACTGTCAGAGGGTTCCACAAGGCTCCATCTTAGGCCCTATCCTCTTTTCCTATACATCAATAATCTAGACACACACATAACTAACTCCACTTTGCATTTCTTTGCAGATGATACAGTACTGCAAACAACAGGCTCAACACTTTCCGAAGAGGATGTATTACAAGCTGATTTTGCCCAGCTAGAAATTCATCTTATAAATGCTAAACTCCTCCTCAATGTCAAGAAAACCAAGGCCATGATCCTCACTCTTAATTCCTCTTCCACCAACCCCCAAGACTTTGTTGTCACCTCCTTAGGAAAACCCTTGAAGTCATCTCCAAATTCAGATATCCTGGTATTTGGTTAGATAAGCTCTCCTTCAATGACCATCTTGAGGACCTGTCAAGGAGGCTAGAAACCAGCTTAGTTTCTTCCTCCGTAACAGGTCTTTTTCTATTGAATGCTAGAATCAGGCTTGTTCAGGCCATATTCCATCCTCTACTTGACTATGGAGATTTAATCTATACTTCCTCAGCTGTTACAAGCCTAAGAAAATTGGACGTCCTCTATCATCGTGCTCTATGGTTCATTACAAACTTACCCTACCAAACCTACCACCGTGATCTGTATATAGCTGTTGGTTGGATGTCACTTCCGATTAGGCGATAAGCTTCATATGGATATCTGGACTCTCAAGTTAATCCTGAATAAGCTCCCAAGCTATCTAACATCCCTCATCCGTATTTCCAACAGTGCCTACTCTCTTAGGAAAACTGACTTCATCCTCCTTGACATACCAAGGACTTGCACTTCCTTTGGCAAACGAGCCATATCAAGTACCCTTCCAACCCTCTGGAACCAGCTCCAACACACACTGAAACTGTCCAGCATAGTTTCTGTCAATTTCTTCAAAAGGCTGGCTGCATCCAAAATAAAAGACATTTGTAGCTGTTTCTAAACCTTATCACTGCTATTACTCCTCTCCACACCGCAACTATCTGGAAATAGTTCCAGCTCAGAAGTATTCTTCTAGCACTTGCCCTTGACCACTAGTCCAAAATGTCTTCCACGGGTATACTAAAAGAAGTCTATAGCCACTCCCTCTACTGTCCTTTGCCCTTTAATCTTCTACTTCCTAGTCTCTCTTACTCCCACCTACCCCCCTACCCCTACCCTAACTTTATCCTGTTACCCCATACCCCTAACTCCATTTCTACTTTTCCTTTCCTCCTCAATTACACCAATTCCCCTACACCCTCTAGCTCCCTCCTGCCTCCATACTTTTCATTTTCCTACTTTATGACTGTTAACTCCTCATATGCATTCCACTCTTCATTCTCATTCCTTTTTCTTCACTCCAGGCTTATTACCCATCGGGTTATTTCCTAATTAAGCATTATGTACCACATTTCCAAAACTGTACTTATTTACCATGATGTTATTTGAAGTTGTCATTATGCAATGTGTACTTGTCTGCTTATATGTCTCAGGACCTCCTTGTGAATGAGCTTGCTCAGCGGAGTTATTTCCTGCAATAAACCTGAACTTGAATTAGTCACATCTCTTTGCAGGCTATCTTGTTGGGTTCTTGAGAAGAAGCTTTTAGATGCAGTCTTCTATAGAACTTGAATAGATCTACATGAATTTGAAAGGGGTTAAGATCTGAACTTGAGAACAAAACACTTTTGTGACACTCTTTCTTAGTAGCTATTAAGTACACAATTAGTTAAGCTGATGATTGCCATTGCTTGCCCATTTTATGTACTTTAAGATCTTCCTGAAATTTCAAAATTTGAGACACTATTTTTTTAAAAGCACATAAACCTCTGTATGTGCTACATTTGTTCTATGTTTGCCTCCATTTTCTCAATTTCTTTCTGTACACTCTATATCCTGCCTGGCTTTTTATGTTGGCGCTTGCACAGCCAACATCTTGTGTGAATGCAGATTTGGAGGCACAGTCACTGTTGAGGTGAATGCAGGGCCGCGCACCAGTAGGTCGTCCCGCATTCCTCAATCAACCAGCAGCAGGGGCAGACACCTGCTAGCTAATGAGGTGAAGACGCCAGGAGAAAAGGTCCCGCGCTGCAATGAGGCAAGCGCTCATGCAGCATGACCCTAACACGCCTCCCCTAAGTGCAGGCAACATGGCGGCGGTGATTGCCACTGTTGCCTGTCAACACTCCTTTGTTGTGTGCGATGGGGTGCCCAATGCATCATCGGCATCATGTATCCCCTTTTTTGATTGCCCAGGGGTGCCCAATCCCCCGCAACATGCACCCCCAACAGTTTTTCTTTGCCGACGGGGGCCCAGTTCCCATTGGCATGTGTCCCTTCCTTCCCTTGAATTTTGCCGACAGGAAGCCCACTCCCTGTCAGCATAATGTGTCTCTCCCCATTTTTTGCTTGCGAAGGTGCCCAATCCCCTTGGCTCCTGCAGCTCCCCTTTCCTTGTTTGCCGATGGGGTGCCCAATTTTTCAGGTTTTCACCTGTATTTACACAACTTGGCATCACCCTAACTTAGGGTGAAGTCTACATGTGAAATAGGTCACCCTAGCCAAATGAAATGGTTTTGTATACCGCATGTAAAGTAACCTAAAGAATACAACTTAGTACAGAAAACTTATTTAAAATATCAAAAAAAGCTTTTAGCAAAAAATCAAAGTGAGAAGCGAATTACTGATATCCTTATCACAGGGTGACTATTTACTTGATTTCGGCAAAAGCCGAGAGGCGGAAGGTAATCCATGAGGGTAGAATAATGAAAGGTGATTAGAAATAAGTTGATTTCATCGGAAAATATATAAGCCAGGAGAGGTAGCATAAGATAACCCCTTTGTTAATAAATGAATGTCAACATTGATTATGACAACAGTACTTCACGGATAGGGTACCTCTAATTCGTTTTTTTTTTTATAATGGTCAATAGTATTCTCACGGTAGTTCTACCAGTTTAAATCGCAATAATCATTTTAGGAAATAAGGAAACAACTCTTTTGGCATCAAAGCCAGGGCTGAGGGCAAACGCGACCACCTAAATGTCCAAGTGTTTTTCATCTTATACCACTTGGCCATTGGGAGGATCAGCGTTTATCACCTATATGTATACATCTAGACATCACCCTGTGTCATATTGGGTGAAGTCTGTAGGAGAAATAAGTCACCCCAGCCAAATTTAGCGGTTCTTCATACTGCAAGTAAGAGAAATTATTAAAAATGTGGTTATTAATGAAGAAATAATACTTAGGTGCATATTTTAATAATTAAAAAGTATTTATAGTCACAGTGAATGTCTCAGTAAAAGCAGAAAGCAAATAGCGAACTGTTGATTACTCTAAAGCAGGGTGGATACTTATTATATTTAACACCTGTATATGGGTGAGTTTTGGGTACCTTATTTTAATTATAGATAAAGAGAGAAGTAAAATGGTAAATTCAAGTTAATGTTGAGAAGCCGAATAAACATTATGAGTAAAATAACAGTTTCAATAAAGATCTGTAAGCGAGGCGAACCGCTGACCTCCTGAATGTGAAGTGTGTACTTATAACATCCACCACCTCTATTTAGGAGAGTTCAGGTTACTTCACCTTCAGTGTATGGCATCGTCCCATTAGGAACATGGGATGATGTCATAAGGTGACGTAGGTTTTGCTTGTTAGTTTCGCAGTCTTTTTAAACCGCGCATGACTGTAGACATGGATCACTTTATCCATTATGTAGAAGGAAGCCAGAATGGCGTTCGTGATGAGGTAAAAGTGGCGTCTAGCGTTTTAACAAAAACCCAGCATTAAGCCTAAAAAGTAATATGTTATTAAATTTAAGTATGGAACTCTTTTCTAGCGCACTCTAAGACAGAAAAGGAAATAAAAAGACAACGAAGGAATGAGTAACAAAACAGGTAAAAACCTATAACAACAACTGATAGGTGATACAAAATACATTTGACATAAAGGAGTTTTACAATTAATTAAATGAATGTATTCTTTTGAAGTACAGAGAAGATTATCAATAGGGCTACAAGGCTATGTAGTGGATTGAAGTTCTTGAACCCTTAAGGTAAACATGAAAAACGTCTCTGAGAAAAGTTAAAAAATTGTTCTATAATTATATAAAAATTCATTAGTTTTATAAATGAACTAAAAACTGCATTGTTTCTTTTTAAAAAGGTCACAATATGAAAAAAGGAATAGAAAGCAACTAATAAAATGAAAGTTATATTTTATGAGTAAGTTCTAAGTAAAAACTTTATATATATTTAATAACACAATGAAGTTAAATATTAAAACAAGGTTTATTATTTTCTCAGTAGAACTGTAAGGGTTGATTCTTGAGAGAATCAGGGAGTCCAAGTGACAAGGATAAAAACAGTATCAGGTATGAAAATATATGAATTGGGAAAGGGTATTCTAACAAGAACACAATTAATTTATAAGTCAGGTCCTTCACTCTAATGATACAAGTCACATTTAAGAAATAAAATTAGAAATTTAAATTTTGTATTGGTGGACATTATGAAATATGAATAACTGGATATAAAGGAATATACAAGAAAGTATAATAATTTAAGGAATATATTTATGAGATATTATGTAATTGATTGATTGTTTATGTTTAGAAAAGCACTGTATCAAAACATTGGCCTGAAGAAGTGGTGTGAAACTACGAAACTGTAGCAGTTGAACAGAGTTTGGTGCAAAGTTAAAAGAATAAAAGACAAAAAGTTTTTTTATGAATTTATGGACTTATGTCTTACTGATGTATTTACATATTGTTTGATATTTTGAGCCATATAGTAAGATAGTCCAGTCATAGAATAGAAAACAAGGGCATCCTACATTTTTATGATTACATATTCAACAGTGATGCACCATGGCGCAGCACCACTGAATATGGCAAGGTCAAAGCACATACTACGCGTAGGCGCAGTGGCACTGCTGGCGCAAGCCACAGATAGGGAGCACAGGGATGCACCAGCACAAGTGCAGTGGCACTGGGCGCATCACTGTTTAAGGAAGGAACACTGTTTAACCAGGAGTAGCACTAAGCTGGAAGCTTGTTTCCAGATCGACCTGGGAGCACAAGGAAGTTAAGTGACTTGCTCCAGGATCACACAGTATGCACCTAGGTGGCTGTGGGATTCAAACCCAGGTCTCAGATCTGCAGCTCAGAGCCTTAACCCACTGCGCTATACTGCACCTGCGATATTCAGCAGGGGCATGCAAATGAGGCCATAATATATGCAGCGTGCAAAGCGGGGCTATTGCATGTCATTATGGACTCATTGCATGCCTTGCACAGGCAGCCTGGCGAACTGCGCTTGGTGCCCTGCACAGAATGACGTGTGCACAGTGGGGTCCCGGGCATCCTCTGCCCCATAGCCGTGATCACGGTAAAACACCATAGGACAATTCCCTGGTAGTCTAGTGGTACCCCCATGTTCCTGATCGCCTGTAAATGACAGTATTACAATCCCTGGTAGTCCTGGTAAAGCCCCCCCACCCCGTTACCCATAATCGCCAGCTAATACCGTACGAAATCCCTGGTAGTCAGTGGTCCCCGCCCCACCCCTAGCCCGATCACGGTACAGCGCCTATGCATATTACCTGGTAGTCTAATGGTCCCCCCACCCCGCCTGTTGCCATGATCACGGTAAAGCTCCACAGTGCAATTCCCCGATGATTCAATGGCACCCCCCTCCCACCCACAGAAAACCCTTGCCCACCCTGAGGCATACTGTACTAGATGGTCCCAAATATGAATGAAGTCATTCACATATTTGGGTTATCTAATTCAGTATCTACTAACCATATTGTACCTGTCATTCGGCGGTGGCGGCGGTATGTGGGAGGGTGCAGCCACCCGCTGATGATGGGGAGGCGGGTGGGCAAGGGTTCTCTGTGGGTGGGTGGGGTGGGGTGCCACTGGATCACCAGGGAATTACACTGTAGCTTTACCACGATCGTGGCAATGGGTGGAAGGTGGAGGAACCACTAGACTACCGGGTAATATACTCTGACGCTGTACCACGATCGGGGCTAGGGGCGTACCACTGGACTACCAGGGATTTTGTACTGTATTAACCATCAATCATGGCAACGGGACGGGGTGCCACTACACTACCAGGGATTTTAATACTGTCATTTACAGGAGATCACGGCAATGGGGGGTACCACTTGACTACCGGGGGTATGTGTGCTTGTGGGCGGTGTTCTGGGTGGGCGGGTAGTCACCATGGCTGGCTGTGGGCGGTGTTCTGGGTGGGCGGGTAGTCACCCATGGCTGGCAGCTGCTGTGTTGTGCACTGCAATACAGCAGCCCCGCTATGGTGGCAGGATTTGTACCCCACTCTTTCACGGCTCAACTTTGAGCCCCCTCTCTTAGGCGCCAATGCAGGGGTTGCACCAGCATATGCACTGCACATCCCAGGCTAAATATCGGGATGTGCCGCGCATGCAAAACACGCCTCCTGCATCTCGCCGCGCATTACACTGCGCCTGGCGCATCGGGATTGCGCTGCGCCTGGCAGCCCTTTCAATATCCTCCGAGAGTGAATCGGGGTTGCGCCAGCTGTACCCTTTGAATATCCGGGCCAATGTGTATAGACATGACACAATCCAATCAACTTCACCAAGCTTTGTTTAAAAAAAAAAAAGCCATGAAGTGGGCACCACAGAGCAATGCTTATGATAATGATGCATTTCAGCACAGGTCTATTACATACCAATGTTAAAATTATTATTTTCAGTTGCCATTTTCAATTTCTACAAAGTAAACTCAATGGCTGATTTTTATTTTTTTATTTTTGTCTTTAATGACCAGGTAGATGCACTGATTCAATGGACTGTTTTCAGAAACAACCTGGGCCACTAGCATGGTACATCGAGTAAAGGCATATACAGGTAGTGTGAACAGTATAACAAACAACACAGTCCAGTGCAAGAAGCATGGTACATACGGACAGTACAGAAATGAAGGTTACAGTATAGTACCAGGTACAGCAAACAATTCAGTAGTATGGTAAATACACACTATAATACTACAATCAACAGGCGGTAAGTGTGATGATGATGTAGTCAGAAGGAAGGAGAGTACAAAGCAAGGTAAGGGAAAGTGCAGAGCACGGTAGAGTTCCGAGCCTCTAGTAAGGGCCTCACAATAAGGAAGGTGGAAAGGAGGAGATAGGCAGGAAAGGATGCTCACTCACATGGGAGAACAAGACATTGTGACTTCTGACATCAGCCAGGTCTTGTAGTGGGTTTTGAAAGAGGGTGAGAGGCAATCAGGCAAAGCGACATGGGAGTTTGTTCTGAGGAGGGCCAGACCAGGAAAGCCAGATCAGCAGCTATCAGCATTCAGTTTTGTAACTGCATTACAGACCACGAGGCACAAAGCCTGGAGCTTGACAAACATAGCAACAGATGACTGAAGCAGGCACCAGCAGTATGACACAGCCACCAGAAAGAGCGGGAACACAGAAACAGACACTACCAGTAGAAATAGATGAACAGTTTATCCAGTCTGCCTAATAGGTAATTCTACCTCACCCTTGATCTACTGTCCTGATGAAGTTTCCACCCACTTCCACCCCAGCCCCATAGAAACATAGATTTTGACGGCAGATGAGGACTGCTTGGCCCACCTAGTCTGCCCATTTCCTACCTATTGGATAAGCTGCAGATCGTGGTTAACCAACAGCCTACTTTCTCCTACACCCCACTATAACTGCCTTATGTCTGTCCCATGCATTCTTGAAGTCCCCACTGTTTCTGACCCCGACCTCTTCATGAAAAATACTTCTTCACACTGCGCCTGAGCCGTCCCCCTCTATCTTCAGACTGTGCCCCTTGTTCTTATACATCTCATTTTCTGAAAGATGCTACCCTCTTGGACTTTGTTGATTCCCTTGAGGACTTGAAAGTTTCTATCATGTTCCCTCTCCTTTCCTCGAGGCTATACATATTAAGCTCCTTTAGTCTCTCTTCACATGATTTCTGGTGAAGACCCTGCACCATTTTAGTTGCCCTCCTCTGGACTGCCTCCATCCTGTCTATGTCCTTGCGGAGATGGGGTCTCCAGAACTGCACACAATACTCCAGTTGGGGTCTCACCAACTGTCTGTACAGAGGAATAACAACTTCCTGTTTTCTACTGGTGATGCCTCTCCTATGCATCCCAAAATGCCCCAGCCCTCCTTACTCCCTTTTCACATTGCTTGCATTCCTTTAGGTCCTTTCCATTTCTGTTGTCATTAGTATCTCCCCACCCCCACCACCATTGTGTAAGCCTCCCCTGGGTTTTTGTTTCCCAGGTGCATTACTTTGCACTTCATAGCATTGAATTTAAGCTGCCATACTTTTGCCCATTCCTCCAACCTTGCCAAGTCCCTTCTCATCCTATCCACCCCCTTGTGTATTAACCCTGTTGCAGATCTTTGTGTCATCTGCAAAAGGCATACTTTCCTTCAGGTCCCTCTGCAGTGTCACTTAAAGGAGACAGAAGAGGACCGACCCAATACTGAACCCTGCGGTACCCGCTAGTAACCCTCCTTTCTTCAGAGTGGACTCAGTTTACGATTACCCTCAGCGTCCTGTTGTCCAGCCAATTTTTACCAGGCCACCACCCTGGGAACTACTTCCAGGCTTGTTAGCTTGTTTATTACTCTGCTGTATGGGACTGTGTCAAATGCCTTGCTAAAGTCTAGGTAGGCCACGTCCACAGCCCCTTCCTGGTGTACTATCTTTGGTCACCCAATCAAAGAAATCTATTAGATTCATCTGACATGACCTTCCTACTGTGAATCCCTGCTGCCTTGGGTCCTGTGCCCTGCTGGCCTCTAGGTACTCAACAATTCTTTCATTTAGAAGTGATTCCATCATTTTCCCACCACTGAGGTCAAACTAACAGGCCTGTAGTTACCTGCCTCTGCCTTGCTCCAATGTTTGTGAAGGGAATCACATCCGCCTCCTCCAGTCCTGAAATACCTCACCATCCTTCCATGATTTGTTAAAAGAGTAGTCAGTGATGCCACTAGTTCTCCCTTAGTTATTTTAGGATTCTGGGGTGAATTCCATCAGGCCCCATTGCCTTGTCCACCTTGAGTTTTGAAGTTCTTTCAGGACCCTTTCTTCCGTGAATGGACTGGTATCGACCCCCTATCAGAGTGCTTCTATTGTTTGGTTTAGGTACCTACCCCTCCTCTTCTTTTGTGAATTCTGAACAAAGTATTCATTCAATATCTCTGCCTGTTCACGGACACCCTCTGCCCACCCACCCTCTCCTTTATTAAGCCTCACAATCCCTCCTTGGTCTTTCTTCATTCACTAATGTACCTGTAAAGGTTTTATCCCCTTCTAAATCGGGTTGGCTATCCTTTCCTTGGTTTGGGCCTTTACTATTCTGACTGCATTTCCTGCTTCCTTCTGCTTTATCTGATACAGTTCACTGTCCTGATTCTTTTGTAATCTCCTTCTTCCTGCCTATTTGGTAGAGCTTTCCTTAGAGTAAGCTCTCATTTTATCAAAATCAGTCCTCCTAAAGTCCAGTACCCTCACTTTTGTATGGCTTGACTCCACTGCTGTATTTATCATGAACCACACTGTTTGGTGGTCGCTTGTTCCTAGATGGCTACCACTTCTAAATCCAAGATCCTCTCACTGTCCCAGTTTGAGAGCACCAGGTCTAAGATTGCACCTCCGAGGGTTCTAACACTAGCTGTCTGAGGCATGCCCACTGTTCCTACTTCCTTCTCTTTATCTGATACAGTTCGCTGTCCTGATTCTTTTGTAATCCTTATACTTTCTGAATGCCATCTTTTCGAGAACCACAGTGTTTTTTTCCTTCATTTTGTTTTGTTTATTTGCTTCACACAATGGCTTGTTGCTTCTTGGATGGCATTTTGATTCTTCCCCATTGCTCCTCAACCCTCCTTCCTGCCTAGTTGGTAGAGCTTTCCTTAGATAAGCTCTCATTTGCCAAAATCAGTCCTCCCTAAGTCCAGTGCCCTCACTTTTGTAGGCTTGACTCCATTGCTGTATTTATCATGAACCACACTGTTTAGTGGTCACTTGTTCCTAGATGGTTACCCACTTCTAAATCCAAGATCCTCTCACTGTCCCAGTTTGAGAGTACCAGGTCTAGATTGCACTCTTCTGAGTGGGTTCTAACACTAGCTGTCTGAGGCATGCCCACTGTAGGGCATGAGAGAATGACCTCGCTTTCTGGGATGTGGCTGCAGCAAATGTGCTCCAGTTAACATCTGGCATATTGGGCCGGCCCGTCGGCGCAGCAGTGGGATTTCCGCTTTGCGGCGCCCGACCCGGGTTCGGGAACAGATTCCAGCGGGTCATTGGAGGGCCGACCGGGAGATGAGATCGGCGTCCGATGGGCAGCTCTCCTACTCTGGGGGAGGTGCGGGTAGCACTCGATGCGTCTGGGGACCCCTGGTGGAGACCGGGAGTTCCACGCAGCCGACGCCGACATGGGGGCGGGCGACGCATGGCCATTGCATGTCCCGCCTCCTCTGGGGAGGGAGAAAAAGGAGAAAGCCCATGCCCAGCGTCATATGACGCTCCGCTCCAGATTGCCCTGATTGGCCACGAAGCCGTTCCCCGACTAGTCACTAGTTCCATGGGTCCGATAACCGGGTCGGAACTGCCCCCACTCTCTGGGGGCAGCCAGGGATGACCATGGGAGTCGGCGATATCCGTGGCCGATCCTGGAGTCCGTGATCGGAGCAGACGGACGAGGACGGAACGAAAAAAACAAACATCTGGCATATTTAGGTCCCCATCACACTATTCCCTTTTTCTGCCATTCTAAGTATGCCTCCTATTATTTCCCTCATCCCCCCAAGATGGATGTCTGTATACAACCCCATGTGGACTGTGGTGCCATTTCCTGTCTCAGGGTGCCCCACAGTGCCTCACTCCTCCCTGTTTACCCTTTAACCCCACCCCAACATTTTTCACCATACTGGCTCCTCTCGATGCAACTAGCAGACCACTTTCTCTGTGTTAGTGTGCTTGAACCAGTTTATAGTCTTGCCCACCCACCTCTGCCAGCAGACCATTCCTTGCTCCACCACCTCTCCCTGTGAAGTAAAACTTCCATCATCCCTCCTGAACCTTCCTGTCAACCTCTGTTCATGCCCCTCATCACAGACTCTCGGTTTCTGCTGAACAGGTCCTTGTAGTTTACTCTGTTTATTCCTCTTAGGACCTTATAGGTTTCAATTATGCCACCCCTATCCTTTCTAGCTTCAAGCAAGTACGTATTTCGGACCTTAGCTGCTCCTCAAAGATCTAACTTGTTGGCCCTGAATCATTTCGTGATCCTTTGGCTGTATTAGTATCAGTCTATCCCTGTCCTTTTCTCAGGTGTGACTCCAGAATTGGGCACAGTACCCCAGATGGTGCCGCACCAGTGACCCATACGGGAGCAATGTCACCTACTTTCTCCTACTGTCAAACCCCTTCCAGTGCACCTCCTAACATTCCAGCTGGCTTCCAGTTACCCACTCAATGCTATGCCCTACAGATATCTTGTGCATTTTGGAATCTGTGTGTCATTGCACCCTGTTGTTTTAGTTTTGTCCATTGCTGGATCTTGTAACACTCACTGACTAGGCTCCTGGTGCTGCTGATTGTATTCCACCAGAATAAGGTAATGTAACGCTCCATGACTAGACTCCTTTGGAACTGCTGAATGTACTCTACCTGCCTCAGTGTTATGTAATAACCATTTTCTTAATGAGGAACCTTTGTAAATGAGCTTTTATCTCAAAGGTGTACTCATGGATTGATCTATTAATTAATTAATTAAATAAACACTGGCTGGTCTGTTTGATTAAGTCTGTTATAATGTTTCCAAGTCCAGTTCTTTGACATTGGTGGCCAACCTGCCCCGCTCCCATTTGATATTCCATCCCAGGGTTCCTCTTCCCTATGTACATTACCTTGCACTTTTGGTGTTGAATCTCAGCTGTCATACTGTTGACCATCTCTCTAGCCTTTCCAGGTCCCTCTGAAACTTCCTTACCCCCTCTTCACTGTCTACCCTGCAGCACAGCTTGGTGTTTTCTGCAGAAACATCTTGCACTGTATAAATTCCTCTATGCCACAAATAAACATATATAAACAGACAGGTCCCAGGCCTGGAGCCTTTGGCACACACATCAAGCACTCACTGTCACCTGATGAGCTGGTTAACCACTGCTCCCAGCTGTCTCCCCAGTCAATTTCCCCACCACCTTACTATTAGCTCCTTCCCACTCTCAAGTCCTCTAATTTCTTCAGCAGCCTCCTTGTGGCACCGAGTAAAATGCTTGTGAAGTCAAAGCAAAAAGCTACCACCACTCCCATCCCATAACCACTGCCCTCATAAACCAGTCAAAGAATACCTTCAGGTTGGTCTGACATTACCTTTGTGCCATGAGCCCATGTCGTTTTCTGTCCTGGAGCCCTTTGCTTTCAACTAGGTTTTCCTGACTAGGGTCTTCATCAGCTTACCTGTTTGTAGAGTGTCTGGGAGGAATGCAACTCTGCTGACATGTAAGAGTTTTTTTTCTTGCCATTTTGTGTAAATGGTTTTAACGGTGCCAAATACAAACACTCTAAAAGAAGACTCTGAGTTTTCTTTGTTTCTGGGAGAAGTGAGATTACTCATGATTGTTGACTAACTGGAGGATGGGGGAGGGTCAAGCAAGCAATTATATAAATTTGGAGACGGTGGCAGTGACCCCAAAGCATGTGCAACACTGAAGCATGAGTGCTATGTCTATCTAGGGGCATCAGAGAGAAGCCACAGGTCCACAGGGGACTCTGCCCAGTACAGACCAGGTAAGTAGGGAGTTAAGGGAACCTGGCAAGAAGGAAGCAGGTAGAAAAGTACTGGAGAGGAGGAGGCTGTGGGTTAGAACATGTAATCGGATAGGCCAAAGGGACTGGTAAGAGGTAGGATTCAACCACTACCTATCTGGGGTAGGCCCAAGGAGGCAGGTAAAAGGCAGGAGTTAACTACTCACCATCTGGGGTAGGCCTGCAGAGGTAGGTTAGAGGCAGGATTTAAACTAATCCCTTGCTGGGGTAGGTCTGCAGAAGCTGGTTAGAGGCAGGATTTAACTACTCTATCATCTGTAGCCTGCAGGAGCAGGGTAAGGGAAGGAGGAAAAATACTGCCAATCTGGGGTAGACCTGTAGAGGCAGGTTAGTAAAGGTTGATCAACTCCCTATCTGGAGCAGGCATACAAGAACGAGGGAATGATCAGGCAAGAGGCAGGAATGGGGACGGTGCTGAGCTGCGGGAGGTGTGGGGCAGTGTTTTTTCTAAGCACACTGTGGAGCCTTGGGGATGCATGGTGTGCAGAAGGCTAGGGTTTATGAGGGCTGAGGTGCAGATCTTAAAGTCAGAACTAAACAGGTTACTGGTGAGTCACTGGATGGAAAATGAGTGGGCTTGTAAAGGGGCATCGGGGACAGGTTACAGGGCACCTAAACTGGTCACCAGGTGGCCAGAGGGTGAGGGTAAGAAGGACAGAAATAGGATAGAGACCCTGGAGTAGGGAATGGGATGGGTAAACAGACAAGAGGATCAGTGGTTTCAGGACTGTGTTTCCTCTGCCACAGAGGGTAAGTAGGAGAAAGGGGGCAGGTTAGAGAATGGTAGGGGAAAAGGTGGAAGCAGGTGGCATGGGAAACCAGATGTCCCACTGGAGTGCCTGTACTCAGCTCCTTGGAGGAAGGTATCCAGGCTAGCATAGATGGAGAGATGGTAAAAGTCAGTGGGGAGCAGCAGGAGACCATGAGGTGAGACCTAAAGTAGGCCAGAGAAAGATTGTTGGGGAAGCTCAGGTCATGTACCAGGAGAAGGCACAAGGGGTGTAATAAGGCAGAAGCCAGCTGGGAGAAACCCCAAGTTGAGAAGTTCACCTCTGACAAAGATCTATGGATCAAACACTGGGGCCCTACCATGCTGCTAGTCTGGTGAATCTGGCTGTTCTGCAAGGTTTGTGTTCTTTGGAATTAATTTGTTTCACTGTGACTCAGGACTGAGTTGGAAATATTTGAGTGGTGAGTGCTGAGCATTTTATCACTGTATGTACCTGAAGTGAGGACAGCACAGGGCGGGGAAACTGAGCACCGGAGAGTTAATACAAGGAGGGGAACAACAGAGGCAGAGCATGTGCAAGGGGAGATGGTGTGAGAATGGTAGATTGGGAGGAAAACTAGAGCAGGTGGAGGAAGGAGGCTACAACGATGAGAGTATCCCACAGGGTGCACAAAATAAAGAAAAGTAGCAGAATTCCAGTGACAGAAGACTGAACTGTAAAGGCTGTAAGATGGCCAGAGGGAGAAGGGACCATGTACAGAACGAGTATTGTGTGCCTCCCAGGAATGACAACTGAGAGGATCTTACCAATGATGCACACGCTAGTGGAGGAAGAGGGGAAATCTAATGTGATTCTCCACCTGGGCACAAATGATTTCAGGCAGTAAGGTAGGGAAGGTACACAATAAGTTTAGAGATCTTTTGTGGAAACCTGGAAAATGTCAAGGTCGATGGCATTTTCAAAGTGATGCAGGTAAGCAGAATTAGCTCGCCTAGGAAGATAAGGATCTTCAAATTCAACCAGTGGCTGAGAGACTAGTGAAAGGATGAGAACTCTGTTGTGTGTGAGGGTCTTGATAAGAAATCCCTGTATTCGCCAGGGATAACGCTACATACCTCAAAAAGGGGGAACCAGTGTGCTATGTGACAGGAAAGGGAGTGCATCAGGGGCAGCCTAAAGTTAAAATGAGCAAGGGGATTGCATGGGGCACAGAATCTAGGGTGCAAAACAGAAAGAGGCAGGATTTTCAGCAAGGACTACTGTACTGTAGTGCCTCCCACTACCCTCAATATCAGATCCCCATAGTTTCAAATAACTTTCAAACATAGAAACACAGAATCAGCAAGAAAGACAGTCTTGCTCACAGCAGAGGAGGTGTACCTTACTTTACATTTTACAATTGTTATCATTCTTTGTTATATGATTCATCAGAAAAGCTAATATTCTTCAGGTGGAGGCCACCCTAACTGAAAGCTGGAAAGGTGAAATACTGAACTTCAGACTCAGGAAAAGGTGAAATACTGAACTTAGACTCAGCAGGAAAGACAGTCTTGCTCACAGCAGAGGGAGGTGTGCCTTACTTACATTTACAATTGTTATTCTTCTTTTCAGTGAACACATGATAAACAGGAAGGTAGACAGACGTGGGGAGTAGTGCAATGTACTGGCTGTGGGCAGCAACCTTTGGGAGTCTTTTGAGGCTGAGATGCTGCCCTATTGGCAGGCAACTCTTTGCCCTGAGGAGGAGTTTGCCCATCTTCAGGCCACACTGGACAATAGTAAGGAACTTCCCCACCCAGGCTGCACCAGGACCACCACCACCACCTCAGAGACTGCCAAGAAAGCGCAGCAGCTGGACCACAGTGGCTCAGGGAGGGTGAGGGGTGGTGGAACAGAGGCACACCCAGTCAGTTGTACCACTCCATAATCCATACACCATTCTGATGAAGCATAGTTACCCTATGGATGCACCCGAGAGGAGACTCAAGGAGGCTGCAGGCGACTCTTTTTGTAAGGAGCCCCACAGAAAGGAGGCAGAGGACACCACAGGGAAAGGAAGCAGCTACTAGTTGGGGACTCAATTATTAGGGATAGAAATGGGGAGCAGGAAAACTGAAGTAAGGTGCTTACCTGGCCTCATGACTTGAGGGACAGGAAGCACATCCTCAGGATCATGAGAACAGCTGCACGGGAGACTGAGCTGGATGTCACTGTCCACCAAGGGATGAATGACTTGGCTCAACATGAGATTAGAGCAGTGCAGGAGGACTTTGTGGAGTTGGGTGGAGCTAAGGCAAGTAGCACACACAGTATCCTTCTCAGAGGTGCTGCCAGTCTATGTGAGGGTGAGCGAGGTGCCAGCACCATGCAATTCAATGAATGGTTGAAAAATGGTGCAGAGCACAGGGTTTGGCTTCATTGGTGAATGGGGTTCCACCTGGAGGGATACCAGTCTATACTGGCAGGATGGTCTGCATCTGTCCAGGAGGGAAAAAGTCTTCTGGGTGATCGGTTTAAATGCTTCATTGGCAAGCTTTTAAACTAGTCGAGAGGGGGCACTGATAAGCAGCAGGAATTCCCAGCCTCCCTCTTCAAAACAGGGTACTAAATGGGGTACAGACCAGGGTAGAAAGGTTAGTATGGAGAAGGACAGGACTATATGGAGAAAGCAAAGTCAATGAGGACAGGGATGGTGCTACAAGAGGTAAAGCTATCAAAATGGAGAGCAATGAGTACCATTGCCCATAGTCTGAGTAACACGCTTCCTGAATTAGTGGCCTTGATGGAGGAGGAACATCTGGATATCGTGGCAGAGTCACAGAATCATGGTACACACAGAACCATGACTGGGATGTAAACATACCAGGATACACCATCTACAGGAGGGACAGGGAGGGTAAAAGAGGAGGAGGGCTCTCTACATAAGGGAAGGAATCAAGCAACAAGAACAAAAGAGTAAACAGGGAGGAGAGGAAGCTGTGGGTCAATTTGGAGGCAGGCAATGGCACCACAATCCACACACAGGGTTGTATACAGACCCCCATCTCAGGGGAGGAAATGGACAAGGAATGATAGAAAGTATCCTTAGAATGGCAGAAAAGAGGAGATACTGCTGATGGGGATCTGAATATGCCAGATGTTAACTGGAGCGCATTTGCGGCAGCCACTTCTAAGAGGGGTAATTATAGATGCCTACAGAAGCATGCCTTAGACAACTAGTATTGGAACCCACTGAGAGAGAGCAATCTTAGACCTGGTACTCTCAAATGGAGATGGTGAGAGGATCACAGATTTAGGTGTGGTAGCCATCTGGGAACTAGTGACCATCAAACAGTATGGTTCACGATAAACACAGCAGTATATTCAAGCCATACAAAGGCAAAGTACTGGACTTCAGGAGGGCTGAGGCCTAAGGAATGCACTAGCAAACGGGCAGGAAGGAGGGTGGAAGAACAATGGGAATAATCAAACTGCCATCACAGAGGCAACAAGCCTTTGTGTGAAGCAAATAAACAAAACAAAACGATGTAAGAAACCACTATGGTTCTCAAAGGAGGTGGCAGGGAAGGTTAGGGAGACAAAAAAAGCATTCAGGAGCATACAAGGAATCACAGAAGGAGCAGGACAGAGAATTATATCAGTTAAAGCAAAAGGAAGCAGGGAAGGCTGTCAGAACAGCAAAGGCCCAAACTGAGGAAAAGATAGCCAACTCAGTTAAGAAAGGGATAAAACCTTTCATAGGTACATCAGGGAGTGAAGGAAGACCAAGGGAGGATAGTGAAGTTTAATAAAGGAGGGGTGGGCAGAGGGTGACTGTGAAAAGGCAGAGATACCAAACAAACATTTTGCTCAGTATTCACAAATGAAGAGGGAGTACCTAAACCAAACAGCAGAAACACTCTGGATATGGGGTTGATACCAGCCCATTCACAGAAGAAAGGGTTCTGAAAGAACTCTTAAAACTGAAGGTGGACAAAGCAATGGAGCCTGATAGGATTCATCCCAGAATTCTAAAAAGAACTAATGGTAGAACTAGTGACACCACTGACTACCCTCTAACAAATCATGGGATGATTGGGTGGTACCCGAGGACTGGATGAGGGCAGATGTCATTCCACTTCACAAAAGTGGGAGCAGCATAAGCAGGAAACTACAGACCTGTTAGTTTAACCTCAGTGATTGGGAAATTATGGAATCACTTCTGAAGGAAAGAACTGTTGAGTACCTAGAGGCCAGAGGGCACAGGACCCAAGGCAACATGGATTCACAGCAGGAAGGTCATGTCAGATGAGTCTAATAGATTTCTTTGACTGGGTGACCAAAGTAGACGACCAGGAGGGGCTGTGGACATGGCCTACCTAGACTTTAGCAAGGCATTTGACATAGTCCCACACAAAGATTAATTTACAAGTTGGCCAGCCTGGGAGTGGGTCCCAAGATGGTAGCCTGGGTAAAGAATTGGCTGGAGAACAGGACACAGAGGGTAATAGTAAACAGAGTCCACTCAGAAGAAAGGGGGTTTACTAGTGGGGTACCACAGGGTTCAGTACTAGGACCAGTCCTCTTTAATGGAAGGAAAAGTATGTCTCTTTGCAGACGACACAAAGATCTGCAACAGAGTTGATACACAAGGTGGGGTGGAAAGGATGAGAAGGACTTGGCAAGGTTGGAGGAATGGTCAAATGTATGGCAGCTTAGATTCAATGCTAAGAAGTGCAAAGTAATGCATCTGGGAAACAAAACCCAGGGAAGAGTACACAATGGGGATGAGACACTAACAACAACAAAAATGGAAAGTGACCTGGGGAAGTCATATCAGATGATCTAAAGGTGGGCAAGCAATGTGAGGGGCAGTAAGGAGGCTGGGGGATACTGGGATGCATAGGAGAGGCATCACCAGTAGAAAACAGGAAGTTGTTATTCCTCTGTACAGACAGCTGGTGAGACCCGTCTAGAGTACTGCATGCAGTTCTGAAGACAGACAGGATGGAGGCAGTCAGAGGGAGGCAACTAAAATGGTGCAGGGTCTACACCAGAAGACATATGAAGAGAAACTAAAGGAGCTTAATATGTATAGCCTCGAGGAAAGTAGGGAGAGGGGACATGATAGAAACGTTCAGATACCTCAAGGAATCAACAAAGTCCAAGAGGTAGCATCTTTCAGAAAAGAGTGTGCAAGAACAAGGGGTGCAATTTGAGGATAGAGGGGATGGCTCAGCAGTAATGTGAGAAGTATTTTTTCGCGGAGAGGGTTGTGGATGCATGGAACAGCCTTCCTGAGGAGGTTGTGGAGTCAAAAACAGTGGTGGAATTCAAGGCATGGGACAGTCATAGGGCAATTCTAGGGGGTGGGGTAGGAAGAAGTAGGCTGTTGGTCAACTAGGATCTGCAGCTTATCCATTAGGTAGGAAATGGGCAGACTGGGTGGCCAAGCGGCCTTATCTGCCATCAATTTCTATGTTTCTATGTTAAATCACTTTCAAAGCAATCACTTTTGTTTTTAACTGCAGTTCTGTTCTAACTATTGTGTATCCAGGTAAACTATACACTGCTGCAGAGGCCTGATGTCACAGTGCCTGGGATCTTGCATTGGTGCACTTACAGGTAAGCAAACTTGCTTTTACCCCACCCGACTGACGTTTGGCTAGCACTTTTTATCAGAACAAACTGAAATCCAATAGGAATACAACATAAAACTGTAATCCACACAGGAATTCAACAGTACCAATTGTCTATTTGGCAGGCCAGTACTCACGTATCCTGTATCAGAGTGGAAAGCAACCTCAGACACTGCTGGATAGGTGATGTTGCAGTAGCAGGCAGATGATGGCTATAGGCCCAGGCTAGGCCCAATCACTCCACTGCAGCTCTCCTTTCCTCTCGACCAGCACGTGGTGGTGCGGCATGTTCAGAAAGTCTGAGACGGATGAGCTACACTGCCTTACCCGGGAGAGTGCTCACTCAATCGAGGTATATGTACACTGGAGCCAAGCTTCTGACCATCTCCTCACTTGGCACCCCAGACAGGTAGAACAGCTTGTTCCGTCTCTGATTCAGCAAGTCTACAGATGGTGTCAGCAGCTTTGTCTCAAATGTAGCAGTCAGTCTTTCCATAGATTTGCAAGACTCACAACACTTCTTCTAGCTTGGATGGAACTTACAGCAACTGGATTCAGCTCACACTAAGAGCTCTCAGTCTGAGACATGGATATGCCTCAGATCTCCTTCTCAACACCTCTCCTCTCCATCCATTCAGGAGGGACTGTCACTGAACTCCTCCTAGGCTAGGGAAGGGTTCAGCTCAATCACCGCTTCTGGCTGTTCCTTACTGGCTATCTGGCTTGTCCCTCACACTCTGGATCCCTCAGTGACTGGACAGGGACAGAAAGCACTCTGCTAGTGTTCCTCTAAATTGCCCAAGTATTCTACAGGACCCTTCATCCTGGTTGGTCGATTGCAGGGATCAAGGTTCAACAAGATGACTATGTCCATTTGTATCCCTTCTGTTCCATGCCTAGTTGCTGTTTACATACAGGTCCCTTACTGAACATACAGAAAAAGCCAGCAGAAGAAACCACCAGGCCTATCGCGTCTGCTCAGTACTAGCCAGCTGGTCCTTGTAGCTCACTACTTCTCAGCTTTCATAAAACATTTAATCTGGCCAAATCTACAGTCCGGGTTATTAATGTTGATGTCAGCGATCCTCCAGTTCGTCTTTATGTGCAGGTGCACCCTATCATCATCAGCTTGTTTTCGGGTGGGGGCACTCAATCATTGTTGGCATATGACAAAAGAACAGAAGAACAAATAACTCCTCCTCTTTCCTGGCCTCCAGTTCCAGCTGCAGGACGCAGGCATCATGGGTGGACCCACCTGAGCCTCCGGGGCTTGAAAGATAAGCCCTATCTTTAGAATGGTTACAATAAAACAGGACACAGTGAAGCTGAGAAGAGGGATGGAGCAGGTGGAGGAAAACTGAGAGAAGGTGTAAGTACTGAATGAACACTTGTGCTCAGCCATTTAAATGAGAAAGACAGTCCACTTCCACAAGGAAATACAGGGAAAGGGAGGTGGTGCAGATGGGTGAGATCGCAATAATAGAGGACAGAGTCCTCGGAGGAGCTAAAGGCCCTCAAGGTGGATCAGTCCTCAGGGCCAGATGGAACATACCAAAGGGTGATGAAAGAACTGGCAGCAGTCCTGCTGCACTCCTGGCTGACCTGTTCAACTGCTCTCTGGACACTGGGGTGATTCCACTGCAATGAAAGACAGCTGATGTGGCACCCTGCTTAAGTATGGACCAAGAGATGAACAATAGACTGGTCAGCTTTACACCAGTTGTTGGCAAGTTGATGAAAATGATCTTAAAAGAAAGGCTGGCTAAGTTACTTGAGGCAAATAGATTCCAGGATAGCAGGCAGCATGGGTTTATGGCATGGAGGTTAAGCAAAAAATCTGATCAGTTTCTTTGACTAGACCACTAAGGCAATGGACAGGGGCCAAGCAGTAGATGCCTTAGGTGAAACCAGATTTTTTTTAGCTGCTATGCTCCTGCTGGCATCTTCATGCAGGACTAACACCACAAGTAAACAGATTTTGCTGCATACATGTTTGTGAGCAATTATAGCCTTGTTGTATCATTCTTTCATGGTTTGACAGAGGGTGGTACTGATTCTCCTGCTTTGTCTGTTGCCTTAATTCAGAGCACACCCACATGGGGTGGCCATTCTTGTTTGGTAGACATACTATACCTGGACTTCAACAAGGTTTTGACTCAGTCTCCCACAAGAGATTGATCAAAACACTGACAAATATGGGACTGGGAAGAAACTAACCAGGTGGGTGGCAAACTGGCATAGGGCAGAACTCAGGAAGCAGAAAAGCAGTAAGGAGTGCAAAGTCACAAACTGAAGAGAGAATAGCCTACAGGGTAACGAAAGGGAAATTTTTTATATAGTAAGGAAAACAGGAAGATCAGGGTGGATTTTAAGGTTCATAAGGGAAGGGAGGCAGTGCAGAAGGGGACCAGGAAAAGGCAGACATCCTGCACAGATATTTTTGTTCTGTGTTCACAGAGGATGGAGAAGCAGAGGGTCACAAAAAGTAATAAAAAACTTTGGAGGGAGAGGTAGGCAGTATGTCCTTTTCTGGAGAGAAGAGTCCTGAAGGGACTTTCTAATATGAAGCTGGACAAAGCAAAGGGGCCAGATAGGGTGCATCCAAGGGTATATGGAGACTTAGGGAAATACTGGCTACACAGGAGTGGTTCCAGAGGACTGGAGGAGGTTGGATACAGTCCCACTAACAAAAGTAGTAGCAGGGAGGAGGCTGGTAATTATGGATCAGTCAGCCTGGCACTGGTGGTGGGAAGTTAATGTAATCACTGCTTCTGGTGTGTTGTCAAACCTTCCATTGCATAAATCTAAATCACATTGCCATCTCTTTTCTATTGCAGCCTCACTTTATTGGAATGCTTTGCCTTGCTGGTTCCGTAAAAGTATGTCATTAATGCATTTATATCTAATTTTAAATTTACTTAAAGTCCTTGGATATATGTAAATGTCATTTGTAATTGTGAAGTTCTATTGTTGTTTGTATTATGTCTACTCTGCTTGTTTGGGTCGAGCCTGAAAAGGACCTTTGGTCCACTGTTCCTACTGTAACAAATAAAACTAACAAACAAGGAAAGGATTGTGGAATATCTTGAATCCAGTGAGTTACAAGACCCAAGGCAGCATGGTTTCACAAGAGGAGGTCATGTCAAATTAATCTGATAGACTTCTTTGATTGGGTGACCAAGGAACTAGATCAGGGTGGAGCAGTGGACGTTTCCTACCTAGATTTCAGTAAGGTGTTCAACACTGTTCCACACAGGAGACTACTACAAGCTGGGTAGCTTAGAAGTGGGTCCAAAGGTGGTCAACTGGATAAGATACTAGTTAGTGGATAGGAGACAAAGGGTGGAGGTAAACAGAGTTCACTCCAAGGAGGGCAAGGTGACCATTTGGGTGCCTCAGGGATCAGTGTTGGGACCAGTCCTCGGTAATGTCTTTATAAGTGACATTCCAGAGGATCTGGAAGGAAGGTCTGCCTCTTTGTGGATGACACAAACATCTGCAATAGGGTGGACATCCGGGTGGGGAGGAAAAGGATGAGCAGAGACCCAAGAAAACTAGAGTGGTCAAGGGTATGGCAGCTGGGTTTCAATGCAAAAAGTGAGACACAGGAATGGAAAACAAAATGGGTGGAGTAGTACTGATGACCACCAAGCAGGAAAGAGACCTGGAAGTAATCAGGTCAGATGACCTAAAGGCGGCCAGGCAGTGCGACGAGACAGTAGGGAAGGCAGGTGGGATGCTGGGGTGTGCTGGGAGGGGTATCACCAGCAGAAAGAGGGAGGTGGTGTTTCTGTATAGATCACTGGTAAGACTCCACCTAGAGTATTGTGTCGAGTTCTGGAGACTGCATCTCTGGAAGGACATAGACAGAATGGAGGCAATCCAGAGGAGGGCATCTAAAATGGTGCAGGGTCTGCATCAAAACCCTATGAGTAGAGACTAAAGGATCTCAATATGTACACCTGGAACACAGGAAGGAGAGTGGAGATATGATAGAGACCTTAAATACCTCACAGGGGTAAATAAGGTACAGGAGGGTAGTATTTTCAGAAGAGAAGGTACTCAAGAACAAGGGACATGCTATGAAGCTAGACGGGCATATTCAGGAGAGATGTGAGGAGGTACTTCTTCATAAAGAGTGGTGGATTCCTGGAACAAAGTGCAACAAGAGACCGCACCAGAGGCATGAGGATCCACAGCATCTCGATAGCAATTACTCACATAAAAGCTGGTCTCGGACACTCTTCTCCCATGAAGATACAGAAGTCAATGTTCTTCCACTGGTAAAGCTTTTATTAATAAACAGCATGAAGTTAAAAACACACACACCCCATGCATACCCATAAAGTTCTCCAATGTTTCAACCACCCTGGCTCTTTATCAAGCGTGATCTATTCAAGTGTGCAAGGAATAAATAGCTCCATTTTATTTATTTATTTAAAGGTTTACCAGGAAGGCATGTTGAGCAGATAACTGCTCAATTCCAGATGCGACCTGAGAGCAGGGGAGAGGGAGAACAAGCATACGATTATCAATCAACATCATAGGACATACATGGATTAAGAGCTGTACAATGCATAATGGGCATATTAATCACATGATGCAAAATCAAATTATATTAAAATACTCATTAAGTTACAAAATACTACACACGCTAAACATAAACATATAAAAGCATACAACATTGCCTAAATAGCAACACGTACGAATAGATTATATATAAAAAAAGGGGGAGGGGGAGAAAAAAAGAAGTCTCAGTGGAGAAGAAGGATCTGTGGACAGCAATCACAAGCAACCTATAGCCATCTACGCAATGGAAGAACGCTGACTTCCATGTCTTCATGGGGAGAGGAGTGTCAGAGACAAGCTTTATGTGAGTAATGGATTCCTGGAACAGCCTTCCAGTGGAGGTGGTGGTGGCAAAACAGTGATGAGGTTTAATAATGCTTGGGATAAGCACAAAGGAATCACTGTAGAAAGGTAGGAGGAGGAAGAAAGAGCTGTAGACTGGGCATGGTCTGATGTAATAGTTTAGGTAGGGAGAAGTGGGCACACTGGATGGGCAAAGAGGTCCTTATCTGCCATCAGATTCTATGTTTATGTGGTAGGAGAGTATTCAAGGATGAGAGAAGTTACTAGTGTCGTCCTGCAGGAGTCGCTACCTGGTCTTGTCCTGTTCTATGTGTTCATTAACAACACTGGACACAGCATCAAAGGCAATATATGTCCTTTGCATACAATACCAAACTTTTGGAAGGGGAAACCAAGGAGAGCATAACAGACCTGACAAGGTTGGAGAGCTGGTCTGGAATCTGGCAACTGGGTTTCAATGCAACAAGATAAAAGGTAATGCATATAGGGATCATGAACTCCAGGGCTGATTACAGACTTGCTGGGGTGAGGTCAGTCTCAGTGGAGGAAAAGGACCTGTGGATAACAATTGCAAGCAACCTAAAGCCATCTACACAATGCAAAATTGTGGCAGACAAACAGGATGCTGTGATGCATACCATAGGGGTTCACCAGCAGAAGGCAGGAGGTCATTCTGCCCTGTTCAAGTCCATAGTGCATCTGCACCTGGGGTACTGTGTGCAGTACTGGAGCCACTACACCTCAAGAAGGACGTAAAACAAATGGAGGTGGGCAGAGAAGGGCTACCAAGATGATACAAGAGCAACAGGATGCTCCATATGAACAGAGGCTGGTGAACATGTACTTACTGAAGGATAGAACAGAGAGGGATATGAACAAGACCTTCAAATAACTGAAAGGTATCAACAAGGTCAACATAGGGATCTTTTATAGAAGTGAGAACACACACCCAATAACACAACCACAAATTAATGGGGGGTTACAGGAAGGAGGCCAGAAGACACTGCTTCACTGACAGCATGGTGGCAGGATGGAGTGTACTGCCAGAGGGTAGTAAATCATAGTTCAGTGATAGATTTAAAAGGGTGGGACAGATTCAAGGGAAGGTTAGGTTAACAGGGAGGCGGGTGAAGCAACATGTAGCAAACGCGCAAGCACGGATCCATAACGAACAGACTCGAAGGACCCTCAGGCCTTCCTCTGCTGGCATTTCGTGATGTTCATATGTAATTACAATCGAGGAAGACTGACAGGTCTGTAACTGATTGGATCATCCCAATCTCCTCCCTTGTGAAGTGGGATCATGTCAGCAGTCCTCCGATCCCAACTACCCTGGACCAAAGCAAGCAATTGCATAACCTGCCAAGGACTCAGCTAGTTGTGATGCCAGTTCTCTGTGCACTCTCAAATGCATCCAATGGGATCCCAGTGCTTATTTATTTTCTTACCCTGTCTACTCCAATCTCTACCCACCCTAATTCCTGAACCCCTTGCTGTTGAATTAATTCTACTTTCTGGCTGAGGCCCCCTACCCTCCACTGTAAATACCCCAGCAAGTAGCTGTTTAAACTGGTTGCCTTCTACTTCTTATCCCTACTACTCCTCCATCCCTCCCTCTGACAACCTAACAAATTCCTCTAGTCTTCCTTTATTTCCTGATGTACCAAGGAACTCTTACTACGCTCCCTTGACACCACAGCAATTTGTAGCCTGTGTCTGCCCTGCATCACTGACCACCTTCTGACCTTCTTCAGCTTGTTTTGTAGTTTCTCTGCCCCAAAAAGTTCTTTTCCAGTTTCGTCAAGGCTCTTTCTTTGACCCTCACTACCTCCTTTAGCTCATTTGAAAACTAGATTAGTCTCTCTAGTATTTGCTCCATAAGTTGACTTGTTTCAAGAATGGCCCTTTAATTTCTCGTTACTCTTCCTCCACCCCAACCTTATCCACCTACCATCCCCCAACCACCACCAATATATTCCCTCATCTGGTCAGTCTCCTTGTCTGAAATCTGGAACCACAGCTTTTGATGAGGGGTTGTCCTTATCCAGGGACAGTTCAAACCACATGGAATTATGATCACTGGATCCCAGTGGTTCCACAACCACCATGCCACCCAGTATTTCCGAGTTGGTAAGCACCACATCAAGAATGGCAGTTTTTTGTAGTGGGCTCCTGTACCAGCTGTACCAGTAAACAGTCTTGATGTGTCAAGCAGGGCCTGACTTCTTGTGCTCTTTGTTGCAGAGGTATCCCAGTCTAGGTCCAGCAGATTGAGATTCCCCATGACCACTACCACCTCCTTTGCAGCCCCTTCCTAATTTCTTCCCCTAGTTCTTCATCTTCCTCTACTCCTCGCAGAGGTCTGCAGACCACCCTCATTTTTACCTTTCTTCGGAGGCAGTTTTAGCTGCGCCAAGAGCATCCTCCCTCCCACTCTCTTGATGGACCTTTTGTGTCCTGTGTGTCATCCCTAGCATAGAGAGCTATCTACTCTCCCTTATACTTTCCTTCTCCTTCCTGTACAGGGTATACCCTGGTACAGCCAAGTCCCAGTTAGCATTCACATAGGCCCAGGTTTAAGTGTTGACCGCCAGCTCCAATTCTGCATTCACCAACATCGCCTGAACGTAGATTTTATTACTTAAGCTCCGGTGTTAAGGTAGACCACCTTCAGGCTCCCACTTATTCACACCTCTCCCTGTCTGTGCCTCTACCCTTGTCTTCCCCACCCTTTTCTTCCTATGTACCCATTTCATGCTGTTTTTTTGTACAGTAGCACCACATCCTGAACTAGTCTGAAACCTACCATACCATTTCCAGACACTCTTCTCATAGCCCCATTTCTAGGAGTCTCAGCTAGGTTTATTTTATTCCTCTGTCCTCAGGGTTCCTCAAGCAACAGCATCCTCCTTCTCAATTTAAATGTTCACCTACACAGATATCCAGTTTTTCCCAAGAGCAGTGGTTCCTCGGTTTCAGGTAAAAGTTATCATCCTGAAGAGCCTACTGTCCCAAATGTTCCCAAGGTGATACCTTTCTCCTGACATCATCCTTCATCCATTTCTTAAAAGCCTATATTTACTCTTTCCTCCCTTGCTCCACATAGGGAGGACCAGTGAAAAGGTGAGTGAGGCTACATTTCCTTCAGGCAATCTCTCAGCTTCAGTAAGTTTAGTTTGAGTGCTTCCAGGGTCTAATTCACCAGATCACTGATATCTAAACACAGCAGGACCCAGACTTCTGCTCCTAACCTCCTGATCATTCTCCTATTCTGTCCCTCATCCCAAGTGACCAGTGCCCCGTGTGGGTATCTGACCACCCCTCCACTCCCCCACACACCTTCAAAGAGCTAGTAGAACCACAAATAGCAGACAGAAACATTTTAAGAAGTAGTTACTTGTAACTTTTATTTCTAAAATATTTTTATTTTTGCTCATTAGAAAGTTTTCTGTGTGACAGTAGTATGCTGGATGTGTGTAATAGCACTCAACCTGGCAGCAACCGTATAAAACAGTTACATAAGAACTTACCATAACTGTAGATCTTTGAGGGTATCTCAGTCATCAGGTTACACCGTAGGAACCTTGCCGCTGGTGAAGGAGAATCCACATGGAAGATTTTCAGCAGTACAACTGGGGCCACCCATGCCGTCAATGTCTACCAACGCCAGCAACCCTATACAGGTGGGCAGCCTGCTCCCTCCTTAGTTCATTCCTCCTGAGATGAAGGGAGCAAGGCTTATGCACTGGGGAACTGAGGGGAGAAAGAGGGACCCAGCTCTAAATAAAAGACTGGAGACAGCAGATAGCCAGGTCCTGGACAGGAGCCCCAAGAAGGGGATAGTGGAGGAAATCATACTTCATGACTGAGATCCCTTGAAGATCTACTGTTAAGTTAAGTTCTTACATGACTGTTCTATCTTCTTCGGGGTATCTCAGTCATCAGGTTACACCAGAGAACAAGTACCAAGCAGTGACCAGGGAAAACAGACACACAAACAGTGCTGTGTCTCAATGGAGTAAGGAATGAGTGTTGAAGTGGGGCTGCCACCCAACGTAGAACAAGAAGCACAAAACTAAAGCACTCCACAGGATTCAGGAAATGATATGGTTCCCCAAGAAAGGTTCACACAAAAGTAGCAAGTTTATCTGGTTTATGTACTCGGGAGGAAGCTCAAATGAGTGAAGCACAGAGTCAGAGTGCGTGGTGATCTCGGCTGGTACAGACATGTCATATGGTAATGAACTGAAGAAGAACTTGGTAAATAAACCAGATAAACTTGCTACTTTTGTGTGAACCTTTCTTGGGAACCATATCATTATCTGAATCCTGTGGAGTGCTTTAGTTTTGTGCTTTTGAAAAACAGACAGTCTGGGAGTTTGGATCTCCATAAACTTAAGACAGGAGTCATTGTAGCACAGCCCTGCCAAATCATACACAGGCTCTAACGGCAATGTCCAGACTGTAATGTTGTGTGCTGGTCCCATTCCATGCAGAGTCCACTGAAGGGTGCACATGTGGAGTCTGGCCAGTGGAACGTGGAATGGCCACCGCCATTAGACCCAAGAGCCTGGGGCACAGCCTGGCAGGAATGTACCGACTCTGAGCGACGCTTCAGCCTGAGCCATAAGGCATTCTGCCCTGTTTTAGGGTGCAAGGAAGGCCTTCCTGCTCGGTGTTCAAAACTGCCTCATGTGCAGGAGATTCAAGAAACTCCAGGAGTCCACTAGGTCTTTCTTGGTGACATCCCTCCTCCTCATTCTGGAAGCCCATTGTGGCAGACAATTGCTTCATGACAATGAAAAATGTGGCATCCACAGGAAGAGACCCAGGAGTTTGCTTGGCAGAGTCTTCACTTACAGAAGAGGCAGTGGACTTATCTGAAATGAGGATTTCTTCCTCTGGTTGCACCCTATATGAGTGTCTATTATTGAGCAACTCAATATCAGCGACTCAAAAAATAGTGCTATAAAGTACAGCGACTGGTGAAAAAGGTAACTACATCCTGTATAGCAAGTGTAGCAGCGAGCTACACCCACTAGAGCAGGTTATGAGACCATGTTTGGCTGGGCTCCTGCCAAGCTGGCCATTTCCCCGCTGTAGCGGCATACACTACCGCCTCCTGAATCCAGCAATCAGGTTCGGCCCAGCACCCGACAGTACAGATTTTACATTTTTATTTTCCTTATGTCTGCAATCCCCGCCCGTGGAATTGACTATAATTAATTTGGGGCACGGGGCTTGCCCTGCAGAGGATGCAGAAGCTATTCACCACACAAAAATAAATATGGTGAGTTTTTTTTCTGCAGTTAGTGACAGTTGCTATTTGCGATGATCGTGTAATGTTTATCGCCCTGTTCTGTCGGGTGGGTTATTGTGTCGCTCTTTGTGGTCAGCGACTATTAGTAGTCACTTATCACATAAAATCCTTCCTCCTCATCCTCTATGTCATCAGGGAGGATGAGATCAGGTGATACTCCCCTGACGCCGAACTCCTCACTTAGGTCGGACATCGATGCGGCAGCCCAAGGGAGTTTCCGGTGCCGATAAACAGGTGCTGAAAACGTAAGCTGCCATCGATGGTGCCAGTGATCAGGCCTCATTGAAGGCACCCAGCTGCTGAATGAGTACATTTATAAATTTAAGGAGTATATCGATCAGGTCCATAGAGGTAGTCGACGGGGTGGGGTGGTTGATGGCATGGGAGCCGACGACTTCCATCCCGAGAGCCTGATCAGCCTGTAGCCCTGGGAGGAGAAGGGCAGACCTCGCAGATTTGTCAACGACATGCCAGTCGTCGACTGTGGAGGGCTGATGGCCCGGAGATTGATGGCTGGGTGTCTGTGTGTTGTCTTGAAGGTGCTGTCGGTATGGGTCTGGTAGAAGCAGAGACCTGGACAGCTGGTCTCAGTCGCCATCAGCGATGAGCCCCTGAGAAGAAGAGGCTGATGGGTAATGGGATCGCCACCAGGGGAAGCGGTCGCAATCCGGCCTTTTTGTGACCTTTCCTGAGGACTTGTCTCGGACCTTGGAGGCCTGGGAGTTCAAAGATCCGTGGGCGACTGGACGCCGGGCCCTGAAGACCTCTGCCTGGAGCTGGCTACCTGTTTTCCATGAATTGTTTTAGAGCCTTCTTAGGTCGCCTAACGTTGTTTGATTAAACTTCTGGCAGAGCTCACAGTCGGTGGCATCGTGGCTGGCCCAAGACAGCAGACACAAATAGAGTGTTCGGTCTGTAGAGGCAATCTTCTTTCTGCAGCGATAGTAATGGAAAAAGAGAAGAAGAAGGATTACCTCTCAACATAAAAGGAAAAATCTTTAAAATAGATTTAGGCAAAGGTTATAATAAAAACGCCCATAGGCCGAAAAAGCACAAACACTGTGACGAAGCTTCCTAGAGACTATGCTGTAAGTTGATGGAGGAGAGAACTGAGGAGGGAGCGAGGCCACCCATGCATATATAGGCTGCGGACATCATGTGACGTTGATGGCGTGGTGGCCCCAGTTGTACTACTGATAATCTTCCTTGTGGATTCCCCTCCACTGACGGGCGAAGGTTCCCACGGTGTAACCTGATTACTGAGATACCCCGAAGATCTAGTTCTAGTCCCCCACTACATCAGCACCGTAACCTCACTGACTGTGGCATCAAAGGTGACTGACCTGGCAGCTACCGAGTGGCTCTTCTTGAGTACCTGTGATGTCACAGTCAGTGAGGTCACAATGCTGATGACACGAGTGGGGACAGAGCTAGGTATGTCAGCTGCCAGGCAAAGTGCTACTCACAGGTCACATTACTAACATCAGGTACAAAATCTGATCTAATCTCCCACAGGAAAACAAAAGCACCACAGATATAAAAAGTAACAGTTCAGTACTTTTAAAAACTTAGATTAATTTTAGGCAGTACACTAGCTCTAGGTTTTTAGTTAGCACTAAGGCATGATAGGGTGTGTTTTGTTGTGTAATAATGTCACTCTTTGGGTGGGTTGAAGCACGAGACAAAGCTGAGTGCTTCCACCACCCAAGGAGTGACATTATTACACAACACACACACCCTGTTGTGCCTTACTGCTATTATACAGTGGCTCATTTGTAAAATAAATAAATAAATAAAATAAAAGAGGGAAACAGTTTTAAATGCATACTCAGCTTTTTTTTTGTTTAGGTAGGTTTACATACAGTATATATAAAAGTCCCTTGTTACTATTGCTGGCCAGTAGGTGGCATTCCACATTTCCTCTGTGGTCACTCCTCCCTGTTTGTGTCTGTTTTGTGTGTACTCCTGCAGAGAACTAGAAATCCCCGCAGCGTGTCTCTCTCTCTGTCTGTCTTTTCAGCGACATCCTTCTTTTCGTTCACAGCCACGCTTACCTTCTGGGGCTGTGAAGGCGTCGATTAATAAGTCAGCACACTCTAAAGTAGTTTGGCAGATCAGGGCAGCACTGTGAGTTTTTTTTGGGGATGTTATTTGGTTGATGCCACTTGTGTGGATGGTTCTGTTATCTGACACTTTTTAAATACCTTGGGACCGGAAAATGGAGTATCTCCTAGCCAGGTCAGTGTTACAATTCGACATAGTGCCCATTTAAAACTGACACACTAACGAGTACAACCATTTGTAATGGCCACTGAGCTGATTAGACTAGAGCGAAGGCGCTGTGGTGTGCATGTGTTGGCTTGATCAGCGTAGTGAGCTGTGAGGAAACAGCTGTCAATTATAACTTTTTTTTGAGTTTATTATAAATATTGTGCTTTCAAATTGTGTCAGTGATGGTAATAAAAGAGACTGACAATTATGGGAGTTCTGTTCCTGCATCCTAGAACTGAGCGGTTTCCGTGAACAGCACGAATGGCAGTTATGGTCTGCATGGTTCAGTGAAACTGCTCAGTGTGGTGGTTGGGGGAAGAGACCTGGTATAAAATTAAATTTGTTTTTATCGCTGTAATGTACAGTTTGGTGAAAGCCCTCTGAGTGGTGAAGCGAGGACAGAACTGCTGTTCGGGGGTAAGTGGGTGTGAGCCATCATGGTAGGGAGGGATTCTTTCAGTGTTCTGTGGTCAGCTGTGTGCCTGGACTACAGTGATGCTCTTGTTCAATGACATCACTGTCACCGCAGACACTGACCAATCAGGATATAACATTTCTTGCCATTGTATAATTAAGCAATAAGGCATGACAAGGTGTGTGTTATTAGCAATAACATCGCCTGGGGTGGGTTGAAGCACGCGAAGGAGGCGAGCTTCCACCACCCCAGGAGGATGTTATTACACAATAATACACACCTTGGAGTGCCTTATTGCAATTATACAATGGCTCTATGTTATACAAAATAAAAAATGAAATATTTTTAGTAGATTTTTGTGTTTCTGAAGAGACAACAGCGATACATCAAATGATCAAATGGTCCGATAACAATACAATGATGTTATTGTGTAATAACATCACTGTCTCAGGCACCCACTGATCAATCAGAATACAGGAAATTTCCTTGCCATTGTATAATTATAATTACATTATTCACACTCAGTATCAGTTACATTTCCGTACCCTTATGTATTAAACATTAAACCCCTGCATATTCATATTGTGTACTCAAACCTATGTCTAAATCCAAAGGATACCACTCCATTGCAGAGGCACTATAGGTAGCGTCTCTGATAAATCAGAGTGCTTCCTCCAGTTGTGCTTGATTGAGGTACTCTTATTACTGTAAGAGTGTCTCATGTGCTGAGCCACTGTAATGGCCTTTTCACTGTCCACTTGTGCTGTCAGTATTTTAAATGGCCTTGAAATGTTGTACAACCTTCAGATCTGTTATGGAACCATAATAAAAATAAGAAATTGGATCCATTTTGGTGTGGCAACCTACGCCACCTGATTTATGGTTATTCAATATCTCAATTCTGCCAGGTGTGTCTGAAAGACTGAAGGGTAGCAGACAGACATAGCTCTGCCTCTACAAGAGTAGAGAGGCTGGTACAGCATTTGTTGTGGACCATTTGTCAGGTTTTGGTGATAATAAAATATGTCTTTATTTGCATTATACCAGTCTGCATTTTGCCTTTTGGTCTGAGTGCCACTTTTGACTTTCTGATATCCAGAAGGGACAGAGAAGGAAGTTTTATTTTGCAAACAGAGTGGTTGAGCCATGAAAGAGTCTGCTGTCTGAGGTGGTTGGTGTCAAAATATTAATGGTTTCAAGCACAGTTGGGATACATCATAGGGCTTAGTAGTTACCGGGGTAGCAGTAAGGCAGGAACATGAAGATGAGTAGTGCAGACAAAAACAATACAGACAAAGGTCTTGGGATATGATAGGGTATTACAAGCAGACTGGATGGACCAATTGTCTTTTCTCGCCGTCAATGTCTATGTTTCCATGTAACAGTACAGATCCCTCTCGCTCCACTGCAGTGACAGTGCTTGCTATAATCCCAAGTTCTTAAGTGTGGAACTAGAAGGCACATCCATCTGATCTAGCTCTACAGGTGAGCGTGCATTTATTGAGCCACTGACATTGTTTACATCAACCCCACATATAACTGAACTAAAAGTTGATAATGATACTATACTTTATGCACCACGGTTTACTCTTGATGTACTATATATATATATATATACACACACACACACACAATCTGAGAAATGTATTGTGTTGTATTGATTGAAATAATAAAATATGTTAAAAACATGAAGTTCAACCTCAACGGTTCTAAGGTTAGCTTTACTAACAATAATTTCTATGACAAGAGACAACTTTAGGAGAGATGCGAGGAAATACTTCGTCACGAAAAGGGTGGTTGATGACTGGAACAGCCTATCAGAGGAGGTAGTGGGGGCAAAGACAGTGGGGAGCTTCAAGCATGCATGGGACAGGCACAGGGGAAAACTGGGTAGAGGAAGGGTGAGGGAGGGACATCGTGACCAAACAGGGTCAGAAGCATCAGAATAGGCAGGCAATAGGGGCAGACTAGATGGGCCTACTGGTCCTTTTCTGGCAATAGAGTATATGTTTCTATGTCACTTTGGAACTGTTACGGCTAGACAATTATTTGTTATTTACAGTCTGAAGTCAGCTTGACATAGTCAAGTCATGCCGATACAGTTACATGCATCACTAAAGCAATAATGCAAGGATGGCTGCGAGTTATTGGGGATTATCCAATGCCTCAAGCAGGGTAGCCTTTAACTACATGAGAAGTGGGTAATCCTCCAATTGTCCATACCCTGAAGTGCCTTACTATGATTATAAAATGGGTCCAGGAGAGAAAAAATATTTTTAAAATCTTTTATAAGATTTTTAAGGCTTTAATAAAAATAATGTTCCATTGTACAGAAATGGTCCATGCATTTTAGGAGTTGGTACCAGCTCCCAGCAGGAAAATCAGACACATTTTCCTTTTAAGAATGGACCTGGAAAGATAGCAACATGAGTGATGAACACTGGGCAGGTCAGCAGGGTTAACAGAAGTGTGCCCTGTAACTGCAGCTTGAAGGCACAACAACAGTAGAGGAGAGAGTAATGCAGAGCAGGTGGGGAGAGCCCTGGAGGATGGCACACCAGCAGAGGTTGCAGGGGAGTACTAGATGCTATGGATTGTGTTGGGCAGGAGGAAAGTACACAAGTCGCTCCATGTTTTAGAGTTTAGCGCACTATGAGGGTTGGTCAGCCAAACCAGGTGTTTCAGCTGTACTGTACTGCTATCAGCTGGATTTTCATGCTACAGAAGACGCTGCAGTTCCTGCTGTGTGTTTACTGTTTCAGGAAGATTTGGGGCAGAATTTCCAGTTTTTACAATGTTGTGAGAAATTACAGGTCATGTGTCTTCAGGTACACTGAATATATCCTGTGGTTCACTCACTGCACTGAAGATACTTCTGAGGTGTAATTTATGAGTTTCTTAGCAGTTTAAATTTAAATACTGTTAACTCATTGTTTTTAGTGCTGCAAAAGCAAGGTGGTGGTTGAATTACATTTCCAAAAGCAAAAATGGAGCAGTGCTTTTGAAACATTTTGTTTATGTAAACAGGCTGACTGGTGGGTAATGGTAGAATTTACTCATGGGTAAAGATGCCATCTGGCCAATCAGGATGTAAGATTTTAAGACCTTATTGTATAACTGAGCCATTCAGAAACTAGGCATGGGTTGCTGGAGGATTTATCCATACCTTGTGTGTGTGTCACAAGGCTGAAGACAGAGTGACTTTTACTACTTGAAAATGGCTAAATCCCAAAGTAACCATGCCTCAAAGTGTTTCTTTTCTCTACTGTAAAATAATCCCTCCTAGTAGCCAGTACTGGAATTGGATGAAGAGTGGTAGTGCGCCCCCACACATAATATTACAACCAACACCACCACGATCAAGCTTTCAGGAAAGAGAAAAAATCTGTTGTTTACTGTGTGCTTGAGAAAGTGGTGCATGATGGAGAGTGACAAAGTTAGTAGCAGGCAGTGGTTTTTCGTCTGGGCATTGTGTCTGTTGGGGGGCAGCACAGCGACTGGATGTGGCTCTAACTGGCTGCAATGCAGCTTCTACATGTAGCCAGAGTGCAGCATCTGGTATTGTGCTGGGTGGATGGAAAGCAGTGAGCAATAGCTGGGGAAGAGGGTTAAGTGTAACTGTACCGTTGGTTTCTGGCTGGGTGAGTGGCCATCCAAATCTGTAATCTGTTTTGGTGGTTTGGGTTCCTAAGTAAACTTTTGGCTAAAATACAGTTTCTTCAGTCTGGTGAGAAAGATCAGATATGATATCATCAGACAGATTTAAAACATTCTTTTGCCCTGCCACTCTAATACATAGCTTTTGAAGTCTAAGTTAGGTGTTATTTGAAAGTTTAAGTTGAAATTACTGATGATTTTAGAGAGCTTTTAAAAACAAGATGGTGACAAAATGGCATTTTGAAAACTGAAAAGTATAGTGATTGGTAACGTTTTATGTAAATTGGTTGGCGATACTTTATCCATGAGTTGTAGGATTTGCTCCTGGGTAAAGACACTAGCTGACCAATCAGGTTCCATTATCATATGTTTTCCTTACTTCCTGCTAGGGAGGGTACGATCTTCATAACACCAGTGACTTCACTACCTGTGAGTTATGGGCCTTATACTCACAAGTGAGAATTACAGAATGGCTGCCCCACTTCAGTCCATAATACACACACACGAGGATTCCTGAGAGAGAATGTCACTGAGAAAAGTATGAGCAGAAATAGCTTTTGACTGATAAGATTGAATGAGTGTCCATTTCTGAAATGGTACAGTCACTGCCATGCCACAGGAGGGACAAACAAGGTAGACCTTGGAGGGACTGATGAAAAGCCACTGATCACATAGGGTCAGTGGCCACATACAATGTATAAGGCCTACAGGCAGACTGTATGGGTCTAGCGGTCCTTCTCTGCCGACAATTTCTATGACCCAAAGTCCCATCTTTCATTACAATAGTGTGTTGAGATATGTATACTGTACAAATATGTGAGATTTACAGCAAGCTTATGGTGTATGGGATGATTCTGTTGTGTGGAAATCCATGCATTTAAAAGTGTTGTTCTGCTGCAGTAGTGATAAACACTACAGCAGAATGATTTCCATTCTGCTGTAGTACTTGTGCCACTGCACTGCACATGAACCCCATCAGCTGTTATAACTCTTGCTACTGCTGCTTGCACTAGACTGAAGCAAGCGGTCAGTAGCATTTTAAAACAACTTTGTAGTCCTAAATTAATAACCTGCAAGTGTCACAAGAAAAGAAAAAAGACAAAAAGAGCAAACGCAAGAAGTGGCAGGGCATGAGTGAGAGGCAGTGGCAGTGATGGCCATGGTGCAGGGGAGAGGAATGAGATGTCATTGTTGTGCCGTACTGATCAAACAACTCAGAAACACAAGTCACACTCACTCTTGTTTTAACAGATTAACTCCCACGTCATTACAACAAGCATGTATTGCTTTCCATGGAACATATAAAATAATAATTGTAATAATGTATGGTGAATCACACATACCAAGGCTGTTTTCCAACCTTGTGATACCATGATGACAAGGACCTCTCAGCTTTGCCTAGAGGTCATTTGTCTTCCTGGTCACCACTTGATGGTGAAACAGCTTTGTTGTGTATGGTTCCTCAAATATTATTCTACATATCTACCCCAGTCTATTACTTATACATGTCCAAGTCACAATAACACAATCTGAGTTTCAGATGGGGCAGAGAGAATTTTCTCTTTCAGGATTTTACTGCATTGTCGAGGGGCTGACTGTTAGTTTTACCCTATTATTTGCTTCTGTAACTGAGACACTAGTGTTTTTGCATTGCCCAAGTTGGTTTTATATTGTTTTATGGAGAATTAAATTGTGTCTTTTCCTAACTCCAGAATGTGTAAGCTATTGTCTTATAACACTATCCATGTTACAGAATGAACATGTTTGAACTTGGGGTTATAACATCATGGGATGTTGATTCTGAGCATGTTCAGACATAACATTTTCAAAACAACCGCCAAAGGTCTTGCAGAGTGTAGCATATGCGGATCTGTAACGGATCTGCAATGAACTTCGGACTTTCCTTACACCTGAAAATAAGATTGCGAGTCCAGATGCATTGGTGTCCTATATGATGCCTTACATGAGTGTACTTTATTTATTCATTTGTTTTTGATAACCAGGTAGATGCACTAGGCAAAAATATGCCTATTTTTAGGCATGACCCAGGAGAGTGCAAGTCACAAACAATCATGACACATAGTACAAAACAACAGTAACATATACAGTGTAGAGGGTAAACTAGTTACAGATGCAAAAGCAGTTGAAGGATAAATACAATGTAAAGGAGAAATCTGCACAAACAATAATAAAACATAGTACAAAAGCAGTAAAGTATACAATGTAAAGGGTAAACCAGTTACAGATATGAAAGCAGCTGAAGAATAAATACATTGTAACAAGGAGAAATCAGAATAATAGCATCAAAACAAGAAACGAACAAAGCAGTGTGGGTAAACACTAAAAACAGGCAGAAGCATCTTATTATAAGTGCAAGAATGATGCACTAGTAAGTAAGCAGGTTAGGAGATCAAGGAGATAAGAAACAGGTACAGGGGTCGGAGACTGAGAAATAGTGGTGTAGCTCTCTTTTGAAGCAGACATGAGAGGGGAGAGTCAGAGGGACACAGGCAGGTAGTCCCAAAAATTTGGGGCAAAGCAGGAGGAGGCCTGGGATCTCAGTAGTGGTCATACATCTAAGAGCTGCTAGTAGGGTTTGGTCACCAGATCGAAGGGAATAGGGAGGCTCAGGGAGTCAACATAGAGGCTAAGGAGGAAGGAATCCAGTTCTAATAATTTTGTCAGTTATGGTGCCAAGGGCATAGGAGCGGCTGGCTTTAGGAGATAGCCAGTTAATAACTCTGTAAAGCGGACAGTGGTGGGTAAGATGATTAGATGCCAGAGCAAAATCAAATAGTATTATAGGTAGTGTCCTACTTATGGAGGTTGACTTTGGCAGCATGTGCGAAGACAGCAGAGCCGTAGAGCGAGGGTAGAAGAAGGATGCCCTGTGCAATGATAATTCTGGCAGAGGGTGTGAGGGTATATCTGGGTTTAAAAGTCACACTGAGCTTGGTGTTAACAGCCTACATGTATTAGACATGTGTTGGGAGGCCAGCCTGCGGCGCGATGGAAAGATCCACCACTGACGTTGCCAGTGACCCAAGTTGCAAGGGACTCGGTGTCAGAGGCGGGCCGGGAGGAGAAGTCTTGAGCGTCCAACGACTGCTATCCTTCTCCCGTGGGGCGCCCGCAGCAATGTGGCAGGGTTGCCCAGGAGCATGCAGGACGCTGGCGCATGCCCTGACGCCTGTGGCACATCACGCCCCATGGGGAGAAATGTGGAATGCTTCCCATCTGACCAGATGACGGGTCACCGGCCCCGCCACCGCAAAAGGCCCCGGAAAGCCAGACCACCGCAGCACCCAGGCCAATCAGAATGTGCTGGCCACCCCAACTGGCGCCTTTCCCTTGGAGGAGGGGGACCCATCCATGAAAGGTTACGCTGGACTACCTGGGTAGGCTGCAATCTGAGGTGTTAGCAGCAGGGATGAGGGCTGGAAGGAGAGGCTGGTTGGAGGAGGGAGAAGCGAAAAAAAAAAAGAGATGTGTTGGGCAAAGTCAAGAGAAGGTCAAGGGTAATTCCAAGGTATTTGAAGCTGGTTACATTTTCAAGGAGGGAGCCATCACTACTGGAGATGGATAGTTGCCCAGCACATTTTAGTAATCTAGAGGCACAGCCTAATAACATAGAGTGGGTTTTGCTAGCATTTAGTAATAGCTTGTTATGGAGAACCAGGAGTGAATATTGCGAAATCAGAAGCAACAGTAGAGTTAAGGTTCAGCAAAGGTATTTAGAGCTAGAGTAGAGCACTAAGTCATATGCGAGAGCAGACAGGAGCAGGATGTGGCACTTAGGAGAAGAAATTTATACAGATAGTAAAGAGGAGGACCAAGACTAGATCCTTGTGGAACACCAATATATTGCTACCTTACTATAAATATACAATTCTAAACAAAAGCGTACAGGTACACATTACTTCTACAAATTGCAGTTAACTTTTTAAACAGTTACAGTCCTATCCAGTTTCCCTGCACTTGACACACAGTATCTAGCTTAGTTTGCAAAACAGTATTACTTAGCTGCACATACTGCAGTGCAAAATGACAGGTGCGAAAATACTGCAGGTCTGACAAATAACAGAGCCTGCAATCAACAGCACAGCTGTAAATGAACTCTTTTCAAAATAAATTATGGAAAACCGTCACTGATAAGATTACAAATGAGTATGATAAGACATATGATCTCTTGACCTTGGTAAAAGTATCCAGTGGCCACAGTTCGTAAACTAGTTCTGCAGAGCAAGTTCAGGACCGAAACATCCAATGGCACTGCAAATAGTTGAACATGCTCTCCAAACAGTTAAAATGAGTAAAACTACATAAACAATAACAGATATTTGACTTACTTTCTTGACACGAGTGGTGAGGTCTTGAACAAAAAGTTTGCGAAGGTTGTGGAGGGTCTGGAGCTCCCTAGCCTGGAGAGGGGGAGAGAGAGAGAGAGAGAGAGAGAGAGAGAGAGAGAGAGAGAGAGAGAGAAAAAAGAAAGAAATTACATTCCCAGCAACCTAGCATGATGGATTGCACTCACAAGCAGAACTGCTTCTGGGCTAAATTGCTTTGTTCAATACATAGAGTACATGTTACAAGTTATTTGTTCAGCAAAAGCTTTACAAAGACACAGACAATATTTCATTTGATAAAGACAAGAAGACAATTATTCCATTCTTGAGACACACATACCAATTTCCATATCCATTAAAACTGTCTATTTATATGTAAGTTAATTAAGAAATCCTTTCCATTACTAATACAATTGAAAGCTGGCTCAGCTCTCAATGCAGCAGAACTAACAGACTGAGGAACTCTTAGTACACATCTATATGTCCATTTTGAGTTATTAGATAAACCTCAGATTTCATTGCCACATAGAATTATTGTTTTCATTTTGCACAGATAGCTTTTAAATCCTGTGACTGATTTTCCTCATAGAAACATAGACTTTGACAGCAGATAAGGACCGCTTGGGCCCACCCTGTCTGCCCATTTCCTACCTACAGGATAAGCTGCAGATCCTAGTTAACCAACAGCCTATTTCTTCCTACCCCACAAAAATTGCCTCATGTCTGTCCCATGCATTCTTTAATTTCTCCCACAGTTTTAGACCCCACAACCTTCTGGAAGGCTGTTCCAAGCGTCCACCAACCTCTCTGTGAAAAATACTCTCAAATTGCCCTGAACCCCCAATTATCTTCAAATTGTGTCCCCTTGTTCTTGCACATCTCTTTTCCGAAAGATGCTACCCTCTTGGACTTTGTTGATTCCACTGAGGTACTTAAAAGTCTCTATCATGTCCCCTCTCCTCCTTTCCTCAAGGGTATACAAATTAAGCTCCTTTAGTCTAGCCTCATATGGCTTCTCTTGCAGACCCTGCACCATTTTAGTTGCCCTCTTCTGGACTGCTTCTATCCTGTCTATGTCCTTGTGGAGATGGAGTCTCCAGACCTGGACACAGTATGAAGGGGAATCACATCCACCTTCCTCCAGTCCTCAGGTACCACACCATACTCCCATGATTTGTGAAAAAGGGTAGTCATTGGTTTCACTAGTTCTCCCTTAATTCTTTTAGAATTCTGGGTGAAATCAGTCAAGCCCCATTGCTTTGTTCACCTTCAGTTTTAGGAGTTCTTTCAGAACCCTTTCTTCTGTGAAAGGACTGGATCGACCCCCCATCCAGAGTGCTTCTGTTAACTGGATTAGGCATCACCCCTCCTCCTCTTTTGAATACTGGGCAGAAATATTTGTTCAGTATCCTGCTTTTCACTGTCCCTCTCTGCCCACCCATTGTACATTCTATTCAGCCTCACTATCCTCCCTTTGTCTTTCTACTCCCCGATGTACCTATAAAAGGTTTTATGCCCCTTTAACGGAGTTGGCTATCTTTTCCTCAGTTTGGGCCTTTGCTATTCTGACTTCCCTCCTGCTTCCTCCATACAATATTTATGCCTGAAAGTTCTCAAACCTATAAATGGCTTTTATGGGACCTGGTAAACCACAAGTCGAGCTGAAGTCCTTGATTTTAGAAGAACAGACTTCAACAGGCTGAAGGAGCTGGTCAGGGATAAGTCAGTAGGGATGGACAATAGAGATGGTGTGGCAGAGATGGGAGCAATTAAGGGTGCCATTCGGGCATTTAAGGCATGAATGTCAAGTAACAAAGAGAACAGGTGCAAAAGATGACTATGGTTCTCTGCAAAGGTCAGGAAGTGATGAGGGCCAAGAAAAACCTGCCACAAATTTAAAGAAAATCAGGGGAAGAAGAATATTTGCTGAAAATAGGGAGACAAAGAGGGTGATTAGGGAGGCAAAAGCAGACACAGAGCTGCATACTGTGGAGGGGTCAAGAGCTAAGAAAAACAGTTTTCAGGTGTGTTAGAGAAAAATGAAGAAAGGAGGATAAATTGTGAGGCTAACAGAGAGGGATAGGGTGATTGAGGTGGATGGGCAAAAGGTTTCTGTCCTAATTACTTTGGCTCAGTTTTCACTAGGCAGGATGGTGGGCCTTTGCCAGAGGGTGGCATCAGAGTGGTATTAAGGGGGTCTCAGAAAAGAGGCAGCCAGCATTTACTAGCAAAAGGGTCCTGAATGTGTTAGCAGCCTTAGACTGATAAGGCCCCATGACCAATTGGGTTGTATCAGAGGATACTCAAGGAATTGGCAGTAGAACTGGCTGATCCCTGGTAGGTCTGTTCAACAGCTCTCTAAGGACAAGGGTGGTTCTAAGAGTTGGAGGGTGGTGGATGTAGTTCTGCTCCATAAGGGGGGTGGGAGAGAAAGAACAAGCAGGGAACTGCAGACCTGCCAGTCTAACTTCTATTATAGGAAAACTAATGGTATTACTGGTCAAGAGGATCTCATTCACTACTTGGATAGCAACGGTCTCCAGGATAGTAAGCAACATGGATTTGTGGTAAGGAGGTCTTGTCAGACTAACCTCATAGTTTTCTTTGACTGCGTGATGAGGGAACTGGATAGGGCCATGCTGTGGATTTGCTCTATTTCAGCTTCAGCAAGGCTTTCAATTCAGTACCCTACAGACACTTGCTGAAGAAGATGGAGGATCAGGGTGCAACTATGGTGACGGTAAACTTGGTAGGTAACTGACTAAAGGGAGGCAACAGAAGGTAGTGGCCAATTATGGTTAAATCAGAAGAGCGGGAGGTCAGGAGCAGGGTTCCACCTGAGTTCTGTCAAGGTCCGATTCTCCAACATGTTCTTCAGTGACATTGTTGAGGGATCCGGAGCAGGCTGTGTCTCTTCGCAGATGACAATAAGGTCTGTGAAAGGTGGATAGTGATGAGGAATAAAGAAAATGCAGTCTCTCTTGCAAAAGCTGAAGGGGTGGCCAAGGGTTTGGTAGCTAATATTCGACACCAAAAGTGTAAGGTGTTGCACCTAGGGAATAAGAACCCCAGGAGAGAGAGTACCAGATGGGAGGGTGAGACTCAGTACCAGGTCCATGGCTGAGGAACAACACCTTGTAATTATCATCAGCAACTGAATCAATACAACAAAGCTTACAGCAAAACAAAAGGATGCTTGGATGTAACGGAGGGGTACTGATAGCAAAAAGGGAGGTACTACTTCCCTGTATAGATCCTTGGTGAGGCTACACCTGAAGTACTGCACCCAGTTCTGGGGTCCTAACCTCACAAAGGAAAGGGACAGGCTTCAGAGTTGCAGCACAGGTTAACAAAATAATTCAGGGCCAGCAAGGCATGTCCTATAGGGAGCACCTCACGCACTGAACATGTACTCGCTGGAGACCAGAAGGGAGAGGGGAGACATGACAGAGATCTTCAGATTCCTAAAAGGAATTAACAGGATGAACTGCGGGAACTATTTAATTGGAATACCAGCTCATGGTCATGAGTGGAAGCGAAGAGGAGGGAGGTTCAGGAGAAATACTATTTTACAGAAAGAGTGGTGGAGCCATGGAACTGGCTGCCAGCCAGGGAGGTGGATGCAAAAACGCCAGTGATTTTAAGCATGGCTGGGACAGAATGAAGGGTACAGTGGTTGCACCGGTGTCAGAATTGAGGAGGAGAATGGGGAGTGGAGAGGGCTAGGACTCTGGTGGCATAATAGGTCCCAGGGCTAAATACTGAACTCAGCTGGACTGGATGGACCTTTGGTCTTTTTCTGCTGTCATTGTCTAGGTTCAATATTTCTATGTTTACTCATGGTTTGTTCTAGTTAGGATTTCCAGCAATTGTCAAATGTAAATGTAAACCTAAATAAACATATCCTTTGACAATTTCCACTTTCTGATTAATACAGAGATTTGTTTTTTCTTGAGTCATTGTTTCTTCCACGTTAAATGTTCTGTCTTTTAGAACTGCGAGGGCAGCAACATTATATGCTTCTCTCTGCAATACATATTACAACCCCATCAAACTGCAGCCAGACTAATTATGAATTATTCTCTCTAAAAACACGCATCCCCATGGGCTAATTTTGGCACTTACAATTGAAAGGGGGAGCTAATAGTGTTTGAAATACAGAACCTATTGGATTTATTGCATGGTTCTGGGGAGGGACAGCAGGCAACTTATACTCTAGCCCCCAAAAACACCATATAAGGGTGTCTTCTTCTGTGTTCTCTGTGGTGTACATTTTCATCACTGCACTTTATCCTTCCCTTTCCACCAGTGGCTACCACTCCTTTGGGGAAAGGCATCTGATGCAGTCCCACAAGGTTCCTTTTGACCTAGGGTGAGGCCTCATGCATGCTACGCCCACATTTGAGTGGTTTGTCCAATCACAGGCATGGAACAGGTGGGGACAGTGACACTCAGTACCCTCATGTGGGTTTCTTGGGTCATAAGACCGAGCTCTGTGGCACATTTGTGAGGATGTTAGGCTTTGTCTTCAAAGACTGAAAGGGAGACAGAGAGAAAGAATGTCTGAATCATACACTGCACAATCATTCAAACATATCCATAGCTGTACACTGACCTAGTGTTTCTGAGTTACAAATGTAAACATGATCATTTATTATTTTATAATTTTAAATACAGAGGGGCGTTTATGGCATATTTGCAAAAATACAATGCACTTTCCAATTGCAGAGTCTCCACTTCAGCCTCCAGCAGGCAAGTAATTAAGGTTGATATTGCACAACAGTGTTACTGCCTTTTTTTTAATTCAATGAAATACCATTCTTATGGTTTCAAACCCAAACTATGATTCTGTACTTCAAACTCTATACCCCCTACCCCATTTAGTTTGAAAAGTTCACAGCTGTTTAGGCCAGTGGTTTAGAGATGGTGAGCTTCAGGAATAACTCCGAATCACTGTTCACTGACCCAGAGTATGGTGGGTCCATCATGGAGGAGACACTCATGCTCTACATGGAGGGACAGTGAATCACTCTGCAGCCCCCTTCCCCATCTGCATGTTTACAAGCAGGACTTCACAGGGTCTTACTCGGAGACCCACCAAAGTGATGAACAGGCAATGTGCCATAAAGTGCCAGGAAGCTGGCCGGCCCGTGGCGCTGAGGGATGAGGTGCTGGACACTACACCTTGCACCATGCCGAAGACCCGGGTTTGGGAATGACCTTGGGTCACCAGGGAGCTGGCTGGGGGGCTGGAGTGGGATTTCCCTCTGGGGTGGACGCCTGCTCCTCCATAGTCCCTCACCCATCGGTGGAGGGGCCGATGGGTGTGCAGGCGGCAGAAGCGACGACAACACAAGTTTGTGGTGGGGTGGAAGGGGTCACTGGATCCTAGTGTGTGTGCATGTATGCATGTGTACATCTTGATCCCAGAAAGGAGGGAAAATGGTAAAATAAGAAAAATTTGTATATGAAAAAAAAAAAGTGATCCGGGAAGCTTGTGAAGTTCAGTTTCATTACCATCAATAAATTCCAACCTTTGTCTTAAAACAACAATTTCTGAGTGCACTAAATTTGTTTGGGTTTACTATTACCATGCCTCCTACATCTTCAAGGCTAGCAGGGCAATGTGACCTATGAACATTAGGGAGGTAACAAAAGAAACCGAGGTGGGAGATGATCAGGATCTCTGGCCCAAATTAAAAAAGGTGTACAACTGGTCAGATGGGGTGCATCTGTCTTTTATTTTACAATTTATTTAAGCAATATACCATGACAGGGTGTGGGGTAATGCTAGATTTACTCATGCCTAGTGTGGTTTGGTCAGGAGGCCGCAGGAGAGTCAGTAAACCACACAAGAAGTGGGTAAATCAGCACTGCCTCACATCCTGGAGTGGCATATTGTGAATATACAATGTCTATCTACTTTTGGCATAAAAGAAATAAAGAAAACTTTTTTCTAATTATTACTATGTTGTTTCTTGCTGCCAGAAAAATAGTCTTGGGTTGCTGGGGCTCCAATATTGCTTCACATGCTTAGTACTGTTTTGTGATTCCCAACCCCAAATGTTTTCATGGGGGCTGAGAAACTTTCAACAGTGTGCCTGACGTCGCTCTTCTACTGCGTTCTGGCTCCCTTTTTTGGGGGGTTCTGTGTAGGATTTGTACTATGGAGCATTGGCTCTGTTTTCTCTGTAAACACTGGCTCTGTTTTCTGTGTAATGAAATGTATACCCTCCCCCAGACCCCACACACACACACACACACACACACACACAGGCAAGCATAAGGTGAATTTTTCAGAACCTGATCCCACAAAATGAAAAGCGTTGGACCTGCTCCAATTTAAACTGTTTTATTTTTCTTTCAGAAATAGTTTATTGAGTGGTTCAAGGATGTATAGCAGTTATTCAATTTAAATACACAATTGCATAGAGGTATAGGACTGGTTACTAGGAATAACAGGGTACATGATGTTCAAAGTCGTGATTTAAGTGAACATGCAAATCAGTCAATATATGACTATAAAACATCAAAGATTAATGTTCACAGGTTATAATCACAGTAATTGTCCAGTACAAACACCACATACACCGTTTAGACATGTGAAACATTAGCCACCTTATGGTATATATACTCAAACCAGTGGAACTGAAGGGAACAGAAAGTGCTGGGGTCCATGAGAACCATACTTCAGACAGGGAACCTGCCTTCCCAGACTGCTTTCAGCAATGGATCCCATATTTCATTGAAGAGGCGACATTTGCCCAGTGCTCCCATCTGTGCTTTTCAAGGGCATACATGAAAGCAGGTTCTTGGACCATCGAGCTATGGATGGAGGGTAGGAGGACATCCATACCTGAGCTACAGATCTTCTGGCGTTGACCAGGGCCATGCTCCACAGATGGTTATTCAAAGCACCTTTGGGGTGTCTCAGATCTGCTCCCAGGAGCAACTCCAAGGGATTTCAATGGTGCATAACCTAGGGTGAGTGACATTATCCTATGTACTTCTTGCCAGAATGGTGCAATCCTAGCACACATTAAAGTCATGTGAGTGAAGTCACCCACACCTACTCCACATTTGGGACACATCTCTGACCTAGAGTTTAGTTTAGTTTAGTTTATTAGTCTAGGAATTAATACCTTTGAGCCAGGGCTCTTTACAAAGGTTCCACGTCACAAAGAACATTTAACAAAGCACGATACACATTACAGGTAAAACCAGACAGGAAAGTTACATCATAAATTTGCTATTAACAGTTAAGGCAGTAACGTTTTTAAGTTTCATAGAAAACAAGCTTATAACAGGTTCAAGCGGTAGACAATTTCGAGGTTAAGGAAACTTCCAGGAGAGGGTGATCATTAGGTGCCAAAAGGAGGCTAGAGAGGAGGGAAAGGTGGTGACGGGAGAGTAAGTGAGAGGACAGGAAAAAGGGGGAGTGAGTTTGGGTGGGAGACAGGAAGTAGTAGAGGTACCAGAGGGTTCATTAGTCAGGGAGGAAGAGGCCTCAGATGTGAGGATGGACATGAGGAGTAGTAGTCTTTATCTAGCGCAATCACAGTTGCTAGTGGTGGTGAGGTGGGCATAGAGCATGGATTTGAAAGCTTCAAGCGAGGTTGAGGATAGAGTAGGTGGACTAAGTGCATTGAACCATGTCGGGGCCCTGTAGGCGGAAAGATCTTTGTCCCTGTGCAGTCCGGCATCTCGGAACCAGGAAAGGTTGGCATTCAGATCTGGTGGAGGGTCGTGAGCCAGGATTCAGTCGGAGTAGGTTTTGAATACATAATGGAGTCAGTCCCAAGATAGATTTTTTGCCATTGTGCAGGTGAGATAAATAAGACGATTTGATAGGTTCAACCAGCCTGATTCATAGTACAGATCACACGTGTGAGTCAGTCTTTGAGCCCCGTGAGGAGCGGCAGGCCTTATTTAGAGTGATTGAGATCGCCTTAGAGCAGTGGAGGTAGCTGAGCCATAAATAATAAGGCCATAGTCAATGATTGAGATTATGGAACTCTGTATAGCTATTCTCAATGCCGTTTGATTTAGAAATTGACGGTTCGAATAGTATTCCAAGCGTTGGTTCACTGTTTTCGCACTGTTGTCAATGTGGGTTGCAAAGGTGAGCCCTTGGTCAAAAGTGATGCCAAGGTATTTGAAAGTATTTACTTGGTCCAGTGTAATTCCGCAGAGGTTTGTATGGTGAGTGGAGTATGCCTATTTTGTTTTGGTGATTGGAGAAGAGCATGGCTTTTGTTTTATTGTGGTTTAGCCAAGTTTACTATCCAGGAACCACCTTTCAACACTAGAGAAAGCAAGTTGCAGGCTTTTTCGTAGGGAGTTTGGATCCTTGTGGGAAGAGAGAATTACAGCATCATCAGCGTATAAGATTATTTTCTCCTGGCAGATATCTGGGAGGGAGTTAAGGAACAGGCTAAAGAGGAGCGGTCCAAGAATTGATCCCTGTGGTACACCGAGAGAACTGATTTGAAGTCAGAGAGTTCATTAGAGATTTTTACAGCCTGTGACCGATTGGACAGGTAACTTTTTACCCAAGCACAAGGACCTTCGCCAGGCCTAGGCTAGAAAGTAGGGAGGTAAGTAGGCCATGATGGACTGTGTCGAAAGCTTTTGTAAGATCAATAAAGACTGCACCTGTTTGGCACCCTTTGTCCAGGGTTGAGTGGACTTCTCCAGAGAAATCAAGTAAGGCTATTGTTGTACTATGTCCTTTCCTAAAGCCGTGCTGTTGATTACAGAGTAGATTGTATTTGTCCAGGTAATCAGAGAGTTGGTCTGCCACTATTCGTTCAAGTGCTTTGAGAGGAGGGAGTATTGATATTGGTCGATAGTTTCCTGTTGAGGTTTTGTCCCCCTTTGTGCACTGGCGTAACTATGGCAGATTTCCATTTGTTGGGAAATTGACTTTGGCAAAGTGACAGATTAAGAATTTTTGTAAGGGTGAATTACCCATCCAGGGTGAGAGACAGGATTTTTAGATCTAGCGTGTCACTACTTGTTCTGGATTTGGAGCAGGCCTTTCTTATGTACTTGTGTGCTTGTGCACTTTGATTTTCTTGAAGTAAAATTGTGGTTTGTCACAAGGGTGTTTTGTGATACTAGGCTAGGCACAGGTAAGTCCGAGAAGAAATCTGGGGGAGGACCCCACTAAGGTCTGTGAATGTCTTATTAAGCACATCTGCAATAGACTTTGGGTCAAGAGTGGTGGATCCATCAACTTTCATAATGGTAGGTGACGATTTTGATTGTTTACCCATTATGTTTCGCATGTTGTCCCAAAAGCTCTTCCATCACCCCAGGTGGATTCAAGGGCATTTTTGAAATAGGCGTCTTCATTTGCCTAATTTGCGAGGTACATCTATTTCGTGCCTGCTTGTATTTTAGGGTATCATGAGGTGAGCCTGTGTCTCTGGCAACTGCCCAGAGGTGGTCCCAACCTTGAGCTCGGCAAGTAGTTTGGCAGTAATCCATGGATTTGATAGCACTTTGATTTTACGTTTTTACTGGGGCGTATAAGTCGCATGCAGAGTTGAAAGATTTAATGAAGTATTCTATGCGGTATTAATATCAGTTGATTCAAGGATTGGCGTCCAGTCCTGTTGTAGGAGATGGGTTTTCAACTTGATAAGATTCCCATAAGGCAATACTCTGCTTGTTATAACTTTGGGGGTGGCTTGAGAAATTTATTAGACCAGGTACAGGACACTGGGGAGTGGTCACTGAGGGAGTCAGGGAGGACTTTAATGTTTTTATCCGGTCAGGGTGATTTGTGAGAACCCAGTCAATAAGGGTGCTTGTACCAGTTTTGTAATTTTTCCGGTGGGGAGGTTACCATCTGAGTCAGGTTTGCTGCTAGGATGTCATCTTTGTAAGTGCCAGTGTCAGAGGCGAGCCAGTTTATGGTGAAATCCCGAGGAGGAGGAGAAGCTCATTTTCAGAGGGCTGCAGACTAACAAAATCAAGTACAGACTTAATACTGGCACAGTGGTCTTTTGGAGGGATATAGACTGCGGCCACTGTGAGAAATTTGTTTTGTGCACCAAGAAGCAGTTTGATAGGGAGGAGTTGCATCTCATGTATTTGTGGGGGTGAAGCTGCCATGTTGACAGGAGAGGTTGTCCTTTATGTAGATAGCACAGCCCCACCTTTCTTGCTTGCCCAGTCGAGTCTGAAAAGATTGTAGCCTTCAAGCGAGACCGCATGATCCGGGTGCTGGGAGATAGCCAGGTTTCCACAATGGCTAGTATATCAGGGTTTTTGTCCAGCGAGAGTTTGAAGATGCCAATTTGGGAAGGTGCAGTGAGACAGAGGCCCACAATCGGTACTGTTAATACAGAGATTGTGTTTGAATAAGGCAGGTCTCTCCTGTGTGATGCAGTTATTTGAGAGTGGACGACGGCAGGGTGACATAGGCTCTGTGTAAAAATTTAGTTATCTTGATCTCAACCTATTATTGTAGGAGCAATGCACAAAGAGAGAAAGCCATTTTCCAGGTGAGTGTATCCATTTCCAGACCGAGGTCCCCACCCATCTCATTTTACTTAACTGGGTGCCTTCCCAGATTTTCCCAAGATTGTGTGATAATAGGTCGATAACGCCTGCTACCCGTTGAGGTCTATATAATTCCTTCTCAAAGGGGACGGAGGTGCCCACCACCTAGTGACAGACAAGGTGGAGCCACAGATCTGTCGATTCGAAGATGAACAAAAAAATCACCTGGCTGTATCCCCAAACATTACATATGTCTCTAAAACTGTGGATCATCCCACCCTCAAATAACTGCATCACACAGGAGAGACCTGCCTTATTCCAAACACAATCTCTGTATTAACAGTACTGATTGTGGGCCCTCTGTCTCACTGCACCAAACAAATTTAAGTATGGCGAGAGTCCACACTGCTAGCCAACGATTGGTGTACCTTCTTCCATTACCATTAATGTGTTTGCTGTAAATGGGTTAGGTAACACATTCTATAGAGAACGGGGGTGGGAGAGACTACCACTCAACAGGTCATGTTTTAAAATTACTCAGTGTCATCTCATCCTCCAGGCCAATGTGGCCCTCCCACTACCTTGCTGTATAAAGGCTAATTGAGCGCCCAGTAGTAGGCTCTGAAGTCTGGCAGACCCACCCCACCCCTATCAGTTGGCCGGAACAGCATGGCTCTACAAATACATGCCTCTCCATAAAAATGTATGTAAGGTTGAGTATAAGCACCTAAAGTGACTCTGAGGTACTCTAATAGGAGGGACTGATACAGGTATAAACACCTCAGGAGTACCATCATTTTAACAGTGCTGACTCTGCCTAGCAACGAAATAGGAGGGCACACCAACGCCGCAATCTTCTGTTACTCTGGCCATCAAAGGTTTATAATTTAGGGCATATAGGTGACTTATAGACGCTGATAGGCTTATACCCAGATATTTTATTTGGTTTACCATCCGTAATCCACTCAGATTCGTGATCAGTTGTGCTCTGTTGCAGGAGTCTATGGGCATTAACTCGCTTTTGGTCCAGTTTACTTTATGGCCAGAGATGGCACCAAAATTTCTCATTAAGGTATGCACAGCCAGGAGGTCTCTTGCAGGATTTTGTAAATATAGCAATTGGTCATCTGCATACATGGAGATTTTATGTATAGCTCCCTCTCCCTGAACCCCTCAATGTCTGGGTGAGCCCTCAGGACCGCTGCCAATGGCTCCAAGGTCAAAACATAGAGCAAGAGGGACAATGGGCATCCCTAACACGCCTCGCTCTAAACCAAACTGTTAGGAAAGACTTCCGCTAATGGCTATTTGCGCTGATGGGTTATTGTAAAGGGCATGACTCCACTGGCAGAATGTTGTGTCTAACCTAATTCTTCCCAGGACATCAAACAGATACCCCCATTCCACGCTGTCAAATGCTTTTTCTGCATCTAGCGCAACTATTGCCGCCCCATGAGATCCCTTCACCCGAGCACATCTAAATGTCACATTCAGGGTTCTTCTGATGTTATGTTTACCTTGTCTGCTCTTCACAAACCCCGACTGGTCCTGGTGGATCAGTCTGGGAAGCAGGGCTCCAGGCTCGTGGCCATGACCTTGCCATAATTTTGTAGTCTGCAGTAAGCAGGAGATGGGGCAATAAGAGGCACACTTTGTCAAATCTTTCCCAGATTTAGGGTGCACAGTAATGACTGCCGTTCTTGTGGATGCAGGCAAAATACTGTCTGCAAGCCTTCCACTAGCATATCATATAAAGGGTCCAATATTAGTGGGCAGAAGATTTTCATAAAGTCAATGGGAATTCCATCAGGGCCAGGGCTTTGCCACCCTTCAGAGCTATTATCGCTGTCTGAACCTCCTGCATAGACGGGGGCCCCAGATTCCTTGCATCCTCCAACCCTAGTTTCTCCAGCGGTGCCTTACTATAAAAGGAGGACATTTCTTCTTAGAAGGGTGGCATTCAGAGGTGTATAACCTCTTGTAATAGTCAACAAACGCCTTACCAATACTGCCAGTGTCATATAGCATACCTCCCTGGGGTCCTCAATCCCACCCACTCTCTTTTCAGCCTCCTCCGTTTAATCTGCCAGGCAAGGAATTTACCCACCCCCGTCACCATCGGGTAGGGCCCTGCATCTGCAAGCAATATAGTGCATTCTAGTTTAGTACTATTCAGCATATTATATTTGTATTTCAGACACTGAATAACAGCATAACTCATGCTGGGTCTAGATTTGTGGGGGTCTCACAGGCTGCAATTTTAATTCTAAGGAATTCAACTCTTCCCCTTCTTTCTTATAGTGGGCTGCATAGGAAATGGTTTGACCCTTATAAATGCTTTCAACGCTTCCCATCTAACACTACGCAGGTGTCTCCCTAATGTTGTGGGTCAGGAATTCCTTAATCTTGTTATTTATCAGCTCCACATAGCCTGGGTCTTTCAAAGGAGTGGATCTAGCCTCCACATGCGTGGGAGCAGCTGCCCTATAGCATCCAAGGAGAGAGATTGAGGGTATGGTCGGACACCAGCATGGGCAGGTATTTAATCTCACCTGCCACTGCCAACAGTACTGGGGAAACCAGCAGCCGGTCAATCCAAGCGTATGACTGATGGGCATGGAAGAAAAACTGTACTCCCTATCTAAGGGATGACAGTGACGCCTTGCTCCACTAGTCCCAGTTCATTCTGAATCTTTTCCAAGGCTTTAGCACTCGGGACATAGATACCACGGTATGCCTAGACCTATCCAATACTGTGTCTAACACACAGTTGAAATTCCCCAATTATCCAGGGACCCTCCCATCTGGCCATATCCATAGCTAATTTTTGAAAAAAAACAACTAGATCTTCTACATTTGGGACATAGATCGACCCCAGTAGAATCACCTCTCCTCCAGATAAGCGGAGACTTGCAAGAGCATACCGCCTCATTGGATCCACAAACAAAGCGAGCACCACCACTGCACTGCCCCAGGGCAGCCAAATCAAAGTGCCCTGGCTTTCGAAGAGAAGACTGAAGAGATCCATATTCCCCATAAAGGCAGCAGTCCTGCGGGCCTCCTCCACAGAGAAGTGGGTTTCTTGCAAAAGCATTATTTGTCCTTTCAACCGGCGTGTCTCTGCCTGTACTTTCTCTTTAACAATGAATTTCAAGCCATTTATATTCCATGTGACTATCTTAGTTTCAGACGACAGAGTTAAAACATAAATCACCAATACCTGACCCTGCTATAAAGAGCTTGCATCCTGAACCAACAGTTTTAACATTTAGAACAAAACTGATCCCTGCAACACCCCTTCCTCCCTCCCCACCAACCCCCAAGCCCGAACTAACAGTTTTACAATTTTTAACATTTAGAATAGAACAGAACCCCTGCAAACACCCATTTAAACTGTTTTTGCATTGGTTGCTAGTTAGACAGAGTGGAGGAACTACCGGTGCGAGCATATGACTGGTGCCTGTACTTCCGGTGGCTTGGGTTTACCAGGGGAAAAAGCGATCTTTGGCCTCGTCGGACTGGAGGGTGAAGAAATGCCAATACAGGGATGAGGAGGTTCACAATGTTTTTTGGTTTTTTTTACTTAAATTTAGATTTTCGAGGTCGGATTCTGTCTTAGCAGATACGCTGTATGGGAGTGCGCTGGGAGCAGTAGTTCTGTGACAGGGTCATTTAGTGGGGATTGCCGTCTTTGCCAGTCTTGAGCTGGTGATGGTCAGAGTGATATTAGGTGGAGTTCTTGATGCAACTGACTTACGGTTGGCATCTTTTCTCATGGGGTAATGCTAGATTTTACAATGGGAAAAGGTGCCAGCCAATGAGAAGGCAGAGTTTTTAGCCACTGTATAATTAAGCAATACACCATGACAGGGTGTGGGTTAGCTTAGATTTACCCACACCTGGTGTGGTTTGGTCACAAGGTATTAGGCTGAGTAAAACCACACCAGAAGTGGGTAAATCCAAGCATAACCCATATCTTGGAGTGGTTTATTGAGATTATACAATGTCCCCCTGTATTTCTTTGCAAAAAAAAAAAAAGAACGAAAAGGCTTTTTTTTTTTTTTTAGTTTACATGTATTTGTTGAATTGATTGCTGCAACAGAAAAACAGTCCTGTGTAGCGAGGGCTTGGAACTAAAGACAGTGGCATCTGCAGTGTTATGAACAGTGATAGAGCAACGCTGCCATTTTTTTTTTTAGTTAATGCTACCAGAATGAAATGCCATGCTTTCAGCTGAAGGACGCGCTGGGGGCATAGATATAGTAGCAGTGGGAGCTGGTCGACAATATGCTGAGGAGAGATAATGGAACAAACACAACTGATCCAGCAAGAGTTCATGAGAAAAAGGGAGTTCGGAATGTATGGGGAAGCCCTGCAAGAGGGGTTTGTTGGAGTCATGACTCACAGAAGAGAGAAACCGAGCAAGTCAGCCGGGCTGCAGAGCAAGGGGACATCGATCTTGGACTAAGGGCAGAAGTTAAAAACTAGCAGGATATCTGCCAGGATCCCAGGAGGAAGGAGCTGTCTGCCTGACTTGAGGAGTCCGCCTCTCCATGTCACTGGGTCCCAACCGCCCCTCTGTGAGTAAAGAAGGAGCTTGCTTGCTCACCGAGTACCAGCCTTTCATTAGTGCTGAAGAGGAAACTGGCTATTAATGAAAAGCGATGGCTACAAGTTATACAAATCATGGCCAAAAGCTGTGTCCTGATACTGAGCATGCTTATGAATATATATGAGTGCATGCTTAGTTTCACAGCTCCACTTTTCGACCATGATTAGTGCAACATCCTCATTTTTATTAAAAAACATACTCTGTAGTTCAGATTTATTCAAAATTATGATATATCTGAATGAGGATGGTGGGAGGTGCACACAAGCTGGTACAACAGATTGCGGTTTACCAGTGGTTTAGTGGGGAAAGAACATGGTGGGTTGGAGGTTTTTGGTTTTGGGGTCGAATTGATTTATGTGGTGCAGCTTACTGGCACCTTTTCCTGTAGGCTATACCAGTAATTACCATGGGTGAAAGGTGCCAGTCAGCCAATCAGATTAGAGAATTCTCAGACCCCACTGTATATCTAAGCTAATACGTAGTAGGGTGTGTGTATCATCATGATATTGTCAAGCCTTGGGTGCCTCATGCACCAAGAAGTGACGACATCCCATGATATACCACACCCTGGAGTACATTATTGCTATTATGAACTGGCATAAAAGTTTTTCAGTAAAAAGTAATAAAAATTTTTTAAAGCCTTTTGAAAATGCATCTTTCCGATGCTGGAGGAGTATTGTTTAACAAAACAGTTCCTTGAGGGCTCTGGGCAGCAGGTGGCACTGTTGTAAATGGTCTGAATAATCAGTCTCACTCTGCCAGACGTACTGTGTTTGACCTCGTCCAACTGCCTGCTCTGGGACCAGGTAAAGATATGTGCGACTTCCTGTTGATATTTGGTAGCTGACAGTTGGAGCTTTTAGCGCACTTAATGTTTTTATTTATTTTTAAACAAAAATCATGGGCTGCGGAATGCCACGAGTGAGTAGCTCACTAGGACAACATGGTGTGAAGGAAGTGCACGGAAGTACAGTATGTGCACGAGGCAGTTCTTGGACATTGGAGTTGGGAGTGTTTCAGTGCAGTTGCCAGGGTTTCAGTGGGGTTGCCAGGGCTTCATTGGGGCTGTGAGTGTTTCAGTGTGGTTGCCAGTGTTTCATTGGGGTTGGGAGTGTTTCAGTGCGGTTGTCAGTGTTTCAGTGCAGTTGTCAGTGTTTCATTGGGGTTGGGAGTGTTTCAGTGCAGTTGCCAGCATTTCAGTGCGGTTGCCAGGGTTTCGTGTGGTAATTTTTGTTGTTGTTGCTTTGACTCGAGTGGTGGGACCGATGTGTGGCATGAGCAAGCAGGATGATGTCTCAGAGTGTGAGAGAAACAAGCATGTTGGAAGCTTGCGGTGTGCAGCGGTTATCAGCGGCACAAGTCAGGGACTGTCAAACACCAGAAGGCAGGTAACCAGCTGCAGTGAGTGATGCTTTTTTTGGAGTCAGGCAGAACAGGTCATGACATGTGGCTGCCAACAAATGTACGGACTGGACCTGAAGCAGGTAAAATTACCTATTTGCTGTCACAGTTAGAAAATAGTTTGGTTTTTTTTGTTTAGTAGCGGCCGCCTCGGTGCCTGACTCGCTCTGGACCATGGGAGGTGGGGAATGTTGCAGTCAGAGGAGTTCCTTCTGAGTGAGGAGGCTGGCAGTCAGAGGCTTTCAGCCATGAGTATATACTCATTATCATCATGGCTTCAAAGACCTCTCGGCCAATCAGCTTTCTCAATTTTCATTAACCAGTTCATAATTACCCAGTCTTCCAGCTGAGATGCAACAGTTCATTTTCATTGCGGCTTTGCTGTTACCCAGTTAATACAACTGTGTGAATTGATGCATGGGGTTACGTGACTTGCTGAGAGTTGCACAACAAGGAAGTGACTCTAATAGGATTGACTCCAGGGTCTCAAGCCAGTGTGCTAGTCAGTAGGCCACACTTTTCTTTTACCATTAACCCTGTCAAAACTGCAGACATGTTCAAGTCAGACATTTGACCTTGAAATACCTTTCCTTTGATGGAACTCAGTTGTCTTTATATGGTCCTATGTTGATTTTAAAAGCAGGTTAGGCCAAAGGGATTTTTAACAACTTTTTATCTGTTGTTTTATGTATGATTTGGACTTTAAGAAAGTGTATTCTTCCAAACCAACCGTCATTGTTTCTCCGATGAAGGACTGTGTGTAATCCAAAAGCTCAAAGCACCTATTTTCTTTTTAACAACTCTGCTGATCCAATAAAATATATCGAATCATCTATTTGTGTGGATCTTGTGTTACAAGGACCAATACGGCAACAAGAATTTCTGATGTTCGAGTCAGAACATTCTGGACCAGATTTAGCTAGGCATGATCTGTCTGGTGAAATTCTACTGTGTGCAGCTTCTATATTTAAGCAATACTACCCATGGGTGTTGGCCTAGCTGGGAGATAATTTGCTGTGATAGCACTTAAGGATCCCAAATCTGAAAAAGAGCGCCTTATCTAAGAAACATTCGGTATAAAGATAATTCCTATAGAAAAGCATATTCCTGGTGGTATCAACCATAATAATTAAAATGTTGTTAAAGGGGTTATAAAAACACACAGCCTCAGGTGGTGAGACACACGATTTTAGTAGCCATTTACATGAAACAGAAAATGCCACTTACACAACCAAAGAAATCGCACACTCCTGACTAGGTGACGGTCAGGTTAAATGTCCTCACCCAGTCAAAACTGTTCTGGCTGCTTTGTTGCATAAATGTTGTTTGGAGACCGACATTTCTACATAGTGTGCCTAATAACTCTGATGAGAACAGTCATTCAACTGACTGAATCAACAAACACCAGAGAGTCCTGCTACATGTAATCTGTGTTGTTCTACTCTAATCAAACTGACTTCACTGGTAGTGTCATTCCTGAACGCAGTAGCCCAACACAACATACTACAGCAGGTTACAAACTAAAATAAATTCTTAGGCAAGTGCAGTTTATGCAACATTTCCATACATACAAATGTAAAGAGTAAAGAAATGACACTATTTAATAATAACTTAAATTCTGTTAATATTTCTTTGATGTTTTAATGTTAAACATTTGCAAGTACACAAGACAGGCAAACTGTGGTAGAAGACTCTTTGAGCTATCTGAGATGGAATGCTCCATCTAAAGATCTGGGTTAAAGGGGGCCAATTTCTTTGTTCACCATATTATTTTTCTTTTTCAATGTGTCATTAGTAATAAAATATTCTGAATGACATGGATTACTTACATTACAGGGTTATAGTATTTGGCTCTTATAACACTGCTCTCCACTATTATAGTACACAGACCTTCTTCCCAAAGTGATTGATTCCTCAGCCCAGCTATCAAACATTTGCTCTTTACGCCAGTCAGGTAGGATGTTATTTCTTTTGTTGTAGTATATTACTTGTTTAATATGAATTAAACCGCTTTGCAAACCATATTTATTAGTTTCAGAGTATCTTGTTAGGTAGCCTGTGTACTATATAATGTTTTCAGGGTGGTATTATGAATTCAAAGTGTGTATAGATATGTTCCAAAACACTGAATGCCATAGATGATGGTGTAGGGACTCATTACCAATAAAGAAATAGAGAATAATGGCTGGGTAGGGGTTATAATGAGAATTTTACACACACACGGTGTGGATGTTACATAAACCCCGAGAGCAAGGCTCTAGGGGTTATAAAGGTATCCCACACTGAGGGTATGTAAAATTTTAGTTTTATACCTTCTATTTGGCCTTTATTTTATATAATTGCCAGTGATCATTTTTCATCACAGCAATTATCTAAAATAAAGGTATTCCATTTCCTATGGAGCCAATGGAGTGGTTGGCTTTCAGTGTGGTTCGCAGCTCATGATTAAATAAACTTTCCTGTTTTTCCTCTTAAGTCAAACACTTTTAGAAAATATGCTAGTTTGTTACACAGAAACATAGACTTTGATGGCAGATAAGGACCGCTTGGCCCATCTAGTCTGCCCATTTCCTACCTACAGGATAGGCGCAGCCTATTTCTTCCTACTCCCACAAGAATTGCCTTATCTCTGTCCCATGCATTCTTGACTTTTCCCACAGTTTTAGACCCCACAACCTCCTCAGGAAGGCTGTTCCATGCATCCACTACCCTCTCTGTGAAATAATACTTCCTCACATTGCTCCCTGAACCACCCCCATCTTTAAATTGTGTCCCCTTGTTCTTGCATCGCCTCTTTTTCTGAAAGATGCTACCCTCTGGACTTTGTTGATTCCGCTGAGGTATTTAAAAGTTTCTATCATGTCCCCTCTCCCTCCTTTCCTCGAGGCTATACATATTAAGCTCCTTTAGTCTCTCCTCATACGGCTTCTCTTGCAGACCCAGCACCATTTTAGTTGCCCTCCTCTGGACTGCCTCTATCCTGTCTATGTCCTTGCAGAGATGGGGCCTCAAACTGGACACAGTACTCAGATGGGGTCTCACCAACTGTCTGTACAGAGGGATAACAACTTCCTGTTTTCTGCTGCTGATGCCTCCCTACGCATCCCAGTATACCCCAGCCCTCCCTACTGCCTTCTCACATTGCTTGCTAACCTTAAGGTCATCTGATATGATTACCTCCAGGTCCCTTTCCTTTTTGTTGTTGTTACTACCTCCCCCACTGTGTATTCTTCCCCTGCTCCTTGTTTCCAGGTGCATTATTTTGTACTTCTTGCATTGAACTTAGCTGCCATACTTGACCATTCCTCCAACCTTGCCAAGTCCCTTCTCATCCTTTCCACGCCTCCTTGTGTATCAACCCTGTTGCAGATCTTTGTGTCATCTGCAAAGAGGCATACTTTTCCTTCCAGTCTCTCTGCAATGTAACTTATGAAGACATTAAAAGGACTGGACCCAATACTGAACCCTGCGGTACCCCACTAGTAACCCTCTTCTTCAGAGTGGACTCCATTTACAATTACCTCTGTGTCCTGTTGTCCAGCCAATGTTTTACTTAGGCTACCATCCTGGGACCCACTCCCAGGCTGGTTAATTTGCCTATTAATCTTTGTGTGGGACTGTGTCAAATGCCTGCTAAAGTCTAGGTAGGCTGGTCCACAGCCCTCCCTGGTCTGCTACTTTGGTCACCCAGTCAAAGAAATCTATTAGATTCATCTGACATGACCTTCCCGCTGTGAACCCATGCTGCCTTGGGTCCTGTGCCCCACTGGCCTCTAGGTACTCAAAATACAGTTACGTAAGAACTTACCTGAACAGTAGATCTTCGAGAGAGGCTCTTGCAGTAGGTAATACATATAGGACTGATGCGGCTGGCGGCAGGACCCCACGGAAAAATTTCTAGCTAGCAGTCCCTGGCGGGGACCGCCTCACGCCAGGTGACCGCGCTATATGACGCTGGTATAAGGCAGGTCCGGACGCCGCCTTCCAGTTCTTTCCGCCACAGGCCTGGAAGGCCCGGACGAGAGAGAAGCAGATATTTCCTCAATGGAAAAGAGCTGAAAAAGCCTAGGGGATGGAGAAGATATTGCAAAGAGCCTCTCGAAGATCTACTGTTACGGTAAGTTCTACAGAACTGTACTATCTTACTTCGAGGGCTCTTTGCAGGTAATATATATAGGACAGACTCCCAAGCAGTCTGGAACAAACAAAGGCACCGGGAGTAGGAACTATCTAAAAAGTAGAAAATAATCTAGCAGGTCTCAAGAAAGGAGGTTTCAAGACAGTTAACCCAAAGCCTGCTCTACGGTGAGAGGCAATGTCCAAACTGTAATGTTTAGTAAAGGTATGGACTGAAGTCCAAGTCGCGGCAGCACAGATGTCCGTCGCAGACACGTTTCTGAAACAAGTCAGAGGCGTGCAACTCCACCAGTGGAGTGACATCTGACTTGACCTGGGAGGGTCTTGTTGTACTTGTCATAACAGAAAGTGATGCAATGGCCAACCATTTTGATAGGCATTGCTTAGAGACAGCATTGCTTTCTTTATGAGTGAAAGAGACTAACAACTGATCAGTCTTTCTGAGATCCTTCGTCCCTATCGTGTAGTATCTCAGAATCCTGTGAACATCCATGGTATGGAGCAAGTATTCTCCTTGATTGGAGTACTGCGTGAAGAAAGCAGGTAATTCAATAGACTGATTCAAGGTAGATTCGCTACCACCTTCGGAAGAAACTTAGGATTCGTATGCGAAGAGCTACTGCTCCTTTGTGAAAATTAAATAAGGATTTTGCACATGAGGGCCTGGAGCTCGGAAATTCTGTGAGCAGAAGTAATGGCCACCAAGAAGAGCGCCTTCCACGATAAAAACTTCAAGTTTGCAGAAGCTGCAGACTCAAAGGGAGGAAGGGTAAGTTTCGAGGACAAAGTTTAAGTCTCAAAGTGGAGCTGGAGCCGGACAGGGGCCTGAGATGAAGGACCCCTCTGAGCAAAGTTTTGGATACCTCCAGCTGGGCAAAAGCCTTATCTGCGAAAGGGACATGGTAGGCTGAAATAGCCGCCATATGGACTTTTAAAGAGGAGTGACTGAGACCTAGGTCGAAAAGATGACGATGTACTCAAGCAGAATGGTCACCGGCAGGAAAAGGGCTCCATGTTCCTGGACGCAGCCCAGATAGAAAATCTTTTCCATTTCATGGCATAGGTGGACCTAGTGGAGGGCTTTCTAGCCTCCACCAGAATCTCGGCCACCTTAGGAGAAATGCCAAAACGAGCTTGAGCTAGGTCTGTAGGAGCCATGCGTAGTTGAAGGGACTTGAGTCCCGGATGGACCAGGGTCCCCTGATCCTGGGTCAGCAACCTTGAGACAAAGGAAGAGGAAGAGGAGGAACCTCTGAGTATTGTTGTAGAAGAGAGAACCAGATTTGCTCTGGGCCAGAAAGGAGCGATCAGAATCATTCTCGCCTCCTTCTAAAGCAAGCTTCTGTGGCACACGAGGGACCAGAGAAATTGGGGAAAAGCATAGATGAATCTGTCCTTCCAGCTTAGAGATAGAGCGTCCGCTCCAGAAAGCGCCCGCCTGGAGTGAGCGAGCAAAGATTGGAAGTTTTGTGCTTTGGGAGGAAGCGACAGGTCTATCTGAGGAGTCCCCAAATCTGGAAGATGCTTTTAGAACTTTTTCGTCCAATTCCCACGTGTGGAAGAGCCGATGAGCGACTTATTCTGTCTGCCAGGACACTGTTGACTCGGAACATGGATTGCTGTGAGGTGAAGGTTGTGGAGAGTTGCCAATTCCAGACCCTCATCGCTTCCCTGCACAGCGGTAGGACCGAGTTCCTCCCTGCTTGTTGATGTACCACACCACGCACATGTTATCCGTTTGGACAGCTAGGTGACCGGAAGGATGTATTGGTGAAGGGCCTGGAGCACATACAACACTGCTCGAAGCTCGAGCACGTTGATGTGGAGAACTATCTCCAACTTTGACCAAAGGTCTTTGGTTCGGTGAGGACCCAGATGGGCTCCCCAACCTTCGCCTGACGATCCGTGGTCAGAGTCTGATCGGGGAGGATGAAAAAGGGACCCCGGAAGAGGTTCCCTAACCATCCACCATCGCAAGTCTCTTACCATCAGCGAGGAGATCAGAACCAGATGATCTAGGTCGTCACTCGCTGATCCCACTGAGATCAAGAGTCCACTGAGAGATTCTCATGTGGAGGCGGCGTGGAACCGCCGGATGGCTCCCGCCATAAGCCCCAGTAGACGGAGCATTGACTCGGGCCGGGACCCTCCTGTGATCGGATAGGAGGAAATCTGTGACTGGAGGAGGCCCCTGTCCGGAGGCAGAAAGGCCTTGCACAAAGTTGTGTTGAGAATTGCCCGATGAACTGGAGCCTCTGTGAAGGATCCAGGTGACACTTGAATGGTCGATGGTAATACCCAGGCCAGTGAAACCTGCTGGGTGAGGGAGAGAAAATGCAGGAGTTCCTCCTGGACAGGGCCGCCAGGAGCCAGTCGTCCAGGTAGGGAAAACCTGAGCTCCCAAAGAACGAGGTGGGCCGCTACCACTGCCAGGCATTTGGTACCGCACTGGAGGCTGAGGAAAGACCAAATGGGAGTGCCCGAATTGGTTAGACACCCTGGAACGCAAAACCTGAGGTACTTTTCAAAAAGGAAGCATGGGGATGTGTGGTACGCATCCTGCATATCTAGTGCACAAAGCCATTGGCCCGCCAAAGCAGGAGCAAAAGGGATTTATTAGAGAGCATCCTGAACCTCTTGTATTCCACATACAGGTTCAGGGAGCCGAGATCGAGAATAGGTCTGAGATCTCCCGTCTTCTTTGGTACAAGGAAGAAGTGGGAATAGTACCCCATCCTGTAGAGGTGAGGAGGATGGGCTCTATAGCCTGTTTCGCAAGGAGTGCAGAGATTTCTTCCCGACCAAAGGAAGATGGTCCCTTGAGTAAGCGGAGTTCAGAGGGGGTGACGAGGAGGTCTTCAGAAACCTATGGAGTGCCCTCTGCTATGATCTGAAGCACCCATGAATCCGGGTTATCCTCTACCAACCTGGAAGGTGGAGGGAGAACCTCCTCCTACCGGTTCCTCCGGGGCGTCCGAGGCGGTGGGAGAGGAAAGGAGTCAGGTGGTGTGAGGCAGCGCGCAGCTGGGGCACCCGTAGCTTTTTGGGCAGCGGGGCCTGGCAGCTGGGGCCCGACGTTTAGTGGCCCGCCTTCCTGAGGTTTCGCTTGAGGCTGGCTGCTTCAAAGGGACGGCGCTGAGGGGATGGGGAAGGTACATTGAATCAACAGATTTAAGGGCCGCCCCTTCTCCTGTAGATCAGTGATGATGTCCTTGACATCACCACCGAAAAGCACAGAACCCCTGAAAGATGCTTCTTGGATGGCTGACTGCACCTCCGGACCAGACCTGACACACGGAGCCATGCATGACGCCAAGACTTATGGCGAATCCAGAGCTTCGCCCTGCAGTGTCCACTGCGTCAGAGGTCGCCCTCAGAATGTGACGACTGGTCAAGAAGCAGAACGACCAGGTCGGCCAACTCCTGCTTAACTTGAGAATCAGGCAAAGAGTCAATCTTGATTCCGCCTAGGTAAGGATGGCCTTCTGGTAATCCCCATATGTGCTACATAGTTCAGGGCCCTAATCCCCAGCGTGGAAGAAGCGAGATCTTCCTTCCATACTGATCCAGAAGGCGAGATTCCTTATCCGGGGACGAGCTCATGTTTGGTGTGCTGACCGCCGTGAGCGGCGCTAAATCACAACCGAGTCTGCACGGGGTGAGAGTCTAAAAGTCTACACCTCGGAGCCTGGTATAGCCTGTTCGACTTCCTGGGAAGTGGGCTAAGTCGATGGTTGTTTCCAAATAGTGGAAACAAGGTGGGCGGAGGCTCGATCCAGGGTGGCACTAAGGTAGGAGCCGGAGGGGCAAGTCCAGATGTTCAGCAAGTTTTACCCGCTGAGGATCTGGTTCTAAGAAATGCCACTGATGGACTTCCTGATCTTCCTGAGCAACTCCGTGAAGGAAGGATCCTCCGGAGGAGACTTGAGGAGTCCTCGGCTAGGGCTTGGACGGAGAGCGTGGTTCGTCGTCTTTCTCGGAACATCCATCGGAGGCGCCCAAGGAGTCCGAGAGAAGGAGAGGAAGAATCTGAAGCAGAGTAAGACTCCTAACCCGCCTAGGGGAGGAATGGGTTCCTTGGGAAGGATCCCAGAACGTGTCCTGCCCCTCTGGATCCTGAGAGCAAAACCGGAACTGGAGGAGGAGGAGAGGAGAGTGCCGCTCACGGGTGATGGGAGCCGGGTGGCACCGTGCCGTAAGACAGCTTCGATTTCTTGGTGAGCTGAGCCTTGGCCTCAGCCCACCAAGAGGTAAGAGTTTTCTGGAGATCCACCGCGCCTAGGGGCGGTGGAGGAGGAGGAGGAGGGGGATAGTTGTACGGAGGAAACCGTAGGGGAGTATCCATAACCCAGCTGCAGGTATCCCGGAGTCGGGTACTGTAGGCGTGGGTACTGTGGTGTCGAGGGAGTCGGCACCGGATACGGTGGCGCAGGATACGCGACTGGGAGAAACCGGCGCGGATACGACGGGCGATACCCAGGCACTGGAGGAGCTGTTGAGCAGACGGCCCAGCCGGGTACTCCACGGGCGGATCAGTCGGGATAGGCCCGTGGGGTGGAGGCCCAAAGGAGGAAGAAAATCTCTGCCGGGCGGCCGGAGGGCCAGTGTTGGAACCGCGCCGGTGGGTCCAGCGCCGGAGGAGCGGCGCCGAGGAGCCGGCACTGGGGCCGGGCGCTAGAACTGGCGTCCCATCCGGTTCATCAGGAAGAGGATCGGACGGTAGCCCAGGGTCCCCAAGTCTCGTCCAGGGATGGAGGAGAAAACTCTGGGTCAGGCAGGGGAACTGGGGTCTCTCTGACGGCAGCGAAGGCTGCGGGAGCCTGGAACGACAGAAGCAGCAGGTTCCGCCTGAGGCTCGGAGGCCCGGCGCAGACACCAGAGGAGCCGACGTCTGCTTGGAGGGTCCCTTCGGAGACGGGCCGAGGAAGAGAGGAGACCCAGTCCGAGGGGACACTGCCGAGCGCCTCTCAAGAGTCGAGCGACTTAGAGGCTTTTCCCGGCGGACGCCGGAGGAGCGGACGTCTGCGGGAGGTGCCCAAGATTCAGTAGGGCCGAGGCCTGCGGCGGTACTGGGGCAGGGAGTCTCCTTTTGCCCGGAGACGCCCGGGCGGGCCGAACTCGAACTCCGTCAGGGCCGACTCCTCCAAAGCCTTGAGTGCTGCTGGGCGATCCCCGGAGGGATGTTACTTGCCCGCGATTCGGCCCGAAAGTTGGGAAGAGGAGGCTTCTCCCAGTGCCTTTCCTTGTCCCGCTTCTTGTGCCCTTCAGGTGAGGTCGACGCCTGTCGAAGTTTTCAGCTCTTTCTCCATTGCAGACATCTTTTTGAGGAGATGGGCTTCGAGGACTGCTGGCGTCATCTGCGGTGGCGCGCTGAACCGGGAGGCAGTGCGGACACTTGTCCGACAGCGTGGTTGGGGCCTAGGCAGAAGAGGCAGAGGAGTGACTGTCTTTGTGAGGCAGTTACCGCATTAGTCGTATTTATTCTTTTGAAGGGGACGACATATACTGATGTTCACCTGACGAAAGAGGAATAAAATTCTGAAACTATTCAGAAATAAATGACGAAGTAACAGGACTGAAGCGATAAGAACTTAACTGCAGGCGCTGCAACGAGCTGACGGTAGGAAAGAACTGAAGGCGGGCGCCTGGGACCGCCCCTTTATACCGACGTCAGATGATGCCGGGTCACCTGACGTAATGGCCCCGCCAGGACTGCTAGCTAGAAATTTTTCATAGTCCTGCCACGGCCGGGCCAGTCCTATATGTAATTACCTACTGCAAGAGCCCTCTGAAGTAAGATCTATTCTTTCCTTCAGAAGTGACTCCATCACTTTCCCTACCACAGAGGTCAGACTGACGGTCTGTAGTTTCCAGCCTCTGTCTTGGTCCCGCTTTGTGAAGGGGAATCACATCTCTTCCTCCAGTCTTGGGTACCACACCATCCTCCCATGATTTATTAAAAGAGTAGCCAGTGGTTTCACTAGTTCCCCTTAATTCTTTTAGAATTCTGGGGGAATTCCATCAGGCCCCATTGCTTTGTCCACCTTCAGTTTTAGGAGTTCTTGCAGAACCTTTTCTTCTGTGAAAGGACTGGATTGACCCCCTATCAAGAGTGCTTCTGTTAATTGGATTAGGCACTTCCCCTCCTCCTCTGTGAATACTGAGCAGAAATATTCATTCGGTATCCCTGCTTTTCACTGTCCCCTCACCCACCCACCGCTCATTCTATTCAGCCTCACTATCCCTCCCTTTGTCTTTCTCGCTCGCTGATGTACCTATAAAAGGTTTTATCCCCTTCTTAACCGAGTTGGCTATTTTTCCTCAGTTTGGGCCTTTGCTATTCTGACTTCCTTCCTGCTTCCTTCTGCCTTAACTGGTACAGCTCTCTGTCCTGCTCCTTCTGTGTTTCCTTATACTTCCTAAATGCTATCTTTTTCTTCCTGACTTTCACAACCACCTCTTTGAGAACCACAGTGGCTTTTTCTTTCATTTTGATTTGTTTATTTGCTTCACGCAGGCTTGTTGCCTCTGTGATGGCAGTTTTGATGATTCCCAGTTTTGCTCCACACCTCCTTCTAGCCTGTTTGCTAGTGCTTTTCTGAGGCACTCTCCCATCTTGCCAAAGTCAGCCCTCCTGAAGTCCAGTACCTTCACTTTTGTATGGCTTGACTCTGTAGCTGAGTTTAACATGAACCACACTGTTTGATGGTCACATGTTCCCAGATGGCAACCCACTTCTAGATCTGAGATCCTCTCACTGCCCCGCTTGACAGTACAGAGGTCTAAGATTGCTCTCTCACAAGTGGGTTCCAAACTAGCTGTCTGAGGCCTGCCACCTGTAGAGCATCAAGAATGGCCCTGTTTTGGATGTGGCTGCAGCAAATGTGCTCCAGTTAACATCTGGCATATTCAGGTCTCCCATCAACAGTATTCTCCTTTTTCTGCCATTCTAAGAATGTCTTCCATCATATCCTTGTCCATTCCCTCCCCTGACATGGGGTCTGTACACAACCCCTGTGCAGATTGTGGTACCTTTCAGTCTCCAAGGTGACCCACAGTGCCTCCTCTCCTCCCCTCCCTGTTTACTCTTTTGTTCAGTTGCTTTTATCCCTTCCTTTACATAGAGAGCTACTCATCCCCCTCTTCTCCCTGCCTGTCTCTCCTGTAGGTTATGTACCCCTTTATGTTAACATCCCAGTCATGGTTCTCTGTGTACCATGTTTCTGTGACTGCTACGATATCCAGGCATCCTCTTCAATCAAGGCCACCAGCTCAAGGAGCTTGTTGCCCAGACTACGGGCATTGGTACTCATTACCCTCCATTTCCTGATGGCATTACTCCTTTTTGCCCCATCCCTGTCCTTCTTGCCTTTGTCACTTTCTCCATTTACCCTGCCCTTCTCCCTATCAACACCTCTATGTTGGTGTTTACACGCACTTACTACCGTGATTTTTTTTGGGGGCTAGATTTCCTGCTCCTTTCCAGTGCCTCCCCTTGGCTAGTTTAACTGCTTGCCAATGAAGCATTTAAACTTATTACCTAGGATCCTGGTTCCTCCAGGACAGATGCAGCCCATCATGCCAGTATAGGCTTGCATCACTCCAGTGGACCCCAGTCCCCAATGAAGCCAAATCCTGAGCTCCACACCAGTTTTTCAACCACTGGTTGAATCCCATGGTGCAGAACACCCTAGCTCTCCTACGCCATAGATAGGCAGCACCCTGAGAAGGTTACCGCAAGGCTACTTGTCTAAGGCCCATCCCCAATTCCACAAACTCTTCCTGCACTTCTCTAATCCCTTTCTTAGCCAGGTCATTTGTCCCTAGGTGGACAATGACATCCAGCTCCCTCCTGTGCAGCTGCTCCAGCAATCCTGAGCATTCGCTCCCTGTCCCTCTAAGCCATGGCGCCAGGCAGGCATCTTACCTCCCTCTCCCTTCCTCCCCAGTTCTACCTCTTCCTAACAATGGAGTCCCCTACCAGGAGTTGTTTCCTTCCCTGCCACCCTCCTGTGGGTCTCCTTGTGGAGGTTCCAGCATCCTCCTTGGTCTCCACTGTGGGTGCCTCCATAGAGGAACCACACTTTGCCAGAATGGCATAGGAATTGTGGAGAGGTACAACTGGAGGGATGCACCTCTGTTACACCCCCACCCTCCTGAGCCCACTGTGGTCCAACCGCCTCTTTCTTGGCAACCTCTGAGGCAACAGCAGTGGCACTGGTGGTCCCTGGATGGAAGAGGAGGTCCCACAAATCCTGGCCAACTCAGCCTGGAGATGAGCAACCCTCCCTCAGCCCAGAGAGGTGCCTGCAGATGGGACAACACCGCATCCTCCAGAACGTCTTCCGAAGACTGCTGCTCCACAGCCACTGCACTGCATCACTCCCATCATGTCTTATTTCTGGCCCCGTAACTGTCTGCAATCCTTACTCTTCCCTCTGTTTTTTTTTGTCTCTCTCTCTCTCTCTTACTTTCTGCCTGTGTGCCCTTTAAGCTCCTGATTGTCCTGTTCTCAGACAAGAATATCCCTATATTTCTCAGTAGACCCCTTACTTGCTCAGAGCAGACCTCCAGCAGCTAGACGGGGCCGGAGAGCTACTCTTGCCCTTCTAGGATGATGGGTCTTTGTGGCTCTGTGATCACTCACTTTCTGCTCCCAAACAGGAAGTTCCTGTTGTCAGTCAAATTTTGTGCCTATAAAAGTAGAACTAGCTTTGGGTGGAGGGCAATATAGCCCAAGTAGAGAAGTCCAGCCACACAGCAGTCCTTTCTACTGGTGTCTTCTGCCAAGCTGCTATGAAAATCTTTCCAAGGCAATCTTTAAATGTAGCTTCCTTCTAGCTAAGCCACTCCCCTACTTACTAGATCTTTCTACAAGTAATTTAAACCTCACAGTTATTAAGTCCTTTCAATCACCTGAGATTTACACCTAGATAACTGTTCAGATAACCATTCAGTTCAGTTAACTCAGACACAAACACACTTTTTTGGCTTTGTTTGTTTGTTTGTTTTTTACCCTAAATTAAAGGTCCAAGTACAAGAGTTCTACTTCTTTAGTCCCAGCAGAGAAGTCCAGTCACACAGCAGTCCTTTCTCCTGGTGTCTTCTGCCATGCTACTTAGTTTTTTTTAATAACTTACCACTGTTAACGGAGTCCGAGCACAGCAAACTGTTTAATGGTGGTGAAAAGCCAGATTACACCCGAAAGAGCAGTGAGTGTGCATGTTCAGTTCGAGGGAAACCCGAACATGTTTGTGTTCTAACCAGCTGGTTATAATGGCAAAATTACAACCGGGTTTCCACGGGAAACACGAGCACCAGTTATTATGATGTAATTATTCACTGCCTCCACCCAGGAAAAAATAAGTGGGTAAGGTAACGATAGCACAACCCCTGAGGAACAATACCAACCCACTACATCCCCCATTGTTACAGCTCTCCAGCTTCTCATACAATACTGTGACAATCCCCAAAATAATCAATGTAACAATCAACAAATAATATGTGCATAGATAGTGAACACAACAAAGAGAGGATTTCATCAGGTGCAGGGACAAGGATCTTGGAAACGAAAATGGGGTTAAACCAGAATGGCTATACAGCATAAACATTAATACTGTCTAACTGATCTCCACCCTCCTCCAACACAGCATTCGGTCCAGCTGCACTGTTGAATTGTAGCAGACCGCAATGGTCGCTTCACATGTGGTTGGCATGTGGTGGCACACTTAAATACAATAAAAGAATACAAACCCAAATTTGCATTCCTGGCCAGATGGTCTAGTTTATTTTTATTTTATTGTGATCTTGGATTAACACTATTTACTGTATATAAATATCTGTTGCCCTATCAATCTAAAAATGAGAGTTAGTTGCAAGACTTTAAGGCCCTGATACTGTACTCATGATTCTTCCAGATGAGTAGCCTTCAACCTCAGCCATGGTCCCGGCTGAATTCATCAGTTCTGTCCCACAGCTCTAGCACACCTCTGACAGCTCTGTAGCTCTCCTCTGCCAGTCACTCTCTTGGGCACTTTAAAAAAATTGTCTGGGCTCTCCTTGATTGGTGTCTCTCAGGGTAGTTGGATAAACATCAGACAACAAGCTTACCTCCTGTAGTGCAAACCCCAAGGCAGCACTAGAAATGTTTTCAACACCTGGCTGTGGTGTGGTATGGCGTGGCAGTTTTCAGGCCCCTGTGTCTTGGTTTTTGTTCTAGGCTCCTCTAGCCTGTCTCTGGTTAAGTGTCTCTTATTCTCAGTGAGGCCCAGTTGCAAAGTGGCTCCCTTGCACATCAAATCTTTCAAGTCACTTGTAACAGCTCTTGGTCAGAGATTGCCTGAATGAAAGTGTAGCTTTCATCACTCCCACAGACTGTAGGTTTGTCTTCAAGCTAAGTCACATAGAGACTGATTGCAGACTTGACAGTTCCTTGGCAGACGAATAACTGAAGAAGAAGACATCAAGACCATTCCTGCAGCTCAGCGGCTATATCCATAAATAGTATCCATCTCCAATTATTTGTCTAACTCAGTTCAAAATGCACCCAACTGTAGGACTTCATATCACTATATCTGGTTAGGCAGTCTATTCCAAGTGTCCACCACCCTATGTGAGGAGCTCCTCTTTTAACTAATGATTCCGCCATCACATTGAAAGTAATATTCCCTTGTTCTTATCGGTCCTGATTTTGAGTGCAGATGTAGGAGTGATTAATTCCAGAGAACCTTGTACACTAATACTGGGTCTCAACTCCTCCTTCTTCCATCAAAGAGAATAAATCCAGCTTTGACAATCTCTCCTATGAGCACGCACTTCTGAATTTACTAATCATTCTCACTGCATGCCTCGGTATCCTCTCGATCCTACTTGCATCACTTCTCTGATGACTGTACCAACAACCGCAGGGAGTACGGTAAGTGGGGTCTAACTATAGTATGGCAACAGGAGCATATCTTTTACTAGCCACTAAAATTGGTAATGAGTTCTCAGCCTAGCAAACTAAATTTGTTTATATTTTGTTGTAATGCATCAGCTGTTCAGTCATCTCCACAATATGTCCAGTCTTGGTATCATCTGCACATTTTGTGACACAGCTCTGGCAGTTGTTACAAATGTCCATAATGCACAAGATGAACAGTAGGGGCCCCAGCACTGAGCCTGAGGGACCCCACTGCTCAGTTTACCAGTTAGAAAATATTCCATTAATTATAATCTTTTCATGCCATTTGTTCAACTGTGTATGCCACAATATAATTTTGCATATATACTTCACTTGGTTTTCTATGAGTGGTTGATGTGTGAGGTACATAATGTTGACTGGTTTGATTTCATCCAATCCACTGCCGATAGGTTAAATGAAACTGATAAAGTTTGTTAAACAAGATCTTCTCTTAGTAAAACTGTGTTGAGTGTCATCAACCAAGTTATTCTTTTTAATAACTCATTAATATTTTCCTTAATTGTGACTTCTAATATTTTGTAAGTTGCAGGCAGGCTGACAGGTCTCAAATTTGCAATCTTCATTTTATTACCCTTCTTATATACTGGTGCCACTATGGCATTCTTCCAGTCAGTGGATACCCGCTATGTCTATTAAAAACAAGTTAGTTACTCACCTGTAACTCATTTCTAGGAGTGGTATATGGTGTACATCCACACTTTGGCAGAATTCTTTTCATTTTAAATCTGGATGGAAGGTCTTTAAACTGGCTCCTTCCACCCACTCAGGTCGTATGCTTCTCACACCACCCCATAATATCAGATCTGACCCACTGGAAGCCAGACCAGTGTGCCACTCTGCCAGGGAGGGCAGGTAGGTTGTGTGGATGTGCACCATATACTACTCCTAGAAAGTAGAGCTACGTAAAATGTACCGTAACAGTAGATCTTTGAGGAGTGTCTCTTGCAGTAGGTAATACACTTGGCTCATCACCAGAGGTTGCTGTGCCATGGCAGCTCTTCTAGCAGTTTTTACCAGGGCCACACACACATAACATCAGCTTCCTGTCTGCTATATAAACGTGGGCAGTCCCTGGCATCCCCAGTTCACCCGCTGGATTCAGCTCACAAAGCAAGGACCGAGGGGAACCCGAGGTACCCAAAGGTATCCCAACCCAAGTGTCACTGGACCAGAATTTATTCTCCTAGAGAAGGATGGGGACTAGGGGATTAGATCTATTGCAAGAGACACTCCTCAAAGATCTACTGTTACGTAAGTTTTACATAACTATACTATCTTCCACGGAGTGATTCTTGCAGTAGGTAATACACTTGGGAAGAATTCCAAGCAGTATACCGAGATGGGTGGACATTACGACAGAAGGCCTTGTAAGACTGCTCGGCCAAAGGCTATCCTACGCTGTGAAGCAATAACCAAATTGTAGTGCTTCATGAATGTATGGATAGTGGACCAGGTGGACGACTGCAGATATCTGAAATGGAGGCTCCTTTAAAGCAGGCCGCAGTAGTGGCCATAGCTCTAGTGGAATGGGCCTGGACAGGTCCTGGTAAGGGTTTATTGTATTTTTATAATAAAATATAATGCAATGCCAACCAGTTAAAAAGGGTTCTTTTAGTAACTGGGATCCCTTCTCGGCCTGAGGTAAAGGTGACAAACAACTGAGAAGTCTTTCTGATTGTTTTGTTTGATTAGTATAGTAACGTAATATAAGATGTATATCTAAGGTATGTAAGAGATGTTCACCTTGGTTGGAGTATTCAGGTAACTCCAGGGATTGATTTAGGGTGTGTTCAGACACTACCTTAGGAAGGAAGGAGGTTGATACGAGAAATGCCACCCCTGTCCTTGTGAAATATTAAATAAGGTTCCCTACACGTGAGGCACGAAGCTCAGAAATACTGACTAGCCGAGGTAACAGCCACCAGGAATAAGGTTTTCCATGAAACTAAATGGAGGTCACAAGTGGCCACCAGTTCAAAATGCTCAAGAGTTAATTTTTCTATTAGAAAATTGAGGTCCTATGGAGGAGGGATGTCTAATAGGTGGTTTGATATGTAACATTCTTTTCAAAAGAATTTTAGCTAGATGATGTTGGTACAGTAATCTGCCATTGAGTGGTTCATGGAAGGTCAAACAGAGGCCAAATGGACTTTGATGGAGGAATAGCTCAAACCTGACTCGGGCAGCGAGGCCAGGTAGTCTAGAACTTTCATGATTGGCCGAATAGGGATCCAATGATCGAGAGGCAGTCCATATGGAAAAGCGCTCCATTTGGAGTTGTATGTTTCTCTGGCTGCTGGCTTACATAAGGCCTACAGAATACTGGCAACAGGAGAGGACACTGGTAATCTATGAAAACATCCTCAGGAGCCAAGCGTGAAGGTGTAAAGCCTTCAGGTTGGGATGCTACAGGTCCTCTGATTGAGTCAAGAGGTCTGGTCTGACTGGCAATGGAACGGGCTCCTGAACAGAAAGTTGCTGAAGTAGAGGAACCACACTTGTCGAGACCACAGGGAGTTATTAGGATGATTGTGGCAGGCTCTAGTTGTAGTTTCAGTAGAGTCTGTTGCAAGACAGGAAGCAGGGGGCATATAAGAAGATTCCTGTCCACAGTTGGGACAGGGCATCTATAGACCATTCCTCCTTGCCCGGATAATGAAAAATATTTGGGGAGACAGTAATTGACTGGGAGGAAAACAGATCCATCTGTGGAGTCCCCAGAAGAAGATTTTTGAGCACTTCATCGTTGAAGTGTCCATTCATGTGTGAATGTCTAGCAGCTGAGACAGTTGGCCAGAAGATTGCAATGTCCTGGTAAGTGGACGGCTGTTAGTATTAGGTGTTGTCGGATGGCTTCTTGCCAGACTGTGAGATTTTCTGTGCATAGAGTACGGGATTTCGACCTCCTTGCTTGTTGAGGTAGAATACTACTGCAGTGTTGTCTGATTGGATCATCAATGGTCCTGGAGTCAAATGGGGTTGAAATGCCTGAAGGGCTAAGCAGGACTGCCTTTAGCTCTAGGAGACTGATGTGAGACTGAGGGAGAGAAGTGGTCCACTTGTCTTGTGCCCGATAAGGACCCAAGAGTGTGCCCCATCCTTCCAAGAAAGCATCCGTGGTTAACGTCTGCATGGGAGGGAGGGACTGAAAAGGCATTACATGACATAAATTGGTTCTGACTGTCCACAAAGTCAGAGCTGACTTCAGAGAGGGAGTGACACTGATCTGGTCTTCGAACTGTCCTGTTCTTTGAGACCATTGATTCTGGAGGGCCCACTGAATAGGTCTCATATGAAGATGGACAAACGCCACCGTAGGGATGGTAGCAGCCATGTGACCCAGAAGGCACAGCATTTGTTGGGCTGTGACTACTTTCTGAGTCTGTATGCATGATGTCAAAGACAAGAGACTGTCCTGCTGGGCAGCTGGAAGGTAAGCTCTGGCTGAGACTGTACTAGGACAGCTCCAATGTATTGGAGAGACTGAATCGGAGTCAGGCTGGACTTTGGCCAATTGACTGTGATCCCTAGAGTATGAAACATTTGCAGGGTGGCTCATGGAGGAAAGCAGAGCTGTTCTGGAGTCTGCTTTGATAAGCCAATCATTTAGATATGGAAGATAAGTGCCCTCTCTTCGTAAAGCTGCTTCAACTACCGCTAGGCATTTGGTGAACACCCTTGGGGTCAAGAGAGGCTGAATGGGAGTGCTTGAAACTGGTAGTTTTGACCCAGCAGGTGGAAGCGCAGAAACCTGTGGTGGGGCTGGTGGATGAGAATATGCAGGTAGGCATCCTTCATATCTAGGGCACAAAGCCAATTTCCCTGTTTCAGTATTGGCATGATGGAATTCGGGGTCATCATGTGAAAATGTTTGTACTGGATGAAAACATTCAGTTTTCTGAGGTCCAGTATCGATCTGAGGTCTCCAGTCCATTTGAGTACCAGAAAGAAGTGGAGTAGAATCTGCTTGATGTTCTGATGGAGGTACTGGATAAATGGCTCATTTGACCAGGAGAGCCTCAATTCCTCCTGAAGGATGGGTATATGATTTGGTAAGTAATGAATATTTCAAGGAGAACGGGGGTTGAAAATAAATTCAGAGTATGACCCTCTGTATAATCTGGAGTACCCATTCATCTGAAGTGATTGTTCACCAGGCCTCAGATGGAGGGCAAATGACCACCCACAGCCTCCAAGGCCTGGTCGAGGAGGCATGGCCAAAGCCCGTGTTCGGTCATGAGTACTGGGCTGTCCGCCCTACCAGGAAGGGGCAGCAGAGGGGTTGCGTTAAGTATGACCCTGAAGCCGCCTTTTATTGGTATTTCTATATTTTCCACCTCTTTGGAACAGGAAGAGGATTGAGTACGGTAGGTTGTATGTGGAGTATGGTACATGCCATGAACCGCACGGGGTTCTGCCTGATGCCTGTAAGTCATCTAGTAAGGTTTGGGTACCTGGTCCAAATAGTTTGGATCCATTAAAGGGGCATTAGCTACTTTGTGTTCCACATCAGGTGTAAAACCTGAAACAATGAGCCAGGCTTGGTGGTGCAAGAAATGCCTGAAGCCAACAGTGGGCTGAGGTATCTACTGCATCATATCCTGACCTGAGTAGGTGACGGAAATAAGAGTTGCTAGTTGACACTGTAGCCAATAATTGCTCCTTTCTTGTGAAGGAGGGAGTTTATTGATAATATCAATGGCAGAGGACCCAAGAGTACACTGGTATTTAATCATATGAACCATGTAATTTAGGATTCTGATATTCATGGTACTGGAGGAAGATACCTTTTTCCCAGATAGTCAAGTCTTTGAGATCCTTATAAGGGGTAAGGAGCTCATGTGTTTAGGTCATTTAGTACCGATCTGAGCGGCAGTAATGTCAACAGAGACCGCCTAGGATAACAGAAAGGAAGGGATGATCCAGGGGAGCTTGATAAATATGATCCACCTTGTGGGGACCAGCTGTACAACCAAGGGTTGATGCCAAGCCACCAGCATAGCATTCTGGCAGGCTTGGATTGGCAGGGACTACCAAAACAGGCTCCTCTGGCAGTTCAAGATAGTCTGCCATGTCCTTACACTGTTTGTCATACTCTGTGGTACAGAATCCCATGACTTTTGCTGACCCTGTGGTGACCCTTTGCTGACCCTGTGGTGTGTAGCCTTAGCTGGTGATACTTCTTAGACCAGGTTTATGACTTCTGTAACTATCTCTAGCCGCTGTGCCATAGAAACGTCTCCTTGCTCCCTTCAAGTGGTATCGGAACCCATATTCCTTTTCAAACCCCATGGCGCTGTAGCCTTACCTGGTGATACCTTGCCTAGATTAAGCCCTTACAATGGTTTCTCTTCTGACCCCCAGACTTTAACTATGGAACTTGCAATCTGCTCTACCCATTTACTGCCTTATGCACCCTACCCTTATTAGGGTACACACCAGATGGAATTTACCCAAAGCGGACTTGTATCCCCTACCACAAGAATGTCTACTCATGGAGTCCCTATACAGTTTGTGCTATGCCCCTAAGTTGTCATACCCACTTTCTGCTGAGTCTCCTCTCGGACAGCCACCAGCATCTCATTACCTACCCAAGGAATGTTACCTACTCGGCCCAGTGCCTGCATCTACTGGTGTCATATGGCTAGGTCTTAGCATGTGTATCACTAGGACTGAACAGCACAAAGAACAGGTCCTTGCATTACTACGCAATACTTCCACTAGCCAAAGAAGATTTAGTTCTTCCAAATTACCACTTGTTGCCCTGAGGAAAGTTGTACCTCCTCCTCTGCTATGCTCAGGTAATGTTAAACTTAATCCTGGTCCTATACAAGCAATTCTTCACCGTCCAAAGTCACGAAGTATAAAGGTATCAGATTTATGCATGTTAATGTGTGTAGCCCTTAAAGAAACTCACCTCAATACAGGCTTGGGCTATCCACACGGAGCCGAATGTATTTGTCATATCTGAATCCTGGCTTCGCCCATCCACGCCAGACAAAGAGGTCAATATCCCAACTATCTGTTATTCAAGTCGATAGACTAACCAGAGGCGTGGTGTAGCCATCTATGTTAGGACAAGTTTACGGTCACTAACCTCAGCACTACAACAATTGCCAATGCCTTTGAATGCCTGTCCTTAAAATCGAAATACCACATCAATGGCCCTCCGTCATAGGATGTTTTAGACCCCGCCTCGGGTCACAGCTCCTGTCCCACCTATCATCTACTATGAGTACCGACACAATGCAAACAATTATACAAGGGACCTAACTACAACTGGCTGTCAAGGCATTACTTCCACTTAAATCCTTCTGTGACTCTCATGGCTCACTCTACTTATTAATGAACCTACTGTATCAATAAGAAAACCCTACTAAAAGTACACTATTAGATGTACTTCTAGCAAGCAAACCCCATTTCTTCTCTCATGCTGGGATCTTTTCTGCCGATGTTAGTGATCATTACTTTATTGCTGGCATAAGAGCAGTCCCTAAACCAACAGCCTCAGCAAAGTTCTCTACCAAAAGATCAAAACGTAAGTTTGACCCGCTTGCATATATCAATGACCTGAAAGCTTCCCTGCTTTGGCAGACTTTTTATTTAGCCAAATCAGTAGAAACAGCATATGCCATTTGTCACAAAATTGTATCCAGCACTCTTAACACCCACGCACCCTTAGTCAAAACCACATAAATGCTAGAAAGTGGTGTTGGTTTACAGCAGACATCAAGGCAGCACTATTAAAAGAGAGAAGCTCTGGAAGCTAGCACGCAAATCCCACAAAGCTGAAGACTAGCATCTTTTCAGAACAGCCAGAAACCACTGTACAAAGCTAATTCGGGAAACCAAGTCCAACTTCTATTGCTCTGAACTCGACACTGCCTCCAACTGCCCTACCAAGTTCTGGTCCACAATAAAAGAACTTTCTGGTGATACCACAGGAAACACTCTCCCTCAAAATTATTTCTGACAATGTAACTATCAACCACAATAAAGAGATACTACAAGCCTTCAACAATCACTTTGCTACTGCAGGGCTAGTACTATCCACACTTTGGCAGACTCCTAGCAGTTCTCCAGGAGGAGGAGCAAGGCACACTCCCTATTTAGGGAACAAAGATCAGAAAACCAAGGACCCAAAACAGGCATCCCGGCATGACTCAAGGTTGATGTGGTAATGGAGATGAAGATACGTGCTGACTTCCAGGTAGCAGCTCTGCACATCCTGGAAGCAGCCACTGAGGCAGCAGTATGTCTGGTGGAATGAGCCTAAGCCCTAATGGGAGGCTTCCCTAGCAGCCAACTCATAGTAGAGGTTGGATACAGGAGACTAGCCACCTGCCAATCGTCCACTTAGCTGCTGGTCTGCCAGTGTGGCTTCAGTGCAGGTGATAAAATAGCAAACCTCTCCCCAAACTCCAGCCGTGTGTTCCCTAGTAGGCAAGCGTTCTCCTCAGGTCCAGAGTATGGAGCCTGTGCTTGGCCTCCGAGGTGTGGTTGGTCAAGTACACTGGGAGATTGATCACCTGGTTAGTTGAAACTCGAGACAACCTTCAGAAGCAACTTCAGGTTGGGGTGAAGGACAACCTTGTCCCTGTGGAAGACCAGGTAAGGAGACTCCACCAACAGCACATGGAGCTCACTGATCCTTCTGGCGGATGTGATGGCCACCAAGAAGGCAGTCTTTCATGACAGGTGTGACATCTCACACCTGTGCATTAGTTCGAATGGCTTGCCCATGAGCATCGCTAACACCAGCAACAAATCCCAAGGCGGTGGTTTACACATCAGAGGGGAAATCCAGTCAAGGACCTTAAAGAAGTGCCCAACCACCTTCTCCTGCACCACTGTCAGGATGCCAGCCCATACCTGGTATGCAGAGATGGCTGCCAGGTGCACCCTGAGGTCCGTTGACCAAAATCCTAACAGAGAGGGACCACAGGTAATTGAGGATGCTAGCCAGGACAGGACACAGGGTCCAGCTCCTTGCCCCGATACTAAATGGAGAATCTCTTCCATTTGAAGGCATAGCATTAATGAGTCAACTCCTTCTGAGAGGCCTCAACTACATGGAGGACCTTGTCAGAGAGACCCACAGCCTGGCACTCCAGCCGCTCAGGAACCAGGCTGTTAGGTGCAGGGACTGAAGGTCTGGGTGAAGGACCTTTCCTCAAAAGCACGAGAGCAGGTCCAGGCAAAGAGGCACATGCTACAAAGGTCTGCTGCCGAGGCTGAGATCAGGGCATCAGAACTGGCAGGGCCAGTCCGCAGTCACGGTTCGTCCATGCCTTGTCCCACAAAGCTTTGATCAAGATCTTGTGGATAATAGGAAAGAGAGGGAAGGCATAAAGGAGGCCTGGGGTCCCACGGCCTCATGAAGGCATCCCCTGCAGCGTACCCACTGAGCGGGTGGGCACCATACAGCCTCAGCTTGGTGTTCTCTTGAGAAGCAAACAGATCCTCCTGAGGGGGCTCCACTAGGAGAACAGACGGTCCACTACCTGATGAAGGACCACTCCTGAGATGCCTTGTCCACCAGCTGAGGGCATCTGTCACCTGACTGGACACTCCAGCCAACGAATAGCCAGCAGGTTGGCTGTGATGCTGAGCATAAGCGTCCAGATGTGGAGAGCCCCTGCACAGAGGTAGGGAATGTGTCCTGTCCTGCTTGTTGAGGTAGTACATGGTCATCACGTTGTCCATCTGGACCTGGACAACCTGACCCTGGAGATTTGGAGCAAGGCTGTCAGGGTCTAGTAAACAACTTGAAGCTCCAGCAGGTTGATGTGACATCTGGACTCCTCAGGGACCAAAGGCCATGGAACCCGTGTTCCCTACAGTAGCACCCCAGCCCATCAGGGAGGCATCAGTCATGAGTGTGACCATTGGCTCTGGGCAGACAAATGGGACTCCTTCCTGAAGATGTTCAGGGACAAATCACTGCTGGATGGCATCCCACATCTGCTGGGTCACTGCGATCGCTTGGTCGAGGTGGCCTGATGTCAAGACTTCTGACGGGCCAGCCCCACTGCAGGAAACATTCTCCAGCGGGCCAACACACCACACTATTGGAAGCCGCCATGTAGCCCAGGAGGTACAGAAAGTCCTTGGTAGGCTTAACTGCCCAACCTGACATGATCTGGCAAAAGAGCAAAATTCCTCTGCCCTGTCTGCCTGGAGCCAGGCTCGAGCTCGGCAAGAGTCGCACTCACGCTGATAGGTGAATCACCTGCAGGTGACAAGTTCTGACTTAGCCATGATGACCAGGAGGCTGAGATTCAAGCAGGTCTGTAGGGCCAGGTCCCTGGACCGCTCCACCTCCACCCTGAAGGGCCTGCAATCAGTCAATTGTACAGGTATGGGTAACACCATGACCCCTTGGCGCCTCAGGAAAGCTGCCACCACTGCTATGTATTTGGTGGAGACCCTGGGGGGCTGAGAAGAGGCTGAAGGGCATGACCTGGAACTCGTAGAGGTCACCTCCATGCAAAACCGAAAGAAAAGCCAGTGAGTTGGACAGATGGGGATGTGGAAAAAGGCGTCCTGAAAGTCCAGGAGCAGAACCACATGCCCTGCTCCAGAGATGGAATGATATGGTTCAAGTGATCATTCTGAAGATCACGCAACTGCAGGAAGCATGTTCAGGTCATGCAGATCAAGACAGGGTGCCAGCCCCCGTCAGTTTCAGAACCAGAAAATACCTTGAGATGAAACCTGGATTGGCTGGTGGGTCCAGGACATGAACCACCAGCTCTTTCTGAGGGAGCTGGGTGATGTCCTCCCAAAGGACGGACAACATATCTGCAGACATCACATCCTTCCGAGGGTGGGGGCTCAGCTGGGTGGGAGAGCCTCGAACTCAAGAGGCAAGCCCTGAATGACCACTTCTAGTACCCACTTGCCCGTGGTAACACTGGACCAGATAGAAAGAAAGTGGTGGAGCTGGCCCACGGAAGGATCCAGGGGAAGACAGGATGGGCAGGGAGGGCACCCCCAATCCATCACTGGGCAGGCTTGGAGGTAGAGGCAGGGCCAGTGGAGGATGTGTCTGGGCCTCGACCGCCAGGCTTCCGGACCACGGAAGTGACAGACTTAGGTCTGGGATGCAAGGACTGCTTTTGCCCACCCAGGGTCTGGGGTGGCTTGGCTGCAGGGGCCGGATGGGGCTGAAAAAGACTTCTTCTGGGGTTTGGCACCCTTGACATTCTTTGGGCAGAGGTGACGAGTCCAAGGTTGCACTGGACTTCTCAATCTGAATGAGATGGCCATCCACCCCTGGCCCAAACAAGCTGGTGCCCAAGAAGGGACATCCACCAATTTGTGCTGGGTATCAGCCATGAAGGTTGAAATCCTCAGCCAAGCCCTGAGGCACATAGCCATGGCGGCAGCCATGGACCTGGCACAGGAGTCACTAATGTCCATGGCCATCTGAAGCTGCTGCTAGCCACAGCATGGCCTTGGTCAAGGACTTGCTTAGTCATCACCTGAAGGTTGGCCAGGACCTGAGCCAGCACCTGGTCAAGGGTGCCCAACAAGGCAGGGGTAAAGTGGGCAATCATTAAGGCTGCACTAGCCTGCCTAAGGCTGAGGGATGAAGCTGCATAAACCTTCTTGGCAGCATGATATGATTCTTTGTCAAGGGGCTTGTCAACATTCCAGACATTTCCCATCCATCAGAACACCAAGTTGGTGACAAAGCTCTCAGCCAAGGGATATTCAGTAAACCTAGAGAGGAAAGTCATAGGAACCTCGTACTTGTGGGTCATATGGACTGTTGGCTTAGGGCAGGAGGCTCGGTGTTGCCAGTGCTCAGTCGTATCCCAAGAATGGCTTCAGCCACTGGGAAGTGACCCCAGTGGAATCGTCCCAGTCGAAATTTAGGTGAGGATACTTAGCTTGTTTCTGGACAGAAGCTCTACTGTATCCTGTGGCCTCCGAAATCAAGTGGAGCATGGCCCTTAAGGAGGTAGAACCATGGTTCACCAACAAATCATTCCCAGACTCCAGGTCAACTGGCCGGGAATGCATCAAGGAAGCCTCAATTCAAGAATTCATTGAAGACCAGCCAACCCCTGAATCCCTACTAACCCTGCAGGGCTTGTCAGCCTGAGTGACCATAACTAACAGCTGTTGAGGAAGCTTGGGAGCAGTACAGGCATCCTTGGAAGGGGACCATCCTTCAGCTGAGGCGGCAGAGGCTCCACTCAACTGGGCAGAAAGGCCAAGGCAGTGTCAGCCAAGGAGCACGGAGGGAGGACAGCAGCAGCTTGGGCCCAGCACCAAAAGGAGCTGCTGCCACATGAGCTCCTTGTGGCACTGTTGCAACTTGTAGAAGCCGATCTTCCCAAGAGGAGGAAGAGCGAATGATGGCGATGCTGCTTTCCCAAGTGTGGCAGGCTGGTAACTCCGGTGAGGGCTGCGCGACCTCAAGCTTTGGGACCTTGACCTCGATATTAAGAGTTGTTAAATCCTCCAAATATGGTTTTGACGCTAATGGTGCCATGCTGACAAGTGTTTAGTGACAAGTTCAAACACAGAACAGAAGTATTGGTTTAGGTATTTACAGTCATGATTTTACTATTCCATATTTTGTTTTCTCTATTATTGGTCCCACATTTTTATCTGTTATTTAGATCTAACATATTTGGTGAATGCTTTACTGTTTGTTTTTTGAGTCAGTGGCAACTGTTTCTTTTTACAGTACAACTTTTTCTCTGACCACCTTTTTTTTTACAAAATGTTTGCTTGTTTACAAACTGTTCCCTTGTGTCTTGTGAATTACTGTTACTGATATTTTTAAAGGCCCTCCCATTCCCTAATAGTGTATTTGAATGTTTTACTCATCCAGGCAGGATTATATCCCATTTTACTATCTTTATTTATAACTGGAACAAATTTATTTTCCAAGGAGTGAAATTTACACTTTAGTTTTCTCACAGTTAGTACGCGTGCTTAGTTACGTAATTCAACCTCCCAATTCCAATTGCCAGTGCTAGTCTCATAGAAACACAGAAACATAGAATTTGATGGTAGATAAGGACCGTTTGGCCAACCTAGTCTGCCTATTTCCCTACCTGATGGATAAGCTGCAGATCCTAGTTAAACAACAGCCTACTTCCTCCTACCCCACTAGAATTGCCTTTTGTCTGCCACATGCATACTTGAATTATCCCAGTTTTTGACTCCATGACCTCCTCAGGAAGGCTGTTCCTTGCATCCACAGCCCTCTCCTTGAAAACATACTTCCTCCACATTACCTCTGAGTCGTCCCCTCTGTCTTCAAATTGTGCCCCTTGTTCTTGCACATCTCTTTTCTGAAAGATGCTACCCTCTTGGACTTTGTTGATTCCCTGAGGTACTTGAAAGTTTCTATCATGTCCCCATCTCCCTCCTTTCCCAACGATATACATATTAAGCTCCTTTAGTCTCTCTTCGTATGTCTTCTGGTGCAGACACTGTATCATTGTGGTTGCCCTCCTCTGGACAGCCTCCACCCTGTCCATGTCTTTGCAGAGATGGGTCTCCAGAACTGCACATAGTACCTCAGATGGGTCTCACCAACTGTCTGCACAGAGGGATAACAACTTCCTGTTTTCTACTGGTGATGCCTCTCCTACGCATCACAGTATCCCCCCTCATTGCCTTCTCATATTGCTTGCCCACCTTTGGGTCATCTGATATAACTAACTCCCAGGTCCCTTTCCATTTTGTTGTTGCCAGTATCTCATCCCCATTGTGTACTCCTCCCTGGGTTTGTTTCCTAGATGCATTACTTTACACTTTTTGCATTGAATCTAAGCGGCCATACTTTGACCATTCCTCCAACCTTGCCAAGTCCCTTGTCATCCTTTCCACCCACCTAGTATATCAACCCTGTTGCAGATCTTTGTGCCGTCTTTATCGTTTCCTTCCAGTCCCTCTGCAATGTCACTTACAAAGACATTAAAAGGACCGGTCCAGTACTGAACCCTGCAGTACCCACTAGTAACCCCTTTCTTGACTGTGGACTCCATTTACTATTACCCGCTGTGTCCTGTTGTCCAGCCAATGTTTACCCAGGCTACCACCCTGGGACCCACTCCCAGGCTGGCTAATTTGTTTATTAATCTTTGTGTGGGACTGTGTCAAATGCCTTGCTTAAGTCTAGGTAGGCCAAGTCCACAGCCCCTCCCTGATCTACTACTGGTCACCCAGACAAAGAAATTGATTAGATTTGTCTGGCATGACCTTCCTGCTGTGAATCCATGCTGCCTTGATTTATTAAAAGGGTAGTCAGTGGTGTTACTAGTTCTTCCCTTAGTTATTTTAGAATTCTGGGGTGAATTCCATCAGGCCCCATTGCTTTATCCACCTTTAGTTTTAAGAGTTCTTTCAGAACCTTTTCTTCTGTGAAATAACTAATATCAACCCTGCCTGTACAGAGGGCCAACAACTTCCTGTTTTCTACTGGTGATGCCTATCCTATGCATCCCAGTATCCTTTCAGATCTCCTTACTGACTTCTCACATTGCGGCCCACCTTTAGGTCATGTGATATGAGTACCCCAGGTCCCTTTCCATTCTTGTTGTTGTCAGTATCTCACCCACCATTGTGTACTCTTCCCTGGAGAAGGCTGTTAGGACAGAGGTCTGGGGTTATATTCTGTTTTAACTGAAATATTTGAATAGTTTTGTAAGTGAAATTAGTTCTATGTGTTAAAAATTATTACCTTCAGTTAGAACTGTTACTTGGGCTGTGATATTGTAACTTTGGAGGCTTGGGAACAGTTGTTTGGCAGTGATAATTAGAGTGAAATTTAAATGTGTTGTTTGCCTGGTGTTGTTGAGGCCTCCCACCACCCTGTTTTGTAGGCTTTCTTAAATACTGAAAAGCCACTGGGGGTTGGGATTGAAGGGCTGTGTATTTCTGTTTGGGACTGAAATTAGAAGCAACAGGAGCTGGTGGGCCTGTGACATCATACGGTACCTGATGTCTGCATACACACACACTGTTAGTGGGACTGAACACACACTGGACTGTATGTGTTTGTGAGACTTGGGAACTTTATTGTGGGTTGAAATCGGGTTTGTAAATAACTGCAGTCAGTATAGAGAGAAACTGTATTCCAGGGGAAAGGGACTGAGAAAAGGCGGTGTGCCATTATAAACAGAGGGGATAAACAGGGTGGCCATATTCCACCATGGCAGGCATCTTGGAAGGGTTGTAGGCTGCACAGGCTGTGGGATGGCAATAATTCTCAATTGGGCCTGGAGAGGAGGCTGCCCACTCTGTAGACAGCTATCTTGTATCAGGAGTAGGGTATATTGGTTAAGGAGTAAGCTTGGGGGTGTCCAGGATGAGGGGCGTGGATATGGGCAGCAGAAGGGTGGGGCTGAGGGAGGCTGGGGCAACGCTCTGAAATTACAGGACGTTATGTTACAGCAAGCAGGAGGGGGGATATTAGGACAGAGGACCCTTAGATAGGGATGTTGGCTAAGGGAAAGCGTCGGGGTGAACATTCTGAATACAAAGAGGTGGGGGAAGAGTCAGGAGGGGCTGTTGTCACGGAAGCCAACACAGCAGACTGTGGGAAGGGAGCTCCTAAGGTGAACAGAGCAAGAGGGGAAGAAGAGGCAGTTTAGAGGTGCAGTCAGGAAACTCGGGTTACTTGATGGAGGCTGACATAGAGTGTCACAATAAATTTGAGCTACTAAGCAACCTAGAGGGGAGGAAGGGTTGGTGGAAATGAGGAAACTTATACAGAGGCCGGGAGGGAGTCGGATACCCACAGGGCATCACAGACCGCAATGGAAAGGATAGAAATAGTCCCAGAGGGAAGGAAACATAAACGTTAAGCAAATGGGAAATGCAACATATTGCAGATATGAGGAGGAGCGCATGATTGAGAGAAACTGGGAGACAAGGAGGTGGGAGCTGAGCCCTCTTCAGCAGGGGGTCAGTACCAGGATGGGGCCCTAGCTAAAGGGGACCCAGAGAGCCTCTGGAGGCAGGGGTACTATTACAAGGGGAGGATGGCGGTGTGTGGGGAAGGGGAACCATCAGGCCAGGATAAATGGTTCGGATAAGAGAGGTTAAGGGACACCTATTCAGAGGGGTTTGAGTTAAGTGGGCAAAATAACGAGGGCAGAAAGGGAGGGTGACAAGGGGTCTCTAATAAGGCAGGAAGACTCCCATGGAATTGAGATCATGAATAAAGGGGAAGGGGCTGAGAGAGCATAGTGGAGGTAACCATAAGGATGATGGTGGTGTTAAGGTTCTGTTACTGGGAGACTCGATGATTAGGGTATCCAGTGGGAGGGACAGGGGTGGATGCCATAGCCAGGTGAAGGTAGTGAGTATCTCTGGGCTGACAGTGCACAGAGCAAAGTTCATGGTATATGAAATGGTTAGGATTGTGGAGGAAACGGTTCCTGGTGCATTTGGGAACTAACGATCTAGAGGAAATAGCGTTTGGAAATCCAAGCAAGGTTCAAGAACTTGCCAGAGTCTGTCGGGATAATGGATGCAACATTTCCTTTCGGAGATATTGCCAGTACCAAAGGCCTCAGTGGAGAGAAAAAATGAAGCTCATAGAGGTTAATGACTAGCTCAGGAAGTGGGGTGAAGAGAGGGTTGGGGTGTTAGGGAACTGGAATGGAGTTTGGGAGGATAAGGGACTATATGCCAAGGACAGGCTTCATCTTGCCTCATTAGGGAAGGAAGTCCTTAAACAGGGATGGCTGACCACATTCAAGAAAGGTGGGGTTTAAACTGTGAGGAGGGAAGGGATAAGGGAGGGCTGACAAGAAGCCCTCTCCTACAGATGAGGGAGTAGCCTTCAAGGGGAGGGGAACAGACTGGGGTGGAGGTTTCAGGAGGAGCAGAGGGAGGATGGAAGTATAAGGAATCTGGGTGGGGTTCGACAAAGAGGATCAGGGATAAGGGGTGGGGTTGGTGTTAGTAAATGCCAGGAGCTTGGGAAACAAGTTGCCAGAGTTCCAGGCCATGCTGTTCGGGGGTGGATGTGGCGGCTGTCCAGAGACATGGGCCAACAAAAACCATGATTGGGACCTAAGCGTGCGGGGTACACTATGCTTAGGAAGGACAGAAAGGAGGGCAGAGGGGTGGAGTGGCTATGTTCATTAGAGATGACACAAATTGCTAGGGTAGAAGAGGCAGAGGGACACATGGAGGCCTTATGGGTCACTTATGATCCTAGCAGGAGATAAGGTCAAGCTGGGTGTAGTATATAGGCCCCTGGGATGAGTGATGTTCTAGAGGATGGTTTGCTGGACAACATCATTGCCCAGTGTGGACCAAAAGGGAAGGAGTGGTGTTGATGGGGACCTTAATATGCAGGTACAAACTGGGAACCATGTCCTCTAAGGTGGCCAAGGAGCAGAGGCTGCTGGACGGCTTCCAGGATGTGTTCTTAACACAGCATGTGATGGAGCCCACTAGGGAGGGGCATGTCCTGGACGTGGTTCTGGCAGATGGGGATCTGGTAAGGACCTGGTTGTACAGGACCCCCTGACTGGGAGCAGCCACACCGTCTGGTTTCAAATAAGCATAGAGGGGGGTGAGATCTGGACACTGGCAGTGGACTTCAGGGGGCAGACTTTGAGGGCATGGGAAATATTCTCAAGGATCACTTGGAGGGATTACATCAATGGCAAGTGTGGAAAGGAGATGGGAGGTCATAAAACGGGGACTTCATGAGGCAGTCAGGATCTCGCTAATGTTGAAATGTAAGGGAGCAAGGTCACATAAACCATGCTGGTGGTCCAGTGAGGTACAGGTAGCAGTCTGAGAAAAGAAGGCGGCCTACAAAAATATAAAACAACAAGAGGGGATAGGGATAAGGAAATGTACCATCTTGCATCTAGAAAGATCACCCGTATGGTGAGGGAGCATAGTCCAGTAAAGAGCAGCGGCTGGCACATGGGAACAAGGAGGGAGACGGGTTCCTTCCGGTACATTGGGAGCGGAGAAAACTAAGGGCCATCTCAGCAGATTGAGATCAGAAGGAGGGTGGGTGGAAGAGGTGAGGACCAGGCAGAGGTATTTACTAGTACTTTGCCTCTGTGTTCACTAGTGAGGATGGGATATCTACAAAGCAAGGCACTAAAGGGATAGAAGCGGCAGTGAGTGGGATCAGGGGAGCAACAGAAATGGAGCAAGAGGAGGAGAGGTACCCCAGGGGTGCCCACATCTGGATAAGGATAAAAGGCCAGTAAGGTGGAGGGACGGATGATGCTATCTCCGCCAAAGGGTGTGGTTAGCCCTCAAGGCCCTAAAGAAGACAAATCTCCGGGTGGATGGCATTCATCTGAGAGTACTATGGGAATTGCGGACATACTGGCTGCACTCTGGCGGAGCTCTTCAACAGGTCACTTGAGACAGGGAGGGTACCTAGGGATTGACGAGAGGCACATGTGGTGCCAATCCATAAAGGGGGTCGAGGGAAGTACCAGGTAACTATAGATCCATCAGTTTGACCTCAGTGGTGGGAAAATTAATGGAGAGTATACTAAAGGAAACGATTGGGGTGTACTTGGAGGAGGTGGGAGGTCTGGAGAGTCGGCAACATGGGTTTGTGCCAGGTAGATCATGTCAAACCAATCTTGTGGAGTTCTACGATGGGTAACATCAGAACTGGACAGGGAAAGCCTGTGGATGTATTATTCTTGGACTTCAGCAAGGCGTTTGACTCTGTCCCCACAATGGTCTGGTGGAGTAACTGATGGGGTTAGGAGTAGGCCTTTGATGGTCAGATGGATTGAAAACTGGCTAGCTGGACGCACCCAGAGAGTAGTGGTCTGTGGGAGCTCTGGAACCCTAGAGAGGTTGGTAGTAAATTGAGGGTCGGGTCCTGGGTCCAATCCTGTTTAGTGCATACATATCGGACATCAGGGAGGGTATAGGGTGTGAAATGAGTCTCTTCGCGGATGACTCCAAGATGGGAGCAGTAGTTGAGGGAGAAGAGGGAGGTTGGCCCTGCAAAGGGACCTGGACACCCTGGAAAGCTGGGTCACACATGGAAATTAAATTTCAATATCACTAAGTGCAAGGTGTTGCATCTTGGTTGGGAAACCCTAAACACAGGTACACCCTGGGAGGGAGGTGCTGGAGGCCTCAATAGGGAAAAGACCTAGGGGTCATGGTGGATGCATGTATGAATAACTCTGAGCAGTGCAGGAGGTGGCTAGCAAGGCAAACAGGATGTTGGGATGCATCATAAGGGTATCACCTCTAGGAGCGGAGGTGATTCTGCCGCTGTACAATGGACTGGTTAGACCACACCTTGAGTACTGAGTACAGTACGGAGACCACACTTGAAGAGGGACATACAGCTCCTGGAGAGAGTACAGAGGAGGCAACTAAGATGATACGAGGGCTAGGGATTTGACGTATGAGGACAGACTTGAGGAGCTCTGCCTGTTTCCATTGGAAGAGAGGAGAGACAGGGGGACATGATTTAGGTCTTCAAGTACCTGAAGGGAATAAATAGGGTAAACATGGAGGGATCTTTAGACTAAAGCAGGAGGTATCACCAGAGGCATGGCATAGTTTGGGGTGGAAGGTGGAAGGGTGAGGGGGAAAAGAGGAGGAGGTTTTTCACTGAGAGGGTGGTGGACCCTTGGAATGCACTGCCTGGCGAGCTGGTTCAGAGATCCACAGTGGAGGGCTTCAAGAGAGGGTGGGACAGACACAGAAAGTGGATGTATCAGATGATGGCCTGTCCCAGGGGGTGGGGATGGATGATAGGGGTTTCTGGAGCACAAGGGATGGAGGCCTTGGCACCCAACTAAGGATCTAAGGTTCGAGCAGACTCGATAGACTGTAAGGCCTAATCTGCTGGCAAACCGTATGTTAGTATGTTAACCTCTGTCCAGAGTGCTTCTATTGACTGGATTAGGATCTCCCCTGCTTTTCCACTGTGAATACTGAGCAGAAGTATTCATTCAGTATCCCTGCTTTTTCACTGTTACTCTCGCCCAACCATCTTCCTCTTTATTCAGCCTCAGTATCCTGCCTTGACTGAAAGGGAAAGTATGTCTCTTTGCAGATGACACAAAGATCTGCAACCGGGTTGATACTAGGTGGGGTGGAAAGGATGAAAAGGACCTAAGCAAGGCTGGAGGAATGGTCAAATGTATGGCAGCTTAGATTCAAAGCAAAGAAGTACAAAGTAATGCACCTGGGGAAAAAACCCAGGAGAAGAGTACACAATGGGGGTGAGATACTGACAACAACAAAAATGGAAAGGGACCTGGGGTACTCTGTATCACATGACCTAAAGGTGGGCCGGCAATGTGAGAAGTCAGTAAGGAGATCTGAAAGGATACTGGGATGCATAGGGACAGGCATCACCAGTAGAAAACAGGAAGTTGTTGGCCCTCTGTACAGGCAGTTGGTAAGACCACATCTGGAGTACTGAGTACAATTCTGGAGACCCCATCTCTGCAAAGAGATAGACAGGGTGGAGGCTGTTCAGTGGAGGGCAACCAAAATGGTGTAGGGTCTGCGCCAGAAGACATATGAAGAAAGACTAAAGGAGCTTACGATTATAGCCTTGAGGAAGGGGGGGACATGATAGAAACTTTCAAATAACTAAGGGAATGAACAAAGTCCAAGAGGGTAGCATCTTTCAGAAAACGAGATGTGCAAGAACAAGGGGCACAATTTGAAGATAGAGGGGGACAGCTCAGAGATAATGTGAGGTAGTATTTCTTCACAGAGAGGGTTGTAGATGCATGGAACAGCCTTCCTGAGAAGGCTGTAGAGTCAAAAACAGTGGGAATTCAAGAATGCATGGGACAGACATACGCAATTCCAGTGGTGGGTAGGAGGAAGTAGGCTGTTGGTTAACTAGGATCTGCAGCTTAGTTAGGTAGGGAAATGGGCAGGCAAGGTGGGCCAAGCGGTCCTTATCTGCCATCAAATTCTATGTTTCCATGGCTGTCAGTGGGGCAGCTAGCACCTCCCAGAGTTCTTTTAGAATTCCTGGATGTATTCCATCTGGTCCCATAGCCCAGACCACCTTATATAGCAACACAGAAAAGTGATAGCAGAAGGAGACCGTGGCCCCATCATGTCTGCTCAAGAGTTCCCAGGACCTCTTGTAGTTCCTGAGGCCTAACCCCCTTTTGTGACCTGTCCTCCCAGGTCCTGTCATGCGACCTTGAGCCCTTGCTGTGTCCCACACCTGTTTGAATGCTGATACGGATTTTGCAGTCACCACCTCCGCTGGCAGGCTGTTCCAGAGTTCCTTCAGAGCTCAAGTCCCTTTTGGACTCTCCTCTGACAACCTGACTTGTGTCCACCTCTGCCTGCCCGTTTCTTCCACTCCTGGTGGTCCATAACCCCCTCCCTCCACTGTAGAGACTGAGCATAAGCATCCATTTATGATGTCAGCTTTTTTTTTTTGGTCTTTGTCTGTGCAGCCTCCTCCTCTACCTTTCTAACCCTCGCTATCCCTCTCCCTTGCTTTCATCTTTTACTTACTGTATGTATCTGAATAAAGTCTAATCCTCTTAGCGACCCCTCTGGCAATCCTTTCCATTGTCTGTGCCTTTGCTTCCCTTACTGCCTTACAAACTTCCCTCTACTTTACTAGCTATAGCTCCCATCCTCCTTCCTCTGTTACTTTATACTGCCTGAAAGCCATACTTTTTCCTTCACCACCTTTGCTCTCTTCCTTAGAGAACCATAATGGTCTCTGTTTCTTTCTGCTTTACTCATTTCCTTCATGCAGGTTGGTTGCTTTAATTATTCCCTCCTTATTTTTCCCACTGTGCCTCTACATCTGCCTGGCAATCCACCCCTTTGAGGCAGTCCCCATTTCTTTAAAATCCACCCTCCTAACGTCAAGGACCCTCATCCTAATGTGGTTAGCTTCTGCTCCTGTCTTTATGTTCCTGGTCTTCATGCTCCCGGGTTGCCCCTGAAAATAGGCACTTGTGCCTAGTGAGCTTACCAGTTGCAAAAAAGAATAAAATTAAAAAATATAAAATGTTAAACTATGGTTGTGTCAGCTATACACACCCCATGGCACACACTGCCATGTCAGATGCCAGATGTCCTGGAGTGTGGATGCTGCCTGTATACCAGTGTTTCAGCAGACAGCTCCTGCAGGCATGGCCAGTGGGCACACCACTCAAGGTAGTCAAGGCGGACACCCAGAGCATTGCATAGTACACTATGTCCCAGATGCCGCCATGTAAATCCCCTGTATCCTGAGGCACAGCTACCTGGTGTGCCCACCCTATGGGCCCTTATGCCCCTTCAACGTGGCATCCACACAAGGCAGCGCCTTATGTGTCCTGCCCCGGGTACCCACAGCAGAGACTGATGACACAGTAAGCATATGAAAAGTGCACACTTTATAGATACTACAAATGTCACAACAAGGCCATAATATCAGCAGAAGCACATATACATATGTATGCACATAATAATAAATGGGAGGTGTCCTAATAATCCATACTGTGTTATAGCAGGAGGTCAACCAAGGCATGTGGTCATGTGCCACCATGCAAACTGAAATGTCATGCACCACAGCATCTTAGCCCATACTCCAGTGTCCAGGAAGTCACATATGTCCCCTCAAGGGACCTAGGTGTGGCCCCATGTCCATCTAATACTAATATTGGGGGCTTTGGCATCATACAGGACTGTCTATAGGAGCCTATGGCGTCCACTGACTACCCATCCTGTTGCCCTCTATGTCCACGAACAGGACACAGTGCTTCATGAGGGTAAGCCCCTCAAACACTGTATCCATGAAGGACCTGGCATGTACCCAGGTCTCCAGGAGATGTGGCAGTACACTGTTTGTTCCAGGCCATGTCTGGCATAGACCTTGTCCAGGGTCACCTTGTACACCCAGTCCTTCTGGCATCTCTTGAGTTCATTCTGCAGCACCTCAGGGAGGTAAAGATAGTTCTGCTTGGGGTGCTCCACCTTCTCATGCCATTAGATGAATTGCTCTGCCTAGGAACATTCCAGTATAGTGTATACATGGCCAAGCTGTGCTTGTCCTAGTTGTAGCGACTGGCCATTCTGGTACTGGGTGAGCAGTGACATTCAACTGTGTAGTGGCTGTTGCATGCATCTGTCTCATGGCACCACGCCTGCCTACCCTCGATGCAACGTGTCTTCTGGCCCATGACTGCCTAGATGGTCACACAGGAGATGTTACCACCATGACAGTCCTGGTGACCACAGGTGCACAGTCTCCAAGGCATATGTTGACACCTGTGTGTCAGTGCTGCACCCAGTACCATGTCCCCCTGTGGCAGTAGCCACCACGCCAGCTCCGAATTGTCCTTTCCAGCTGGGGGATGGATGCAGAGGGTACCTTTGTCTCATGGAGCCCACTCCCTAGTCTTCAGCCACAGATACACATGTACCCAGTCAGGACCTGCTCTCGACATAGCTGATGTCTTTGGTGTTCCACCAGGGGTGAAAGGCACCCTGGCATACATGTCCAGCTACTACATAGAGGCCTCTGTGGCTACACACTTCACAACTGTCATACATCTTGGTTGTGGGATTGGTGCTGAAACCCTCAGTATCATCCATTCTAGCATCACCAGGGGACAGCCCATGTGTTCTCTTCTGCCAGTGTTGACACCCTGCAGACAGAACACACAGATTAGTTCACATCCCACGGTATATCATACCCTGCCCTAACACACCAATGCAGCGGCAGCCACCGACCTAAATCTGTAGGATAGTGCCGCAATGACGCATTATCATGCATATCTGTCCATCGCTGCACGCACATGTTCCATCATGCACTATGCATGGTGTTGATAATGACCTCCCATTGTGGTGGATATCCCAGGCACCTAATCCTTGGGCACATGTGTAGCATGCTAGGTGAGGTGCACACATCATCCCTCTATATCCCTTAAACCCACCATCTATGTGCGGCTCCATTGCCAGACCTTTCTCAGACACTAGCCCTCCATGCCCATACATGATCTGTGTTGGGTGGGGGTCTCCAGTATAGCATGGCTCTGTGGTTCAGAACCACAGTGCTCATGGTATAGGGCTCATCTGGGTTATACAGACCGTCTCCAGTGGGGGTAATTTAACTGTGTACCAGGATGGTGGTGATGGTATGGCTCCAAACAACTTGCTCTGAATGTCTCCCTGGTTGCACCAAAGATGTCTGTCCTGCAGCATGAGTCCACGGAGGCCCTGTGCAGTTTTGAACAGCTTGGCCAATTGCAGGCATAGACAGGAGTGGGCAGTGACATTCACTGCATCATGATGGTGTATGGCATGCACTGCGTCAGAAGTCCCACAACCACCCAATCACAGCTGTGCCCTTTCTGGGTGTAACTTATGGAGGGGCCATCATACTTGTAAGCGGTCCTGGAAATTCATGCCATGGTGGGTGTGTAGTGGCGACACCATGCCCAAGACCGGGGTGCATGGATAGGGGAATGAATGGTACAAGCAACTGGTACCATGCACGTCCCATCCCCACCCTGAACATAACCACTGTGCCCACACCAGACAGGTGCATCCGCCAATGTATTTTGATGTATGGCCACACAGACTCTACACCTGCTGGCTGTTGGCGTGGACAGCACAAAGCAGGGCAGGCATGGCACACATGACTCTGGCCCTGTACCAAATGCGCAGCACTGTTGCCCTGTCCTGCATCACATGCCTGTATGTGTGTGCACAGCAGGGTGCACCACATCCCTGCCGGAGTGGATCACCACATGTGGTAGAGTCAAGGGGCATTCCTGTCTCTAGTGGACCTCCCAAGTCCTGCTTTGCATGCTCTAGTGTGTCCCTATGCATGACACCATCCGTGCGGAGGGATGTTAGTGAATCCCACATGAACTCGCACACCTGTCACTACGCCCACTTCAATCATAAGTCCCTGTGTTCATGAATAGGGTCTATTATTCTTACCACAGACAGCAACTCATTTCCATTTTGTGCCTAATCTATCCTGCCTGTAAGGTGTGTAACCATCTACAGTATGTCCTTTCTCTAGTTATTGTCTGCTGGCCACCAGCACTTCTGTAATTCCGGCAATGTCAGTTTTGGGGTTTAGTAGTACAACTGACTCTTTCATCTTGTTCCCAAGACAATCAGCACTGATTGAAATGCATCTTCAGTCATTATCTGTCAATTTACTGATTGTGAGAAACAGCCTCCCATTGGAGAAGGCCTCCTGTCAGCAAAAGGAGGGTCTGTCTGGCTGCTAATGATGGTTAATTGGTCATCCATGTCTGGGGTGACTTAATGAGTCCGCCTAGGGTCAATGAGCCCTCCTCTTGACTCTGGTTCAGACTCCAAGCATCCTGACCGACTGCAGTACGATCTTTGACACCAGCTGTCTTGCTGAGATGTGGTCAGGGATAACAAAGATGGTGGTGGCCATCAATCCTGGGCATTAGTTCAATAAAGTCATTTTTGAGGCTTCTATCCTTGGAACACACTTTTGCCCGTTCTGGTAGGGCTCACGTGGATGCGGCGTGGCTTCCAATTTAGAAGGTGAGGTCAATCTGGGATCTCCTCTGGTCACTACTGTGTGATCATTCTCAATGTCAGTGGCAGTGAAAGCAGTTCTCAAGGTATGGCAGACACCAAAGAAAGATAATCATCTTCAAATCCTCTCCAGTCTCTGATCAGCAGTCTAACTGCTGGGGCACAGAGGGAACTCAACAATAGCAAAGCAGGGCTGTAGCTCCAGAGAGCTCTTTAAGGTAAACCCCACAAATGAGGGTTCCATATAAAAACTTTGATGTAATGGGAGCCTGTCTTCCACATGGCTCAAGATCCAGTAAAGCTTACAGAAAGTTGTGAATCTGATGTTATGCAAAAACTATTAAATTGCTTTTTATTTTGCTCTTTTACCAAATGATCAGAGCACTTCCACAATGAAGAGGCATAAAAGAAGCTGTATGTGGCGTGTGTGGGTCATTTAAAGTGAGATAGAAGCAAAGATCTCCAGGATAAGAAGCCTTCACTATTTATAGGCCAAATACTAGGTGAAGATATTCCTGAGACCTTTGAAGGTTACACATACGTGCAGCTTACTGAAGGAAAGAAGACAGTTGCTCCATCTATTTATTTCCTTTCATCAGCACAGTGGAAATACCATGCCATTCCTTTTTCTTGTAAGTACTGACAAGTCTCATCTGGAAGATTGGTTCAGTATCAACTGATATAATCTGCTCTGAAGTCGATTTCAAGTGTTGACCTCATTTTCGTGAAGTAGCTCTTCCAGACTTTCCCTTGAATCTTCATTCTTTCAGTGACTTAAAGGGTCCCTTGTCCTTATGCATACTGAAAGCTGCATTGGCTATGGCAGCCTTATTCCTGTCAGATGTTTACATCCATGATTATGTCCCTTCTAATTCTTTTTCCATGTAAAACAGACTCAGTTCTGTCAACTAGCCCTCATGGTCCATGTCTTTCAAATCTTCAACCAAGTTGGTAGATGTTCTCAGTATTTTCTTGATGTCAATATCTTTTCCTAGGCATGGGAACAAGAACTAGATCATGTATTCAAGGCAGGCCTGACCAGGATCTACAAAGAGGCTTTATAACATCTCTCAACCTGCATGTGTTGCTTACCTTCATGTAAGCCAAAACTTTGTCCTGCTAACTGCTGCCCCAGTGTTTCTACAATATAAAGCTGCTGCTGATCAGTACTCCCTGGTCTTGTTCCTGCTTGATTCCAGTAATCTTTATGCCATTCAGGTAGCATTTTGTCATTATTCATATTTCTGATTACCGAGAGTCATGAACACTCACCCTAGTCTTGGATCAGCAGGCATTATCTGGCACGTGAAAGTAAGGAGTTTTGGTCAACATGGCCAACGTTTCTCTAAAGGTTCCTTTTGTAGCGGTCATTTATTGTGAGACAATGACTGATAGTAATTTACTGTGAAGGGCCACAGCTTCTAAGTGGACATCATTTTAAATGCACATTCAAATATGTATTTGCACACCACAGAGTAAGAGGTATCTAAAACAAGATCATAAATAAATTTTAGATTTAACTGCACTGTCTTCTATAAAGTTCAGTGCAAATAAAACGTTAGATTTCACATCATCTTCTACAGTAATAAATACAGATTATCTGACCATGTGTGTGAAAATGATCTAGTGAGTAACGGTGAAGTGTTAAGCCAATTTTTTTTATTATTGTTCTATTTTGTGCACCTTGTTCTAGCCAGATACCTTCAAACTGTCCCTCGGTACATTCACCCACCATCTCAGAATGTACCCCATGAAACTCCTGCAATTTACTCCTCATGGTAGGGTCTGAGGGCTTCCCAAACCACTTCCAAAGCAGGATCCATTGTGGGGTGCCCAGTCAGTGGTGCCAGGCCAAAGGAGCATCTGTCATCCTGCCCAGTTAATGTTTTGTGTTTTCAATGTTTTCCTCCAGTTTCTTCCCTGGGACATCTGATGTGCAGTGACGCAGTGCATGTCTGTCAGTGTCCCACCCTCTCCACTGGGCCCCTAATGCCATGACACCTGATCTCCACTGGATGTCAGGTGTATTGTGGGAGATATGATCTTCTCAATCCACGAGAGGAGAGCAGTCCTCAACACTTAATCCTCCCTCACCCTGGCTGACCTCCAATGACTCATGCTGTCGATTAATCCCAGGTCAATGGCATAGGGAGTGGCACAGCACTACCGCTGCACTACTGGATGGCCAGTTTAGCCCTTTCCAACCTGAATCAAGTAACTGAAGAGGCATTCTATTCTCTGTCCATTGAAAATACTGGAAATTCCATATTTTTCTTTTACTGAAAAGCCATTTGTCCGCCTCTTAGGCATAAGTTCTTCTGTTAATATATATACAATATTTCACTAGACAGGAGGCTGTCATATACCTCTGTCTCTTTCTGATATGGTATAAGACAGCTTTGTACAATTATTTATGCAAAATGTAAAGAATGCTGACAGCACAAGCGGTGCCTTGAAATGGTTTAGCCTGGGAGATAAATGTTTGACATTATTTCTCAATTGTGGACATAATGGTCACATCTGACAATGTAAGCAGTGAACATCTGTTAAGGAAGTAGTTATGTACTACTCAAAGGCATATCAGCAGGTCAAAACCTAGATAACCAGCCTGTACATTTGTCAAAAACAGTGTCATCTCTTGGCATCTCATCCTCCTAAACACTCATGCACGTAATTTCTGCAGGCAAAGGTTGGAACTGGATTAATAGTAATTGTGCACATTCCCATAAACAGTGCTTATTAATTCACACCTCTGGGTCTGCAACTTGCCCTTAGCTCAAATGATCCCATGGCAGCTGGCTCTGTTCCACGCATGCCAATCAAGTGGCAACTCCTCAGCTCATCATTCATCTGTCCAGTGCTGTCAAATGCTCAACATTCAAAGCACTGGCATATGAACGCTGCTACCAATAAAACAGATGGTCCTGAATCTGAACTCATACCTAATATGGTTTAATAAATTGGTGCATACACCTTCTTGCCGATCAACACTGCTTACCTATACAACTGAGAGGAAATTTAAGAAGTACAAAATATTTAGTAGGGTTGAAACAATGAGTTAGTACTACCTATTAGAACTAGTTACTAAAGTACATCTATCGTAAATAAAGTTCTTTACTTACAGTAGGGTCAACATTTACCTACAGTTAAAAATTAGCCTTTGAAAAATAAGCAGTTACACATACCACAGTCTCTTCCAGGCCTTTGAGATCTTCTTTGGCTTGTTCCTTTTATCATTCAGGATCCTGAGAACAAGAACAATGAAGTGTAAGTTTTTGATCAACAAACTGACTCTGACAACAGCTGACAACTCTATGTTTCTATTGGTTATTCTTTTAGACACTGTAAAATTGGCATCAATTGGGGTCTCCGGTAAATTTAGTCCTTGGGGGTCACCACCTACCATGTCCATTACTATCTCACTACCTTTGATTGGTTTCGCTGTACCTTAACTAGCGCAAGTCATGCCAGCATGATGTCATAGCAGATACTTCCACCTAGCCTAGTGCTGCCTCTTATGTGCGCTCTTCAATGGGTCAGAGTGACTTAAATATTTTTGAATAAACTAAAATGCTAATTTCAAAGCATTTTGCACAACATGCCAGGCCAGGTCAAGTTACCCAACATACGCTTGATCATAGATACATACATAGATACATAGACAGTGTTGGCAGATAAGGGCCTATGGTCCACCCAGTCTGCCCATTTGAGCTTGTAAGTTCAGTTTATGTTTTCCAAGAAGTCTGTTGCCCCTTACCCCTAACCTCCAGTATCCCTTTATGTCTATCCCATGCATTCTTAAATCCCATGATTGTTTCAGCCCCTACCACTTCCTCTGGCAGGGTGTTCCACTTGTCCACCACCCGTTTTGTGAAGAAATTCTTCCTCACGCTTCCTCTGAATCGCCCCTCACTCCAACTTCATCAAAGGCAAAACAACTGATACTACTAAAGTTCTGTGTTTATCAAATATAATAACAGTAATTTTAAAAATAGAGCCCCCAAAAAAAAAAAACAGTAATATTCAATAATTTAAAAGTGTACAGAATAAACAGTATTGTGCCTAAGTGGGAGACATGATACCAAAGTAATTTTATTTTTCATAATACAATCTTTGAAATTTATTTTTATTTATTTTAGTCTTTGGTGACTGGTAAGGCCCACTGGGCACAACTGCTTGTTTTCAGGGGTGACCTTGGAGCAATGGGCTGTTAAGCGACTTGCTCAGAGTCACACAGTATGCAAGTGGAGGTTGTGAGAATTAAACCCAGGTCTGGTCTGCTGGATGTACCAAACTTGTTCACAGCTCCTTACTCTAACATCCATTCTAGGCTATACTGCCAGCCCAAATAGGAAGCTATGTTGGGAATTTTTCCTCTGTTCCTGTTTAATGTGTCTCTACTTTATTTAACCTATAATCATACCTTTTTCTTGCTACTACAGGCGTCCCAAAGATGCAGGGACTGTCATTTCCAATCGAACTCGAGCAGAGATTCTCTTCTAACTGGGCTGTAACTCAGCTGGCTAAAGCACTAAGATCTTATGGCTTTAGAGCACCTATGGGGAGTGGCTGGTCTTGGTCATCCTGGCAAAGACTAGGGAAGGTATTTAACTTGGCTGCATACTGTATATATTGTGTTTTATGTCTCATTTTACAAGGCAACCCAGCCAGCTAGGACAAAGCTTTCTCAACAGTAAACTGGACTACATAGAACCATAACAACCTCTTACTAGTTTTCAAAGGAATGGGAACATTGTTATCAGTTAAGAGGCACAGATTTGGTGAAGTGCCAAACTTTGTGAGTTGCAAAACTATGCAGTTTGGTACACTGCAATTTTATGCTGTTTAATTAAAAAAAAGAAAAAAAAACCTTTCTCCCAACCTAGAGAGTACCCATGCCACCATCCTCCCCACAAGATACATGCAAAGCAACATAGTCTCCCATGTCATCCTCCCCTCAAGAAACAAGTTTTAACAACTTAGTAAAACAGTCCCTTTGCCAATGCACATGACAGCTTCCTCATACCACTCTACTCTCAAAGAAACAAGTTGAACAACTTGGCAAAAAATCTTTCCCTGACACACATAGCACCCCATATCCACCTTCTCCCTCCCGCTGACCTGAGTGTAGAACAGGTTACAAAGACAGGTTTGGCCTAATTCCAAGGCAACTGACACAAACCTCCTCATACTACCACTGCTAGCACCATCTGAATGGACAGAGAGGTGCTGTAATAGTGCTTTACTATGATTTTGCTTTCATTCATTCAGATGGTGGCCAGTCGGTGGGGCACCAAGGCCATGGTGGGGGGAATGGGATACTGTGTGTGTTAGGGAGAAATAGGGATGTTTAATGTATTTCTTCGGTGATGGTATGGGGCAATGTGAGCTGGAAGAAGGGGTTGATTAACATGTTTCTTGGGAAGAAGAGTGGCATGGCGTGCTAGTTGGGTAAGGAAACAAGTTTTTTTGGGGGCAGGGGATTTTTCTTTCTTCTTTTCCATATAGCTTTTTTTTCTTTGGTGTCATTCACTAAGTCTTCAGTCCTGAGGCGACACCCATGGTGAAACTCCCAGCCCCATCCTTCACTAGCCCCACTGTTCATATGGATGGTGATCCATGGTGTGTGGTCTAAGAGCTCAACTAGCTCTCATCCTGATAACATTTGTCGCTTACCCTTGTTTTTTTTTTATGTTTTGCACACACAGCACAGACAACATATTGTGGCAGCTTGGAGTGAAGAAGCAGATTTGGGATGTGCGGTGGTGTTGGGCCAATGGTGCCACTGCTTTTTGGGCTGGGATCTGTTGCACCAATGAAACAGTAAGCTGTTTATGACATCAGTTGAGAAGCCTGCCACCAGGTTGAAAGAAATTCAATGCTGAAATCAGGAAGCGCCTTAATTGGAGAAACAGCTGTTTTTGCTGCTGGGGCATTGCTGATTGCAGCAGCAAATAACAACTTGCCTTGCCTGGTGTAACATTTCAGGAAACATGGCGTGGATGTCAGCCATCCGCCTTTCACAGTCTGCAGCAAGCTGACTTCAGAGGTGGCCATACCCAGGGCGAGTTAGGCATCCGCTAATGACACGGCCATGCAAGGCCTCCCAAATACCAGTGGATTCTGGCAAATGCTCTCCCAAAATCATTTGTGTACTGAGGGGTGCCCAATCCCCTCAGCATCATGTCTCCGACACAGACCCTTTTACTTTGCCGATGGGGCCCAATCCCCATCTGCTACAGTCCCCCTCCACAAAAAAAGCACCCAAAACACTCAGGTGGCACGCTGGGAGCCCATTCCAGTGTACCAAATCTACGTGCAGAATAAGAAAACCTTCCCGCAATGTTTTTAATTTTTTATTTTCCTGAAAAGTAGAAACAGTCTCTCATTGTGTCCAGTGACCCTCTCCCAACCTGCACTCACTCTCTGTGCCCCACCTCTCCCCTTCACCCTATAACACCTCTGAACCCAGGCGTGAATCTTGAGTGGACGGAACACGTCTGCCTCTTCAGGATTCTCTTTACAGAGAGTGGGCTGGTGCTCTGACCTTGGGATTACATCACAGAGCTGCTGCTGTTTGGTTTCAATTCAGGATTCTCTTTACAGAGAGGACAGCTGCTCTGACCTTGGGATTACATCACAGAGCTGCTGCTGTTTGGTTTCAATTCAGGATTCTCTTTACAGAGAGTGGACTGCTGCTCTGACCTTGGGATTACATCACAGAGCTGCTGCTGTTTGGTTTCAATTTAGGAGCTAAACACTGGGTATAGTAAGGGTGTTGAGTAGGAGGGCATACCAGGAAAGGAACAGCAGCAAGTGAAGAGGTGACTGCCCTCTCAGTGGAAGGAAGTAAATGCAAATCTAGGAGCTTTCATTATTACTTCTTCACATTGATATTGCATTGGGGAAAGGAGGAGTAGGAGTTTGAAGAAGGTTGTGCAATGGCTACTTAAAGCCTGTTTTTGAGTGTGGATAGGAAGGATAGCAATATAAAAGCAGTTGTAACCCCTGCAAATGGGGGTTCCCAAAAGACTTCAGGAGCTTGCTTGAATGCTCCAAGCCTGAATGGTGTTTGGCGTTTAAGCCATTTATCTGTGAGTGTTTTAGAGTCTCTGGTACTGTCTTTAAGAGCTGTCTGCTTGCAGACATAATTAGTTTGTATGGGGAGGACTGTGTTTCTCTGCTTGAGTACCACTGAGCTGCTGCCAATTCACTCCATTTTGCAGTCACTAGGAGTGCAAAGGAACCTATCTGAAAGATGTAACTGTTTGCCAGAAATCATTTAGAGTAATAATGAAAATACAGGTTGTCTAACCTGCTTTCTTTGCAGTCAGAACTGTGCTTGCCTAGTTCCCCATTCTAGTTTTGAACTGCTGAACTGGACCAATCAGTGTGGGTTAAGGTAGCTCTAAAATGGTGCCTTGGACGAATCAGAACTTGACTCAGAATCTCAGCCAGCCACAAGAGGATTGTATGGGCAGTGACTCTGGGAGATGTAGTTTGACTTCAGCGCCTTTTTGGACCAACAGGGCAGTCTATTGTGAGTGACAGCAAATCCAGCCAAGAACTGGGAGGAACTCAAAGGAAGTGCCCGGTTTTGTCTGCTGGAGTTTCAGTTGAGCTCTGGCAGTGAAGAGGAAGGAGCCCTGTGCTTTTCGTGTGCAGTTTTAGTCGGGAAACGTGTGTAAGGCCCCGAGTTCTGGTCTGCAGCTTGTGTAACTGCTTGTTAGGACTGAATCCCTCCTGTGAAGAGAATCAAAGGATATCTGAAGAGTAGAAACCAGGCTCACCCTGTAGAAGACTGGAGAAATTGCTGAATTGCACTCGGTCTGTCAGGAACTGAATCTGCTGTGTGTTCTCCCAGGTATTGTGCAGTAATTGCGATCGGATAGAGAAGCAGCCTGCCTGGTATAGTACTTTCTTTACCATATAAATGTGTGAGGAGGCTTGTGTAGCTCAAGTGAATCCTGCTGCCATTAAAGGACTTTTGCCTGTTACTGCTTACCATATAAATGTGAGGAGGCTTGTGTAGCTCAAGTGAATCCTGCTGCCATTAAAGGACTTTTGCCTGTTGCAGTTTGTCATATAAATGTGTGAGGAGTCTCGTGGAGCTCAAGAGTAGCCCTGCTGATGTTGAAGGACCCTCTTTATTTGGAGGTCATGAGTACTAATTCAGGGTTGCTCCCTGTTGAATTGCCACATTGAATCCAAATGAAATTACTGTACTGCTGACTGTTTAACTAATTTTTCTTTCTCTGTGTGAAAGGGCCCCTACCAGCTGCCACGGTTTGGACTAGCCACTAGGGCTTGGGTACCCAGGGACAGTAACTGGTAGGATAGGCTGTGCAAAGAGCCATAGGTAGATGAGTAAAGTGATAAGCTAATTAACCTGATTTCCCCTGTCCTTGTTATATCCTCCTAAATAAATCAGAGCTGCTTGTTTCAGCAAAGTTACACTGCCTGAGGTATTTTCATGTTAAAGTATTGTACTGTGATTGTTGCACTGTATCTTCTTATTTTACAGGGGTCCCAGTGCCTGAACCAGTCCTGGGGGTAAGTGTATACTGTGAAGGTAATTTGATATACTGTTGGGCCACTAGTGGGAAGAAAGGGGTTGCAGTGTCCCAGAGGGCTGCGACCAAGTTAGTTTAATCTACTGCAAACCCTGACCTCTGGGTGGAGGCACCCGCCATCGGATCCAGGCCCCAACCTGTTAGTGGCAAATCAGGCAGGGGTAGCCCCTGGGATAGCGCCATCTAGGGGTTACACAGTTGCTCAATATATCTAAGCGTGTGCAACAAAGGAGGTAAGGGAATAAAGAAAATGTTTTGCACTGATAAGAGGAGGAGAGGAGACTTGGGAGAGTGTTTGGTATCCTGCATCTGGAAGGGTGGGGGTCGCCAGGCAACGACAGCAATGGGTAGGGTGGTAGGCTGCAACAACTGCGGTGCACCAATCTTTCTAAAATTGCCTGGAGGTGGGAGGATGTTTACTGTGCAACCACATAGAAAAACTTAGAAAGAGATTGAGGATCTGCAGGAGGAACTAAGACAGGCAAGGCAGATTGGGGTGGGTTTAGCCCAATACTGGAGGGAGGAAGAAGGGAGATGAGGGAGGGCATTTAAGCCAACAGTGGTGAGGAGAGGTCAGAAGAAGGAAGCAGAGACAAGGGGCCCAGGCCAGGAAGAACAATTGCTGGGGAACCAGGTCAGGAGACAAAAGACAAATGGAAGGAGGAGATAGGGACTTGTGAGGGAGGCGAAGAAGTGGCAAAAAGTCATGGAGTGGAAAGGAGAGAACAGGTTACTATGAAGAGAGAGGAGCGGCATTTGTGAAGGGCCTTCAGAAAATAGTTGTGCACTGCTAGAGAGGAAGAAGGTGGAGGAGGAAATGATGAAATTAGAGGAGTAATTGATAAATGCCTGGACCAAACTGGAGCGGGGAAGTTCTGCTGGGAGAATTGCAACAGGGTAAAAGGGGAAATAATGTGCAGGAGGAAGAAGAGGAGCTGGAAATGAGAGAGGAGATGAATGGAAGCAAGCAGGGAGTAAGAGGGTAGAATCTTAGTGCTGGGGACTCAATACTAAGAGGAGTTAGGTGGGTAGCAAGGGCAGAGGCATAGTCGCATTTGGGTGGAGGCCATGCCAGGAATGACAGCGGAAAGGGTGGGACAGTCTGTTCTGAAATATGCTAGAAGGGTAGGGACAAGCCTCATTTAATTATACATCTTGGGACAAACGACCTGGCTGACAAGACAGTAGATACAGTCCAGAGGAGGTTTGAGGAACTAGCACAATTATGTGAGGGAGCAGGAAGATCAGTAACTTTTTCAGAGATACTTCCGTGCCAAAGGCAAGCACAGCAAGAAAGCTGAGAATAGAGGAATTAACGGATGGCTAAGAACCTGGTGTTGTGCTAAAGGGTATGGGCTGTTGGGGGTGGGAGGGACCTGGGAGGACAGTAGTCTCTATGCCAAGGACAGACTACACTTGAGTGAGGAGGGAAAAGTGTTGAAACAGAGGATGGAGGAGTACATAGAGGAAGTTGGGAATTTAAACTAGGAGTGGGGGATGGCAGTTGGGGAAGAGATATGCAGAGACCACAGGTTGGGAAATCATATGAGCTTACCCCTAACAGTGACAAAGGACAAATGGCAAGTACTGTTGGTGATGCTAGGAAAGGAGGGCAGGATGGGGGAAAGGGTGGAAGGTGGTTACCTTAATGCTAGGAGCCTTGGGAGGAAAACTGCAGAGTTACAGGTTCTCATGGCAGAGGGAGAGGTGGACATTGCAGCCATCACGGAAACATGGGCCACCCAATACAATGACTGGGACCTGTCTGTACCAGGGTACAGGTTATTTCATAGGGACAGGGTGATTGGGAAAGGAGGGGGCTGGCACTATATGTGAAGGAAGGACTGAAGTGTGTAAGGAGGAAGGGAGGAGGGTAGTATGGAGTCACTTTGGATGAATCCAGGATTCCAAGAATAGGATTCTTAGAATGGGAGTGGTGTACAGGCCACCATCTCAGACAGAGGAGTTAGTCAGGAACTAGTGGGACAGATCAGGAGGACCTGCAAAAGGGTAGTGTGGTGATTGTGGGGGACTTCAACATGTCAGGAGTGGACTGGAGCACCCCAACAACCAGGAACAGAAGGGAGCAGGTACTGCTGGATGCCTTCCAGGACAGCTTCCTGCTGAATGGTCAGTGAACCAACCAGGTTAGGGAATACCCTTGACCTTGTGCTGGCAAATGGGGACTTTGTGAGAGAACTTATAGTGGAGGAACCGCTGTCAGGGAGTGACCACCACTCAGTATGGCTCACACTGGATATGGGCAAGGAAGGAGTGGAATCTGGCACAATAGTGCTGGACTTCAGGAGGGCTGACTTTGGGAGGATGGGGAAGTGGTAAAGGGTACCTGGCCAGAATTAAATCTAGTATGGACAGTAACCAGAGGTGGGAGCTCATAAAGCTGGGGATAGTGGAGGCAACCAAACCTGCTGCAAAGCCCAGAGCAAGAAGGCTAGGGCTAAGAAACCGATCTGGTTGAGCAAGGAGGTCATGGAAAAGGTAAGGAGGAAAACAGCTGCCTTTAGGAAGTACAAGAAAACAGGAGGGGGAGGACAGGGAGGAGTACTTGACAGAATCGAAGGAGGTGACAAGGCAGTAAGGGGAGCCAAAGCATCTACGGAACTCATACTGGCACAAGGCATTAAGAAGGGGGAGAAGGACCTTTAAGTACATCAGGGAGAAAAGGAGCTGTAAGGACCACATAGTAAGGATTACGAAGGAAGGGGTTGGGTGGAAGCAGGTGCGATAAGCGGAAGCACTAAATGAGTACTTCTGCTCAGTATTTACTAAAGAGAAGAGGGGTGACACCCAAGGTGGGAGAAATGGCAGAAGCAGGGTGGGAAGTGGTGACAGATGGGGAAATCATGGAGGCAGAGTTTGAGAGGGTTTGAAGGCACTGAGGGTGGACAAGGCGCCAGGCCCAGATGGCATCCACCCCAGGGTACTGAAGGAGCAGGCAGAGGTCCTTGCAGGACCTTTGGCAGACCTATTTAATGCCTCACTACATTCGGGGTGTGTACCTCAGGACTGGAGGATGGCTCATGTGGTGCCCTCCACAAGAGTGGCCCCAAGGATGAACCGGAAACTACAGACCAGTGAGCCTCACATCCATCGTGGGTAAGCTAATGGAGACCATCCTGAAGGAGAGGCTGGTGGCCCTCCTAGAGGCCAAGGACTACAGGACAGCAGACAGCATGGCTTCATACGTGGCAGATCCTGCCAAACCAACCTGGTCGAGTTCTATGACTGGGTAACTAGGCAACTGGACAGGGGCCATGCAGTGGATGTCCTGTATCTGGACTTCAGTAAGGCATTCAACCCAGTGCCACATGGAAGGCTGGGAAGGAAGTTAGTAGGCACAGGGGCGGGTGCAAAGCTGGTGAGATGGGTAGGAAACTGGCTGCAGGGAAGGCAACCAAGGGTGGTGGTGGATGGGGAGTTCTCACACCCAAGAGCAGTGACGAGTGGTGTTCCACAGGGCTCGGTGTTGGGACCAGTGTTGTTTGGGATATTCATTGCAGACATATCATGGGACATCACGAGCAAGATCAGTCTGTTTGCTGATGATACCAAGGTAGGAGCGGTGGTGGATGACCTAGGGGATGGGCAGGGTTGCAGGATGATCTGGCAAAGCTTGAAACCTGGTCAGACACCTGGCAACTGGGCTTTAATGCCAAAAGTGCAAGGTGCTGCATTTTGAGATGAAGAACCCAAGGATGAGTTACCGGCTAGGGGGAGTGCAGCTAGCCCAGACAGAGGAGGAGAAAGATCTGGGTGTGCTCATTACAGGGTCAATGAACAACTCGGCACAATGTAGGAAGGCAGCTGCAAAGGCCAACAAAATGCTGGGTTGTATTGCAAGGGTATAACCTTGAGGAGGGAGGAGGTGATTCTGCCACTGTATAGGTCATTAGTTAGACCACATCTGAGTACTGGGCAGTACTGGCGTCCGGATCTGAAGAGGGACATTAAGTTACTGGAGGGGCGTGCTAGAGCAACAAAGATGATCAAGGGGCTGGGGACTTATACGAGAGGAGGTTGAAGAAGTTGAACATGTACTCACTGGAGGAGAGGAGAGACAGGGTGACATGATTGAAACCTTTAAATACATGAAAGGAATAAACAAGACAAGTACAGAGAGGCTGTTCAAAGTAAGGGAGGGAGGGACACCATGAGCCATGATATGAGACTGGAGCGAGGAAGGTTCAGGAGGGAGATGAGGAGTCACTTTTACAGAGAGGGTGGTGGCTGGGTGGAATGCGTTACTCCTGAAGTGGTATGCAGTAGAACAGTGGACTGCTTCAAACGAGGATGGGACAGGACAAGGGGAGGGTTAATGAAGGGGAAGGGCAGAAGGAGGGCAGCTGCAGAATAAAGGGTGCTAGCTGCACATTCGAGCAGACTTGATAGACCTCTAGGCCTTTATCTGTTGGCAAATTTCAGATGTTCGTATGTAAAGCTGACCGTGAACTGAAGAAATTGCGTAAGCTGTATAATGGTATAAATGGGAGTTTTCAACTTAAGTGGATATCTTGGCCATTTTTGAATTTTGGCACAGATTCTCAACATGGGTTCTTGGGACCCCACCTCATGAATTTAGTCACTGGCATGCTGTTATTCGGTGCCAAAAGGTGATTTTGTGGTTACTGCATGAAATCACCTTTCAGGACTGATTAATCAAACAACAGTGCCACTGTTCATGAGGTGGGCTCCCAAAAAGCCTATGTTGCAAATTTGGTAAAATAATTCCAAAATGACTGTGCTACGAGCGTGCATTGTGCACTTTACACACACACTGTAACTTCAAGAATTATTAATATTTTACTCCAGATTTTCAACATTGCCATTTTTACACACCTCCTTATGAACAGTATAGCTGTCATTTTCATATCCTGCTTGAAATGTGTTTTCGCACATCTGGCGCGTCGCTGTGGGAAATCGATGTTCGGGCAGATTAATTAAATCACAGTGACACTGTTCATTAGCAGATGTCCCAAAATGACTATGTTGAAAATTTGGTGACAAACTCCACAAAATGAGTATGCCACGAGCATGCATTGCGAGTTTCCACGCACACTCGTAACCTTCGAGAATTTTTTATATGTTCACTCCAGATTTTGAACATTGCCATTTTGCACACCTCCTCATGAACAGTACAGCTATTATTTTCACAACCTGCTCAAAATGTGGTTTCGCACATCTGGCGCAACACAGCGTGGTCACTGTGGGAAATCAACATTCGGACAGATTAAGAAAATCATAGTGACATTGTTCATAAGCAGAAGTCCCAAAATGCCTCTGTTGAAAGTTTGGCAAAAGAATTTTAAAGCCTGTCAGTCCCTGTGGGGTGGGGTTGACATCGGTTCCATACTTCACTGCCATTCCTATTAAGCATCTCTAACTCCTGCACTACCAATGCCAGCAAGACAACATTCGGCATTGACAAATGCTTGTTTTTTGCCCACTTGGTGCCTGGTAGTGCGGAGTGCTGCCTGCAACATACTGACATTCCTTGTCGGAGCATGCTCCTGGTCCTCCCCAAGGGTCACAGTGGCTCCAGAATCTGGTCCCTACCCTCTCAGCTGCTAGCTGTGCAGAGCGGCAGCACCTCCCAGCCTGGACAGCTGGCTCCTGAGTTTGCTTCCAAACCTGGGTTGCCAGTACAGCAGTGCAATGCCAGGTATTTCCCTTTATGCCCACTTTACTACAGACAAAACTCTTCGAAATTTCAGAGAAGTGAAGAGAATTCACAAATTTCCAGGAAGGCCACATCACACACACCTCACATGCTTGTCTGGTCAAACACGAAATACTACTTTGCATGCATATCATTTTGATTCATTCCCATTTCTTCATGAGAAGTTTAGTTTGTAAAATATCCTTTGCTGAGTGACAGCAAGCAATTACCTGTTTGTACTATATACTGACCCAGTGAGATTATAAGCTAAATGAGGAATAAAGTAAATGCAAGATTCCAGAAAGCACACCAAGGCAAGCTAAAATTTGCAGAAACAGCTGCATCTCCCCATATGAGATTTAGCCTGGGACTGTAGCAAGGTACTTCTTCCCTCACCCAGCCCATAACTTTTCTGTACCTGTCAGAAATAAAATCCAGGGAAAAAGATCAAAGTGACAGAACCATTCTTTGAGTAATGGCAACTTGCCAAAGACAACCTCAAAGGGAGGAAGGCATGTGAAAGTGCTCAGATGACTAAGTGTAAAAATAATTTTGGGCTGTGGAGGTCTTGTTCACAAGGTTTTGGCTCATTTTATAAAGGGCTAATTAAAAACACTTAGGAAAGTGAACAAATGTTTAGCATGGCTATTATAGTCCTCTGTAAACAGCATCAATAAAGTCAGGTTAGCTTGCGAAACTGACAACTGGGAAGATGGTCAGCAGAACCTCTGCATACATTTTATTTGGAAGGGGCTCCCTGAGACATCATCCGGTGCCTCACGGTACTCCAGCTTTACAATGCCACCAGGTTGGTGTTGATGTTTTGGTGATACCCTCCTTTGTAAGCTCTACAGTTAAGGGGCCTACGTCCTTTTATCTCCTTGGTTGTTGGGGGATCATATTGGTTGTGGTGTTATTTGTGTTTTTGGGGATAGCAATTCCTCCCGCTGCACTGAGGACTGGCACCAGGAAGCACAGCCATCCTTTCAACTGTTCAATCCAGGCAGACAGTCCTGGAGGTCAGTCACTCAACAGGCTGGAAAGGCTCCTGAATTAATCAGGTCCATTACAGGTCCAAAAGGCTTTGCGGCTCACTCCTCAGGCAGCATTACCTGATTTGTGGCCCGTCACCCTCTAACACCATCACCACGGCAGAGACCATCAGATGTGATTAAAATGTTTGTAAAGTTACAGTCCAAAGGCAGTCTTCCATAAAAGTCCTTCTTTAAAATGCTTTGCTATTTAAAAGCAAATACACATCCCAAACAAGTCCTATATGTTTGCAAGCTCATTCCATTTCAGTTGATGTAATGATCGGGTGATTACTAGTCTGGTTGGAAGCGTGACAAGGTCAGCTCCTATCACATGACAACTGTTTTGTAAATATTAGTTGCAAAAATACTTTGTTAATGCATCAGTTAGGGTTCCAGTGACAAAGGTTGGGAAATGTGGTGTTAGGGTTTCAACCTAACACCCCACCCTCACCTTGCATGCAGTAACAGGCGTGTGGGGGTGCCTGGGATTGTCAACCTAATGCTCACCCCATTCCATGAGTAAATAAGCTGAGATGGGTACAGAATAGGAGAATGGGGTGAGCATTAAGGTTGACAACCTCAAGACATGCCCCCACCCCTGTTGTTGCATGAGGGTGGGAGTGGGATGTTAGGGTTGGAAACCCTAACATGACATTTCCCAGCTTTTGTTGCTGTAACCCTAACTGATGCATTAACAAAGTTTTTTGCAACTAATTTCCTTACTTTTGAGATAGTATAATTGCATCCTTATTTACTATGGAGGGTCCAGTGTTCCAATCCCTCCATAACTGTATCCTTATTTGCATATGGGAGTGCAGGGCCCCCATCCAGATGTATATTATCCTTATTTCTGTGGGAGCACAGTGCCCTCTGGGTCCTACGCCCAATCCCACCAGAAGTCCATTGCTGTATCTATTGCCTCACTCTGTAGTAATCTTCCTATCTGTACTGTATTTTCTATAATTATTTTCCAATCTGATGGCTTATATTCAAGTATTACACAATTTACTTTTTGTCAGATATAGCTTTAATCATATTAATTGCTCAATTTGGGGTAGAAGTTTACTGACATTTAACATTTCTCCCTTTTGTGCTTTCATCTTTCCTCCCTTTTTAAATTTCTGGGAAAGTCTGAATTTTATTTAATGTCCCAAGGGCTAATTGCTTTAGGGATTTTGGATTAAAATTCTTACATTTCCTGTGCCTTTAATCTTATACCTATTTGATCATCCTTTTGTTTCCTTACTACTCCTGGTAGTAGGATATCTAATTAAGATCCTCTGCAAATTAGTTAATTGTAATAAAGGAACAATGCACGACAGGGTGTGTGTGCTGGGATAACACTCACGCCTGGAGGGTTGGGCACGAGGCCGCAGGCCAAGGCACCAATGCCCCAGGCACTACGTTATCCCAAACGACACACACTGGAGTGCATTATTCCTATTATACAATAGCTTGTTGTTATACAGAATAAAAAATAATTTTTAAAGATGTTTTGTGTGGAAAATATTTTTGTTTTAAGAGAAGATGAAAAATCAATCAAATGCTCAGCCATAAAAAATCAGTCAAAAGCTCCATAAAATGCTCATCTGCATTGGTTCACAGTGAGGGTGAGACTAGACCTGTGGCGACATGCTGGGATAACACCATGGGTCCAGCCCCAAACTGACCAATCACAGTCTAAGATTCTTTCTTGCCATTGTATAATGGGGAAACAGTGTTATGTAATTTAATATCCCTGTTGTCTAAATACATCTAGAGCTTAAAATAATAAACAGCACCACTATGATAAATACAGATTAAAATATGCAAGATTTGCACATAATTAAGTAAATCAATAAATAGACCAAGAATTAAATAACAGTTTATGTGCCTAAACTGATGCCAAAAAAATATTTCAAAACTTCATTATAAATAATCACATAGAACACGTTCATTTAAAACCTGTGCGTTTCCCTACATTAGAAAGTCCACATTGTCGTTGCTTTAAGAGTTCTGAAACAGCCCAATTATATAGTAGTCTCCAGGGGTAGAAATAAGGTTTTGGCAATGGGAGCCAAGTGAATAGCTCCTGGTCATCGGCAATTTTGGTGAACCAGGAGCTATTGCCTAAAAATGTAGAAAAGAGGTCCATATGAAAAATGGCAATTTTAAATGTTTTTGTTTTTGTTTGCCTTGGCAAGGGACAAACACATTGCTATAGTATTAGGCAGAGCAAGAATATAGTACCAAGAGGAAGAGAGAACAGAGAAAGGCAGCAGAAGACAAGATCTGGGACAGAATAATGACAGAGACAGAATATGTAGAAGAAGGCAAGCAAGTAAAGGAACTGGGTAGAAAATCTAACCTGCTTTGAAGATTAAAACTTCACAAGGAGACACTAGACTCTCATTAAATAAAGATATATATTATTTTGTGTGTCTTTTTTTTTTGGTGTTGCACACATTGGTTTTGTTAAAGATCATTGTGCAATGCAATTCAAGGTTGGGAGGGGCAAATAGTTTCAAATCATGCAGTATCACAAGCAGCTAAGAATTCCCTCACAAATTATAGTCACTCAGTCTTCATCTGAATTTTGTTCAAAACGATGATGGAGGTCCTCGTGTTCTCACTTTCACTAGAAGATGTGATGTGAACGTCCTCCACTTCTGAGACTTCGCTTTGCCCTGCTGACGAGGACTTGTGAGGTTCTGCTCCTACCTACATTTTGTTTTTACGAACCACTCTTTTACTGACGTGTGCTACAAAATCTTGTGGTTTTGGGCCTCCATGGAGATTAAAAGTAAGTCCGCTATGGTGCTGGTCTTCAGATTAGCTCTCCAGTTAGAAAAATTATTTTCATAGCTGAAAATGCCCTTTTAGTGTTGCATTGGATACTGGATACATTAGTACTATAGCTATGACATGAAGAACGTTTCTGAAGTAGAGAATTTTTCTGGAAGATTACATGCCATACCTCAAGGAATGAGAGCTGCTTGTGATACTTGCTAATATTCTATTTCAACAGTTTCCATTCTGTCATTGCAGTATGCACATCGCATCCATTCTGCAGCAAGACAGGAGAGAAGAGTCAATAAGAAACTGGATCTCCTCATTTCCAAATGCAGAAAGCTCATTAGAATTATCAGGCCAATTTGCAGGGTCAATGACAGTGCCATTCGTTAACAGTGGGTCTTCTCCAAAGCCCAAGAAGCGCTGGTTGAGACAGTCCATTACACTGTTTACAATCACTTCATGCCTTGGCAAGGGCTAAAGAGCATCTCCTATTGCCCTTTGGGAACAATTTTTTAAACACTCCTGTCCCTTCCTCATTGATAACCACTCTCTCCTGAACTTGGCTAGGTGGTTCCATCCTCTGTCATTAGATTTTCTGTTTCCAGAGTACTGTACTTACAGTGTCCATTACAATGGGAAGGGATATATGGGCATCCTGAAATGCATGGGAGACTGTTGACAGACCTGTGAGTATGTCAAAATAGAAGGTGAAAGTAGCAGAAATTTTACATTGCATATCTGTTTTCTAAACCCCTTAACTTTCGCCTTGTCTGCTGGTGGAATATCCGTCTGGTGTCGGACACAGCTCATCCCAGTGTGCCAATATGCTGAAATTATGAAGCACAGCATGGAGAGAATCCTTTCATGTGAGAGCCATCGTGTTCCTTGTGACTTTTAAATGTGATGCTGGTAGTTTGATTGGCTTCAGCCACTTTTAACACTCTGTAACGTTTTGGTGAGTTCTCATAAAAATAGAATATTGAGATCAACATGTTGTCAATGGTCTGGGAAAAATAGGTGTTTTAAAAGCATCTTTAGCTGCTAACTCAAGCCTGTGCAAAACGCAATGAATGGCAAGAAGCCATGTGCACTCTTCTTTCAATAATGCCATCAAACCCGTGTTACATCCAAAACTGACGGACGATCGTCCTGCTCCGCGCCAATGCAAGATAACTGTTTTAGGTCAACCGTGTCCTGACCCAGCAATTGAGAGTATGCAATAGTCATTGCAGACCTCAAACCACTTGCATCAGCAGACTCTACATCAATTAATCCAATGAACTTCATAGCAGGTTGCCATCCTCGAGAATTTTAGCATCAACTATCTCCTTCTCCGTGGTGGTCCTGTCAGTTGTCCCATCCATAAAGACTGAATGATATCTGTATGGAGTTGCTTCTCCTGTGAAATGACTCACAATTGGTTTTCTTAAGTGATCGGCAATAGCTGTGACAAATGTAGCGCAAGCTTTCTCATTGGCATAAGAATCACCAAGGTCAACACCATGTCTCTTTTCTAGTGATATTAGTCCTTGAATTTCAGGAAGGGGTCCTCTTCTTTGGCCAGGTAGTAGGCAGTATCAAAAAGTTTCTCTAACTTGTATAGAGATGTTTTATTCATTTTAATATACATGTAACCCTAGATGGCGCTATCCCAGGGCTACTACCCTGCCTGATTTGCCACTAACAGGTTGAGGGGCCTGGATCCAATGGCGGGTGCCTCCACCCAGAGGTCAGGGTTTGCAATAGTTAAACTAACTTGGTCACAGCCCTCTGGGACACTGCAACCCCCTTTCTTCCCACTAGTGGCCCACACAATATATCAGAATTACCTTCACAGTATACACTTACCCCCAGGTCTGGTTCCGCACTGGGACCTCCTGTGAAATGAGATACAGTGCAACAATCACAGAACAGTACTTTAACATAGACAAATACCTCAGGCAGTATAACTTTGCTGAAACAAGCAGCTCTGATTTATTTAGGGGATATAACAAGGACAGGGGAAATCAGGTTAATTAGCTTATCACTCTAATAATCTACCTATGGCTCTGTGCACAGGCCTATCCCTATCAGTTACTGTCCCTGGGTACCCAAGCCCTAGTGGCTAGTCAAACCGTGGCAGCTGGTGAGGGCCCTTTCACACAGAGAAAAGGAGAATTAAACAGTCAGCAGTACAGTAATTCCATTTGGATTTAATGTGGCAATTCAACAGGAGCGACCCTGAATTAGTACTCACGACCTCCAAATAAGATAGGGTCCTTCAATGTCAGCCGGGCTCACTTGAGGTACACAAACCTCTTCACACATCCATATAAAAGAAAGCACTATACCAGGCAGGCTGCATCTGTATCCCGATCGCAATTACTGCACAATACCCGGAGAACACACAGCAGATTCAGTTCCTGACAGACCGAGTGTAATTTTCAGCAATTCCTCCAGTCTTCTACAGGGTGAGCCTGGTTTCTACTCTTCAGAGATCCTTTGATTCTTTTCACAGGGCGGATTCAGTCCTAACAAGCTGCAGACCGGAACTCTGGGCCTTACACACGTTTTGACTAAAACTGCACACTGAAAAAGTACAGGGCTCTTCCTTCTTCACTGCCAAAGCTCAACTGAACTCCAACCGACAAAAACTGGCACTTCCTTTGAGTTCCTCCCAGTTCTTGACTGGATTGGCTGTCACCACAATAGACTGCTGCTGTTGGTCCAAAAGGCACTGAAGTCTAAACTACATCTCCCAGAGTCACTGCCCATACAATCCTCTTGTGGCTGGCTCAGGTTATGAGTCCAAGTTCTGATTCGTCCAAGGCACCATTTTAGAGCTAGCTTACCCCACACTGATTGGTCCAGTTCAGCAGTTCAAAACTAGAATGGGAACTAGCAGACACAGTTCTGACTGCAAAGAAAGCAGGTTAGACAAACTGTAATTTCATTATTACTCTAAATAATTTCTGGCAAACAGTTACATCTTTCAGATAGGTTCCCTTTGCACTCCTAGTGACTGCAAAATGAAGTGAATTGGCAGCAGCTCGAGTGGTACTCAGAGAAGCACACAGTCCCCCATACAACTAATTATGTCTGCAAGCAGACAGCTCTTAAAGAGACAGTACCAGAGGCTCTAAAACACTCACTGATAAATGGCTTAAATGCCAAACACCATTCAGGCTTGGAGCATTCAAGCAAGCTCCTGAAGTCTTTTGGGAACCCCATTTGCAGGGGGTTATACATTCTCTATTTCACCACCTGAGGGCATATTAGCAGCTAAAGTAGCAGCCATTGCTTGTTTACTGGCCTTCTGATACAGCATGCTTCTCACAGTTTGTTTTTAACATTGTTAGTTCCACTGAAGTACTAATCCAATTTCTCATTTTACCAGCTCTAGCTGCCCACTTTTGAATACGTCTGGTTTCTCTCTACAAAACTTGCACCAAATCTTGGTTGCAATACCATCTTTTGCTTCAAACTGTAGCCATGTCAAATCTAGATTTTCCTTTTGGCACTGCCATGAGCGCACTGTGGATACATGACAGGAATGGGCCTGTTTTTCTTTTCCTTAGTTACTGTGATAGCAGCCTCACTGACAGTAGTACTACTATCTGGTGTTATGGTCAATGGCATCAAAGAGGAGGACGGTTGTCCTGTTTCATCCGGTCCAGGCAGCTTGCGTTTACGTGAAGCACTGAATCGAAACTTAGAAGTGACATTATTACCACCACCCAGGAAGAAGCTAGGTTGGGCCTTGATGTAATTAATTCAGAATGTTAAGTACAACCGCTGAACGTGATGAATTGAGATGTTGTGTTGTACTTGAGGTATAATAAAATGAAGAAAATTATTTCACTGGCTCCATCTTCTTTTTGTTAAACTACAATGCAGGGATTTTTTTTATATCTGGTATATAACGTTACCAAGCTGACCACCAGGCTAAAAAACTTGTAATACTTTGTGCTGATGCTCACAGGTCCAGGGACCAGTTAGCAAAGCTACAGTTAATTTTTTAATCAAGATCACAACAGTTAACAAGCTAGCAGACACAAAGGCGTAAACTGCCTTGCAATGTAGTCGTGCTAATGTTCAGGGGTCCTGGGACCACTAGTCAAGCTTGATAATTTTTTTTTAAATCAAGGTCCAAATCTCCCCAGGTTTAAAAGGAACAAAAATGCTGTCCTCACAGGGTTCAGGGAGTTGTGAGGAGCTTTAAAGTTTAGTCTGACTGGTTACACCTGAAACTTAGCTCATAAACACACTAATAAGTGTAATCACAGTATTTATTTTAGCTAAGCAACAGTGTTCAGTTATGAAGAACAGAATTTAGCAGAACAAAAGTGGCTTAGTCAGAGTGTAAAACAGAAATAAGACTGATTTACTGAAGGTTGAGAAATAAATTATAACTTGAAAGGATTCTGGAATCAAAGGTTAGGTGCTAAACTTGAAAGTCATGAATCCAGAGTCAAAACGCTGTTTCTGATCTCTCTCCTCCCACCTGAATAATAGTATAGCTTTATAGAAAAAATCAGCCAAAACGTGCCAATTCTATGCTCTTTCTAAATTGAAATGATCTCCTCCCCAGTAATTATTTCATGATTGTTTCCACAAAGGAAAAAGGACAGATTACATTTAACACTAATCTGAGTGCCTTAATGTAGTATTTCCACCAAATATGAAAGTCAATCCATTTTCAAGTGAGTATTTGAGATATTATGTGACTTGTTTCTCCGACAGTTTTCTCTCAAATAATGAGGCAAGCTGCTGCCTCTTAACAGACACCCTCACACTGTCCAATCCTCCGTGCACAATTGGCGAAAACATATTGTGTGACAGGCTAGTTAGCCAATGAACAACCACACACTGTCTGAATTGCTCCGACTGGCCTGCACCACAGGCCATCATGTGATGCAAGGATTGTTGAGTCATGACCTGTCAGTCAAGTATAAATGGGCAGGTCCCAAATGGATGAATGTACATGCCCCCTGTCAGACTGAGCTGCAACCACATGACACACAGACAGGAGAATCAGGTGACAACTCACTAACTTCACCGATATATTGAGAATCAAACAGTGTTTCATTGACTTGAGTATGCTCAAGCAACATGAGCACTTGTAACCCCAACCCAATTCAAAGAGTAAATAAGCTCTGTTTTGCCAGTCCGTCCTAACCTGTTTGAATCAAGGAAATGGAAGGGGGACACGCAGCAACCTCTCCATCCCTAAAGGTAGCCCAGTGCAACAGACACAAACCTAGTTTAACACAGCACCTATAATGTAAACATAAAAAGAATGGTTAAAGAGAGGCTGATATAACACCAACCACAAGTAACCCGAGCTGTACTTAGCCACAAGAATTCAATGCCAACTCATTTATTTAAAAAAATCCACATTCCACAGCAAGTATGTCCATCGCTAGTCATACACACTGTAGCGATTCTGGGGCTCGGCTGTGCATCCCACGCTGACAGCAACAGCCAAACCCTGGAGAAAGCTAGCAGCAGCCTGACAACCGCTCTGCCCACCCGCAGTCTGTCCTCGACTGTCCGCATCCACAAGGAAACTCGCCATCTCTCACCACAGTGCTGCTTCCAGCTCTTCTCAAGTGAGTCATCTCAACACTCCAAGAACGGCAATTTAAAAGCCGACTTAGCCGTGGCTCTTCAAATAAAATGATATCAAAAGAATTGTTATAATTGGTTTAAGTGCCCCCAAAAAAATTGAGTATTTTCCTTGGTCTGCATTCTTCAAGTCTAATTGTTTGTTGGTACCGTCCAGATCTCATTATGTGCCCACCCTCCTTTCAGGTGATCGGTTCAATTATTTAGACTGCCTCAGAAAAATCTTTTTCCTTGGCTTGCTTTCTTTGCAAGTTTTGTTCCTTTATGCTAGCCAAGACCGTCTTAGTTGTCCCAACCCTCTGTTCAGTTGTCTGCCCAGCTAAAACAGTAGCAGTGAATCGGCTTTTTTGGTTTTGTTTTTATTCCTTGCTCACTCTTAAGGATTTTAACTTAACTGCAATGAGACTGCCAGGTAATGTACTACAGGTGAAAGTCTAGACTGCATCGCAGCTGCGCTGTCTGCCACTGTAAGAAGGAATTTATTTTTTTTTTTTAATATATTAAACATTTTCATTTTTTGCTTGTTGGTCTTGCCTGTTGAACTGGTTCGCTTCTGAACACTGTGTCACACTGCATCTCCGACAGCGACGGGTGCTCAAGACATGATGGCATAATTTCTGTAATTGGTAAATGACAGACCTAACATCCGGAATGATCACCCGTTCACCTTTCTCCACTGTGCTGCTTCCAGCCCTTCTCACTCAGTCAGTTCTTAACACTACATGGCAATTCTAAATGCTGACTAATTAGCCGCGGCTCTTCAAATCGCTATCTCGCTCGCTCAGCACGGGTGCAGCACCCCTGCTTCAGATCACAGCAAGAAGCAGGTGCTGAATTACACATTTGTAGCACTGTCTAGCGCCGGCAACCCCTTATTTCGACTCCAGAGTCTCTAAATAAAGTGCATTTAGATTATATGTGCCTGCAGTGCTTTGAAATGCATAAAGTGCTCAATCTGACCAATTCATGGACTGTATAATCTTTCCTGGCAAAATAACCCCTAGGTTTGCACGAGTCGCAAGTGTGCAAAACAGTTGGTGCATCTGTGGGAATTGGCATCAATATCTGACCCCAACTCACCTGGCACAACACTAGATGGGCTAGGATGTTTGGGGGTGGATGAGGAAATTCTTTGCCAGGAGGGGCCCTGGGGCATAGGAGGGGCAGTGGGGTGTCAGGGCAAGCTGGGCATCAGCCACGTGATGTGGTGCAATAAAAGTTGTTCTTGTTTTATTTTTTAAATTGAGCCCATACTGTAATATCTTCCTGCTAGTTTAGTGCCTCCCATCCCTGATGTTTACATATAATCCATGGGGTGTAGTGGACCCACTCCCACCGATCATCCCTGAGTATAATGATACAAGTGCCCTGGTCCTATAGCACCCCCTACTCAGACTGCTGCCCTCACCTCCCCAAAATGCAGTGATAGTCCTTGGTGGACTAGTGGACCCCCCACCCTCTCAACCCATCAGGCATTGCTCAACCACCCTGCTCCCATTGTCCTAGATTCTGCGCCTGGCCTTGGAAGTGAGCAGAGGCTATGCCGATCGCAGGATCAGGCATGGATGGGGAGAAGGAGGATGGTTGGGCAATTCCTGATGAGGTGGGGAGTCTGGGGGTCCACTAGACCCAGGGATTATTAACGCATTTTCTGGGGGTTGAGATCAATGATGGGGGGCTATAGCACCGGGCACTTGTGTCATTATACTTGGGAGATCAGGGATTGGTGGGGTCCACTACATCACCAGGGATTATATCTAAATATTGGGGCCACCAGACTACCAGGAAGATATTACAGTCGGGCTCGATTAAAAGAAAACAAAAACTCTTATTTCACCACACTGCAACAGCACCCGCTGGTGCCACATCACTGAGGCGATGCCTAGCTGTGCCCCGACACCCCAACTGCACCTCCCTGCCCCTAAGAGCACAAAAACACAGAAACACAAAGCACGACAAAAAAATGCCTCCATTTTAATTTGAATCATCCTGGCTAGTTCACCAATGTTGCCACTGAATAGATCAGTCAGTTGGTTAGTGGCTCCTCAATATATGAATGAGTAAAATTTCAACAAAACAACTGTATAAAATCCTTTTTCACAAATTGTAAAACAGGATCCTTTTCGTGATTTTTTTTTGCAGTTTGCAAAAAGGATGTCAGCCTGTTGAAAAACACATTGGTAGGTGATTTATAAAAAACTAACAGCAACATTCAATAGAATGGGTCCCAATTACTAGAACACATATGTTGGTTACTTCAGAAAACTTTTTTCCAGTTTTTTGTAAGTTTGTTTGCCTTGCTAAAAAAAAAAATAAATGGCGCAGCAATAATAAAAGATTCCGATTTGCAACAAAGGATTACCCATTTGCAACAAATAATCCTTTTTGAGGCCCACATCTAACTTCCCATTGAAAATAATGGAAACTTTTAACATTTAATAACTTTCGAGCAGGTTAACAATTTTTTCAACAAATTTTCAAAAGTACATCTGTGACCCAAGACCCTTCTACTTAAAAACTTCAGACCAAAATCCCAAGCTGCTTTTGCACAGCGGCACAACAAAATTTTACATAAAAATGAAAATGTTCACTTTTTGACACTCTGTATCTCCACAGCCACACATCCAAATTAAACAAAACATGCCATATCAAGAGATCTTTGGTTCCTGATGGCACATGCAAATTTCATGTGAATCATTTGAATGGTTGTGAAGTTATTAAAGTCCAAGGTTCTGAGTTTAACAGTTGAATCCTAACTATGGGGGTGCAACTCGCCCATATTGAAAGGCTCGTCCCTTTTGTTGTTAGATCAGTTGCATTTGTCTAGACTAGGACACATTGTATGCCTACTCCAGTCATGAAACAATTGTTTTGATAGATTGCACGTGCAACCTATATGTTACAGTATGTTATACACTGTTTATTGTTGCAGATGGACTTGACGTGGATGTCAAGTGTTTAGGGGAGAGGACCCCCAACAATAGAGAGGGCTTTCCTGACTTTTCCTCTTTGTCCCAGGAAAGTCTATCCCTCTTAGCCATCAAAATGTGCCTTGCTATATGTTGTCTGAAATATAGTAATATACATATGTTCAGGTATTCCAAGTATAATTGAAAAAGGCCTCTGTGCAGGCCTATTTCTACAGTGGAAACTCAAACCAAAACTGTAACGCTTAAGATCCAAGCACCATTAAGCATGTGAAATAAGAGACATTTATGTCTTGTAAGCCTAGACCAAGCCTTGATGAGTTACAGTATGTCAAAGTTCACTGCTACACTGTTTATTGTTACAGATGAACTCCGCTAATGGACAGGACATGGACATCAAGTGTATAGGCAGGGAATGGTATATATGCTCAGATATTCCAAGTATAATTGTAAAAGGCAACTATGCAAGCCTATTGCTACACAGAAACTCAAACCAAAACTTTAAGGGTTAAGGTCCAAGCACCATTAAACATGTGAAATAGATGTTTATATCTTGTAACCCTAGGTGAGTTATGTCAAGCTTCACTACATAGCACCAAGGTAGGAGGTCAGACATATAACTAGGTCTGATAAAATATAGAGGGTTTTTGCTACCTTAAAGGGTGAAGTCCACTTGGGTGCTCTTAATTAAAAACTTATGTTTTCAGTACTCATTTGTTAGGGGTCTGACATCATGCTCCTTGGTCCCACACTTTACTGTTCTAGTAGGAGAGTCAAGGATATGTAATGAAGATGAGCTCCTAAGACAGCATCTAGCCGGCAGGGTGTTGGGAAGAAGGGAGTCAGCACTGAGCTCTCACAGTGTGAGGAGGGCATGGCTGCTGGACAAAGCCACTGAGGGAAGCCTGTCTGGGGTTCTACAGCCACTCATCAGGAGGGTACTTGAAGGTTTCTACAACCTTTGAAGTACACAGACTGAAGTGTGTGTTTGATAATGGCGTCATAACACCTGGTCGAGAAAGAAACTGTTCTTGTTTTCCTGTGAAGAGAGGTAAATGCCTGCTGACTCAGTAATTGTGTCACAGCTTCAGTCTGCAGTGTGATATGAGGTTGTGTGCCAGTACAGCTGCTGTGAAAGCCTACATTTGGACTGCAGACAGTTGGGGAGCCAGTGGGTCAGTGCTATTCCTAGGCACTGGCTAGAATACCACACTAGGGTCCAGAAGCCTAGACATGTGTGTCTTGATAAAGCATTTTAGGATGTGAAACGTCGTCGACCGGGGGTGCTATTTTGTATTTCAATTAAAGTTATTTTTTAACATGCCTTAGCATTGGGCTTGCTTTTTGTGGCAGAGTTGCAGCAGTTACTTCATGACCTGTCTTTGTATTAATTTTCAGCTCTCTCTTGGGTTCTTTAGCCGTGTTTTGTGCATATAGTATATGTGAGGCATGTAGCCCTGCTCCTTAGACTGAGCTGTCATGCAGAGGAGGAACAGGAAAGAGCCAGAGAGGTCCAGATGACTGCAGACACAGAGAGCCTGATCCACCTCCAGAGGTACCCGAGACCTGAATCTTCTAGCTGCCCCCAAATGCATAACTGAACCATGAGCCTCAGAGAACCTGCCCCTGCAGTACGGGGGAAAAGGAGCATCAGTTGACTGGGAAGCTGGTACATCAGAACCAGGAGTACTCTCAGGGCTTGCCCTGCAACTGGGAAAGTTTGTACAAAGTTTTGCCACCTAATGATTAACCAATGGGCCAGAAGTAACACTTACTTCACTTGGACATTTTCCATTTAAACAGTGGCATGGCCTGTGGGGTTTGGGGTTTAACTGTTCTTTTCATTTTAAAGTGCATCATCACCAGCCAGCCAGCTGCAACATCACTGGGCCTGCACTGTTCCTACAGCTAGGTACCCAATGAAGCACTTGGAGCTCCCTTTAAAGGGTTAAAACTTCTATCAGTGGGTAATGACCAGTACAGAAGGGCTGATAATGCTAAAGATTTACATTAGTTTTCACTGCCTTGTCTTGTCTGGTGGGGCACTGTTATGGCATATTTTAAAGTGTTTTACTTGCCAAGCCTAGTCAGGTACTTAATTTTGGTCCTGCATGTACAGTTCATGAGATTCTGCCAGAATGTTTTGCTTTGCCTCCCCATCCCTTGTGACTATCCCCAATACATTTTTCATTGATATTTTACATTTTGTCTTGTGAGCATATTTTTTAGTGATAAGTCACAAATGCATTTTTGTTGAATTTAAGGTTGCACTGCAATTTTGCATATGTAAGGAACATGGAGGTGAGTAGGTAATGCATCTCAGTACTACTCTGACACCAGGCCTACTTAAATTTTACTCTGAGTGGAGGCACTGGGCTAAAGGTACAGTTACGCAAGAACTTACCAAAACAGTAGATCTGCAGTGGATCTCTTGCAGCAGGCCACACCTATGGAACTATAGCCATCCAACAGTAGGACCACACAGAAACTTTTCTAGCTAACAGACTATCGGGGCCACCCACTCTGATGTCATACGCCGACGTCAACCTATCCTATAAGAGTGGTGGCTCCTGCACCCTCCTCAGTTGTCCCGCCAGAGACTATAAGCCACCTAGCCCTGGCAGAGGGAACTGAAGAGGAACCTAAGGTTCCTGCAAAAAAAAAAAAAAAATAATGAAGAAAGGGATACAAACACAGCAAGATCTCCCATGTCCAGGGGAAAGAGGAGAGATGGCATGTCTTGCTGCAAGAGATCCCTCGCAGATCTACTGTTACAGTAAGTTCTTATGTAACTGTCTATCTGACTGGGGTATCTCTTGCAGCAAATCACCTATGGAGCGAATCCCAAACAGTTCCGGCCAGTAGACAGCCCAGTCTTGGTGGAGGAAACCTCGAGCCTAAGAAAGTAGGCTCTGGAGGACAGCTAGGTCAAAGTTGGCCCTATGTCTAGAGGCAATGTCCAGACTGTAGTGCTTGGTAAAGGTGTGGACAGTACTCCAAGTAGCAACAGCAACAGATCTCTGCACCGACACATTCCTGAAACAGGCAACAGAAGTGGCCATGTCTCTGGTGGAATGGCCACAAACAATGCCACTAAGATCCTTGCTATACTTCCTGTAGCAGTGATGACACCCAGTTATGCTTGTCCTGTGCACCTGGAAACCAGGTGGCGGCTTTAGTGATTAACAACTGCCTGGAGGAGATCCAGAACTGGATGACACACAACTGGCTGTGACTCAACCAGACAAGATGGAGGTATTAGTGGTGGAGCCAGGTTGTCGTTGTGATGGAAGAGAACCGAGGAGCATCCGGGTTAGTCCTGGAGGTGTTCCCTTGTTCCCTCCAACTAGATGAAGGATCTGGTGTGGTCCTGGACAAACTGACACTTGAGGGTCAGGTGTCAGCCGTCATAACAGTGGTTTCTACCACTTGAGGAACATCACCGGATCCGAGCCTTGATACCATCTGATGACCTGCCCACCCTGGTGCATGCCTTTGTCATGTCCAGGCTAGACTACTGCAATACCCTGTACCTGGGGCTATCTGGAGGCAACCTTCACTGGCTGCAGCTGGTGCAGAATGTGATGGCAAGGTTGTGGACTGGTATTTCAAAATCTGACTATGTCATATCTATCCTCACTAAACTGCACTAGCTGCCAGTGAAGTGGAGGGTTGCCTTCAAGGTCGGGTTACTGACCTATGAAGCCCCTGCCCTGAGGGGTGGGGAGACTAGTCTACTGTGCAAAACCTTCCGATTCCTCACTGCCCATCTCAGGCTCTCCATTCCTCCAAGGGTTGCCTCCTGACAGTTCCCAGGGCTAGCTGCGGCAATCGGGGGACTGGGCATTCTCAGTTGCTGCGCTGACCCTGTGGAACTCATTATCCTGACATCTGTGGAGGCACCTTGGCAGAAGCCTTTAAAAGAGACCTAAAATGCTGCTCTTTGAGCAGGTGTTTAATCTGATTTTATTATTATCACTATTGCATGCTGATGTATGAAATTTATTACACTACTAATATTTAGGATAGTTAGAATGATCTCTCTGCTTCATATGTCATTTTGAATATGTATGTTTTATTATTGTTAAGTGCTTTGAGCCCCTGGGAAGGGCTATACAAATAAAGTTCTATCCTAGTTCCCAAGTAATATAGCTGGCTAACCATTTGGACAAGCACTGTTTTGAAACAGGGATGCCCTCTTTCCCAGAAAGAAACAAACAACTGAGAGGACTTCCTACAGTCCTTCATCACGTGAATGTAGTAATGCAGAATTCTATGACATCTGAAGTGTGGAGCAATGCTTCCGCTGGACTGGCATACTCTGGGTAATAAACAGGGAGGTGGATAGATTGATTCACAGAAACTCAGATACCACTGTAGAAGAAAACTAAGGGTTAGTACGCAAAGTCTTTGTGAAAAACCAAATAAGGCTGCTTGCACATGATCACCTGTAGCGCTGAAATTCTTGAGCAGTAATAACAACTACAAATAATGCTTTCCGTGACAGAAGCGTAGCTCAAATGTCACAGCTGGCTCAAAGTAGCCAAAGTAAGTTTTTCAAATACAAATTTAAGACCCAGTGTGGGACTGGATTGCGGATAGGAGGCTTCAGGTGAAGAATGCCTCACAGAAACGTACAAGGGACACCTGCAGCTGTGCACCATATGGCCATCAATAGGCACATGGAAAGCAGAGATGGCACACATATGCACCTTAAGAAGGAATACTTCAGACTGGAGTCTGAAGGGAAACAGGTACTCAGAATCCGGGTCACTGGATAAGTGAAGGGATCCAGCTGACATGAAGTGGCCCACAGCACAAATTATTTCCACTTCATAGAATAAGTGGCCCTAGTGGAGGGCTTCCTAGAGCCACCAGGACATCAGCCACCTCGGTGACACCCCAAACCAAGCCATGGCTACATCCTCAGGGGCCAGGTATGAAGGTATAGGGATTTGAGGTCCGGATGGACCAGGGACGCCCAGTTCTGAGAGAGCAAGCCAGTAGACAGAGGAAGAGGTACTGGAGATTCCACTGTCAGGTGCTGCAGTAAAGGAATTAGATCTGACGAGGTCAGAAGGGGATCTATGAAGATCACTGTGGCCCTTTCCATCTGGAGCTTAATCAGAACCCTCTGAAGCAGAGGGAGGGGAGGAAATGCATACAGAAACCTCCTTTTCCAAGAGAGGGACAACACATCTCACCTGAAAACTCCAGACCCTGAATTGAGCAAGCAAAAATGTGGCAGTTTTGGTTGAGTGGGATGCAGAAAGGTCCAATTCTGGATTACCCCACCTGTTGAACAGGTGGTCTACTACTGAAGTCAGCAGCTCCCACTTGTGTGCCTTGACTATGACTGTCTTAGGGTGTCTGCCAGGACATTTTGGATTCCTGGAACATGAATGACTAATAGTTTGAGATCGTGATCCAGAGCCCAATAGAAGACTCTCACTGCTTCCTGGCAGAGAAGGTAGGAGTGAGTACCCATTTGTTGATGTAGTGAACAACACTGATATTGTCCATCTGTACTAGCTGAAGACCCAGATATAGTGGAGTCTGAAAGGCCTGCAAGGCATAAAGAATAGCCCGCATCTCCAGGACACTTATGTGGAGAGAGAATTCCAGATGGGACCATGTCCCTTATGTTTAGTAGTACCTTAGATGTGCCCTCCACTCCAACCCTGAAGCATCGGTTGTGAGGATCTGCTGAGGGAAGGAATGTGAAATGGAACCCTCTTTTTCTTTTGTGACTATCTTTCTTAGAGTTTTGAAAAGAGCAGTCTTAGAGCAGTAAATTTAACAGGGTACGCTGTACAGAACAAATTCAACTGTAATATATATATATATATATATATATATATATACATACACTATACAAAAAACATTGTTAATGCATCAGTTAGGGTTCTTCTACAGTGACAAAAGTGAGAAAATTAGGCATTAGGGTTCCCACCCTTGCCCCACCCTGCCCACAGCAACAGGCATCGGGGTGTGCGTTGGGGTCATCGGTCCCTAACTCTCATCCCATCCTTTGTGTAAACAAGCTGAGGTGGTGCAGTGTAGGAGAATGGGGTGAGAGTTAGGACAGCCGAGCCCAATGCACACCCGATGCCTGTTACTGTGGGCAGGGTGCAAGGGTAGGAACCTAATCTCTCCCTCACTTTTGTCAGCCAGAAAGAACCCTAAGTGATGAGTTAACAAAGTCTTTGCATAGAATTCCATACTTTTAAAAAGACTAGAAAAGTAGAAAGTTGCAAGTTGGTGGGAGCGCGCACGTGATTTTATGCCGACTATAGTAACAGTAAGTGCAACCCAAATGCAAGCACCAAGGGTTATGCACATGGTGACGCAAATGTAAATGGTAAAACAAACAGTAATAAAATGCAAGCACAAAGTGAGCTCAAAGCAAACAGTGACGAAGCGGAGACAGAAACAGAAGTGCGTACAGAACACAACTGGTAACACACATGTTTACAGTACCACAATTGTAAATGCAAATGGTAATGTTAACAGCAACAATATCACCAAAGTAAACAGAAACGTAGTAACAGACGCAAACCATCACACGTGCACCCACGGACCCACAATTGTAAACGAAATGGTAACAGTAACAGCAACAATAATGCCAACAGACACAGAAATGCAAGCACTGCACGAAAGCGAAACTGTCACACACATGGTCATGGTACCGCAATTGTAAATGTAATTAGTAATGGTAACAGCAACAATAAAGCCAACAGAAACAGAAATGCAAGTGTGGAAAACATGAACACTCGTAACAAAGCACAGAGCACGGTACCGCAGCTTGCAAATGGTAATGGTAACAGCAACAATAATGCCAAACAAAATGGAACACCAAGTGCAAACAGAAATGCAAAGCGTAATGCACACAGTGGTGAGACGGGAACGGTGATGCTAACATTAACTAAAAGCGTAACTGGAAACACTAACTGCACAGTAACGAAAGGGCACACCCTTCTTTTCCCCAAAAGTGTACTGAAAAACACAGTGAAAACAAAGAATGTACGCATAATAATTTACCTCAGAGCAGAAAATTGGGACTTGGAATACTAAATTTGCTTATATCTCAGGAACTGTACGACATAGGAAAAAAAAGTAAAATTTTGTATGAATTATGACTTTCCTGGCTAGTTACATACTTAGCCCCATATGGGAGCTAAATATTTTATGATGAAAAGTCCATTATCTTGCACCGTTCGAGATACGGGCCCTGAAAACAGCGACGGATGCCATAATGTTATCATATGGCAAAAGCGTCAACTTTGAGTACCGTCACTGTGCCGCCCTGTAATATTTTCCACGAACAACAAAAGGCATCTGTGGGATGATGCCTTTCTTCTGTCCAAATTTCAGCCCAAACGACCAAACCGTTATTTTGCAGCATGGCGGCAAAGAATTCCTGTAATGCAGCCAAGCCGTAATGTTATGCTATAGGAAACGCCAAACTTCATAGTGCTGTAACGCTGCCACCCTGTACTATTTTTACCAAAGCACCAAAAGGCAGATTGGGATGTTGCCTTTCTTCCCTCAAATTTGAAGTCAAAAGACCAAACTGTTTCCAAGATATTCAGTATCAAAGATTACTAAAATTTCCTATTTATTCCATTACAAAAATCTGGCCATCTTGTCCCTCCCTCGCTATCAAAGATGGCAATCAAAGAATCTCATGATCAAAGACTTTGTAGGCTCACGACCAAGAATTTGCAGGCTCTCGAAAAAAGATTTAAAAACCTTATAAATCAAAAACTGAAGGAATTGTGGTAAACCACCAGCATGGTTCGACAGAGCGAAGCCCCAGGAGTAAAACACACCCTCAGTTGACTTCCTAGGATACCCTAGGGCTGAGAAAACTGAATTTTACATTGGGCCATCTCATCCCTCACTCACGATGCATGATCATGATCAAAGAATTTGCAGGCTCACAATCAATGAATTTGCAGGTCACGACCAAAGAATTAAAAGTTGTGTAATTCACAAACTTCACATAATTGCAGTAAACCACCACCATGGTTTGTCAGAGCAGAAGTGCCCTGAGTAAAACCCACCCTCATTTGTTTTCTAGGGCACCCCTGAGGTGAGAAATTGATTTTCTTATCTGACCATCTCGTCCCTCGCTTGCGGCGATGCGATCAAAGAATTTGCAGAGTCACGGTCAAAGAAATTGCTCGCTCACGAACAAAGAGCGAGGACAAGATGGCAGATTTAAAATTCAATTTTGTGGCCCAGGGGTGTCCTATGATGCTATTTAGAGTGAGTTTTGCTCAGGGGCTAAGCTGTCCCCATCTGAATACCCAAATAGTTCTTTCATAATCCCTGGTAGTCTGGCAGCCCCTCTTCATCATGGTAATCTACATAACCATGCTTCTATCCCTGGTAGTCTAGTGCCGCCCCTCAAATGAGTACCTTATGAATATGTTTCATTTCTATCCCTGGTAGTCTAGCTGTCCCCCACGTGTGTGTTTATGTATTTTACAAATATCCCTGGTAATCTAGTGGTCCCCCCACTCCCGATCTGTACTTCTATTATTATTATTATTATTAACATCCCTGGTAGTCTAGCGCCCCCCCATCTTAATACATTTGGCTTTTAAATGTCCTGGTGATCTAGTGGCCCCCACCCAGCCGTGCCAGCTGACCCAGCAGCCTCCCACCCTTCCCCAGACGGCGCATGCACAGCCCACCTCTCACCTCCACGGCTAGCTGCAGACTGTGTGTTGTATGAACGCTAATGGAAAGAGCGCTCAGAGCTGGGTGGGCTGGCACGCTGGGTGGGGGTAGAGCCACTAGACTACCAGGACATTTAAAATCCAAATGTATTTTATTAAGATGGGGGCGGAGTGCTAGACTACCAGGATGTTAATAATAACAATAATAAAAGTACACATCAGGAGGGGGCCACTAGACTACCAGGGATATTTGTAAAATACATAAACACACATGGGGGAGACCACTAGACTACCAGGGATAGAAAAGAAACATATTCATAAGGTACTCATTGGGGGCCATTAGACTACCAGGGATAGAAGCATGGTTATGTAGATTACCATGATGGTGAGGGACAGCTAGACTACCAGGGATTATGAAAATAACTATTTGTGTATTCAGATGGGAGAGCTTAGCCCCTGAGCAAAACCCACCCTTAAATAATGTTACAGGACAACCCTGGCTACAGAAATTTAATTTTAAATCTGGCCATCTCGTCCTCGTCAGCAATGCGATCGCGATCAAAGATTCTCGTGAACAAAGATCGTTAGCAAACGCGTAATGAAGATTTAAAAAGCTGAAAACTCTATTTTAGACCAATTTGGATGGAACCAAAACCATGGCTCGATAGAGCAGGGTCCCCTGAGTAAAACCCATTGAAGTTTTACTTCAGAAGTGACCCTGAGCCAAAATATTTGTGTTTGTGGGATTGGCAAACGGAAAACAAGATGGTGGACCTTGTGATCAAAGAATTTGAAAAATCATCGGGGACAAAGATTCTTGAACTGCGAGAGCTACAAATTCTTTGACCGCCAGGTGGGACGAGATGGCCAGAACCCCATTCTTTGATCGCAAGATATACATATAAATTTCCATTGACTTATAATGGGAACTTAAAAGTGCCATAACTTTTGAATGGGTCCAAAGTTATTAACGCCCAAACATTTGACTTTAGTATGTAACTGACTGCTGAACCCTAACTATAGTGGTAGCGACCGCCACTATAATATATCAGGATGAAGTTACAGTGGCTCAAAAAAGCATAATAGAACAGAAACAGAATTTTAAAGCACTAAATAATACAAAGTAAAATCAATTTGCCCCAAAATAGATAGTATGATAACCAAGTAAGAAGCTGATGAGAGACATTTCACAAAACGTAAAAGGTACATCTATGGGAATATTATTTTAAAACTATTCATTAAACTACAGGACTACATGAGTGTTTGCTCTCGCTCTTCCAACAATTAAGAAAGACCTATGTAACCCTGGAGCCATTATACCAAGGGCTACTACTTCTGCCTGCTTTCCTGGCTGCAGGTTGAGGGACCAGGGTTCAGAAATCGGGAGTGCCGTGCCTACCAACAGCAGAACTACAATTATGGTGCCTCCACCCAGAGTAATGCTTAAGTGGGTAGTTAACAGAACTGGCACAGCCATCTGGGAAGCTATAACCACCCATAATCCCACCTAGTGACCTGGTACACATAGTTTCTCAGTGCAACACTTCACACTTGAATACAAGTTAATACCAGCAGTAATGATATGCTCATATACATACACTTACCAGCAGGGTTCGATCTCCTGGCATTCACCCTGCAACCCCTCAAAATACATTTTCAATAATACAAATATGCACTCTCAGTACGCTTTGCCAAGTATTTCAGTAACTTTAAGCCAGGTAATGATATGCTCACAAGCCAGGTTAACAACAATAAAAAATCAGGTTTATTGAAGGTGCGAACAAGGGAGGAGGCTAGAATCTAGGCAAATGATTACTTTACTGTTCTGAGGCAGGCTTAGTTGCTTGTTGATTACTTTAGTCCCTAACTTATCAGTCTTTGCATCTACTGGGTACCAAGAGAGAAAACAGGCATGCCTGAGGCGGTGCCGCAGGTTGGCCAGTACTGCAGCTGATGTTGGGGTCCTTGATGGAAAGAAGGGTGATTAAATAGGAGCAACACACCTGTAAAATCATAACCATCTGTATCCGTGGCGGATGGCCTAGTCACATTAAAACACATTAACTGGCAAACTGAATCCAATGGTACTATTTAAACAATTGATGATTTGTTGCAGGGAGCTACACTGACTTTACTCACTGTACCCAGAGGAATGGAAGAAGGCACTGGCGACATCAAGACCTGCTGCTTGCTTGAGCTGCTGATAGGAATTGGGACTGACACGACTCACCTCCACTTCATGGCCTTTCCTGTAGGTGGCTGCAACCTGCGTTTGATTGCTGTGCAGGGGCTGAATCCCAGATGCTGGTCTCTTGCCCGAATTCTGAAAATGTCACAGGAACAATCTGGCTGGGCGATGTTGGCATAGGCCCTGCTGAATGGAATATCTTTAAAGTTAAGCTGTATGCTGGTGAACCCTCCAACTGGCTTTTGATGAAAGTCTTTACTACACTGGAGTGGCTCCTGATTTGCCATAGGAGTCCCAGGATCAATGTCTCCACACACACAGTAGGCCCCAGGCTTGTGGCTGAAGAAACAGCAAACCTTCACTTTTCTTCATTTTGCCGCTTCTCCTCAGCCCACTAAAAACCTTTTGATCTGCACATAGGGCAGTTTCTGGCTCTTGTTCACCTTTTGGACTGAGATGAGTCCTCCGGAGGCAAGTTCAGGCATCTCCGATGGAGTTTCTCCTCAGCCTGCACACAGGCTGTTACCTTCTTAGTTGTCTCAAGCAGTTAGTTGGAGAATCCTGTATTCCAGTTGGCTAAAGGAGCTATCAATCACAGTCTGAGCGCTCCTAGTGGTCAGTTTAGGCAACAACCTGGAAAGTTCACAGTTTCACCCATAAGACATTATAATTAGGACCCCTTGGTTCCAACTGGTCCAAAGCAGGAGTCTAGGACCAAAGATGGTAAGCTTCCATCAGAAAGAACTGATACTGGCAGTTCAAACAATTTATTTTATAGTTAAAGAACAGCAGGAGTTAGCAATAACTATTTACAGTACATGAGAGGGCTCGCTGTACTAGCGACAGCAGAGTGGAGTCAATCAGGAAGGGCCTGCCTTGTGAGCTTCTGCTGTACTCACACCCAGCCCTGGCTATTTACACTAAACCCAAGGATGGAGCTCTGAAAGAGACAGTGCAGCAGCATGGATGTGCATACACATGCAGAGCAATTGCAACACCCCACATGGATTTTACCTTCTATTGCTGGACATCTGCCAGGCAGTGGGCATTAGTCGAGCCAGGAAGATACTTAAGGTAAGCCCCCAAAATATTGGGGGTTACCTATAAAAACTACTTAAGGTACAAAGTCCCTCCTGTGTTGCATGATGTAAAGACCCTTCTTCTCCAAAAAATTTCAAAGAGCTCAATATTATGATTAACCTGTGCTGTCAATTTCTCCATATGATATACTATAAACCAAATCTTGCCATAAAGTCAAAGTAGGAGGATTTGCTAAAGTTATTTTTTGGTAATGGTCTTGTTCGTTGCCAAAGACAAATAGCTAAAAGTTTACGCGTTGGGGTGGGGAGGCATCACAACTGATCATAACAAGAGAAAAGAAAGGAGCAGGCTGTTAGTTGAAAAGGCATGCCAAAAGATTAGACAATGCCGCTTCTAAAGTATTGAAAAAGGGTGCCAGCAACAGGCATTCCCAAAAGATATGCCCATGAGAGGCAGGGAATATCCACAACCCCTCCAGCAAGCTGTCCCCCTTGTTGGGGAGATATTTGCTTTGTGCAACCAGAACAATGAAGATTCTTACCATAACTTTCCAAGAAAATTCTTTCCAAATATAGGAATGTGTGGAGGAGTACAAATATTTTAAATATCTATCTTAATCCAAGTCTGTTATAGTAATGTGAAGATCCTTCTCCCATTTTGGCTTGAGTATCTGAGTGGACTCCATGTGTAACTGGTGAAAAGCCTTAAAGATGTAAAAAGCACATGGGAAGAAGGTGGAGCACCCTCTGCCATTTGAGCTATTATTTAAATTAACATCAGGAGGGGCTTCAGGTGGTAATAACTTTCTTATATAGGCCATAACTTGAAATTAACAGAACCGATCCCTTCTAACAAGAATACTTTTTGCTGCAACTCTTAATAGGACAACATTCTATTTTCTCTACAAAATGTAAAACCAAATGTATTCCTAGCCATTCTGAATTTTTGAAACCATGATCTAAATGAGCAGGGAAAAGCTGTCGATATGGAAGTGAGTATAATAACGGGCGTAATTGTTGCAGAAAGTGAGAATTTAAAAGGAACCGCCGATGTTTCAACATGTTAAGTATATAAGTATTGCTAGTTATTTCAGTTAAGACGATAGGAAGGTATGAAAACAATAACTTAGTGAGGTGATGTAGGTCTTCCTCCCTCATTTCCAAATCTTTCCAGCAAGCCTGATATTGCTGATTAAGCCAGAAGAAAACTACTTGAAGCTGGGCAGCCCTATGAGGAATGAAACCCTCTTAACAGGTAGCTGGGTTCTATCCACCAGAGTAGAACTCTCTTCACTGGAGATGCAGCCAGGATTGGATGTTCCCGGTTAGTGGTACACTGGTCCCACTAGACCCTCTGTGTCCACTGAGGAATCTTCATGTGCAATCTGGCCAGAAGCACTGTGACTATGGCTGCAGCCATTAGACCCAAAAGCAGAAGGAAGGTTCTGGATGAGACATAGTGGTTGCTGTACAGCAGGCAGGCTTGGGCCATAAGGTGATCTGTCTGGTGCCTGCCTGGGCAGAAGGCCAATTCTTGGCCGGTATCCAGGACTGCCACCTAGGTACTGAAGGTGCTGACAGGGGGTCAGAACTGACTTGGGCATGCTGACCGAGACGCCCAGATCTTGGAATAGGTGGGTGGTATGTTCCAGAGTCTGTAATAGGCACTCCTGGACAGGGTTCTGAGGAGTCAGTCGTCCAGGTAGGGAAAGACAGAGAGTCCTCCTTCAATCTGAGGGCAGGTGCTACCACCGCCAGACATTTGTAAAACCGAGGGCCAAAGCCAAAGGGCAAGGCCCGAACTGGAAGTGTGCCTCCTGAAATTAAACCTCGGTACCATCTGTGGGAGGCATGTACCTAGATGTACAGATGGGCATCCTTTATGTCGAGGGAGCAAATTCAGTCTCCTGATGCAAAAGGGACAGCAGACCCTGGAGTTTCACCATCCAGAATTTTTGTACTGGACCAAACAGATTTAGCTCCCGAAGGTCCAGAATGGGCCTGATGTCGTTGTGCATTTGGGCACCAGGAAGAAATGAGAATAGAACTCTCTGCCCTGCTGAGTCTCCGGGATGGGTTCTATGAACCTTTTGCAACAAGGAGTGAATTTCCTCCCAAGACACTGGAGTGTGGTCTGGAAGGTAAGAGGACAGAACTGTTCTTTTCTGGAGGCCACTCCAGAAGTTCAGAGTGTGACCACTTTCTATGATTTGCAGTGCCCAGGCATCTCTGATGATTTCCTCCACTTGTCCAAGTGTGGGAAGCGTCACCCTACCACCACTTCCTGCCTCAGGAGGTCGGGCAAGGAGTCTGTCTAACTGGCAGGGGCAGTTGGGGCTGCACCCACCTCCTCTGGGTTTTTTCCCATGGTGGAGGAGGGGTGGGCATGGTAAGGGCGGCCCGGCATTTACCCTTAGGTTTGCTTGAGTGTTTAGGTCTATAAATAGACCAATGAACGGGCACTCGCTGACCAATTTTGAAGCATTCCAGGGGCGGGGGAGGATGAGGTCAGACCAGCACCCCTCATTCTGAGGGAGAGCGAGGGCCCAGGTTTCTGGGGTGTGGGGCCATGGCACTGCTGGAGAAGCAGGGGTGTTGTGGAGACAGGCCTTTGGAAAAGCAAGCTTAGCCTACAAAATCCCATAAGGCGGTAACCATAGGTGGATTCCTAACCATTCCGATTTTGAAGCCATGATCTAAATGAGCAGGGGAAAAGTTGTCAGATATGGAAGAGAGTATAATAACAGGCGTAATTGTTGCAGAAAGTGAGAATTTAAAAGGAACCGCCACTATCAGCGTCAGACCACTGGTGTTGGTTGAGGAAAGCCTGGAGTTGGCACTGAGGTGGGCGGCCACATAGGCTGGTGCCCGTGGGGAGCTCTTTGGCGTGGGTCAGCGTCAGGACAGCGACCGTGACCAGGGCTCAGGTGACCTCGGAGAAGGTAAAGGCTCCGGGCCCAAGACAACAACTGAAGAAATGGCTGTGGTCAGCAGCAGGGCTATTGGCAGTGACCTGGCAACCGCTGATGCAGATCCCTGCCAATGACGACCCAGCAGGGCCACCTGACTGAGTGCCCGCAGAAAATAAGGGCCTGAACAGCAGTGGCTGTGAAGTCGGTGGGTGCCAGAACACCTTGAACCGACCCCACCACCAAAACACTGGTGGGTGGGCTGCCAGCAGTAGCCTGTAGAGGCCACCCCAATGATGAGGATGGCCCTGCTCGGTTGGTGCTCTAGCGACGGTGTGCGAAACTAGTTGAGGTTTTCTTCCCTGTACTGCTGGGTGGCTGTGTGAATTGTATGCACTTAATAAATTTGATGAAGAGTATACCTCGGTGCCTTTGCTGTCTCTTCCATTTCCAGCCTACAAAGAACTGGATGTGGTGCATAACATCCATAAATGTCGAGTCATTCGGGGAGGATTTAGGGACTCACTAGGAGGTTCCTCCCCATCTGAAGACTCCCTGAGTGAGGAGGAATATCAGGAACAGTCAGAGTCATCCTCATTGGTCTCGCTATCTGGGTCCGATGCCGGTGGTACATGCTCATCCTTGGTGATGGCCAGAGCAGCGTCGGGCAAGACCCAGAAGACCCGACATTTGGGGTTCACTAGAGCCAGCCTGGATCCTGAGGCAGTGGGTCATAGGGACAGATTTGGGGATGCCAAGGGTGGCCCTTAAGGAGTGGGTGTCTACCTCTAGACAAAGGATCACCACACGAAAATAGCACATTACAATCCACCAGCGGTGGTATATTATACATCAGTGGGTATGCATAGAAAGGCACCAGATAATGGCGCGACAGCAGTGGGGCCAGCATTGGGTACCTAGGGATAGGACCGCCCAGCACTGGCTGATAATCCAGTTCGGGCCAGCAGGCATCGGCTGTGGTGTGGGTTGCAGGGGTGATGCTGGCATTGGACCCTCAGGCTGAGGCAGCCCAGCTGGCGCCTGCCAGGAGTAACCAGGGTACGGCTCCACTGGTGCAGGCTTAGCTGGAGAACAGGTGCCAGAGGGAAGAAGACCCCTTGGCAGAGGCAGAGGTGATGCTGGAGAAGCAACAGCAGTGGTAGCCTGCTGTGGGCACTGCCTGGAAGGACTGGCGTCGGCCCAAGGCATAGGGACCGATGACAGCAGCACCGTGGCTCCGGGCGGCGTGAAGGAACAGACACCTGAGGAGCCAACACTGGTCAAGTCACTTGGCTGAGAGCCTGTGGAAGATATGGGCCTGAGTGTCAGGGCTGGGAGCAGAAGACAAAGTCCCCTGCCCGAGGAGCTGCCGCACAAAATAGCAATGAGGGCAGGTGGCTGAGCCACCGAAAGCCAGAGGAGAGGGCTGTGTGAAGCTAAAGGGCTGACCCCGGGAAGGGACGCCCATCGCGTCGAGGGTTTGGGGCCACCGTGAGTGGGAAGCAGACCAGTCCTGGTGTTTATACTGGTGCTTGTGCTTCCCACCAGATTTTTGAGAAGAGGACCTGGAGGACTGTGCTGGTGTGGCTGAAGAGCTCATGGCCTGCAGCTCCTTTCCCATCATGACCAACTTCTGCTTCAAAAGTTGGCTCTCCAGAGTTTTTAGACGATGTCTCCGAGTGGCCTGATTGAATTTCTGTCAAATCTGGCAGGCTTCATTCAGTGTCATGGCTGGGGCATAGGCAGATATACACGCAGAGTGGCCATCTTTTCAGGAATCTATTTGCCACAGGCACACTTAGTGAAGCAGTCAGAAGACGAGGCTGGTGGTGAAGACAAACTCATCAACAAGAACACCACAAATTCGATGTTGAACAGTAAAGAAAATAGGAAAATAAAAAAGTGAAGCAAGTCCGAGTAATGGTGGTCAGCTGTGGCTGCAAGCTGCTTGGTCGATGGCAGGAAAAGAACTGAGGTAGGTGTGGGGACCGCCTTCTTTATAGGATAAGCTGATGCCAGCGACTGATGTTGATGGTGGGCGGTCCCTGTGGTACACTGTTAGCTAGACATTTTCCGTGTGGTTCTGGCACATGATGGCATTAGTCCTACTGGTGTGGCCAACTGCAAGAGCCTTCCCAGTAAGATGTGCCATTATCCCACAGTTACACACACACTGGAGTGCCTCATTGTGATTATAAAATGGCATCCTTAATTTTATGTTTGCTTAATAGCATGCGCGGAAAGCGTATTACGCGGCAGCTTGCTACAGTAGCGAGTTGTACAGGTATGGCAGTGTTGTGGCGCAATCGTCAGCAGTCCATTTTGGGGCTGGTGTCTGTGGCACCAATAGAGGAGCATGCTGTCGATGACAGCGGTATTGAGCGCACACCAACTTGAAAGAAACTCCACTGCAATCAGGGAGTGCCCTGTCATTAACAATCAGCTATTTTGCTGCTGGGGCAGTCCCTCGTTACAGCAGCAATTACAACTTGCCTTGTGTGGTGTCCCATTTCAATAATCATGGCGGCTACCACCGTCCACCTCTCAGTCCCATGCAAGCCGATGGACAGCTGCCGCTCTCACTGCCCCCATGAAAGCCGATGGGGTGTCCAATCCCCCTGTCGGCATGCTCCTCAGCACTCCATAGTTCATTTGCCGATGGGGTAGCCCAGTCCCCATTGGCATAATGTCCCCGCATTTGTTTTAAATTAACATGGCGGTGGCTATCGCCATTTGCCTCCCAGTCCCCATGAAAAGCTGATGGGGAGCCCAATCTCCGTCGGCATAATGTGCCCCCTCCCATTTGTTGTGTGCTAAGGGGTGCCCAAATCCCCTCGGCTACAGACCCCACCCCACAACAAACACTCAGGTGGCATGCTGGGAGCCCACCCCAGCGTGTCAAACCACTTGTAAAAAAAACCATCCCGTGGTGGTGTTTTTTTGCTTTCCTGTACAAAAATAAAAATAAATAAAGTCCCTTGCTGTCTCCTGTGACCCCAACCGCACTGCGTCCTCTGCACACCCCACCTCCCCATATCCTCCCCTCACCCCCATACTTACCGTCTAGCCCGGCCAACCATCTTTGGTGGCCGAAACACATCTGCACTCTTCAAAGCCGACCGTGACATGAAGAAATGCCGTAAGCTGTATAATGGCATAAATGGGGTTTCCAACTTATGTAGATATCTCAGCCATTTTTGTGAATTTTGGCACCACATTTTCAACATGGAGTTCTTGGGAACCTATCTCATGAATTCAGTGACTGACATCTGGTTATTCGGTCCCAAAAGGTGATTTCATGGTCACTGCGCGGAATTACCTTCTGGACCGATCTTACAACAGTGTCACTGTTCATGAGGTGGGTTCCCAAAAAGCCTATGTTGCAAATTTGGTGAAAAATCCAAAAATTGCTGTGTCATGATCATGCGTTGTGCAGTTTCCACGCACAGCCGTAATCCGTAAATGTGTAGTATTTTCAGTCCAGATTTTCAACACTGGCATTTTTTTTTTGCACTCTCTACGAACAGTATAGCTGTCATTTTCACATCCTGGCGAAATGTGTTTTCGCACTTCCAGCGCAGAAAAGCGCGGTCGCCAGGGAAATCAGTGTTCGGGACAGATTAAGAAAATCACAGTGACACTGTTCATGAGCGGAGGTCCCAAAATGCCTATGTTGAAAACCTGGTGACAAAAGTCCATAAAATGATTATGTTACAAGCTTGTGTTGCGCGGTTTCCTTCTACTCGAGAATTTGTAATATTTTCACTCAAGATTTTTAACATTGTCAGTTCTGCACACCTCCTTATGAACAGTACAGCTGTCATTTTCACATCCTGCCCAAATGTGTTTGCACATCTGGCGCACAATGTTGTGATCGCTGTGGAAATCAGCGTTCAGGACAGATTAAGAAAATCTCAGTGCCAGAATTCATGAGCAGAGGTCACAAAATGCCTATGTTGAAAATCTGGTGAAATAATTCCACTAAATGACTGTGTTATGAGCGTCGTTGTGCAGTTTCCATGTGCTCCCGTAAGTTCAAGCATTTTTAATATTTTCACTCCAGATTTCAACACCGCCATCTCTTCACACTTCCCTATGAATGGTACAGCTGTCATTTTCCACATCCTGCCCGAACTGTGTTTTTGCATATCTGGTGCAGAATGGCACGGTTGCTGAGAGAAATCAACATTCAGGACAGATTAACAAAATTACAGTGCCATTGTTCATGAGTAGAGGTCCCAAATGCTTTCATGAGGTGGGGTCACAAAGGCCATGCTGAAAATCTGTAGTGCAAATACCAACAAGCCAGGGCATTAGGGTTTCTAACCATAATGTCCCACCCTGTACAGACTGACAGGCGTCAGGGTGTGCCTTTGGATTGCCAGCTGTAATGCTCATGCCATTCCACCCCACCCCAAAGTCAGTGATAGGCATCGAGGTGTGCCTTGGACTCTTCGACCCCAGAGTCCACCCCATTTTCCCTATACTGCACCCATTTCAGCATACGTCCTTATGAAAAGGGAGACTGTAAAGCCAAACACCCCAAGGCACACCTCAACACTTGTCGGTGTCTGCAGGATAGGGTGGGGTGAAATGCCGTGAGCATTACGGGCAACGATCCAAAGGTATACCCCAATGCCTGTCCATCTCTGCAAGGTGGAGGTGGGGTTGGCGTGAGTTCAATACTTCAGTGCCATTCTATTCTGCATCTGTCTAACTACTGCATGTCCAATGCTAACACCAGCAAGCAAACATTTGGCGTTGACAAATGTTTGTTATTTAAAAACTGAGCAGTGAGTTTCAGGAAGTTAAGTATTTCTCACCTGTGCTGTTGTGCTTGAATGATGCATTGTTATGTTATCACACCTGATCAATCACATCTTACTAATGCTCAATGGCATATAACCTTCCTACCTGGGAGCCACACATCTCTTCTCTGTGTGAGCCTGGCTCCTAGTTGACCCCAGTGTGAGATTCTAGTACCTGCATGGTCACCCCGGTCTTCTAACTAGTCCTACTGTGTGCTGCCACACTACTGCTCCAACCAAATACCCTCGTTTCAAACATTTATTTCCATGACTGACACAGATGGAAGAAACGGATCATATCAGGTAATTACAGTATTATATGTGGTGCACATTGCAGTCTTCTTGAGAACTGAGCAAACAAAAACAAGTTTGTGTAACTTATAATCAGTTCTGGGATTTAAATGAAGCACCTCCACAGTGAAAAGGTCCCCACCATCATCCTCCTTTTAATTATCCCTACTTGTATAGATGTAGAGTTTACAACTCCTACATACATAAGCTTCTGCAGTTTCATGTCCTTCTCCTGCTCTTCAATCTTCAATTTGTCATAATCAGAGATTAGTTTCTCATGCTCCAAACCCAGCTTCTGGTTCATACTGAAAAAAATGAGACATACCTAAAGTTACTGCAAATACAGTGTAATAAAATATTTAATGAGTTCATAAATACCTCAAATACACAGCCTAGCCAGCATTGTAATCATATAATGTACAATTGCATCTTATTTTTGAAAAGAAGAAACTATTATATATTTTCTTTGTAAACCCTAATACCAGGGGTTTCAAATTTAGGTTGTTAAATTCTGAAAAGAGGATTCCTCCATATATTGTTTCCTTAGAAATCCTTACAACTGATTTTGGCCCATTTTATAAGAAATGGCTCGCATATTATCTCCATATGGTTGGGAAAGGGTTCTGAAGAAACACAGGTATACAGAAATATTAAGGCTACAAGACTGCTAGTGCAAAATTAACTGTTCCTGTAGAATAATATTCCCCATCATCCCTGGTCAATTCATACTTGGTAGATGTCACAGTAGGGAACATCTCCACCCTGTGAAACAGTGGAAGCAGACAGTACATTACTGAATGACATGAAGGTCTAGACCTTTCCTGCTACGTAGCTTTGGTTTCTGCCTCTGCAGGATCGGAGGCACATAAAGAACAAGCATTGTCAATGCCAGATGTTTGCCACTGGTACTAATATTGTACTAGGTCTAGGAGCAGATAGGGTTACCACCTTTTAAGAAGCCCAAAGTGGGACATTTCTTACTGAAACATGATTTTCATGGGACAAAATGTAACCTCGACCAATACAACAGACTTATTTTCACTAAATAAGCAGAATTAAGACTAAGTGTTGTAGTTTTTCAGTTATTTCTGGTGTTTCTTATCATTTTATGGTATTTTAATAAAAGTATTATAGTTTTTGCAACATTTAGAGGAAAGTAAGAAAATATTTTTCTACTATAATGTCAGGACAAGTAGTATTTTTCATATTTTTCACAGGACACAGCTGCCCAAATCAGGACTGTCCTGCGAAAATAGGGACAGGTGGTAACCCTAGGAGCAGATCCCAGTGCCAGAAGACTAATATGGGCTGGGGATGGGTTGGGCATATGTGTGTGTGTGTGTGTGTGTTGGGGGCAGTCACAGCAGGGCAGCAACAGACTAATTTAAATCAGAAATGACATGCATAAGGCTGAAACTGATCCAGATATCAGGGAATCTAGACTAGCAATTTTGCACTAACCACGGAGCCACTTAACTTCACCTTTTAATTGCTGTGATACACACAGGTGACTAATACATATACATGCACATGCATATATATTCCAGTGAGTATAACATAGCAGTACCATCTACACACCGTTTACAGATTAAAGAAAAAGACATCAAGGGACTGTTTTCTTCTTTTCAGGCTCTGAGGACATCACAGGGTGAGGAGTTGCCACTAGATACCTCAGTTAAATAAGCAATGACATGCAGAAGGCTGAAACTGATCTAGATAGCAGAGAAATGTAGACTAGCACTTTCTGCACTAACCAAAGAGCCACCTAACTGCACTTTCTAATTGTTGGGATACAGCGCTGACTAATACATATATGCATATATATATATATACATATATATATATATATATATATATATATATACACACACACACACACACACAGTGTATATATATATACAGTAATATATATATATTAATAACAGTATAACATAGCAGTGCACTGTCTGCACACATAGAGCATTGTCCCCCTCCCCACACACACACACTGCCTTATATGGGGTATACCATTTGAACATCGAAATTTCGACACTGACTCCCAGACATCGAAACCCCTAAGTCGACGGCTTTGCATCGATGGGAGATTTTTCATCGATGGGGGTAAGCACCTAACTCCACTGTCTGTGTGATGTAAAGTTAGATATTTAAAATAGAGAATGCAGGGGGCACAGCCCACCTCCCACATAGAGTTGTAGACTGTGGTCGATACAGTTAAGTGGGGTGGTCCGTGTACCGGCATGTTGTTGGTCATTGTTGGGATGCGTCGGTGATGTCAGCGGATTGGATCGATGTGAAGGATAGCGGCAAAATTTCCATCGTCGTTGCTTGGTGGAGCCATTATACGGCATTTATTTACTTGTACATCTAAGCCTAACTTTTACTGTATTTTGCACTAACTCATTGTGATAATCTATTGCATGATTGGGAACCTATGGTAGGACCAGGGAGGTGCAGTGGATGTTTCCTATCTGGACTTCAAAAAGGCCTTTGACACCGTCCCCACAGAAGGCTGATTAACAAACTGCACAGCCTAAGGGTGGATCTAAAATAGTTCTATGGCTGAAGAACTGGCTGAATGGTAGGCGTCAGAGGGTTGTGGTAAACAGGGAGTACTCTGGAGAGGGAGAGGGAGAGGTGTGAGCAGGCTGTCCAGAGGTTGATGTTGGGGCCAGTCTTATTCAATGTCTTTGTTGGGGATGTTGCAGAGGGACTGGAGGGAAGGCAAAGAATACAAAGTTACGCAATAGGGTGGACATGCCAGAGGGTGTTGAAAGAATGATGGAAGACCTTAAAAACTACAGAACCAACCTGGTGGCACTGAGGGTTGAGCCACTGGATGCCACAACTCGTGCTATGCTGGCGGCTTGTGTCGGAGTGAGCCCGGGTCGTCAAAGGCTAGCTGGGGGAGAGGGAGGGAGCAGGATTAAGCAGCCACAAGGCAGCTCTCCTCTGTTGCCCCCCACAGTCCAACTGCCCCTAGGTGGAGGCCTGAAGGTAGCACAGGCAGGCAGGTGGCAGGCAGAGGGGGTGCAGCGGAACCACAACATGCACATGCCTCCACAGGCGCATGCACAGCCACGGCGGGAGTTGGGCAAAAACAGGGAAAAAATGGGGCATAAACACAATAAAAAACTGGAGAAATGGTCTGAAGAATGGCAGCTGGGTTTCAATACAAAGAAGTGCAGGATCCTGCAGACAGGGCACAAGAACCGGGGCAAAGTACTAACTATGTGGGGAGGTACTGACAGTCACAAAGCAGGAAAGTGACATGGGAGTTATCTCACAGGGCCTAAGAGAAACTAGGCAGTGTGATAAAGCATCTGGAAAGGCTATCAGATGCTTGTATGCCTGAACAGTATCAGGAGAATAAAGAAAGGTCATCTTGCCCTATACGACACCGATGAGACCGCACCTGGAATACTGCATCCAGTTCTGGAGGCCCCATCTGAGAAAAACAGACAAGGTGAAGGTGGTGCAGTGGAGGGCAACTACAATGGCGCAGAGCATATGGGATAAGACCTATGAGGAAAGACTAGCTAAGTCGATATTTAAAATATTTATCTCATTTGTTTAAAGCATTTTAACCATTTTAAATACTGAACTTTTACAGGATATGTCAGCTGAGATTTGAATCTCAACAGGCTTATCCTGTAAAATATCACAGATCTGGTCATGCTTTTACCTATTATTTCTAATGAATTTGCACAATGCAGATCTGCTGAGAGGCAATTTCAATGTAGTCTTCCTTTTACATTTTTACAATGTGTTTTCCTAGAATATGCCTGCTGATTGCTATATATTTAGCCTGGGTAGTTCACAGAAGACGTGACATCTTAATTATTTCACTGGGGCTCTACATCTACACAATATTATGCTGCACTGAGTAAAATCAGAACCGCTGAAAATCTTTTACATCTAGACTAGGCTACCCTGAATAAATACAGTACATTATAAAAATTGTAAAATAATGATCCCACTGAAAACAAGATATTGCATCTAAGCTGGGACATCCTGAGTAAATACAGAGCAAATATGTGTAAAATGAAGATCCCTATGAGAAAGAAATGCAGCATCTCCCTGTGCTATCCAGGATACAAAATATAGGATAAGAAATATTTAAAGGAATCTACTGTAAACTGAACTTCACTGTGTTGCACATAACCAAGACTGACAAACTGTTTCTTTATTGTTTTATAACATATTAGATTGCAGTATTTATTTTGAATGTTGTGGCCGTGAGGATGGTGTGTACAGTATGTGTGTTTGCTCTAGTTCAATATAAATATTTTTCCCCATAAGCACAGTAAAAGGAGTAACAAATGATACCATTCCTTACTTGTCTGAGAGACAAAAGTAGCAGCTGTCTTCTGCTATACTAACATGCCTTCTAGATACTGCTGGTTGTGCTATGCACTTAGATTTTAAACCAGAAAAGGTGTCTGTTTTCAGGGCTAAAAGTTTCATAATGTGTTTGCCAAACAAGTATTTTTTTCAAAAGTATAGTAAAATTAGTAACAAAAGAACAGTTCCTTACACATGTCTTCTGCAATAGTAAACTATGTCTGAGACAGTGTTTATCAGATAGTGTCTTATGAGGTTAAAAAACAGTGCAAATCTTTTAGGAGATTTCTTGCTGGGAAAAGGTGACATTTCTGAGATAAGAATATTTCTTGAAAAGAATACCTGCCCAACTAAAGGTAGTAAAGAAAATGTTTAAATGCTAAGTATTTAAATGTGCAATTTATGGCATTTTGAAGGGGTAAACTAATCTCCAGTTTAATAGGCAACCAATATTTACAAAGCTTCTTTCAGTTTCCATTGCTGTAATATTGAGGAGGGTAGAGAGCAGGCAGGCTAAGAGCACATGATGAGATCAGCTGTGCTTGCTGAAAGAGCCACTTTATGAATGTGTATGTCTGCACATTCTTTTGAAGTATACACACTTTCATGGCTGAACAGTGTCATGATCAGGCTTGCTGATTACTGGTCAAGCCCCTTGTAGAGTCTCCTGCATTGGACCACTGTGACACACCTCTCAAAACCCTGTACATAGCAAAATGTTTGACTTGTGCTAGTGCATACGGTGAGCATAAAATTACCTCTGCTGAGGGCTAATAACCAAGGCCACTGATTTACAGTGATTAAAACAATGAAATTCCATTTTAAAGACTTCAGATTCGGAATTGCACGGTGATTGTTACTCTAATTTCCAGATTTTACCAGGATTCTGCTATCATTCTTTTAGTATGTGCATAAATAATCAGAATTAAAGAAGGCTTAACATACAGAGCATTAAATAACATAAATTGAAAATAGTACAGGAAGGAATTAAAAGAAAACACAAGTTTTGTAGATTTACTGATCTGATACAAAATGCCAGATTCCATGAAATCTTTGTTTTTAATCGGTCTTCAGGCAGCCCTAATTCGAATTTTACGGATTTTCTGGTAAAACTGAAAAACAGTGGCCTTGCCAATAACTAGTGTAGCTTTTTCTCTGGGTCGTTTGTGTTTAATGTTTTCACCATAGTGATAGTAGAGTTTTGTATGTACTGTAACGGTAGATCTTTGAGAGGATCTCTTGCAGCAGGTACTACTTTTGGGTATCCGCCAGAGGCACTCCTGTCGATGGTAGCTTCCACTAGCAGGTTTGGCTGGGGCCGCCCACAATGACATCATATCTGTGACCAGTGGTGCCGGAACAGTTTGAAAAGTGGTAAGACCAAGGGCGTAAGGGTAAATTTTCCCATATTAAATATATTACCATGATAGCAAAAGTGATAGGGCCACTTCTGAAAGTAGTAGGGCCATGGCCCTAGTGGCCCCCCTGTTCCGGCACCTATGTCTGTGACTATAAATCGTGGGTGGCCCCAAGCATCCTCAGTTCCCGCTGGCAATCAGCTCACAGAACAAGCCTATGAGGGGAACGAAGAGCCAGTGGTACCTTTTGGTGTTGCTACACTTAGTGTGAAAGATTGCTCTCCCCAAGAAGGAGCGGGATGGAGGAGAGAACACAACTCTCAAAGATCTACCATTACGGTAAGTTCAAAACTGTACTATCTTCTTCTTCTAGGATATCTCTTTCAGCAGGTACTACTCTTGGGATGATTCCCAAGCAGTGAAGGAAGAAAGGTGGTCAAGATAGGAAAGGATACCCTGCAGAATGGCATGCCAAATGCCGTTCAACACCGAAGGGTCAAATCAATGTTATAGTGTTTTGTAAAAGTGTGCACTGTAGACCAGGTGGCAGTATCCCAGATGACTGAAATAGATGCACCTCGGAGCTTGTCACGATAGTTGTAGACAGGGCCCTGGTAGAGTGCATATGGACAGCACCCAGTAAGGGTGTTTGGTATTTATTGTAGCAGTATGTTATACAGTGAGCAAGCCAGTTTGAAAGCATTACTTGTTAACAAGTAGCCCTTCTTTGCCTGGGTCAAATGTTAAGAAAAGTTGTTTAAATTTTCGTGTCCTTCTTAGAAGCGTGCTATGTAATACCATAATATACGGTGTACATCTAAGGTATGAAAAAGTGACTCATCCTGATTAGAATAATCTGGGTAAAAAACTGATAAATTTATATATTGGCTCAGTGTATACTCTGAGATGACTTTTGGCAAAAGGTTGGGTCTGTGCGAAGGAGACCCTGTCACTGTGAAAACAAGGTAAAGTTTGGAATCCATGAGAGCTTGGAGCTCAGAAACTCGGTGAGCGAAGCAATCGCCACTAAAATAATGTTTTCCATGCTAGGAAGCGCATTTTGCAAGTGGCAGCTGGTTCAAAAGGTGCAATGTTAAATTTTTAATGACCAAACTGAGGTCCCAAGGAGGTACTGGCCTTCTTATGGGAGGTTTAAGGTGTAGAATGCCCTTTATAAACATGAGACAAGGTCTTGTTTGGCAACCTGACGACCAGCTATGGGTTGTGAAAGGCTGAGATGGCCACTAGGTGAACCTTTATGAATCAATAACTGAGTCCTTGAGAGGACAATGAAGAAAGGTAGTCTAGGATATCGGGAGGGAGCTAGAAAAGGGATTGAGAGACTTGGAAGTCGCAGAGTTAGCAAACCTTTTCCACTTTGCTTGATAAGATGTTCTAGGGAAAGGTTTTCTCGAGGCCAATAATATGTCTACTACTTTTGAAGACACTGGTCATCTTATGAAGACGTCCTCAGGAGCCATGTATAAAGATGAAGGGAGCAATGGTTTGGGCGTTGTAAAGCCCGTGGTGTTGGGTGAAGAGGCTGGACACAGAGGAAGTGGAATGGGGTTGGTAATCGACAGTTGCTGGAGGAGAAAACCAGATCTGTCAGGACCAGAATGGGGCTATTAGAATCACTGTTGCAGGCTCCAACTGAAGTTTTAGGAGGGCGTGCTGGAGAAGAGAGGAATGGGAGGGTGCATATAAAAACAGTCCCCACCATGTTAGGGAGACAGCATCTATAAAGTGACCCTTTCTGTCCAGTATAATGCAGCAGTAATGAGTTAGTCGGTGGTTGTCCGGAGGCAAAGAGGTCGATTTCGGTGTGCCCCGATAGGGAATATGTTCTGAAGGACTGAGTCATGTAAGGTCCACTTTGTGACCATGAGGTGACGAGTTAGTTGGTCTGCTAGGATATTCTGGGCTCCTGGAACATGCACCACCACTAGACTGAGGTGTTGGCTTGGGCTTCTTTCCAGACTTGAACTATCTCTTGACAGAGCTGTTGTGACTGTGTGCTCCTTTGTTTATGAAATAGACTATTGATGTGTTGTCTGTTTGTACTAAAAGAGGACCTGGTTCCAATATGGTTGGAAAGTCTGTAGTAGGAGGAGGCAAACTGCTCTCATCTTGAGGATATATATGTGGAAGCGGTCATGGTCTGGTTCCCCAACGTCCTTGTGTCTGGTGAGGGCCTAGATGGTTGCCACATCCTAGAGTGGAAGCATCTGTGGTTAAAGTTTGGGTTGTAGGAAGAGTCTGGAAAAGGATTTCTTGGTCCACATTGGATTGTATTGTCCACAATGTCAGGGCATTGCAGAGTGCTGGAGTGGATTTTATCTGGTCTTGAAATCTCTGCTCTTTGCTGCAATTGATGGTGTAGAACCCATTGTATTGGTCACATGTGCAACCATGCATGTGAGACAGTGGAAATAGTGCCAGCCATGAGGCATAGTAGGCACATGACCTGTTGTGCCGTCATGTGCATGACGGACTGATAGTGGGTAGCTAGAGACATTTGTTTTCAATGTCTGTCCTCGGGAAGGAATGCTCGATCTAGCTGTGTGTGTCTAGGGTAGCACCTATATATTGTCGTCTTTGAGCTGGATTTGGATGAGATTTTGGCCAGTTCACCATGATGCCTAGATCTGAAGTTGAAGAGTGGCATGTAGGGATTGCAACAATTCTTCCTTGGTCAAGGCCTTGATATTGATCGTCCAGGTATGGAAACATGAAATACCCTTGGTGTCTGAGGACTGCTGCTACCACGGCTAGGCATTTGTGTGAAAACTCGGTGTTGAGGACAGGCCAAAGGCAGAGCCCAGAACTGATAGTGATGTTCCAGAAGTTGGTAATGGAAGTATCGATGATGCGACAGATGGATGGGAATATGAAGGTATGCATCCATCATGTCCAAGGCACAGAACCAATCTCCCTGATATAGAAGGGATGACTAAGGATAGAGTGACCATCCTAAACATTTGTAATGAATGTACACATTTAGGTCCCTTATATCTAAATACTGGATGTAGGTCTCAGTGCATTCTGGCACCAGGAAGAAATGAGAACAGAATCCCTTTCTCTGTTCCCAGGTGGTACAGGTTGAATTGCATTTTTCTGTATTAGGGAAATGAGTTCCTCTTGAAGGATTGGAACATGGTCTGGTGGGTATACAACAGAGCGAGGAGGCAGGAACAGAGGGTGGAAATAAATTCCAGTGTATGTCCTGTTTTTATTACTGTATCTGCAGTATCCACTCGTCTGATGTTATGCTTTGCCAAGCCACTAGATGATGTGAAATGACCTCCCACAACTTCTGAGGCTAGCTGAAAAAGTTGTGGAGAAAACTGATGAGTCAGACTGTCTGGGGGCTCTGGTCACCACTAGAGGGGTGGACGGGTTCTTCTAGACGAGGGAGTAGAGTGCGTAGCAGGTTGGTTTTCTTGTTGTCCCCTGGTAGCTTGTCTTGTGTTCCCATGCTGATAACCTGTCCTTCTTAACTGAAGTGGATGGTAGTACTTTTCTGTCCTGTAGGTTGGGATGTATGGTACATACCATGCACCATCCATAAAGTTTGACCTGATGCTTGAAGGTCATCTAAGATAGTCTGATTGTCTGATCTAAACAATTTGTTGCCATTAAAGGAAATCGCTGGAAAAGACAAAGCTTTCCTCAGACACTACAGAAACTCTCAATTAGTGCTGTCAGACAGTAACTTATTTTATTTATTTATTTTTACACTCTGTTTCTCACCCCAGGCTTCCTGGTCGGCTATACCATCTGCACTTCCGTGTCTCTGGCCACCGTCTGGCCTGCCCCCAGCTCGATTAGGGCCCTTGCCTTCTTTCCCCATGGCGGGTCGGTGGGCAGCCCCAACTCTCCCACCATATAGGATCCAGTTCCGGTGATACCTCCCGAAGCTGTGGTGCCCGTTGACAGCCATTAAGTCGCCACAACCAGGACTCCTTTTCTCCTCCATTTTCTCCCAGAGAGTAGGGTGTGCAATGGCATCAGGGGAGGGAGCGCGCATGTATCCACACGCCTCCTCCCGGTGTCTGCCCAACTCAAATGCTGCTTGCAGCATTGGTGCTCTGCCCCAGCCACTGCCAGGTGTCAGAGGTGCACTGACTACTGGACTCCCTCCCCAGAGAAGGAGAGCAGTCCCTCGGATGCTCGAGTCCCTCTCTGCCCATGGTCACTGGCATGCAGGTAAGGCGACCAGCACCTCACTGCCATCGGGCTGGTCAGTAACTTTTAATGATTTAAAACAGCTACCCATAACTTCTACCTTCTCTTGCTGGCAGCCACCATCTCATGAGCAGCAGTAAGCTTCCTGAGCTCACTTAATGCTACTATGCCTGTTTAACCACTGCTATTGGTTGGCAGGACATATTAACATAAAATGAGCTCAGGAGGCTCACTACTACTCATGAAATGTTATCTGACAGCAACAGAAAAAGAAAGTTGAAGGCCACGTTTAAATCACTAAAAAGCAATTAGAGGGAATTAAAAAAATTATTGTCTGAAAGCATTAATCAAGCATTTTGTAGTGCCTGGGCAAAGCTGTGCTCTTTCTAGTGTTTTCCTTTAAAAGGGGCATTCAAAATAGTCTGTTGGACGTCAGGGGTAAACTCAATACCCGAAGCCAGGTATGCTTTGGAGAGTAGCCCCCATAGCACATGTTCTTGCTGTGGTATCTAAGGCATCATATCCTGCCCTAAGTAAGTGGCTGGAGAGGGAAGTGCCAGTAGAAAATGTGGCCAGGAGTTGGTCCTTTTCAGTGGCTTAGGGAAGCTTATTAGTACCTCCATCGCTGTGGTCCATAAAGTCTTTTGATATTTTAACATATGGCCTATGTGGTTCAGGATGCGTAGGTTCATAGTGACAGCATGGTATATTCTCTTACCCATGAAGTCTAAGCACCGAGATTCCCTGTCTGGAGGAAAGGAGCTTAGATGTATGGGTCACTTTGTTCTGTCATGTGCTGCATTACTGACCACTGAGTCAGTTTGTGGCATCGTAAAGAAGAAGGGTGATCCACTGGCACCTGATAAAGGCGGTCTGCTTTTCTGGGAACTGGTCAAACCACAGATGGGTGATGCCATGACACCAAGACTGCATCTTGATATGCCTGAATTAAGGGAGGGACCACAATTGCAGAGTCCTCTGAAAGACCCAGGTAGTCCGCCATATTACAGGCGGTGTTTGTCCTGTTCTGGGGCAGTAAAGCCCATAACGTTCTGTATGTGTGTCATTTCTAAAAGTTCGGATTGTAAGGAGGAGAGGCTGGAGTATAGAGTCAGGATCCTCTTCAACAGAGGATATAGTCGAAGCACTAAAGGGAGGGTGAAGGCAAGCTCCCATATCCATGCTTTCTTCATAGTCCTTCTCAATCTCCAGAGAATGGAAAGAAGAGGCAGGAGAAGGCTCCTATAGGATGACTCCTTTCAACGCCTCTTATTTGGAGGAGGAAAAGGAGAGTGTGAGTTTTGGGATCTAGTAGGCTGGGAAGGAGGTGGAGCTTGCATGCCCTGCATTACTTGTAGGACAGTTTGAACAACGGTAGCAATGTTGATGGATGGGGCTGTTGACAAGTGTGGGGTAGGCTTTTCAGCAGTATTAGAGCTGATGAGAGGTAGAATAGAGGAGTTGGGCATGGTTGAGGGTGCAGTTGAGAGTCTGAACCGTAGCCACTGCCACTCTGAAAAATATCAGCCTGGCCCTGTGTGCAACAGTCTGGGAAGGAGGAGGTAATTCAGGGAGCACAGTCAGGAAAAAATCCCTTCTATTTAATCACATATCCCGAGCTTGTCATCAACTGGGATTGAAAAGGAGATGTAGTGGAATGTTGAAAGGCATGTGCCGACAACGAGGCATCCAGGCCCCTGGAGAAGCGTGCCAATGTCAGCGTAACGACCAGTGGATGTGGTGGGTGTCATCATGGTCAAAACTGACAAGGCTTCGGTGAGAGTCATTGACGAGAGGACCAGAAGGGTCATCATCGATGAAGGTCTTGATCAGTTTTGAGACGCCGTCGATGATTCACCAGAAACTGAGGCTGTCAAAGATTTTTACCTTCAGACATGGGATGATTTATCCTTGTCCTTATATTTGTGCTTTGTAGAATGTTTCTGCGAGGGCTGGCAAGCTTGAGGCGTCGACGATGGGGTATGGGGACAGGTCCTTCTTGAGGAGGGCAATCTTTTGCTCCATTAAATAGGATTCGATCTCTTGAAGTCAATGTTGATGAGCAGCTTGATTAAACTCTTGGCAATGTATGCAGGAAGAGACATTGTGTGAAGCCCCAGACAATGGGCACAAACCAAGTGGTTGTTGTAACGACAGATTTTTCAGCCATAATGGCACTTTCTAAAAAGAATCCGAATTAGACATTCGGTGTTGAAGTATATTCGAACAGAAACCCATTCCGACTCTATTTCCTCGTCAAAGTCTTCATCGACCACACTAGGCGCGAAAGCTAGTTGTGCAGCAAGCTGAGATGGTGGGAAAAGAAAGGAGGATGCCTGGGTAGCCACGTATTTATTGTCTGAGACATGATGATGTGATTGTGTGCAGCCCCAGCCAACATTGCTAGTAAAGTTACCATTGACAAAAGTGCCCTCTGGCGGACACCCAAGAGTAGTACCTGCTGCAAGAGATACCCTCGAAGATCTGCTCTTTTAGTGTATTGGTAGAAGAAACTGGAGGGAGGGAAGTTCAGAGAGAATGTGAGAATACTTCTTCACAGAGAGTGGTGGACAAGTGGACCTGGTTTTTAAAGAATTAAAATAAAAAAAAAAAAAAAAGAGCGCGCAAGCAGTCCTTTGACCAACAGAATCACAAGACCAGTGTCAACTCTTGTGCTCTGGGTACCAAGACAGAGACTCACTGTCAATGAAGTGGAGAGACAGAAAAACATTCTTAAAGCCTTTTCTTCATGAGGAGACAAAAAGCTCCAGCTGGTTCAGTTCTGGGGTTGCCCAGACAGTAAGGAAAAGAGGTTGGCCTATAGAAAATTCAGGAAGACCAAAAGAGGGTGGATAGGAAAATTCCGAAGGTTGGCTAGTGAAGTGAGTAAGGAAGTCTGGAGCAAAAGTACAGAGGAAGTTGCAGATAGCGAAAAAATTAAGAAGGGAGAAGGCTTTCTTTCACTAAATAAGTGAGAAAAGGGACAAGAAGGAAGGATTGTTAGGATTAAGAAAGGGGTGGAGTGGGTGGAGGATAATGGGGGAGAGAGCAGAGATACAAGCAATACTTCTGTTCTGTCTTCACCAAAGAAGTACAGACCAGTGCCTTTAGGAGGGAAAAGAGGGAGCAGGAGGGAGGGGAACACAGTAGTGATAAAAGGATACAGTGAGGAGGGTCTTCTGGCATTGAAAGTGGACAAATCACCAGGCCGGACAGAGTACATCAAAGTACTAAAGGAACTGGCTGAGGAGCTGGCAGGGGCCACTGGCAGACCTATTTACTAGTTCACTAGAGTCAGGTGTGGTATTGCAGGACTGAAGAACAGCAGATGTAGTGCCACTCCACAAAAGCGGTCCTATGGATGACCCAGGGAATTACAGACCAGTCAGTCTGACCTCCACTGTGGGCAAGCTCATGGAGACCATATCTATAGGAAAGGTTAGTGGAATATCTAGAGGACCATGGTCTCCAGGATGCGAGGTAGCATGGGTTCATGGGGAGGGAGAGAATGATTGACTTCTTTGACTGTGTCATTAAAACAGTGAACCAGGGACCAAGTGGTAGACATCCTCTATCTTGATTTCAGCAGGCCTTGACTCTGTGCCCCACAAAGGTTGGTCAGGAAACTGGTGGAACATGGGGTTGGGGAAAAGATGGCCAGATGGGTGGAAACTGGCTGAGGAACAGAATAGGGTGGAAAAGTTAACTGGTACCAGAGAGTAGCGGTCCCACAGGGTCTCTGCGCTGGGCGGTGTCGTTCAATGTCTTCATCAATGACATTGGGGATGGCATTAAGGGCAAAATGTGCCTAATGCGAGATGACACCAAGCTCTGCGGGAGAGTGGACACAGCTGAAAGGATACAGGACCTACAAGAAGATCTGGAAAGGCTAGGGAGGTGGTCCAGGATCTGGCAGCTTGGCTTCAATGTCAAGAAATGCAAAGTTATGCATAATGGAACCAAGAATCTCAGGACAGAGTACAACCTGGGTGGAGTCCGAGTATCTGCATCAGAGGAGGAGAAGGACCTGGGAGTGATGATCACTGGTGACCTGAAGCACTCCACACAGTGCAAGAAAGCAGCAGCAAAGGCAAACAAGATGCTAGAATGCATATAGGATGATCAGTAGTAGGAGGCGAGGATATACTGCCCTTGTACAAGTCACTGGTAAGGCCGCATCTAGAGTATGGAGTTCAGTATTGGTGCCCACACCTCAAAAGGACATTAACCTGCTGGGAGAAAGTCCAGAGGAAGGCTACAAAGATGATAGTGGGTCAGCAGGGTAAGGCATATGAGGAGAGATTGAGGGCACTGAACACATACACCCTGGAAGACAGGAGAGAGAGAGAGAGAGAGAGGGACATGATTGGGACCTTCAAGTACTTGAAGGGATAAATAAGGTTGATAAGGAGTGTCTCTTTAAGCTGAGTGGCAACCATAACACTAGGGGCACAATCTCAAGCTGGAAGGTGGGAGGTTTAGCAGGGAGGTCAGGAAGCACTTCTTCACAGAGAGGGTGGTAGACACTTGGAATGCACTGCTGGAAGAGGTAATCTCATTGAAGATAGTGGGCAGCTTTAAGAGAGGCTGAGATAGGCATGGGAAGTAAGGATCATGGGTAGGGAGGATGGGAGGAGTGGGGAGGTGAGGGCAGGGACATTAGCTCAAGCTGTGGACCCTGCAATATGAAACAGACTTGATACACCAAATGGCCTTCTTCTGCTGGCTTCTTTGTATGTTCATATGTGTACTCCTACTCCACTGACAGAAGGTCGGGACAAGAATCCTTACTGGCTCTCTCTGGCTCCTAGGCCTATAACTACAATGCTAATCCTGCAGCTGTGCACAGTACTGTATGTGCATTTGTAGTGGTGAGACTTGGTAAAATCCAGACCAGTGACCCCAAAACAGTAAAATCTGGACCAATTGATACGGCCTGACCAGGTGCAATTTGCACAATCTGTGTTCTGGCTGGACCAGTCGTGTTTTTTTACCATTTTGGTCTCACCGCTGACTTGTACTGATTTCATCTAGGGTGAGGTATGGCTGAAATCAAGACAGCCAAACCTGGACTGGAAATATTACTGTTTGATCCAGTCAGAGTCCAGCAGTCCACTTTTACCCGTACCCACCACCCTACATTAAATCCAGGCGAACCATAATGGACAGACTAAAATGGTAAAACTAAAGAACAGGAAATTCCTCCCAGTTTGGCTGGTCTGGTTTTACCAATTTGGGCCCAGTCCAGCAGTCCAGATTTCACCTATAACCTGCAATGGCTTACCTTTGAGCACTTGCAGTCAACATTCGATCAAGTTCCTACAGATGCATGGCATTCCACCAGGTGCAGTGCTCCACATCATAAGCAATGACAAAGCAGTACCGTGGGCACTGTGTCTGGCCACAGATATAAGCGCAGTTGTACATCACGCAACTCTTGAACTCCATCTCCTGACCCCTCACACCCTGGTCACCCCTACTGGTTAGTGGATGGGATTCTCCTGCTAATTTCCTGTCCTGTTTGAAGTCCTTGGGTGATAGAGCATTCAGTGTGGCTGCCCTGATCAATGTCCTTCCCCAGAAGTGTGAATTCACCATCCCATACCATTTTCAAACTGTGTTTGAAGACCCATCTATTTTGCTGAACTTTGCATCTGGTTCTGATGTATAAATTTGTTTATTTTATTGTAAAAATATTTAAAGCGAAGACTCCTGTATATGTATGATTTGGATATATCTGATGTATTTATAATGCATTACATCAAATAATGTACATATGTCAATAAGAAATCAGCCATTTTTCTGTTGCAACACATATCTAGAGTTTGAGGCTCTGATACAAAGTAGTAAAATGTCAAGCAAGCCTCCATTTACATGCAAATGAGGTACTTGTAATACAGCCCCTCCCATTCCTTGATGTCACTGCAGCAACAGTGCAGAACAAAACATAGGGTGTCAATGCTGTCTAGCCTAATTTTAGTTTAAGTTTACAATGGCTTAAGGCAGTTCTGTCATAGCAATTCACAAAGGGGTAGTACCTGTAGCCTTAATACTGTATGTGTAGAGCAAATAATACATCTAATAGTATTTTATTCACAGGAAACAAAAGCTGTTTCTTTGCACTGCTCATTTCTCTCTGTGAGACAGTTGTCACATGTTGTGGAAAGCAGTAGACAATCAGTCAATCAACCAATCAATCAATCGAACAGTCAGTCAGTCACTCTGTATTGAACCAGGTGAGCACCCTTAAGAAGATTTGTTACAAGATGAGCCTGGGCAGTTTACCAAGGATCACACAAGACTGACTTATACCAGTGGTGCAAGTGGTAGGCAAGAAGTACAGGAACTCAGGCACTGGCAAATATGAAATGCAGAATGAAGATCCTCAATCTGAAAGATAGCGTGCCAAGACATATCTATCCGTTTAGACACTAGTGGGTTCTGTTAGAGATACTGAACTATTTCTAGGAAAACAACATTGTTGTACAAGTCAATTGTTGTTATGGAAACCCTGATTTCAGGTCACAGGCCCAGAAACTGTCATTATGTTGCTGGTTTAAGAATTTCTGTTCCAGTGTCAGTGGAAATAAGTACAGGAACTCTGTTCCTGCTGCAAAAAGTACATGGACTGAGTTCCTGTGCATTCCTGTTCACTTTCATCACTGACTTATACACATCCCTTTCAGCAGCCTGAAAGTGGAGAGCTAGATCGTTTACTTTATAAAGTGTGTTGTTTTACATTTCAAATGCTCCTTAAATCTGAGTTTCTGACTGGAAATACCAAGACACAGAATGCATATCACATGGGAGGAATGAGCTAAGCAAATACAGAGCACTACAAACAGAAACTGATTAGTGTCTTTACCTACAACAGCTGAGGTGTAGCATCTGATTTGTGAGGACATCCTACTTCAAATGCTGGCATTACAAAGTGGGAGGGGCTGCCACAGCTTATCCTTAGTACCTTGAAAGTGAAGTGCTGTAGCTCTCACATCACTGCTAATGATTTATAATGGGAATTGGGGCACTTTTAAACCATGGACCTGTGGGGCCATCACAGTTTCTAAGGAGGTTGGGGAACTTCTTAAGGGTTAGAGGGTAAGGCACTCTAGTAGGATTTGAACCAGAGTTCCCCAGTGCTTGTGTCTGTGCTCTCCTGGTAACCTATTCCTTGCCATAGCTGAATTCTTTATTGCCTTATAGCAGCCATCCAATCACTGACTGCCTAGTTACAAAGGGAAAGGGCCTATTTGCAAGATTGTTTCTCACTGTTGGTGTCAATCAAACAGAGAATGTTAACACACCATAATACAATAGCTACATAATACCACTTAAAACTCTTGTTGTACCCAGAGTCATTTATTGGGTAAACTGTTTTTGCTAACAGAAACAGTAACACAACACATACAGGTACTTCCTTACATGAATACTATATATACCTCAAATCAGTGCTGCATCACATCACATGGTCCTAGTCCCTATTAGACCTGCACTTCAGGATGTGAACAACACTTAAAGGGTTCCTCCATTACTCAAGTGGGGAACCAAACATTGTGGTTTGGTCTACTGGTGGAACTGCATTTAGTGCAGTACCATTATCTGCTGCTCTGATGACATCATCCTCCAGCAACACTGATGGTAAAATGGAGGACAAACACTTTGATAACTTTGGGGGCTGTATATTTTTGTTTATAATCTAGATCTGGACAGCAATAGGACTGCTGGCAACTGGAGGAGCACACAACAGTTACACAAGGGAGTTGGGAAAATATTGGTGTGGAACTATGGGAGACTTCCCCTTTAAGTATTTTATTGGATTCATTGTTTGTATTGTGAGGCCCAGAGCCCCTGGGAATGGGTGCCATATAAATAAAGTTGCCATGCCATCTTATTGTTTTGCTTCACAGCAAAGATCAAGGACAGAGCAGGAAGCGGACGATGAGCTGAAAACTAAAGTAAAACATAGTGAAAAACTGCTTAAAGCCTGAAAACCAGCAGAATCCTAATTCCCTAACAGGAGCTGTGGAGGAGGCAACCTGTTCCTTCCAGCGAAAGAAACATGAGTCAAAAAGGCAAAGTGAAGGACCACATGGCTGGTAGGAGGACTCCCGCTTGAAGACTGTTCGGTGACTGGGCATGATCAGTGGTAGACTGCCAGAGTGTGGGTAGCGAACTAAATCCAGGTAGTTCAAATCATGTAATTATATTTTCTAACTCTTGCCAGTGCATGGTGTCCACCTGATTGTTATAAAAAAGGTACTACACCTGTTGCTACAGTTGCTACAAATGCTAAAATAAAGACTAATTAAACATGGGTATCATTTTGAAATGGCAGTGCACGGCAGATGTATGTAACAACTACGGTGCCATAAACAACCTGACTGATTTATGGGGTCAGCCAGGTTTAAAGTATGCAATACTGCACATCAGAGCTTGCAGTGTTAAAATGTATTAATTTGTTATAATGTTGCCCGAAGGCTGGCATGAAAGTGTGGTATTTCTGCTCTAAAAATCTATACGCTAGACATTCATAAATACAACAACACACTGCTTCAAAGAATGAAGCTGTCTGTCAGTAAAATAATTGCTACATGCCTGATGCAAGTAAGCCTTCAAAGGAACCTGAAAATGATTTCCAATGCTTGGCTCAGTGGTGCAGCGAAATGGATAACACTGCCCACTTTAGAGTTGAGTGTTCATCTGCAAGCCCCCACCCCTACTGTGGCTAGCTGGGGCCATGCATGTTACGGAGGTGGCACAATCAGCCCCTCTGGGGAGGAGAGCAGGGAGGAGGGCATGGTCCAGCAATCATTTTGAGCACCACCTCTTGACCAAACAGCAAGCAGCACTAGTGTTTGCTGTGAAGACAGACATGCTTGCCCACTCTTTCTGGATAAAGGGTACACCTGTAGCAACCCCAGCCTTTACAAAGGCGAACAGGGTGATGGGAAATGGGGTGAAGGTGTCAAATGCAGTTATCAAATAGGCCCAAAGCTCTGCTGCTTAGAAGTAAGGCCTGAAAGGACCAACAGAGTGGATTTTCATTAGTTATTCAAGCTTGAGAATCCAGTCACAAGGACACATTTTTTAGCTGGCAGGAGGAAAATTCAAGGGATATGAGAATGTACTTTGTCACTGAGAGAGTAGGGGACTGTGGAACTGCTTGCCCAAGGAAGTGGTCAATGCAGGGGCTGTGAATGGATACAGAGGAGGTGGGACAGATTTATGGGGATGGTGAGGACAAACGCAGGGATGGTGGAGGTGGGGCAAAGGAAAATGGAACTGGGGTGGCAATAGGGCACCCTGCCAAATCTCAACAATCACCAAGTCTGGTAACGTCTAGGTAAGAATCTTGCACAGACCCGATAGACTGTTTGTCTTTTCTGCCTCCAGCTTTTTGTTTTGTTTCTAACAAACCCTAGACTCAATAATGGTGGTCTATATAACGAACCATGGCCAGAGGACTGCTGAGGTTTCTGACACATACAAAGAGGCATACTATAACTCACATAATCAGATTACTGCAAAATGTTAATTCAACAATGTAGCATTAGTAGTTATAAATGTCAAAATTAAATGGCAACTTTAAAATGACAATGTCAAAAGATTAAAGAGCTACTGGAGCTAAAGCAGATAGACAGGAAAATAATACAAATTTTAAGTAGTAGTCAGTTGTACCTTTTTATTTTGAAGTACTTTTCTTTTCCTTTTGCTCATCGGAAAGTCTTCTATGTAATAGTATTGTGCTGGATGTGTGGAACAGCTCTTAGGCTGGCAGCTGACATACCTAACTCTACTGCAAACTACATCAGCAGCATTGTGATCTCACTGACAGTGACATAACAGGTGAATGACCTGACAGTCACTCACTTGCTGTTCCTAGTAGCAGTGATGTCACAGTCAGTGAGGTTACAATGTTGATGATGTTGTATGGGGCAGTAGACTCAAGATATGTCAGCTGCCAGGCTAAAAGCTGTTCCACACATCACACCTACTAACACCGGGTAAACAATTTTCTAATTAAACAAAGGAAAAGAAAAAGTACTTCAGATATAAAAGGTAATGGCTGGCGCTTTTAAAATCTAATATTAGTTTTAGGCAGTCATAAGCACTTTAATCATACCAAACCACCAGAGGGGTTGCTTAGTGGTGTACAAACAGTACATCAACCAGCATGCCAAAAGCAGTTGCTCAGTGTAAAGTGTGTGACAAATATGCAAAAGAATCTGTTTTGTAAACAAAGGATGTGAGTACCTTGAAAACTGGCATACAAAACCTATCCTCTAATCACGTTTATCATATACGTGTTTATATAGCTTCTGCCAAACCTCCAGATATTCAATTCAAATCACATCATTCTTAAATCCCTATCAAAGGAATCTGAAAAGCCCAGGGCTCAAAGACATTAGTAGTGCACCCTTTCGGTACTACAAAAGAAACAGGAGGCTCCCTTACCTGGTGGGAGTTCCACCATTGCATTTTAAAACGTATGTTTAGCCCCCTAAAAGGGAAGGAACCGTATTTTACCCCCAAGGTTTAGCCACTCAATCCCTTCTACTTCCTGACTCTTTGATCCAGCCCCCATGCTCCAACATTTGTGATGTCACTATAGGACCAGCAGAGGTGTGCTCCATACAAGTCTTATGGCGTCATTGAAAATTATTTTCCCAATTTTAATTTGACTTTTGGTACAAATCAAAGCCAGTATAAGTAACAAGGTCCTTGTTACTTAAATACTAGCTCGATTTGTACTAAAAGTCAGAATAAAATTGGGAAAATAGCTTTAAAATGGCGCCCATAGACTTGCATGGAGCACGCCTGCACTGGTCCTATAATGACATCACAAAACATCTGAGCACAGGTGGATCGGAGAGTCAGGAAGTGGAAGAGATCAGGTGGCTAGCACTTGAGGGCAAAATACAATCCTTCCCTTCCTTGGGGAGCTAACCATAATGTTTAAAAATGCAAAGGAGAAACTCCTATTTAAGTAAGGGAGCCTCCTGTTTGTTACAATTGCTTGCTAAAAATAGCGAGAAAGGTGCTTTTTAAAGTACCCACCTAAAAATAACACCATATAGTGTACATTTTAATTATTTATTTAAATCTAGGATTACAAGTACCTTTGAGCCAAGGCTCTTTTACAAAGGTTCCATGTCAATTTGAGGACAGTACAACGAACTACAATAATGCATGGCAATACAACAAGGCAAGGAATTAAAGGCAGGATAAACAGGTTTACAATCAGTTAGTTACCTGAGATAAATGCATACATTTTGGAGAAGACAGGGCAAGGGCAACTGAGGGTGTACAACAGCATCACAAGACTTGGGTAGGACACAGGAGGTAAGAGCTGCCAGAGGCACTGTCACATCACATAGAAGTGTGAGGTAGTGGGGTTGGGAGGACAGGGTGAGGGGGAGATGGGGAGACAAGGGAAAAGGGTAAAGTGCTAGATTGGGGAGCTGAGGCAGTACTGAAGGATAGCCAGGAGGGCTGGCTAGATGAGGCAGTCACAGGTACTGGAGGCAGAGAGAGAGAGAGCGGGCCTTGATTTGAAGGACCAAGCTTGGGAATGGAGGAGATCTCACTGTTGAGACTATTCAACCAGCTTGGGGCCCTGTGAGGCAAATGAATGTTGTCCCATTGATGTTTGGCAGCGAGGGCTCAGCAGGAGTTGAGAATCGATCCCCTAATATGGCAGAGATTACTACATGGGCTGAGGAGGGCTTGGACACCAGGGCGCAAGGCCCAAGGTTATTTTGCCATAATGCAGGTATGGTATTTTAGATGGTTTGATAGTTGTAGCCTGCCAGTTTTGGTGTAGAGGTCACAGGTGTGGGTAAGACAATGGGATCCAGCTATAAGGCGACAGGCTTTGTTGAGGAAGTGGAAATGCATCTAAGGGCTGTTAAAGTGGCAGAGCCATATATGATGAGGCCATAGTCGATAATGGAGACTACCAAGCTTTGGACAGCAACCCTTAGAGCTACAGGGTAAGGTATGCCTATGCCCGTAGAGGTCAAGTCGCAGGTTAGCAGCCTTGGCGACACTGTCAATGTGGGCCCCATAGGACAGGTTACTATAAAGAGATCCCAAGAAATTTAAAGGAATGCACCTCTTCAAGAGCCAATCCAAGGCAGTTTGTGATGATCAATGGTGCTGCCGGTTCTTGTTCGGGAGTTACTGAAGAGCATAGATTTAGTTTTTTATAGTTAACGATGAGTCTGAGTTTGCTGAACCAGTTCTCTACTGAGGTGAAACCAAGCTGGAGTTTGTTCTGTAAGGATTGTGGATCCTTATGAGTGGTGTGAATTATGGCATCATCAGCGTAGAGTATGATTTGTTCTGGGCACGATTGAGGAGGCTATTCAGAAAGAATAGGTTACTCACCTGTAACAGTAGTTCTAGGAGTGCTATATGTTGTTCATCCACACTGTTTGGCATTGTCTCTTTCCCTTTAAATCTGCCGGAGTCTTCAAGCTAGCTCCTCCCACCCACCCGTGTGGTATATACCTTGGCTCCGCCTCATGATGCCAGATCTTAGCCCGCTGGAAGCCAGGTTATGTGCGTCTGCAGCCGGGAGGTCGGTGGGTTCCAATGGATGAACAACATATACCACTCCTAGAACTACTGTTATAGGTGAGTAACCTGTTCTTCTAGGAGTGTGGATATGTTGTCCATCCACACTGTTTGGCAGACTCAAGCAGTTCTCCGGAGGAGAGGCTAGGCTCACACCCCTACTTAGGGAACAAAGATTGGAGAACTGAGGTCCCAAAAACCAGCATCCAGGCATGACTAAAGGTCGATGTGGTAGTGGGTAATGAAGGTGTTTGATGACTTCAGGTAGCAGCCGGCAGATTTCCTGGATAGGGATGTCCCTGGAAGCAGCCACAACACAGCGGTGTGGCAGATAGAATGAACTCTTATCCTCTGGGAGGCTCCTTGCCCACCAACTCACAGCACAGACCTCATGATCTAATCCCTCTTGCAATGGTCCGTTTAGCTGCAGGTCTGCCAGAAGCGGCTTCAGCGTAGGTGAGAAACAGCTGGTGAACCTCTTCGTGAATTTCCGCTGTCCTCTCCTTATAATAGGAGAGCAGATCTCAGGTCCAAAGTGTGGACCCTGCACTCGGCCTCCAGGTGTAGTAGGGTAGTATACCAGTAGAGTCAACACCTGGTTAAGGTGAAACTCTGACACCACCTTCGGGAGGAATTTCGGATGAGGCACAGGACAACTTTGTCCCTGTGGAAAACCAGATAAGGGAGTCCACTGATAGCCTGAGCTCCCTGTCCTTCTGGCAGACATGATAGCCACCAGGAAGGCAGTCTTCCATGACAAGTGAGAGCTCACACTTGTGCACTGGTTCAAATGAATGCCCATGAGCTTTGCCAGTACCAGCAGTAGATACCACAGGCGTGGAGGTTCATGCACTGGAGGATATGTGATCCAGGCCTTTGAAGAAGTGCCCGACCACTGTCTCCTGTGCCAATGTCAGCTGACCCGCCCACGCCTGGTAAGCAGAAATGGCTGCCTGGTGCACCCTAAGGGTCAATGACCGTAGACCCCCTTTGAGAGAGACCAAAGGTAGTCGAGAATGTTAGCCACAGAACAGGATAAGGGTCCAGACCTTACCTGACACCAAATGGAAAATCTTTTCCATTTGAAGGCATAACATTTCCTGGTTGATTCCTTTCAGGATGCCTCCACCATGGTGTAGACATCTTCGGAAGACCCAAAGCCTGGAACTCTAGCCGCTCAGGTACCAGGCTGTGAGGTGCAGGGGTTAAAGGTCTGGATGGAAGACCTTCCCTGGTTCAGAGATATCAGGTCCGGGCGTGTGCAAAGCCACACCGGGGCCTGCAGCTGAGGCTGAGAAGATCTGGATAACAGAACTGTCGCGGCCAGTCTGGGGCTACCAGCATCACCTTCGCCTTTTCCCTCCTCACCTTGAGTAACACCTTGTGGATCAAGGGAAATGGAGGGAAGGCGTGAAGGAGGCCTGGGGTCCACGGCCTTGAGAAGGCATCCCACTGTAGCGAGCCCGCTGAGGGGGCGGGCATCATAAAGCCTCAGCTTGGTGTTTTCCTGAGGCAAACAGGTCCACCATCGGTTCATCCCAATGGGAGAACAGGCTGCAAGCTACTTGTGGATGGAAAGACCACTCGTGGGATGTCTAGCCTATGCTGTTGAGAGCATCAGCCAGCAGGTTCGAGGCTCCTGCAACATAGATGGATAGAGATCTGCCTCCAACCAGCTCACGAGGGTCCAGATGCAGGCGCTTCCTTGCACAGCAGACAGGAGTGCATGCCACCCTGTTTGTTGAGGTAGTACATGATCGTGGTATTGTCTGTCTGGATTTGAACCACTTGACCCGGGCTGAGAGCGGCTGACAACGCCAGTCTTAGTGCTCTGAGCTCCAACAGGTTGATGTGGCATCGGGACTTCTCGGGGTCCAGAACCCGTGGCCCTGTTGTCCCCATGTGGGCTCCCCAGCCCATGAGGGAGGCATCGTTGTAAGGACAACCATCGGTTTGGGGCAGACAAACGGGATCCCTTCCTGCAACTGGTCGGGGCGGTCCATCATTGGAGAGCGTCCCACATCTTCTGGGTTAGTGATCAGCTGATCGAAATGACCATATGACCGAGTCCACAGGGTGGCCAGCTCCCATTGGAGGGGCACATGTGCAACGGGCTCAACAGACCACCGAGGTGCATGCCGCCATGTAACCCAGAAGGCGCAGAAAGTCCGGGCAGGCGCGTTGCCCAACCAGAAATGATTGGACAAAGGAGGAGAACCTCTGCCCTGTCAGCAGGGAGCTGAGCTCTGGCTTGACAAGAGTCGAGCTCTGCCCGATGAAGCCCATCACCTGGGGAGGGCACAGTTCAACAGCCTCGTTGATCAGGAGGCGGCGTTGGGAACAGGTCTGGAGGGCCAGATCCTGGACCTCTCCACATCATGGGTAGAACCTGCCAGGAGCCAATCGTCGAGGTAGGGTAGATTCTGACAGCCCCGACACCGGAGATGAGCGCCACCACTGCAATGCATTTGGTGAAGACCCATGGAGCCAATGACATGCCGAATGGCATGGCTCAGAACTCATACAGGGTCCCTCGACCCTGAAGTGGAGGAACCACTGATGGGACAGGCAGATTGGGACATGAAAGAACATGTCCTGCAGATCCAGTGAACAGGACCACATGTTTCGTTCAAGGATGGTATGATCTGTGGCAGAGTGACCATCCGAAGGTGTGAGACCTGAGAAACTGATTCAGGTCGTGGAGATCTAGAATGGGGTGCCAACCCCCAATCCGCTTAGGCACCAGGAAGTACTTGGAGACAAAGCCTGTGTCTGCTGGAAGATCCACCAAGGAGCTACTGCCTCCTTGCGGAGGAGCTCAGCTACATCGTCTCAAAGAGCCGACTGGATGAATGTGGAAATCCGTTCCTCCCAAGGGACACGGGCTCGGCTGGGAGGGTACTGTTTGAACTCTAGAGGCAGTCCCGACCGACAACCGAGAACCCACCTGTCCAAGTGATAGCAGACCAGGCAGAAAGGAAGTGATGGCGCCGATCCCCATGGGAGGCCGAGAGCTGCCGTGATGGAGATAGGGTGCAACCCCATCCCGTCACTGGGCAGGCTTAGGAGGAGGAGGCTCCAGAACCTGAGCCTCTGCCTTTTGTGGGCCTGTTGGAGTCAGGCTTGGGCCGAGGTGCCAAGCTTGAGCCTGCTGCTGAAGCTAATGTTGCTGTCCTCCTTGGTAGGAGGGCTGCCAGACAACAGGGAAGAGTGCGAAAAGCTTCTTCTTCTTCTGCTGGTTCTTGCCAGATAACCCTTGGCAGAAGTGGCATCCAAGGTGGCACTGGACTGTTCTGTATGCTGTAGGTGACCGGCCACTCTTGGACCGAACAAGTTGGTCCCCAGGAAGGCATGTCAGCAAGCTTGCCAAATATCCACTGGGATGGAGGAAAGCCTCAGCCAAGCCCTCGTGGCAAGAGGCCACTGCGGTGGCCATCAAGGGGCACAAGACTCTCTGATGTCCAAGATCTGGAGCTGCTGTTTGGCAACAGCACGCCCTGGTCATAGACCTGTTTGACTGTGGTCTGCATGTCCGTGGGGAGGCGACGGAGGACTTCAAATAATGACCGAGAAGGGCATGAGAGAAGTGTGCCATGATGACAGCCAAGCTGGCCTGGCGAAGGCCCAAAGAAGAGGCCGGATAGACCTTTCAGGCAGAGTGGTCCATATTTTGGACTCTTTGTCCAGAAGACAGTCTGTGTCGGCCGAACTACCAGTGCGCCTGAACACAGAGGCAGTCACAGGCTCTTGGCCGAAAGGGTGCTCTGTGAATCCATAATAGACCCCATGAGCACCGCGTACTAGGGTTCAAGGACTTGGCCAACAATGGCTTCAGCCACTGGAAAGGCCTCTGTTGGGGTATCCTCTCTTTAGAATGTCTGAGAGAGGTACTCCGCCTTTCTGGATAGATTCCAGGGGCATTCCAGTGGAGTTGGAAATGAGATGGAGAATCCCTTGGAAGGAGAAGGGCCTTCCTCCATCCCTGTGCCAATGGACGACTCATCATCCCCAGATGACAGTGGAGCCCCGTGACATCCAAGTCCGAGGAGATGGGATACAGCGGTCTACCGTCCAAATGACCCTTGATCTGCTGAGGCGGTGCAGGGTGATTGTAACCGACAGGCGTTGGGAAGCTCGGTATCCTATTGGTCTTCTTTCTAGGGAGCCCTCCCAAAGGCTGTTTAGGTGGCGGTTCCACCCGAATAGGTGGAGAAGACGGAATGGGCCAAACCGGGGACAGGCCGGCCCCAGGGTGAAGAAACCAAAGGCCGGTTCCGGAGGGTTGGCTTTGGCCTGGGAGGTGAAAGCCAAGTAATGGCGGGCTGGGCAGCGGAGCCAGCTTCTGCTCAGTCAGAATCAGCTGTTGCCACATAAGGTCCTCATAGCACGGAGTTTCCGCGGAGCCTCTCCTCGTCAAGGAGGATGAGGATGACCTGTGGCCTTGCCTCTTCTTAGCGCTGTGGCTCTTCCTCAGTCATTCAGCCGAGGGATTCTGGACCTCGACAAGATTGGGCAGGCCAACTTGGTCGATCGGGAGACACCGGTGGGATCGGTGAAACCCGTGGGTCCGGAACTGGATCCTTAATGGGGACACCAGCAGGCTAGGTCTCTTCATCAGGAAACACTAAGACCGGAGTCCGTTCTAAGGAGTCATTGGCCATGGCTGGCAACAAGGGGTCGATCGGGTTGAGGATGATCTAGACCTCATCGGCCACTTCCTTGGTCATTTGGGCAGACGGAAGATCCGTGAAGCCTGCGGCTGAGGAGGCGATCTCGACCGAAGTCGAGACTGCATGCTCTTAGGACTCAGACCTCTCTCAGTCCCAAGAATGTCTTCGTTGAGACTTAGACAAGGTTACTTCTCCCTCTTCAGAGAGGCGGGAGAATCGAGCCAGGGTGCCTCACCCGGTGGTAAAGACTAGCACAACTCCTTAAATGAACCTGTAAAGGTGGAGCCTAGGTTAAGTGGAATAAAGAAGCTTCAATTAGCCGAAGTGCGGCGGCTTCTTCTTCAAATGTCTGCATGCATTCCAGCGTCTCAGCAGAGCCTGGCCACGGAACCGCCCACCTAGCCTCCTTGGACTTCACCAGAGGGTTCCTTTCCAGTCTCCCAGTTTCAGGCATGCCTTGCGTCGTCCAGGACGTTGGGATGAAAGGCCAAGCAATAACTGCATGACAAGCTGTCATAGCAACACCAGGCAGTAGATGCATGTGACATGGAATCGGTCTGCGCGATATCTTTTGGCCGCAGAGACACCGGCGAAATCCCAGGGACGATTTCTCCTCATGATCGGGCTGCAAACGTGACGATCGCTAACTTGAGCAAGTTTTAATTTCGGTAAAACTGAACATTTGAAAGCCAGGGCATACGAAATGCAAGAGAACGAAGGAGGCAACCTGTATCTTCCAGCGGAAAGGAAGATCTGGTGTCATGGGCTGAGCCGAGGTATATACCACCCGCAGTGGGAGGAGCCAGCTTGAAGACTTCCAGCAGATTTAAAGGGGAAGGGACAATGCCAAACAGTGTGGATGAACAACATATCCACACTCCTAAAATAGACTGAATAGAAGGTGACACAGTATGGAATCCTGAGGTACTCCAGAGTGGACTGGTCATGCATCAGAGAGGACACCTGCAATTTTCACTCTTTGTGATCTGTTCTCCAGATAGCTTTTTAAACCAAGCTGTTGAGTCTGGGAGAGCCCTGCATTTAAGAGATGTTCCAGAAGCAGATGATGGTGAATGGTATTGAAGGCCTTAGTTAGATCTGTAAAGACTGACCCAGCTAGGTGATCATTTTCGGAGAACTGTGGATGGCTCTGTGAATTCCAAGAGGGCTGATGTGGTGCTGTGTTCTTTCTGAAACCATGCTGCTGTGCATAGGATACTGTGTTTGTCCAAGTAATCTGTGAGCTGGTCAGCAACTAGGCGTTCGATGGCCTTGGATAGGGAAGGCAATATGGAGATTGGTCGGTAGTTTCCATAGTTGGTCCGATCTCAGTTCTATGGACTGGAGTAACAGTAGTGGATTTCCATCTGTCTGGGAACTGGCTGAGGGAGAGGTTGAAGATCTCAGTTAGTGGACTAATCACCTCATCAAGGTTGAGGGACAGCAGTTTTAGGTCAAGTGAGTCCTCATTATTTCTTGTTTTAGTGATTGCTTTAGCAATGTATTTTCGAACTTTGTGCATCTTGACTGCTTTGAAGTGGAATGGAGTATGTGTAGGGAGGCGGGGTGCTAGTAGGTTGATCAGGAGTGTAATTCATCAAAGAAGTCAGGGGAGAACATTACTGAGGTCCGTGAATGCAGCGTTGAAAAGTATTGGCAATAGTTGTGGGGTCGAGGGTAAACATGGAAACAGAGTGCAGAGCAGCTAGTCATCCTCTCCTCTGCCGCTCCTCCCACCACATAAAAACATATGCTACCTGTAGGCTTAAGGAACCCGCAGCACTTCCAGATTACCAAACAGCAGGGCTACTGTTACTTACTCTCTGGTCTCATCAATGATTCTCTGCTTATCCTCAATCTCATCCATAATCTTGACAATTGTTTCTGGTGGGCCTCTCTCATGACTTTCCATCTCCTTCTCCAGAGTTTTCTATTGCACAAAGCAACAGAAATCAGTTGAGCATTGTGAACATGTGGGATAAATAACTGACACAATCAAGAAGGATCAAGTGCATAAAAAGTGCACATATGTGTTTGTCAATTTATTTTGTAGAAAAATCAATAAATATACAGAAATCATAGAAGAAGCAAGCAAAATGTTAGTCCTGCATAATAAATTAACTTCAGGACTTTGCTTTTCCCAGCAGAGGCTGTGGCTCGATTCAGCCCAGTTAGCCAGTGTAATACCTCTTACACTTCAATTGCCTGTGTGAAAATTAGCACACTCCAAGAAGATCCTTCTCCTCTCACTGTCCGCACCTGACTAACTCAACTATCTATGGTCCCCTAGTGGTGAGCCCTATATCTTAGGGATTACATCACACTCTGTGGGAGAGTTCCATTGGCAGTGACAATACATAATGGTGAGTTTCCATAGGCTGTGACATTACATAATGGTGAGTGTCCATGTTATCCCATACTTTAACATGCAGGGCTTTTAATTTGGTCCTTTTTGCCCAAATATACTTTATTTCACAGGCAGTCCCAGTTACATCTTTGAGGCTGCAGAAACTCATTTTCATTTAATTATGGGACTACAGGGCTTTTTATACATCTGCCCATAGTGTCTCGCTAAGCGGCAAGTGGTATGAGGAGAAGGGCAGGGGTAAATGGAGAAAAGACAAAGGCAGAAAGGACAGTTATGGGGCAAAAAGAAATAAAGCCATAAAAATGGAGGGTCATGAGTACCAATGCCCATAGTCTAGGTAAAAGCTCCCGAAATGGTGGCCTTGATGGAAGAGGATGCCTGGATATCATGGCAGTCACAGAAACATGGTACACAGAGAACCATGACTGGGATGTCAACATACCAGGGTACAAAATCTACAGGAGGGACAGAGAGGAAGAAGAAGAGAGGAGGAGGAGGGGTAGCTCTCTATGTAAGGGAAGGGATCAAGCAACAGAACTAAAGGGTAAACAGGGAGGAGAGGAGGCACTGTGGGTCACCCTGGAGACTGGAAATGGCTCTAATCCGCACAGGGGTTGTATACAGACCCCGTCTCAGGAGAAATGGATAAGGAAATGAGGCGGCATCCTTGCGATGGCAGAGAAAGGGGATATTGCTGATGGAGGACCTGAATATGCCAGATGTTAACTGGAGCACCTTTGCTGCAGGCACATCGAAGAGCAGGGTCATTCTTGATGCACTACAGGGGCATGCCTCAGTGAGCTAGTTTTGGAACCCACTCGGGAGGGAGCAATCCTAGACCTGGTACTCTCAAATAGGGACAGAGAGGATCTCTGATCTTGAAAAGGGTTGCCATTTGGGAACAAGCGACCACCAAACAGTGTGGTTCATGATAAACTTAGCTGTGAAGTCAAGCCACACAAAGTTAAGGTACTGGACTTTAGGAGGGCTGATTTTGTCAAAATGGGGCGTGCCTCAGAAAAGCACCAGCAAACAGGCAAGAAGGTGGGGTGGAGCAACAATGGAAACATAAAACCGTCATCACAGAGGCAACAAGCCTTTGTGTGAAGCAAACAAATCAAAATGAAAGAAAAAACCACTATGGTTCTCAAAAGATGTGGCGGGGAAGGTTAGGGAGAAAAGATAGCATTCAGGAAACATAAGGAAACACAGAAGGAGCAGGACATAGAACAGTGCCAGTTAAAGCAGAAGGAGCGGGAAGGCAGTCAGAATAGCAAAGCCCAAACTAGGAGAAAAGATAGCCAACTCAGTTAAGAAGGGATAAAACCTTTTATAGGTACATTAGGGAGCAAAGAAAGACTAAGTCAGGGATACTGAGGCTGAATAAAGAGGAAGGTGGTTGGGCAGAAAGCGACAGCTGCAACATACAACTATGACTTCAGTGCTCAGCACCTCTAAATCAAGCGCACAGCTAATATTTATTTCTTGGAGGCACCAGCTGCTTTAAACCTAAGTGTGATGTCGCTATTCATTATCTCCAAATGGGAATACAGAAGAAGTGCTTTTCAGCACTTAATTGTGCAAGCAGTGGGGTTTTCAAGAAAATGGGACAGAAAAGCAAAGAGAATGTCAGGTTGGCCATGCTAACATGAAAACAAAGCGAAGACAGAAAAGAAATAGGAGATAGGAAAGAATGAAAGGGAAAAAGCGGAGGGGGGTTGCATCATGAATTTCTGCACACTGTTTTACTGGTAATAACATGAGCTCCCTGTTACACACTCTCCACCAAGAAGCACCAGTATTACTGTTGTCAGACACCCTTCTGAAACCCTAGGAAGGTTGGAGCTTCTGTCCACCCCTCTCAGAAACTCTGTCTCAGGGACCCTTATGATTAAATACAGTATCTTCATTCAAACATAATAATCTCTACAATACTGTACTTTTCCCTGAGGCTCAAAATCATGGGTTGCATACAAGCCCTTTACTTATATATCATATCACTTCTTTCAAGTATCATATTATATAAAGCAAAACACATTAATACACACATTTCATCAAGTTTCATCAGTATGGGCTCCACACTGAGACAAGAAATCTGTGTTATGGTGTTCTGAACTTCTCTATGCTGAATGGAGAAACAGTAAGGCTGCAGAGCCAAGCGCCACACATTATATGACCATTCTTGTCCTTCATCTGCTGGAGCCAGCACTGAGGGTTATGATCTGTAAGTACCTTGAACTCTGCACCCATAAATAATACCTCAAAGCCTCTATTGCCCATTTCAATGCTAAGCATTCTTTCTCCACTGTTGAATTCTTTCTCTCTCTCTTGTGAAGTTTCGACTAATATAAATCACTGGGTGCTCCTTCCCTTCTTGGTCTGGAAAGAACTACAGTGATGCTGGTATCAGAGGCATCCGTGTGCACTTCAAAGGGAGAGAAAGTTTGAGTTGAGCAACATGGGGAAGAGGCGTGGGATAGCTTTAATATTCAGCTTCATCACACTTCTGGGACCAGCGCACTTTATTAGGGCAATTGTTTTTAGTCAGGGCATTGTTATGGAGGCAAAGTTTGGTAAAAAAATGACGACATTAACTGACCAGACCCATAAAGGACCATACATGCTTCTTTGTCAGGGTATGGGACTGTCTGCTACTACCTGAACCTTACTGACATCTGGTTTTACAGTACCCTCCCCAATAACAAAGCCCAAATACTTTGTCTTTGTTTGGGCAATGGCGCATTTGGCAGGATTAATGGTTACTCCACAGCAACATATGGATTGAATGACCACACTGAGGTGTACAGAGTCGTCTGCCATTCAGGACTAAAGATGACAATGTCATCAAGATAGGCTGCACTGTACTGGGAATGGGCATGTAAAGTCTGGTCCATGTACTGTTGAAAAGTCGCTGGGGCCCCATGCAATCCAAAAGGGCATTGTGGTGAATTGGTACAGTCCTATGGGAGGTGCTAAGGCAGTATACTCTTGGGCCTGTTGGGCTAGGGGAATCTGCCAGTAGCCTTCATAATGTCCAGTGTGCTGATGTACCTGGCATTCCCAATCATGTCTAAGAGGTCATCTATACATGGCATAGGGTACCCATCAAATTCTGAAATGGCATTGATTTTGCAAAATCTAAGCACAATCAATTCCCCTTCCTTCTTGTCCACTACAACTATAGGTGATGCCCAAGCACTATGAGATGGTTTGATTATCCCCAACTGCTCCATTCTTTTGATTTCCTGTATGACCTCCTGTTGAACTCTTTTGGGGAGCCTATAGGTTTCTGATAAATAGGTTTCTTTTGAGACACTTTAATGGTGTGCACCACCCTTTTGCTCTCCCTGGTATACTAGTGAAAGTGGCCCCAAAATACATCAGCAATTAGTCAACCTCTTGTCTTTGGACTACATCTAAACCAGGGTTAATTTGCACCTCCTTGACTTGTTTTTGCATCTCAAGCCTCTCACAGGCCTCCTCCAACTCAGTAACTTCCTGTTCAGGATGGATAAAATAACTGGGTATGGGGTCTTGCCCATCATGCCATTCCTTAGTAAATTGGTGTAACCCCCTTGTTACCCGAGGTTACTAGAATCCCAGTAAGACCTAGTGTGTAGGCAGGGAAGGCAGCTTATGAAAGTCCAGTTAAATGGGTTTCACACTGTCTCACTCTGTTCTCAGTCTCAGCTGAGACTGAGGATGACATCACCATGGAACTGTCGCAGCTGCATGAGCCACAGTGGAATCTGCAGCAGGAGTTGGAGTAGAATGTTGAGAGGTTTGAACAGTAGTCTGTAGGTCAGCTGGAGTTTGGAGCTTGTGGTGAGAGAGAGTACAGCAGCTCTGTGTTAGGCTCTTGTGAGCCTCAGCACTGACACAGGGCTACAAGTAGGGAAAGGTGTGTGTTTCCACCTAAAGAGAGACACAGTGAGCTATTTTAAAGTGGTGAGCCGTTAATTCGGGTCTCTGTGCCCCATCCTCAGGGGATGGGGCAGAACAGATTTGCCTGCATATTCCAGGGGCAACCCCTTGGCTACTACTAGTGAAGAAGCTGCCTTATTTTGTCCAAGCATCTGGGAAACAAGAAGATTTAAGTGATTCGCCTGTGGGGTACCTGCAACCGGAGAGTGAGTTCTGCTCTTTCTAAAGGGCCCATGTTTCACCCTGGGACTTGTGTAAAAGTGGGACTGGACTACTGAAGTAGTGGGAGGCCTAGAGTAATAGGCTTAGCCAAAAGTAAAGTATGTTCAAGTCCAGCACATAGGGAAGTCAAGACATGTAGAGGAGATGTGACATACGTCTACCCAGTAATCTACATTGCCAAGCTTTCAGAAAGAGTTGTTTAGTTTCAGAGAAATGGCGGGTATGGATTGTGGGAGCTGGAGGTGGAGACCCCCATCTTTAGTAACAGGTCCACCTCTCTCAGTTGCTCTGTGGATTTCTACTTTGCCTCATGCACTTGGCCAATGATGGTAAGTACCCAGACATGGGATTGGAAGAAAAATTCTCTAGAGTCGAAGGCTCTAAGGTGGTTTGGGGAGCCACCATTTGGAAAACTGGTTCATTCCCATGATGGACCACGGATCAAGTGGCGGCCAGGGAGCAGGCCAGTGAGGAAAACCCAAGTAGTGTACAAGTCGGGCTGTGTACCCAAAGCTGCGTGCAAGTCCGGGCTGTGTGCCTGGTGGGTTTAAGAGCCTGAGGGCTGGAAATGTGAAGAAGTGTTCTGTTGTCTCTAATCTGCATTACCAGGAATGTAGCCCGTTTGTTTGTTCAGATGGGATATGAATAAAAGCCACACTGTAGAATCCCATTCCTGGTTCTGGACATTACAGTTATTGCTTCCTGTGTTAGGATTTACTTGGTTGCCCTGTGCAGAATAGCCAAACCTAGGCCCCTGTGCTGAGTAACCTAGTCCTCCCGAACCCAGTCCCCACCAGGTACTGTTGTCAGCTTCAACAGCATGCCACCTGTCATTTGCAAAAGGCAGGGGTCCGGGGATTACATTGGCATGATATATTTTTTCTGGGATCATCGGTCTGGCATCTCAGTTTCATAGTTAATCTTCCCAGTCTGCCTGATAACCACAAATGGGCCTTCCTATTTCATCAATAGTTTGTTTTCCGATGAAGGCAGCAATAATAAGACCTTATCACCTGGTTGGTAAGTTTTATCTTTCAACCCTTCATCATACCAATCCTCTGTTCCCCACATTCTGGTGAGCCATGGTAACAAATCTCACTTGTTTTTTCTACAGTTGGACATATAGTCTACAATATTGGTGGACATACCTCTTTCCCTTCCTCCCAGCGTTCCCTCACCACATCCAGTGGGCCTCTGGGGTTTCTTCCATCCAGCGTAAAGGTGACAATTCTGTAGTGGCTTGGGGTACCTCCCAGTATGCTAACAGGAGATATGGTAAATACTTGTCCAATCCCACCCTCGTCATGCACATATGTTTGGAGCATATGTTCTGAGGTTTTATTAAAACGCTCCACTAGCCCATCAGTCTGGGGTGGTTGGGAGATGTTCTTACAGCTGAAACCCTAACAATCGGTAAAGCTCTTTAAGGAGTACTGAAGTAAAGTTTGTTCCTTTATGCATGAGTATGGTTTGAGGATACCCAGATGATTAAAAGTTCTGGCCAATTCCTCTGCAATCCGAGGGGCCATTATAGTCCAAAGGGGTATCGACTCCGGATACCTTGTGGCGTAATCACAAATCACTAATATGAACTGATTACCTTTAGAGCTTTTGTCAGGGCTCCTACCATATCCACGGCTATTCTTTCAAATGGGGTCATGACTGCAGGTATTGGCTGTAGGGCACCTCATCCTGTCTTCCCCTTTGGCCACCATCGGCACTCAGGGCAAGTGTGACAGTACTCAGCCATGCTTTCACGCATACCCGGCCAGAAGAACTGGCTTGACAACATACCAAGGATCCGATCTCGGCTTTCATGGCCAGCCATAGGTACATCATGAGCCAAATCGTAAGTTTCTTTCTAAAACATTAGGGGACCATCATTTGTTTAATACATTCCTTGTAACAGGGTTAACACAAATTGCACAACACATCATTAGTTATAACATACTGTGGCTGCCCTTCTGCAACCACCTGGTCCACCTGTAAAAAGAAAAAATGTTTTAATGTTTCATCCAGTTTTGTTCAGTTTTAACATTAGTCCCAGCTAACTCAGAGTCAATATCAGGTATTCCCTCTTGATCGTTTCCCTCCACTTTCGTTTTCAGCTATTTTCTCCTTTTAGATTTCTGTTTTCCCATGGTCCTAAAATAGACCTTCCTCAAAAGGAAAACATCCTGGGACTGTCCTCTTTTGTCTGGGCCCAAGTGGTAACTGCCACTAGTTGACCACAGCCTGTTGAGATTTTATTAACCGATCAAAGTTTGAAAAATCCTGACCAATAATGATAGGTACTGGTAATCTGGATGCTAAACCAACTGTAATCAACTGTATATCCTGCTCGACAGTCATTTCCACTGTGGTGGTAGGGTACTGGTGGATATCCCCATGGACATATGTAACTTTTTCATCCAGCCATTACTGCTGTAATTTTTCAATATATCTGACCTTATCAAAGTCTGTTTACTGCTAGAGTCTAATAGTCCTGTTAGTTCAGTCTGGTCAATCCCCATAGTAGTGGCATATCCCCAACTGGCTAGAGATGGGTGCATTGCTTCAATTCTTTTATTAGGGCAATTACGGGCTATATGTCCCTTTCTTAAACAGTTGCGACATACAAGGTCAGCATGATAATGCTTCTCCTTCGGTCCCCTTGCCAGTTATTACCCTATCAGGGACTGTCTCTAATAAGAAGTATCAAAGGTCTTATCGGTGGTGTTGGCTGGGGTGAAGAGCCCTGGCATCCTCTGGATTTTGTTGGTCTTGCTGACAAGTAATCCTCCACCAGGCGATGGTCTTCTCCTCCTCTGTGTCGGCTTGTGCTCCTTCACCCATACCTGGATGTCCTGGGGTAAAATTTGAACAAACTGTTCTATAATGATTAGCTCTATGATCTGGTCAAGGTTATTGAGAGTTTGTTGCAACCACTTTAAACAAAAGCTTTTCAGCCTTGCAAATGTCTCTCTGGGAGTGTCTCGCCCAGCATCCTTTGTGATCAAATCACTGCCTATATGTCTTGGTATTAATGTCATACCTACAGGGATTTCCTCCTGACCCAATCATAACTGTTAGAGTCAGGGGCAGTCAGGTGACTGTATAACAACTTGGCCATCCAGATAAACAGGGGACCAGTCTGATGACCCATTGGCCTTGGGGCCATGCACAGATCTGTGTTATGCACTCAAATGTTGTTAAGTAGGCTTCAATGTCATCAGCCTCTGCCAATTTGGTAAGTTTAATGTCTGGGGTATATTTCTGTTAGGTTGTCCTGGGGTCAGGGCCTGGATGGCTTGTAAGGCATCCCACCCACCTCTCATCTTGTAGCCTCTGGTCCTCCTCTCGTAGCCATCGCTCCTCAGCCCTCTCACGCTCCATCTCTAGTTGTCATAAGCACAATCATCACAGCAAGTCACTGGGATCCCTGGGGCACTTTCCTTCAGCTGTCTCTTCTCCCTCAGTCAGGTCCTCATCTGTGCATTCCTCTTCTTTCTTTTCACTGCCAGCTTTGGTCAATCTCCTGGTTCCAATCCAGGCACAGGTTTCAAACCCAGTTTATCAGCCATAGCATGAGTCCACTGGATTTTCCTCAGCTCTGCAATTTTTACCCTGCGCATGTGTCAGGTGCATTACTCTATCCCTGGCAGCATTTCCCAAGACAGACTAAACAAGTCAGGTATCTCACTTCTAACACCAGTGTGAACATGTGGGATAAATAACAGACACAACCAAGCAGGATTCAAGTGCATAAAAAATGCACCTATGGTTTGTCAATTTATTTTGCAGAACAATCAATAAATATATACATAAATCATGAAAAGAAACAAAAAATGTTAGTCCTGCATAACAAAATAACTTCAGGACTTTGCTTTTCCAGCAGAGGCTGTGGCTTTGTTTCAGCCTAGATAGCCCAGTGTAATACCTCTTACACTTCAATCGCCTGTAGCAAATCAGCACACTCTAAAGAAGATCCTTCTCCTCTCATTGTCAGCACCAGACTGACTTGACTATCTATGGTCCCTAGTGGTAGTCCTATTTATATCCTAGGGCTTACATCACACTCTGTGGGGAGTTCCCACTGGCCATGACATTACATAATGGGGAGTTTCCATAGGCTGTGACATTACAAAATGGGAGTTTCCATATTATCCCATTCTTTAATATGCAGGGCTTTTATTTGGCCCTTTCTGCCCAAATATGCTTTATTTCTACAGGCAGTCCCAGTTACATCATCTCTGGGGCTGCAGAAACTCATTTTCATTTAATTATGGGACACTACAGGGCTTTTATCGTCTGCCCATAGTGTCTCGTAAGCAAACAAGTGGTATTTCTTTAACTGCATGGTGCAGCATAACTCACTCTGGAGCATCCTGCTCGAAACTAATTATGCTCCTGTGTCGCACTTCATGACCGGGAGTATTGTCGGCACCGAGTCATTTTTTCACATGAAGCTGCAACATGCAGCCATGACTTTGGTGCTCAGAGCCTCTAAACCAGGCACACAGCTAATATTTATTTCTTGGGGCACCGGCTGCTTTAAACCTAAAGCGCGATGTACTCTATTCATTATCTCCAAATCGGAGATAAAGGAGAAGTGCTTTTCAGCACTTAATTGTGCAAGCGGGGGTTAAAGAAAATGGGACAGAAAAGCAAAGAGAATGTCAGGTTCGCCACCATGACATGAAAAAAAAAAGGAAAGACACAAAAAGAAAAGGAGGTAGGAAAGAGTGAAAGGGAAAAATGGGGGTTGCACATCTGAATTTCTGTACATTGTTTTACTGGTAATAACAGAAGCTCCCTGTTACAAGCATCAAAAACGTTTCTTGATTTAATACAATGATACATGGCATCCACAGTTTAAAGACTGAAACAGTGCAGGTAAGGACTTCATGGTAGTGTCAGTATGGTGGCGAGGAAGCACAATTACCTCTGTTGCAACAGAACATGGGTTCAAGTGCAATCCTCTATGGCAGTGCACGAGGTTGTTAAATGAAGCGGCTTTTCTGTTTGGGTATGTAGAGTTTCTGCACTACTACCACTGTCTAACTTCTTGATCATTAAAGTGCACTGAGCTTTTCATTTGTTTGTTTGAAAAGTACTATTTGATGCACAGTTTTACTATTTTCTTTGCTGGGAGCCTTAATCACATGCTACACATTCTGAATGGCCAAGACTGAAACAGAAAAGAAGTCAGAGTGGTACATTTCCTTAAGCAAGCAACAGAAATCTACAGAAATATAAATAGTCCACATTACAAGAAAATGCTAACAATTCTCAGGAAATTGCATTGCCATTAGTTCTGATTAGTGCCAGTGGAACTGCTGAACTTCAAGACATACAAGTATGCAACCTCCTACCCGCTTCACGTTAAAGGCAACATTTTACTAATGAGTAATTTTACAAAAACAATTAAGAATGCGGTCCACATTTTATCTTTATTACCTTCATTTCCTCTGCATCCTGGAGCAGGGTCAAATGTTCCTTCTCTTTATCCTTGAAGCTCACCTCGTGCATTTTTTCTGTCCATACAGAAATATAAGTCAGTGTCAAGATCCAGTTCTACAAGACGTGAATCAGCAGAATGCAATCAAAGTTATGGGTGAGCTGGACAGTTCACCTGATACTGAAAACAACAAGAGTAGAGTTTTCATTTCTGTTCTTGACAATTTAAAATTTAACAAAGAGGCCGAATAAGGCTTGAATTGCCACTCTGTTTATCAATGTTAGAGACCCTCTGAATGAAGTGTCATAGTCTGGAGCTCCACATTACCTTAATCCATGGCCAGACAGTGGGGTAACTCCTTGCATAGAGATCGTTGCCTGGAAAGAGGGGCAACAAAAGTGTGGAGCAAGTTACAGTCAGTAAAAGTTAAAGGGCAGCATAAATATCAGTGTCCTGGAGTATCGCTAACAGAACTCCCACATATTAGTATCACAGCGAACTAGTGTGTGTGGATCATGTAAGAACTTGAGCACTGGTCACTGATTCTGCTGATAAAGAGTTTGCAAACAAGAGTCTGTAATGTATCCTGCTGCAGGTAAAGTCAGTGGTTTGTCATTTGTGGTGGGACGATTTCTAATATGTGGAGAGGAAGTTTAAAACTGTGCCAGCAACAGCAGAGTATGAAGAGAATATACTGTACTTCAGTAGCTAGACTAATGAATTTAACATATAGTAAAGGGGTCTAATTTAATCTTAGAACCAAGGGACTGTTTAAGGTCCCAGGAAAGAACAGTTACATAAGAACTTACGTAGCAGTAGCTCTTGAGGGATCTCAGTCATCAGGTTACCACGGTCAGAACCTTACGCTGTTAGTAAAGGGAATCCACATGGAAGTTTTCAGCAGTACAACTGGGGCTGCCTACGCCATTGATGCCACCAACCCTTTTTAGGTGTGGGTGGCCCGCTCACTCTCAGTTCTTTCCCTGGAGACTACAGGAGCAAGGCTCTTGCCTGGGGAACCGAGAGAGAAAGAGGTACCCAGACCTAAGTAAAAACTGGATATACCAACAACCAGTTCCTAGACAGCAGCCCCAAGGAGGAGGATAGTGGGAGGGAAAATATACCTGATAACCGAGATCCCTCAAGATCTACAGTTGCAGTTTAAATTCTTAAGTAACTATTCTTTCTTCTCAGTGGGTATCTAAGTCATCAAGTTACACTGTAGGAATGAGTACCAAGCAGTAACAAGTGCAGACAGACAGTCTGGGAGGGTGGCTCTCTATAAACTTATGGCGAGTCCCTGTAACACAGCCCTGCCAAATCCCTCGCAGGCTCTTGAGGCAATGTCCAGACTGTAGTGTTTAGTGAAAGTGTAGACTGTACTCCAGGTGGCCACTACACTAATGTCAGCGCCTGAGACCCCTTTGAAACAAGCTACCGAGGTAGCCATGCCTCTGGTGGAATGATCTTGGACAGCACCAAGCAATTCTTTGCTGTACTTGTAGCAGAACACAATGTAATTTGCCAACCATTTCGATAAACACTGCCTGAAACTGAAACACCCTCTCTACCGGGGCAAGGAAACAAACAACTGCTTTAAATTCTGGACTCCTTAGTCCTAAGTAGGTAGTACTTCAAAGTTCTGCACATCTAATGTTTGGTGCAATGCTTCACCTGGATTGGCTCACTCGAGAAAATAAACAGGAAGGTGGATAGACTGATTTAGTGTGAACTCAGAAACCACCTTAGGCAGAAACTTAAGATTTGTGTGCAAAGAAACCCTGTCTTTGTGAAAAATCAAATAAGGCTCTTTGCACTGGAGGCCTAAAGCTCTAAAAGTCTTTGAGTAGAAATAATTGCAACCAAAAATAGCACCTTACAAGTGAGGAAGCGCAAATTTCAAGTCATGATTGGCACAAAGGAGACAGAGTCACTTCCTCAAAATAAAGTCACGTCCCAAGCCGGGACAAGGGAATGGATTGGAGGTTTCAGATGTAGAATGCCCTTCATCCAGCTGAGCAATCATGCGGTCGCCACCACGGGCTCATGAAAAGCAGAAATAGCCAAAAGGTGGACCTTGAGGGAGGAATACTGGACAATAAGCTCAGGTAGTCAGGATATGATTCACTGAATAAGTGAAAGGGTCCAGGTGATGTTTGGCAGCCCAGATGGCAAACCGCCCACTTCACGGCATAAGTGGCTAAAGAGGAAAGCTTCCGGTGACCATTAGGACAACTGCTATCCTGTTAGAGACCCTAAACCGGTGCTGGCTATGTTCTCAAGAGCCAGGAATGCAGATGAAGGAACCTGAGGTTTGGATGGACCAGGGTCACCTGATTCTGGGTCATCAGATTCCTGCAGAGAGGAAGAGGGACCGGATGTTCCTTTGCCAGCTGCTTAAGTAGAGGGAAACAAATCTGGTGAGGCCAGAATACAGCAACCAGAATCATGCTGGCCCGCTCCATCTGCAACATGATTAGCACTCTCTGTATCAGAGGAAATTGAGGAAATGCATAAAGAAACCTCCCACTCCAAGGGGGCAACGTGTCTTGCCAGAAGCTCCAGGCCCTGGATCTAGCGAGCAGAAACCGGCAGTTTTGCACTGAGTAGGGACGCAATAAGGTCCAACTCTGGAAGACCCCATCTTTTGAACAAGTCTTCTACAATGGATGAGAGAAGCTCCCACTCATGCATGCAGGATTGAGTCCTGCTGAGACTGTCCGCCAGGGTGTTCAGGCACCTGGCACATTGACCGCAGAGAATGTCAGACTGTGAGCCAGTGCCCAGTACCACACCCCTTTGCAGGGAAGCCATGAGAGTATGAATGAGTCCCCCCACTTGCTGATGTAGTATACTACACTTAGATTGTCCGACTGCACCAGCAGCTGACCCAGAGCAAGGTGATCCTAAAAGGCCTGTATGCGTACAGCACCGCTCCTCATGTCCAGGACACTGATATGCAGGAGGCTTCCCACTGGGACCAAGAACCCTGGGTTTGGAAGGACCCAAGTATGCTCCCCAGCCCAGACCTGATGCATCTGTGGTTAAGATCTGATGCCAGGAAGAAATCTGAAGGAATGCCTTGAAGCAGATTCAAGGGGTCCATCCACCACTTCAGTACCTTGCGTACTGGGAAGAGACCAGGACTAGACGGTCCAACTCATCCATGCACTGGTCCCCTGCACCTGAGAGTCCACTGAAGGGTACGCATATGAAGCCTGGCCAGCGGAACGGTGGGAATGGCCGCTGCCATTAAGTCCAAAATCTGAGGAATACCCTGGCAGGAATGTGCCAACTCTGAATGACTGCCTCAGCTTTGGCAATGAGGCACTCTGCCCTGTTTTGGGCCAGGAAGGCCTTCCCTTGCAGCGAGTCCAGAACCACCCTATATACAGCCTTTGAGACAGTACTAGAATCAACTTGGCAGGTTGATGGTAATGTCAGGAGAAGATCTGGAAAGTGCACTCCAGAGTCAGCAAAAGCTGTTCCTGGATGGGGCCTTTAGGAGTCAATCATCCAGGTTGGAAAATATACAGTCCCTCTCTTCTGAGAGCTGCTTTGATGCTGCCAAGGACTTGCGGTAGATAGAGTAGCATACAGGACACTGGGAGGAAGTACACTTGCTGGGCTTCCAGGGCAGTGCAATGTACACCATCTTGCCTATGGAAGGCAAAGGTAATACATTTGCAGCTACTATGACGGTCAACACTTCCAGGTTTGAGAGTCAGCTGGAGGCATCACAGAGGCCCAGGGATGTGGGCAAGCAGCTGAAGAGGAACTAAGGGTAAACAGAGGAGAGGCAGCACTGTGGGTCACCTTGGAGACAGGAGTGGCTCCACAATCCGCAACAGGGTTGTATACAGACCCCTATCTCAGGGGGAGGAAATGGACAAGGAAATGATAGAAGGCATCTCAGAATGGCAGAAAAAGGGAGATATTGTTGATGGGGATCTGAAATGCCAGATGTCAACTGGAACACATTTACTGCAGCCACATCCAAGGGCAGGGTCATTCTTGATGCCCTACAGGGCATGCCTCAGAGAGCTAGTGTGGAACCTACTTGGAGAGAGCAATCTTGGACCTGGTACTCTCAAATGGAGAAAGAGGATCACAGATTTAGAAGTGGGTAGCCACCTGGGAACAAGCGACCACCACACAGTGTGGTACATGATAAACACAACCATGGAGTCAAGCCATACAAAAATGAGGGTACTGGACTTTAGAAGGGCTGACTTTGGCAAAATGGGTGAGTACCTAAGGAACGTGCTAGAAAATGACAGGAAGGAGGATGGAAGAACAATGGGGAAAAATCAAAACTGCCATCATAGAGGCAACAAGCCTTTGTGTGAAGCAAATAAAGAAAACAAAACTAAGTTTAAAACCACTATGGTTCTCAAATGAGGTGGCGGGGAAGGTTAGCGAGAAAAGATAGCATTCAGGAAGTATAGGAAATCATAGAATGAGGAGGACAGAGAACTGTATCAGTTAAAGCAGAAGGAAGTAGGAAAACAGTCAGAATAAAAGCCCAAACAGAGAAAATTGCCAACTCAGTTAAGAAGGTGGGATAAAACCTTTATGTACATCAGGGAGAGAAGGAAGACCAAGGGAGGGATACTGAGGCTTAAAAAGGGAGGGAGGTGGGCAGAGGGTGACAGTGAAAAGGCAGAGATACAGAACAAATACTTTTGTTCAGTATTTACAAAAGAAGAAGAGGGAAGGTACCTAAACCAAACAATAGAAGCACTCTGAGCTGGGGAGGGTTGACACCAGTCCATTCACAGAAGAAAGGGTCCTGAAAGAACTACAAAACTCAAGGTGGACAAAGCAATGAGGCCGGACAGGATTCACCCCAGAATTCTAAAAGAACTAAGGAAAGACCTAGTGACACCACTGACTACCCTTTTAACAACATCATGGGAGGATGGAGAGGTACCTGAGGACCAGAGAAGGGTGGATGTGATTCCCCGTCACAAAAATGGGAGCAAGGCAAAGACAGGAAACTACAGACCTGTTAGTTTGACCTCAGTGGTAGGGAAAATGATGGAATCACTTTTGAAAGAAAGAATTATTGAGTACCTAGAGGCCAGCAGGGCACAGGACCTAAGGAAGCATGGATTCACAGCAGGAAGGTCATGTCAGACAAATCTAATTGATTTTTGACTGGGTGACCAAAGAAGTTGACCAGGGAGGGGCTATGGATATGGCCTACCTAGACTTTAGCAAGGCATCTGACACAGTCACACATAAAGATTAATAAAAAGTTAACCAGCCTGGGAGTGGGACCAAGGGTGGTAGCCTGAAGTAACAAATTGGTTGCACAACTGGACACAGAGGTAATAATAAATGGAGTACACTCCGAAGAATGAGTTACTAGTGGGTGCTGCAGAGTTCAGTACTTTGACCAGTCCTCTTTAATGTCTCTATAGGAGACATTGCAGAGAGCTGGAAGGAAAAATATGCCTCTTTGCAGATGACACAAAAGATCTGCAATAGGGCTGATACACAAGGTGGGGTGTAAAGGATGAGAAGGGATTTGGCAGCTAGCCAAGCGGTCCTTATCTACCATCAAAGTCTATGTTTCTATAGGGAGGCAGCTAGGGATGTGGGTAATTAGACCCGATAGGCCGGTTGGCAGGAAAGGCGGTACAGTAGGAAAGTGGGTGGCAGGGACTGTCAGCCCTAATAACAGGGATGGAGGATAGAGTCGAGTAGATAAAGGAGGTAGCAGGCATGGTCATAAGGAAGTAAGATCACCAATGGAAACCAGCAGCATATACAACATCAACATCTGGCTGGCTCGTTGAGGAGGATCAGCAGGCAACTGGTGCTGGAGTGGGCATTCCAGGCACCAGGACACCAGGCCTGCCAGAGGGAAGAAAGTAAAGGCTGAGTGATGATGCAGGATGGTAGTACTCATTAGGAACTCCACAGTTAAGGCAGTGGGTGAGGAGGGGGCATTGCTAGGTCAGGATAGTAGCAAAGGTAAAGTGTTTTGCCTACCTGGACTGAGGTTGAAGAGTGATATCCAGGGCTAAGTAACACAGCTGAAAGGAGGAGTAGAATTGCATCATGCATGCCAGCACAAATAACATAGGGAGCACAAATCCCAAGGAGGTTATTCACAGAACTGGGGATACTACTGAAGGAAAGGTATGAAGGGTGATTTTTCTGAGATCCTCCTGGTCCTGGGGGCTAGTGAGGAGCAGTACTGGTTTGAACAACTAGGTAGCCAGGCTAATTCTTGTTTAAGGGTCTGGTGTAGAGGCGAAGGTTTTTCAGTCCAACTGAAGTATACCAATGGAAACCAGCAGCACATACACATACGCTGTTTGCAGCTAGTGCAAAAACACAAGCGGCACAGCTGACAGGAACCTCTCGGTCCTGCCATATTTCCCCAGTGCGGTCTGCTCTGGCTGCCGGTACAATGGCAGATCACCTTCAAAGTTGGTCTTCTGACTTATAAAGCCCTACATGGACAGGACTCGGACTACCTCAAAGAGCTTCTGGTTCCCTACCATCCAGGTGATCACTTAGCTCAGCTGTCGAGAGGTGCTAGAGATTCCAAGAGTATGTTTAAAATCATCTGGGGCCCGGGCATTTATGCATGTGGCCCCATCCCTAGGATTCTTTACCCTGCCAGTTACGTGAGTGCGTGACTGTGGAGGAATTTAAACTAGCTTTAAAAACCCATCCTTGGCACCAAGCATTTGGTGACTGATGTATCTATTCTAATTTTAGATGTTTATTTTCTTACTTAAATTAAGTTGATGTGAGATCCGATATGTTTTTAAAATTGTTAGGCGCCTTGGTTTGGAATGGCGCCATAAAAAGAGTATTTATTATGTTATTATAGCTGAAGAATGGACAAGGCAGTTTGAGTTTTAAATCAGAGGATAGTAGGAGGGGCTGATGCAGGGGCTCACCAATGGTGATCACTGTGGGGTGGACAACAGACCAGGGAAGAAGTGAGGAGAAATGTGGAGGGGAGCAGGAAGCATAGAATGGCAACTACTATGTCATCACTTGCATGCAAGCCAGTATGAGGAGCACACACAGCAAAATGTGACACCTTTAGAGCTTAATCTACTTTGAAAGTCAGTAAGTAGTGGCACTCAAGGGACCTGGTGGGGACAATAAATATAGCGAAGATGCCTGCATATAGGGATGCAGACTACTTCAGCGGAAAAGCCTGACAGAAAGGGAGTGAGTAGGACATGTGAATGTATAAACTTAGAGACAGAAAAGGGCTGAGTCCATACAGTCTGCGCTAGTTCTACAGTATGAAAAAACCTCTCCAGCTTACCACTGTGTGGCCCCAGATGGACTGAGAGGGGCAAACAGTGCCACTGAGTCTACCTGGGTTAAACTAGATAAGAGGCGTGAAAGAGTCACAGGGTGGGGGCTACAGGCCCCTAAGCAGCTCAGTAAGAATGATTCTCAGCTTGTTTGAGAAGTTATAGATGCAGCCAACCTGTGATTCCCTTGTAAGCAGAAATTTGTCCTGGCCTATCCTGATGGCTGGCACAGTCATCTTATTCAGTGTCTCCACTGGTGGGCTGTTTCATAACTTCAGCACCCTCTGGGTGAAGATGTGCCTCTTGATGTTTCCCTGAATTTATCTACTCTGAGCTTCAGGGCTTGTCCCCATGTTCTGCTGGAAGACACCCACTAAAATATCTGTATTCCATCTTTTCAATACCCTTGAGATAATGAAAGACTGAGATTGTGCCTCTCACCCTCCTTTTACCATCAGTGAACATATGTTCACTAGCCTCCTCAAAACTTCTGTTCGAATAGCAGCGATTATTTTAAAGGCCCTGTATTGAACCTTTTGACCTTCTCAACATCCTATTTTGTATTGTCACCCAGAACTGCATACACTACTCCAGGTGGGGCCTTGTAAAATGAGAGGATTACTTCCCTTGGCCTGCTGGTAACTCTCTCCCCAGCTGATGTACCCAGCTTCTTTACTGCAGCTGAGAAAAGTGCATGCCAGCCAGCAGTTTGGGAATTACCAGCCTGCTCTACCCAGACTGAAGAGACCACCACTGGAGAGGAAGAAGTCAAGAGGCCTGTCCAGTGAACACTGAATACAAAGGCCAGGGGGCAAAGACTGGAAATGCCTGGCAGGTGAAGACCAGCATTCATCATTTCTTCAGCTATTCGATTTCATGGTACACAACTCCTGATACCAGCATGGTACCGTGAAACAAGTTTTCACCACCTTTGAACTGTTGGACTGTAGGTACCCTGTGCTGTGGCTTCAGGGGTCCTTAACTAGCTAGTCAGAAATAAGGAGGTTAAGTCCTGGGCAGGACTGTGCCAGAATTAAGCTGCGCCCAGGCAGAAAGTTAAAGTTTCGCAGACTGATCAAAGTTATTTGGGCCCAACGAAAATCCTCAGCATCTGCTCATGCCAGGTGTGGTACCCACCAAGGAACTTTATAGACACTTTGGGCAGCTGCCACTGGGAAGTCAGATGCTCCACAGGTGGGAGGTGGGGATAGTGAGGGTAAAAGTTTGCAACTGTTGCTAAAATTATTGTGCTATTTTTCTCCCTTCCCAAAATAAAAACCTGTTAATCATTAATGTCACATTCTGGTACAGTGACTCATTGCGAAAAGGGGAATTGTTATTGTGTGGGCTACTATAGTTTCCTGGGGGTGGTAATCTGCAATTTATCCACAGGTATTCCCTGTCACTACCCCAGGTGAAGGTACTACATGCACTTTTTGTGCCAATACCACTCGTCCATCAGAGAGAACCTAGGCCAGCCCCTCAAGGTGTGTACAGGGGAGACTTGAGAGCCCCAGAAATAGCCAAGGTGTGTCCAAAGGGGCTGTTACACATTCTAGATGTCGGAAAGGGCACTCCATAGCTTTTACGGCCCTCTGCATCTGCGAAACAACAAAGTTGTGAATCAGGCTGTTAGGAACTCACTTTTGTGAGACAGGGAGAAACAATGTCATGGAAAACAGCCTGCACAAGGCATATCAAGCAGCATACTAATGAAACACAGAATAATTCCACTCAATGTCTATTTCAATAAAAGCACTTTTCAAGTCATCTTTTATAGCATCATTTCCAATGCATGCCAAGCTGACATAATATAATAGGGTCTATATTTTACTTTATTTACTGAAGAGCTTCACCAGAAAAACACACTAACAACAACGTTGCTCATCTCCTGATGCATCCTAGGAAGAGGGGAACATAGGCAATACAGTATAGATAAATTTAATGTACATTTTCAATTACAGTTTGGTATGACATAGACATAACAAACCAGTGCAGATAAAGCATTTGGGCATATGCAAAAGTGGTTAGATAGAACATATACAAAGGTAGAATCGAACAAATACATTTACAAGGTTATACATAAAGTGCAACAAACATTGGGAAATGCAGCAGAATCTTCATTGACATTTGCAGTTTGAGGAGTAAAAGTTGTGTAGGGCCTGGGAGATGGATGAGGAGGATGAAAAGTGTCGGATGGGCATAGGTAGTGAGTTCCAGAATATAGGAAGCAATACGAGAAAGCACCTTGGTCGCTTGTAGTAGTACATTGTGGAATAGCCAGAGCAAGTAGAGTCAGTGGATCTCAGAGAATGGTGTGAGTGAGGTGGAATGGAAAGGGAGGAGGATAGGTAAGATGGGAGAGGAACAAACCAGAATTTAGAGGTAAATTTCATGCAGTGCAAGAGCTGTCTGCACTCCAGGGAAGGAAAGTAAGGGAGTGGTAGAGAGAGAGCAGTGGGTAGAGTGCAGGTGGGGGGAAGAGAGTCAAAGCAAAGTGACAAAAAGCACTGAAAAGGGAATCCAATTTGGATAGGGAAGACTTAGGAGCAGCACAATAGACTATGTCGCAGTAGTCAAAAATAGGGAGAATCATTTTCTGAACAAGGACACGCCCAGCTGACAGAGGTAAGCAACTCGGGTTCCTGTAGAGGCACCAAGCTTGAGGGCTAGTTTCTTCAGGATGGCATCAACATGTTCAGAAAGTTTAGGTGTCAGTCAAGCCAAACACCTAAATATTTAAAAGAGGAGGTATCCTAAAGTGTGGTCCAGTCCAGGGTGTGGAATGTGGGTAGGGGAGGAAGCCAAGAGAGTCTCTGCCTCATGCCAAAGGTCATACAGACAGTTTTCTTGGTGTTCAGGAAAGCTGATGTGACTAAACCAGCGGTGAACATTACTTAAGTCGAGGCTGGTGGCTGGCGGATGCAACAGAGGAGAGTGGCCAGAAGTGAACAAGACTGTGTTATTAGTGAACATATGGACAGAGGAGAGGAACATACTGATGGCAGGTCATTAAGGAAAATAGAGAATAAAAGTGGGCCAAATGGAGACTTGGGCACACCAGTCGAGACAGGCAGTGGGCGGGGACATGGAATCAGCTATTTTAACTGATTGATTTCTTCCTAGCAGGTGAGCTTTAAACCAGTTACAGGCCGACTGGGATAGGCCAGCTGAGGAAAGGTCTCAAGAAGGAGGGTGTGGGAAACAGTGTCAAATGCCTTGGCAAGGTCGACAAAAATGGCAGATCTGATAGCCCACTACTCATCCATGGCAGAATGGATAGTGTCAGTAAGCCTAAGTAGGGTGGTGGTGGAGTGGTTCTTCTGAAATCCAGATTGGAATGGAGTGAACAAGGAGAAGTAATCCTGGAAAGAGGATAGCTGAGAGAGAGAACCAGGAGTTCCTGAAGTTTAGCCAGGGTAGGTAGAAGTGAGATGGGGTGATGGTTCATGGGTGGCCAGGGGTCACCACCTTATAATTATATATCTAATGGGGGCAAAATATAATGGGGCTGACAGTATAGCTTAGAGCAAAGTACTGTGAATGAGCCTGGTACATCCAGAACACCACAGTTTGATTCCCCAAATCTCCACTTAGAAAAATCACTTAACCTCCCCACTGCTCCCAGATCACCCCTGTAAATGGAGCCAAGATAAGGACATGCTGCTGTAAAACCTGGCACAGTTTTAAAAAAAAGGAGTGGAGTGGAGCAATACCAGCATATTCAGCAAAAATAAGGTGCTCCAAGGCAGGCAGATGATCAAATAGCTATGCCAAAATAGTTTCAATGTAAATTACTCATGGAAGGAAGGAAGGAATAGGAGTAATCTTTGATGTGCGGGGGTCTGTGGTGGTGTGGTGTAGAGCAGCTAAGAGTAACAACAGAAAGGTAAAGTACCTTTGTGTCATTGAAGCACAGGTCAGGAAGCCTAGGAAAACCAGTAGTAGTTGTAAAATTCCAACAAGTGATTTATTATTAACAGTAAAATAAAAAATATTTTCAGTATAATTGTTTACAAAGGCAGTATAAACAGAGAAAGTCCATCTGGGGTTCTTCTCAATTTCCAATCTCAGTCTCTGTAGGCGCTTTCACACAGGTTTTAAAGCGGAATGGCGTTACCTGTGTGGCGTCGCTGTACTCTGTTGCGTTCCCTGGTTACTTATATTACACCCTGCGAGTATTCTGGCTACCCCTGCTCTCATTTGTTTTGGCTCCCCAGAGTTTGCTGCTCTATATGGCTGTTTCTGCAGTGCTACCGGAATGGTTGTTTTACACAGCCAGACTAAACGGAACACATCGGTGCAAACCATGAAAAGCAGAGATTGCGGTTTGGATGAATGTTCACTAAGGAACGAAACAGATGCACTTTACACCAAAGGATGTAACGGAATACTGTTTCCATAACAGTCATTCTGTTACAGAAACCTGTGTGTAAAAGCCTTTGTGTTTCTCTTGCAAGAAATTGCAGTTCTGTTTTTCTAAGTCTTTGCAACCCCGCTGATTAAGAAAACACATAGTGTTCTTGTAAGTTTCAACAAGTGTAGCAAAGAAACATTGTGACCTAGAACTGACTTCTGGTTACAGCTCTCAGAGATTGCACATGGGTTAACCCCTTGAGTTGCAAACAGCTTTTGCAATCATTTCAACAGTATAACTATATACTGTACATTTCAACAGTAAAACTATATACATTTCTAAACAAAGCGATCTCAGTATTAGTTACATTTCCACATAATGATTCACATATATTTTATACCAGCAAATATACTGTACAAGGGAAGAAAAGACCGAACAGCAAGTGAGGGTGGTGAGATAGCGAGAGGCAGAAACTGCAAGACAGCGGGGTGATCAAGTCCTAGGTCTCATGAGAAAATATGGTTGCACAACCAGACAGAGAACAGAAAGAAAATGAGAGAATGGAACAGATCCTTGCATTTAAACTCTTTCTCCATAACAACTGGGACAGGGCCGTATTCAACCGTCACATACCCCTTCCTTAAGAGGGAAACCTGTTTTACAAAAACAGGTTTCAAAACTTTCTGTAATTCTCATGAAACATAAGCACTACAGTTCCGTGCATATGCAGTGCCTTTTTTCCCCATAACAACAGTACAGAAAATAGTGAAGTTTAAACTCACACATTTGATTTTTCGGCCTTCAGAATTCTCAATTCAGATCCATATCTAGGACAGAAAATCAGCACTGACATTCTCTTTCCCAGATTTGTGCATCACTTTAAATTTAATTGGCTGTAGTATCATGTGCATCACTTTAAATTTAAATGGCTGTTGTGCCAGGTACCACCATGTGATTCTAGAATGTTTATCCTTTATTTGGTTAGGCCAACAGAGAGATTGTGATCTGTTACAAGTACAAAGTCAGCTCCTAGTAAGTAAACTTAAGGGGCTCCATAGCCCACTTTGCTACAAGACATTCCTTTACAATGGTGGATCACCTTATCTCTCAGTCATGCAATTTCCTGCTTATGTAGAGAATGGGATGTTCTGTCCAATCTATATTTTGACTTCAGACTGCACCTAGGCCTACCTCTGATGCATCTGTTTGTAACAAAATGGTTTCTCAAAGTCTGGGCTTCTTAAAACAGGGCTGAACATAATGCAGCCCTAATGGCTCAAAAAGCCTTGTCACACTCTGGGGTCCATTTCACATTATTCAGGAACCATTTCTTTGTGAGTTCAGTGAGGGAGTAGTGAACACTGCGAAGGTGGGAACACATCTCCATAATAACCAGCCAGCCCTAAAATGACCCGACATGTTTCTTGGTTTTGGGGACAGGGCTGTTAGCTACAGCTTTTATCTTGGAAACCTCTGGTTTGACTTCTCCATTTCCCAAAACATAGCCCAAATATCTGGTTTCCTGCATGCCCAATGCACATTTGTAGGATTAATTGTCAGACCTGCCTTTTGATTGATTGGATAACTGCGCATAGGTGTTCCAGGTGGATTTTCCAGTCTGGACTATACACCATGACATCATCCAGGTACACAGTACAATAACCAGTGTGAGGGATAAAATCACATCCATGTACTGTTGGAATGTAATGGGTGCACATGTAAACCAAACAGCATGGTGGTAAACTGACAGAATCTTCCAGAAGTGGCAAATGCAGTTTTGTCTCTGGATTCTTTAGCTAGGGATTTGCCAGTAACCCTTGGTGAGATCAAGGGCATTGATATATTTGGCACTCCCCAGTCTGTCCACCAAATCATCTACTCCGGCATAGGATAACTGTCAAATTCTGACACTTGATTAAGTTTCCTAAAATCAAGGCAGATTCTTACACCCCTTCTTTTTGTTTACAATCACCACTGGTGATGACCAAGCACTTCTCGACTTTTCTATGATACCCAATTCTTTCATTTTTTATTTCCTTAACCACTCTGGTAATTTGTATGTCTTTTGTCTAATAGGTGAGCACTCTTTGTCACTATTACATGCTCAACTCATTTTTCTCAGCTTGGTATTGTGGTAAGAGTACTGTTAAATGTCTTTAGCAAGTTACTTAATTTCTGGGTTTGTTCGGAGGTTTAGGAAACATTCACCTTTACAGCATCAACATTAACAGTTTGTTCCAGTCTATCATAAGCTACATCAATATCTTCTTTATCAGTTTCTGTAAAATTAGAAAACAGCTTTTGGTGTTTTTCAAAACATTCTTGAGGAGCTTAGCATGGTATATCTTAGTAGGATTTTTCCTATCAGGGGTCTCAGTCTCGTGAGTTAACTGTGCCAGTCGTCTAAGAACCTTATAAGGTCTTTGCCACTTCATTAACAGTTTATTTTCTGTAGTCGTAACAGTAACAAGACCTTTTAACCCAACTCAAAACGTTTTCTTTTACACCATGGTCATAATACACCTTCTGCTGGTTTTGGGCCTCTTCCCGAGTACTATGGGCGATTTCAACGTATTTTGAAAGCTTCTTTCTCAGGGCACACATAGAAGATGTAACAGATTGTTTCTGATGGGGGTTATCTTCCCATGTTTCTTTTATTACATCTAGTGGCCATCTAGGTTGTCTATCATACAGCATTTAAAATGGTGAAAAACCTGTAGATGCTTGTGGCACTTCTTTGTAAGCAAAAAGCAGGTAAGGTAAGTATTGGTCCCAATCTTCCCTTCCCTTATACAAAACTTTTTAACATGCGTTTAGGGTTTGATTAAAACGCTCAACAAGACCAGTCTCTCCGAGGGTGATAAGGGGAAGTTCTTATGGCAGTGATACCTAGTAGTCTGTACAGCTCCTTAAGTAATGAAGCACCAAACTTACTACCTTGATCAGTAAGGATTTCTTTAGGTATGCCACTCTGCTGAAAATTTTGGCAAGCTCTGCTGCCACTTTTGGAGCTGTGACAATACACATTAAAACTGCCTCTAGGTATCGAGTAGCATAGTCACATACTAAAAAAGTAAATCAATTACCTTTTTACTTTTGTCTAAGGGGCCAACCATATCCATTGCAATTCTCTCAAAGGGCACATCTATCAAGGGTGGGGCACCAGGACACCTTGTCTTTTTAGTCACTGGGGCTACTTTCTGACACTCAGCACAACAACTGCAATAGGTAGCAACATTGTCATGAATTCCAGGCCAGTAAAATCTGTACAGCAATCTAGCAAGGGTGCAATCCCTTCCTGAGTGACCGCCATAATACTATCATGTGCTATCTATAACAACTCAGATCTATACCTTTGTGGTATAACCAATTGTTTAATCTGGTCCTGTGTCTGAGGTTTAACCCAAACTCTGTACAGTAGCCCATTACATTTTTTAAACGAGGTTCACACTGTCTTGATTTCACCCCAGCTGCTTAAAATAACCTTGAGAGAAACATCCTTAGCTTGTTATGAAAGAAAATCACAATCAGTGATCAGTTTAGTTTCAGCATTTTCATCGTTAACCCCTTATGTCCATCAGTCTTTTGTTGCCACTGTTTCTTCTGGTGTCATCTTTCTTTTTTCCTAGACTTCCGGATCTTGAAGCTGTGCTCAAATAAGTCTGAATCATGATCAGCGAAAGAAAAACAGTCCCAACATTCAAGATTTTCTTTGCCTGAGCTCTTGTCACCACAGTTGCTGAAACATCAGGATTTATTCCTTCTTTGATTAACTCAGTAAATCCTGGAAAGTCATTTCCAATAATCACAGGTACAGGTAACTTAGTACTACCCCACTTTCATTTGGTGTGACACCCCATTAATAGTCAGAGTCACTTAGCTGGTAAGCTAGTATTGAGTGTCCCTGTGGATGCAGATGGCACCAGTACCTTGTCCTTTTGGACACTGTTTTCCTAGCACTTCAATATGGACTAGGGTCTGTCTGCTTCGAATCTATAAGTCCCTTCACAGTCTTATCTCACACCATCACATCTGTTAAATATTTGTCCCAATTTGCCAAGGACAAATCTGCTCCATTGTCACTCATCTAATGGCAATGTCTTGCAATATGACCTAGCTTATTACATTTATAGAAAATAATATATTTGGGCACAGATGTATTACCCCCACCAGAGTTCTTATCATGCTTGGAGTTTAAAGGGGAAAAAGAATGTCTTCACTGGTGCTTGGCTGTTACCTCGCTGATGTGGCATTTGTCTGGTCATTTGGTAGTGTTTGGCCAAAGAAACAGCCTTTTCACCACTTTCTGTTCAGTGTTCCTTTACCCAACAGCTGCACATCTGTAGGCAGGATGTTGATGGATTGCTCCACTGCAAATGAGTCAATGATCTGTGGGACTGTTTTGCTCTATGGTTGGAGCCATTTTATCAGGAGTTCTCTGAGTCGGGTGAAGGCTTCTGAGGATTGTCCACTGAGTTGTACTTCAGAGATCGAAATCTCTGCCTGTCGGTCTCTCCTGAGATGTCGTACCTTTTCAGGATTTTGCTTTTCACCAGGTCATAGTTTTTTGACTGTGCATTGTCTATATTGCTGTAGGCAAGTTGGTATTTCCCTGTCAGGTAAGGTACCAGTCTGACTGCCCATTGCTGCTTTGACCACTGGCAGGCTGTGGCAACCTTTCAAAAGTTGTCAGGTATGCTTCAATATCATCCGAGGACACAACTTTGTAAGTTTAAGGTATTTATTTTTTTATTTTTTTATTTAGCTTTTTGTTGACGGGTAATGCTAGACAAATCCTGCCTATTTTCAGGCACGACCGGGGAGAGGGATTCAGGTGAATGCCAACTGACCTTGAACCAGATTAAGCTGTTGGTGGTATTTTTAGTGAATGAGGGAAATTTGACGAGGACACGGGAAGTTCCCTACTCTTGCAAATAAGTGCCATGGGATCTTTAACATCCACCTGAACTACCACCAATCCAGGCAGATGGGACCTCGGTTTAACGTCTCTCATCGAAGGCGGCACCTCAGAAGTGCAACACCTTTCATGCTGCACTACAGTGTCAGTACTGGGATATTAACCCAAGTGCCAGATGTGGGAACTGAACCCACAGCCTCTGATCTCCGGCCTCAGAGGCGAGTGTGTTACCTACTGAGCCACCACACTATTAGGTTTTGTGTCTTGTTGCTCTGCTGGACCAGTGCCAGATCCTCCAACTTTGAGAATTTGCAAGGCATCCAGACATCGCTGCTCCTGTCGCTGCATCTCTTCTCTACTCTGTTGCTGTATCTCTTCTTTTCTCTGCTGTTTGAGTTGTTGCATTTCTTCTTTCCTGTGCTTCTGTCGTTGAGTCTCTTTCTCTGCTGCATCTCCTCTTATCTCCGTTTCTCTGTCTCTGTTGTATAGCCCACCATTTGAAAAAGGCAGTCAAGCTTTCAGGTTTTGTCACTGCCTGTTCTTTTCTATAAATGGTGCTAGCTACACAGTCTCAGCTTGGACTTCTGTCTCTGCTGGTTTGGCTGCCATTCTCCTGGGCTTGCTGCTGCAGAATCCATACCATTCTTCTATACTTCCCTGGTACCACATTTAATACCCATGCACAACACCCTGGCTTAGAGCATGCATGAAAAATCCTACTTAGGCTGGACACCATCTGTCATTGAGGCACAGGTCAGGAAGCATCGGAAAACCAGAAGCAGTTGTAAAATTCCAACAAGTGATTTATTAACAGTAAAATAATAAAAAAATGTTTAGTATAACTGTAACCCCCACCCCGGTATGCGTTTCCATCTGACAGCTCTACCTGGTGGACTGGGTTCAGGGAGGAATATGTCACTCAGCACACTGGCTAGGTTTGGCTACTTTGCACAGGGGCACCCAAGTAACTCCGGACCAAGGAAGCAATAACTGTAATGTCCAATACCAGAAGTGGGATTCTAAATGTGGCTTTTATTCACATCCAACAGAATAAACAAAGCAGAGCGGACCCCTGACGGCTACACTCTTAGTAATGCAGATTAAGGAGACCAAGAACACATCCTCATCACTTTAGCCCTCAGGCTCTGAAACACACTGGGCACACAGCCTGAACTTTACGCTGCTCTGGGTATCCCTGGCTCGGCTCCCTTGCCAGCCACTTGGACACTTTCCATATAGCATGGAAACATTTACTGGTGGCTCCCTAAACCACCTATGAGCACTTCTGCTCCATAAGGGAATCTTCCTCATCAATCCCACATCTGGGTACTTTCCTCAGGCACTGGCCAAGTACCTGGAAAGCAACAGAGTGTCCCAGAGCAAATCCGTGGGGTGAATTTGGTTTACTACTGATGGAGGTCTCCACTTCTCGCTCTCCATAATTCATACCTGGCCATTTCTCTGGACTGTAACACCTCATCCTTTAACTCAATTTGCTTTGTAGATTCTTGCTAAATGTATATCACATTCAATCTACTGTCTTTACATCCCATTTGAGCTGGACTTGAACATACTTAAAAAGTGGCTTTGTCTATTACCTAGACCCCCCAGAGTTAAGCAGTCCAATCCCCACATCTTCCAAACTGTACTTGTCTGTCTTTTTCCTGACCCACAGTAACAGTGCCTTTAGTTTCATCTTGATGCAGGTGAAACCCACGGCCCTTTGCTTAGGCGAACTCACCTTATGTTGCAGGTGCCCCACAGTCGTTTCCTCCTCAATGAACTCTCTTCCAGAGCTTCTGGTGCCTCACACGAACTTAAACAGGCAGCTTCTTTTCTCCCTAGCTGGACCAGGGCTGCCCTTGGAAGCAGGCTGATTCCTCCCCCATCCCGCAGGGATGGGGCCCTAAGCTCAGTGAGGCGGTCTCCACCACTTCAATATGCTCTTCCTGTGTTCCTCTTCTGGTGGAAACACACACCTAAAACAAAAGTAGCTCTCTGACAGAGCTTAGAGCTCTGAGGGTCTTCTTACAGCAGAGCACCTCTTTCAGACTGCACACTCTACTCAACTCTACAGACTCACTTAAATTTCCCAACGATCTACTCTAACCTCCAACTGCAACATTCCAGTGTGGCTTATGCAGCTGCGACAGTTCTAAATGATGTCATCCCTCAGTCTCAGCTGAGACGAGAACAGAGTGAGACAGTGTGAAATCCATTTAACTGGAGTTTCACAAGCTGCCTTCCCTGCCTACCACTGGGCCTTACTGGGATTCCTAGTAACTCCAGGCAACAGGGGTTACATAACTATTTACAAAGGCAGTATAAACAGAGAAAGTCCATTTGGGTTTCTTCTAATTCCAATCTCAGTTTCTGTGTTTCTCTTGCAAGAAATTGCAGCTCTGTTTTTATAAGTCTTTGCAACCTCGCTCGTTAAGAAAACAGCATGCTTCTCACATAGTGTTCTTGTAGTTTCAACAAGTGTAGCAAAAGGACATTGTGACCTAGAACTGACCTCTTGCTTACAGCTTCTCAGAGTTTGCACACAGGTTAACCCCTTGAATTCCAAACAGCGTTTGCAATCATTTCAACAGTATGACTATACACAGTTCAACAGTAAAACTATGTACATTTCTAAACAAGGATCTCAGTATTAGTTACATTTTCACATAATGACTACATATATTTTTATACCAGCTGATAGGCAAGGGGAAGAAAGGACAGAATAGCAAGTGAGGTAGAGAGATAGCAAGAGGCACAGAACTGCAAGACCATTGGGGTGATCAAGTCCTAGGTCTCAAGAAAATATGGTTGTGCAACCAGACAGAGAAGATACAGAAAAGGAGAGAATAGAACAGATCTTTGCATTTAATCTCTTTCTCCATAACAAATGGGACAGGGCTGTATTCAACCCTGTCACACTTTGAACAGTGGGCCTTGTCTTGAATTGTAGACTGTCTACATAGCCAGTCAATAATGTTGAACACTGCATGTTCACTCCAGCACAATCTAGCAAGATCTTTTGGCTTTGGAAATACTTGTTAACCCACTTGTACTACTGTTGCTGTTTTATTGTTTTTACATTAAAACAATTTTGCCATAACTATTTAATCTACCGCCTGGAGTGCCTTATTTTCTCTGTGTATGCTGGTATCCAGCCTCTGCAAATGGATCTTCTGCCGGTGAGCCTTGCCCTGTTACCACAGAATAATCTACAAATAGTACTCAGAACTTATATGTACAGTTTATTGAGAAAATTATTTTGCCATGTAAATTAACACTCGACACATTCTATGGCACTCGACACAAGCGTACAAACATGAATTTTTGCTAAACTTCCCAACACCGTACTGTAAGACCATAACATTGTGTAACTGTAACATGATCTAGGCATGGGGTTGGGCTGATGGGGCCAGTCAGCGATAAAGAATACTAAGTAAAAAAAAAAAAAAAAATAATTGTAACAAAGGTGCAAAAAGAAAATGGCCTTATTTTGCTGTCTATGTGACTAAATGTAAATCTCACTGAAAGGTCACCTTGAGGCAAGCAGTCACTGTTCAGGGATTAATTACAAAATTACCCATTTTTTAAGTGAATATCATGGAGCTTAAGTGGCTACAACAAGCCAGCTCATAACAGGGACCCTCTACTTTGCTCCCAGTCTGTAAGCGCAGGTAATTAAACTAATTGACTTATTAAATTTAATTTCTGGACTTGGTTATCCAGAGTGAATCCATAATTAGCACAGAAAGTGGCAACAGTCAATCTGATCCAAACAGGTTCTTGGGCTTGTAGGAAAAAATAGGGAACTTTTCAGAAGAAGTGGGCTGAATCTTCTGAGTGACGTGGCCAGAAGGCCCAACCTGCAAGGTATATACGTAAGGAGTTTTTACTATAGAAAATTCAGATTCATTTGGAAGCCAGATACTTTAGTGAAGCCAACCATATAAAGAGGAGTACCAGACCACTGGATCATCAAGGCGTGTGTGGTACCACATCTGTGATTCCGGAGAAGGCCTGTGGGTAGGGAAGCAGATTCTGAGCAAGAGTTGGAGAGGGTCTTCACTTTGTAATTCATTCTGTATACTGTCACTTATTTGTTACATTTCCTAACGTCAGCTTCATGTCCTGTGGGAAATTTTGTGTAGATATTTATTTTGTATCTAGGAGGAAACTGCAACCAGGTTGATGGCAGTGTGAAGAAAATGTGAAGTAGGCTGTTCTTGACACATCATCCAGGGTTCTTGGGAGCATGCTGACTGTGCGACAATGACTATTGACTGAGCTGCCTGCAGAAAGCAGGGGAAGTCATCTGAGTGTTACAGGTATACAGTGCAGTATGTATATAAAAGAATGTCATCAGTGTCAGAGCTAGTAAGGCAGAGGCTAGAAATTGGTTCTTAAGGAGCTAGTTGCACTCAAACCAGCAGAAAGAACATGTCATTAATTTTTAAATGAAGGTAGTTGAAAAGTCGCTCCCATGGCGGCTCTGCAAGGCTGTTCCCATGGCGGCTCTGCAGTGGACTTGGTTCAGGAGTGAGCTGAAGTCCCTGCAGCAGTCAGCCAGGCTGGGAAGAGCATTGTGCAGGCTGAGGAGGATGGCACTGTCATCAGGCACTGGAGCTGACCCTTTATGGTGGGCCGGAAGTTTACTCACTTGTGAGAGGTAGGCAAGCTCTTTGTTATCGTTGTAGCATGTAGAGGGCCCTTAGTGCTGAGCACAGTGGCTTAAGATGGAGAACGACTGAAGAAAATGCCTGCCTGATTCAGGGATGAAGCCAGTCCTCCCAATCTCAGCCACTATGGACACCTGGCCCCAAAATATGGAAGGAGTGCTGGCCATAGACTAGTGGAGGAAGAAGCAGGAGACTGCTGGAGCAGAAGGCATGACTGGGTAGGTCGGGATAAACAGAGGCTAAAAAGAGGTAGCCAGTTGTTACTTTGTATTTCTGAAGTTTTTTTCTATTCCTAGTTAGATGGTTCTCTACTTGACAATATTAGGTATAATACATTGAACAGCACTGTTCCTGGAAGCTGACATATTTAGTGCTGTTTCCCTTCATACAGTACCTGATCAGCACTGTGACTTCACTTATTTGTAACATCACTAGTGACCAATCCGACAGAAAGGGAGAGCTCTGTCTTTGGTCAGCAGTGTTGTCACAATAAGTATGATCACAATGCCAATGAGTTGTAATGGGGAACAGAGCTAGTATGTCAACCTCCAGATTGAGTTTCATTCCACATATCATACCAATACTGCCAGGTAAAAATATCTTCTAATTATCAAAATGAAAAAGACAGTAATTCAGAGAAATTTTTTTACCTTTTTGGATTAATAATTTGTCTTGCCTTTGCAGCTACCCTGAATCTCAATCTCTTGCAGTCTCTCTCAATCTCTCTCTCTCCAGTTGCTGCTCTCTCATTCATACTGCCTGAAAATTCTATGACATCAGTATCGCCATTCAGATGAATAGCATGGAATGGTGTTATTGATGTCATGGAACGCTTAGAAATATTAAAAGACAGAGCAGGAACTGCTGAGGACAGTGGAATTCTATGTAGCTCTGAGGGCACCCCACAGCTAGATTATTTATTTATAAATAATTGGGCAAAGCATTCCAGAATACATGCAGGAGGACAATTAACTGTGTAAAAATAATCTCCTATCACTTGAAGGCAGTGTACTATCTCTTTAAGAAAATATAATATTGCTATATGTTCCAGCCTACACAAGCTATAAGGTGGCATTACTGTACAAGGTGACAGGTTTACTTCTTTAGGCATACCTTGGGCACGGAGCTTGGCTAGCTCTTCACTAAGTGCATCCTGTGACTCCTCCAGATGTCTCCTTTTCTGCTCCATATTCTGCATGTAATCGGTTAGTGATTTAATCTTTGCTTCATGCTTTAAAAAAAAAAAAAACAGAAACACAAATTGGCATTGATTGATATGACCAGTGCACATTAGCCTATAGGATTACAGGCTCTCTGTTCTACAGTAGAATCACTCTGAAGCAATTTCCATGCTTTGTCAAACATGAGTTGTTCAACCATTTATGTAAACTTGAAGTCTGAACTGGTGAAAGTGCTCAGAACTGATTTGCAGTTATACTTCACAAACAGAAGCATACAATTTATGTGTGCCAGGATGATGTATATGACTTTAATTGTCTGGTATAATGTACAGTATGTATCTTATATTTGTCCTTACCATAACCCCAGCATTGGCTGCAAACAGGTTTTTGGTCCAGTTCTCTTCCTAATTAACTAAATAAATTAAATAAATCTGAAAACTGTGTTCATGCCCTACCAAACAGAAGGTCACAAGGGCCAGCCTGTCAACTCAGTGATACTGTTGCTGCTGGTTGCCCAGGTTTGTAAATAAGTCTGGGCTGCTAGAGGAATGCGGAGAGAAGAGGCTTTAGTGTCTGGTGGACGGTCACCCTTCTGAGTGGGAGGAGTGACTGTAGTCCACAGTAAAAGCACCTTGGGTTTTCCACAGGGTGAGATGCAGCAGATTAGCTTGACGGTGAAAAAACATATCAATACTGATTATGAAGCACTTCCATATGTCTGCTGCATGAATGCTGCCAGGACGCATTGTATCACCGTCTGTGGGAGGGCCTGAAAAGGAAATGAACTTCAGCCAGCAGGATGACGTACACTACCCACAGGTCTCACACCACTGACTGGGATCACTACCTCAATGTCATATTTAGTCTCCAAAGGGATATAGGAAGCACCAACAGCCATCCCAATCGGGGAGGTAGTCATAGGAACTCTCAGAGTGACAAGGTAAGTCCTAGGGATGACAGGTCATAGGGCTAGGGTGCACAGAAAGGGTGACTAGGACAGTTGGAAAGAAATTTTAATTTAAAAACATACAAAGTTTCATTACTTCCAGGGACAAACAGCTGTCCATCCATCTACGTACCATAACTCCCATGCATACATTATTCACCTGGGTTCCAGTCATCCTCCTGGCACTGTATGGGACATTCTCACAGCAACACCCTCTCCCCACCCAATCCAATCCAATCTTGGAGTCTTTTAAATCGCTCATTGCTGATGTTTAAATATTAAATGATAACCTAGAATTATAAAGTTATGGATTGCAAAGCAAAAAGTCTTTCAGGCAGATGGTCTACCATCTATGTAGATTCAATAGCCTACTCCAAAAGTTGATAGTCCTGGTTAAAACCTCTTATATTTTGGGCGGCCCGGTGGCGCCGAGGTTGAGGCGCTGGGCGCCACCTCGCGTTCGCCCAAGCGACCCAGGTTCGAGACGAACTCGGTGGCCGGGGTCGGCAGGGGAGAGAGAGGATCGAGCGTCCCAAATGGATGCTCTCCGCCTCAGGGTGGGAACCAAGAACGCATCTCATACTTGCATCCCCTTCACAGCCGGTGGAGTACCAACAACTGAAGGGGATGGAGGCGGCTCTGTTCGTCGGAGCCGGGAGGGGACGTCGGTGGCGCATGAGAGATCTGGCGTGCGTCAGCATGCCTCCTCTTGGGACGTGTGTCCTAGCGCCTGACATCCCAGAGGGCAGGGACCAGGGAAGAAAATGAGAAAATCCCTCGGCGGCCCTAGATGATAGCCTCTCAGGTACCATCCGGCCACCAGAGAGGACAGACCCCAATGTGCAGGAGGAGGAAGGAGGCACTCTAGGGGCAGATCTCACTCGAAGGTGGTCTGGAGGGAAGAGGAAGGAAGGAGAGGGCCCGGGGCAGGAGGGCAAAAAGAAAGTAGAAAAAAAAAAAACTCTTATTTTCAAAGTCCTGGTTAATAGATTGTTTAGAGCCTGACTGGATTGAGAAGAGTTAATCTTTGTGCAGATCATCTCACAATATTGGGAATTTATATATTCAATACACAACACTGAACTTCTAATTACCCATGCATGCCATGCACAATATTTAGAGTTACTCTGAAGGGGAAAATGTTATCACTTATAGCCAATGTTTCACCACTGGCATTCCTTCTACAGTCACAACTGTGTGGTCACTTGAGCATGCAAAGTCCTCACAAAGCTCCAATGCCTAGACCTTCCACTCCCACTCTCTGTCTCGCTGTCTTAAACCTCCATGCCTCAGATCTTTTATATGAACCACAAGAAAATAAGGTTATGTCAACAGTTTACTGGAAACCAGTGAGAGCATGTAGCCAGGTCATCGGGTAGGTTAGTGTGACTGTAGAAGGAATACTAATAATGAAAATAACAGTTGCAGAAGAACTTACCATAACAGTAGATCTTCAAGGGATCTCAGTCATCAGGTACCACTGCAGGAACTTCACCATTGGTGAATAGAATCCATACGTAAGATTTACAGCAGTACAACTGGGGCATGTGCCATCGGCGTCTGCCAACGTCACCAACCCAATATAGGCATGGGTAGGCCTGCTCCCTCCTCAGTCCTTTTCCCCTGGAGACAACAGGAACAAGGCTCCACCCTGGGGAACCGAGGAGAGAAAGAAGGACCCAGCTCTACATAAAGGATGGAAACAACAGATAGCCAGGTCCTGAACTAGGAGCACCTAGAAGGAAGACGGTGGGAGGAAAGCATATCTGATAACTGAGATCCCTCTAAGATCTACTGTTATGGTAAGTTCTTATGTAACTGTTCTATCTTCTTTGGGGGTATCTCAGTCATCAGGTACCACCGTAGGAGACGAGTACTAAGCAGTGACAGGAGGAACAGGTAGTCTGGGAGGCTGGATCTCCACAAATGTAAGTCAGCAGAACTGAAAAGCTACCCAGCCAAGGATCTTCATAAACTTAAGACAGAAGACCTTGCAGACTGAACCTGTCAAGGGACTTCATAAACTTAAGACAGGAGCCCTTGCAGCACAGTCCTGCAAGAACCAGCACAGGCTCTTGAGGAAATGTCCAGACTGTAATGCTTGGTGAAAGTGTGGACTATACTCCAGGTGGCAACCACACAAATATCAGCGGCTGAGACCCCTTTGAAACAAGCCATCAAGGTAGCCATACCTCTGGTGGAATGGGCTTGACAGCTCAGGCAACTCCTTGCCGTACTCGTTATAGCAGAACACAATGCAATTTGCCAACCATTTGGATAAACATTGCTTAGAAACTGAGGCACCTCTCTGCCGGGCGAATGAAACAAACAACTGCTTAGACTTTCTGGACTCCTTTGTTCTGAGCAGAAAATACTTCAAAGTTCTACGCACATCCGACGTATGGAGCATTGCTTCCCCTGGATTGGCACGTTCGAAAATAAACAGGAAGGTGGATAGAGGTAAACTCAGAAACCACCTTAGGTAGAAACTTAAGATTGGTGCACAAAGACACCCTGTCTTTGTAAAAATCAGATAAGGCTCCTCAAACCAGAGGGCCTGAGGCTCTGAAATTCTTTGAAGAGAAGTAATGGCAACTAAAAGAGCACTTTCCAAGAGATAGCGCAAATCGCAAGTAGCGATTGGTTCAAAAGGAGACAGGATCAACTTTTCCAAATGAGATTCAAATCCCCAGCCGGGACCAGGGAGTGGATTGGTGTTTCAGATGCAGGATGCCCCTAAGGAATGTGCAGGAGACATCCAGCTAAGCAATGGTGCGGTCACCTATGGGTTCATAGAAAGCTGAAATGGTCGAAAGGTGGACCTTGAGGGGAGGAATACTGGAGAGCTGAGTCAGACAAAGAAATCAAGTAGTCCAGGACATGATTCACATGACAAGTGAAAGGGTCTAGGGAATGCTTGACAACCCAGATGGCAAACTGCTTCCACTTCATGGCATAAGTGGTACGGGTGGAAGGCTTACAGGCAGCCACTAGTACGCTTTGCTACCCTATTAGAAACTCCAAACCTGGCTATGGCTATGTCCTCAGGAGCCACGCATGCAGATGGAGGGATCAGAGGTTTGGATGGACCAAGGTCTCCTGATCCTGGGTCAGAAGGTTCCTGCAGAGAGGCAAAGGAACCGGAGGCTCCATCACCAGCTGCTGAAGCATAGGTAACCATGTTTATTTATTTATTTTAGTTCTTGGTAGATACCCTGTGAGCTAGCAGCTCATTTACAAAGGTTCCATGTCATATCTGGTGACGCCAGAATGGAGCTACCAGGATTATGCTGGCCTTTCTCCATTTGTAGTTTGAGCAGCACCCTCTGAATCAGTGGAAATGAAGAAATGCATACAGAAACCTCCCACTCCAAGAGAGGGACAATGCATCTCACAAGAAAACTCCAGGCCCTGGATCCAGCGAGCAAAAATCGGTCAGTTCTGCATTGTGTGGGGACGCAAAGGTCCAACTCTGGGCTACCCCATACATTGAACAGATCTTCTGCTATGAATGAGAGAAGCTCCCATTTGTGCTTGCTTGATTGAGTCCTGCTGATTCTGTCCACTAGAGTGTTTAACACGCCTGGCACATGGACCCAGAGAGAGTCAGGCTGTGGTCCAGAGCCAAACACCACACTTGCATTGCTTCCTGGCAAAAGGGATACAAGTGTGTCCTGTCCTGCTTTTTGATGTAGTAGACAACACTCAGATTGTCAGACTGCACCAGAAGTAGGCTTGGGGTGAGGTGCTCCCGAAATGCCTGCATGGCATAGAGCACGCCCCTCATCTCCTGGACGATGATATGCAGGGCGGCTTCCCACTGGGACCAGGATCCCTGGGTTTGAAAGGGACCCACATGTGCTCTCCAGCACAGATCCAAGCATCCGTGGTCAGAATCTGATTCAGGAGGAGAATTGGAAGGATTCCCTTGAAGAAAATTTGAGGGGCCCATCCACCACTGAAATGCTTTACGTACTGGAGAGGAGACCAGGATTAGATGATCCTGCTCATCTAGACATTGATCCCACTGTACTCAGAGTCCAATGAAGGGTATGCATGTGGAGCTTGGCTAGTGGAACAGTGGGAATAGCCATAGCCTTCAGGCCCAGGAGCCTGAGGTACAGTCTGGTAGGAACTTACGTCTCTGAGTGACCTCCTGAGCTTGAGCAACAAGACAGTCTGTCCTATTTTGGGGCAAGAAGGCTTTCCCTGCTCTGAATCCAGGACCGCCCCAATGTACTGTAATGTTTGAAATAGTATCAGAACAGACTTGGGCAGGCTAACCATGATGCTCAGAGACTGAAAGTAAGCAACAGCTGTTCCTGGACGGGGCCTTGAGAAGCCAGTTGTTCAGGTAAGGAAATATGTAAAGACCCTCCTTCTGAGGGTTGCTGCGACCACTGCTATGTATTTGGTAAAGACACGTGGAACAGTGGATAAGCCAAAGGCAATACTGAACTGGTAATGCTCACACTGAAAGGCAAACAGAGATACCTCCTGTGAGGAGGAAGAAACGCAATGTGCAAGTAGGCATCTTGCATATCCGAGGAGCAGAATCAGTCTTTGGTTTTGAGGAGCAGCAAAAGACCCGTAAAGTTACCATCTGGAACTTTTTGTATTGGATTAAGAGATGGAGGTCTCAGACTTAGAACTGGCCTCAGATCTCCTGTTTTCTTGGGAACCAGGAAGAATCTGGAATAGACCCTGTTTCTCTGTTGCTTTAGCACCAATTCTATTGCCTTGCATAGAAGAGTCTGCATCTCCCCGGAGAACAGATAAATGAGCCAGAGGGTAATTTGCAGGTGGCAGAGGGTGTCTGGAGGTTCCTGAATGAGCTCCATTGTATGACCACTCTCTATGATCTGCAGGATCCAAGCATCTGACATTATTGTTCTTCATTGACTCATATGGTGGGAGAAACCAACCTCTAACTGACACCTCCTGGGCCTGGGCCAGAGGAAGGTGGTCTGGCAAGGAGTCAAGCTGAGGAGGGTCCAGCTGTGGAGGCGGGACACTCAGTTCTGGGATGCTTGACTGCTGCTCAGCCTGGGAGCAGGCAGGCAAGGAAGACTGGGCTCTACACTTTCCTTGGGGACGGGAGCCTGAGCATGGCCTGTTAGTCTGCCTATGAAAAGCAGAACACCCTATGATGCTGCTGAGTGTGGTAGAGGGAGTGGACGGACTTAAGAGCCGTGACAGAGGCCTGCAGATCATTAATGAGGCCCTGGACATCTGGGCTGAAAGATTTAGTGCCATTAAAAGGGGTACTCAGCACCTTATTTTGCACATCAGCAGTGAACCCTGAAACTCCGAGCCAAGACTGTCTATGGAGACAGATGCCAGTGGCAGATGCCTTGGCAAATGTATCTTATAAGTCATAGATGGCTCTAAGGAGATGCTTGCCAATATCCTCAGCAGTTTGAAAGCACTGAAACAACTCTTATTTCTGGGCACCATCCGGAAGAGCTTGGACATCAGTCTTGCCCTTCCTCCAGTTGGTGTTCTGGACCTTAACCATGTGGGACAGATAGTTGGCAATCCTCAAACCTAGGCTGGAGGAAGCATACACCCTTTGACCCAGAGATCAACTCCCCCCAGACTCCTTGTCTGGGGGCAGGGAGCCAAGGTGTTTGGGCACCTTAGACCTGTCATGTGCCCCTTGATGACCATGGAGTCAGTCTCAGCTTGGGCAGCAAAGTATGAGAGGCCTTGAGGGTATCACAGAGCTTATCAGCTCTACAGGGCAGCTGGCACCATGTATTGTCTGTGCCAGGCTGCCGTAGCAGCATTCTTAAGTGCTGGAAGCATGGTAGGAATAATTTTGGGAGATTCTGGAATATCCCGGTAGTCTCCCAGATCCTTTCAGGTGGCATCCTCCTCCACTGTCTGGAACCTCACTGTGAAGACAGTTGCTTCATAACATTAAAGAAGGTAGCCTCCTCAGGTGGGGACCTGTGGGTGTGCTTCACTGAATCTTCACTGACTGAAGAGGCTGTAGACTTGTCAGAAGTATAGTACTGGTCCTCTTCCTCTGCCTCCTCCTCATCCTGTAGGAGGATGAGGTCAGGATGATGCTCCTTCTCGATGTCAACCTCTTTCTCAGGGTCCCTCAATGGGCGTGCCATCGAAAGACCCTAAGCAGGTTCCGGGGTTGACAAATGGGTGTCGATGACAGGCACTGGCAATGAAGGCCTGTTAAAGGCAGCAAACTGCTGGGCTATAATGTTAGAGAACTTGGCTCAAGTCCATAGCTGCCAGAGGAGAAGATGATGGCACTGTGGTCGACTAACCTGACTGTAGGCTTGATGAGTCCATAGCCCTTGGAGAGGAAGGGTCGGGTCCCAAAGGGATGATCATCGATGACGGGCAGGAGGTGCCGATGACCCAGAGGTCGGCGGCCTCGTGCCCTGAGAATTAGGTGAGCAGATGTCAGTATGAGTCTGAAGTGAACGAAGATCTGACAGCAGGTCTCTGCCTGGGGCAGCTGCCACTGACGAAGAGCCCTCCAAAGAAGATGAGGCTGACCAGGAATGGGACGGTTGCTGGAGGGAGTCGTGGATCCCAGTCTTGTAATCTCCCCTCCCCGAGGACTTGTCTTTGACCTGAGAGGCCTTGGAGTTCTTAGTCCCAGAGGGCGATCAGTGTGGCCAAACTCCGAGGACCCGCTCAGAGCTGGCTACCTGCTGCTCCATGAAGGTTTTAGAGCTTTTCTTCATCGCCTAAGGGTGACTTGTTAAACTGTTGGCAGAGCTCACAATCCAAGGCGTTGTGGTCAGGCCCAAGACAGCAGACACACAGAGTGTTCATCATTTAATGCAGGAGACAGTATAGCGCAGTGGTCTAAGGCTCTGAGCTGCAAATCTGGTGACATCCAGCAGACCAGACCTGGGTTTGAATCCCACAGCTTCCACCTGCATACTGTGTGACTCTGAGCAAGTCACTTAACCTCCTTGTGCTCCCAGGTCGCCCCTGTAAAAAGCTTTCAGCTTAGTGTGCTATACCTGGTTAAACAACTAAATAAAAATAAATAAATAAATAAAATAAAAATTTGAGGCAATCTTCTTTCCACAGTGGCAGCGATGGAAGAAAGAAGAAGACGGACTCACTCTCGACATAAAAGAAAGGAAGGAAAAATATATGAAAAGGGCTGTAGAAAAAAGGCATGAACACTGCAACGGCTCTTCCATGGAGACTGTGCTTATGAGTCGACAGCGGAAAGAATTCACCAAATCAGGAACCAAAACAAAGAAAGCAAAAAGGAAATCCAAAAACTTCTGAACATAGGAGATTCCATGATTCGGGGAGTTGATACCCATCTCCAGCCAGGAGTAACGGTCAGATGCCTCCCAGGTACATCAGCATGGAGAGATACTGACCGCATTGCTAAAATTGTTCACAAAGCAGGAGAAACATTAATGTCCTAGTACACATAGGGACTAATGATCTCGCCAGCCGGTCAGTTGTGGAGACCAAGGAACACCTGATCAGGCTGGGTGACAAACTATCATCTATTTCGTCTGGCATCTCCTTCTCTGAGATCCTGCCAGTCTGGGAGAGGGAGCAGATGGACGGAAGGTCAGAGAAGGGAGATACGGAGCTAAACACATGGCTCAAGGGCTGGTGCCAGGAAAAGGACACAGATTTGTAGGAACTGGCAACAGTTCTGGGAGCGAAAGTTCTTTAAATTTGATGGACTGCATCTGACTAAGGAGGAGTCAGTACATTGGGGCAGAAGTTTGCGTCTTTGCAGAATATTTAAACTAGCAAATGGGGAGAGGGGTGCAGCACCCCATACATCGAATGGGAAGAACACCCCTCCCCTCAGCTAGTGGTCAAACAGGGATTCAGCATGTTTGCAGTTCATTTGCATCACCAGGTAAGAAAAAGGTTCTGCCTCACCATACGACGCACGGGGTAATGCCAAACCTCACCCAGCAACTCACACCAAAATCTGGCCAATGGAAAATCATGTACACAAATGCTCACAGCCTGGGAAATAAGATCCCAGACCTGCAGGCAATAATGTCAGAGGCTAAACTGGACATAGTAGCAATTAGTAAGACGTGGTTTACCAGTAACCACACTTGGGAACTTCAGTACCTGGCTATGTATTGTTCAGAAGAGACCGAGGTGCAAAAAGGAGGGAGGAGGGCCTGTATGTCAATGAAAATATCAAAGCTACAGAAATTCAGAATACACATAAGGAGCCAGAAGAACTGTGGGTCACCCTGGAAACAGGAAATGGGACAGCCATAAGAACTGGGGTTGTCTACAGGCCCCAGACCAGGGGAAGGACATAGACACATTACTGTTAGAAGATATACAAAACATAACAGCTAAAGGGAGGTCCGATAATGGGAGACTTCAACATTCGGATACAGACTGGTCAATACCAGCAGGAACATCTGTCAGAACTAGACACATAGTGGATTCCTGGAGGAGGGCCTCAAACAACTGGTACAGCAACCCACAAGAGACAGGGCTATCCTAGATCTAGTACTGACTAACAAGGAAGGGATCACAGATCTCCAGGTAGAAGGTCACCTGGGGGCCAGTGACCATCACATGGTATGGTTCAATTTGGCTACTACATCTAAATCATCCCATTCCAAGGCAAAATAATGGGACTTCAGAGGAACTGACTTTGATAAGATGGCCAACAGAGTTAAGCTAGCCCTGGCAAAAAGAAACACAGGTGAGGGGTACAGGCAAAGTGGCAAGCATTAAGGATGCAATACTTGAAGCAACATCCCATTGTGTTAGACAGAAAAGGAAGTGCAAAGAAGAAGAAAACCACTTTAGTTCTCAAATACAGTAGCAGAAAAGGTCAGAGCCAAAAGGCTGACCTTCAGGAAATATAAGGAACACAGCGGGATGAAGATAGGGAGGCATACCAAACTGCCCTAAGGGAAGCAGGGAAGGCAGTAAAGCAGGCAAAGTCCCAAACTGAGGAAACACTAGCACGAACAGTAAAAGAAGGTGACAAGACTTTCTATAGATACATTAGTGAAAGGAGAAAGTCCAGAGGGGTATTGCTAAGCTTAATGGAGAAAAGGAAGCATGTGAGGAGGAGGATCCTGTAAAGGCATCTATCCTAAATAGATACTTTGCTCAGTATTTACTGAAGAAAGGTAGGGCAGGGCCCACAGCTCAACATCATGGATACAGGGGAGGAGGTGAGCACTACTCCCTTCACAAAATAAAGGGTCCTAAGCTCAGGGTGGATAAGGCAATGGGACCTAATGGCATACATCCCAGGGTACTTAAGAAGCTAAAGGTGGAACTAGCAGAGCCATTAGCAGAACTGTTTAGTGAGTCTCTGAGCACAGGAGAGATCCCAGAAGACTGGAGAAGGGCTCATGCAATCCTGCTCCACAAGAGTGGTAGCAGGGAGGAGGCGAGAAACTACAGACCAGTCAGTCTTACCTCAGTAGTGTGCAAGATTATGGAGGCACCCTAAGGAAAGGATAGTGCAACATCTGGAATCCATAGGGCACAGGATCCAAGACAGCATGGGTTTACAAAGGAAGGTCCTGTCAAACTAATCTCATAGATTTCTTTGACTGGGTAACCAGAGTGGTGGACAAGGGGAGCAGTTGATGTCGCCTACCTTAAATTCAGCAAAGCTTTTGACACTGTTCCACATAGAAGATTGATAAATAAGCTGAGTAGGCTCGGGGTGGGTCAGAAGTTGGTCAACTGGTGGCAAACTGGTTGACGGGCAGAAAACAGAGAGTGGTGGTAAATGGTATACAGTCAGAAGAGATGCAAGTCACGGGTACCTCAGGATCAGTCCTGGGGCCAGTCCTTCAACATCTTCATTAGTGACCTTGCAGATGGACTAGAGGGTAAGGCTTGTCGTTTGCAGATGACACCAAGATCTGCAACAGAGTAGATGATCCAGATGGGGTGGGCAGAATGAGAAGAGATCTGGATAAACTAGCAAAATGGTCAGAAGAGTGGCAACTGGGATTTAATGCAAAGAAGTGCAAAATCATGCACATAGGGAAGACAAACCCTGAAGCCACCTATAGGCTGGGAGGGAGTTGCTAGCAGTCACAAAGGAAGAAAGACTTGGGCATCATCATCACTGATGACCTGAAATCATCCAAGCAGACCTCTAAAGCAGTAGGTAAGGCTAGGGGGTGTTAGGGTGTATTAGTAGGGGTATCATAAGAGGGTGAATAATCCCTCTTTACAAGACACTGGTTAGGCCCCATCTGGAGTACTGCATGCAGTATTGGAGGCCACACCTTCACAAGGACATTAACAAATTGAGGCAGTCCAGAGAAGGGCAACCAAAATGGTGCAGGGACTGCATCAGAAGACATATGAGGACAGATTAACAGAGCTCAATATGTATACCCTTGAGCAAAGGAGGGAGAGAGGTGATATGATCGAGGCATTCAAACACCTTAAGGGCATTAACAAGGTGAAAGAGTCTAACATGTTTAAATATAAGAAAAATAGCAGGACAAGAGGACACAGCATGAGATTAGAGGGGCGATTAAGGGGAACGTGAGGAAATTCTTTTCACAGAAAGGGTGGTGGATGCATGGAATGGTTTACCACAATAAGTGGTGGCTATGAATACAGTGCAGGGCTTCAAACAGGCATGGGATAGGCATAAGAGCAATACAAATGACTATGAATAGATAGACCACTGACTAGAGCAAAGGCCGATGGCACATTTATAAGGTAGAAAAACAAATGGGCAGACTGGATGGGCCTTCATCCTTATCTGCCGTCAACTTCTATGTTTCTATGTAAGGAGGGATCGGGCCATCCATATATAGGGGTTGGTGACGTCGACAGACATTGGCGGCATGGGTGGCCTCTGTTGTACTGCTGAAAATCTTCTGAGTGGATTCCCCAGTCACTGATGGTGAAGTTCCTACAGTGGTACCTGATGACTGAAATACCCCTGAAGAAGATCAATGGTTACAGGTCCGTAACTCTGTCTTACAACTACTTGGATTCCTTCTCGTGAGGCATGCTTGTGCAGAGTACTAGCAGTATGTGTGCTACAGGAGACTAAGCATTCAATCCAAGCAATGAGAGAATTCAGGAGGTAGGGCCAAAACCAGCACCAATCTTGACATGAGGTCTACACTTTAATGGGTCACAAAGTTGTGTACAGAACTCAAGGTGGCAACCCTGAGTATCTCACCGATTGGAAAGCCCCTGGCAAAGATAGTAAAATAGCCACGTATGTGAGCAAAAAATGGCACCCTTCCACTGGACAAATATGCTAGAAATTGGTTAAAGTGCAAAACTGTTTCATGTGCAACTCTACGTACCAGTTAAAACTTCAAGGCAGCTAGCAAAGTGACACAATGTTTTGGATCCAGGTACTATGCAAGCAGCCCCTGTGCCAGGTAGAGTGGGTAAATGGTTCAGAGTTTGAGACTCATGCTGGACTATCTGCATGGGTGGAAGAAGACACCAAACCAGAGTTCAGGGGACCTGAACACTTGGTTTAGGACCTGCCATGCTGATCTGAGGACTCGGAGAAGCTGGCAATCCTGACATGCCAAGACTCATACAGAATTGCCTTGCAGTGGTCAGCTGTCCTTATTAACGAAGGACCAAGACAGTACTGGCAGATACTGTGAAACTCTGTCTTTAATAGCACCTGGTTACTGTGATTACATCACTTGAAACCAGGTGTTCTGACCAATGTCCCTTTGTCCTTATTGTCTGCAATCAAGTGAAAAGATCATAGAGAAGTTCCTTCAGAATGCAAGTCCTGATGACAGAGCTGTAACCAAGCAAGGTGGTACATGGAAGATTGAAAGTTTGAGAAAAGCAAACAAAATCTGGGCAGAGCTACCAGATCTGGGGTACAGAGTGGTGAGGAAGTGAGATGGCGGGAGGAGCTGAACCTCTAGCCCATTGAGCTTTCTGAGGACTTCGAAATGGCAGTAGTTAAATATTAAATAATTAGGTGGGAAATCTCACATCTGTATTTGTAAGTAGTGGCATGGTCATCTCTAGGTGTAACTCTTCTATAGTAGTTAGAGGAGAAACACGACAGGGGTGCAGGAACTCTCCTCGAATTTTGTAAGAGGTAGTAGAACGGAGTTTCAGTGGGTTCCTGCCCAATTTAACCCATGGCGCATGCTCAGATGTCTGCACAAGTGTAACTAAGTAAAAGGAATCCAAGTTTTGAAACAGTAATTTTCCAAGCTCTGAATGTAAATGTATCAAATTACACCCACATTGCTACAAATTTGCTAAGGTTTAAGCTTCCAGTGTCCATATTAGTGTAACCCTTCTTGTTAAGCCTATATTTCAATGTAATGATTAACTGGAAAGATGTTGAATAGTTACCTACGATAACAGCAGATCTTTCAGAGAATCTCCTCCATTGACCCACATTATAGAAAGAACTGCGCATCAGGAACACCCAGAAATTCTTGCTGGCTGTGACAATCTACACGACACACCTCGTTGATGCCTATATAACATGGGTGTCCAGAGCATGCCTCAGTTCCTCACTGGAGACAGCCTCAGAGGATCATCGAATCATCAGGAACAGAAGAAACCAGAACCACCAGGCTGTGACAGGGTTTAGTAAGACCCTGTCCCATTTATTCTATGCAGAGGCGTTAAAAGCAAGGATCTATTTATCCTCTCCAATTCTGTTTTTGCCTGTCTGATTGCGAATCACATTTTTCTTGTGGCACCTAGGAATTGGCCACTCCAGTGGTCCCACCATTTCCCTGTTATCTACCTTCTTTCACTTGCTGTTTCTATTCTTTCTTTTCACTTGGTTCTCTGTGGTTAAAAATATATACTTGAATCTTTTTTTTTTCCATATTCCCTTGTTCCCTTGTGGTTCCAGGCAGGGGTACTTGGTCTTGTTCCCACCTTCTGACCCAGCCACAACCTCCTCTGGCACCCATCCCACCCAAAACCCCACAGTGCTACCCCTCCCATGCTGGGGTTATCTAGTAAATGTTTGGCAGTTTTAGATAGTGGTGTGGATCGGGATGGAGCAAGTGAGATGTCATGGAGCCCAGATCCCCATTCTCTTCCATGTTCTTGGCTCCAGACCCATGGCTGTGGCAACCGTGACACATGCATGTGTGTGGAGGATGCGCACATCTTAGAACCACGTCTCCTCCCTACTTGGTGCTCACACACCACACTGGGGCAGCCAAGGGCCAAAATGCTGATCTTCCCCACACCAAGCGAGGAGAGCAGTCCTCCAGATGCTCAGTCCTCCCCCCGGCAGTCCCCAGTGAGTTGATCTTATTCCCAAACTTGGGTCACCAGCATGGCAGGAGGTAAGACTCAGCGCCTCAGCCCTCCATGTCACCTGGCTGGGAATATGTAAATCTTTATATGAAACTGTGATCCCTTGGTTTGCAAATATACAGTATATAATTACATTGTTAAATGACTGCTGAAATGCCGGTCCGGCAGCGTTGAGAGTGCTGGACACCATACCTTACACCGTGCAGTGACCGGGTTCAGGACAAGCACGGGCCACCATGAGTTGGCAGGGAAGAGATGGATCGAGCATCTGATGGACTACTCTCCATCTACAGGAAGGGGAGACCAGTGACGGTGCACTTTACCCTAGCAGAGGCTGGGGCTCAATGACATGGAGCCGCAAGAGCGTGGGGTTGGAGCGCATACAGACACTTGGCGTGAGTGTGGATGGGACTGTGTGCAACCTGTTTGACAGGTGTTATTGCATGCCATGCTCCTGCAAGGGAGAAATTGGAAAATAGTGGCAGCCAGGTCGTGCGGCTTGATGGTGAAAGACTAGGTTAGCTGGCCAAGGCAACTAGCTTCACCTGAGCTCTTTTCTTCTAGGTTGCTTGAAAGGACAGAGCAAAGAACCTTACCAGAGCAAGACAAAGAATTATGGCTTCTTCTGGCTAGGCAGATTTACTGTGTGTTATTTTTATTTTATACTCACAGGGATTGTTACTGTTTGTTGCTAACATTTTATTGCTTTATTTTCTCTGATTGAAATTGTTGTTGCTGAGTATACCTTCTGCTGCATTATTATAGGGTGTGCCTACAGGTGTATGCTTACAGATTACTGATGTAATCGTCTGATTCAAATTGTCTTTTGCAAGGTATAGCTTCTATTACTGCTTTATTTTTCTCTGTAGCAAAGTGTTTCTTACAGGGTATATCTTCTGTGAAATTATTACAGGTGGTGCTTTACAGGTTTTACAGTTTTATCTATCATAAGGATAAGCTTTCAGGGCTACTGCATTTGTTGCTGGCCGATTGTTTCTGCTCTACCTCCTTGTTCCTTTTGTCCATGGTTCTTTTCAGCAGGAAAGAGCCCGCCACCACTCCATCCCCAACCCAACCCCAACCACCCCACACCACACTCCACTCCTTTTATAGGGTAGCACAGTTGTGACATTTCCTAGCAAAGCAGGAAGGGGCGGATCAGAGGGGTATCCACACAGTGACCTCATTTACAGGGGCACTAGTAATTTAACTTGTTATAACAAGTTATATAAAACAAACTAAACACAAAATCAAACTTTTGCTTTCCTTTTCTTCCTTCTAATTACTCTGACCAGGTTATAAACCCAGCAACTTATCTGGAATGGATATCATTAACTGTAGGTACTGCGGAACACTTTTCAGAAGGGCAGTTTTACAGGATTTAGGATACTGTCTGCATGCTGGGCCACTGGAGATCTAAGGGCTCAGCTCCAGGCAGCATGGGCAGAGATTGCACGCCTCAAATTGCATATTCAAGAGGAAATATAAGAACCACCCGCCATTTCCCAAAATCCTACAGAAGCACCTCGACCGCAGAGGGTAGTTGGTCCAGGAGGTTGGCAGGTGGTTAGGAGGGGCAACCTGGATGTCCCATCACTCGGTGCTCTCCAACATATCACCTCCACAAACCATATAAAACTACAAACAGGTTTCTGCCTCAATCTCCGAAATCAAACAAAGGGCAGAGAACACTGCAGCACAGCAGCTAGCATGACAAAACTCACCCAAAACAGGAACCAAAACATAAAAAGCAAAAAGGAAATCCAAAAACTTCTGATCATAGGAGACTCCATGATTTGGGAGTTGATACACATCTCCAGCCAGGGTAATGATCAGATGTCTCCCAGGTACATCAGCATAGAGAGCACTGACCGCATTGCTAAAATTGTTAAGGAAGTAACAGAAAACATTGGCGTCCTGGTACACACAGGAACTATCTCGCCAGCTGGTCAGTTGTGGAGACCAAGGAACACCTGACTGGCTGGTGACAAACTATCATCCATTTCATCTGACATCTCCTTCCAAGATCTTGCGAGTCTGGGAGAGGGGGCAGATGGACAGAAGGGCAGATAGGGAGCTAAACATGTGGCTCAAGGGCTAATGCCAGGAAAAGGACACAAATTTGTAGGGAACTGGCAACAGTTTTGGGAGCGAAAGTTCTTCTCGTGTATTCGCTCAGGAACATGGACTCCTGGTTATTGCATGTCCCTCTAATGACCACAGCCAAAGGCCAGGCCACTTTCAGCTACTGCATGCCTAAACTTTGGAACACCCAACGGCTGACAGGCACACAGATACCCCTCAGCAGCTAATCCAGCTCCTCAAGTCATCCTTCCCTCCTTCCTGTTCATGCAGTCCTCTCCACAGGAAGGCCATATATCCCCACACCTAATCCTTTCCACTCTTTGACCCCTCACCATCCGCCATGTCCCAGGCCCTAACCCAGAGCCTAGAGATATCTGGCCTGTAGTTCTCACCATAATTCACAAATGTCCTACCAGCGTACCTATCTCACTTAAATTGCTTAGTTGGTTTGTGGGATCACTGAAATTGTTAGTAGCTAGGTACTCGTTAGCGGTTGCCTAGACACCGTAGACACTAGCTCTGTTTGGTATTGTATAATTTCTGCTTGTTCTGCACTGTAAATTAACTGTATTGTAATGCATGTGTCTCAATTGCTGTACTTGTTATCTCCACTTCCCCAGGACGCGTCTGGAATCGAGCGGTTACTCCGCTCGGTATGCCTTCCTGGTGAAACTCTTAAATAAATACAATAAATTTGATGGACTGCATCTGACTAAGGAGGGAGTCAGCGCATTGAGCAGAAGTTTGATGTCTGTGCAGAATATTTAAACTAGAAATGGGAAGAGGCGAGCACCCCATACATCGAATGGGAAGAACACCTCCCCCCCACCTAGTGGTCAAACAAGAGTTCAGCATGTTTGTAGTTCATTTGCATCACCAGGTAAGGAAAAGGTCCAGCTCCCCATACAACACCAGACCTCGCCCAACAACTAACATACTGAAATCTGGCCAATGGAAAATCATGTACACAAAATGCTCTGAGTCTAGGAAACAAGAACCCAGACCAGCAGGCAATTTATTTAGCTTTTGTTAACCAGGTAAGTACACTAGACAAAACATATGCCTATTTTCAGGTACGACCCTGGAGGGTACAGGAGAATAAAAGAACATACAGAGTACAAATTGATGCAAATAAGGAACATATATATACTGAAGTCAGAGAGACATAACATTCATAGTGGGATACCTCAGATTATAGCAGTGGACACCATCAAAATGCAAACATGTAGCAGTACAGTTTCTATAACAATATGCTTAGCAAGAATATACAGTATATACACAACATATACAGGGCCACACCCAGGCGGGCAGGCAACAACAGTATGGCCGAAGACCAGGACAGGAGATACTGTGCTCGAGTACTGTGCAGGGACCAGAGTACTCAGGGAGGTCTAAGACAGTCACATACTGAGGAGCGCTTCAAGTGCTTCCATAGGGAAGTTCGTAGATACACCTGGGAAGGGACAGACCTGACCTAGACAGAAAAAGAGTTCCATAGTCTTGGGGCACAGGATGCGAAACCCTAGCCCCCATTTGGGTGCATGTCACAGGAATCTTGAGGATAGCAGGACCCAGGAATCTTAGGGAGCAGGAGTGGAGGCAGCTGGCACACGAACTCCACCAACCCAGAGGGGATGCCAGAGCCCAGAACCTTGCCCGTGAAACAGCACAAGACAGAGGCTAAACTGGACATAGTAGCCATTAGTGAGGCATGGTTTACTACCACTACACTTGGGAGACTTCAGTACCTGGCATGTACTGTTCAGAAGAGACCAAGTGCAAAATGGGAAGGGCCCTTTATGTCAATGAAAATATCAAAGCTACAGAAATTCAGAATACACATAAGGAGCCAGAAGAACTGTGGGTCACCTTGGAAACAGGAAATGGGACAGCTATGTGAACTGGGGTTGTGTACAGGCCTCCAGAACAGGGGGAGGACATAGACACATTACCGCCAGAAGATATACAAACATGACAGCTAAAGGGGAGGTTCTGATAATGGGAGACTTCAACATGCCAGATACAGATTGGTCAATACCAGCAGGAACATCTGCCAGAACTAGACATATGGTGGATTCCCTGCAGGGAGGGACTCAAACAACTGGTACAACAACCCACAAGAGACAGGGCTATCCTAGATCTAGTACTGACCAACAGGAAAAGGATCACAGATCTCTAGGTAGAAGATCACCTGGGGCCAGTAACCATCACATGGTATGGTTCAATTTAGCCACTAGAACTAAATCATCCCATTCCAATGCAAAAATATGGTACTTCAGAGGAGCTGACTTTGATAAGATGGCCAACAGAGTTAAGCTAGCCCTGGCAAAAAGAAATACAGGTGAGGGGTACAGGCAAAGTGGGCAAGCATTAAGGATGCAATACTTGAAGCAACATCCCATTGTGTTAGAGAGAAAAGGAAAACAAAAAAAGAAACCACTTTGGTTCTCAAAACAGTAGCAGAAAAGGTCAGAGTTAAAAGGCTGACCTTCAGGAAATATAAGGGAACGCAGCAGGATGAAGATAGGGGCATATCAACCTCCCTAAGGGAAGCAGGAAGGCAGTAAGGCAGGCAAAGGCCTAAACCAAGGAAACACTAGCAAGAACAGTAAAAGAAGGTGACAAGACTTTCTATAGATATATTAGTGAAAGGAGAAAGTCCAGAGGGGTATTGCTAAGATCAAGGGGCAAGTGAGGAGGACCATGTAAAGCATCTATCCTAAGTAGATACTTCTGCTCAGTATTTACTGAAGAGAAGGTATGGCAGGGCCCACAGCTCAGCATCATGGACACAGGGGAGGAGGTGTGCACTAGTCCCTTCACAAGGAAAGAGTCCTAAAAGAGCTTGATTAGCTCAGGGTGGACAAGGCAATGGAACCTGATGGCATACATTCCAGGGTACTAAAGGAGCTAAGGGTGGAACTAGCAGAGCCATTAGCAGAACTCCTTTAGTGAGTCTCTGAGCACAGAGAGTATCAGAAGACTGGAGAAAGGCTCATGTGATCCCACTCCACAAGAGTGGTAGCAGGGAGGAGGCAGGAACTACAGACCAATCAGTCTTACCTCAGTAGTGGCAAGATTATGGAGGCACTCCTTAAGGAAAGGACAGTGAAACACCTGGAATCCACAGCAGCAAGGATCCAAGACAGCATGAGTTTACAAAGGAAGGTCCTGTCAAACTAATCTCAGATTTCTTTGACTGGGTAATCAGAGTGGTGGACCAAGGGGGAGCAGTTGATGTCACCTACCTTGACTTCAGCAAAGCTGATACTGTTCCACATAGAAGATCGACTATGAAGCTGGGTAAGCTCGGGTGGGTCAGAAATTGGTCAACTGGTGACAACCTGGTTGATGGGCAGAAAACAGAGTGGTGGTAAATGATATACAGTCAGAAGAGATGCAAGTCACAAGTGGGGTACCTCAGGGGATCAGTCCTGGGGCCAACTTCTTCAATATCTTCACTCAGTGACATTGCAGATGGACTGGAGGGTAAGGTTTGTCTGTTTACAGATGACACGAAGATCTGCAACACAGCAGATGGTCCAGATGGGGTGGGCAGAATGAGAAGAGATCTGGATAAACTAGCAAAATGGTCAGAAGAGTAGCAACTGGGGTTTAATGCAAAGAAGTGCAAGATCATGCACATGGGGAAGAGAAACCCTGAATCCACCTATAAGCTGGGAGGAGTTGCTGGCAGTCACAAGGGAAGAAAGAGACTTGGGCATCATCATCACCGATTACCTGAAATCATCCAAGCAGACCACTAAGCAGTAGGTAAGGATGGGGATGTTAGGGTGTATTAGTAGGGGTATCACAAGTCAGAAGAGGAGGTAATAATTCCTCTTACAAGACACTGGTTAGGCCCCATCTGAGTAACTGAGTGCAGTACTGGAAGCCACACCTTCACAAGGACATTAACCAAATTGAGGCAGTCCAGAGAAGGGCAACCAAAATGGGCAGGGACTGCATCAGAAAACATAGGAGGACAGATTAGCGGAGCTCAATATGTATACCGTAGAGAAAGGAGGGAGAGAGGTGATATGATCGAAACATTCAAACACCTGAAGGGCATTAACAAGGTGAAAGAAGAAAAACAGCAGGACAAGAAGACAGCATGAGATTAGAGGAGGCCAATTAAGGGGTAATGTGAAGAAGTTCTTTTCACAGAAAGGGTGAGTGGATGCATGGCACGGCCTACTTCAGGAAGTGGTGGATAGGAATAGAGTGCAGGCCTTCAAACAGGCATGGGATAGGCATAAGGGAGCAACACAGATAAGTATGAATAGGTAGGCCATTGACAGAGCAAAGGCCAATGGCACAGTCAAAAGGTAGAAAAGAAATGGGTAGACTGGATGGGCCTTGCGGTCCTTATCTGCCATCAACTTCTATGTTTCTATGATGGCTGTCTGCCAGTGTGTGCAGTCTCCACTGGCACTACCTGATCTGGATCTATGCCTGGTGGGGGAATTGAGGAGCTCCTCACCTCCCGCCCGCTGGGAGTAGCCGTGGGAAGTACAGGGTGGTGGCCGGGAGGAGATCGGGTGGGCAGATGGTGGCTGGATAAGGAACTGACCGGGCCACAGGAGGAAAAAAGTATGGAAAAAAAAAGAAATGATTGCTGAAAGCTATTTGGGTTTCTTAAAAGGTAACAGTCTGTAATACTAGGGTTGACCTGACTTGTATTTTGACCTCACAAACATGTTTACAGAATTGCCAGCAGGGGGCAACTCTGGGACAGAATGTTCTGTTTTGTTGCACCTGTTAAAAGCTAGATGCACTCTTCAGGCTGACCTCAGGAAGAAACTGACAAAGTTCTGTACATTTTGTCAGAAACAGGACATGCATCTTACAACATTCAGGATGCAGAGTTTAAACTTCCAAGGAAAGACATGTTATAAAAAGAGAACAATGTTTTGTTTAGAGAGATGGAGAGACTACGATTTGAACTGAGAGACCGACTTTCAGATGTAAGAATTTGTTTATACTGCTTTGTATGAAGAGCTATCCAGTACAATTCTGATTGTATTTATAACTGCTGCATTTACTTTACTTTTTTACCTCCAGAAAGTGAATATTTGTCCTGAGTCCCTTGCTCATTTGGTTAACTTTGACACAGTAAACCTATAATATGTTTTCAAGAACCATTAGATTGGTCACAGGAAATGTGTGCTAATTTCACATATGTCAAAATGTGTTTTAAAGATAGGAACAATAAATGCATTTTGACACTGTTTTAATTATTCCTTCCCTCCTTTCCTTTAACCCTTCCCCTCCTTCCTCCTATGTCTCAGGAGTGTTGTGCAATATATTTGATATCATGTTGATTTTTAATATTAAATAGCTCATCCTTTTTTTTTAATATTTGTATTGGTGAGAATAATGAGGGCAAAATTATCTATTTTTTCTGATATGTTGTAAACTAACTTATGGCACTGCAGGTGTTAAATGCGCTGTTTTAGTCACTATTAAGCTTGAACCTATATAATCAATGACAAGACATCTTTAACAATGATGTCATAAAATCACATGGTAGGTTTGAATGTTAAATTGTGGTTGTCTGCATTGAATCCCTAGCCTTTGAAAAAGGACCTACAGTCCAAACATGTCCGGTGGGATTTATTTTCTCTCACTTGTAATGGAATTAAATATGTTTATGTGATAACTTTGAGTCCACATTGTATCTTTCTGTGTCCCTCATAAGGGTTAGTGTGTGTCAGAAACCTTTTGGACTTTATACTACGTGAGTTTCTAAAGCAACATGTTCCTAGTGTGCACTCCTTGTGGTTTAATTAAAAAAATTTGTAAAAGTATGAACAGTACTCCAAGTGGCAGCAGGACAAATACCCAAGTGGGCACATTTTAAAAACAACTCACTGATGTAGACACCCCATGGGTGGAATGAGCCAACTAGACCAGGAAGCTGCTTACCATACTCTGGTAACAAACATAATAAAATTAGCTAGGATTTGTTTAGTAATTGGTGAGCCCACCATCCTGGGTCAAAAGCAATAAACTGCTAAGAGGATTTTCTACAATCCTTTGTTCGAATCCAGGTATAAATGCAGCATCCAGGATATGTAACATCGCTTCCCACTATTTGTGGGAAATGAAAGTAAACAGGTATGTCTGTAGTCTGATTTAATGTTTTTCAGATACAACTTATGGGACAAAATGAGGATTGGTACAGAAGGTAACCTTTATTTTTTTTTTTAATTTATTCTGCTTTTGGGCACTTCTTTCTTCTTGCTCATTCCTGAGCACATTGCCTAGCTCCCTACTGCCGTACTCCACACCGATACCCGACTTACCCCTCAGGATGGGGCCACGCTCTGATCCAGCCCATCTATGACTGGAAAAGTGCAGGTAGTGACCAATAGTACTCACTGTATTCCTCCCCAGGCGGGGTTCAGGGCTGGTCGGCACAGTGGAGTCAGATAGGGTCGGCTAAGAGGCCGGAAGCCATTAAGGCCAGATGCCAGGCACGTGTCATCTTTGGCAGCTGACAAGATTTTTGAGCTGCCCCAGGGTGGGGATGTGCAATGATGTCCAGTGTCCGCCCGCCCCTCATATCTAGAGGTGCCCGGCTGCTTGTGGTTCCCCCCGCCTCCTGGGGAGTCCCTCGAGTGCCAGGCACACCATCCATCCCTCCCCAGAAGAGGGAGAGCAGCCCATAGGGCACTCAATCCTTCTCCCCTGGCCAGCCCTCCGTTCCCTGAATCCATTCCTGAATTGGGTCACGCTGCATTGCAATGGAAACTAAATGCCATGCCATGGCGGCTAAATATCCCTCTGTTAAAAAAATTTGTAACAATGAACAAACAACAAGCACAAGGCATCTAGGTAACAAAATGAAATCCAAATTAGGAGGTCAAGCTGTCTACTACATTATCATCTTTGCTATAGTAGAGTCTCTAGTTATGGAACAAAACTGGGGCTAACATCTAGCATGTAATTTATCCACCGCTGCCAAAGCAAATAAAACTTATCCATAGCGTGGTTCAAGGAAGCAGTTGCTTTTCCATATCATAAATCTGCAACATCACATCCTACCAGAGAGTGGAAGTCAACCATAATTTGGTAATAACTTGTTTTACGTCTAACAAGACAAGACAGGGAGACCATTCTGAACTTTTGTATTCTATGAAAAGGTTCCGCCTCTGAAGATCCAGTATTGGTGTTAAATCCCCAGTCTATTCTGGCACCAGAAAGTATTGGGAGTAATAACCTTGGTTTATTTCTGAAACTAGGACTAATTCTACAAACATGTTGCAGAGGAGGGTTTGAATCGCCTCCAGCAGAAGGGTGAGTTGTCCCAGAGGACATCTGTTGGACTATGGGAGAGTAACTGGAGCAACAGTAAGAAGCTCTAGGGCATTTCCATGTTGAACCACCTCCAGTATCCAAGCACTGAAAGTGATCTCCTCCACTTTTGAAGAAAAATGGAGGTGTGGCCTCCTTCCAAAACTTCCTGAGGCAGTGAGGCTGGAGGAAGGGAGGGGTGTCAGAAGGCACCAGGGGCAGCAGGTGTGCTGGTAATGGGTTGACCTTTTGTTAAGTCTGGCATGGGCACCAGGGGGAAGCTGGTAGCTTGGGAGGTGGTAGGTTGAGATCTCTGGGAACCACATCGGTGGCCTCATGAGTAGCCATGGCCTGGAAGGGCATTGGGCCTGTGAAAAGATCTTTTAATGCCTTCCCGGGCTTAGGGTTCAAAGTATACAGAGATCTAAGCATCATTTTAGAGGACTATAGATCCCTAAAGTATTTTCAAAGTAATTTTAAAACAACTGTTGGCCCCTGAATGGAGCATTTATCACAGATTGTTGTGCATCTGAGGAAAACCAGCCACTCTTAGTGAAGAGTGGCAACACAGGCATATCCCAGAGGCAGCAGCAACAGAGGCATCAGAGGCTGGCCTCAGCAGATGCTTACCAGCTTGGTCATTAGCTATAGTTTGCTGAGCCAGTATTTTATCCCAGCCCTCTGGCAATTTCTCAGCCAAGGTGGCCATAGTCTTCCAAAGGCAGTTCTGATATTTATTCATGTATGCCTGATAATTAGCAATCTTAGATCCAGGGAAACAGAAGCAAACGTTCTCTTCTCCATAACATCCAGCTTCCCTGACTCCTTGTCTCAAGGAAGAGAGGTTCATGTATTTGGAGCCTTGGCTCTGTCATGAGCAGCCATAATCACACCACAGAGTCGGATTTTACCGAATTAATCTTCACCATTCATTACTAATGGGTCCTACGGAGGTCAGGACCCTGCATGGAAATAAAAAAGAGCACTGTCTCTTTAAAAAGTTGTCTAGGTGGAGATGACATTGGGGACGGCGCAGCCCTCAAGGCCAGCATTCAATGTGGCGCTTGCATGTTGGCCAGTAACAGACGCAGACTCCTCCCAGCCCTCAGTTCTTTTGTTTCCGCTGTGTAGGAAGGCTCCTGCATGGGAATCTCTGCAAGCAGCTGCATCACTGTCTAGGCTTCAGTTTCTGCAGTGCTGCAGTACTGGTGCCGTTCAGTGCTGGAGGGTTTTCTTGTTTATTTCAGTGCCGGTGTCCCTTTTCCTTTAGTTTATTTGTTTTCAAGCCGCAGCAATGGTATGTCGGGACCGGGGTGTCATTCTAAGTTTAAGTGGCCCAGAGTTACTCCTATGCATCTGTGTCCATGTGGCAACTCCATTATGATCACAGACCCCCACAATCATTGCTTTCTTGCCTGGTCCCCACCATCGATGGGCCAGGTATACGCCTGTTTTCTAAGGACTTCCATACCTTGGTGGTTCGAGCAGCACACTGAGGTAGGGAACCCTGACTTCGGTGGGCATCAACAGACTCGGGACACCAAGGCAAGAATTTTTGGCTCCACCCCTGAGCCCCTCTGAGCCTATATGACCCAGCAGGGTAGGGACTGCCTCTGCTTCTCTTGCTTGGGGCACAGGGTTGGTAGGAGGTCGTCTTCTTTGGGGCGTGACTGGTCACCCAGTCAGACTCCTCCTCTGAGGAGGATCGGATGACCCTTCAAGGTGGAGTCAGAGCTATACGGGCTCTCCTCGGAAGGAACTCCTCGAGACCATGCTCCTTGCCAGCTTCGGCTCTTGGCACAGTCTCCGGTGCCAATGAGCAGGACAGTGTGGATAGTGTGTGTCCAAACCTCCCTGATGCCCCTTGTGGCGCTGAGCGGTCCAGGGTTTCAGGTGTGGCCAGGTTGGAAGTGGTCCTCGTCTCCTCTCCTGTCTCTGGGGATGATGATGGGAGTGACCCCAATGGAGCCCATGGCTCTTTGGACTCTGTTTGGACATCTCTGAGGCTGCTGGAGTTCCCGGCGACGGCTTCCCATCCGGAGGGTGGTGCTGTCGGCAGTGTCGCTGTCCCGGACTTTCCAGGACCTCCTCTGGTTCTCAATTTCCAGAGTGTGGCACTGCCACGGACGATGCAATGTCCGGGCATGATGCTGAGGTCGAAGCCAGGTTGGTGGTTGATGCCGCCTCTTCTGGTGATGCCAAGGTTGGCGTCAGCTCTTCCTCGGCTACTACTGGGCTCTCCTCCTCTCTTGGCTCTACCTCTTTGGTTGATTCCAGTCTTTCAATGACCGGGGTCCGGTCGATGATGAGGAACCTTTTGAAGATCCTCTAACCTCTTCAGGGGTGGGGGGTTCTTTCCCTTGAGGGAGGCAAGCCCGGATTCCTCCACTGGGCCTTCTAAGAGGGATAGATGATCTTCCCAGGAGAAGGGGCTGGTGGACCGGTCTGTAAATGACAACCTGTGCGTCTCAGGGCTGCTGGGGGTCATCTTGAGAACTGCCAGTTCAACCTCTCTCCCGGGAGAGAGTTCTGCAGTGGTGAGGGTAGGAGTCTCCCAAATGGCGCTGCATGACTCCAGACTTATCTTCCAGGGAACATCCCCAAGGGCATCCCCAATCTGCTCCTTAGGGGTTGAGTGAGCAGGGTTTCAGGTTTTCCAGTTCTTCACCTAATCAGGGCACATCTGGATGAACCCAATGCTCTGGCAGAGGTACTCCCTGGTCTAGCCAGGCTATCCTTCCTCCTGTATCTCTGCCTCCCCATCCCTTTTCTGTGGTTTCTTAGCCCTGAAGTCCCACTTTCTTGGGAACAATTCAGGGTGGTGGCAGCACTGTTTCCCTGTTACTTCATGTTACTTATGAGTCCTCCTCATAATTCAGTTTCTTTGTCGTGTGCTGAGTAAGGAATACACAGGGCAAACAAGTAAGAAAAGGAAATATTTGTCACTATAATACTCACGCCTAAGGCATGTAACAAGGAGTAACAAAGACGATGATTTCTACCAGTCGTCTGGGTTACACATACTAAATAAATCTAAACACTAAACGAACAAATGTACAAAAGAACACTAAAATCTCAGAGACTGGGAAGGGACTGGCTGGCAGTTACGATATACATTGCTGAAAAGAATGCAATATTTGTACAAGGCAGACAAGTAAACATTAATGTCTGATGAAGGGAGGCTTCTACTGGGAATTAATGCATGGTTGGGGGTGGTTGTGGCACGAGGCCTTGGGCAAGTGCCATAACTACTTCAACCATGCATTAATTCTCCAGTAGAAGCAGACTCGAGGGCATTAATACGCTTGTAAACAGAAATACTTGCATTGTTGTTGTTTTCATTTTTGCAGTTCTGTTTGGCTTGTGTCGGTGCATTGAGATCCTCCATATTCGCTGTGATGTGTGTTCTGTTTGCTGCTGCTGTGATACCTAGTGGTGCTAGAGCTTGACCCAGTGACACCGTGAACAATAGTTGAAGCGGCTCTTACTGGGAATTAATCACTGCTCCAACTTTGGTCATGTGTTGTAATTGGTCCAATGAAATTGCTTTATTTGCCGTTTCTGTCTGATGCCGTGTTACAAATACAATTGGATATAATACAGAGTGTAATATCGGGTGGACCCCAGGAAGCAAGAATGCAGGGTTGGCATATATTTTAGAAAATGATAGTTCAGCAAGAATAAGTGTTATCTGTTCTTATTTTTAGACAGTCTGGAAATATATGCAACATAATCAGAAAAGCACACAGTGGAAAACTACAGACTATAAGTGATTATAAGTATAACAGAATATATGACAGAAACATAGCATATAGGTAAATGCATTACAGACAAATATGAGCATAGCAAATATAATAAAGAACACTAATATAAGTAAATAAACAAAATAAAACATTATAAGACTGTGTAAGGCACTAATACTTGTAGGTGCAGAAGGTTACGGTTACATATGGGTCAGTTGATGGTATATAACCCAGGCATAACATTCAGGGCTGTTTTGAGGTCATTTCAGATCTCCCACTTCAATGCTGCCTAGCTCTGATTGGACTCCCCCCCTCTTCTTGACTTCCTCAGTGTGGAAGAAGGCGCTTCGCACCATTTTCCTCTGTGGGACTTTTACGTCCTGCCAGCGTTTCCTGTCAGAGATGATGAGGGCTCCATCTCCTATGCTGTTGGACGGAACCTAGATCGTTGATGCTGTCATTCCTAGGGAGTAGCGCTGACATTTGGTCATCCCTCCTTGGCCGGCCACTGCAGGAGGCATCACACGCTATCTGGCTATGACCTCTGCCCCTTCTCCTGCTCCTAGAGACTGTTTGTTCAGATACTGCACAGCAGTGGGATCCCAGGTGCCATACCTCAGCCTTCTTCAGGCCTGGCGTTCCTGGACACCCCCTCTGGGTGTCACCGCTTTAATCGAGAACACCCCCGACTCTGACTCAGCCGAGCTCGACTACGGGGAGGAGGGTGTTTTTTCAGCATGTCTCTTTGTGGATAGTTGGCTCATCAGGCTTACCAGGTAGCCTATTCTAGGCATATCTGTTCTCTGCTAGGGTAAGTCCTAGCAGTGCTGCCTGATGGTGAGAAACCATGCAAGCCATTCGCCTAACCCTCAAGGCCTGGATCTGTAGAGACATCTCTCTAGCGCCGTCTACAATGCCAGAGGTGGCTTCCAGGCTGGTAGGATACTCAGTCTGCTGCAAGGCGGGCCATGGCTTCCGCCTATCCTGGTTGTCACTCCTGGCCCAGCATAGGGTGATGTCCTCATCTTTCTGGGGGCCCACTTCTTTTCCCACAGGGCATGGCGAGTTCTTCAGGGGCAGCCTCCACCTCTCGGTTCCTGGGAGTGTTCACCACCCCTGTCAAGACCTTGGGCCTAGGCCGGCCTGGTTTGGCCTCCTCCTCCCATGTCTTTTTCTCCCCCATGGGAGGCTGGGAAATATCTTTCCCCAGGGTTCACCCTTCTTGGTACTCGGACCCATTAGTAATGAATGGTGAAGATTAATTTGGGTAAGATATACAAATTATGTAACTTACCATAATTATGATCTTCCCAAATATCTTCACCATTCATTATGCCCACCCTATGATCAGACATTTGGCTGCCCAGCCCTCTCCCAGCCCTCCCCATCCTTCTGGCAGGAGGGACTGGAACATCAAGGCTTGAGCCTGGGCAAACCCATGTCCAGTCTGGATGTTTCCACCTCTGTGGTTGGCAAGGTTGCCCACTTTCATGTGATACCTCTAGGTCGACTCCGTAAGGGCTTTCCTAATTGAGCAATCCTCCAGTTCTTGGAATCTGCTTCCTGGAGTGATCCTCTTCAGCTACTTAATCCTTCTTCTTCTGGTAAAATTTTAGAAGGAACCCCAATTTAGCCTGAACTTTTTTTTTTTAGGAAGGCATGAAATGAACCATCCTCAGGTGGAGATTGTGGTTTATTTTCACACTCTCCTCTAAACAAGACAACAGAGTGGAGCTTCAGCTTGTATCTATTGCCTCTTCGTCCATGGCCTCTTCATCCTCCTCCATATACTCTGGATTATTCTCCAGTTCATTGTCAACATCGCTGAGGGTCAAGGAACAAGGAGACAACTGAGGAAAAGCTGTTGACAGGAATCCCACAGACAGTGGTCGTTTGGGGTCTGACACTTGTGGCATGGACAGAGAATTGGAGCATTGAGAGTAATGTTGGTGACAGACCAGCTGAGGGCACCAATAAAGCGAGCAATGATGGCAGCAGAAGCAGATGCTGAAACAGCTCAGACACTGTTTGATAAAACATCTGTGCATCAGCAGAACTGGAAGGAGCTTACGATGGCTGAGCCACTGATGGGTCAATGCCCAACACAAAACTAGGCTGCGAGTTCCGTGGTGGAAACAAAACAATGTCGGACCCTAACCTTGGTGTCTGAGAGATGGTCGGGGAGGCAGGACCCTATAGCCAGAAGCAGGGACCAATTTTTCAGCAGACTTACCCCATCTGATAGGTGAATGGCAATGGTCTGGAAGAAGCTGCCTTATCTGGTTACTGTTTATTCTTTTTGAATGGTGGTGTTTCTCCGACAATTTCAAGGACTTATTTTTTGATGAGTCAGCAACAGCCATCATTTACCACAGGGACTGATGGGCTGACAGTGAAATGGAAACAAAAGTAGTTGACGATGGTGAAGCCACACTCATCACAACCTGTTTCTCCATTCCTTGGAGCTTTAGAAAACCTCTAAAGTTTCTGCAATGTCTCCCAGTTGCCTGCTTAAAGCTCTGACAGACTAAGCAGGTTTTAACATTGAGGCAATAGAGACAAATGGAGTGGTCATTGTCTTTATAAATCTTAACGTTGCAGCACTGGCAATAACAGAACAGTGGTTCCTTGTCTTTTGAGGTGGCATAAAGAAAGTTTAAAAAACAAACAAAGCCGTAGTAGCGTTAGCTAATACTTGTAAAAGTTCAATGGCATTCTTATGCAGTGGTGGACTGATGAATAGTTTATGGTGGAAGAAAACTGAGGCATGCTGGGGACATCCATGTTATATAGGCACCAATGAGGCACATCAACGCGGGAGGCCTCAGCCAGCAAAAATTTCCAGGAGGTCCTGATATTGACAGTTTACAGTTCCTTCTGTGATGTGGCTCAATGGAGGAAACTTTCTTAAACAAGATCCCAAGTTGCAGAGCAAGTACATTTGAAACTGTGTTGGTAACCTGTAGGTAGAGAACAAAATGGGCAGAGTGTCCGCTAAGTGGTCTACATTTGCTGTACAATTCTATGTTTCTATGTATTCTTGTGTGGAATGCTTAAAGTACAGTTACATAAGAAATGTACTGTAACTGTAGATCTTTGAAAGGATCTCTTGCAGCAGGCCACACCTATTGAACTATAGCCACCAGGTGTCAGGACCACAGAAACATTTTTAGCTAGTAGTTTTCCAGGGCCACCCACTCTGACAACATCGCGGACATCGTCCACTATCCTCATGAGTGGGCAGCCTCATGACCTCCTCAGTTCTCGTTGGAGACCAGAAGCAACCTGTGTCTAGCTGAGGAACTGAGAAAGAGCTGAAGTTTCCGCCAATGAACAAATGCCAGAAGGTTCTCTGCTAGGAGAAAGAGACAGAGATAGGAAGGCCCATAAGGTCGGGGAGGGTGGATGGCGTGGCCTGTTGCAAGAGATCCTCTCAAGTTCTACTGTTATAGTAAGTTGTTACTAACTGTACTATCTTCATTGAGGGTATTTCTTGCAGCAGGCTACACCTATGGAACGAGTTCCCAAGCAGTTCTGTCATCAGGAAATGCAGTCTGGGTGGTTGAAAATCAAGAGCCTAAGAAAGTAGGCCCTGTAGAACAGCTAGGCCAAAATTGGCCCTTCACCTAGAGGAAATGTCTGGCTGTAGTGCTTGGTAAAGCTGTGGACAGTACTCCAGGTGGCAGCAGCACAGATCTCAGCAGGTGATAGATTCCTGAAACAGGCAACAGAAGTGCCCATGCCTCTCATGGAATGGCTGTAAACAACCCCAGAAAGTTCCTTACTGTACTTCTTATAACAAAAGTAATACAGTTGGCCAACCCTTGGACAAGCACTATTTAGAAACAGGAATGCCCTCTTTCCCAGGGGAGAAGAAAACAAACAACTGGGAGGACCTTCTTACAGTCCTTCGTATGATGTGTACAGTAATACAGAATTCTATGCACAACTAAGTGTGGAGCAATGCTTCCTGGATTGGCATGCTCTAGGAAATAAACAGGCAGGAGGATGGATTGATTTAAAGTAAACTCAGACACCACCTTAGGAAGAAACCTACGGTTAGTACGCAGAGACATGCTGTCTTTATGGAAAACCAAACAAGGCTGCTCACACGAGAGCCTGTAGCTCTAAAATCCTAAAAATATGAAGCAGGTCCGACGTGCAATGGTCAACAGTGGAAAAGAACTGAGGAGTGCACAGGGGACACCCACTCTTACAGGATAGGGCAACATCAGCATGCGACTTGGAGTAGGCAGCCCCATGGAAGACTGCTAGCTAGAAAAGTTTCCATGTGGTCCCGCACCTGGCAGCTATAGCTCCATAGGTGTGGCCTGCTGCAAGAGATACCTTTGATGAAGATTATGATTTTCCTCTGTTTATAGGGGATTTCTTGTAGCATATTTACATAGCATGTGTTTCTCTGAACTCATTAAAAATACAAAAGAACTATATAAGCAGCAACTGAAAAGTGGGCATTACTAATATGGAAATCATCTGTAGGATCTTAGTTAAACAGAGGAACTTCACAGTTCATTAATGTAAAACTTAATCCTGTGTCCCTAAAGAATTAGATCTTGTCCCAGTATTGAAAGTAACACTACTGTTAAAATATTACCCCAGTTACTGAATGTAATACTACTGTCTCTCTAGGTCAGCTGCTCCCTACAAGTTAAGTCCCAAATGGGCCCTGGCACAATGAACCCTACTATGACTGTGTTGATGTGATTCAGTGGCACTCCATGGCCAATGTAACTGCTATTATAACACGAGAGCATATACAGTAACTCAGTTGGTGCAATCCCATCATGTGACTGTTCGTTAATCACACTAAAGAACAGTCAGGTGAAAAGACCATGTGGCTCAATCTCTGTGAAACAGCGGATTTTCAGTGGACCAGCAGACAGCTGCTGTGTGGCAGCCATTGAAATCCTCGCTAGCTGAAAGTAGCTAGCTGCATCATGCCCGACTGACTCTCCCATAGACTCCATTATACCCACCCACCCACACCGTGGATGTCCATGCCCCAAGAACGTGTCATCTGCAGTGCAGAGTGCATTACCCACCCACCCCACGGACCTCCATATCCTCACACTGATAGTGGGTAGCGGTCTCAGTGTGTCACATAAACTGCAGCACATCCTGGGGATGGGTGACAGTGAAAGTCACTGCAGGTATGATTTAGCTCCGTGTCTGCTGTCACCTGCTGGAGCTGGTCTTGTTCGCTGTCTTGACCCCCTCCTAGATCAGTCCTGGTCACAGTGAAAATAACAGAGATGCACAATGCCAGAGAGACACACCAGTGCTGTGTGCGTGACTCTCTCTCTGGCTGTATTGCAGATGTGTAGCACTCTCAGTCAGGAACAGCAGACAGCACTTCGTGTGAGACCACCCACAGAATCCAGAACACTGCACGTCATGCCTGTAATTAGCGAACTACATGCATCATCATGTCAGCACGCTGGTACCACCGCTCCTCCTGGCACTGGTCCATGCATTCTGTGGAAAATGGAGATGGGATTGTTGTGGCAGTGATGAGCTGTTTGTGTTTCTGGTGCGGTGGTAAACAACTCATTAAAACATCTCTCGAACTGTGTGCAGCACTTGTACAATGTCAGTAATCTGTGCAGCGCTTGTACATTAGTTGTGCTTCTTTTCTATACTGTACAGTAATCAAACAGCTCCGCATCAGTAACTGGACTGTTTAATTTCGATGTGTACTGCACACTATCGTTTGTTTTCCACATGCTACAGATGACTGTGCTTTCTGTTCACGTTTGGCAGTCTGTTGTTTCTATAGTGTCCAGTAACTGAACACCTCCTGCACAGGTAACTGGATTACCAGTGTCACACAGGTCTTTAATTTCAGTGTATACTGCACAGTATGATTCCTTTGACATGCTGCAGATCATAGTGCTTTCTGTTAATATGTTTGACAGTCCGTTGTTGTCCTGCAGCTTTTGTTATGCTACTTCTGTTTCACGGAGTTGTCCTGCTCCTTTTGTTGTTCCACTTCTTGTTTTACTGTTCTGCTGGTGGCAGAACACATATAATAAAGTTTCAATGTTTTGATGCAACCTGCATGCATTCTGTGTTTTGTCTCACAGTTGTGCAAGTAACCCATGTTGTGTTGCAAGACAGGTGAGGTACCCCATGTTATAAGCACAATAACCCACTCCAGAGTGTGCTGTTACTGTGCCTGCAGCCCAGGCCTCACAATGCACCTGGGTATGCATTAATCCCCACAACAGCACACCCTGTAGTGGGTTATTGCTTACATCTTCCATTAAAGGGGAACAGTCAGAACAAAGGACCTCACATTCAGGTATGGGTCTGGTTCAGTATGCACTTTGTGGGCAAAACATTTTGGTTTTCTTACTGTTTACTGTAGTAGATTATATCAGACTAATTTTGCTTAGTGGTAGGCTGACACTTTTTATTACAAATCCTAGACTCCTCTGCAGCGGACATCACAGCAGTAGGAGATTCAATAACCTGCAGTGCATGTTAGAACTTTATAATCTCTGATCAGATGTTTTCTGGGACAACCTTTCTCCAGGGTCTAAGTACACTCCTCAGTGACTACACATAACCCATGGAGGACAGTGGGACCAGCAAACAGAAGATCAGAGCTATATAAACTCTAACATGCACTGAAAAACTTACTGACTCTTCTCACTGCTGCCTACTGCTCTGATGTCATCAGCAGGAGGATTCTAGGATTTGTAGTAAAAGAAGATGTCAACATAAAGTAAACAAAATTAGTCTAACACAATCTGCTATACTACAGTAAACGGTAAGTAAACCTGCGGCTTTTTGCACAAAGTGCACATTAGACCAGGCCCACTTCTGAGTGTGGAGGCCCTTTGGTGATGACAAGTTTCTTTTCACCATCAGAACCCTAGCATGCCTATAAAAAGGAATGCAAGTATCCTTAATGGCCAGTTACACACTGAACAGGATATACATGGGTCTCTAGAAACTAGCTGAGGTGTTTAGTCTTTGACCCATTTATGATACTGCTAACAGTCCTGAAGAGAACGTTAACCATAAAATCAAGAAGTAAGGATAAGCATGGTAGCTCAAGGGCTTACAGGAACTAAGTCTGAAAATATATTCTTAACCAAAATCAGAAATTAGACCCCATTAAAACAGCATGTTTTGGGGACAGTTTTCCAGTAAGTTCATGTTCTAAACTATCCATGTCTCTAAATTAAGATTAAATAAATTTCTAGAGAAAACTGCATGTTTATGTTTCCATACAGAGATTTGCTGAACCAAAAACACGGTGCTGACATTTAAGCACTGAAAATGGTCAAAATAGATTTAAATAGGTGTTTTCACATGAAAAGGCTTACAGAACAGAACAGAAATATGTCTTAAATATAATCAATGCTCAGATCTTGTTCTAGTTAACAAGGGTTTTGACCTGAAAGGATTAGTGAACAGCAATGTCTTTTAAATTGGAGAGACTGTGCATTACAAGTAGCAAATTCTAGATTAAACTAGCTGCAGTTTCATAGAAAAGAACAGTTTTGTACTTGCGTAATGGTTGATCTTTGAGAGGATCTCTTGCAGCAGTTACTATCTTTAGGAGCTGTCAGAGGCACTCATGCAGATCGCTTTCTTCCAGCAGGTGCCTAGTGAGGGACCATCCACTCCGATGTCATCACTCCTTGCCAGTATAAAGGAAGTGGGCAGCCCCCAGCATCCCCAGTTCTCTGCTGGCTACCAGCTTGCTGGAGCATGGCTCGAGGGAGAACTGAGGAGACTAGTGATGCCCCTCTTGTAAAGAATAGAAATTGCTCTGCCAGAGAAGGAGGAGGAAGGAGGGTGGGAACATACCTGCTGCAAGAGATCCTCTCAAAGATCTACTGTTATGGTAAGTATGAAACTGTACTATCTTCTTGAGGGTATCTCTTGAAGCAGGTACTACAGTTGGGATGATTCCCAAGCAGTCCTTGTAAAGTAAGGGAGATCTCATGAAAGAAGTCCTTGTAGGACAGCGCCAAAAGGAGGTCTTGCGCTTGGATATGATGTCTAAACTGTAATGCATTGTAAATGTTACGAATAGTGGACCATGTAGCCACCTCACTTATTTCCGAGACACAAACTCCTCAGAACATGCTGCTGAGGTTGATGTTGCCCTGGTCGAAATGTATATGACACTACTGGCAGAGCCTGTTATGTTTTGTAGAACTGTATGTGATACAATTTGCTAGCCAGTGTGACCTTCCTTTTGGGAAGAAAAGGCAACAAAAACTGGTCTGATTTTCTTATAGGTTGGGATCTTGAGAGATGCGTTTTAAGGATGCGATGAACGTCCAACGTATGGGGTAATTCATCTCCAGGATTGGTATGATTGGGAAAATATACTGGCAGGTTTATAGACTGGTTCAAAGTAGATTTTGAGACCACTTTTGGCAGAAAGGTGGGATTAGTGCGCATAGACACTCTGTCTTTATGAAGGATCAAGTAAGATTCTTTACACATAAGTGCTTGTAACTCTTGAGATGCGTCTGGCTGAGATGATGACTACCAGGAATGTTTTCCAGGATAGGTAGCATATATCTGCCATTTTGGCTGGCTCAAATGGCTCCTTAGTGAGTTGTTTGAATACAAAATTAAGGTCCCATGGTGGTATTGGGTGTCTGATAGGGTGCTTTCTTTGTAATATCCCTTTCAGGAACATCTTTGTATGGTCCATTTGAGCTAGTGTCTTAGTCCGATAGATTCATGGAAAATCGAAATGGCAGCTCGTGAACCTTAATGGAAGAGTATCCCAGGTTTTGTGCTAATAGATCCGTTAGATATTCTAGTATCTCTGAAAGCGGACATATAAAAGGTTCAAGACAGCTCTGTGTTGTCCAGGTGGTAAATCGCGTCCACTTGACTCGATAGCATTTTCTGGTGGAAGGTTTTCTGGCTGCCAGCAAGATTTGTGCCACTTTATCAGAGACGTTATGTCAGTTTCTGAATGTGTGTTCAGGATCCAGGCATACAGGTGTAGTGACCTTAGATTGGGGTAGAGAATGGCACCTTGCTGTTGAGTTAGGAGGTCCAGTAACATAGGGAGGGGAAGGGGTTCTGTGATCGCTAGCTGTAGTAGCAAAGGAAACCAAATCTGTCTTGGTCATAAAGGGGTAATTAGGATCATCTTTGTCTGTTCTCTTTGTAGTTTTGGCAGGACTCTCTGGAGAAGCGGAGTTGGGGAAAGGCGTATAAGAATTTCTCCGTCCATGACAGGGACAGTGCATCTGTAATATGACCTTGCCTGTCCTGTACAAAAGAGCAGTAATGAGGCAGTTTGTGGTTCTCCGGAGAGGTGAACAGGCCCATCTCTGGAGTTCCTCATGTTCTGAATATGCTCTGTAGTGTTGAGGTTTTGATTGTCCACTTGTGTCTTTGGGAATACCTGCTTAGCTGATCTGCTAAGGTATTTTGTATGCCAGGTACATGGACTGTTATAAGTGTCAAATTCTGTTGGATGGCAATGTGCCATATTCTCGATGCATCTTGGCATAAGGGCGGGATTTGGTACCCCTTGTTTGTTGATGTAGTATTCTGCTACCATGTTATCTGACTGTATCAGTAAGGGCCTGGCACTAGGTAAGGCTGAAAAGTTCATAGGGAAAGCCGCACTGCTCTTATTTCCAATGTGTTGATATGCAGTCTGGATGTGCATTTGTCCCATATGCCCTATGTTTAATATTTAAGTGGGTGCCCCAATCAGTCGTTGAGGCATGTGTGGTTATGGTTTGTATAGGGACTGGCGCTTGGAAGGCATGCCTTATGCCTCTAGATTGGCTTGGTCTATCCACTACTATAGCACTTTCCAGTGTGAGAGTGATTATAATACGGTCCTCTAAATCCTCTATTCTTTGGTGCCACTGTCTTCTGAAAGCCAACTGAATTGGCTGCATGTGAAGATGGGCATATGGGACAATAGCGATAGCCACAGCCATGTGTCCTAGTAATTTTAGGAGTTGCCTGGCTGGATAACTGGTAGTGTACTGTAAAGTTTGCCAATTCTGTCAGGGTTTGGCTGGTTTCTAGTAGATACGCTTTCCTGGACATTGTGTCCAGAACTGCTCCTATATATTGGAGTCTTTGTGATGGATTTATTTGAGACTTGGGCAAGTTACTGTGGCCAATTGTTGTAAGAGTTGCAAGGTTGCCTCTAGGGAGTGGATGAGCCCTTCCATCGTGGATGCTTTTATTCACCAGTCGTATAGATACGGGAACACAAAGTGACCTTTTCTGAGAGCAGCAGCTACTACTGCTAGGCATCTGGTGAATACTCTAGGTGCTGACGAGAGGCCAAATTGTAGTGCTCTGAACTGATAGTGTTCTAGCAGTTTGAAGCAAAGTACTGCGATGTGCCTGGTGAAAGAGTATGAAGGTAAACATCCATCATATCCAGGGCACAGAGCCAGTCCCCTTGATGTAGTAGGGGAAGTATGGTATTCAGGGTGATGATGGTTTACTGATATTGCTTACATTGCACTTTTTGCTTTGAGATTGCAATTCCTCCATCAGAATAGTGGTGTAACTGTTTGTAGTGGGTGTGTTGGTGGACACTGTGTTAGTTCGAGAGTGTGGCCAGAATGTATTATCTGTAACACCCAATCGTCCATAGTGATGTTTTTCCCAGCCTCTATATGGCAGGAAAAGCAGCCCCCTACTGCCTCTGAGGCCTGTGGAGGAGGGCATGGGGGGCCAGGGTGCAGTCAGTTGGAAATGGTGGAGCCACCTCTTGTAGAGGGGTGGAATGTCCACCATGAGAGCTGCAGAGGCAGGTCTGCTGGAGGTCTGTGAGTGTTATTTTCCTCTACAGGCCTGTCTCCTGATCCGCTTTGATGTCAAGTGCATCTAAATTGATAAGGATGATAGTATTATGGCTGTGCTGTCCCGGGGTATGGTACATGACATGGACCGATCTTAGTGTGCAGCCAGAAGCTTGTAGGTCATCTAAGATGGTCTAAGTGGCAGAGCCAAACAATTGTTCCCGTTAAAGGGTGCATTTATAATCTTTTTGCTGAGCGTCTGGTGTAAAGCCTGAAACCTTAGTCATGCATGGCATCTTCAGGCTGACCCCAATGGCAGAGGATCGGGCAGAAGTATCTGCTACATCATAGGCTGTTCTAAGCAGATGGCATGAGAGGCTCAGCCAGTATTAAGGGTGGTTAGTAACTGTTCTCTTTCCTCAGACTGAGGAAGTTTATTGGCTACTTCCTTGGGAGCTGCCCAAAGGGTCTTGATACTTTAACATATGGCCCATATAATTGATGGTCTTAATGTTCAAAGTGGCTCCTTGACACATTTTCCTCCCCATATCGTCCAGCCATCTGGATTCCTTATCTGAGGGAAGGGTTTGCTAGCGTTTGGTTTCTTGGTCCTATCACGTGCTGCATTTATTAACATGGTCTGATGTGGTATGGATGCAGAGTAAGCATGGTTTATAGGTCCTTGGTAAAGGCAGTCTGCCTTATGCAGAACTGGAGGGGTATTGGCAGGTTTCTGCCATGTTGTTAAGACTACATCTTGATAGGATGGAATGCTAGGTGGACAACTATAGCCGGGTCTTCTGGGAGCTCAGATAATCTGCCAGGTTCTGGTGTTGTCTGTCAGGCTCTTTGTAGTGAAACCTATAACTTTTGTATTTGAGCCATAATTGCTAGGAAAGTTGGGTCATCAGGGGTAACACTGGAGCAAAACAGTCCTGATGGGTACCTTGCATAACCTGTAGCAGAGTTTGCACAACTGTGGTCTCTTGTATCAGAAATCCTGTCCCATCAACAAGGCGTCGAGTGAGACTGAAAGGGTGATGATTAAGTAATGCATAAAAGAAGTCATCAACAGGGGCAGAATGATCCTGTCTGGAGGAACACTGGCCTGTTGATGGGCAGCATGTAACAGCAGTGTTTGTTGGTGGGGTTACCGTCGGAAGAGCTGCAATAAGTGCCACTGATAAGAGGACTGGGAGGGCATCATCGATAAGAAGTCGCACATCATCAGCTCGAAATTTTATATGCCACCGAAGAGATGACCTGGAGCCATTGTCAGCGAGAACTTTGTCTCATCAGTCGAAGCATTAAATACCGCTGTTGACATGAGGACTGAGAGAGCCATCATCAATGAGAACTTCGCCTCGATCGAAGCATTAATACTACCGTCGACATGAGGACTAGAAGATCCATCGTCGGCGAAGAACTTCACCTCATTGGTCGAAGTTTTATACACCACCATCGACGAGATGACTGGGAGAGCCACAGTCAAGGAGAACTTTGCCTCATTAGTTGAAATTTTGAACCACGACCCGTCGCAACATGTGTTTAGCAGGGCGTTGCAGGCAGTGCAAATGTTTGCCTTCTGTAGAAGGAGGTTTGTCCATGAGAAACGACTCCATAATTTGAAGTTGCCGATGACGGGCCATTCCTGGTTGAAGTCCCTGCAGATGTTAAAGGTACAGATAGGAGAACAGCAAGCCATTCTTGGTCTTCGATGCTGTTGTCAACGGTGATGCACTGTCAGGCTGGAAAGCTTCTGTACTGCGAGCTGGTAGATGGCAAGTATAGAACTGAGGTTACTGGGGCCACCCACTTACTTTATACCAGCAAGGAGTGATGACATTATAGAGTGGACGACCCTCACTAGGCACTGCTAGAAGAAAGTGACAGTCTGCAACAGCGCCCCTGGTGAGTTCCCAAAGGTAGTACCTGCTGCAAGAGATGGTATATCTTGAAAGAATCTATTTCATTTGGCCACACCCATGAATCAATAAGCTGCAACTGTAGGTGCAAGGACCACATGGAAACTTTAGCAAGCAGTCAGCCAGGGGCCCACAATGATGTGAGACGTTGGCGCTCATATAAAGTGGGTGTCCCATCCTCTCCTCAGTTCCCCACTGAAGATCATACTTGGAGGACCTCTCTGAGGGAACCAGGAGAGAACCCAGCACTCTGCAAACCAGAGGCAGAGAGGCTATGGGTAGACTGCAGTGGAGACAGTAGCAACACAGGCTAGAGTTTTAGACTGACAAAGTGGAAGGAGGGTGGGAGGCTTGGCCTGATGAAAGAAATTCTCTCAAAGATTTACTGTTATAGTAAGTACACAACTATTCTATCTTCTTCAAGGATATCTCTCATCAGTCCAAAACTATGGAACAAGTGCCAAGCAGTACTGACAGTGTACAGTCTGGGTGGCTGAGACCTACAGGCTTAAGAAAGTAGGCCGTGTAGAACAACTAGCCAAAGCAAGCCCTTCTACAAGAGACAATGTCCAGACAGTAATGCTTAGTGAAGGTGTGGACAGTACTCCAGGTGGCAGCTGGACAGATGTCTGCAGCAGAAATATTTTCAAAACAAGTAACAGAGGTGGCCATACCCCTTGAGGAAAGACCATAAACCACCCCAGGAAGTTCCTTACTATACTTCCTGTAACAAAAAGTAATACAGTTGGCTAGCCATTTGGACAAGCACTGTTTGGAAACTGGTGTGCCCTCTATCTCAGGGTGAACGAAACAAAAGCAGTGAGAACTTTCTACAGTCCTTCGTATGATGAATATAGTACCGACTATTCTGTGTACATCTTGAGTATGGAGCAATGCTTCCCTGGATTGGCATGCACAGGATAATAAACTGGCAGGTGAATGGTTTGATTTAAAGTAACTCGACACCACCTTTGGTAAAAACTTAGGACTGGTATGCAAAGACACTCTGCCTTTTGGAAAATCAAATAAGGAGGCTCACATATCTGAGCCTGCAGCTCTGAAATCCTTTGAGCTGAAGTGATTACGACTGAAAACAATGCTTTCCAAGAAAGAGCATAAACCACAAGTCACAGCTAGCTCAAAAGAGCCAAAGTAGGCTTTTCCAAAATAAAATACTGGTTCCAAGCTGGGACTGGATTACACATGGGAGGCTTCAGATGTATAATGCCTCTCAAAATGTATGGGCCACCTCCAGCAGGGCAACTGTACGACTCTCTATAGCTACATGGAAAACTGATATGGCAGCCAGGTGCACCTAATAGGATTTGTTTATTTAAACTTTGGTAACCAAGAAAGGCACATTGAGCCTAGGCTCATTTACAGGTGCAACCCAATAGAGGAATACTACAGGCCTGAATTCGATGAGGACAGCAGATACTCTAGAACCTGTTTAACTGCACAGGTGAACGGATCCAGGTTGTGGGAAGCGCCCATAAAGCAAACTACTTGAACTTCATAGAATAAGTGGACCTGGTGGAGGCTTCTAGCAGCCACTAGAACATCAACCACTTTTGGGAAATCCCAAAAGGAGCAACGGCTCGTCTTCAGGTGCCATGCATGCAGACAGAAAGATCTGAGGTCCAGATAGACCAGGGTTCCCTGTTCCTGTGACAGTAGACCCTTGCACAGGGGCAGAGGCACTAGGTGTTCCACCGCTAGCTGTTGCAGTAAGGGAACCCAGATCTGTTGAGCCATGCGGAACAATGAGCATCAGAGCTGCCCCCTCCATCTGTAGCTTGTGAGCACCTCTGAATGAGAGAGAAGGCATACAGAAACCTCCTTTCCAAGAGAGGGACAACGCATCTAGCCAGAAAACTCCAGGCCCTGGGCGAGCCAGCAGAAAAGCAGTAGTTTTGTGTTGTGTGGGGATGCAAAAGCTCCAACTCTGGATGACCCCATCTTTCAAACAGGTTTTCAACTACTGAGGTCAGCAGTTCCCACTCGTGCATCCTGGACTGGAACCTGCTTAGCCTGTCTGCCAAGACATTTTGGACCTTAGAACATGAACTGTTGACAGTTCTAGACTGTGTTCAGAGCTCAATACCAAACTCTAATGGTTTCCCCTGCACTGGGGATAGGAATGAGTCCCCCTTTGCTTGCTGATGTAATGCATCGCATTGACATTGTCCATCTGACCAGGCAGAGGGCCTGGGGACAGGTGGTTCTGAAAGGCCTGAAGCCTGTACAGGACAGCTCACATCTCTAGAACATTTATGTGCAAGGTGCTCTCCACTGGGGTCAATCTACCCTGTGTCTGATGGAGTGCAAGTGGGCACCCCACCCTCCCGAGGCATCTCGTGAGAATCCAGAGAGGCAGGGATCAGGAAGGAACCCTCTTTAATAGGTTGTTGGGTTCCATCCACCACTTTTGAGTACTTTGCACAGGTGATATGACTAGAACCATTTGTTTTAGGTCATCTGTGAACTGATCCTGTGGACTCTCAGGGTCCACTGGGAATTGCATGTGCAACGGCCAATGGTACCATCACTGGGGCCACTGCCATGAGGCCCAGCAGGTGTAGAAACATTTTGGCTGAGATATACCTGCTGTTGTGCACTAGCTGTACTTGGGCAACCAGTCTATGGGCCCTGTCCAGGTGGGAAGATTAAGCCCTGGGAGGAAGATTAAGCCCTGGGCCATGTCACGACTGCTCCTATATACTGCAGTTGTTGTCAAGGGGTCAATACTGATTTTGGTATGTTGACAGTCACCCTCAGAGCATTGAACATCTGTCTGGTTCAAGCTAAGGTTTGTAGGAGCTGATCCCTTGAGTGGGCTTTCAATAGTCAGTCATCCAGGTAAGAGAAAACATAAAGGCCTTCCTGCAAAGGCTGTTGCTACTACTACTACTACCAAGCATTTGGTAAAGACCTATGGCACAGAAGACCAGCCAAAGCCAACACTCTGAACTAGTAGCGTTCCCCTTGAAGCAGTACCCTCAAGTATTTTCTGTGGGTTTACGGATTTTGATATGGAGGTAAGCATCCTTCATATCAAGGGAACAGATCTAGTCCTGTGCCTGCAGCAGTGGGAGTAGGCATTGCAAGGAGACCATTCTGAACTTCTTGTACTCTATGAAGATAGCTGCAGGTCCCTGTCCACTTTGGCACCAAGAAGTACTAAGAGCAAACACCGGTGTGCCTTTGTTTTAAGGGCACAGGTTCTATGGTCCTCTTTATAGCAAAGTCTATATTTACTCCCAAAGCAAAAGTAGGTAGTCTGGAGCATAGCAAGTCATTAGTGGGGAAGATCTGGAGGTATTTCTAGAAGTTCCAGAGCACGGTCCTGTTCTATGATTTCTAGAACCTATGCATCCATTGTTACTTCCTTCCACTGTTTTAAGTGGAGGGAGAGGTGACCCCTCAACCATCCCTGGAAGTAAAGGTGATTGGGGTGTACAAGGAGTCTGGTGGAGTCGGTTGGGGTGGCTCCCCTGCCTACCACCACCATTAGGAGCGTTTGAATGGGCACCTGGGGTGGTACTGGTGGATGGCAAGGCTCCCTGTCTTCTGGCTCCTGGATGTTGTCAGACACCAGCTGGATGAAAAGAACCCCAGCTCCTACCTCTCTTCTGGGTATGGTAGAGGAAAGCACAGACTTCAAGGTTCTGCCTGAGGCCTGAAGAGTTGTTAGAATATCATGAATCTCAGAAACAAACAATTTATTACTTGAAATGGGGCATTGAGAATAGGCAGTTGCACATCATTCATGAAACCCTGCCACCCTAAGCCAAGAATATCTCCTGTGAGCACTGGCAAAAGCACCTGAGGCATCACAGACTTTGCAAAGCAAATGCGTGCCTACATCAGCCCCAGCAGTAGGGCTTTAAAGCTCCTGTTTTTGGGTGCCTCTGGCAAGGCTTGTGCAGATGCCTTGGTCTTCCTCCAAAGGGTGTTCTGGTACTTCAACATGTGAGCCTGATAGTTAGCAATACAACACAGTACCATAGAATTTGTCGGCAGATAAGGACCTCTTGGGCCCACCTAGTCTGCCCTATATTCCCTTCCTAATGTTCCACGACAGACCCTACTTTATCTCCAGGCTCCCCTCCACCTTACTTCTAAGGTCACCCTGTGTCTATCTCATGCACGTTTGAATCCTGTTATTTTAGCACCCACCACCTCTGCTGGGAGGCTGTTCCAGGTATCCACCATCCTCTACATGAAGAAGCATTTCCTCACATCTCCTCTGAGCCTCCTCCCACCCCCAACTTCATAAAGTGACCCCTTGTCCTTTGAGGCATCTTTTCCTATGGAAAATACTACTTTCCTGTACCTCATTTATACCTGTAAGCTGTTTGAATGTTTTGATCATATCCCATTTTCGCCCTTTCCTCTAGAAAGTACTACTTAGTTCCTTGTGTCTTTCCTCATAGGGTTTTGATGCAGGCCCTGCACCATTTTGGTAGCCCTCCTTTGTACCACCTCCATCCTATCTATGTCCTTCCAGAGGTGGGTCCTTCAGAGCTGCAGTAAAGTACTTGATGTGGGGTCTTACCAGTGACCTATATAGGGGTAATACTACCTCCCTCTTTCTGCTGGTGATACCCTTCCTGTGCACCTGAGGATCCTACTAGCCTTCCCCACTACCTTATCCACTGCTTGGCTACCTTCAGGGTGTCAGATTACCCATAGGTCCCTTTCCTGTTTTGTGGCTGTTAATACCTCTCCATTCAACGGTATGTTATTCCTGAGTTTCTATGCCCCAAGTGCATGATTTTGCACTTTCTTGCACTGAAACACTGCCATTCCTTGATCGTTCATCCAGCTTTTGGATCATCCTCATTCTCTCCAACACCCCTTGGTGTGTCCACTCTGTTGCAGATTTTTGTGTCATCCACGAACAAGCATACTTTCCTACCAGCCCTTCTGCAATATTACTAATAAAGACATTGAAGAAGACCAGGCCTACTACTGACCCCTTTGGCACCCCACTGGTCAACCTTTCTCCAGAATGGACCCCATTTATCACCATCCTCCAACTCCTATTGTTTAGCCAACTTCTCACTCATTTTACTACTTTTGGACCCATCCTAGGTTGCCCAGCTTGCCCACCAGTCTTCTGTATGGAACAGTGTTGAAGGCCTTACAACTGAAATTCAGGCAGGCCACATCTACTTCTCCTCCTGATCCACTTCCCTAGTCACCCAGTCAAAGAACTCAATCAGGTTTGTCTGGCAAGACCTCCCCTGTGAAACCATGTTGCCTCAGATCCTGTAATCCACTGGTTAAAGGTATTCCCCAATCCTTTCCTTCAGTAGCGATTCCATTACTTTTCCCACTACAGAAGTCAGGCTGACGGGTCTGCAATTCCTGCCTCCTCCCTATTTCCACTTTTGTGTAGTGGGACCACATCTGCCCTCCTCCAGTCCCCAGACCTCCCTGTCTCTAGTGATAGGCTGAACAGAGCTGTCAGAGTTGCAGCCAGCACCTCCCTGAGCTCCCTCAAGATCCTAGGGTGCACCCCTTCAGGCCCCAGTACCCTGTCTACTTTAACTGAGGTGGTTCCTGAGGATCTCTCCTTTGTAAAGGACTAGTGCCCACCTCCTTTCCTTTAATGCTCTTGTCCCTTATCTTTGACAGTCACCCTGCCCTTCCTTTGAAAATACTGAACAAAAGTAACTTCAGTGCGTCTGCTTTTTTTTTGTCCTCTTCCTCACAAGGGGCAGAGGCTTCCCATTTTAGCTTTACTATCCCTCCTTTGGTCTTCCTCTTCTCACTTATAAATCTAAAGAATGTTGTATCCCTTTTTTCACTGCCTGGGCAATATCCGCCTCCATTTTCGCCTTTGCACTACTAACTGCTCTCCTGCCTCTCTGTTTTCCTGTAACTCTCCTTATCCCCTCCTTCTGTGTCCTCTTTCATCTTCTAAATGCTAGTTTTTTGCCCTTTACTTTCTCCGCTACTGCTAAAGAACCATAGTGGCATCTTTTTCGCTTTACCTGCCTGACACAGAGATTTGTTGCCTTTTCAATGCTCCATTTATTTTTTGCCCATTGTTCCTCGAATCCCACCAGTTTCTCCATTCCTTCTAGGGTATCCTAGAGGCATTATCCCATTTTCTTAAAATCGGCCCTCCTTAAGTCAGGACCCTTGTTTTTAGTGCAACTGGATTCTGGCCCAGTTGTAATATTGAGCCACACTGACGGTGATCACTAGTCCCAGGTGGCCCCCACTCTAGACGTCAAGCAACACTGTCCCAGTTTGTCAGTACCAGGTCCAGTATTGCTCCCCTCCCAAGAGTTGGTTCCTTAACTAGTTGCTTGAGGAATGCCCTTGCAAGGTCCAGGATGTCCCTACTCCTGACGGTTTCCACCGTCGGTGAGCTCCAGTCCACATCTGGTAGATTGAAGTCCCTACCAGCAACACCTCCCTTTACTTACATCCTTTGGATTGCTTCCATCATATCTTTATCTGCCTCTGCCCCCATGATGCAGAACACTCCTGGGCGAATCCTGCGCCCCCTCCCGTATCTCCAGGGCAGCCCACAGTACCTCAGCTCCACCCTGTTCTCCCTGTATTTCTATAGCTTTTATGTTGTCCGTGACATAAAGAGCCACCCTTTCACATGCCCACAAAATCTGTAGTACATTACCCGGTTCCTTCTGGCACCAGGTGCATAGGTCTGAGACCAGCCTGCCCATGCGATGCAACTTAATTGGGGTATAATATATTGTGTAATATCTGAAATTGCATTAGATGGTAGTGGCCCAATTTAATGTATTTATAAGTAGCTCTCCAGACACGTGCCCAGTCATGGGAGCCAAGGAGGAGGAAAGGAGTAATCCCAGGGTAAAAAAAAAAAAAAAAAAAGCAGGTTCCTCTCCTGCAAGAGCATCTCAAGCCAAGTGTGGTAGTAAGCCACATTATGAAAAGAAGTACCGCCAAGACCAACGGAAGCACTGTGTCTCCATATAACCTGGTCCAATGGCCAGCTCCAAAGTGGTGCAGGAGCATTTGTCTAATATTCTGACTGACTGGTTTGATCCCATGCAATCTTTCCCTCCGAGGAGAGGCCTAATCTCACCATGTCCCATCCTAAATATGTCAGATTCTGTGGAGACTGGAGAATGGAGGGTTCTGGGAGGGTCGGGGTTGATCTTTGGGCAGAACCAGACAGGTGCACATCAGTTATCCTAGTCAGACAGTTCTATTTGTGCTGGTTACCTAGTATATTGTTTATCCTGGTTACTTTTTATATATGTTTCAACCAGTGTACTGTTCTTATTCTTCTGCAAACCAGACCTGGCAATATTTAAAAGCTTATTAAATTTGGAAAAAAAGCCACTTCTCTCCTTTTTGCCTACCCTGTCTTCTCTGAACAGAGTACACCCTGGTATGGCTAATCCCAGTCCAGGTTTTCATTACTTTAGGACTCGGTAATTGCTACTATGTCCAGACTGGCATCTGCCATGGTGGCCTCTAGGGTCTGCAGTCTTATTGCCCAGACCACAAACATTTGCACACATGGCTCTCCAGATTGGCCTGCCCCCTCCACTTCCCATTTACTCTTCCTTATTTCCTCCACTATTTTTTCTCTCTCTTTTCTTTTATCACTTGGATTCCTTTGTTATTTGGTTCTTTTGGTGTTTCAGACCTTCAGGATTCCTACTGCTGACCTCGTATGCAGGGGTGAGGGCAGTTTATGTTTCCTGACTCATTCTGCCCCTCCCTCAGGTAGTTTAAATGCTCGCCAATGTAGCATTTAAACCTTTCACTAAGAACCATGGTTCCCTCTTGGATGGATGCAGGCTGTCGCCCCTGTACAGGCCCTTATCCCTCAAGTGGCCCCAGTCCCGAATGAGCTGAAGCCTCCTCTCTGCACCATTCCTTCAACCATACATTGAAGATCCTGGTGCAGACAATCCTGTCCTCTCTGTTGGAGACTGGTAGCACTTCTGAGAAGGACACAGGTCATGCTACTTGCCTAAGATGGCTCCCAAATTCCCTAAACTCCTCCGGAACTATTGCTGGCTCACTCCTAGCCAGGCATTTATCCCCAGATAGACAATGATGTCCAGCTTTACCTCCTTCCTACTGTCCCAGTGATCCTTTGGATCCTCTTTCCATCCTCGTGAGCTGTGGCAAGGTCCTCGTGCCTAAAACATCCAAACTCCTGGACTCCTTATCAAGAGAGAAGCAACTCCGGTGCTTAGAGTACGCTAGACCTGTCATGGGTAGCATTTATGACCACTTAATCTGCCTCAGTCTGGGTAGCATAAAATGGATTCCCATGAGGGGCCATCTACATTTATCTGCTTTCCAAGCTACAGCTGGAATATTATTAGAAACACAGACTTTGACAGCAGATAAGGGACCGCTTAGCCCATCGAGTCTGCCCATTTCCCTACCTATTGGATTAGCTGCAGATCCTAGGTAACCAACAGCCTACTTCTTCCTACCTTCCACCAGAATTGCCTTATGAATGTCCCATGAATTCTTGAATTCTCCCACTGTTTTTGACCCCACGACCTCCTCTGGAAGGCCATTCCATGCATCCACAACCCTCTCTGTGAAAAAATACTTCCTCACATTGCCCCTGAGCCTTCCCCTCTATCTTCAAATTGTGTCCCTTTGTTTTGCACATCTCTTTTCTGAAAGATGATACCCTTTTGAACTTTGTTGATTCCCTTGAAGTACTTGAATATTTCTATCATGTCCCCCTCCCTCCTTTCCTCAAGGGTACACATATTAATCTCCTTTAGTCTCTCTCTGGTATAGCTTCTGTTGCAGACTCTGCACCATTTTAGTTGCCCTCCTCTAGACTGCCTCCATCCTGTCTATGTCCTTGAGGAGATGGGGTCTCAGATCTGCACACAGTACTCCAGATGGGGTCTCACCAACTGTCTGTATAGAGGGTAACAATTTCCTGTTTTCTACTAGCGATGCCTCTCCCTACCCATACAAAATGTGTGGTTGAGCACTCACCAGTGCTTCAGCCCATAGTAGGTAGAGCATCAACTAAAAACGCATTGAAATGATATTCAGTTGAGTGCTTGGTGTTGAGCACTTGAACTAAACTAGCACTCAACAAAAACTCAACTTGCAGTTGAATGCTTCTTGAGTATTTAAATTAGTAGTTGAGGATTTTAGTTTTAGAATGTTAATTAGAGATGCAGTTGAGCACAGAGTCCCCAAAACCTGAGTATATATGTCTGGAATGCAGCAGCTACTGGATATCATTATTCCCTGTGTCACTTTTGTGTTCTATATTCTTACCTTTAAATTTCTTGTGGTCTCTACTACATATAGTTTGTCACAAGTATATTTTGAGATGTAAATAACCTTGAGAATTGCACGTTCTATATTGTTTTATGTCAAATTTCCTTCTATTATGAGGGTGTTAGAATTCCTGTTTTTACTGGTATGACTGCAAACAGAACGGCCACAAGGGACCATCCTTGTTGCAGTAGGCATAAGTGTAATTGCTGGATTAGATGGACTGGCAGGACATAATGGCGCATCACTTAGGTTTTGGGGACTTGTACTGCCATCTGACAGAGGTGGTGTTTTATATGGCAAAACATTGGACTGTACTGAAATGAAGTGGATCTTTTATGGAAGTTTGAATCCTAGAGTTGGAATGAACACTGACACTAACTGGTCCGCCTGTTGGTAGTCATTAAGGCTGAAGTGGAGTGGATACAGTCCAAGGAACTTTGTAGTAAAAGATCAGAATATTTCAGCCAATTATACTAAATGGTAACAGAAGATTTCTAGTTTGGCTCCAACTCCTGCTGCCCCCTCCCAGTCCCCACTGGCCACTGTGCTCTCTCATACAGTTTCTTCCCTTACTTAATTCATGCATTTAAAAACATGAAAGGGATAACATCTAGAATAAAACAATTAGCAGTGACCTACTGAAGGGCAACCCTTATTTCTTCCTCTTCTGGATAACAAATGTGATAAATGTAATAATTGGTTGTAATGTGGTTATGATATTTTGAAGGTATCTGGCTCCTGAATCCCCACTCATGGTATATGCTCCTTGCCTACCCACACACAGTGGCCATAGCCTCTACCTTCTTGGCTCCCTTTCATCCAGTGATGGTTGCAGGCTTCAGACCCACCCCGACCACAGGCTTCTCAAACTCTGCCTCAGGTACAGAGTGCACCCATACTCCTTAGCTCATGAACCCCCTTCCCCAGCCATGGCAATAATCTCCTGAGTTAGCCCCAGTTATGGCAGAATGCTCCCCAAGTCCTATAGCCAGAATGCTCCCCAAGTCCTAGTCATGTTCCCAGGTAAAACCTGCAGCCACGATGGTTTTGCACCCCCATCACTACTTCTATCTTCCTAGTTCCCTCACCCCTCAGTACTGGCCTCAGTCCCCCCACTGCTGGTCTCAGGCTGCCCCCAAAGCAGAATTCAACCACCCTCTGGTAGTAGCCCCCCAACAGTGTTCACCCACCCTCTGTTGGAGGTACTCCCCCTCCCCAAGCACTTGCAGCTGGCCACTAATCTTCCTCAAATCATTAAAATCTGCCCCCAGGATCTTATGCTGTTCAGCACATGCCTAATAACACCTCCCGAACTGGGTTTCAGAGCCACTAATAACATGCTTTGCATCTAGTCCTTGATAGTACCCCCACATACATACATTAGTGTTTTCATTGACTGTATAAAAAATTCAGGTCATCCTGTTTTTGTTTCATCCTGCCATCACTCCCACATTCCACAATCACCGAGGAGACTGCAGTCAGAGCCTGGAAACAGCCGCGAGTATGAGCTAGTGAACTGAGAGGGAACCATAAATTCAGTGGTGTTTTCAGCTTGACTCTGCAAGAGGAAGGAAATGAGGAGTGTCCATAGTGTTGCACAGGAAGTGCCAGCCAGGATGAAGACTGTTGGCCACATGCTGCCGCTCAAGTGAGTGCTCTTTTGCCATTAGCCTCCACCTGCCGCTCGCGTCCTTAGCATCTCCAGCACAGCATAGTCTTTCTTCCTCAGACTGGCAGAACCCCTGGCTCTCCTCTCATCCCTCAGCGGGTGCTTAAACTTTCTTGTGGTGGGCGACAGATGGTCGACTGCTCTGCACATCTGCTGACTGTGCAGAGCCCAAGTCGAGCTGAGCCTAGCGATGCGACAGAGTCCAGGCAGTCCTGATGAGTGAGCAAAGAGCAAGTGGAGCACTGAAGCGCAGCTTCCTGGGAGAGAGAGAACTAAGACAGAAGGAAAAAAAGGAGGCAGAGTCCCAGCTGAGAGAGACTCACTGACTGTCTCCCTCCTCAGCCTCCTGGTAGACAGTATATATGGTAACAGTTACAGGAGCAGGGAACAGTAGCGGTCAACCCAGTAGCCTACTAGCCACTACTGCTAGCTGGCCAAGCCACCCTGCCACAGCTATAGTAGCTGCACTAGGCTTTGCACTCACACTCTGCAACACCCAGAGCCCAGCCCAAGCTCCTGATTCTGTCCAAGCCAGCAACAAGACAAGGAGGATCAAGAAAGAACATGTCTGTCTGCAGAATAAAGTTCAACAACCAGCAGAGAGGGTCCTGATAAGTCTGCTTGTGCCTTGAGGTAGTGCTGCATTTATTGAAAATGACTCTGTGGGGAGGCGGGAACTCAAGGAAGGGAGAGAATACACAGTATCCTGCTGCCACTGGGTGAGACTGGGGACCAGTTTGGGAGGTGGTGGTGATGGAGACCGGCTGCTGAAAGGGACAGGATAGATCACATGACCCTGCTTTTTCTGCAGTGGCGGGGGTCCCTGTTTTGCATGGCTCGTGGGTGAGGAATGACTGCTTCTCCTGGCTTGGGGAATGGCCCTGCTTTGTTTGGCTCGGAGGCTGGGGGTTATGGTCCTGCTTCTTCTGCTGTGGGTGGGTGGGTGGGTGGGGGTATGGCAATGGCCCTATTTTTCTGGCCTGCAGGCATGATGGTCCTGCTTCTCCTGGCTCAGGGGTGGGAAGAGACCTGCTTCTATGGCATGGGAGAGGGTGGCTGAGCAAAAGAAGCATGCACATACCCCGAACCAGGAAAGGCAGGGCCATCCCCCACTCCCAGAGCCTGGAGAAGCAGGGTTATCCTCCCTGATTTGCTTCTTCTGGCTCGGGGGCTGTTTCTCCTGACTTGTTGGAGGGGATGGCCTGCTTCTCCTGGCTGGGGTGGCCCTACAGCTTCTGACTCAGGGCAGAGGTGAAAATATGGCAGATGGTCCCGCTTCTTCTGGCTCAGGGTGAGGGTGGGATTGTCCTGTTTCTTCTGGCTCGGGAGTCATGGCCAGCTTCTGCCCCTAGCTCTGCCTGTGGGGAAATCTATGGGGCACCAGCCGTGGTAGTTGGCTGGGCACCCACTGGGAATAAGTGGGGAAGCACGATTAATGGTGTGGTTTGCTGAGGATTTTGAGTCTCAGCAAGGCCCAGAGATAAAGGGGCCTGCAGACAGAGGCAACCTTAATTCACACAAGGGGTCTGTGTGTACAAAATGAGGAGCTTCAAAGATGTAGCTCTGTAGCTTTTAAAGAACTACTGGGAAGTGTAATTACAGGGGCATAGCATAGTTCAGTGCCCAGTACCCCAGTCACACACGGTATTAGGCTAATTTTGAAAAACAGTGTTGGGCAAGGTAGATATGGAGATTATTCAGTCTCCATACATAGGGACACACTACAGGAAGGGGCAAAGCCATGTCAGCGTGTCAGCGGTAATTGTAACATGATCCCCTGGCAGCCAGTTCCCCTATTACCAAATGTCTAATGGGTACAGTAACTGTTAAATGTAAATTTGACTGCAGGAGGCTCGGGGCACTGGAGCACCAAATTGTGTTCTGACCCTGTAATTAAGCTTTCCGCTATATGTGCCCTGGCTGCCAGCTGTGCCCACCAGTGCCCCAATAACAAAAGATGCTGGAGCTGCCACTGCATCCCAGGAGAGTTTCCCATTGCCCGCCTCTGGGACCAGTGAGAGTCAGTCAGGCGGACAATGGGGAAGTGAGTTATGCTCAGTGTTAAAAACCACAAAAAGTGAACCAGCTCACAGTAATGAGTGGGTACTTATAGCAAGTATAAGCTAAAAGAAACCTAAGGCAGCACTTGGGAATAAAAAATAATTACAGAATCAAGCCATTCAGTGCAAAAGAGTAAAAGTCCGAATGATGCAAAGCGCTGGGGTTATAGTGTTGTGGGATGGGCTTTTACTTTGGCATTAGATGGCTTGATGCTTCTTTTGTTTGTTTGTTTGTTTGTTTGTTTAATTTCCTTACTTAGTTCTGCCTTTGGTTTCTTTGTGCTCTGAGTAGTAGTGTAATTTCAGGGATAAAGAAGATCCCCAAGGTGTGTGTGTGTGTGTTTGGGGTGGAGGGAAGCCTGCTGTAACCTACTTCAGGGATCCTTTCTAACTTTTGTATACTTTGTTTTCTGTTCCTACCTGGCGTCCTCTCTCCGGTGGAGATTCCCAGTCTGGAGCTCTGCTGCCGCCTGAAACCCCTGAATCGCACACTCACCAGTGCACCCCATCCCCATCTGGTCGCACGACTCCCTGGCTCTGAGTTCCTGACCTCCCCCGGATGGGACCGCTCAACTCCTCCGGGCTCTATCTGCAAATCTAGTGAAGTGACCGGAGGAGGAGGAGGTGACCAGGAACGCAACCCGGTAGGACCGGCACTGGGCATGGGACTCTACCACTGATCCCCACCATTGCCCATCAACAAGAAGGTTTTTCTTGGTTTCCTCCCCTCAGAATGTGGTATGCAATGGCATCCTGCATGGCACTCATGCCACTGGAGCCTGCCCACGTCCGCTCCTTTCTGCAGCCCGGCGTCTGTGCTTCCCTGGGCTCCACCAAGGCCACTGCTGCATCAGGTGCCCCCAACAACCCACCCGGGAGAGGAAAGCAGTCCTCCGAATGCTCGATCCTCTCCCTCCCTGCTGACCCCCAATGACCAAGGTCCATTCGCGAACCGGGTCACTGGTATAGAGCGAGTTGTGGCATCCATCGCCTCAATTCTCAGCCATAAGGCTAGCCAATCCTTCCTAACTTAACTTGGTAAAACAGTTCTTCAAGATGAAAAAAAAAAAAAAAGAAATATCAGTTATTACAATATTTACATATTTAAAACATGCACCTTTCTCTCACAAATTGGTAACTTTCTCTGCTTTGGCATGTAATGCTATTATACGATACAATAATTTTATTGGGCATTTTAAGTTTGTGCTTGGTTCCTGCAGCCAATTGCACATAGTTAAGACATATTTTAATGCTACTTAAATTTGGCTATATAAATTGCAGTGAGAGACTCCCTGGGGTTTCCAATATGCAACTGGAACTCCTGTTCATGAATGCCTCCGTAATACCTTGTGGTGTGCCCATGCCTACATTTGCCAGTACGTGCAAACTAATATGGCTCTAATATCCTAACTCGGCAGTCCAAAACCAAGTTTGCAAGTTACAGACTTTGTTTGTGATTTGCAAATTGTTCCAACATGCTGCCCACATAATTTGAACTGTTAAAAGGTTGAATTGGAGGGGCTGCACACTGGAGAGACCTGCGGTGTCCTGGCTTGGCAATTAATTTGACAAAGATGAATATCCTGTCGCGGATAATATACCTCATGCAAATGATGCATAGGGTGTGGAGAGGTTGTGGGATAACAGGTGGACCAGACACCGAACTTCAGGTTCAATACACAATCTCTGTGTGATGTTTATTCAAAATACAGGAAATAAGCTTCTGCAGTGCCATATTCCTTCTTCAGTACATCAGTTTGCAGCAACAGACTATAAATATCCTTTCTCTGCACTTAGCCAGCACCTACTGATCTCTAATCTAATCTCTTTGCAGTGAAAACCCTTCATCCCAACGTGGGCCTCATTTGCTTGGTAGTGGGGGCTCAAAAGATAAAAAAAAAGAAAAACAGGCTAAAAACAAAGAACCTCAGTGCAGAAACATTGAAAGATGGGTTACCACAAAGGGCACTGGCAACTAATCAAGTTTCAAAGAAATACATTTATTTATTTTATTTATTTATTTAGCTTTTGTTTACCAGGTAAGTACACTAGACAAGTATTATGCCTATTTTCAGTAACGACCAGGAGAGTACAACATAATGGTACAAAGACAACATATCAAACACAAGTTGACAGCATGGGCAATATAGGAGGAAAAATACTGAGGACACAACCGCATAAAACAGCAAGACAAGATGAGGGAACAGAGTTGGCACATATTACAAAAAGTAAGAAGTAAGGTACAGTGGGCACATATTACAGGGCAGAAGAAACAATGGTGCAGCAGATGGTCAATTAGTTCTGAGTAAGGTGAGTCAATAATATAAGGTAAGGATTTCGGTTTTACAGGGCCAGAGGACTGCAGGCCAATGGTTCTATCCAGGACAGGTGGTGGTAGTGGAGTGGTGTGGGCAGTAGAGTCTGGGCAGCCTGTAAGAGACTAGGAGGCACAGGGAGGCTGGAACAGTCACATGCTGAGGCTTGTTTCAAGAAGTCCCACATGGATTTTCGGAGGCAGTGATGGGAGGGCCATGCAGAACTGGTTCTGGGAGGGAGTTCAAAGTTTAGGCGCACACACAATGAAGTCCCTAAGCTCCCATGAGGATTCTTGTGGCAGGGACTTTGAGCAACCCCTGGGCTTGAGACCTTAGCGAGTAGGGAAAAGTCAGCTGGTGGAAGGAGCTGGGCCAGTCCCGATCATCATACATACTTCCATAATGCAAATCACCATGAAATTTCGGACATGTACAGTTTACAGCAATTTACATGCATTTTAAATAGCACAACTAACTTAATTTCTATAATAGTCACCTAATACTTTTACCATTATCAAAAACATCAAGTGCCATGATATTTTAACATTTACAGGTTTCATAAACATAAGGTATATTATGACATGGTGCTATTACACATTAAATCCAACAACGATGAACACAACTTGTTTTCCACACGCTTAGAGGTCACAACAACTACAGATTTAAGAAAAGTTGGTTATCAAGAATGGCAGGAGCTGCATCATCATCAGTTACTGACCAACCTCAAATACTAGGTGGTCATTGCTGCATGATAAAATGCAAGTTTAAATAAAAGCCTCCATAATTTTAATGTCATGGCTAGAAACAACATGTCATTGCTATACTGACCATGCTTATTGCTCATGCTGTCTTCCTTGAGATACTTGTGTCCCATGTTCCGACCTAATGTCATAAGGTATTGGGCTTCATAGGCTGTATGGCATTGTTAGCGATTACTGCTAAAAGTTACACTTCTAACTGTGTCCGCCAAGTTTGGGAAGGGATTGTACCTGCTGCAGAACCCACGGCCATCCATCTCTTCTAACTTCCTGGTTTGCCTGCTCTGCCCCATGCTCAAGTTTTGTGATGTTGCACCAGGAGAAGTGCAGAGATGTACCTTATACAGTTCTATGGGGCAATTTTCAATACGTTTTTGCAACTTAAGCAATCTTAGAGGGACATGAAAGCCACTACTCAACTAATAGACAGATGGTTTTATATTCCTCTAAGATTGCTTAAAGCAGCTGGCTCAGTGGCACTGAGGGTTGAGGTGCTGGGCGCCACACCACGTGCCATACCGGCAACCCGGGTTTGGAAGTGGACTCGGCCACCAGGATTCGGCAGGGGAGGGAGAGATTGAACATCTGAGGACTGCTCTCCTTCCTGGGGAGGATCCGGGTTTAGCGCCTCTCTTGAGTGGCTCCGGTGGTGGCTGGAGGCACTGGTGGCAGGTGGCTGGAACATGCAGGGCCCGACAGAAGTGGGGGTGGAGCATCGGCAGCATTGGTGCATCAGCCCCATAGACGTCATTTCATGTCCATGTTCAAGGGCAACCATGAAGAAAAATCCAGTTGACCAGGAAGGCAAAGAGGGCTCCAGGGACGAAACTCACATCCCCAGCACGGACCATCTCTCCTGGGACCCCTGTGGTCCCAACCAGAACCGACCCTCTAATTACAGACAGGCCACCAGGTAGGTGGGCGGGCCCCTACCAGGAGGTGATCAGGGGCTGGAAGGTCCTGGGCAGGGGATGCCCAGCGAGGAGAGTCTCAGGTGGGGAGTAGAGGCTAGGTCAAGAGAGCATCTTGGAGAGATGCCCAGGTCGATCGGAGCAGCAAAAGAATTAAAAAAAAAAAAAAAATTGCTTAAAGTTACAAAACCAGCATTGAAAAACTACCCCTAGACTTACAAACATAGAAACAAAACTTGTATGTAGCATGCCCTTGTGCTCTTCCTGCTGCAACATCACAAAACTTCCACGTGCAGGGGCACAGCAGGCAAACCATGAAGTTGGAAGGATCAGCTGGCCGTGGATTCAGCAGCAGGTATGATCCCTGAGGTAATTCCCTGAAGTCAGACACCCATCTGCATCTTTCTTAACTACTAGATATGCTTAGAGACAAAAATCCCTAACAGGAAAGTGCCTTGGTTCTGTACTGTGCCCTACTAAAAGATTATAATGCATTTTCCCCACCTTCCCGCATCCTACCCAATACTGTGTTGATTTTTTTTGTTCCTAATACCAACCTATTTTTTCCTTTATTTCAACAGGTCAGGCCAGACATCAGCTGTCTACCTTTTATATCCCCTATTCTCTCCTCTAGGACCTCCGACCTTTTTGTCTCCTCACCCTCTCTGTGCTGTCCCTTTGGGTCCTAGCAGAATACCCCATAACAAAGACAATACAACTCTGGACACTGTGTCTTGACAGAGCAGGGAAGTTATATTTATTTTAGGGGTCAAAATTTAAGTTTTGCGGCCACTAGCCAGCAGGGCTAGTACTAGGAAAATCCCACAGACTTTTCCACTTCCCAGGTTGGTATACTTACTGAAGTGTTACCTGCTCTGGTACAAGATCACAAGGCTAGTTAAAGGAAAATCTTACTAGCTAGATACAAAATCTACCAACATTTAGTTAGTGGGATGATGCAGTTTTGACCCCAGTGAAGGGAGTGGGCTAGTGTCTAGTGCAAGGGAAGGAGGTGGGGCAAGTGTTGGGGGTGGCATGGAGGGGGCTAATGCCTGGGGAAGGGGTGCTAATGTCTGGGGCTTTGGAAGATGGGTCAGCTGGGGTCGGGAGCTGTGGAGGGAGGGAGGAGGGGCTAGTGTCAGGGCCTGCAGGAGGAAGAGTGTATAGGAGGGTGTACAGTATGTGTGCTTCAGGTGCCTGAGGAGGTGGTGCGGGGGGCTTGCAGAGAAGGTGTGCAACAAGGATGTGGATGATTCTCAAATGGCTATTGAGGAAGGGTGTGGTTTCTGTGAGTTGGGGACCCCAGGATGGATGCGATATCCATGGGCTCAGAACAGTGTGGTGTCAGAAAGGAGGGTGTTCAGAGAACTGTGGTGGAACAGGGAGGATGGCAGGGTTGTGTTATGAAGTGGAGGAGAGGGGTGGTGTTTGGGGCTAAGAAGGGAGCCGGGGTAGTGTTGGGGACTGTGGATGGTGTACAGTCAGTCAGGGGCTACTATTACAGGGGGACTGTGAGGAAAACATGCTAGTGTCACATGCTGTGTAGGGAGGGGCCAGTGGCAGAGGGGCCTGTGGAGGAAGGGGCTAATGCCTGGGTTTCAGAAAGGTGTGGCTAGTGTCTGAGCTGCAGGCTAGTTAATTATACCGACTGGGGGTACACAAAGTCTTATCTATTCTCAGAAAAAATATTGGTTTTCCCAGCTTTTTTTTAAAGTTATTAATTAAGTGAAGTGTTGAGAAGGGGGATAAAACCTTTATAGGTACATTAGGGAGCATAGAAAGGTTTAGGGAGGAATAGTGAAGATTAATAAGGGAGAGGGAGGTGGGCAGAGGAAGACAGTGAAAAGGCAGAGATACTGAATGAATACTTTTGCTCAGTATTCACAAAAGGAGATGAGGAGGAGTTAGCTAAACCAGACAACAGAAGCACTCTGGGTAGGGGTTTGACACCAGTCCATTTACAGAAGAAAGAGTCCAGAAAGAACTCCTAAAACTCAAGGTGGACAAAGCAATGGGGCCTGATGGGATCTGCCCCAGAATCCTAAAAGAACTAAGGGAGGACCTAGTGACACCACTGCCCACACTTTTAACAAATCATGGAGGATGGGGTGGTACCTGAGGACTGGAGGAGAGCTGATGTGATTCCCCTTCACAAAAGTGGGAGCAAGGTAGAAGCAGGAAACTACAGACCTGTAAGTTTGACCTCAGTGGTAGGAAAATGATGGAATCACTTCTGAAAGAAAGAATTGTTGAGTACCTAGAGGCCAGCGGGGCACAGGACCCAAAGCAGCATGGATTTACAGCGGGAAGGTCATGTCAGGCGAATCTAATAGATTTCTTTGACTGGGTGACCAAAGTAATAGACCAGGGAGGGGCTGTGGATATGGCCTACCTAGACTTTAGCAAGGCATTTGACACAGTCCCGCACAAAAGATTAATCAAGTTAGCCAGCCTGGGAGTGGGTCCCAGGGTGGTAGCCTGGGTTGCAAACTGGCTGCACAACAGGACACAAAGGTAACAGTGAGTGGAACACATTCCAAAGAAAGGGGATCACTAGTGGAGTACCTCAGGGCTCAGTACTGGGTCCAGTCCTCTTAACATCTTTATAGGTGACATTGCAGAGGGTCTGGAGGAAAGGTATGCCTCTTGCAGATGATGCAAAGATCTGTAACAGAGTTGATACCCAAGGGGTGGGGTGGTAGAAAGGATGAGAAGGGACTTGGCAAGGTTGGAGGACTGGTCAGACATATGGCAACTTAGATTCAATGCAAAAAGTGCAAAGTAATGCACCTGGGAAACAAAACCCAGGAGAAGAGTACACAATAGCAGGGGAGGTACTAACAACAACAAAATGGGACGGGACTTGGGGGTAATCATATCAGGTGATCTAAAGGTGGGTAAGCAATGTGAGAAGTCAGTAAGGAGAGCCAGGGGATACTGGGATGCATAGGAAGGGGCATCACAAGTAGAAAAAGGAAGTGGTTATCCCTCTGTACAGACAGTTGGTGAGACCCTATCTGGTACTGTGTGCAGTTTGGAGACCTCATTTATGCAAGGATATACTGTAGACAGGATGGAAGCAGTCCAGAGGAGGGCAATCAAAATGATGCAGGGTCTGCATCAGAAATCATATAAAGAGAGAATGAGAGAGCTTAATATGTATACCCTTGATGAAAGGGAGGGACAGAAACGCTCAAGTACCTCAAGGGAATCAACAAAGTCCAGGAGGGTAGCATCTTTCAGAAAGAGAGATGTGTAAGAACAAGGGACACAATTTAAAGATAGAGGGGATGGCTCAGGAGTAATGTGAGGAAATCTTTTTCATGGAGAGAGTGGTGGATGCGTGGAACTGCTTTCCTGGGAGGTTGTTGGGGCTAAAACAGTGGGGAATTCAAACATGTATGGGACAAACACAAGGCAATTGTAGTGGGGGTGGCAGGAAGTAGGCTGTTGGTTAACTAGAATCTGCAGCTTATCCAGTAGGTAGGGAAATAGGCAGACTGGGTGGGCCAAATGGTCCTTATCTGCCGTCAAAGTCTATGTTTCTATGTATCTGTTTAACAGGATTGATGCAACATACTGTTCAGGCACATAAACCTGACTGGGGTCACACATGCTGCACCTATGCTGATTTGATTTGACCTTGGAAATGCATCACTAAATGTTCACTGAAGCTCTTCACTTTACCCGTGGGTCCCACTGTATAAAAATGCCAGTGGCCTGAGGGTCACCTGGGTCCATACAGGTCAGTTAAACAATTTGTAACTTGTTAGCATGTTTAATGCTGCCTTATAGAGCAGGATTCAGAGATACTTGGGCGGTGTATGTGGGAGGTCTGACAAGACCGCACTGTCAGAAGAGGGTGGGTTTGGCATGAAAGCGGGAAAATAGCTACTGCCAGTATGAAGCCCCAGTCACTGCAGATCCTGCACTACTGAGAAGTACCAAACTGCCACCAGTCACCTAGCAACATCACCCACCATTCAAGGTACTGCGCTTAGACCTTGGTGCAGCTGCAGATTCCTCCATGGGGAGGGAGGCAGGAGGGAAGGGTCATTGTTCCCATCCCCCACCTTCCACAATCTCTCATCAGGCATGGCAACACCCCCACCCCAAGACTCTATACCAGTTTGCCAATCCGGAGCCCTGTGGATGGTGCAGGGGCATAACAGCTGTTGTCTTCACCCCTGCCCTGGTCAATGTGTGGTGCAAATTTGCCCCTCCAGAGAGAGATCAGTCCTAGGGACACTGAATCCTCCTCCTTCAGGATGGTGACTGAGTCCATTCTAAAACCTAGATCGATGGTGTGGTACCAGTCCAGTATCCCCACCCCACCAAAAAAAAAAAAACACCCAAAACTCACTTTTTCCAGTCCCTAAAGGTCCTTCCTAACTGACCCAGATGATCAGTATTTTATTCTTAATACTGACCCATTTCCCTTTATGTCTACAGGTCTGACAAGATGTTGACCAGGTGTGGGAGGACACGGACCATACATATCAGATATGGCAATGTTCACCCCAATCTTGTGCAGCAGCACCCCCCAACCGCGTACCCACGGAGCTTGAATAGCCACTATGAATATCTGCAGCCTGCCTAAAAAAATGGCACCCTACAATGCTGGACAGCACAGCACCAACCAAACATTCTGGCTTTAACAGAAACCTGACTGTCAGCCAAGACCCCAGACTCATTTGTCTCTATTCCTGGCTACGCTCTCATTAGGCTTGATCGTATGACAAAAGCGTTGGCTGTGACTTCTATATACCTGCTCACTGCATTAACAAGCCCTGCCTAGCCCTCCCTAGACCATGGTGCCCCAAGCCCTCTCAATAAAACTCTCCCCTGGCCAAACCGTGCTCCTCTTACTCTCACAGTCTTCATCCCCACCCCGCAGCCAATCCCTTGCCTGTAAAGCACTCTCTGACTATCTAGCCAGCCACTCCCACAAAATGGAACAAATCCTAGTTGGGGATCTTAACATAAACACAATACCTTGAGCTCATCAACACATGCTAAGAATACACATTTGCTGTGTTAGATATGACCCAACTGGTATCCCAGCCTACCATGTCAACCCACTAATGGAACCCACACCTTACTAGATATCCTGCTCACTAATTGTCCCCACCATATTACTGACCTGGGTGTCCTACCCAATGCCTTAGCGACCACTCCCCAATCATCTTCAGCTGGTCCTGTCAGCTACCTAAACCACCACCAAATATCACCTTTCATCGTCGACTACACCCAGGAGGCATAGCCAAACTCAAACAATATCTAACTAACTGGGACTGGTCCCCTATTTCCAAGCCCAGCTCATAGATGATGCATTGCACTACTTCACCACCTACTTAATACCACCTGTGATGCTTTTACACAACCATCAAAGTGACCACTATGAAGCGTAGTGTCCCCTGGATCACCCCAGAACTCCTACAACAGTTCAAAATGCGTGACAACCTCTGGCATCGTACCACTGCCTCCAGCTTGCTAAGTGATAGGCAGGCCTATAATGTTGCCGACAATAAGTGTACCTGGGCAATCCACAAGGTGGAGCACTACAGAACTGCCTTAGCCACCTCCTGGAGTAGCACAAGAAAGTTCTGGGATAAAATCAAGGAGCTACATGGTAAATCCCGCTTCCCAACCCCTCACAACTTAGTGTTAATAGTACTACCACCACAAACACACTTCACATAGCTAACTGCCTCAACTCCACCTTCTCAGACCTCAGCTTAGTCCTCCTAACAACTTTTTTATCCAATTCAGCCTACCCCACTGCCTGAGCTCCTCCACCCCCTTCAAACTCAGAGTCATTACTCCTACAGAAGCGAAGACTACCTGTCCAAAAGCCTCCAGAGCTCAATTACTGCAAATACGCCTTTATATGCGTATCCTATACCTTATGCTAGACTCCAGTTATCTCCCCACTCCACGGACCTTCTAAATCTGTCCCTGCACCCTGACCAGTTCCCTACCTAATGGAAAATGGCAGTGATAACACCAGTATTGAAATGTGGTGACAGCTTCCTCCCAAACAACTACCGGTCCATCTGATTCTCTCCCCACTCTCTAAAGCCCTTGAAAAGATCATGGCCAATCAGCTCACTGACTACCTCCTTGCACACAACCTCTCTTATGTAGGGAGCAGCATGGTTTCAGAGCTGGTCCACCTTTTCTGACCACCCTCACAGAATTCGCTAACTCCCTGCACTTCATACGCCTATATGGGCACCTGCAGGGCCGTTTATAGACCTCTCAAAAGCCTTCACACGGTTTCTCATCCTCCTTCTTAACACATTACAACAAATTGGGGTCTCTCATTGTCCACTCTCATGGTTCTCCAGCTATCTTTCATCTAGAGCCCAATGTGTTAAAATTAATATTACCATATCTACTATGCTGCCTGTGCACTCAGGGAGTTCCCAGGGATCTATCCTGGGTACCCTGCTATTCAGCATCTACCTTAATGCCCTGCCTAAATCCTGCCCCAAGCAACCTTCTCCTCTACCTGGACGACGCTGTTCTTTATGCTGCACATCCTGATCTCGCTCTCTCCAGCGTACCTTACAAAACTCCTTGTCTCAGATTGAACACTGGTTTGCTGAACACAGATTGGTGGTCAACATTAAAAACTAAGACGATGCTCTATGCCCACCGCCAAAAAGATCACAGGATTTCCCCTGAAATACTCTCTGCCTCCTCATCCCACTGGAACAGGTCAAAAGTATAAGTATTTAGGTATTACATTTGACTCTTCACCTCATTCCACTAACATATAAAAATCCTCACTTCCTCCACCAACACCGTATTGGTCTCCTTTACAGACATAAAGACTGCCTGCCACCTGAAGCACTTCACCTAGCCATTACCTCCTCAGTCTTATCGCTGGTGGATTATGGCCTCAAAATCTCTGCTACCGCCGACCATATGGCCGATCTCGGCACTTCATCAAATACAAGTAGTCATCAATAAGGACTGCTGGCTCCTCTCTGGTGCCGACAGAAATACACATACCTTGCACCCTATACGCTCACCAATATTCTCTCCCTTGAGAAAAGACTATTATACCAGACCTGTCTCTTCACCAAAAATCCTCCTGGGTTTAACCCCAATAGGTGTCATAGCTTCTCTTCAGGCGAAACCATCTCAGCATCCACACAGGCTGCCCCAAAAACTATCTGGAAGGTACCTAGGGTCAGGACCACCCTGGCCCAGCAATCCTTCTCCCCTTGAGCTCTATCCTGGTACAATGCCCTCCCCTCCGGCTGTCACATCAATCACCAATCAGGTGTTTAAAAGCTGCCTTAAGGGCCCATATCCTCTCCTCACATCAATGCCAGTGTAACATTAACCTGTGATCCTGCACCACACCGCTGGGCCACGCACCTGCTCTTGGCCGGGCAGTGGACACCCTCACTATTTCTAGCCTACAGGCTCCTCACCTCCCTTGGTTACCGTATAGTTGCACTGGACTATGAATGTATTGTATTATGTATAGACAAGGCCTCCAAGAAGCTTACTACCAACTCATATCATGCATTGCTTTAGTAACCAGTTGTATAGGTCTTAACCGCTCATTAGGTGAATATGTCGATAGCTCTGCCCTGTTTTAGCTACCAAATGTATAGGCATTAACCCATGCTCATTGTACTTTAGTCTGTATGTTGCTCACCCACATTTATTCTATGTATGTACTGTATGAATGTCTATGTTTTATTCTGATGTGGAGCCTTTGGAAGCAGGTCTATGACTCAAGGGTGTAATTCCGATTTCCTAAATAAATAAGCACTGTTTTTTTGTTTATCCTACATTGTTTGTCATATTTAGTTAGTGAGGAGCTGCAGATCCTTTGTGACCCCCTCCCCATTGCTGTTCTTTATTTATTTATTTCTGTTTTTGTTAACCAGGTAAGTGCACTGATCCACTGGACCATTTTCAGTCACGACCCGGCCAGAAAGGTGGCAGTACAGGGAAATACATGGGTGGATACAACTCCACATTGGAAAGTACAGTGGTTACAACAACATTAGGACAGATAGAAACAGTCATCATTTACATAAAAGTTTACAGGCGTTGAGAGAACAGAACATTTGACAAAGAATACAGGTCGAGATACAGAGGAGAATTAGTTAAGCATACATATAGAGTATCTAGATATTTTCATTTATGCCGTATCTGTCTGAGAAGTGGGAGCATACGAGGTAGGCAATGAGAGTCATCGAGCAAATCATGTTTAACTCATAGTGCTCAGGGAGTTAGTGGCCAACAGATTCGGTAGTTTTATGGTGGCTCATGAGGGCTGCTCTGTCCGTCAGTGTTTGCAGGTGGACTCCTTCAGTAGCCATGTTTAAGGTTGGCTTTGAATGGCGCATGTGATGGGGATGTATGAATGGAGATGGGAAGACTGTTCCAGAGGGAGGGGCCATTACAGAAAAGCCTTTCTGCCCATCATCGTAGAGACACGAGGAACTTTGAGGGGCTGGAGGAAGAGGCCCTAAGTGGTCTAGTGACTGCTCTAGTTTTGAGAAGGGGTGTAAGGGATAGCTGGTTACTTCTGAGGCGCTGTCCAACAGGCAGCCAGCAGCATAGTTCAGGCGCCTTGAGTGAGAGAGCCATCCTAGGGACTGATAGAGGTTGCAGTGGTGGGTTAACGAGGGCTTTGAGGACAAAGTGACAGATAGCATTATATGCCACATATAGTTGGGGGTTTTGCTTTGTGTGTATTGGGGAGTGGATGGGGAGCAGTAGTCCAGAAGAGGGAGAAAGTTGTCTTCGCTATGGCGAAGTGAGCTTCAGGTGAAAGGAGGTGAATGGCACGATAGGCCACACCTAGTTTCTGATTAATCTTTTAATGATCAGGGCTGTATGATCATTAAATGTGAAGCAGGAGTTGAGGGCAACACCAAGGTATGAGAAGGAGGTGACCTGCTCAGTGGGGGCCAGCAGGAGTGCATATGGTCAGGGCTGTTAGATCTAGCGGTCTTGTTTAAGAAGGGCTTGGATCTGAAAAGCATGGCCTTCGTCTTTTCTCATTTACTGGGAGTTTTCTGGATGTGAACCAGCTTTCAGCCGCCCGTAGTTGTCTGTGAGGGTAGAGGAGATGGATTCCAGGGACTTGTCGCTGTGGTACAGGACTAGGTCATCTGCGTAAAGAATCATATTGCAGTTTAGCCTCTCAGCAGGTAGTGCACTGATAAACATAGAGAAGAGAGGGGCCGAGAGGTGATCCTGGGGTACACCAGTGCTTGTGGGAAGGAGACTGAGGCAGCTTGCCTATGAGCACCAACTGGGATCGGTTTGTGAGGTTGCTATGGAACTAGGCTGTGGGTCCCGGGCACAGCCAAATTGTCAAGTGTGGTGGTGAGGAGGAGGAGGTTGTGGTCTACTAAGTGAAAGCTTTTGACAAATTGATGAAGACCACACCTGTAGCACCCATGTCCATGTTCTTGAGAATGTGGTTACAAAAGACTGCCAGGGCAGAGGAGGTGCTGTGGTGCTTGGAAGCCATGCTGGAGGGGACATAAGAGGTTGTACTTATTTAGGTGTTCTGATAACTGGATATGGACAACCTTCTCTAACAGTTGCTAAGATGAAGAAGCAGGGAAATGGGTCCATAGTTTTCTGGGGCTAGGGAATCTTCTGCCTTGAAGATGGGTATCACCTTGGCGTGTTTCCAGGTGTCAGGCACAGTTGATGTGGACAGAGCCAGGTTAAAGATGTGTGTTAGCGGCCTTACCAGGGCTGCGGAGATGATTCTCAGGAAGGTTGGGTAGAGTTCATCCCTACCAGGACTGCCCCTATGGGATAGGGTTTCCATGAGTCTTACAGTAGTAGTGGTACCAACGGCTCTGAAATAGAAAGTGGGGTGGAGGCACGATGGTCTTGAGGAGTGAGGGGCTACCAATTCTGTTTGGTTTTCGGAGGGTGAGGGAAGCTTGCTAAGGTATGGGGTAAAGTCAGTGAAGATGGCGTTAAAAGGTCTGTGATGCCAGCAGGGTCATTTGTTATGCCTGCTGTAGACGCAAGTGATGTGTTATTTGCTTGTTGGTCTTGGGGTTTAGTATAGACCCAACTGCTGCCCAGAATTTATGAGGATTTCCAATGTGTTTTGTTGAAGGTCGTTAAAATATTTTCTTTTGAGTGACTGTCATTTGTTTGCATGCATTCTGTAGTTGCCTATAAGCGTTCTATAGATGGGGATGGGGACACTTTAAAAGCTTTCCAACTAGAGTCCCAGACCTTCATTTGTAGTAGCAATTCTTTGGTTATCCAGCGCATGCAGCCACCTCTAACCTTCCTGGTTTTATGGGAAAATAGTAGTCCTGTAGTTTCCAGAGGGTGCTGGTGAATAGACTGACAGCAGAAGAGATGTTTTTATCGCATATAGGGAGGACCAGTTTAAGGACAGTGCATGTCGGTGGCAGAATCATGGTTTGGGGTGTTGAAATTTCTGAAGGACAGTATTTTGGTGTGGGGTAAGCAGACTTGTTGTTCACGACTATGTTGGTGGGGGTAAGGTCACTAATTGCATCGCCATGGTCCTGCTTGGAGGATTAGATCAGGCCGGTTTGTTAAATCCAGTCAAGGACTGAGTGGCTTGTAGTACGATGGTTGTATCTGGTTGCAGCAGCGTTTACTTGGTCAAGTTATGGGACTTTAGTAGAGTTGTGTAGTCTGTGTTAGGATTAGCAGCCCAGTTTAGGTTGAAATCCCAAGCAAGAATGTATCCCTGGCCAGGGTGGAAGTTGTCAGGCTGGAGAAAACTAGACAATCCCTGGCTAGAGGCTGGAGGGGGTTGTAGCAGCAGCCAACATAAGAGTTTTTGCGCGTTAACAGTCAGCTCGGTGATAACCCATTCACTTATGGAGTCGGTCTTTGAGCAGGCAACAATGGCAGCTGATATGTGGTCCTGTACATACAGTGCAACACCTCCCCTCTCTTCCTTCCCGGCCTGTCCAGTCGGAGGAAGGAGTAGCCTTGGAGCTGGTACAATACTGAGTTGTGGTATGGTTTTAGCCAGGCCTCGGATATATCCAGTATGCAGGGCTTGTAGAGGTCACCCAGGCCTCTAACTCTGCAAATTTGGAAGGGAGGCTACGGATATTTAGATGTGCAATTTTTATTCCATGCATCACACCCAGGCGGCATCCATGTTGTTTATTGTGTATGTAACCCCCTGCAAATGGGGTTCCCAAAAGACTTCCAGGAGCTTGCTTGAATGCTCCAAGCCTGAATGGTGTTTAGCGTTTAAGCCATTTATCTGTAGTGTTTTTAGAGCCTCTGGTACTGTCTTTTTAAGAGCTGTCTGCTTGCAGACATAATTAGTTTATATGGGGGACTGTGTGTTTCTCTGCTTGAGTACCACTCGAACTGCTGCCAATTCACTCCATTTTGCAGTCACTAGGAGTGCAAAGGGAACCTATCTGAAAGATGTAACTGTTTGACAGAAATCATTTAGAGTAATAATGAAAATACAGTTTGTCTAACCTGCTTTCTTTGCAGTCAGAACTGTGTTTGCCTAGTTCCCCATTCTAGTTTTGAACTGCTGAACTGGACCAATCAGTGTGGGATAAGGTAGCTCTAAAATGGTGCCTTGGGACGAATCAGAACTTGGACTCGTAATCTGAGCCAGCCACAAGAGGATTGTATGGGCAGTAACTCTGGGAGATGTAGTTTGGACTTGGCGCCTTTTGGACCAACAGGGGCAGTCTATTGTGAGTGACAGCCAATCCAGCCAAAAACTGGGAGGAACTCAAAGGAAGTGCCGTTTTGTCTGCTGGAGTTTCAGTTGACTCTGGCAGTGAAGAGAAGGAGCCCTGTGCTTTTTCGGTGTGCAGTTTTAGTCGGGAAACGTGTGTAAGGCCCAGAGTTCGGTCTGCAGCTTGTGTAACTGCTTGTTAGGACTGAATCCGTCCTGTGAAGAGAATCAAAGGATATCTGAAGGTAGAAACCAGGCTCACCCTGTAGAAGACTGGAGAAATTGCTGAATTGCACTCGGTCTGTCAGGAACTGAATCTGCTGTGTGTTCTCCGGTATTGTGCAGTAATTGCGATCGGGATAGAGAAGCAGCCTGCCTGGTATAGTACTTTCTTTTACCATATAAATGTGTGAGAGGCTTGTGCAGCTCAAGTGAATCCTACTGCCATTAAAGGACTTTTGCCTGTTACTGTTTACCATATAAATGTGTGAGGAGGCTTGTGTAGCTCAAGTGAATCCTGCTGCCATTAAAGGACTTTTGCCTGTTGCAGTTTGCCATATAAATGTGTGAGGAGTCTCGTGGAGCTCAAGAGTAGCCCTGCTGATGTTGAAGGACCCTATCTTGTTTGGAGGTCGTGAGTACTAATTCAGAGTCGCTCCTGTTGAATTGCCACATTGAATCCAAATGGAATTACTGTACTGCTGACTGTTTAACTAATTTTCTTTTCTCTGTGTGAAAGGGCCCCTACCAGCTGCCACGGTTTGGACTAGCCACTAGGGCTTGGGTACCCAGGGACAGTAACTGGTAGGGATAGGCCTATGCACAGAGCCATAAATGAGATGAGTAAAGTGATAAGCTAATTAACCTGATTTCCCCTGTCCTTGTTATATCCCTAAATAAATCAGAGCTGCTTGTTTCAGCAAAGTTATACTGCCTGAGGTATTTGTCTATGTTAAAGTATTGTACTGTGATTGTTGCACTGTATCTTATTTTACAGGGGTCCCAGTGCCTGAACCAGTCCTGGGGTAAGTGTATACTGTGAAGGTAATTCTGATATACTTGTGGGCCACTAGTGGGAAGAAAGGGGTTGCAGTGTCCCAGAGGGCTGTGACCAAGTAAGTTGAACTATTGCAAACCCTGACCTCTGGGTGGAGGCACCCGCCATTGGATCCAGGCCCCTCAACCTGTTAGTGGCAAATCAGGCAGGGGTAGTAGCCCCTGGGATAGCGCCATCTAGGGGTTACATGTACATCTGTTGGGCCTGGGTTTGTTTCAACATCATCTGCTAGGGAGGGCTAGAAGCAGGAGGGACAAGAGTGGGCAGGTGGGAGGCTGCCAGAGGTGCCTGCAAAGTGTAACGAGTACAGCAGATGCCCAAGCTGCCTTTGTTCCATCTGTGATAAGGATGCCAGCAGTATAGATAGGGATAGGGATAGATTTGAGGCAGTATAGCGCAGTGGTCTAAGGCTCTGAGCTGCAAATTTGGTGACATCCAGCGGACCAGACCTGGGTTTGAATCCCACAACTTCCACTGGCATACTGTGTGACCCTGAGCAAGTCACTTAACCTCCTTGTGCTCCCAGGTCGCTCCTGTAAAAAGCTTTCAGCTTAGTGTGCTATACCTGGTTAAACAACTAAATAGAAAATAAAAAAATGTGTCTTTATTTGATGTTACATTGGGCATGTTTGTAGGGCATGGGGGCAGGTAAGTAGGGGTGCAGTGGTAGAGGAATTTGTGTTCCTTTGCTAGGATGTTAGCAGAAGTCCATAGCCAACAACAATCCAATCAAGGTGGATGTAGCCAGCAGGAAGAGACTTACATTCCCTCGGAGCCAGGATGTGATCATGTGTAACCCCTTGCAAATGGGGGTTCCTAGAAATACCAGTCTGGGTTTACCTTAGCCAGTTTTGTTCTGTCCTTCTCCCGCTCTCGGGCTTCTCCTGACTTGGCCCCTAATTTTCTGGCTCCCCAGGTCCTGTTTGCCCTCGTGTGTCCCTAGTTTGCAGTCAAATGAAAATCCAGCCCCTCGGGCTTAAACTGCTGACCATGCAGCTCCTGTTGTAAAGCGCTGCCTCCAGGGCAGCGGGAGTCACGCTGGCGCAGTAAAGCGCCTTTGATGTGGGAGCCACTTGTCTTGCGGTCGCTCTGGATTGTGCTGTGGGTCCTGGGATCCCTTCCACCTGTTTGGGACCCGTGACCATGGACAGCCTGCTGGGGACTGCTCAGATGGGAATTAAAGGAGTTCTGACCGGGGCTCATTTGAGTATGCCTGTGCAGGGCCCGGTCATCTGAATAATGCACAACAGTGTATCTAGCTGCCTCCAGGGTAGCTATGTTCAGCTCCAGCCGAAAAGTAAAGAATTAAAATGTTTTAAATAATGGAACTGTTGCTGCTTGTTGGGAATATACTGTGTATGTGGGGAAAAGTGCTTAAAGTTAAAATGAGTACTGTTTCCTGGCAATTGCAGTATCTGGGACTCTGTGTGTCAGCCTGTCAGCTGCTGCAAGGGAGCTTGCATAAGTGCAATGCGACAGTAAAAGTAAAAGAGCCATGTTTTTCATCTGTGCAGCGACTGAAAGTACAGCCTTTAAGCTATAGAACTGGGGGGCATTTGAAGGAAATCATTACTTCTTTCTGGCTGCACCAGGACATTATTCAGGACTGTATCTAATCTGCTATAAGGGACAGTGGGTTAAGCAGCCATTGCCAGCAGTACAGCCAATTGGAATTGCAGCAATAGATAGCCAGGACTTGTGGGACATTCCTGCATCTCATGGGTAAGCACCCAAGTGCTTATAGGGGCTTACAGGGACATTATTTTTAAGCACAACCAATTGTGCCTCGGTGTTCTGATTGACAGGTCCTTCACAGCATTGAGACATGTCACCCCATCCTACTACCAATCAGGAGTTGAGCTAGGAGGAGCTCTATAAAGAGACAATGTTGTCACTGGAGATTCAGAGAGAGAGAGAGAGAGAGAGGCGCAGCAGAGCAGGCTCCAGCTGCTGGGAGCCCCCATGGGGGCGGCTCCAGGCTCCAGCCATGCCATCAGGCCTGGGCCACTTAATTCAAGCCCTTTCAGTCTTCAGAGGGCATTTGTTATTTTCTTCAGTTAACAATTAACTAGTTACAATAATTGGGCTTTCTGCAACAGCTAGTCTGGAGGTTGCTAGTACTGTCCTCCAGAGGCTAACCTTCCCTCCCACGCGGGAAAGATGTGGACTGAAGAATCAGATGTCCAGCAGCGGTGAGAACGCTGACCAGACTAGATGACATCATGCAGTGGTGAGAGCACTGACCAAGTACCTCAGCGGTGAGAGAGCTGAAGAAGTCTTCAGGATGCCTTCAATTGCGGATGAGACCTGTGGAGAACCTGGTGAGTACCCTAGTACCCCCAGGTGCGAGGAGAAGCTAACAAGTAATCTCGGGGCTCCATGCCCCATTAAAATGTGTGCTGTTAGGTGTGAAGTACTGAAGTCATCAGTCTGGGCTACTAACCCCATAAGAGACTGCCTAGTTCAAGTAATGGATGCATCTTGTCTGTGGCCCAAATTGCTAAGTTGCAGGTGCAGCAAGATGCTGGACTTAGTGAATCATATAAATATGTAGCTATGGGTTAGAGTCCTGCCATCGTGGAGCTGTCTGCCAAGATGCACTTGCCACTTCATGAGACAGGAGGCCCTAGAGCATATTAATGTCTATGATACCTTAAAGAGAATGTACCTGTGTCTGCACAGAATTTCGTCTAAGAGCATGGTATAAGTGTTAAATGGCTAGAGCGTGCTGGATAGGACTCCGCTTGTGGATAATGTTCTTGGTATACAGAATGTACTGGATGTGACTGCCTGTGACTAAAGTATGGGATGCTTGATAAAGTGTCATTGCCAACTTACTCTGGATGGATGCCTTTTGGTATATAAAGTACTGGATGTGACAGTGTTTAAACTGCATTTAGGATACTTGACAGAAGCATCACTCTCATTGCATTGGATGGGACTTTCAAATATTGTGCTGAATGTTCTGGATATAAGATCCACATAGTTTCTTCTGGAATGTTTGAAGTCTGCAGTGCAGGGCAATCCTGATTTGTCTGCAAATGCAGGGCAATCCCACCATGTCTGCTAAAGTGCAGGGCAATCCCTGCTGTGGTTGTAAATAGTAATTTGCTGCTATACAAAAATCTGGTTCCAAGTTGCCCCACCCTCAAATTAATGCAGCCACCTCGACCAGCTGCAACTCCATCAGGCCTGCAACATCTTGGACTGTGGTATCTGTTTAACCAGTATGGTATGAGATTGCGAGGTTTCTGCTGATTCTGGGACTGGTACCAGTGTGGGTAATATTAATAATTATGTTTAACATCTGATTTATCAGCAGCTAGATAGCCAGGGCTCTGGATGTCTTAAGACGAATGGTAAAATGTGATTTATGTCTGCTTGTTAATATGTAGCCACCCAGCTGGAGGGTTCACCAGCAAAATCCAAAATGATCTCTGTACATGTATAAATACGGTAAGATATCCTCTACTCCTCCTGTTTCCCTTTCCTAGCTCCTTTTACCCCTGAAATAAATATATTATTTGTTGTTTGAAATCCTGTGTGAGCATATTATTAGAAGAGCCTTTAATTCAAAATGTTGAAATGTGGGGAGCTGTGTCTTGGGGAATGTCTGGGAGGTAACTGGTCATCGTGGGTGGTGTAGCAGCTCAGGGGCTACTCCCAGCACCATCTCACCAGTAAAGCACCCTGAGTGGAGGCACTGCGTAGAGGTTTTAAAATGTTAGAGTTAGCAACGAACCCCTCAGCCTATGTCCAGGTAGTAGGCAGGTGTAACACTGGGGTTGCGCCGCCCAGGGTTACATGTTTTAGGGTGGGATACCAGTGAGGTGAGAAACTGAGGTGCCACTGTGCAAGGAAAAATTAATAGAAATGTACGGCTTTAAGGTGGTTCACTGGATTTTGGAGGTATAGAGAGTGAAAAGTGAGGGTGGCGAGAGGCAGCGGCCACTGGTGGTAGAAAAGGATAAGCTGCAGATGGAAGAATGCACCGATAATAGGTTTCGCAGCCACGTGACTCGCTATATATATTAGACAGCCGGGCAAGGATGGTGCTTGCGCCCGGGCAAAACAGTCTCAGCCTCTCGGCCGTTACAGCCATATTCTCCTGGCGCTGCTCCAGCTGTGGCGCATACCAGTTCAGCTTGCCGGTCGGAAGTTCTGTGAGTCAGCTGGGGCGGGCTCCTTTCAGTCCCTCACGACCACCGGGGACAGCTGCAGGTAGGTGGAGGAGGGCAGAGAAAGTGGGAGGGGGAGCTGAAAAGCGGAGCACACAGTGGGTGATGTAATTCCTGCCTCTGATCCCACCTGTAAGTGATCAGACTCTGGATTTAGGGGAATCGGGCCGAAAATAATTTGTGGGCGAGTCAGAGCAGACAGAAACTGTGTAAGCTTATGCTTTTGCAGGCTTTGCTCCCAGTTGCAGCACTCGTATTTGCAGTGACCAGCACCCCTTAATGCAGGATTAAATCGGACTAACTATTTCCTACTTTACAGAATACGTCTAACAATCCTCTTAAAGTGCTTTGCCTAATTTAAGATTTAAAAGAGACAGTCTACCATCCCCTCTTTGAGTAGTTTGCTAAAGGCCCACATTGTGCTGTGCACTTTGCTCAAAGTTAGATTACATTCTGCAAGCCTCTTAAAGTGACTTGCTAAAGGCTCCGTGGTGCTGTGCACTTTACTTTATTAATGCCCCCAGAAAAACACTATCTCCACATCTACGTGAAAAACATTACCCCTTAATTAAGGGAATACAACATTAATGCTGGAGCTTTAGGCAAAAGTCCAATTCAAAACAGTCTCAGCCTCTCGGCGTTACAGGCGTATTCTCCTGGTGCTGCTCCAGCTGTGGCGCATACCTGTTCAGCTTGCTGGTCGGAAGTTCTCTGAGTGAGTTGGGGAGGGCTCCTTTTCGGTCCCTCACGACCACGAGACAGCTGTTCAGCTTACGGTTGGAACTTCTGCGAGTGAGTTGAGGGGGCTCCTTTTCGGTCCCTCATGACCACTGGGGACAGCTGTTCAGCTTGCGGTCAGGCGTTCTGCAGTGAGTTGGGGGAGGGGCTCCTTCCGGTACCTCATGACCACGGGGACAGCTATTCAGCTTGCTGGTCGGAAGTTCTGCAAGTGAGTTGGGGAGGGCTCCTTTTGGTCCCTCATGACCACCGGGGACAGCTGTTCAGCTTGCTGGTCTGAAGTTCTGAGAGTGAGTTGGGGAGGGCTCCTTTTGGTCCCTCATGACCACCGAGGGACAGCTATTCAGCTTGCCGGTCGGAAGTTCTGAGAGTGAGTTGGGGAGGCTCCTTTTCGGTCCCTCATGACCACAGGTATGACTGGCTGTTCCTCTAAGACCCCCTTATCCCAGGCTCCACAGGAACCAGGTAAGTGATCTCTTATCTGTGCTAGGATGCTAACCTGTAACACTGCAACCCCAAGTGTTATGACAACTGTAGACTCACTTTTTGGTGGTTGGTGATGCAAGGTTTGAAATATCTCCACTATTCTGTTTTTTTTCTTCAAACTTTGTTTCTCTCCCCTGAACCTGAACTCTCTCAGGTTGTTCCAACTCACGGATCGGTCTACCACCAACCGTGGTCCTGCTCCACATAATCGCTACTGTCCTCCGTCAACCTTAGCCAGACATTCCCTCCAGCTCAGAGCTCCCTGAGGTAGGGCTGCCTCCACTTGCTGGTGCTCTATTCATAATCTAGAGTGTCCGGCTAGGTCAATGGAAAAGGTAGAGAGGGCGGAGACAGAGACCTGGTGTTGGGCGTGTGGCATCAGGTACTGTGAGGTCATCACCTATCAGTCATCAGAGTTCTTTTTTTCTGCTTCTCCCTCCCCAGACATGGGCCGTGCAATGCCGCCCAGCCCGCTACACAGTGCTCCTGCTCATGTCCAGAAGGCGGTTACCAGCGTTTTCCCCTCCTTGTATGGTCCCTATGTCTGTAGTACACCGATCTCCACCGAGTGTCACTAGCTGCATGGGACACATCCCCCTCCCTGCCTCCTCCCAGGAGAGGAGAGCAGTCCTCTGGACGCTTGATCCTCTCCTTCCCTCGATGACCCCCAGCAGCCCAGGCTCATTCCAGAACCGGGTCGCCAGCGTGGCAGGTGTGGCATCAGTGCCTCAACCCTCAGCACCACCTGGCCGACTCCACTATTCTGTTAAGATTCCACTATCAAGACAGAAGGAAATATATGGTAACAAAGCTACTTTAATGCAGACATTTGGGTAGAAGAATGGAAAGCACACAAAGTACTGTACACAAAAACATTAAGATTTTGAGTTCTTAGGAGTCTTTATGAATTGGTGGTGTGGTTCCTTGGGGCCGTCATGCCTAATACCCACCCTCCCTAAGCAGACATGATCTCTTACATCACATGAGGCCCTGTAAGAAGAAACCTATGACTGAGGCTGTTAGCCACAGTGATAAGCCAAACTTATTTTCCTTCAAAGAGTAATCGACTATAGGGCACTGGTTTGAAGCTGTACCTTGTGCTTCAGACAGGAAGCTACGGGCTAGGGGTGGACTGTGTTGGCCATGGAAGGAGGGAGGATTGGGGAGGGCACTCTAGGCTAGAGGGCAACTACTGGAAGAGGACACACGCACATACAGGAGTGGAGGAACCTACAGAGAGAGGAGGCACAGGTGGGCCACGAGGTGGGATGGAGAGGAAGGGGCTACTGGCAGTTGCTGCTGAAGGGACCCCAGGAACTGTCATATAGGAGAAATCAAAGTTAATGCTCAGTTGAACATCAACTGAGTTAACGCTCAATTGAGCATCAACCATATATTAATGAGTTAGCACTAGAAAATTTGCATGTGAAAGTCTCAAAAGTGCTCATTTAGCCTCAACTAATTATAAGTTGAGCATTAGTTGAGAGCTCTATGTTGAGCGCTCTATTAATTTTTTGTAGGGGTATACATCCCAGTATCCCCTTCAGCCACCCTTACTGCCTTCTCACACTGCTTTCTTACCTTTGGGTCATCAGATATGACTACCCCCAGATCCCTTTCCATTTTGTTGTTGTTAATAACCCCTGCCCCATTGTGTACTCTTCCCTGGGTCTTTGTTTCCCAGGTGCATTACTTGCACTAATCTAAGCTGCCATACTTTTGACCATTCCTCTAACCTTGCCAAGTCCCTTCTCATCCTTTCCACATCACCTTGTGTATCAACCTTGTTGCACATCTTTGTGTCGTCTGCAAAGAGGCATACTTTTCCTTCAGTCCTCTGTAATGTCACTTATGAAGATATTAAAAAGGACTGGACCAGTACTGAACCCTGCGGTACCCGCTAGTAACACCTTTCTTCGGAGTGGACTCCGTTTACTATTACCCTCTGTGTCCTGTTGTCCAGCCAATATTTTGCCCAGGCTACCACCTTGGAACCCACTCCCAGGCTGGCTAATTTGTTTCTTAATCTTTGTGTGGGACTGTGTCAAATGCCTTGCTAAAGTCTAGGTAGGCCATGTCCACAGCCCCTCCCTGGTCTACTACTTTGGTCACCCAGTCAAAGAAATCTATTTGATTCGTCTGACATGACCTTACCACTTGAATGAATCCATGCTGCCTTGGGCCCTGTGCCGCTGGCCTCTAGGTTCTCAAAATTCTTTCTTTCCAGAGTGATTCCATCATTTTCCCTACCAATGAGGTCAAACTAACAGGTCTGTAGTTTCCTGCCTTTGCTTTGCTCCCACTTTTGTGAAGGAGACTCCCATCCGCCCTCCTCTAGTCCTTAGGTACCACACCATCCTCCCATGATTTGTTAAAAAGAGTAGTCAGTGGTGTCACTAGTTCTTCCTTAGTTCTTTTAGAATTCTGGTGTGACTCCTGTCGACCCCCATTGCTTAGTCCACCTTCAGTTTTAGGAGTTCTTTCAGAACCCTCTCATCTGTGAAAGGACTGGTATCGAACCCCTATCCAGAGTGCTTCTACTTGTTTGTTTGTTGTTTGTTGAATTTTATTGACCAGGTAAGCCCACTGGGCCTAAGAGTCCCTTTTTCGGGGCGACTGGGGACACAGATGGTAAGCAATTGAATTTGAACCAGATTAAGCTGTTGGTGGTATTTTACTGAATGAGGAAATTTGGCCAGGACACGGGAAATTCCCTACTCTTTCGATAAGTGCCATGGGATCTTTAACATCCACCTGAACTACCACCAATCCAGGTAGATGGGACCTCGGTTTAACGTCTCATCCGAAGGCGGCACCTCAGAAGTGCAGCACCCCTCATGCTGCACTACAGTGTCAGTATTGGGATATTAGCAAGTGCCAGATGTGCGAACTGAACCCACAGCCTTGGATCTCCGGCCTCAGAGGCAGCGTGGCTACCTACTGAGCCACTGACACTGCTACTTGACTGGATTAGGTACCTCCTCCTCCTCTTCTTTGTGAATACTGAGCAAGTATTCATTCGGTATCCCTGTTTTTTCACTGTCCTTCTCTGCCCACCCACCTCCCTTTATTAAGCCTCACTATCCCTCCTTGGTCTTTCTTCATTCCCTAATGTACCTATAAAAGGTTTATCCTTTCTTAACCAAGTTGGTTATCTTTTCCTCTGTTTGGGCCTTTGCTATTCTGACTGCCTTCCCACTTCCTTCTGTTTTAACAGGTACAGTTCTCTGTCCTGCTCCTTCTGTGTTTTCTTATAATTCCTGAATGCTTTTTCTCCCTAACCTTCCCCACCTCTTTTGAGAACCATAGTGTTTTCTTTCATTTTGATTTGTTTATTTGCTTCACACAAGGCTTGTTGCCTCTGTGATGGCAGTTTGATGTTTCCCATTGTTCCTCCACTCCTCCTTCTCTTCCATCAAGGCCATCAGTTTGGGGAACTTGGTACCTGGCTCTGGGCATTGGTACTCGTTACCCTCCATTTTTGATGGCCTTACCCCTTTCCCCATCCTTGTCCTTCAGGACTTTGCCTTTCTCCATTTACCCTTGCCCTTTTACCTATCGCTCCTCTATCTTGGTGTTTACCTCACTAACTACTCTGATTTTTTTTTTTGAGAGGCTAGGATTTCCCTGCTCCTTTTCAGTGCCCCCAGCTAGTTTAAATGCTGCCAATGAAGCATTTAAACCTATCACATAGGATCCTGCTTCCCTCCTGGAGAGATGCAGACCATCGTGCCAGTATAGGCCTGCATCCCGCCAGAGGACTCCCAGTCCCCAAAGAAGCCAAATCCCTGAGCTCTGCACCACTTAGTCAACCACTATTGAATCCCATGGTGTGGAGCACCCTAGCCTCATCCATGCCATAGACAGGCAGCACCTCCGAGAAAGATTACCATGCGTTTTACTTGTCTGAGGCCCTCCCCAACTACACAACTCCTCCTGCACTGCTCTGATCCCTTTCCCAGCCAGGTTATTTGTCCCTAGGTGGACAATGACATCCAGCTCCCCTCCCGTCTGCGGCTGCTCCGCGATCCTGAGGATTTTGCTCCTGTCCTCAAGTCATGGTGCCAGGCAGGCACCTTACTGCGCTCTCCCCAGTTCTACCCTTCTAACAATGTAGTCCTCCACCAGGAGTATTTTCTTTCCTGTGGGTCCCATGCCACCTCCTGTGGGTCTCCATGTGGAGTTCCCAGCATCCTCTATGGTCTCCACTGCAGGTGCCTCCATAGAGGAACCACACTCTGCCAGAATGGTGTCCTAATTATGGAGAGGAACAACTGGAAGGATGCACCTCTGTTCCACCACCTCACCCTCCCAGAGCGCACTGTGGTTCAACCGCTCCTCTTTCTTGGCAACCTCTGAGGCAGTGGCAGCAGCCCTGGTGGTTCCGTGTGGGGAAAGGAGGGTTCCACATCCTGGCAAACTCAGCCTGGAGACAGAGCAACCTCCTCCCTCAGCACAAAGCAGTGCATGCAGATGGGACAACACCCATCCTCCATAATGTCTCCCGGAAGACTGCCACTCTACAGCCACTGCACTTACCCTCCATCATGTCTTATTTTGTGGCCCTCGACTGTTGTTTTGTATGCTTACTCTTCCTTTTCTCTGCTTATTTTTCTCCTACTTTCCTACTGCCTCCGTGCCCTTAAAGCTCCTGCTGTTCCTGTTCTGGGACAGGAAGTTTCTGTATTCTCAATAATGTCCTTCTTACTTGCTTAGAGTCAGATCTCCAGCAGCTGGGGGTGGGGTGGACAGCTACTCTTTTCCTTCTAGGATGGTGAGTCTTTTGTGCCTCTGTGATCACTCCTTCCAGCTCCCAAACAGGAAGTTCCTGTTGTCAGTCAAATCCTGTGCCTATAAAAGTGGAGCTGGCTAAGAGTGGAGGGAAGGGAGGGCTATATAGTCCCAACAGAGTAGTAAAGTTCTAACAGCACCTCCTTCCTTTGCTGTTCTCTGTCAAAAGCTATCTAGAGCAGTTTTGAATCCGAACACCTGGATTCCTGCTGCCTAGCCACTCCCTTAATTCACAGTTCCCTTCTTCACCTAGCTAACTGCACAGATAACAATCCTTCACCCAACTCAAACACATCAACTCTTGTTTTTTGTTTATTTTTACCTTGGCTTGTACTAGGCAGCAAAGGTGGCATCCCTAAAACAGGGAGCAGAGGTGGCATCACAATTGCAGGAGACTCTGGCAACTCCAGGAATTCTGTAAGATTATTTTTAGCAGTGTCCTGTTCCTCCAGATCAAAGCCCATGGCAGACTGCTGCATTATGGTGAGGAAAGTGAGATCCTCTGAGGGGACCTTGGTGTACTGATCACGGAGCTGTCAGTGCAAGTGGACACTGTGGAGCTGGTGCCACTGTCATCCTCAGCCTCCTCCTCTTCATCCTGCATTACTATATCAGGATTATATTCATACTCATTGTCAAGCGGGTCGATGGGGAGAAGGGAGCAGGTCCGCAAAGTGGCGAACTCTCAGGGAGGTAGTTGTAGCAACGGTGTACCTTGCAGCATCCAAGCGGGATTAGCAGTAGGCCCTGTTGACAAACCCGTGGAACTTCGAGGTTAGGTTGCAGGTGTCTAATCATATCTGTTAAGGAGGATAGTATTGCCTCGGCATTGGTGCCCTTATGGTCGACAGGTGCAAATGGAGGCACTGATGGGGAGGCAGAGTCCTGACATAGATTGATCAGCCATACTAGGCCTGGTAGTGATCACACCAGGCCCTGACCTTGGTGTCATGTCAATTGTCGGGGGGGTCAAGTGGCATGCCACAGAATGGAAGACAGTGCTGAGGATGTTGTGTGCTGTGTGGCAGGGCAACCTGAAATGCACAGGAAGGCTCTTGCTCTCTCTCCTTGTCCCTGTGCTTGTATTTGTGACTCCCAGACACCCTGTCCCGGGAGTTGGAGGACCTGGACTCAGTAGACTGGGCTGGCAAGGTGGCAGTACTCTTCTGCTAGAGCTGCTTCTCCATTCTAGCTACCTTCTGCTCGAGGAGGTGTTTTCTAGAGCCCCTTCATGGTGTTGCCTGGTTGCAGAATTGAAACCCACAAATTTTGCAGACTTTTGCATTGTGGTCCAGGCCTAGGCAGCAGACACAGACATTGTAGAAATTGCGGTGTAGATCTTCTCACAATACTGGAACAGTTCCAACAGTTCCTTCAATGACATACAGGTCATCGAAAATCACTATAAAAGTGATTACTTTTCTGAAAAAGAAATAAAATGGTAGCTATTGCAGCAGCATGTCCTTCAGTGATCCATCAAGATATGGTCGACGGAGGAAAAGAACTGAGGAGAGGAGGGTCGCCCATGTTTATATGGCAGCCAACATCTGACATGGTCATTGGCGCCCCTGGCTTACTGGTTGCAAAAGTTTCCTGTGGTCCTAGCACTTGGTGGCTTATTGTTCCATAGGTGTGTCCTGATGAAAGAGATATCCTCAAGAAGAAGTGAAGACTATGTCGAAATTTAGGGTCATAGTTACGCATGGCTTTCATGAAAAAATAATCCTATTTTACAGTTAGATGATATCCACAACAGCTAACTCAACAGAATTAGAAAAGGAACTGTCTACAAAAAACAAGGCTAATATGTAAGATGGTAAAAAGGACATGTAGTCCCTCCCAATATAATCCTAATTGAGCCCATGCCTATATCTGTAGCCTACCAGTATTCTAATTAAATGGTATTTGTACTTTGTAGCATGTAGCAAACCATATATGCAGTTATTGCTACAGACTGTGTACATTACAAAAATCTTCTCTAAAACGAAAGAATCTGCAAAACATGCATAAAAAATGGGCATGGTAGCTAAAAGGATTACAGGAAGAAGATATGCACTTAGCGTTAAACAGCTACTCTACCTCTCAGCTTGTGTGAATTGTTCCACATTATAGTCCCCCAAAATCAGTCTGTTCTCTCTTCCGGTTTTGACTATTCCCTTGTGCTTATCCCACCCGTGTCTGAAGCCATCAAAAGACTCCATGTTAATCAGTTCTACACATTCCACTTCTACCACCCTTTCTGTAAAGGAGAATTTCCTGACATGCCTCATAAAGCTTCCCCACCAGTTTCTTTTAATGTGTGTCTTATTTTGTTCTCATGTCTTATGAATTATCCATCCCATAATAGGCTACTCAAGTTCATCAAGAAAGCACTAAGCTTAACCCTGTTACTGTACATAAACCATCTAACTGATGAATTGTATACAGGATCAATTGTTGGTTCAAAGGTCTCTTTTTAATGAAGTGTCATGATATAAAACAGTTAGGTTGAACAGACATGTTTATACACTTGGTGACTTACTTTCAACAATGGCTGTCCACCATACCTGAGAGATGAGGAGCTGACATGCTGCTAGTTCTCTTTCACTGGCATTTATCTTCTTGTTAGACTCTATCTGTGCACTCTCCAGTTGTTTGCTGCGATTCACTAGGGACTTCACCTCTGACTTCATCTTGCTGATGTAGAGACGAGTCATTGTGAACTCCTCTTCAATCACACCATTCACTTCTACCAGCTAAAAAATGGCAAAGAAAGTAGGGTGTTAGGCTCTTCTGGTGATACCATTATAGTGTACTGATGCTGCAAAATGAAACTGATGGTATATTATTCACTAAGCAAAGCAGCCATGTCAGAGTATCTGTCTGCCTCATTCAATACACCATCTGTGTTACCAGCCTCTCACATATTCTATACTGTTTGAAGATAGAGAGGGACGGCTCAGGGGCAATGTGAGGAAGTATATTTTTCACAGAGGGTGGTGGACGTATGGAACAGCCTTCCTGAGGAGGTTGTGGGGTCTAAAACTGTGGGAGAATTCAAGAATGCATGGGACAGACATAAGGCAATTTTTGTGGGGTAGGAAGAAATAGGCTGTTGGTTAAATAGGATCTGTGGCTTATCCTCTAGGTAGGAAATGGGCAGACTAGGTGGGCCAAGCGGTCCTTATCTGCCGTCAAAGTCTATGTTTCTATGTTCCACACCCAAGCCCCAGCCATTGTGTAATATTCACCTGTGAAGCCTAATGGTGGCCACATGTTAGCACAATGCATTACGGTGCTACTGCTGATATGGTGTCAGATCCTCTGGTGTACCACAGGTACTTCTCTGATTTCAATTTGTGTCACTGCTCTTTTAGCTTGTAGGCGGTACTGTTATGGTCAGACTGTTAAGATATTCAAAACAAACGAAGCTATTTTACTGGAGGTGTCCCAATGTTGTACAGTAAGCTTGAATTCTTTTTAAATACTATAAGCTGCTAGTATTTGCAATATTTACTAATACTGCAGGCAGGTGAATGTGTACTTCTGTGTGATGTCTTTTTTATTATTATCAAAGCGGTATTTATAATGAACATAGAAGCATAACATTTGTCAGCAGAAAAGTGACCATTGTCCATTGAGTTTGTCCATTTCTACATGACTAATGTTGAAAAGAAAGCCCTAGAGGCTCTTCACTCTCCCCTTCTCCCTCCTTTCTGGTGTGGTTTACCAAGTTGTACTATCTGTCTCACCCTCTGACTCCTCCTAATGATTTCCAGCAGACCATCTCCTATTCCACCCCTCCATCACCCTCTCCATGAAAAACTACTTCTTGGTAGCTCTCCTATACTTGCTCCCATTAGCTTCATGGAGTTACCTGTGTCAGTGTTCCCACTCAGTCTGGACAATTCCCCAATATCCACTTTATTTAGCTGTGGAGATGTCGTATTTGTGTGTTTTTATCATGACCCTGCTCTCCGTCTGTCCTCAAACACGTACATGTTCAGCTCTTCCAATTAGTGGTAGGTGAAGTGAGGAAAGCGTGCTTCATGTAGTAATCCGCAAAATTCCACCTGTTTTAGCGAGCGAAATGTGAAATCCACCTTCTGCAGTGAAATTCCACCTGTAGAAGGCGAAATTTCACCCACGGAAAGTGAAATTTACGCCTAATGCGGAAAATTTCACAAATTACACCGCATGCCAAAATCGGCCACTTTGCAGGCAGAAATTAAATTCACTGCATCTCTACTTCCAATCATTCCTCGTTTGTCTTCTCTTTACCCTATAACAAAGTCCACTGAAATACTTGGGCAGAAATGACTGTGTTCTTTCACTCGATTTTACAATTGATTGTAATTGCTAATGTATGGATATTTATGTGAGTTGGACCTATATCTCTTCAGTTTGCATGATAGTGCTGCAGTAACTTGGTTTGGTTCTGGGTGGTGATGCTAAGTGTACCTTATATTTTTTCATTCAGCTTTTACCCTGATGGATGGCTCATCAGTCCTGTCCCCACATCCTCCCGGCTGGCATCCAGACCCCCAAACCTACCGTGAGCCGATTCCCAAAGGCTTGCCCCTGGGTGGGGTAGGAAGGGAGGGAGTCCTTCCTCCACACAAAGTGACATATTTAGAGGGCCCAGAGGTCCAGGTGATAGTCGGGCAAGATACACAGGGTTTCATGCAGCCCACGGGCCCCTAGTTCCATTTTTCTCCCAATCCTTGTCCGTGGCTGCATGTAAGCATGTGGAGGCACGCACCCACTATGGAACTATAGCCCTCCCAATGAGTCACTCTCATCCTGCACTACCACCAGACCTCCACCCAGTGGCAGTCAAACAGAGATGACTTGCTGTCCCTCCTCTGGAAGTGAAAGCGATCCCTGGGACGCCTCGATCCACTCCTCCTCCTCGCTGAGCCCCAGTGACACAAATCCGTCCCTGAACACAAGTCACCAGTATGGTTCTAGGTGAGGCTCAAGCACCTCAGTTCTCCATACCACTGGGTCGTCTTATTTTACTGCATTTTATCTGTAGATCACAAGCCGATACAGGGCTCATTGTTCTGTTCTTACAATATACTGCTAGAATCTTTGTAAGCAACTGGACAGCTTAATTTGTACAACTGTGTTTGTGATATTTTGTATTACTTTTAAAGATGAAATATGAAAATTACGTACCTACCGTAATTCTTGATCTTCTTGGACGAGTCTCCACCACTCATTCACACTAGTGGGATCTGCGCGGAGGCACTAGGACCCATCGGGAGCAAACTTTTGCTGGAGGAATTCGGTGTGAGAGATGGCGCCCTTGAGGCATGGCGCCCGCGAGCAGTGGCTCGCCCAGCGGTAATGACTATCTTGGCGGCGACCCTCCAACCGCCTCAGTTCCTTTTACCAAGGAGGTGCGGCGCAACTAATGTAAAGAGTAAACCTAACCTTACAAAACGGACATAAGATAGTCCGGACGACCCGTGTAAGAAGGGTCAGCAAAGAAGTCTTCACGGCCTAAAGATTTGAGGGAGTGAAGACCAACACAGCAGTGAGCTCGGGGATGGAGGGTGGGCGTGTGAATGAGTGGTGGAGACTTCGTCCAAGAAGATCAAGAATTACGGTAGGTACGTAATTTTCATATCTTCCTGGACATAAGTCTCCACCACTCATTCACATAGTGGAGAGTACCAAGCTGATAATCCCCAAAGGGCGGCAGGAGCTAGAGCTCACACGTCTAGGACAGAAGTCCATTAAGGATAGTTCTGCAGAGGCGGAATGACGCCTGGCATGAACATCCAGTGCATAATGCTTAATGAAGGTATGCACTGAGCTCCAGGTGGTGCATTGCAGGTATCTGCAATTGGAACATTGAATTTCGCTTAGGGAACCATAACCGCCCTAGTAGAGTGAGCGACACCTACCTTCCAATTTAACCTGTGCCATGGAACAGCAATGTAGAAGACATGCCACTAACCATGATGAGATGCATCTGATAGCGACAGGCTGACCCAGCTGGGTCTCGCTGAAGGAAACAAACAATTGCTGAGTCTTGCGAAAATTCTTGGTTCTATCTAAGTAGAAGCCAAGGCTCTCTTAACATCCAAGGAATGAAGAGACCGTTCTCCTTCATTTTGGAAGTTCGAAGTAAGAGGGAAGCACCAGAGGTTGGTTTAGATGGAATTCTGACACAACCTTGGGAAGAAATTTAGGATGAGTATGAAGAACTACTTTGTCCTTATGGAACACAGTATCTGGAGGGTCCGTAACCAGGCATGTATCTCAGAGACCCTGCGGGGCTGAGGTAATGGCCACTAGGAAGAACTGTCTTCCAGGTAAGAAATTTTAGCTCTCAGGTAGCTAGGGGTTCGAAGGCTTGCAGTGAGCATGTCTAGCACAAGGTTAATGTCCCAGGCTGCGACCGGACGTCTAACAGGGGTCTGGTATGCAGAATTCCCTTAAGAAATCTCTTTACCATAGGTAACTGAGCCAGAGACAAGGAAGAAACCGCTCATGGAACGCGAAATGGCACTAAGGTGAACTTTAACCGTGGAGTACTGGAGACCTGAGTTTGATAGGTCCAAAAGGTACTCCAGAAGCTTGTCTGGAGGACAGGAAAAGGGATTCCAAGAGGACTTTGCACACCAGAGAAAAAGCGTTTCCACTTAGAAGCGTAAGTTTTCGGGTAGCTGGCTTCCGAGCAGCCAGAAGGGCGTCTGAGACTCTGAGAGAGCGTTGAACAGTTCACTTCTACCTCTTCAGGAGCCAAGCATGAAGATGAAGTGACCTCAGGTTGGGATGGACCAACGAACCCTGAGTCAAAAGATTGATTTGTAAGGGAAGTAGTCTCGGAGAGGCTGCCGACATACTGTTGAGTAGAGGAAACCATAGTTGCGAGGCCAGGAGGGAGCAATGAGAATCATCTTGGCCCCTGAGACTCGAACTTGAGGAGAACTCTCTGAATTAAAGGAAGCGGTGGAAAGGCGTAAAAGCGTTTTGTCCACACGAGCCTGAGCGCATCCTGACAAAAATGCCAGGCCCTGGATTTCTGGAGCAGAAGAGGCAGTTTTGCGTTGAGTGGGGATGCAAAAGGTCCAGGTCTGGAGTCCCCCACTCTTGAACAGTGACCGAGCACGGCTGGGTCGAGACCACTCATGAGGGTCTGCCTCCGTCCTGCTGAGGTGATCTGCTAAGTCGCTTTGTACACCCGGCAGATATACCGCTTGAATTAGAGACTTGTGCTCCAAGCACCACCCCACACTCTCATTGCTTCCCTGCAAAGGGATAAGAGTGAGCACCGCCTTGCTTGTTGATGTAATACATCACAGCTTTGTTGTCCGTTGAAGGAGAATGTTCTTGTGACAAAGAACATCCTTCAACGCGGATCGCAGAGGACTGCTCTCATCTCCAGAACATTTATGTGGAGCTGAGTTTCGAGCTGAGTCCATACACCTTAAGTGTGGAGAGAGAGACAGTGAGCTCCCCATCCCATTAGCGATGCGTCTGTGGTGATGGAGATCTGATGATCCAGAGGAGCAAAGGGAATCCTTCCAGGAGATTGCTCTCTTGAGACCACCAGGTGAGAGACCTTCGTAGGGGCTCCGTCACCTTGATGGGATAAGACTGGGGGTGAGAGGTCGGTGACCACTGAGCGGAGAGCATCCATTGGGTGGTCCTCATGTGTAACTGAGCTAGGGTACAGTGAACACTGAGGCGCCATGAACCCAACATACGTTGCATCGAGAGAGCTGTGACCGATCGGTTCTCCCCGATGTAACGGGCCATCTGAAGGATGTCGAGTCTTCTGTCCTCTGGAAGGAAAGCCTTCACGGAAGAGGTGTCCAGAAGAGTCCCTATGAAAAGGAGCCTCTGGGAGGCTGCAGTTGTGACTTCTTCAGATTTAGCAGAACTCCATGGACGTAAGAAGGCAGAGGCACGTTTGAGCGGCTTCCAGAGTCCCTTGGCTGGAAGGACTCGCTAGGAGCCAATCGCCTAGGTAGGGAAACACTGGAGTCCGAGCTTCCTGAGATGCGCCATGCAGAACTGCACAACACTTTGTAAAAACTCTGCGGGCGCCGAGGATAGCCCAAAAGGCAGGACTTGAACTGATAATGCTGACCCAGAGCTACAAACCTCAGGAATTTGCGATGGTCGGGTGGATGGGGATATGCTGGTAAGCGTCCTGCATATCCAGGGAGGCCAGCCAGTCGTGCTGATGCAGCAAAGGTAACAGGGTACCTAGGGAAATCATTTTGAATTTCTCCTGGGGAGGAATTTGTTCAACTTTCTGAGGTCTAGAATGGGCGCATCCCCCAGATTTCTTTGGAACCAGAAAGTAGTGGGAGTAGAACCCTGTGTTTCGCTGATGGGGGGCACCAGTTCTATTGCCCTGTTGTTTAGAAGGCCCTGGATCTCGGCGGTGAGGAGGTCTGACTGAGAGGTCGACAACCTGGGTTGTCGCTTTGGGAGGACAATTCAGGGGTTTTCCAAAAGATTGAGAGAATAACCCTTGCAATTATCCAAGGACCCATTTGTCCGAGGTTATAGACTTCACTGATTGCAGAAGTACATCAGACGACCTCCCACCGGAGGAGAAAGTTCCATCTCGGGCAGTGTGGATGGAACTGGGGCCGGCAATTCATAAGATAGCGCTGGGGCTTTAGGCCCCGCAGCTTTCTCTGCGCCTTCTTTTGAGGTTAGGCAGGTTGGCTTTTATGGAAGCTTCCTCTGCCTCGAAAGGACTGGCGACTATGAAACTGACGTTGCCTACATGCCCCGAGAGGGGGAGAGGGGTCTAGCCAACTTAATGGCCGACCTAGTCTTCTGAGTGGCTCTAGGGCTTGCTCTACCTGAGGCCCAAAAAGATAGGGAGCTATCAAAGGGCAACGCCATTACCTGCTGCGAGCATCATTCAGAAGCCAGAAGTACTGCTGCGGAATGGCGTGGCAGTCAATACCCGCGGCTGCTGAACGAGAAGCAGTGTCGAAAAGCGCCCATGGCGGCTTTGACCTGTTGGTTATTGGACTCAATACCTCTGATAACGTTAGAAGGAGCTCTGACTTGGAGTCGGAATCTGGAAGAGCTTCAACCATTCGTTTCATAGGTGCCACAGGATATACTCATACTGAGAAAATAGCCTTGATAGCTGGCAACACATACTTAAAGTGGAGGCAGCAAAGACTCTCTTACCTAATGTATCAATTTTACGAGACTCTTTGTTAATAGGCCGAGCTGTAGTCTGAAGGAATAAGAGCAGGATTATTCCATACCATTTGAGACAGCGTCTCGAAGGAGGGTTGAATGGGAGGAGTCAAATCCGTAGGGATCTCCAAAGCATGAAGATACTGGAGTCTTAATATTTTCCCAGGATCGATGTCCGTAGTCTGGAGAGAAGAGTGGATCTCAGGTTCCTCAACAGAGACTTAAAGGATAGGTCCTCGACCACAGGCTCTGTAGCGGTGAAGGATCCTGTTTCCTCCACTTCATCACCCAACGAAGGTCTGGGTCAGGCTCAACATCATCTCCTGATAGTCCAGGAAGGACTGCTTGGACAGGAAAGGAGTGAAAGATAAGAGAAGAAGAAAGAGCAGATAGAAAGGAGAGTCCCGAGGCCCCAGGCGCCGAGGAGGCGAAGGAGTAAAAGCGGGCGCCGAAGAAGCACCGGCACCGAGTGGCACTCGTCGCCCGGGCGGTGCCGCGGATGGCGCCGCAAGGCCCAGCGATGCCGACAAGCGCAGCGACCCAGCGGGAGCGCCGAGGACACCCTGGAACCTGGAAAGGAAGAGAGGGAAAAACCAGGAGATAAGGACATCGGTGTGGCCCCTGCGCGCAGCCATGTGAGGGGAAACACCTAAGCACAGAGTCGCTGGCACCGAGAGGTGCCCGCGACTAGGAAGGTCCAACCGCCCTGCCTGATCGCCCGCGAGGCCGAGGGCTCCACCGCGCAACCGAGGCAGGCAGAAGAACCAACCTCTGAGCCCATCGCTCCATAAGAGGCCCACTGATGAAACTGCTCATCTGGAGTCCTACCTATAGGCGGGTGGGGTTCCGATGTCGAAGGCAGCGGAAACCGGAAGTTGGCGACTCGAAGGAGGAGACCGGCAACTAAATACGATAACCGACCGTCGGCAGCGCAGGCGTATCAGAGGCGACCTCAAGTGATACCTCTCTTTTTGACCTGTGGGCGAAGAAGAGCTCGAGGCCGAACGGTGCCGAGAATGCGACCGTTTATTTTATGCGGCAGGGGACCGCCCATCCCCGGGCATCGGACTGACCGTTATCGGAACCCGCTGAGGAGAAGGGGCTGACGGACCAGCCAACTGACTGAACAGCTTTCATACGAAGTCTCCCTACCGTCACCTGACCTGCTCATGGTGCACTCCGTCCAGTAGGCGAGACTTCTTTACTATAAGTTAAATTCTAAAATATAACAGAAATAGAATAAAATTAAGTGATACTACTATCGAGATAGAATTACAAAAAATAAACTGAAAACTATGCGCTAGTTTGAGTTTGACTCCCGACAGGCGAGCGACGTTGTCACTGAAGCGCATTACCGGCGGGAAAAAAGGAACTGAGGCGTGTTGGAGGGTTGTAGCAAGATAGTCATTATCAGCATGACATCGCGCATGGCGCCATGCCCGTGGCGCCATCTCTCGCCGACCTCCAGCAAAAGTTTGCTCCCGATGGGTCCTAGTGCCTCCGGCGCAGATCCCACTAGTGTGAATGAGTGGTGAGACTTATGTCCAGGAAGATCTGTAAAACCAGTTTCCTAGTTCTTGTCACAGTTGTTTTAATGATTATGCTAAGCAACTCTGAAAGTCACAATACAATAAAATAAATGAAGATGTCCTTAACAAGCTGCATCGTGCAGCAGCAGTCGATAGAAGATGAGAATTTGATACCAGCTCAGGGCAGAGACTAGGTGGCACTAGAGGATCTCAGAAGGGGAGGGAACTGGGTGGGTAGATTGCATCCATTTTAAGCACCCACTGCCAAGCAAGTCCCATAGCTATAGTGGATTTGAGTTCAAAGGAGGATGCTTGCAGAACCAAAGGGGTCAATAAATACCAGGCAGAATGGCAACACAGTAGCTGGTCAGGATGAAACCCACCATCCCAGTTACCATGTCTTCATCACCGAGTTCAAAATGAGTCGGGTAGACCAGTGGTCTTTGTAATCATTGGAGAATGGAACAGCCTTATGTAGATGCATGGTGTATCACAGAATTAAAAGGTTAGATAAAAGCACTCTCCTTTGGCTGTATGAGATTATAAATTTTCAAGACGCTTTTGACTTTACATTACTCTATCATAATTTAACTCAACTTTAATTCTACCAGTGTTCAAACTTAATCTGCAGAAGACAAAGTGGTGTGCGTTTGTCCTGGAAGGCTGAATTGGATGCACTGTTCCATTTTCCTACTCAGTGTCTGCATCCAGGATGCCTGAACTCTTTGCTCTGTCAAGGGCCACAGAGTACGGCTCCTAAATGGTTCGTCACTGAATATACAAGCATGTGCTGATCATCACAGTAGAGTAGTTAGCTATTCACTGCAAAACTGCAGGATCATTTAGAAAACATTTTACGATCAACTTGTTTTTTTTCCTTCCTTATGTACTGCATGTGACTGCTTAGAGGCACGGAAGAATACATCAGCAGTGTTGGTCACTGTGGTCATTGCTAGCTCAAGGTGAATTTTGCTAGCTTACAGATTTTTAACTAGCCGTAATAAGTTTTGTTTAGCTCATACTGAGCTTGGGCTAGTCTGTGAGAAGAATTAACCAGCTTGTGGTAAGTTACTGTATATGGTGAGTTTTGGCTAACTCATATGAGATATCATGTCACCGTGATGTAGTGGTGCTCCCTCCCCCAGATGGCGACTGAAGTGGCTTGTGCGGCTAAGTATTGGAGTCTGAGGAAGTGGCAGGCTCTCCAGACTCCATTACCATCATTTCTATTAGCCAGGATTTGTGCGAAGATACCCTGAAATGCAACTGAGGTGCTGCAAGTAATTACATTAGAGCACCCAAGTCATCTGAATTACTTCTGAAGGGCTGCGGTTTGTACACTAAATGGAATAATATTCCTGCCATTGCTGTGTGTTTGTTGCCACAACTCTTGCTTTAGCTGCTACTGCTGCTATGAACTATGTATTTACAGCTACTTGCTGCTGCTATAAGTGAATAACTGCTGCTTTTGCCACTACTGCTGCTATGAACTGTGTACTTTACCCTGCCTGCTGCTGCTATAAGTGAATGTGCTGCTTTGTGACTGCTTCAAGATTGTGTGCAAGAGATCAGTGTGCCCTTTGTCACAAGCTGTCTGATTACTCCTGTTAAACAGGCTCCCCAGTCACCTGTGTTGCCCTTAGCAACAATACATCTATGAACACTGCCGTCTGCATTGCCAGCTGCATCTCTCCTCCTCCCCGCCTGGTGGTGGCAACTCAGTTGGTGGTTTTGGGACTTAAATCTGCTGCCTGTAAGGCCGCGTGTCTCGAAGCAGCGGCTTGTGTAGATAAGTGCTGGAGTCTGAGGGAGTCCAAGGGATCCATGGAGACTGGGCCATTGAGTTCTGATTGTTAGTTAAGGGATTAGCTTGTTGTAATTGTAGGGAGTCAGGTTAAATGGCTCCATCTATTACCTTGATTATTTTAACTGCATCTTATTTTTGGGTTTGTTGATTTGCAACCATGATTCATTTGGTTATGTTGCTATAGAGGAAGAAAGGGAAAATGCATATGATTTATTCAATGTCAAGTTTACTGGTGAGAAATCATAATCTCATTGAAACTCACAGCCTGTTACTACTGACCAAACCAGACCTGAGAGAATCGGGTCTTATATTTTGCCAACTTCCTGGTTTTATTTCAGAAAGGGCTATGTAAAGTTAGTTTATGTTCCAAGACACCAGTATTATTTTAGTTAATTTTATTATCTGGGGATGTTGCAAATCCTGTGCCACTTAATATTTCAAATAATATTGGTTCTGGAAATAAATCTTGGTATACTTCACATGGGTTGAAAATCATGCACTTAAATGTTCGAGTTTATTACCTAAATTAGCTGAGGTGAAATATACTGCTCATTCCTATAATCCGGACTTAACTGTAATATACTGTATGAATCATGGCTGAAGCCATCTATTCCTGATAGTGTCTGTAAAATTCCAGGATACAATATCATTACAGCTGACAGATCTGGTCAAAAGAAGGGGAGGGGTAGCAGTTTTTGTTTAAAGAATTTCTTGAGCTTTGTAATGGCAAAGAAAGTAGTGTGAAACTGAGCCCTGCGATTAATAGAAAACAAACAGCTGATCAATATCAAGAGGGTATTACTGCAGTAGTAGAGCCCACTGTTGCAGTACTCTAACAAGCCACCCTCACATCGCCATCAGGCAAGTCAAGGACAGAATGGGAGCGCGCTGTCCACTTCAGAGTGTACTAATGTATTCCATGCACAATGGGAATGTGCAACAGAAACAAATGCAACATAGTTGGCTCTGTGAGTGCGCCGCAGAAGTCGTGGTCGTGCTCTCGGCGCCTGACCCCTGAAACACATGCACAACGATAGAAAGTGACCTACCTAGCATGAGTATTTGCATGGGCTATGTAGTTCGGACCTGCAGCTGAGGAAGGAGGAATAAGTTGGAAGACACTGTTGTTCATGACGATACCACCGAGCACATTTCCTGAAATGAAGCGGGCATGTGAAATAAATTTAGAGAAAGACAGAATTAATACATTATCGCTGCATGTAATGGGCAGCGAATATGTAAATATACAGTTCCCCACCATGCAGTAGCGTAAGTTATCATCACGATGAAACTACGAGACGGAAAGCATGAAAACCGTCGGTAAGAAAGTGCAAAATCTTCACATTCTGGTGTGTTTCAGACTAGAGATACAGCAAATTTAAATTCCACTGGCGAAGTAAGCATAAAGTGGGCCCAGCGTTGACATCACTACGTGGGTGGGCAGTGCAAAGTGCTCACTCTGCCTTGTCATTACCACTGCGCTAAGGCGGAATGGCAATGCGAAGTAAGGCAAAGTCATCGTTTTAATGGACTTCATATTCCTCATTACGATTCTAAGTGATCCACTTGGTGTTTCAGATTTGCAGCCCGCCCCACATCACATGGCTTGCAGTACTGTAAGTCACATGCTCTTTAGTTAGGCAGGAAGAAAGTGAGTCATACAAGCAGACACTTTACTTTCTCCTGTGCAGATGGAGAGAGGTAGTGTGTTTTGTGACTGCTGATACTTTGAGATCAGAGCAGGAGATTTCAACTTTGATTTAAACCAACAGTTTTTAAAACTACATTTTTTGTCTTTCTGTACTTTTTTTTTTTTTACTCAATTTGTTCTTTCTGTAAATTTATTTTCTTACCTTTATAAGTAGTTAGTTGTTTTGTCTGTGTGACTGTGTGTGTGTGTTGTGTGACAGTGTGAGTAGTAATTTCTGGACTGAGGGAGCTCAGTAGGAGATGGACCAGGATAGAGGAATGTCTGGGCGGGGGCAGCTCTGGGAGGCGTGGTAGTGGTAACGCATCGTGCCGTGCACATGTGTGGAAGGCATGGGCACCCATTCCTGTTGGACCGCTCGATACTTGTGAGTGTCCCCCCAGAAGCAGGACTAGCAGCTGCCACCTGTCCTGACTCTGAGGTAGTTGAACCACCACCAAGTCCAGGTTCTGGAGCAGGATGTGCCTATTACCCCAGGCCCAGGTGTGGATCCCATCCCTGTTCTACTGCGACCAGCCAGCTGCCAGTTCATCTGGCCATCCCCTGCCTGTGCCTTGTCCTCCCGCACCGCCATTGTTTGGCGGCAGTTTTTACTGTGGGGGACAGCACTGTGGTCAACTGCCACCTATGTGAGGTGGAGGTGCATCCATGGCCCCGGGACTCACCTGAGGACTGATGGCCAGTGCACCATATGCTTAATCACCAGCAGCTGGGTGGCAGGCTGCCACAGAGCGCTGGCCATTCTGTGGCAGAGGGTGCAACTGTGCATTGCGGCATCCCTAAGAAGAGGAGGGCAACAGCAGCACCTGCTGCTCCACCAGCGCCCACCACCGCCACCAGCAGGTCAGCCTGTAGAATGTGGACCCCAGAGAACTGCATGTAACACAGGCTGACTTGGCAGTTCTCTGGAGTGCTGTTGAGGATAACAACAAGGCGGTGAGTGCTGTGGAGCAGCGGCTGGATCACATAGAGGGACATCAGTTGCAAATTATGTCCATGCTGGAACTGCTGCTGGATCACCATGGATCCCACATTATTATTTTTTCCTCACACCATGTGCCTTCCCACACCTTCCTTGCTGTGTTATAAAATGTATTCCTCCACTATTCCTGACCCTTATATGTAATTATGCCCTTTTTTTGTCTTCTGTATGCGTGACACTTTGTATTCTGAGCAGTGCAAGTATACTGTACTAAACTGCATGTGTGCATTCAGTCTTCTTTCCAGTCTGTGTATGTACTGCAGACACTGTCCAACTCCTGACTTAAAACAAACATTAATGAATACAATGGTAGGGTGGTGAAGCATGGAGAGATACTACAAAACAGGCTTACAATACATCCAAGTAACTACTAAAAAATCTATGTTGTGATTCGTGGACGTGATCGTGAATCGTGATTTGTGACTGCATTTGTGACCATGATGATGAAGAAATGTGAATGCCTCACCACCTACAGCTGTACTTCCCAGATGAGCTGTAGCTTAAAACTCCCAGACTTAAAAACACGATCAGTGAGTACAATGGTGGGTGGTGAAGCCGGAGAGATACTACAAAACAGGCTTACAATACATCCAAGTAACTAGAAAAAAATTAATGTTGTGATTCGTAATGTGAATGATCGTGAATCGTGATTTGTGACTGCATTTGTGACAGTGATAATGAACGTGATTTGTATCACAGTGATTCGTGATGATGGTCCTGACTTAAAACGCATATTAATGAGTACAATGTTCATGCAGAATTAAGCACCACACCTGTCCAGTACTCTGAAGGAAGCCAAAGAAACAACTGTGACTTAAGTTACAGATGGAGATTGGGCCCTAAAGAGATGCAAATGCACAGACAGATTAAGATTGCACTGTGCACTGAAGAGATGCAGACACAAAGGCACAACACCTAACCAGTGCTCACCATCAGAAATTCAAATCTGGAAAAGAATACTTTGCCGGTTGGGGCAGGGCCGGGGTGGGGGGGGCAGGGGCAGTGTAATGCACTGCTGTAGTAACAGTCACTAAGTACTAGTACCAGTAAAGATACCACAAAGAAGTACAAAAATCACACAGCTGCAGTGGATAGCAGCTACATTGCTGAAATTATTAAGTGGCACAATAAAGGTGTCCGATTTGATGACACGTGTCACACACACACACACCCAAGTAATGTACAGCAAATTGAAAACTTCAGTAATACAACCACATATTTTAAACAAACTAAAATTATGCACTGCTGCACCACAACAATCAGCAAAAAAATGGCAAGAAATATTGAAAATATTACTGTGTGTACATTAACACAGTTATACAAGAAAAATATCACCAAAACAGAAAGCGCTGTCTTTTCTCCAAGTTAAACTACCTACACCACAGATACATCCCTCCCCAAGGCACACTTCCACTGTCTCTCAGTATACAGACTGAATGTTGTACATTAACATTCAAAATCCATACACAAACAATAAACACTCGATGATATGAGCACAGGAGGGTTTCCTATAATAGATGAACTAAAGTTTCAGCAAAAAAAATGACTCAAAAAGGCTTTTAACAGCTTTTGAAGGTTTGAATTGCAGAGAGCTCTCAGAGCAGATTGTCTCTTACAGCTTCCTACACACATACCCCAAACCGAGGCTGTGCAGAACAGTCTAGAGCCCAAGTGACCTGAAATCCCATGAAACACTGCAAAATTCGCCGGAGCTTAAAAACAAAGCGAAGTACATTGTTTTCAATGTACTTCGCCTTAAATAGTGGAGTAATGGTTTGGGAAGGCAGGTAATCTTGAAGTCATTGTTTTCAATAGACTTAAGCATTACTCAATAACCCAAAGTACTCCACTTACCGCATTGCGGGCACTCCACAAATCGCCTTCACTCTGCAAATCACTCATGGAGCTAATTAGAGCCATCTTGCCCATCACTATTTTAGACATTAATGTTCCGCTCCTCTGTGTTGAAAATAGTGGACACTACAGAAATGAATGCTGAGTATCCAAGGTGCACACGCATGTTGTTACATTGTGACACTGTTTAAAACTACAATAATTCAGCATAGTTTGGCAATTAGGATTACTGTTTTTGTGAGTTTTAAGTACTGTAAAGGAAACGTATTCTTACAATAGTTCCCTTGCACTTGCCATGTTACAAGTGCATTAATCTCCTCAGCGTCGGGCTCTGCTGGTGGATTAATGCCCGGTGGGTGATTGGAAGCACTCGGCGAACTCCTCACCCAGGCATTAATCCACCAGTAGAGCCCTCCTCCGTCGGGATTAATGCTTATGTGTACTCTGGGTAGTAGCACTGAAACTGAGTCACTACATGACTGGTTGCTTATTTGATTAACTTTGGGTGGAAAAATATGTTACCATAGGTTGTTTATATAACCCTCCTTCCAGTGGCCTAAATGGACTAAGGGACGCTCTGGAATTTAGCTCAGTCTACTTATCTACTTCTGATTTTGTTTAGTGGGAGACATAAACCTAAACTGGTTAATATCTGATGGTTTGGGATTGGAGTCCTTGTTACAGTCATACAATCTGTTTCAATTAGTTAACGAACCAACTAGGCTAAACCCTCAAACTGAAATCATTCTATTTTAGATTGGGTGGTTACAAATAGATTAAATGTTGTTTCATCAGTGGGGTGCTTGCAGAATCAATTAGTGATCATCAAGCTATTTTATTTACTGTGTATTGAATTTTAAATGACCAAAGGTTTGTCCACGGTTTATTCACCTTCGTAGCTTTAAAAGGTTGAATATGGGATGTTGCATTAATGACTGACTTTACTTGATTGGTCATTGTTGATTTAATTCCGTATCCTGAGTGTGCAGTTGATTATTTTTGTAAGCAACTACCTTCAATTCAGGATATGTTTTTTCCTTGCACAAGTTTAGAGTACGGGTATCTAAAACAAATGGTTCTCTAGGGATTTAAAAGAATGGATTGATACAAGGAATCTTGCTTGATGGTTTATAAGCAGTCTCCTCAGCCTTCTTATTAGATAACATAATCTGTGAGTAGTACAAAGAGAGAATTCTATAAAAGAAACTATTTAGTGACAACTGGGCTGATCCAAAGAAATTTTGGTACTTGGTTAATAAAAGAAAAGTCTGTTATAGAAAAGATAAAACATCTGAGGGTGAGGGACCCTGTTGAACTTGTAGATTTGTTAATTGACAAGTTTTCTGATCTATCAAGGTATGGAAAAATTTAGTTAACTTTGTCGAATGGTGTTAAGGATGTCGGTGAATCTCCAGTTGGCAGGCCTACTTTTACTTTCGTAGGGTTACAAAACCCGAACTACTGAAACTATTAGTGACAATCCCAAACAAGGCAGTAACTGTGGTGAAGGGCTAGATGGCCGATTTCTGAGGCTGGTCCTTGTGTTCTATTTTTAATTTGTGTCTTACCTCTGGCCAGTTTCCATCAGTTTGAAATGTGCTATGGTGGTTGTAGTCCCTAAGAATTCAAAAGCAGAATGTCTGGCTGACTTAGGCGATTTCAATATTAAATTATTTGAGTAAACTACTCGAAAAGTTGTTGCCAGTCAAATAACCGAATATCTTGATGTTTATAATGTGATGTGTTCCGACAACATGGTTTTCGCAAAAATATGGAACTGAGATTGCCTTGGCCAGGGTCATGAACACCGCCTCAGCAGCTTTGAAATGGCCTCTTAATGGGGCAGTTTTGTGGACCTGACCAGGGCATTCAACCTTATCGATCATCCATTGTTTTGTTTAAAACTGTGTCAACATGGATTTTCAGGGAAAGTGGTTGCTTGGTGTACTGATTATTTACATAATAGGTCTCAATTTGTCAGCTGAGTTTCTGTAGCTTCATCTGTAAGGCCTAGGGATATTGGGGTTCTCAAGGGTGCATTTTGGGCCCTTAATTATTTTCATTGTTTGTCAATCAGCTACCCACAATTTGCAAGGCATGTGAATGTTTATTAGACACAGACAATTTGATTTTATATTCTCAAGCAAAATCCATTTCTCAGATGACATTTTCTTTGGAGCAGGAATTTCAAAGTGTTTGTAATTGGTTTACAGAGAATTGTTTGATTCTGAATGTAAAAAAATGTTGTTTGGAACATCTTATTCTTTAAAAGATGAACCAACTATTTTGATTCATGATAACAGGAGGGCAGTAACTGAACAAGTTGAAGAGCTTAAGTATCTCGGCTTGTTGGACCCAGAACTGACTTTTTTTTTCACAAGTAAAACAAACAGTTAGTAGAAAGGTCAACCAAAAGTTGGGTTTGCTGCATAAATTCATGAAACATTTTTCTTCGAATTGTGAGGTCCATTGCAATGGGACATTTTTGCGCATCCTGATTATGTCTCCAGCCTATATTTTAAGTTATCTATCAAAGAAAACAATGTTCTTGTCACTACATGTAACAATGTTTGCCATTTTGCCTTGGATTCTCCTCCTCATTTTCATCATTGTTGCTTATATTCGTTATTGGGCTGGTTAGCTCTGAAATCTATATTTACATACTTTTTCAACTGTCAAACAGTCAAGTCTATTTTTTCAATAACAATGTATCCATTAAGGACTTAGTAACTGTTACATCCACTGTGTAACTTACGATCTTTAAAAGGTATTCTTTTAAAAACTATTCCATGTTATTCTAAATCGGATCTCACTCTTTTCAGTTGCTGCCCTGTTATAGGATACTTTACTGGATAATTTACATTCTTCCTCTTCATTGCAACATTTTAAAATTAACTTTTTTTTGTATTGTTTCTCTCCTGTCATCCTGGTCTGCTCCCATTTCCTGGCATCCCCATGGGACTCCGCCACCGCCTGTCTACCGTGATCTCTCTTGGGTCCTTCACCTTCTACTCCTGTGGCTTACCCCCCACAGTGGAGTGGTGGGGAGCCCCAACTCACCCACCCCATCTGGATTCAGTTCAGGCAATGCCCCAGAGCCAGTGTTAATCGGATGACTACCGAGCCACCTGACCAGGAAGCCTTCTCTTTTCACGTTTTTTTTGTTCTCCCTCATGGGCACTGGAGTGTGCAATGCCATCAGGGACACACTACGCACACGCCCACCCATAGCATGCTCGACAGCTGCTCCTCTGCCCCCTCCCAGTAGGCACATGTCGGGTGCCCCAGCCCCAGCCACCACTAGGGGCCAGGCAAGCACTGACTGTTGAAGACCCCACCACCCCAGAGAAGGAGAGCTGTCCGAGGACGCCTATCCTTCCCACCCTGCCAACCCCTGGCCAACCCGCTTGCTCCTGTAACATGAGTCATCGATATGGCATGAGGTGTGGTGGCCAGTGCCACTGGGCTGGCTTAAAATTAATTAAAAATATTTACAGTCATTAGATGTTTGTATGTGTTTTTCATCAATTGTTTTGTATGTTTTATTATGTGTAGCATTTGTTATGTTTGTATTTGTGTCGGGTTGGCCCTGAAAAGGACTTTGTCTAGTGTCCATACTCAGTTAAGAAAATTTAAATAAAAAAAAATCTCTGACTCATATGAAAATACAGATTCTGTTATGTAGTGTTCCTCCCTGGTCACAGACTGCCATCCCCAAAGCAACACATGTATTCCCTGGTAGTCCATTGTCCCTTCCCGATCGCAGACTCATATGAAAGACCAATTCCATAGTGTATTGGTGCCCTCCCCATCCTGACCACCCGACCCCATAGAAATGCCTGGTTTCCATGGTGTAGTGGTCCCTCCCCTCCTGATCACTGTCCCCAAATGAGAAAACCTATTCCCTGGTAGTCTAGGGTCCTCCCCCACCCATCCTATGTGACCCATGTCTCGTTCCCTCATCCCAATCCATGGTTGGCGACCAGCACAGCCCTTCTCTCACCACCACGGCTGGTTGCTGACTGAGCTTCCTCATGGAGCGACATACTGTATAAGCAGTATGCACTCTATGAAGACTCAGTTGGTGGCCAGCAGTAGTTGGCAGTGGAGGGCTGTGCTGGATGCAGACTGTGGATTGGGATGGGGTGCAAGGTGGTGGGTCACACAGGGTAGGGGATGGGATCCTAGGCTACAAGGGAAATAGGTTTTCCCCATTTGGGATGGCAATCAGTGAACAGGGAGGTGAAAGGGACCATTACACTACAGAAGCTGGGTATTTTACGGGTCGGGCGTGTTGGGGCAGGGGGGCACCACTACACTATAGAAAATGGGCATTTCTTATGGGGTCAGCAATCGTGAAGGGGGAGGACCCTAGACTACCAGGGAAAATGCATTTCTTTTGGAATAGCAATCGGAGAACGGGAGGGGTGGGGCTAGTACCTCAGCCAACCACTAGGGTTGCACCTAATTACGCCAGGTTTTGTTGGTAGTATTTTTTCCATGCAAGGGCCTTCGAAAGGCCATTGCATGAAGCACAAACTTTGTGAATTGGACAGGGTGGATATGCTGGTCCTCCTCATTTGCATTGCAGCCCTCACAACTTTGTCTCAGACTCAACCCAGTTTGCACGGCAAACTGGGCTTTGTAAATACCAACTCCAGGCAAAAAGTACAGTTATGTAAGAACCTACCATAACAGCAGCTCTTCGAGAGGAGCTCTTGCAGCAGGCAGTAACCATAAGGACTAAGCCACCAGGTGCCAGGACCCCACGGAAACCTTTAGCTAGCAGTCTCAATAGGACCACCCTCTGACATTGGCCCACCCTGGACATCAGCCAATTGTATAAAGGAGTGATCCCCAGCCCCACTGCAGTTTTCCTGCCGGAGACCCAGAATCTAGGATGGAAGGAGAACCAGTTAATTTCACGCCCAAGGAGAAGAAGCCAGAAGAAAAAACAGGGGAAGGAGGGAGGGAAAGCAGTGCCTGCTGCAGAGCTCCTCTTGAAGATCTACTGTTACACTAAGTTCTTATGTAACTGTACTATGCTACTTCAAGTTGGAGCTCTTGCAGCAGGCAATAACCATAAGGATGGAGTCCCAAGCAGTCAAAAGGAGAAGGAACAGACAGGCATGGGTGGAGGCTGAGAACAGTCAACAATTTCAGTAGAGCAGGCCCTGGAGAACTGCAAGGCCGAACCCAGTCCTATGCCTGGAGGCAACATCTAAGCTGTAGTGCTTGATGAATGTGTGAACCGAACTCCAGGTAGCATCTGCACAAATGTCTGCTGCGGACATGTTCCTCAGCAAGGCAAAAGTAGCACCTCCCGGTGGAATGGTCTTTAACTGGGCCCAGTCAAGGCTTACCATACTTCTGGTAACAGAAAACAATGCAGTTAACTAACCACTTAGACAACATTTGTTTAGAAACCGGTGCTCCTTGAGACTTGGGAGCAAAGAAGATAAACAGCTGGTTGGTCTTCGAAGGGACCAGTAAGGGTCAGGTAGAACGAAGCATCCGGTGGACATTCAGAGTATGCAATAAAGCCTCCCCCATTGGGATACTCTGGACAATAAAATGGAAGGTGGCTGTCCTGGTTCAAAGTAAATTCGGATACCACCTTAGGCAGGAACTTGGGATTCGCCCTTAAGGACAATTGTCCTTGTGAAAACTAAATAGGGCTCTTTACACATCAGAATCTGGAGCTCGAAATTTTCGAGTGGAAGGAACAGCACCAAAAAGAACACTTTCCATGACAGAAAGTTCAGATCGCAGTCCACAGCTGGTTCAAAGTGGGGTAGCATAAGTTTTCTAATAGAAAAAGGATTGGAGGTCTTATGCAAATGCCCTCAAAAGGTACAGGACAAATCCAACTGATTAATGGGCTTATCCTCTAAAGGTGCATGACATGCAGAGATGGCAGAAAGGTGCACCTTGATAGAGGAGTAGCTGAGCCCAATGTCAAGGAGAGAGAAGATACTCCAACATGGAGTTCACTGGGCAGGTAATGGGGTTGAGATGACGGCACAGACCCAGAGGCAAAACCTCTGCCACTCATAGCATATGTGGACCTAGTAGAGGGCTTTTCTGGTGGCTGCTAGGACATCAGCAACTCTAGGGGAAACCCCCAAATCTCGCTACTGCTAAGTCTGCAGGAGCCATGCATGCAGATGCAGAGACTTGAGGTCTGGATGGACTAGAGTGCCCTGATCCTGGCAGAGCAGGTGGAGGTCAGAGGCAGGGGAATTGGGGGTCTCCGCTGCCACTTGCTGGAGTAGGGGAACCAGATCTGGTGAGGCCAGAAGGGAGCAATGAGGATCATCTCCACCCTCTGCCTGAAGCTTGAGCAGTACCCTCTGAAGAAGAGGGAGAGAGAGAAGGCATTAAGAAACCTCCCTGCCCAGGGAGGGACAACATGCCTTGCCAGAAAACTCCAGGCCCTGGATCTAGTCAGCAAAAAGTGGGCAGTTTGGCATTGAGAGGGGATGCAAAGAGGCAACTCTGGCCACTCCCATTTGTCAAACAGATGCTCTACATTCCCACCTCGTGGACCTTGGACCAAGACCTGCTTAGGCTGTCAGCCACGGTGTTTTGTGTGCCTGGAACATGTACAGCAGTGAGTTCTAGACGATGTTCCAGAGCCCAATACCAGACCCTCATGGCCTCTCTGCAGAGGGATAAGAATAAGTCCCTCCATGCTTGTTGATGTTAAAAATCATGGACATATTGTCCATCTAGATGAGCAGAGGGCCCCGGAGGAGGTCCATCTGAAAAGCCTGTAGGGCAGAGGACCGCCTGCATCTCCAGAATGCTGATGCATAGAGACCTTCACTGGGAACCAGGTCCCTTGAGTCTGTCTGTCACCAAGTGAGCACCCCAGCCCAGGCCTGAGGCATCTGTCATCAAAACCCACCTCAGGGGTGCCTATCGAATGGGACCCTCTTGGAAAGGTTGTCAGTATCCATCCACCAGGACAGGGTCCGACAAACTGGGTCAGAGACCAAAAAGGCTGATCCAGGTTGTGGGATCATTGTCTCCGCTTGCACCCTGAGTGTCCACTGAGGGACCTTTGTTTGCAGACAGGCCAGAGGAACGGTTGGGATGGCCACTGCCATATGGCTGAGGAGTATGAGATATACTGCTCAAGTCTGATCCCAAAGGCGATCAGGCCCTGAGGGAAGAAATGCCTTGCCATGCATCAAGTTGAGGATTGTTCAAGTATTGGAGTCTCTGGCTGGGCCATGAGGATGACTTTGGTAGATTCTAGGAGATCTCAACCTTGGAAGAGGGCAAACGTGTCTCCGAGAGTTTGTTGCAGTTGACCCTTTGAGGAGCTGTCAGAGCCAGTCTTCTAGGTAGGGAAAGACATAGTGGCCCCTTCTTCTGAGGGCAGCAGCCACCACTGCTAGGCACTTGGTGAAAACTCTAGGAGCAGAGGATAGGCAAAATGGCAGAGCCCAGAACTGGTAATATTGCCCTGGAAGAGGAGGTGCAGGTATCTTCTGTGGGGCTGAAATACCAGTATGTGCAGGTACATATCCTGCATATCCAGAGAGCAGAGCCAGTCTCCTTGGTGCAGGAGAGGAATCAGACCCAGAAGTGTGACCACCCTGAACATCTTGTACTCAATATACTGGTTCAGAAGACTGAGGACTAGGATGAGATAAAGGTCCCTGGTCTTTTGGGGAACAAGAAAACGTGGGAATAAAATCCCTTCCCTCTGACATGGAGGACTGGCTCTATGGCCCACTTTGAAGCAATGCCTGGATCTCCCTTCGATAAGGGCGATATGTGATGGAGAGTAATGGGAGGACACTGGTGGATTTTTTGGCCTCTAGGAACTCTAAGGTATGTCCTCTTCCTATTAACTAGAGGACCCATAGGTTGGTTGTTATGTTACTCCAACATGTATAATACCCTTATATAAATCCTTTGTAAGACCACATATCAATTATGCTGCCTCATTCTGGGTGCCTTATCAATCCAAACATATAAAAGTCATTAATAGTATACAGAAAAGAGCAACAAAATTATACCCAGGTTATGTAAATTGCCTCATCATGAAAGACACTGGTCACTACAATTATATGACCTAAAGGTAAGAAGGGATAAAGGGATCTATTATTGCATTTAAAATATTAAATGATTAACAATTAATGGGGATTGTGGCATTAACTATGCACCAAAAGCTAGTGGCCTTAGATGTCACAGATGACAACGTAGCACACCAAGAGCTTCAACCAACAAAAGGAAATCTTTCTTCACAGTAATGGGTATGCAACTTATGGAATTCTCTACCACAAAGTGTAGTGGACTACAGAAATTTTAATATATTTTAAAAATCTAGATCACTTTTTTTTTTTTTTTTTTAACAGATCACAGCTAAAATACTCACCCCACAAGGAGTGGGAGAGCGGTCTTGTTGGGCCTAGTGCCTTCTTCTGCTGTTAGGTGGTAGAGGGGAAGTGACCCTCACCGCTTCCCCAGGGACTCTGCTGGGGAGAGGGTCTGGCAGGGAGTCAAGCTGAGGCCCGGGGTGGGTAGAATGGCCTGGGAGGACTTGGCAGCTCTGGACATGGAACCCCAGGAGTCTAGGAGGTGGCTTTATGTTTAAACCTTCTCTCTGTTGGGGCTGGTTTCTGCACTGCTGACCTGAAGGCTTACAAAATGGCTTCTTCTTGAAAGGCCTTTGTTAGATTTGCACATTTCTGGTACTGACCAAATGGCCTTACCAGAGTCCTGGAAGCAGTGATCATTTTTTCTGCATTGTCTCCAAACAGGACCGAGCCTTTGTATAGGAAGTCCAAGATACTTGCCACAGGTCCTGGGTAAACCCAGAAACCCAAGCCACGCATGTCCCTGGAAACAGATGTCTGTGGCAGCTGCCCTGGTAGCCATGTATGCAGTATTGTACGAGGCCCGCAACACATGGGTGCCGATGTCCAAACCGGATTTTAGCAGGTCTAGAAGCTCTGTTCATTTGGCAGAGTTCGCAAAGCCTGAGCCAGTTCCAACCCCTTCTCCCACAGGGCGATTTGGTACTGTACCATGTGGGTAAGGAAGTTCAAAGATCTGATGGAGCAAGTAGAGGAGGTGCAGATCTTCTTGCCCAACTGGTCTATGAGCTTGGATTCCTGGTCAGAAGTCTGGGAGCTCAAATGCCTCAGCCTCTTGGACCTGTCATGAGCTGCAGTAATGACCACTGAGAGCTACAGGGTGTTCGGCTAGGAAGGGCTCATCCTCGGTGACCTGTACAGCTGGTCTGATTTTTGGAGATGACTGAGAAGGAAGATGGGTGCTTCCAGGTAAGCCTAGTAAGATCCTGGAAGTATCTACCAATGAGGGAACCACAAGAGTCTTAAGCCCTTCTGTCGCAGATATTTGGCCAGCCTATGCCTCTCCGGGTCTAGGTCCTCTGTTTCCCAGCCGCTAATGGCTTGACTGTGCCTCATGACATCCATAAATGATGGATCATCAGGAAGTGATCTAGGGTGTCCTTGTTATCTGGAGAAAGAGGGTGACCACTGGGTTCAGACCCGTCAGAAGCAGAGGAGGATGAACTGAGGCTGGAATCCTCCAAACTGGAAGAGGAAGCGGAGGAGCTGAGCCGATGTCTGTTATGGAAATGATGCCAGCATCAGCTTGACAACCTGGATGAGAAGTATTTGTGCCCCATCCCCTGTGCTTGGTCCTTCCTGGCACCTATAATCTGGATTAAGAGAATGGTTTCTAGGGTCTGGAGTCAGCTGCTTAGGTTCTGGAGGCTGGTCCAGCTCCAGCTCCACTCTCACTGGTTCAGCAGGTTTTGGAGGAAGCAGGTCACCACTGATTTCATTCCACCAAAAGTGGAAAAGGTCCTTGACCTCACTAACAGGGATCTGAGGACCTGAAGGGCCAGCCAGCACCTGGGGCTGAGGGCAAGCTGGTGTTGGTGTACCTGCCATCGGAGGAGATGGGGTCGGACACCTGGGCGGCTTGTCAATACGAGGGTAGTGGGCCTTCGGAGTGCTGAAGACATTCCTGTCTCCAGTGACATCGGACAGTCTACAACTGTAAGGATGTCATCGAGTCTGACATCAGAATACCTGGCTTCTCCTTAAGAGGTGACTGCTGGCAATGGTCCAGAGAGGAAGCCATCACTGGCTAGCCGGTGCCACGGTGTAATCACCGGGAGCTTCAGCAGAGGCGTCACAGAGGCCTTAGAGGTGGGCACTTGCTACTGGCGTCAGGGTACCTTGTTGGTAGACTTGGAGACAGAGCCTGATGTCGGGGCATGGGCAGATAGCAAGAAAGGATCCACTGCCCGATTTAGACCTGGCCCGCCACCTGAGGAGGTGGAGGTGAACGACTGAGGTATAGCCTTCACCTTCAGGGGCTGCAGGGCTGGAACCAAAGTCCCAGACCTTGATGAACCTCCACCTGTCACCATAACCAAGGTGGGAGGTTTCACCACCAGCTGCCCAGAAGAAGGGATGGCAGGCTGGGTGTAGTGGTCCGACCCCTCATGGGAGGAAGAATCCGAAGAGGTCGTCTTCTGAGGAGGAGACCGGGAATGGGAGCGAATCTGGGCCTTCTCCCTATCCTTGTGCTTCCCTGAGGCCTTCTTCTTCTCCCGATGGGTCTTCCGACAATGAGGAGATCCCCAAGACAGAGGAGGGAGGAGGAAGGGCTCCTCCCACTGAGGATTGTTTCTGCATGGCAGCAAGCTGCTGTTCTAGAAAGTGAGCCTCTAGGGCCTTGTGGAGGTGGATCCTAGTCCATTGGTTGAACCACAGGCAGTGCTGGCACGCCGATGTGTCATGGTCTGGGCCCAAGCAAAGAAGGCAGACCTTGTGGCCATCTTTCAACAGTAGCTGCTTTCTACATGCACACTTGGATTTTCTTCAGTCAACAGGAGAAATGGAAGAAGCTAGGGATGAAGACACGCAGGAAAACATAACTTTGGGTGCGTGGAAAATAAAGGAAAAACGTATGATGGCAGTTGACTGTAGTAAGAGGTGTCTGAGAAGCCGGCGTGAACGGGTCGATGGCAGGAAAAGAACTGGTGGGCTGGGGACCACCCCTTATACCAATGGCTGACATTGGGGTGGCCGACGTCAGGGGCAGTCCCCAAAGACTGCTAGCTAGAAGGTTTCTGTGGGGTCTTGGCACCTTATGGCTTAGTCCTTACGCTTACTGCCTGCTGCAAGAGTTCCAGCTCGGGTAAGATGTACAGTTACGCAAGAACTTACTGTAATGGTAGATCTTCAAGAGAGGCTCTTGCAGTAAGCAATAACCATAACGAAGGAGTCACCAGGCACTAGGACCAACATGGAGAACTTAGCTTGCAGTGTCTGAGGAGGGGGACCCACTGACGTCAATGCCGACCGACATCAGCTCAACATTATACAGTGGGTGGTCCCCACATCCCTCTCCAGTCCTCCCACCAGAGGCCTGTGAAAAGGTCCGACAGAAGGAGAGGGCCCCTGAAGCCACTAGAAAAGGCTGAGTGGAAGAGAAACAGCAGCAGGGGAAGGAAGGAGGGAAAATCTCGCTCATTGCAAGAGCCTCTCTCAAAGATCTACTGTTATGGTTAAGTGCTTACGTAACTCTACTATCTTACTTCGAGCGGCTCTTGCAGTAGGCACAACCATAAGGACTGAGTCCCAAGCAGTGTGCATCAAACAGAGACTGAAAATAGGAGGCACGAAAGTTCTGCAGTAGACAGGAATTAAAACAGAAGGCCTTGAAGGATGGCTAGTCCAAAGCCAGCCCTGCGCCTAGCGGCAATGTCCAGACTGTAATGCTTCGTGAAGGTGTGGACAGAGCTCCAAGTGGTTGCTAGCAAATGTCTGCGGCAGAAACATTTCTGAAACAAGCAGTAGAAACAGCCATGCCTCTGACTGAATGTCCTTTAACTTCCCTGAAGGGGTTTGTTTTACTTCTGATAGCAAAACAGAATACAGCTTGCTAACATTTAGATAAACACTGTTTTGAAAATGTTGCATCCTCCCTTTGGTGCAAAGGAAACAACAAGCTGATCTGTTTTATGGACTGGTCCAATCTGTGTAGTAATGCAAAATTCTGTGCACATCCAAAGTGTGCAGAATTGCCTCCCTTGATTAGAGTGCTCAGGTAATACACTGGCAAGTGTAAAGTCTGATTCAAAGTAAACTCAGAAACAACCTTAGGTAGGAAATTAGATTTGTGCGCAGAGCCACCTGGTCTCTGTGGAAAATCATATAAGGCTCCTCACATGAGAGCCTGAAGCTTGGAAATCCTTCAAGCAGAAGTAATAACAACTAAAAACAGTGCTTTCCAAGACAGATGATACAGGTCAAGCTGACAGCCGGTTCAAATGGAGACAGAGTGAGCTTCTCAAGGATAAAGTTCAGATCCCATGGGGAAACTGGGTTCCTGACCAGGGTTCATATGGAGTATTCCCCCAGAAAAGTATGGGAGACCTCCAACTGAGCTAATGTTTTGCCTTCCACCGGAGTGTGGTAGGCAGATATGGCAGACAGGTGAACCTTCAAAGAAGAATAACGGAGTCCCAGGTCAAGAGACGGAGCAGGTACTCTAAGACCTGAGGAAAAGAGCACAAAAAGGGTCCCAACCCGGAGGTTTCACAGATGGAAAGTCTCTTCCACTTCATCGTGTAGGTAGTTCTTTTATGGCTTTCTGGCCACTACGAGGACTTCAGCTACTCTATGAGAGAGATCCCAAAGCGAGAGACAGCTATGTCTGAAGGCACCACGATGAAGGTAAAGGGACCTGAGGTCCGGATGGAACAGCTTGCCTGATCCTGGGTCACAAGGTCCTGGCAGAGGGGAAGAGGAACTGAGGCTCCACTGCCAAGTGCTGGGAGTAGAGGAACCATATTTGGTGAGGCCAATATGGAGCGATGAGGATCATCTGAGCTCCTTCTACCTGCAGTTTGAGGAGAACCCTCTGCAGGAGTGGGAAGGAGGAAGGCATACAAGAACCTCCCTGTCCAGCAAACAGACAGCATGTCTCACGAAAAACACCAGGCTCAGGAGCAGAGCGAGCAAAATTGGGTGTTTTGTGCTGTATGGGAGACAAACAGATCGAAATCTGGACGACCCCTTAGGTGGAAGATATCCTCGACCAATAACTGACACAGTTCCCATTTGTGAGCCCTAGCCTGAGTGCAGCTCAGACTATCCGCTAGGATGTTCTGGATGCCCGTGACGCACTGCAGTTAGCTGGAGCTGATGCTGAACTGCCCAATATCACACTCGCATCACTTCCCTGCACAAGGGTACAAGTGACTGCCTCCTGTTTGTTTAGATATCAGATCATGCACATGTTGTCTGACTGGATCAAAAGTATTCCTGGGAGGAGAAGGGGCTGAAATGCCTGAGGGCATACAGCACAGCAAGCATCTCAAGTACGCTTATGTGCAGTGAGAGCTACTGCTGAGACCAGGATCCTGGGTTCTGCGATCTCCCAGATGTGCTCCCCAGCCCAGACCTGATGCATCAATCATCAGTGCTTGAGCTGGAGGGAGAGGCTGGAAGGGAACCCCTTGGCAGAGATTTTCCAGATCCTGCCACCACAGGAGATCCTGTCGATAGGGTTGGACACAGAACCCTGTGATCCAGGTCGTCCGACCTCTGATCCCACTGTACCCTGAGGGTCCACTGCATAACCCACATGTGGAGCTGGGCCAGGGGCATCATGGGAATGGCCACTGCCATAAGACCCAGGAGGTAAAGGACTGTTCTTGGCCATTGTCCAATGACTGGAGGCCACAAGCCAAGCTTGCTTCTGCAGTGTTTGCACGCTGTCTAAGGGAAGAAGGCCTGATCCTGGGAAGTATCCAGTACGCCCAATGAACTGAAGACACTGGGAAGGAGTGAGGTGAGACTTGGGGTAATTCAACGTGACCCCACCCTGTGGAATAGATCCAGGTTAGCTGCTAGAGAAGCCTCCAGGTCATCCTGTGGAGATGGTCAAGTACCGCCCTTCTGGGATGTGACTCCCCAGCAGTCTCTAGCTGGGTACTTGACTTATCAGAATTTCCTGTGATGAGCTCGGATCCAGAGGTTTTAGTTCTGGCCTATAATAAGACCATTACCAATGCTTTGGATTCTATTGCTCCAATCCGTGTCGTCCTCTCCCTTCGCCCTCGGTCTCCATGGTTCGATGGAGACTTGAGGGAGATGCGACGACTAGACGCAGGGTTAGAGAGGTGTTGGCAGAAATCCTGCTTAGATGCCGACTTCATCTTAGACTTCAGAGCTATCAATCGATCAGTCAGCAATTTCCCGTAAGAAGGCAGTATTCCTGTCTGGGAAATTGCTGCTGCTCAGAACTGGCTCAGCCCAGCTCTTTCGAACTGTAGATGGACTGTGCAACCCAGCCTGTCTGCAGGTTCAGAGAGCTTTCGCAATCTCAGTGTGAGAAGCTTGCTCGGTTCTTTGCACATAAGGTGGATGACATCAGGCGAGACCCGTTACAACACTCTCTATGGGAACGACAGTGGACCAGTCCCTGGTCACACTCCCTCTCTCTTCCTGGAGTCTCTTCAAAAGGCCGTAAATCGAAGATGTTATGAGGATTGTCCAGGGCATGCGCACTACATGCTGTAGTTTAGATCCGGCCGCACAGCCTTGATTATGGGATGTGGGAGATTATCATCCCAGTTCGTGAGGATAGTCTGGTGCTCCTTAGACTCAGGTGAATATCCTTGCTCCCTGAAGGAGGCAGTGGTGGCACCAGTGTTGAAGAAGGCTTTTAGACCCCGACTCCTCGGTAACTACAGGCCTATCTCAAACCTTCCTTTGTTGGGAAGGTAATTGAAAAGTAGTGGCTACTCAGTTAGACAACCACTTGACCATCCACAGCATCTACAATCCTCTTCAATCAGGTTTTCAAAGAGGCACGCACTGAGACTGCACTGGTTCGGGTGCTCAATGATCTCTTGATGGCAGAGACCAGAAAAAACAGTCCACTTTGGTCCTTCCGGAACTGTCATCAGCATTTGACACTGTAGACCATGGGATACTGCTTGAGCGCCTGAGAATCATCTGTGGGCTTTCAGGTTTGGTCCTCAGATGGTTTACTTCTGTCCTCACCAGTAGAATCCAGAGGGTGGTATCGGGGTGTTTTCCTCTGATCCTATCTCTGTCCTGTGGGGCCCTAGGGCTCAGTGCTGTCCCCCATGTTGTTTGCGGTGTACATGCTTCCCTTGGAGACATTTGTAAGACGGTATGGGCTGGAGTTTCATTGTTATGCCGATGATACCCAGCTCTACCTGTCTTTGCACCTGACCAGAATGGAGCACTCTCGGTGTTTAATAACTGCCCTGGTGAAATCCAAGGTTGGATGAGGTCCAGCTGGCTGAAGTTGAATTCTGGGAAGGCGGAGGTGATAGTCGTGGATCCTGGTCGCGGATAGGGGTGGGGACAAACCATCCTCAGGTTTATTCCTGGGGATGTTGAGCTCCTATCTCTGAACAGGTACGCGACCTAGGGTGATTCTTGACGATCGGCTGACACTACTTGCTCAAGTGTTGGCCGTCATTAAGGTTTCCTTTACCATCTTAGGAACATCGCTAGGATCAAGCACCTTGTTCCGCCCAGGGACCTACCTACATTGATCCACGCCTTTGTGACCTCGGTTTGGACTACTGCAATTCCCTTTACTTTGGGCTTCCAGGGGTTGATATCCGCCGCTTGCAACTGGTGCAGAACTCCGCAGCCCGGTTGTTAACTGGGACGCCTGCTCTTCCCATATTACACCAGTGCTGCGAGACTGCAGGCTGCCGTTCAGTGGCAGATCATCTTAAAGTCGGCTTGCTGACTTATAAAGCCCTGCACGGTTTGGGCCTGACTACCTGAAAGAGCTCCTAGTCCCTTATCTCCTGAGCAATCGCTCCGCCGACCAACGAGGGGTTGCTGGAGATTCCGGGGGTTGTTTACAATCTTCTGGCGCCCAGGCTTTCATGTTCGTGGCACCGACCCTCTGGAATTCTCTACCCCGTTGGATCAGGTGAGTGTGCGACAGTGGGGGTTTTAAATCAAGCATTAAAATCCTTTCTGTGGATTAAGGCTTTGGGGAAGATGCTGACCTGGTTTGATTTTACTGTTTCATCATGTTGTTTGACGTGATTTATTTTATCGGTTTTATTGTAATGTTTTATCTTGATGTGATTTACAATTTGTTCTGCACCTTGATTTTTGAAAGGCGCATTAAAAATAAAGATTATTATTATTATTATTTTATATTATCCCTTGATGGGGCTGACAGAAGCCAGTCATCAAGGTATGGGATCACACAGTGGTCACAATGCCACAAAGCCGATGCCACCACCGGCTAGGCACTTGGTGAACACCCTAGGTGCTGAAGAAAGGCCAAAGGGAAGAATATTGAATTGCTCTCCCTGGAAGGTAAACTGGGGAAGCAGTGGCAGGAATAAAGGGATATGCAGGTAGGCATCCTGCATATCCAGGGATACAGAGCCATTGTCCCCGATGGAACAATGGCAACAGTCCTCGGAGGGTCAGCATGTGAAACAGTTTGTACTCGACATATAGGTTAAGCGTGTTGAGGTCCAATATCAGTCAAAGGTCTCCCATTTTCTTGAGACCAGGAAGAAGTGAGAGTAATACCCCTTCTTACCTGGCCCCGAGGAACTGGCTCTATGGTGGACTTTCAGAAACAGCTGCAATCTCCTCTCTGATGAGTGGAATGGACCTCATGGTAATGAGAGTGACCTGGAGGATTTTCTGGAGGTCTCTATGAAGTCTATTGTGTGAACTTGAGCTGTGAGCTGAAGCACCCAAGAGTATGCCGTGATCACCTCCCACCCGGACAGATGGTTGGCAAATCTGCCCCAACAGGCTCCTCTTGAATTGTGGGTGGAGGAGAGGGGTGGGCCAGGAGTTAAGAAGCAGAGGAGGGTCGGGAGCGCAACCCGCAGTTCTGTGCATTTCAGAGGGTATAGGCTGATGAGGGAGCCCGCATTTGCCCTGATGCTTGGCAGGCTGCTGCCTTGTCTGGTCTTTGTTGTCGATGAAAAGGAGGTTGAGACTTGGGATTGGTATGGTAGAGGGAGTGCACTAAACAAAGAGCCTTCCCTCACTCCTGCAGATTGGTTATTATGTCCTGGACGTCCCTCCAAAGAGTACCGATCACCTGAAGGTGGAGTCCAGAACAGATGCATGGACATCCTGGGCAAAACCTGATACTCGCAACCAGGCATGTCTGCGAAGACAAACTGCTCTGCAGTACTTTTGGCGAAAGCATCAACGGCGCTATAAGTCACCTGTAAGGTATGACGCCTGTAATCACTGCCATCTTGACTGTCTGCTGAATTTTGGTTTTGGCCTCATAGTCTGGCAAGGCCTCAAATTCTGTTTCCGATGGCCTTTGATAGCAGACCATGTGGGCCACATAATTCAGAGCCTGCAAAGCCAAAGTGGAGAACGAGAAGACCTTCCAGCCAAACTGGTCAAGTTGCCTCGACTCCTTATCTGGAGGGAGATACTATATGCTTCAGCTGCTTAGAGCGGTCTTGAGCCGCATTGATTAACCACCTCAAAGCTGATAAAGTGAATAATTAGCTAATCTTTCCCTTCAGGAGCATGGTACAATCTGTCCACCTTCTTGGAAATGGCTGCGACAGGCGATGGTTGTTGCCATATCATGGTGGCCAAATCATCGTGTAGCCCCGGTCCATGGGGAATGAGGAGGGATTCAGCTCGGGAGGTCAAGATGCTCAGCCAATCTCCATCTCTGGGGATCTTGCTCCTCTGTCCTCCATCCATTGGTCTCCTGAATTTTCAGAGTATAACCAAGAAGGTGTGATCCTCTGGGGGGACTTAGGAGTCTCAGGCTTGGGGTCCTCTGGTGGAGGGGACTCAGGTCCGAGGAAGAGGAAGATTCAGACTCGAGGTCTGGCGAGGGCTCCTATGTGGAGACAGGGACCTTCAACGGAGGTCCTCTGTCTGAGAATCAGTCAGCCCAAGACCCCAGTTATCCCCTGTGGCACCCACTGTGCATCCAGAAGCTGGGAATGGACCCTGATAGGTGATAGGGACCACAAGTAAGTCACCGGACCAGCGTACAAACTGCTGTCAGGCTGACGGTCAAACTCTGACTTTTTGAGGCAGCTCCCCTGTGGGGTTCTGGTTCCCCGTCCGCCACTGCCCCTAATCCCCAGGCTGACCTCCTGAGCGAAGCCACCGGGGCTCCCAGGAAACACAGGTCTCTAGCTCTGGCTTATCCCCAGGGTGGGGTCACAGGAGGGCCCCCAGCGGACCACTGTCTGAGCAGGAGCAGCAGCGGAGCAGTCATTAGTGGCCGGCCAGTTTTATTGCTGCTATTTTTCCCTGGAGGCGGGTTGGTGCTTAGCTTTGTTCCACCAGGAATCAAAGAGAGCATCATAGTCCACAGTGGCTTGTGGAGGAGCCTGTGGAGGATATGGGTAGGCCAGCAGTTGATACTCCGATAGAGCATAGCCTGGCATTGGGTATCCCAGTGTTGGATACCATGGCGTTGGTAATCCAGCATCGGATACTCCGGTATGGGGTAGCCTGGTGTCGCGTGGCCCAGTGCAGGGTAGCCTGGCATTGGGTAACCTGGAGAAGGACCCAACAGTGGGGCTGAGGGATCTGGTGGAGGGCCCCAAGAGAAGCCTTAAGGCCCAGGTTGTGGGGTGTCCGGTGCAGACCTACAGGGTGACGGGTGCCTCCAGGGTCTGGGGTGTGGGAGGCAGCCCAGATGGAGGAATCATGGGCAGGTAGCCGAGGGTCCTCAGGAGGGTTCAGCGTGAGGCGGCACAGAGCTGGCTGGTTGACAGGGCAGCGTATCTTTGGCTCGGGTAGGGAGGAATGTCTGAAGGCCCCACTGGAGGAGACGGAGGGATTCCCCTGGGGCGGCTCAGACCAAAGCGGCAGCAGGTGCTGGTCCGAGGACTAACGCTGACCTCGAATCAGGATCAGATGGGAGCGCAGGACTGTGCAGACATTGGCAGAACCATCATCCAACTTACCAGCAGAACCACTCGACTTAGATGATGGTGGAGGTTTGAAGGGCCTAAGGGTGGAAGTAGCCTCTGAATTCCAGAGATCCCGCTGGAACCATTACCAGCTCAGGCGGGGGGCCCAAAGGCTGCTCCAAAAAGGAGAGGAAGGATTGGCCGAGGGCATCTCCTTACTGGTAGAGGGCAGCTCATCAGTCGCGGCCTCAAGAGAGCCATGACCTGGTGTGAGACCGATCCAGGTCCTGGCATTTGTCTTTGTCCCACTTGTGCTTCTTCTGCTTGGAGGAATGGGAGCCAGAAGAGCCCCTGGGTGATGAGTAAGTGCTCCACACCTACTGCAGCTGCTTTTCCACTGAAGGCAATTTTGTTTCAAAAGATGGGCTTCCAGGACTTTAGACATTTTCATGTGGCCTGGTTAAAGCTCTGGCAGGTCTCACAGTCCTAAGTGTTGTGGTAAGGCCCCAGGCAGGAGATGACATGAGGTATGGCCGTCTTTCTCCAGTATCTGCTTGCCACAGGTGCACTTGTTCTTGTGGGATTTGGTAGAAGAAGGAGAAGATATGCAATCGATGTCGAAAATACTCATATTTTAAAGAAAATAAAGAATTTGAAAAATATACTTATCGAAAATGGCAGTCGACTGTAGCAGTGTTCTGTGAGGTCCGATGTGCGAAGTTCGATGGCAGGAAAGAAGGAGGCGGGCGTGGGGACCACTCATCATATACCGCTAAGGCCGCCAGTCACGTGACATCAGGTGGGCGGTCCCCTCACAGACACTGCTAGCTAAGTTTTCCATGGTCCTTGCGCCTGGTGGCTCAGTCCTTATTGTTACTGCCTACTGCAAGAGCCCTCTCAAGTAAGATCCCAGTTTGCGCCAGACAAACTGGGTTTTGCTCCCAGGTAAAGTTTTGCTAATCTGGCCCTGATCTCTCCTCCTCTGAAATACATTCTCTGCTCAGTTGTGAACCAGCTACCCTGTGATTGACGTGAATGTCCCCTGGTTAGTTTTGGACTAGGTTTTGTTTTAGATGCACAATTCTAAACAATACATCATCATTAAATGCTTTAAATACTGAAATCATATCACTTTTCAATCTCTGCCTTTGCAACCAATCTAATGTTAGTGGCAAAATCTTTTCCGATGCCACCTTGTGTTTGAGAGAGCATTACACACACACACACACACACACACACACACACACACACACTCTCCACCTAACCTCCCATACCTCCATCTCACCGGCTCTTCACCTTTCAACTCCTGTCTCCAAATTCATATCTTCTCCTTTGCTCCGAACACCTCATCTAAGAATGCTTTCTCAATGGCACCTGGTTTTACACCTTTCTTTGTGTCATTATTCATGACTCTCTCCACAGTGTTTAATTTTACTATCCTTGTGAAAGCATTTTGTGATACAATCTATATGAGGCTCTATATAAACATTACCCGGTATAGCATTATACTGCTTTGACATTGCCACTACAAAAGCAGAGAGAGAACTGCCAAGAAAATGACAATGTGTAATCTGGAAAACCTTCACTTTATGGATTTGTCTTCACTTTTCAGTTAGTGTTACTTGACACATTTTAAAGGTTGCATTTTTGCCTAGTCACAGTTCAGTCTGAATTATGCAGTGTCCATTAACAGCACACCTCATTGGCACTGATGTAATCAGGCTTTGTTTTGATTCAACATTGATCCTACTCTAGGCATTAAGAACAAATGGGACTGTGCATCTTTAAGAAAACGCCAAGGCAATTCACAGGGCTTGATTTTCTGCAATGCAGTTCTGGATCACTGCACGTAAACAAGTGGTCTGTTTGAACTCTTCAGCCATTAGCTTAATTTAATATATGGATTTGCATTTTAATACTACAGAAAAGCATATAAAAATCTGGTAATATCATCACTCCCGAAGTGATAATAATACTACACTTCAAGAGTGATAATACTATCGTTCAGGACCCGTAATAGTATCGCTCGGGACCGGAACAATATTATCATCACAGAATGGCAACAGCACATGCACTAGACTGTCTCCCCATGTCTGCCAAAGCGTGTCTCCTGATTGGCCACTTTCCTATGGGGCGGTCAGAACAGTTTGAAAACATGGCGGCCCGCTCGCCATCGAGACCGAACTGGTCCTCGGCACTTGTCCGGGTTTTTCGACTAGAAAATGTAATTATGTGGATTATTCCTGTCGTCCCTAATGAAGAACAGGTAGGATGTGTTGAACTAAAAAGCCAGGTGGGAGGGGTGAGAAGTGTCATGAACGAGTGGGACATAGGCTCCTCAACCACACAGCGCAAGACAGTGCGGCGGTCGACCAGCACAAAGTCAGTCCTTCAGTGAAGCGGTCGAATGCCTGTTACAGAAAAAAAAATTAAAACTCTGATCCCTTATATTGAATTTAACTGATAGGTTTGTCTCCATTATCAGGGAGTCCTACCATCTCGAGTTTCTGGACACATTGAACCTCTCAAGGTTCATGTGTCCAGAACCTCTCGATGGTGTTACTCCCTGGTAAAGACACAAACCTATCGGTTATTCTCTTTATAAGTTTAGCAGAAACTTTATTAGTCAAGCTTCTTTTGTAATTATTTTTATTTACTCATTTTTTACATCATCTTGGGGTTTAAAGTTAAGATGTAATATCTTCCAAGTTTCCCAAGAGCCCTGTTGTAAGCAAAGTCATCATGACAGCTTGAGTAGTTAAGTGGTACAAAATTCTAAAGCTCTGGATTGACACATCATGTGTCTCTAAGCTTTGCTGTTATACCATACCAGATGTCCACTACTTTTATTTCACAGGTCAAGCATCGCCTCAGAAAGAGTTTTCACCAAGTCTCCAAACACACTAAAATACTCAGTTAAAAGTTACGATAGCTCTTTCTTTTAATGTACAGTAAGATGAACAAATTTAAGTTCAACACACAATGACAAAATGTATGTAGTCACTAGAAGCCATAATAACATCATCTAATGGAAGCTGCACGTGTGTTGTAATTCAAGAAGGGCCAGCCACTAGAGGGCATTATAACACCACCTAATGGAAGCTGTAGGAGTGCTGTAATTAAGGAAGAGCCAGCAGAGGGCTCATACACTGCTTCCTCGATGCTGTGCAACAATCACATTTTAGTCACTGAGGCTCAATGGTCTTAAAATTACAGCACCTCTTACTTATACATGCAACACAAGAGACTAAAGAAAACTGTTTGGTTCCTTGGTTAGGCACTACTAAGAAACTGAAGCTAAACATGACCACGAGGCACATTAGTATACAGTACAAAGAATCTTACTGATGAATAAGTGAAGCTGTGATGGCAGCACACTCATCAGGACCAGAAGGTTTTGGATTCTAACCCCACACTAGGGACTTGGGCTCTGCTAGCTGTCCCAACCTTTATATGAAACATTATAGTCAGTTCTGCTCTGCCCGTCTCTGGTGGCTGTCCAGGTAGAAGGAAAAGAGCCCCTGGGCCTTTTAGAACTGTCCCCTTTAATCATGCCTGGTTTCTGACTAATGCCCACTATCTGAAAAACATGTCAGCAATCGTTCATGTCTGTTTGGATGTCAAGTGCTAAGTGGCTGTAAATAACTGTGTGGAGCCCTGCACTGTCTCTATTCTAACTCACTGTTTTGTAAATTACTTTCAAATACATAGTGGGTGGCTATTACTGTAAAGCAGGCACTCATTTATTTCACAAGTCAAGTGTCACATGCAGAAAGTATTTTCACCAAATCTACAAAACCCACTAAACAACTCTGTGAAAAATTACAGTAGCTCTTCCTTTCAATGTACAGTAAACTGAACAAATCTATGCTCAGTATACACACACTAAAAACTCAGTGAGAAATTACAATAGCTGTTCCTTTCCATGTGCTGTTGTTCCTTTCAATGCACAGTAAGCTGAACAAATTTAAGCTTAGTATACACACACTAAAAACTCTGAAAAATTACAATACCTTTCAATGTACAATAAGCTGAACAAATGTAAGCTCCACACACATGACAAATGACTGTAGCCACTAGAGGCATTCTAACAACACCTAATCAAAACTACAGGTGTGTTGTAACCCAAAAGGGCCATCAGAGGGCTTATACAGTGGTTCTCGATACTGTATGGTTAGCTCTGGCAACCATCACATTTCAGCCAGTGAGGCTCACTGATCTTAAAATTGCAGCACCTCTTTTATTTGTACATGCAATGCAAGAGACTAAAGAAAAACAGTTTTGTTCCTTGGTTAGGCACTACTAAAAACTGAGATTGTCACTCACATTCGTTCACTGAGCCAATTTGAAATGAGTTGGGAGGTAACCAAGGTCGATTTAAATAAAGCCTGAAAGTAGAACAAAAGTAAAGCCAGTATATCTTATAAGCATATGAATTGCCAGAAGGTGGCCATATGGTCTATATAGCCTGCTTGTTCCATAGCCAATGTACTTATGTTAACATGGCACACCCTCCCCACTCTTCCTTTGCAGTCTTACCTTCCCTTGACTCTGTCCCACCCCTTTGAAACCCCCAACTGTTTTCTGGTTGACAACCTTCTCAGGGAGCTCATTCCACCCTGTCACCACTCTCCATAAAGAGGTGTCTCCTGACCGCCTTCTTGAAACGTCCAGCTGCCCTTTGTAGTTTTGTCCTCCTGATCACATGTTCACAGTGTCTAAGAGATTCCTAAGCTCAACCTTGTTTATAGCCTTAATGATCTTGAAGGTTTCTATCATATCACCACATATCAAGACACACTCTTCATCACTGGTTCCCTCGCTTACATCAGACTCTGTCACTGGATACCAGCCTTTTAAGGAAAGGAACTTTGCCTGGGTCATTCAGACTGTGAAAGCCCATGAAAATATCTTTATAACAAGTGGTTGGGCTTACATACCGTAGGTGTCAGGAGTTCTGAAATATAAATATCTGAATCCAGGATCTGAATAATTTATAAATTACATCAAAGCAGCTGCCATTTTATTGACTCTTGTAACAGAAAATTTTGCCACTGAGGGAAAGCTGTCTATTTTATATACAACCTGCCTGTCAGTGATGCCAGTTTCAATTTGAAGTTTCCACAGTATGGACCCCGATTTCATTTACAGATGAGGCAATCATCTCAGACTTCTGACACAGTGGCGTAAGCCCAATATCTTATCCAAAAGGCATTTTCAGGGATGTTCACAATCTGAATGACCTGGACAATGTTTTTTTTTCCCTTGAAGGCTTTGCCATCATCACCTCCAACTAAGCAATGAGAAATACAACACAACAAAGCATCAAACACTCAAGGGAATTAGGATTCAAATCAAACTCACAACTGTCCAGTTCCAAGCTGTAAATTCTTCCAAATGATAAAGCTCATATAACTAGGATGCCAGGAATCCCTATATACTGTATGCAAAGAGGTTGTCATATTAGGTTTTGCAAGAGAAGGTAGCATAAAGGTATACCACTTTGACATCACTGATGCCGATGAATCCCCAATTTCTCCTAGGTCTTTAGGAGCAAGTTCAAGATCTCTGCCGCTCTTCTTCTGATGGTTGTTGAGCTCCTGCAGCTGGTGTATTTCGTTGGGTGGCCACCAGGCTTGACTGAAATAAAACACAGAGATAAAGAATTATTTCTCTTCCTTTCAGACTTCACAGAAGCCAACCTTTGATTACACTTCCAACTCATAAACAAGGATCTGTCAATGCTGAATGTTTGCTTGCTTGCAGTATAATTGAACTTGCAGTGTAATAGGGAAAATAAACAAAATGCAATTTAAAATCAACTGTTTCTGGTATTTCCTGTTCATTGTAGACATGCTGTTAATATATTTGATGCTATTATATTTGCATTCTACATTCTGAGTGTTCTTTTCCCACTTAGTTTAGTGCTTTCAAAGAGTCACTATCCAGAATGCTCTCTGTAACTAGGAAACCACTAGAAGTGGGAAAGAAAAAACAGACACAGGAAAGACTGTGATGCTTGATGTTCTCTTCAAAGCCTGATGATGTCTGTTAACTGGCTAATGGGTTGAAAAAGAGTGTGATTTGTGCAGCTGCATCCTTTGAACTAAATAAAATTTACACCCATCAGCCAGGACAACACTGTCATTATCGGTCTTTTCAGCACTGGCTTTTAGGTAGCAAGTCTCCTGCACTTCTATATCCTTTGACTTATACAGCACACACCTTCATAGCCCCTACACTGCCTGAGCATTACCAATATGTTCGCTGTACATTGTGTGCAAGTAAACATAAAAACAGTACCAGAGAAAGGCAACCTAAAGAATTGGGCAGGGCAATCGGTTTGCCTTTGAGAAACAGCAGAGAAACCTGTGACTTGTAATCTTCTCCTTTGCAGTTCCATGGACAATACTTTAATAAAACACTCTGACTCTGTTAGAAAGCCCTCGTTTAGCCAGTCCACTGGTGCAGTGGTAGCACTACCACATACAGTGCTAACGCATGTTTGGTAGTGAGTGTGGATGTCAGAAAGTCGGCCAGGGAAGTAGGATGAGCATCCCGATGGACAGCCTCCTTCTCCGGGGCTGGATTTCCACAGATATCAGCGATACCCAGTGGAGGCTGGGTGTGCAACAGCCAGAGCCACTTCAAAGGTGGGGAGGCGATGGTAGAGCGTCTGCAGATTAGGTGTGGGAGTGCGCCTGTTTCATACGGACATCATTGCATATCTCAGGGGACAAGAGGAAGCTCTGTTGCAGCTACTGGCATGATGAAGTCCTCTGACCCCGCACGAATTATGCCACAACGGTCCTGGACTGACACAGTTGATCTGGCTCCCTTGAGGCCCCACAGTGGGGGCTTGCCACAAGCTCAAGCTTCTGGGAGGCTGTAGGTGGATGCTGTGATGGACGCTGGAGGCACTGAGTCAGGGATATGCCAGCCAGTATCACAGCGATAAACAACAAAAATCAGTGCACCCCAAGAAAGGGGTAAATGTAATCAACATTTTTTCAGCCTAGATTGGCTACTTGCTAATTTAATTCCAAAAGAGTCGGGATCTCTTGGTATTCACCTCAGGGCCCTGCTGTGAAGTCGCCCAGCTACCATTGTCGAGGTGGGCCATCTATCAGCTGAGTCCCTACTCCAAACTGCATCTGCCTCAAATGGCTTCCTTTATATAGGGTGCATCAGCCTAAAATTGGCTTAACTGAAGTGTGGTCCTCAGCCAACGCGGAGGTGACTGTTGAGAAGCTAGCTAATCAGAGCACCATACTTCTCCCTTTACTAACCTGAACCAATGTTAGCTGCTCTCGCTCATACACAAACTATAAATGGGATTCTGAATGAGAAGTGCTGCTGCATATGGTATACAGCAATTAAAAAAATCAGTGCATACCCCCCAAGAAAGGGTAAATGTAATAAATATTTTTCAGCCTAGATTGGCTACTTACTAATTTAATTTCCTGCACCTTTATGGATGAGTAACTGAGTCCTTGAGAGGATAGTGAAGTAAGGTAGTCTAGGATATCAGGGGAGAGAGCAGGAAAGGGACTGAGGAATTTAGAGGTCACCCAATTAGTGAACCTTTTCCATTTTGCTTGGTTGGTTTTTCTGGTGGATGGTTTCCAGGACGCTAACAGTATGTCTGCTACTTCTGAAGATACTTTGTCTTCTTATGATGATGGCTTCAGGGGTGTGCATGGAGATGCAGAGATCGAAGGTTGGGGTGTAGTAGAGCCCCATGATGTTGGGTGAAAAAGATCAGGGCGAGAGGGAGAGGAATGGGGATCCATGATTGACAGTTGCTGGAGGAGAGGAAACCAGATCTGTCTTGGCCAGAATGGGGCTATTAGAATCATTGTTGCAGGCTCCATTTGTAATTTTAGTAGGACACACTGGAGAAGAGGAACTGGGGATGCATATAAAACTAGCCCCGCCACGTTAGGGAGAGAGCATCTATAGAGTGACCCTTTCTGTCCGTATAATGGAACATTAAAGAGGTAGTTGATGATTGTGTGGGAGGCAAAGAGGTCGATCTCAGGTGTGCCCCACAGATGGACTATGTTCTGAAATACTGGGTCATGCAAGGTCCATTTGCAACCTTGAGAGTGACAACTGAGATGGTCTGCCAGGACATTCTGGGATCCTGGGACGTAAACTAACACTATATTGAGGTGTTGGCTTAGGGCTTCCTCCCAGACTTGAACTGACTCCCTGCACAGACGTTCTGATTGTGTGCCCCTTGCTTGTTTATGTTATAGATCACTGATGTGTTGTCTGTCTGGACTAAAAGCTGACTGGGTTCCAGATATGGTCTGAATGTCTGGAGTGGAAGGCAAACTGCTTTCATCTCAAGGATGTTTATATGGAGGAAGGACATGTTCTGGTCCCAACGGCCTTGCATTTGGTGTGGGCTGAGATGGGCTCCCATCCTAGGCTGGAGGTATTTGTGGTCAAGGTTTGGGTTGGAGGGAATTTGAAAATGGACTCCTTGGTCCAAGTTGGATTGTGTTGTCCACCAAGTCAAGGAGTTGCGGAGTGCTGGAGTGACCTTTATTTGGTCCTGGAAATCTGCACTTTTTGTCACCACTGATGTGTAGAGGCGACTGGACGCATGTAGAGTCATGGGTGTGATACAGTGGAGATGGCAGCTGCCATGTGGCCTAGGAGGTACATAACTTGACAGGCTATCATGTGCACTTGACTGATAGTGGGTGGCCAGAGACATTAGTTTTCAACATCTGTTCTCAGGAAGGAATGCTCTGCCTAGTTGTGCATCTAGGGTAGCCCCTATGCATTACAGTCTTTGGGCTGGATTTGGATGAGATTTCGCCAATTCACAGTAATGCCTAGTTCCTGGAACAACTAAAGGGTGTGTGTAGGGACTGCAGCAAATTTTCCTTGGTTGAGACCTTTGTGAGCCAATCGTGTAGGTAGGGAATAACAAGTGCCTGTTTTCTTGAGCGCTGCTACCACTGCTCAGCATTTTGTGAACGCTTTTGGTGCAGAGAGAGGCTGAAGGGCAGAGCATGAACTGACAGTGATGTTCCAGGAGTTGGAAACGAGGTATCGATAATGTGCTGGATGGATGGGAATATGGAGGTATGCATCCTTCATGTCCAAGGCACAAGCCAATCTCCCTGATGTAGTGGGGAATGATTAAGGCTAGGTGACCATCCTGAATTTTTGTACTGGATGTACAAGTTCAGTTTCCTTAGAACGAAGACCAGACATAGGTCTTCAGTGCATTTAGCACCTGGAATAGGAATAGAACTCCTTTCGTTGTTCCTCTGGTGGCACAGGTTGATATGTATTTTTGTGTATGAGGATGTTAGTTCCTCTTGAAGGATCGGGTGTGGTCTGGTGGGTACACCACAGAACGGGAGGATGGGACGGGGACGGGAAGTGAACTCCAGAGTGTGTCCTGTTTTTATTATCTGTAGGACCCACTCGCCTGATGTTATGTCTTGCCAGGCCTCTAGGTGGTATAGGAAACAACCTCCCATGGCTTGCAAAGCTGGCTGAAGGAAGCTCTGAGGAACCCAGTGAGTCAGAAGGTTTAGGGGCTCCGGTCACCGCTGTAGGGTGGATTGGCCCTCGGATGTTGGTGTAGGGTGAGAGTTGCAGGTTGGCTTTGCTGTCATCCCCTGTGGATTGTCAGGCATTGCCACGCTGACTACCTGCCCTTCAAAACTGAAAGGGTTGGTAGTACTTCATTTGTCCTGTAGGTTGGGACGAAGGTACATACCATGTCCTGTCCAGAAGTTCATCCTAATGCCTGAAGGTCATTATGATAGTTTGAGTGTCTGATCTGAATAATCTACCATTAAAAGGGGCATTCAATATAGTTTGTTGAACGTCTGTGGTAAACTCAGATACCTGAAGCCAGGCATGTCTGTGGAGAGTGACCCCACAGCAGATGTTCTAGAAGACATATCTACTGTGTCATATCCGCCCTGAATAAGTGGCAGGAAGGGCAATGCCAGTAGAAAATGTAGCCAGGAGTTGGTTTTTTCAGCATATGGAGGAAGATTATTAGCAACCTCAGTTGCTGTAGTTCAAAGAGTCTTTGATATTTTAGCATGTGGCCTATGTAGTTCAGGATGTGGAGTTTCATAGTAGTAGCCTGGTAGATTCTCTTTCCATGTAGTCTAAGCGCCTAGATTCCCTGTCTGGGGAAGGAGCAGAGAAGTTTAGGCAGCTTTGTTCTGTCGTGTACACATTAATAACTACTGAGTCAGCCTGTGGCACAGTAGAGAAAAAGGGATGATCTAGTGGTGCCTGGTAAAGGTGATCTGCTTTTCTGGGAACTGCAGATGGGTGGTGCCAGGCTGCCAGAACTGCATCCTGGTATGCCTGGATTAAGGGTGGGACCACAATTGCAGGCTCTTCCGAGAGTTCCAGGAAGTGCACCATGTTGGGGCAGTGTTTATCCTGTGCTATAGCGTGGAAGCCCATAACCTTTTGAATTTGTGTCATCATTTCTAAAAAGGTTGGGTCATCAGGAGGAGGGACTGGAGGTGAGGTCAGGATCCTCTTCAGCGGAGGATACAGTAGAAGCACTAGAGAGAGGGCAATGACCATTTCCGCGATTAATGCCTTCTTCATAGCCTGGAAAGTATTCTTCTTCCAGTGAATGGAAAGAAGGAGCAGGGAGGGGTCCCTATAGGACGACCTTTCTAGACCTCTTGTGTGAAGGAGGTGAAGTAGAGCATGAGCCCTGACTTTGAGGAGGCTGGGAAGGTGGAGGTGCCTGCATAACTTGTAAAACTGTTTGTACAACAGTGGCAACATCCGGATAGGGCCGCCGACAGGTGTGGGGTTGACCTTCCAGTGGTATTAAAGCTGGTGAGAGAGACAATAGAGGAGGACATGGTTGAGGACGTAAACTGGATCCTGAACCATAAAGCATAGTTCCCTGACAGTGTCAGCCTGGCCCCTATATGTAACCTATGAGAGGGAGGCAGTAACTTTGGGGAGCATAGTTAGGGAAAATCACTTCTCTTTAATAACATACCCGAGGCTTTCAATTAGGCAGGGATTGGAATGGAGATGTAGTGGAATGCTGAAAAGTATGCATTGGCGGCGAGGCATCCAAGCCCCTGAAGGAGCAGGCTGTCATCAATGAGTGACCAGTTGGCGTGGTGGGATTCATCATAGTTACAACACATAAGGCTGCAGACAGTCATTTAATAAGAGGTTGTCATCGCATTTGCCAGGTCTGGTTCAGTTCAGAGGCCGCCGATGGCTCACCAGAAATGGTAGACATCGATCACTATTCTTACCTTTGGACCAATACAGGATGATCTATCTCGTCCCATGTTATGTCATTTATGTTTGCTGGATGACCGAAGTTTGAGTTGTCGGCGAGGGTTTTGGGGATGGGTCCCTCCTCAAGGACAGCAATCTTTGTTCCATTAAATGAGATTCTATCTCTTGAAGTCAGTAATGATGGGTAGCCTGGTTAAACTCTTGACAATGTATGAAGGAGGAGACGTGCAGTCCCAAGCAATGTACACAAACCAAGTGGTTGTTGTATTGTTAGATTTTTCAGCTGCAATGGAACTTTCTAAATAGAGAGTCTGAATTAGACATTCAGTGTTGAAGAATACATGAATGGAAAACATTCCAACTCTGTTTTCTTGTCAAGTCTTCATTGAGTACACTAAGAGCTAAAGCTAGTTGTACAGCGAGCTGAAAGATGGTGGAAAAAGAACTGAGGATGCTTGGGGCCACCCACATATTTATAGTCGCAGACATGATGATGTTGTGGGCAGCCCCCAACTAACACTGATAGTGAAAGCTACCATTGACAGGAGCGCCTCTGGTGGACACCTAAGAGTAGTACCTGCTGTAAGAGATACCCCTGAAGAAGCAGGATTCAAGACTAGAAAAGAAAGGGACTAGAAGGGAAGGTAAGCCTTTCTGCTGATGACATCAAGATCTGCAATAAGGGTGACACTCTGGGGCGGGGAGGGCATGAAGAAGGATAAGAAAGCTTGAGGAGTGGTCTACAGTGTGGCAACTAAATTTCAATGTAAAATGTGAAATCATGCACTGGGGTGGAGTATAAATGGGGAGTGGTACTGGTGACCACTAAACAGGAAAGAGACCTGGAGGTAATCGTATCTGATAACTCAAAAGTTTCCTGTGTGACAAGGCAGTTAGGAGAGTCAGTGGGATGCTACGTGGTAGGAGGGAGGTATCACCAGCAGAAAGAGGGAGGTGGTGATACTGCTGTATAAAGCACTGGTAAGGCCTCACCTGGAGTAATGTCTCCAGTTCTGGAAATCACATCTCAGGAAGGATAGAGACAGAGTTGAGGCAGTCCAGAGGAGAGCAACGAAAACATTGTAGGGTCTGCATCAAAGTCCTATGAAGAGAGCCTGAAGAACCTCAATATGTATACCCTGGGTATGATAGAGACTTTCAAATATCTCAAGGATATAAATAAGGCTCAAGAAGGAAGTCTTTTCAGAGTAAAAGATTCTCAAAACAAGGGTCATGCTATGAAGCTGGAGGGGGTAGACTCAGAGGAGATGTAAGGAAGTACTTCTTCACAGAAAGAGTGGTGGATGCCTGAAACTGCCTCCTAGCAGAGGTGGTGGGGACAAGAACTGTAATGGGATTCAAGAAGACATGGGATAGGCAAAATGAACAGGTTACTCATCTGTAACAGTAGTTCTAGGAGTGGTATATGTTGTTCATCCACACACTCTGGCATGTCCCTTTCCCTTTAAATCTGTCTGGAAGTCTTCAAGTTGGCTCCTCCCACCCACCGGGTGGTAAATACCTTGGCTCGCCCATGACACCAGATCTTAGCCCGATGGAGGCAAGGCTGTGCGCCTAAAACTGGGAGGTTGGAGTGAGGTGTGGATGAACAACATATACCACTCCTAGAACTACTGTTACAGGTGAGTAACCTGTTCTAAGAACATGGATATGTTGTTCATCCACACTCTCTGGCAGACTCCAAGCAGTTTCCCGGGAGGAGGGAGGCAAGCACACCCCTACTTGGGAAAAAGAGATTGGAGAACCGAGGCCCCAAAACCAGCATCCCGGCATGACTCAAGGTCGATGTGGTAGTGGGTAAATACAGGTTACTCACCTGTAACAGGAGTTCTAGGAATGGTATATGTTGTTCATCCACACTTATTGGCAGGTCCCTTGCCACTTTAAATCTTACGGAAGGTCTTCAAGCTGGCTCCTCCCACCCACCCAGGTGGTAAAACTCGGCCCGCCCCATGACACCAGATCTAGCCCGCTGGAAGCCAGGGTTGTAAGGGCCGAAGCCGGGAGGTTGGAGAATGTAGGGATGAACAACATATACCATTCCTAGAACTCGTGTTACAGGTGAGTAACCTGTATTTCTAGGACATGGATATGTTGTTCATCCACACTTATTGGCAGACTCTAGCAGTTCTCCGGGAGGAGGGAGGCAAGTCACACCCCTACTTAGGTAGAAAGACTGAGAACCGAGGCCCCAACCAGCATCCCCGTGCACCCAAGGTCGATGTGGAAGGGGAACGGTAAGGCCTGCTTCCAAGCAGAAGCCCTGCAGATATCCTGGATGGAGTATCCTCGAAAGCAGCCACCGATGCAGCGGAAGGACGGTAAGAAGAGCGCTTATCCCTCTGGAAGGCTCCATGCCGCCCGCCTATAATGGAGACCTATGCAGGGGTGATCCACCGCTTGTCGTCCCACTGGGCTGCAAATCTGCCAGATGCGGCTTCAGCGATGATGATGAACAGCTGGTGAACCTCTCCCGAACTTTAGCTTTACGCTCCCTAGATAGATGAGGTTAAACTGGTTCCTGTGGAACCTGAATATGGCCTCCGAGGTGTGAATGGGATAAACCCGGCAGAGCCAATACCCCGAGGAGAAGGCTCCCCACCGCCTTCGGAAGGACTTGGTGGGGCGAGGACAACCTAGTCCCTGTGGAAGACCGGATAGGAGGTTAAAGGAGCGCCTGAACTCTCCCCGCCTTCTGGATGGCGGAGGGCCCCAAGAAGGTGTTCTTCCACAATAGGTGGGGAAACTCGCACCTGGGCAAAAGGTTTGGATGGCTTGCTCATGAGCTAAGCCCATACCAGCAAGGATCCCATAGAAACGGGATACTTTCCCCAAAAGGGAGGCGGATCGAGGCTTAGAAGTGCTAGACCACCTTCTCCGCACACACAACTGCCTCCGGCCGCCCCGAAGACAGGGGTGATCCGCAGAAGCACCTAGGGGTCGCCGGTCAAGCCCTGGTTTAAAGATGGACCGCAGATGGTCCGGAATGCTCACCCAGGGACGGGGAGGCACGCCTATCCCATCAACCAAATAAAGAAGAATTTCTCCCAGAAAGCGAGCATCCTGGGCATTTCTTGGCAGGACACCTCGAAAGTCGAGGACCTTGCCAAAAGACCCTAGGCCTGGCCCTCAGCCGCACAGGGGTAGGCCACAGGTGCAGGGATTGACGGTCCAGATGGATAACCTTCCCTGAAAAGGAAAGACAGGACCGGGCGGACTGAAGGCGCCTTGGGAGCCTGGGGCTGAGACTGAGGAGAGCTGGATACCAGAACTGGCAATCCAGTCTGGGGCTACCAGCATCACCTGGCCAAGTCCTCCTCGCCTGCCCGTAGGTCAAGGGAAATGGGGAGAGGCACGAGGGCCCGGGTCCGAGGCCCCTATGGCATCCCCTGCAGCAGACCATGCTGAGGGGCGGCAAAAAACAGTCTCGGCCTTGTATTCTCCCCAGAGGGAAGAGGGAGGAGAAGATCCTGTGCTACCTCCGCAGGGGAGACCACTCCTGAGGTGCAGCCTATGCTCGGCCCAGGGCAGCAGCCAGGAATCGGACTCCTGCCATCAAATGGCTGGGAACCCGACTGTGCAACAACCCAATGCGGAGAACCTCCTGCACCGAGACAAGGGATTGACCGAACCTAGCTGGAGTAGGTAGCACATGGTCTTGGTGTTGTCCCACTTGGACTTAGACCTGTAGACCCCCTGCATAAGCGGAGCAACCGTGCCGCTAAGCGGACCGCCTGTTCTCCAGCGAGCAGGAAGGACATTGGGACTCGCGAGAGGACCAGAGGCTAAGCACTTGTATTCCCAAGATGGGCACCCCACCCATCCGAGAAGCATCGGTCGGAGAAGACCGAGCCGACTCAGGGCGAACGAGCAGGATGTTCTCCTGCCAAAGTTGGAACGGTCCAAGGGCGCTTCTCTTAACTCCTGGACTGTAAGTCACAAACTGGTCCAAGAGACACAGCGCCAGGACCTCTGGCTGGCCCCTCCCACTAAGGGAAGGCCGCCCTGAGGCCCAGGAGGAGCAGGAGGTCCTGGCAGGACATAATTTCCGCCAACCCGACCGGCAAAGGAGGAAGAACCTCAGCCCTGTCCGCCCGGAGCCGAGCTCAGACTCAAAAGTTGAGATTAGTCCCAAGAAGCTTCACCTAAGGTACGAAGTTCTCACTTGGCTCCTGGAAAACGGAGACCAGACTGCCTTCCGGTGGTGGACATCCGGACCCTTCAGTGCCACAGAGACTGCTGAGCAAAGAAGTGCCTGGCTAGGAATCTCGGAGGAGCTCCCCGCAAGAAGGGTGGAGCCTCCCAAGAAACGGACGGAGCGGAGGAGTAGGTACATCCTGGAGACCCAGGAAACAGCTACATGCCATATTCTGAGGATGGGATATCTGAAGTAGAGAGACCATCCAGGTGTGCGGAGAATGGGCACGAGCCCCCATCCGCTTGAGGCCAGGAATACCTGGACATGATCCCAGGGTTGGGGGGTCCGCAGCCTTCCTGATCACCTCTAACTAGAGGGCCAGGCATGTCGGTACGACCGACACAGAGGCAGTGGACCCAAGATCCCCATGGGGCAACGGCTCAAAAGGGGAAACCGCTCGCAACCTGCGACAGGATCTACCCCTAAATACCTCCAGAGTGAGGTGCGGAGCCGTCCCCATGGGGAAACCCGGCTGGGACGACAGGGCCGGGAAGTGCCCCTTGGCTCGTCACTGAGCAGGCTTGAGGGGAAGAAGCCAGGGGCTCTCGGTTTCCTGCTTCCTTTGGAGGAAGACGCTGGACTGGCAACAGGCCCCCAGCGCATGCCTGCTGGCCCTTATGCTGGGCCGGTGGGGCCCCAGGGCTCAGGGGCAAAGGGCTTACACAAAGGCTGACGGTTACCCTGACCCTCGGGCCAGAGGACCGAGTCCGGAGTGGCATCGACTTCTCGGCCCATGGATGTATCCTCCACCCAGGGCCGAAAGGTCAGTCCCCAAGAAGGGATGTCCGCCAACCGTGCTGGGTTTCCAAAGAGAAGGAGGATAACCTCAGCCACGCCCCTGCGCACATGGCCACTGCGGCCGCCACTGATCTGGCACAGGAGTCGCCAGATCCAGAGCCGCCTGGAGCTGCTGCTTCGCCACCGCCCCTACCCTGGTCCCGCACCTGCCAACCGTGGTCCGCAGGTCAGCCGGGAGATGAGGGAGAACCTCGTCCAGGCAGCCCAAAAGGGAGGGAGAAATGTGCCATCAGTGCAACCGAGCTGGCCTGACGGAGGCCTAGGGAGGACGAAGCGTGAACCTTACACCCGACGTAGTCCATCCTTCTGGACTCCTTGTCGGGGTCTGTCCACATCCCCAGCATTTCCAAGACATTGGAAAACGTTGTCGGTGACTACCCCTTCAGCCGAGGGTGCTCCAGAACCGGGCAGAGAACCGCCAGGGACAGGGTACTCGAGCCACCTCACGGGCGCAGGGCAGGAAGTAGGCCGCTTAGCTCCAAGGCTGGGCCCACAATAGCTCCCCAGCCACTGGGAAGGCTCTGAGGAAGAACCCCTCAATCCAGAATCTCCGTGAAGGGGGTAAGGTGCTCGATTAGAGACGGGCTCGAGCTGCATCCCAGTGAATTCTGAAATGAGCTGAAGCAGACCCTTCAAGACGATGGGCTGTCGCCTACTGAATGTTCCTGGAAGACCCCGGTCCTCCCTGCTAGGAAACATGGCAGAGCCTGCTTCAGGCTCTGAAGGATCTACAAGCTGCACATGGTCAGGCACTCTTCGTCCGCGGGGATGGGCAGGAGTAGAGGACCGGTGACCTGAAGAACAGGTCATGGCCTGCCTGAACCCCACCGGCGGAGGGGCAGCGCTGGTCGGACGAGCAACCGCCCTGAGAGGGCTCTCGACCGATTCTAACGGCTGCCACCGAGTGGCGGCTGCTTGCTATCCGGAGAATGAATCGGGTCGATTGAAACCCGACAACACCGTTGTCGCCACATAAGTTCTCGTAACACTGACGCCAACGTATCGAAACCGCCTCATCCGAGGAGGGGACGAGGAAGAACGGCAAGCTACTTAACTCGGTGCTCGATCAGAATGCCGAGATCGGCGTGAGCGGCCAGACCGAGGTTGACCAGACCGACACAACCGGGGACCGAGGGCGGGCCTGGAAGGAGCGGGACGACCCGCCCTCCCTCGGCTCGGAAGAAAGGACCGAGGGCTGTCGACTAAGGGGAGGACAGAGCCTCAGCCTCCGCCAAGGCAGAGGGAAGACGGCACCAGAAGACCCCAAAGACGGGTCGAGAGACTCGACAATGTCTATGGGGAACCTGGCCGGCTGACCTGACGGGATACCGTGAGGCCAGTGGTCGGTCAATCCTAATCAAGTCGAAGGCCGGGTCGATGAGGGAGGGGAGATCCCGCCTCCACCGATGAAGAGACCCCGCCTCATGCCCCTTAGCCATAGGCCGAGCGATTGTTCCAGTTCTCTCCCTTGAGGAGAGGGAATGACGAAGCTCCCCTGAACGAAGCTGCATGAGAAGAATCCAAGGAGAGCGGGATAAGCTCCGAACCGAGGGGGACCGCCTTCCCCGGCAGGATCAAACTGCAGAGAAACAGTCAAGCGGACACCCGCCGGTCCGATGGAATCTCGGAGGGAAAAACTACCGATGTCCAGCCCTGAACGGCCGCGGCGTCCTCCAGAGAGCTGACCGAAGGGCAGAACAAAACTGCAAGCCCGAGGATCGTGATCCACGCCCAGGCAAAACGACATGGAGTGCGAGTCCTCCTGGAAGAACTAACCGTGCGCCTCTCAGGGCCGGAAAAGTCATCGCTTTAGCGAAGAAGAAAAGATCAAGATTCAAGGACACTTCATAAATTCAAGACCAAAATTTTCAGGAACCAGTCAAAAATGCAGAGCGCTAAGGAGGGAACCTGAGCTTCCAAGCGTAAGGAAGATCTGGCGTCATGGGGCGGAGCGAGTTTTACCACCCAGGTGGTGAGGAACCAGCTTGAAGACCTTCCGCAAGATTTAAAGTGGCAAGGACCTGCTAATAAGTGTGGATGAACAACACATCCATGTCCCTAGAATGAAGGTTTTGCTGACTTTCAGGTAGCAGCCGGACAGATTTCCTGGATAGGGATGTCCCTGGAAGCAGTCACCATGCAGCAGTATGGCGGGTAGAATGAGTGCTTATCCTCTGGGAGGCCCTTGCCCGCCAACTCATAGCACAGACCTCGCGATGATATAATTCACCTTGCAATGGTCTGCTTATTGCAGGTCTGCCAGAAGTGGCTTCAGCATAGGTGACAAACAGCTGGCAAACCTCTCCGTGATTTCGCCATTCTCTCCTTATAATAGGAGAGAGAGCACATCTCAGGTCCAAAGTATGGAGCCTGTACTCAGCGTCCAAGGTGTAATTAGGGTAGTATACTGGCAGAGTTAACACCTGGTTAAGATCAAACTCTGATACCACCTTCAGAAGGAATTTTGGGTGGGGCGAGGACAACTTTTTTCCTTGAGAAAGACTAGATAATGGGAGTCCACCGAAAGCACCTGGAGCTCCCTGCCCTTCTGGCTGACGTGATAGCCACCAGGAAAGCCATCTTCCACGACAAGTGTGAGAGCTCATACTTGTGCATGGGTTCAAATGGCTTGCCCATGAGCTTTGCCAAAACCAGCAACAGATCCCACAGAGGTGGAGGTTCATGCACCAGAGGGGATATGTGATCCAGGCCTTTGAAGAGCGCCCGACCACTGTCTCCTGCACCAATGTCAGCTGGACCGCCCGCACCAGGTAAGCAGAAATGGCTGCCAGGTGCACCCTAAGGGTCGACGACCGCAGACCCCTTTGGAGAGAGACCAAAGGTAGTAGAGAATGTTGCCCACAGAGCAGGATAAGGGTCCAGACTCTTACCCGACACCAAATGGAAAATCTCTTCCATTGAAGGCATAACATTTCCTGGTCAATTCATAGATACATAGATACATAGACAGTGTCGGCAGATAAGGCCTATGGCCCACCCAGTCTGTCCATTTGAGCTTGTAAGTTCAGTTTATGTTTTCCTAGAAGTCTGTTGCCCTTACCCTGACCTCCAGTATTCCTTTATGTCTATCCCATGCATTCTTAAATCCTGTGATTCTCACAAGATGCCTCCACCACGGTGTAGACATCCTCGAAAGACCCAGAATCTGGAACTCTAGCCGCCAGGTACCAGGCCGTGAGGTGCAGGAGTTGAAGGTCCAGATGGAATACCTTCCTGGTTCAGAGATATCGGGTCCAGGCATGTACAAAGCCACTCCGGGGCCTGCAGCTGTGGCTGAGGAGATCTGGGTACCAGAACTGGTGTGGCCAATCTGGGGCTACCAGAATCAGCTTGTCTTTCCTCCTCACCTTGAGTAACACCTTGTGGATCAAGGGAAATGGAGGGAAGGCGAGAGGAGCTCTGGGGTCCATGGCCTCAAGAAGGCATCCCCCGCAGCGAGCCCTGCTGAGGGGGCAGGCATGGAACAGCCTTAACTTGGTGTTTTCCTGGAGGCAAACAGGTCCACCAATGGATTGCTCCAGTGGGAGAACATGTTGTGAGCTACCTCTGGATGGAGAGACCACTCATGGGATGTCTGGCCTATGCGCTATAGAGGCATCTGCCAGCTGGTTCAAGACTCTGCCACATGAATGGCAAGGAGATCCACCTCCAACCGGCTGACGAGGGTCCAGATGTGAGCGCCTTGCAAAGCAGACGGGAGTGCATGCTGTCCTGTTTGTTGAGGTAGTACATGGTCGTGGTATTGTCCGCCTGACTTGAACCACTTGACCCTGGAGCTGAGGAGCAAAGCTGACAGTGCCAGTCTGACTGCTCTGAGCTCCAACAGGTTGATGTGGCATCGGGGCTCCTCAGGGTCTAGAACCTGTGGGCTCTGTTGTCCCCATGTGGGCTCCCCAGCCCATCAGAGAGGCATCGGTCATGAGAACGACCGTCGGCTTGAGGCGGACAAACGGGATCCCTTCCTGCAACTGGTCTGGGGCGGTCCACCACTGGAGTGTGTCCCACATCTTCTGGGTCACAGTGATCAGCTGGTCGAAATGACCATGGCACTGAGTCCACTGAGCGCCAGCTCCCATTGGAGGGGAGCATATGCCATCTGGCCCAACGGATCACTGAGGTGCACACCACCATGTAACCCAGAAGGTGCAGGAAGTCCCAGGCAGGGCGCAGTGCCCAACCAGAAATGATTGGGATAAGGAGGAAAGAACCTCTGCCCTGTCCACCAGGAGCCGAGCTCTGGCTTGACAAGAGTCGAGCTCTGCCCCGATGAAGCCCCATCACCTGAGAGGGCATGAGTTCTGACTTGGCCTCGCTAATCAGGAGGCCTAGTTGGGAGCAGGTTCAAGAGCCAGATCCCTGATCTCTCCACTCCTGAGGGAGGAACTTGCCAAGAGCCAGTCATCGAGATAAGGGTAATTTGAAGTCCTCGACGCCGGAGATGGGCTGCCACCACTGCAATGCACTTGGTGAAGACCCTCAGGGCCGATGACAGATCAAATGGCATGGCTTGAACTCGCATAGGTCCCTCGACCCTGAAGTGGAGGAACCGCTGATGGGACGGACGGAGGACGAAGAATGCGCCCTGCAGATCCAGTGAACAGAACTATCGCTCGGCCCAGGGATGGTATGATCTGTTCAGAGTTACCATCAGGAAGGTGAGAGACCTGAGATATTGATTCAGGTCATGGATATCTAGAATGGGGCGCAACCCCCGTCTGGCTTGGGCACCAGGAAATACCTGGATACAAAGCCTGGGTCTGTAGGAGGATCCGCACTGGAGCTACCGCCCCTCCTTGGCGAAGGAGCTGAGCAATGTCATCTCAAGAGCTGACTGAGTGCAAGTGGAGATCCTTTCCTCCCAAGGGCACTGGCTTGACTGGGAGGGTACTGCTCGAATTCCAGAGGCAGACCCTGGCAGACCATTTCTAGAACCCACCTGTCCAAGGTGATATTGGACCAGGTGGCAAGGAAGTGGAGGAGCCGCCCCCACAGGAGGACCAGAGCTGGTGTGATGGGTGTAGGTGGCAACCCCAACCCGTCACTGAGCAGGCTTAGAGGAGGAGGAGGCTCCTGGACCGCACTCGGCCTCCTTTACGGGCTGTCGAGGACCCAGTTTGGGACTGGGGCACCAAGCTTGAGCCTGCTGTTGCTGCTGGCCTCCTTGATAGAAGGGCAGCCTCAACCACAGGGAAGAGTGCTGAAAAGGCTTCTTCTTGCACTTCTGCTGGTTCTGGCCCAAGGACCCTTGGCAGAGGTAGCATCCAAGGTGACACTGGACTGCTCTATGCGCTGGAGGTGACCAGCCACCCTGGACTCGAAGAGGTCAGTGCCTAGGAAGGGCTCATCATTTAACTTGTGCTGGGTATCCACCGGAAGGAGGATAGCCTCAGCCAAGCCCTGTGGCGAGTGGCCACTGCGGCTGCCAAGGAGCGGGCACTGGAATCTCCACTGTTCAAGGCCGCCTGGTGCTGCTGTTTTGCAACAGCACAACCCTGATCACAGACCTGCTTCACTGTGGTCTGCATGTCTGCTGGGAGATGAGGGAGGACTTCATTCAATGACCCAAGAAGGGCATGAGAGAGTGTGCCATGATAACAGCCGAGCTGGCCTGATGAAGGCCTAAGGAGGAGGCCACATAGACCTTACGGGCAGAATGGTCCATATTTTGGACTCCTTGTCCGGGGTCGGTCAGTGTCAGCCAAGCTACCAGTACGTCTGAACACAGAGGCAGTCACTAGACTTTTGGCCGAAAGATGCTCTGTGAACCCCACCAGGGACCCCATGGGCACCGTGATACTCATGGCTATGCGGAAGACGGAGCTGGGCAGGAAGCAGGGCACTGCCAAAGCTCAAGGGCGGCCAACGATGGCTTCGGCCACTGAAAGGCTCCATCGGGTATCCCCTTGGAGGATATCCGTAATGGGGTACACCGCCTTTTTCTGGATGGATTCCAGGGGCATTCTGGGGATTCGGAAATCAGGCGAGAATGCCCTGAAAGGAGGAAGGGCCTTCCTCCAGTCTGGCCATGGATGACCCATCATCCTCCGGATGAGAGTGTAACCCGCGTCGTCGGAGTCCGAAGAGTCAGGGTACAACAGTTCACCGCCTGTGTCCCCTTCGATCAGCTGGGGTGGTCGGGGTGACCATATTGACAGATGTTGGGGAAGCCTGGTGTCTGTATGGTCCTCTTCGAGGGAGCTCCTCCCTGAGGCTGTTCAGGCGGTGGCTCCACCAAAATCTGTGCAGAAACTGGAATAAGGTCGAGCCAGGATACAAGCCAGCCCCACGGGTAGTGGAAACGAGGCCTTCGGTTCTGGAGGGGTCAGCGTTGGCCTAAGATGCGGAGCCAGTGATGGCCGGGCAGCCGGGCGGAGCCAGCTTCTGCCCAGTCAAAATCAGCTGTTGCCACATCAAATCCTCATAGCGCCAACGGAGTTTCGTCAAGCCTTCCTCATCCGAGGAGGATGAGGTCCAGTGGCGGCACCTCTTTTGAGTGTTTGTGGCCCTTTTCGCCATTCCACTGAAGGGTCCTGGTCCTCGATCAGACCGACGGGTCAGTTCGGTTGATCGGGAGACACCGAATCGTGAGAACCAAGGTTCCAGCACCTTTTCCTCGATCGACACCCGAGGGCAGTGTCTCCTCATCGAAAGAAAAGGACAGGACGCCCTTTCTAAGGAATCGAGACTGCAGTTGGCGATAAAGACCTCGATTGGGTCGAATAATCTCAGCCAGTTCAGCCATTTCCTCGGTCTCGTGCCTAGGCCAGATGGAAGGTCCGTAAGCCAGTGGTCGAGAGGCGATCTCAACCAAGTCGAGACCGTGTGTTCCTGGGACTGGACTTCTCTCGGTCCCAGAAGTGTCTCCTTCTAGAGGAAGAAGACTTGGGGTCCTTGTCCCTCTTCTGAGGGCGGGAGGAGGCGAGCCTGGCGCCTCACCCCTGGTGGGGAGAGACTGGCACAACTCCCTAAAGGAGCCGAAAAGTAGAGCCAAGGTTGAGAGGAACGAAAAACTGCGACTGGCGAGCTTGAGCCGCTTCCTCCTTGAAAGCAGTCATCTACTCCAGCTGCTGCGGATCCCACGCCACAGAAACCACCCACCTTGCCTCCTTCGATTTCACGGCGGGTTTCTAAGCTCCGGTCTCCCCAATTTTAGGCACGCATTGCAGTCATCCAGAACGCTGGGATGGAAGGCCAAACAGAAGGTACAAGACGTGGTGTCATACACGACATCAGGCAACAGACACACGAGAGGTGGGGATCGGTGCGTGATATCTTCTGGCCGCAGGTACACCAGCGAACCGGGAGATGATTTGTCCTCCATGTCCGATATGCTGTAATCGGAGTCGTGAACTCTGACGAGTTTTAAAGTAATTTCTGTGAAAACCGGTATGAACCCAGGGCCTACTAATTGATAAAGTAGCACGAGGGAACCTGAATCTTCCAGCGGAAAGGAAGATCTGGCATCATGGGGCGGAGCCGAGTATTTACCACCTGGGTGGGTGGGAGGAGCCAGCTTTAAAGGGAAAGGACGATGCCAGAGTGTGGATGAACAACATATCCACACTCTAGAATGAATCTTAGCGGTAGGGAAAGGGGAGGTAAAGCCAGAGATAAAGTAGGGTCTGCGTGGAATGGGGGCATGGCAGACTAGATGGGACAAGCGAGCCTTATCTGCTGTCAAACTGTATGTTTCTATGTTACAAAGTGTTATCTTGACCTAACATAGCAAGAGTATGTTATCTTGTAAAGTTGGGTATGTCACAATGCTTACAGAACTAATCAGAGAGCATCACAATGCTGATGACATCACAATAGCCATGTAGAGCAGTGAAGTCAGCAATTAAAATCAAAAGAAACATTTAAATCTTCATACAAACAGCAGATTTAAAAGCTATATTCATGTTGCAAATCTGGAGGAAAATATAAAAAAGTGAAGTCACAAGCGTGTAGAAACTGCGCAACACACATCCATAATGTAATTAGTCTGAGGATATTTTACAGCAGATTGTCAACGCAGGCATTTTGGGACCTCCGGCTCATGAACAGTGTCACTGTGATTTTTAAACTGTCCCAACACTGATTTCCACAGCGACTAATGATTTCAAGCTTGAAGTAACAAAACACATTCAGCTAGGGTGTGAAATGACAGCCGTATTTTCATAAGGAGGTGTGGAAAAATGCCAGTGTTGAAAATCTGGACTGAAAATAGTACAAATTCTTTGACCTTAGAGGTGTATGGAAACTGCTAATGCACGCTTTCGTAACACAATCATTATGGTCTTCTGTCACCAAATTTTCAACATACCCATTTTAAGACCTCTGCTCATGAACAGTGTCACTGTGATTTTCTTGATCTGTCCCTAACATTGATTTCGCACACCGACCGTGGCTATTTGGCGCCATACAAAACACATTTTGGGCAAGATATGAAAAATGACAACTGTACTGCTCATAAGGAGGTGTGGTAAATGGCAATGTCAAAAATCTAGTGAAAATATTAAAAATTTGCGAAGTTCTGACATCGTAAAGTGCACATAACTGCGCTAATAAAAACAGTCATTTTTGGGAATTTTTCACCAAATTTTCAACAAAAGGGAGCAGGGCATTGAAGTGGGGAGGCACACCTACCAAAACTCAGATGGTGGCATCTATGTTCTTGCACATGCGCAAGCAAACATAAAAAGGCTTTAGTAACTGATGACAGTAGCAGGTAATGTAGTTACCTAAACAGTAGTATTTACAACATAAACTCCTGACAGTAGTATAAGATGCTCTAAAAGAAGTAAATACAGTTTTTAATTTACACATAACTGGAAGTCGTTTCATAAGGCGGAACTAGATGCAAAGTGGATTTATACTGTACAGAAAGGGGTCTCCCAGCTCCCATATACAGCCCATAGGTGCACTTTTTTTTTTTTAATACTTTTACCAGGAGAGACACACCTGCTGAAGCTTGTTTACAAGCGCGACCTGGAGCACAAGGAAGTTAAGGGTCCACATCATAAGAGCAAGGACTTAACAGCGCCCGACACATCAATAAAGAGACAATGCCGAAAACAGGAATGGTGCCCGTATACAACAACGACCACAATATCAGCGAGCACAACACGGAACAGAGCAAACGTGTGTTATTATTTATGCGGTGGCTGCACCCCCATGCCCCCTTTTCTATTATAATCAACTCAGAGGGGCTGGACAATGAGGAAACAGAGGGGCTGGACAATGAGGAAACAAAAATATTCTAAGTCCAGGAACACTCATAAGTAAAAAACACACACAGACCTAGCGAGATCCGAACCCTGTACCTGTGCACTGATGGCAGTGTCCCAACCCACAGCACCAGGCTGCCAGCTTGGTGGTTCTCGGCTGAACTACATTCCAGATCCTTTTCCTGTATAGCCCCTATCAGTCGTTGTCTTAACTATTCACCATTTACTTACTCGCATGGCAGCTGACGTAGCCTCGATATTATTCTAGACACGCTCATCCGACAGCGTATCACATCGAGATGCTCATATTGAGTCACTCAATATGACTCGCCCATGGGTCCGGGTGGCTTGAGGGTTGAGGCACTGGACGCCACACACCTCAGGCTACACTGGTGACCTGTTCGGGAATGTATCCGGGCCCGGGTGTTGGCACGGAGAGGGAGGATCAGCATCCGACAACTGCTCTCCTCTCTCTGGGGTGGGTAATGGGGCCTGCATCGCTCTGTAGCGACTGGTGGAGGCCAGCGCACTACAGTCAGCATGCAAAATAGGGGAGGAGAACGTGGCGGCATCAGCACCATGTGCTCGATGCCATTGCACCGGCTCTCAGCAAGGGAGAAAAGTGGAAAATACAGAGAGTGATTCTGCAGTTGATGGTCGCGCTTGTTGCACCCCAGAAGTGACCTGGAGAGGGCGCATATCCAATGTGTGCGAGAGCTATAATGGCCGCCCATTGGGGTACGGGTCGTGTGGCTTCGTGCGCACGACCGCCCTGGGGGGCAGGGCCAGCGGCCGGAAATCGTAGGGGTCGCTTTGCTGAAGAGATAAGAAAGATAAATAAAAAAATATATATATATATATATATATATATATATATATATATATATGACTCGCCCATATCACTGGATACTGAAGTTAACTGACTTGCTCAGGGTCACACAGTATGCAAGTGGGGCTGTGGGATTCAAACCCAGGTCTCCAGGTTTGCAGCTCAGAGCCTTGAACCACTGTGCTATACTGTCTCACTTGCCACAGATGGATCTGTAACCAGAATACAAAATAATAATAATAACTTTATTTTTAAAGCGCCTTTCAAAATATCAAGGCGTTACATGTCAAAAACACAACATACAATACTAATTAAAAACATATAAATAAAATAATTTCATAACATCCCATGTTAAAACAAACAATAAAATCATCCATACAATCAACAAAATATTTACAATCAGATTCCATTAATCTTCCAAATAAGCCATATGCCACAGGTAAGTTTTTAAATCTTTCTTAAATACCTCCACG